>CM069059.1:19025400-20319900 GCA_035220775.1 Malus fusca | reverse complement strand
AGGACTTCTTCTTGTCCAATATTAAGGATTTGCCAATAACCAAGGCTTCGGTACCTTCAGTCGATCCAGATACTACGAAGAAGGTGGGTTTCCTCTCCCTCTTTATCTCTGTCACCTGTTTCTTCCCGGTTTTCCTTGAAGCATATAGTTTTTTGTTGGGTAATCCCTTGAAGCATATAGTTTGATGTTTTAATATTGGAACTGTGTCTAACAGGTGGAACGAGCACTGTCCAAGGTGGAGATGAAGAACAAAGAAGCAGCATACCAAGCGTGGCTCGGGTATTACAATTCGAACAAGAAAGTGGGGCGCGATAAGCATAGGCTTGTGGAGCTTGCTAACGAATTTAGCCGAAGCATGGGGCTGGACAACCCTCCCGCCATTCCCAAGCTTGTTCTCGGCAAGATGGGGCTTAAGAATGTCCCTGGATTGCGTTCCAAGTAGCTCCGGTAGCAGCAGCTTAGATGATTTGATTGTTTCGATTACTAGTTAACATCGGAAAAAACTAACCTCAAATCGAAGAGATTTCTGATATTTTACGTGTTGATTTAATAGAAGTTATTCTGACACTGGCAACACTATTAAACACAAATTATTGTGGATGGGTTCAATATTCATGAAAAGTCGGTTTTGAAATGATCCATGTTACGAGAACCAAGACAACCTAATGAAAAAAAGAGGTTAAGGGCCTGAAGGTTAAGGGCCTAAACAAACCCTAATCCAAAGACATTTCATCTATACACATTGCCTCATTGTAAACACAATTATATCGTCGATTTCACCTGTTTTATTTTTTCACCACCTTTCGGGTCTATAACTTGCAATATTTCGATGTAAGCATGGAGAAATTTTTCTAGGTTCTCGGAACACCAGCTGGTGTTGCCCGCCTAGGTGTTCCGAGAACTGAACAAATTTCTCAAGCATGACATAAATCATCTACTTTGGTCATATATTGAGAAAGAAATGAATCTAAATGCACATCTACTGTACCTGAAAAATGAAAAGGATAAAAAAAGAAGTGTCTTCGAAACCGAAAATGTTTCAATTTCATCTATGGTGGTGTTATTGCTACACTGTAGAAAGTCTTACAGAGTACATCAAAGAGAAATGGTACACATATTCTTATCCATAAACCCTAATACATTGTGTGCATGAGATTCCTGGTAGAACAGTTTCCTAACAGTAAAATCCTAAACTCTGAACCTAAACCCAAGTTTCTACTTCAGTAGAGTTACAACGTGCCTAACCCTAAAACGAACATTAAAGCCGCAGAGTCCCACCTCCTCACCATCACATCACCATCATTTTACCACCGATCTTGTTCTTGACGAAAATGGAGTAAGTAAATTACTATCTAGTGTACATAAGAACTTGAAGCAGGCATGATGTGATCAAGAAGATACCAAGAATCATGGAATGAAATAGTCTAATTCCTTCCCCTCTTAAGAATGGGGCAAGAGCAGGGAACCCTCGGTGCTGCGAGGGACTGTCATTGTAGTTTCTAGCGTCATCATCCCCTCACTGTTCGGTTAATGCTAAAGGCAGAAACTCCTCACCTTTCATCTCATAATTCCCCCTGGGCCACTAATCTGGTAAAATGATCAAACTCCCCTCTTAAGATAATGGAAAGCATCGCAATACAATCCCAGTGAAGTGATAGGTCGAGAATAACAAAATGAAAAGGAAATCGCTCCGAATAAAATCTTCAGAATAGTTGGCCACGAGATACTGCCATGGTTAACCCTGAACGACCTCCTTCCCCAAACAGAAAAAGGGATATACTTGAACCAACTATCTTTGGAGGTGGGGTGAAGAAGGCTGATCAGGTGAAGATCGTTGAGTAGAGCCACCATGAAACCTTTGTTCCTCAAATACCCCACTCATCCGGCTCCCTTCATTTAGCTGTGCTTCATTCAAACCTGAGAATCCCACCGGTCCAAGAGAACCAAACTCAAGTTGTTCTGCAGGTGGCCCGTAGCCAGCATTATGATCATAATGATATAGCATGACAACAGGTGGCATGGAAGGTCCATTCGAAGATACCCCACTGGGGTTCATGGTTGGTACCGGATACATGCCATATGCAACATTGGTCGAACCACTCTGTGTAGAGTTTGTGCGGATAGGACCATTTTGAGATTGATATGACTGGAATGAGTCCTGCCTATGTGAACTCCATGACCTTTCAGCTCGGCTCTCACTGGCTGCCAAACGGTTTACTCTGGAATTTGGCTTCTCAGTTTGACCACGACTGTGGTTGCGCCCAGAAGCTCGTGACTTTGAATTGGCATTCCAGTTCCCTTCTCTGTCACCATGGTGGTCATTTCTATCATAATTGTAATTCCCCCTTCTCGTATTTGAAGGCCGGTCCCGTACAGAAACCTTCTACAGTAATTAAAGGAGGTAAGAGAAATAATTCGACGGCAGGTTCTAAGTTATAATAAATCTAGGGAAAACAGATTCTATATCATGTTTAACCAAAGACTTAACTTTCTAGAAACCACATGGCCCAACAAACAAGATTGGGAGATGCAACATGCTTAACTAAAAAAAATCTAAAATAATCATTAATAAAGGAACAAGTTTATATTATCTTACGGGATTTGGCAGGTATGTCCCAGTCCCAGCACGATATCTTGGAATCTCCTCTGCATAGCGTTGGTAAACACCGGCAGGCCTGTTAGGAACGGACTGAAGAGGAGCAACAGGAACCATTCTAGGTCCATAACCCATAAGCTGAGTGAAGAGATTCATGTTGGCTGAAAGAGGTCTCCCAGGACCATCCCAAGGAAATCTTCCTTGTAAGTAACCAGGGGGCACCATAACTGGTGAAGGATAAACCACAGGTGAAGGGTGCCGAGAAGTTTGGCAAAACCGTCCGTATTGCAAATTCTGCCAATGGCTAGCAAAGTCGCTGTGAAGAATGTCAGACTTATGCTCTGATGGCTCAATAGGAGCAGTCCTTCCCATAGAGCTAGAAGTACTTAACACCTCAGGCTGATCAGCTCCCTCAGATGAATCAAAATTTTGACCAGAATCACTATTATCTGGTCCCTCTTCTCTGCTAAATTGGCTTGTTGATACATCTGAAGTTCCTGTTTCTGACGAGAAATAATTAAAAGGAAGCATTGTAACAAATGGAACCGGAGGCCCCGTAGGATAAAATGTAAACATTCCAGAATCATTTGTAGCTCTCTGTCGTGAGCCAGGACCTAAGAGCAATGGAGCAAAAGGTACCATTGAATCTGATCCACTCGTCTGAGTTTGTTCAAACCCGGCCATTTGATGCCCTGGAAAATGGAAAGGCGCAACAGGTTGAGGTCCTGTGCTTCTTTCTACCATTTCGGCACCTAAAGCTGTAGGTGATGAATTCCAATCTCTGTTGTCATCATCTGCCTGGGTAGACGAATGTTCGGACACATTCTTACCTTTCCCATATGCAGCAGATGGCACTGCTGAAAGAGCACTTCGCCTACCACGTTTTTCCCTTGTTGATATTGAGACCTTTGCTGATGATCCTTCCCAAGAACTCTCAGATGAGGTTTTACTTCTCACTGAACTTGCATGCGTGGCAGATCTAGAACTCACACTTCGATCATCAAAGTAAACCTCATTACCTCTTTTATCTTGGTACTGAAAATTATCCACATGCTCTTCCCCTCTCGTTGACTCGTGATTTTCTTTGGTAGACTTCGGTTGAGCTCGTACAGAATTTCCCGAGGAGCCTACGCGAGATGATGGATGAAAGTTATAACCAGCTGAGGTTGACTGTTGCTTATCAAATTCCTGAAGCATTTCATAACTTCCATTATCAAGATCAAACCCACCAGTAGATCCCCTCTCTTGCTGATGCCAGAAATCATGCTCCATTTCACCTGAGTTCATTTCCACAGATCCAAAATTTTCATTACCAGGTTCCACTGAATCTTCAGGATTTGAGGTCAACCCCATGCCAGGGAAATAAGGGGCCAGTGACGGCGGAACAACACCTTGGGGAAATTGCATATTTGTGCCCCAAGGAGTCTCCATCAAGGGGAAATTTGTAGGAACCATTCCACCCATATTTCTCTGAGCATATCCCATAGAAGCAAGAATGGCAGGTGGGATTGGAAGCGGTAGGTGACCGGAAGCCAAATTGAGTGGAAGATGAACCTGCCCATTAAAACCATGAGCTGCAGAAGATGCCATCATGTTAACAAGATCTTGCTCCTCTTGGTGCATCCCTTGTGTCCCCAAAACAGAAGCATAATCATCAGCAACGACACTCATGCCTGACTCATCAAGGTAGTTATTTGAATCAACAGCAGCATCAAGACTTTGGTGGGATGAGATGGATCTAGCAGATGAAGGATCATCAGTTGATCTATTTCTGTGGCTTGCCATACTATCAGAATCCAAGTTTTTCCTCCTGCTATTATCCAACCTTGCTGAAGTTTGGCCTTTCCCACTCTCTGGGGCTTTGCCCCTACTTTGAGTGGAAACTTCACCATATGTATCAGTAAGCTCAGGACTAGATCGTGTCCTTGCAAAAAGAAACCTCCCTTGTAAGTCATTCACCAAGTTATCAGGTTTAGCACTTCTCTGACCTTTATCAATGTGTGCACCCAGGTCGGAATTCGTTTCCTTTCTAATCATATCAGAGGATCTAGTGAGGTTTGTGTTCCCATGAATCCTTTGAGCTTGAGGATGAGTTACTGTAGACACACTACTGTTACCGGAGGTGCTTTCTAAACGATGACTAACATGCTGGGAGGGAACATTAATGGAGCCATGCATTCTCTCACCTTGAGTATCCCGACCAGAGGAACTTTCCTTTTTTCGGTTGCTTGAAATATTCCTAAGATTCTCCGATCCATGTAATTGGTCTGGATTTGAAGGTCTCAAGCGCCTCAAATCATTTCGTGGTGCATCAGGTCGATGACCACTCCCATGTCTGTCCCAAGTGTTTAGAAAAAACTGATTTACTTCGGAAAATAGATCCTCTATGGCACAATCCAGCAATCTGGCCAGCCTTTTAGCCCCAAACGCAAATGCACTGCGTATCCTAAAGAAATTACCTGGAAATATACGTAGACATATATGATTCCAACAACCAACAATTTGAACGGATAGACAATCAAGCCACAAAGTTACACCTTACAAGCAGGAAAGACAAATGAAGTATATATGTATAGTTGTGTGCAACTGCAAACAGAAAAAACTATTCTTTTGGTCTCCCATGCAATAACCCCACTCTCTTAAATATAAGACATGTTTCTTCTATTTGAATGAGGCTATTTCCAAGTAAAAATTGCATATTGTTGCCTTCCGCATTATCATGCAAGTTCCACACAGCTGTTTTCAGCTATATGTTTTCTTTTTCTAAAGGTTGCACTGGAGTTGAATGATTTATACCTCCAAATCTTTTGCAAATGTAAATGGACCCTTATCATTTATCAGATATAAAAGAGGCATAAACACAAAACCGACAAGGCACATTGTACATTTTCAGTGACAAAAAGTGGAGCCTATTGGGAGGTTAGCAGCACATACAAAAAGCCAACAGAAAAATCATGGTTTCATCATCTTATGTTCTACTTCCAGTAAAGAGGAATATAAATCAGGTTCTTAATTATTTGAAGTCCAACGTTTTTCAATTTGTAATACACATAGCTATCTCCCAAATTGGAAACACCTTGAAAATAAACTATTTGACACCCTTGTAATGAGCGTGACCAATAAGTAAACAATTTATTTCTCATACCACAGCCCAATAAGATGTTGGCTAATTACAAAATAATAACTTTAGAAACATAAGTAAATCCATTAGAAAGAGCTATCCAAGAACATATATTTTGGAACAACATACCTTTACTAACACTACGTCCCAGGTTGTTGTTGATTCGCAAAGGGTCAATAACGTTAAAATGTTTGGAAACAAAAGGTTGGCCCTGATTTTCTTGACCACCAGGGAAGACGGCATACACTGAGCTACAGGCATCAAGAAACAATTTGCTCAGCAGTAACTCTCCACCATCTTTTCGAGGAGGTTCCGCTGTGACATGAACAATCACAAATTAACCCAGAAATGAAAAAAATGAGAAAATTAAGTTTACTACGAATTTTAAGCAAAAAATCAGTACCAGATACATCTGGAAGTGAACCAATGGGTACAGGACCCCATAGGCTAACACAAAAATTATCCCAGTCAAATTTACTGAAAAACTCCAGAAAACGATACAGGACCTGCACAAGCAAGGAAAACCATTCAGTGGATCCACAAAGAATAATGCCAACATAATAAACAAAGGTAACAAGATTACCTCAAGTGGTCCAGAAAAAGAGTTGTTGAAAACGTGAAATATGTATAAAACCAAAGTTTCCAATGCGTAAGTTGAGATAAGCCCATGATGAGCACCCAGTATTCGGCTCTCATAATAACACCAGGCCTTTATCAGTATGATACTGCGCTTGAACAAATGATTCTGATTTATCAAATGATCAACCTGCAGAAGTAGACAATACAATTAGTCAAAGCATACTAATGCTATTGACTGAAAAGTATACACATGTTAACAAGGTTATCAAATGAACCATTTACCTCCTCAAGGAAACAAAGGGTGCACAAGCCCCCGAGCTGATTGAATGATATGTCTACAACAATGTTTTCCACAAGACACTTGATTATCTTAACCTGTAGTACAAAAAGAATTAATAAGGTTAAATCTAGTATCAACAAAGCAAATACAAGATATAAAGGGAGTCAAACATAATAACAATAAAGAACAAAAATTAAAGAACATTGCCAAGATAGAAAAAAAGGTAAAAGTATTAGTGATGCTAGGAGGAACTTACTTCTGCCTGAATGTACTGAACCTCTTTCACGCGGAATTCAGCATTCTCGTTCTTCTCCTCATTCTGAAGCATATCACGAACTTGATGGGCCCATGTGTCCTTCATATTTGGACTCTTACTGAAGGCTGTCAGGTCAATATCCCCATCAGGCAAATAAGTCTTGAGGGGTACAGACCCAAAAGTGAACACCTGCGCATATTTATAAACAAAAATAAATGCATCAATCATATGAAACAGAAATACATATGCACCAGTAGAACAAGTTAACAAAAACTTTTCATAACATAACCATGACCATTGGCCCAATTTTGGCACAACAAAATACATGCTGAAAAAAATCACTGGCGTTATATATCATTTCCAAAGTCTCCAAGTTTACACGGTGTGAGGTTCTACACACCACTCTGATCATACATAATTCATCTACCTCTTGGTTCTCATAAGCTCAAGCTACAAACTTGTGCTTTCTCCCTTCTCCTTTTAGAACCTTAAACTTCCAAAAAATCCTCATCCCAAAGAATTTATTGGTCTTCGCACATTATGTCTTTCGAAACTCGAAATTATCTGAGATATACAATATACAAACAATACTAACTTAAAGTACTTAACTTACGCATACTCTTCAAACACAATATCATGACTGATTTCTACCCTATATAACTAAATGAGAATACTGCAGCAAAATTGTTACAGCACAAATTGAAACTAAAATGTAGTTACAGTTTTTGAAACAAACAAATATTATGTATACACACAAGTCCCACCTGGCAGGGGAAGCACTTCATGATGAGCCGCTGCACATAATCGGCAACAGCATTTCGGCGCTCTTCGGATGGTGAATTGGGCTGAATGCAGGCAATAAGCTCTGCAGTTCTCTCCTCCGCCTTCAACCATCGCTCTGAGTCGAGCACTCGCATCACCGAGTCAGCTTCATTGGGCAATAGGCCATTCGGCAACAGCCCACTTGGTGGCTCTGCCCACCCCTCAAGTTCGCCCATGCAAGCCTAAGCTTTCCCTTCACTTCCACACCAAACAATAACTCTTCCCTGTACCCAAAAATCCCAAAACCACCAGAATAAAAAAAAGAGCTAACTTCTTTCCCAATCCCAAAAATCAATGGCAACAACTAATTACAAAAGTACAAAAAAATGAAAATCTTTGCTCAAAGGTAAACCCTTTCTCCAAAAAATACAAAGGAATACAACCCAGATAGGAATTTTTCATGTGCTGCAGAAACACTAACCAATTTGGTATTCATGGAAGGAAGATCATAAATTAGAACCCTACCCAGTATAAAAACAAAAACCAAAACATAAAATATCAAATCCCCAATCTGATGAACAGGGATGAAACCCTAGAAAAACTAGGGGAGAATTGGGGGATTGGTAAGAAAAAGATGGGATTTTGGTAACCTAGAGGAACTGAGGAAACCAACTATTGGTAGTGTCGGCAAATCAGAAAATGGGGAAGAAGTAGAAGCTCGGCGAAGGAGGAAAAGAAAAAGAATACCCAGAAAAAAATGTGGGTAGAAAGGCAGGGATTAGATTGAATAGGGCTTTCAGGCTTTGATGACAATTAGGTCTTTTTAATTTTTTCTGTTTTCAAAGACGGAGAAAATTTGGATTGGAGGTTGAGGCGCATTTGTGAGGGGTTTTTCAAATGAAAATTTATTGGAGAAGGAAGGGAGAGAGAAATTGAGGAGGAGAGAGAGAGCATGATCATAAATAAAAAAAGGTTTATATTATTAGTGAAATTAAAATAAAATAAAATAAAATATTATTTGATGGGTTCTATTCAATGATCTGGGATTAGTGTGCTTCTAATCGGAGGAAAACTAATAAAAAAGGTTTGAAAATTTTGAGTTTTAAGGTAAAATGAATAGTATCAAGATCAATTTTTTAACGTAAAAATATAATTTTTCGTTAAAATGCCCTTTAATTTGACCATGGCCTCCAAAGTGAGGGTGTTTTGCTATTTACACCCTAAAAACACATCACCACCAACCACATCTTCCATCTCAAAAAAATAATAACTTTCTAATACTACCATTTTTCTAGTAAAGATAAAAAAAAAATAAAAAAAAACCCCGACTTTGCAGTTGCCAACCTACCTTCGTTTCAAATAAAGAGATAAAAAACAACTCAACATGCATATCAAATATGATTTAGTGTTTATTGCACATGAAGGCTAGCGTAGCCTCCATTTTTCCATGGAGATCGGTGATAAATATCTTTAACCAAACCCAGTCAGCCTCTGCAAAAAGATGGAAGCTATACCGATGGCTTCACTAAGGGCTGATTTGGTATTGCTGTGCTTTGAAAAAAAACTGTTGTGAGAATAAGCGGCTGTGCTGTGAGAATAAGCGGCTGTGAAATAAATCAGCAGAGTGTTTGGTAAACTTTTTTGTAAAAGTGCTTTTGGAAGAAAAAAAAGCAGTTTGATAGTGGGTCTTTTCATTAAATGAGCACTGTAGCTCCGTGTGCTTCGAAAAAAAACCAGTTTTCCAAAGCTACAAATAGCAGCTTCATCTTTTTCCTTTGATTTCAGCTTATTCTCATAGCAGCTTCCAAAATAAGCCATTTTTTTTCAGTTTACCAAACACCTAAAACCCTCACAGCTTTTTTTCATGGGTGTTTTTTTTTAAGCACCTCACTCCCAAACCACCCCTAAATTACCAGAGGTGATGATTGGCCTCCATAGACCATAAGTTTTAAATAAATTCTTGGATTACATAATATTTAATAAAGATGAAAGCTATACCGATCACGTTACTGAATTAGTATTGGTTTGATACTGAGGTGCTTTTATAAAAAGTGAGTATAAAAAAAAATTGAGCTCAAAATGGTGTTTGATAAACGCTTAAAAACAACTTATTTTCACAGTTTTGGGTGAAAAAAAACTGAAAACGTGAAGCGGCAAAAATGAGCTTCTTCTCGTAGCACAACAGAAGCAGTTTTTTTTTTCAAAGCACAGCAATACCAAACCAGCCCTTACTCGAGGTGATCATTGCCCCCACAAGTTTTAAATAAACTATTGGAATTACATAATTAACTGGTAATCTGCACATAAAACCCTTAACAGGCATACACGCTAGATTATTTCCTTTGTTATTGTTTCTGCATAATTGAAACATCCAAAAGTAGAGTATAGGATGTGGCAGTTGTGTATATGCTGCTCAATCTAACCATAAAAAACCAATGAAATTACAATTCTACATAACTTCCAGAATGCAGATAAAAATACAATAGACATAATACATAAACACTCCAAATTTGAAGAAATTAGAAGTTACTGAGTACACATGAGTTGGGCTACAACGCATTTTGAAATAATTTCCAATGATGATTTGACAATGAACTTTACTAATTTTAGAATTTTGGTACCACTTCCAACTTCCAAGCAATGGTTGAATTTTAAACATTACTAAAGATGAGAGCAAAGCCTGCAACAAAGAGTGAAAAGAAAATTAGAGTCAACAAATCAAAGTTAATGTGAATGCACAATCTCAAAATAGTCTCTTATTTCTTAAAAATATTAATAAAAGGAAAAGAATTTAATTGCATATAGAGAAGACAAAACTTTATATATATATATAATGAATAACTGAGCTCTCCCTACATTACATAATAGTTTCCAGATTGCATTGTCAAAGATTAGCATATCCTAGACAACAACTCCTATGCATTCAAAATTAAAGAAAAGAATTAGGGGCCTCAACTATTGTATCAAGCTTTAGAAATAGACCAAGTAGTTCTTTCATTCACAAATAGATTAAAGAGAACCAAATTTTATATTCAAGTCTGAATGAAAAATAGCAATTTGTAATAATTGATTCATTTTGGCAAAAAAAAGGAAGAAAATAATGTTAAAGGGAGAAGTAAGTAACCTTACGTTTTATTCATCTTGTTGCATATGGCATGATGTTAGCACATCTTTATATACAACATTTGAGCGCTAGAAATATTTGCAAAGCTGACAATTGCTGTAAAAAGAAAATCCATAACAGAGTTACAATCTGCAGCAATTGCACCTCAAATTCCAAATCTTCAGGGAATTCAATATGACTTACTTTTTAAATTGGTAGAACAATTTGGAAGGCATGACAGAACCTACACAAAGTATTACCATATGAGCAGGACATCAAAACATATAAGAAAAAAAACTAAAATTCAAAACTAAAATACCACGTATGTATTGGGAAATTAAGTTAGACGGTCGTCAAACTATTTAGGGTAGAAACACCCAAAGGTAAGATGGTCTTTGTATTTATCTGAGGTTTGGTACCCCCAATCCAAATTTTATCTGAGAACCAAATTTTATACTCAAGTCTAAATGAAAAATATCAATTTGTAATAATTGATTCATTTTGGCAAAAAAAGAAAGAAAATAATGTTAAAAGGGATAAGTAAGTAAACATGATGTTTTATTCATCTTGTTGCATATGCCATGATGTTAGAACATCTTTATATACAACATTCCTTGTATAAGCTCCATGTTGTCCTGCAATGACACCATTTCTTATAAGGACCTTGGTTGTCTATGTGGAAACCCCTCTTGACAAAGCTACATAAAGTTGGCCAAGGCTGAACACATGATTAGGGATATAGACACCCACATATGGAATTGTTTGGCCTTGAGATTTGTTTATGGTTAGCGCAAAGCTTAATCTTACATGAAATTGTCAATGTATAAAAGACAACGGAAGCTTTACATTTTATAAAGGCTTCAAAGGAATGTGTGGCAGGAAAACTCTTGTGCCCTTAAAATGCCCAGTTAATATTTTAGCATCAATGCAATTTGGAAAGAATTGCCGTCATATCAACCTTGTTCCTTTGCATAACCCAGTTTTTGGATCAATATTTCTAAGGAGCATGATTGGTGCACCCAACTTCAATGTCAACTTATGAGTATGTAAGCCACATAGAGTTATAGAATTCAAAAACTCTTGTTGATATAAGTTTTGAGGGTCATCGTTAACTTTATTATAAGAGTAATAAATGTGTTGTTTCCCGGGAAATGAGTTTAACACCACTTCATTTAACTTGTCAACGTCCTCATTCCTTGGGGTGATGATAGCCCTATAAACCATATAAGAAATGTTGAAAGCATTCTCCTCTAATCTTGGAAATACAAAACCAATAAGCTCACCAATTGATTCATCGCTATGCCAAGGAATAACATATGAATCCGGGATTCTTATCATATCATCTTCTACAAATGACTCATTTCCATCACCAACACGGAGTAGGAATTCTGCAAAATCAAAGTCTTGTTGAGCTCTCTTATTATGTTTCAACCGGATAACTTGAATCTCGTTCCATAATGAGGACTCTTCAAGAATAATAAACATGTGACAATGTGGCAAACCTTTTTTTTGAAATTCAATTACATGCACATGAGCGATTGTCTTACCAAGAACTCTAGTGTTGTAAATATCTTTCTTCAGATGTTCGTATTTGGATCTGAAAATTCTAGTTAGCAAGTCTGGCCTATCTTGTGGTGTTTGGCAATGAAATAATTCACTTGTTATCTCCTCCCATGATGGATTACACGTCATAGTTAGAAATATGTATGGCTTTCCATACTTTTGAACCAATGCCATGGCATCTTGATAACGTTAATGCATATCATGGGGGCTTCCACCAAAAGATGAGGAGAGTATTGTTGTTCGTCCCACATTTTCTATTGTTTTTAGAGATGACATTTCAAATACATTTTGATAAAAATTCTTTAGGAATGTAAACTAATAGAAATAACTTGGAAAGTGTGGATTTGGTACGTATCATCATGAAATTCACCTGATGCAAGTGAGTCTTGCAATCCTTGATATAACTCTGCTCTAATAGTTTGTTGATTGCTTTGCAGCCACCTAAGTTTATGTGCCTCAATCTTGACATAATTGTCAACTATATATTGTTGTAGTAATATCGACCACCATGTAATATTAATGATGAACATGTTTGGCAATCTGTATTTATCACATAATGTATGGTTATTTGTTACTATATCTTACAAATATTTTAAATTGTATAAACAAATTTAAAAAGAGAAAAGCTATATAAAAAAAGGATATTGAAGTGGAATTATATGTAACATGTATGCATAAAAGTCTCTACATATACATGCAGTTCCATTTTCATTGCGGCTATTTATATCACACCCATAATTCCCATGAGGAAGTACTAAAGGATATTGAAGTGGGTCATAATACCCAACAACATCTTGAACATTGATAAGTTGTCCGCTAGTAGTTTGAACAACAATATCTCTTCCATTAATTGCATCACTGTCGGCACCATCTATGAAAACAGCCATAACTTGTGATATAGTTGGAAGACTATATTGGCAATGAGTTGACAGTTGCTCCCTGATTATAAGCTTGCAAGTATTCAAATCTTGACGATGTGAAATGTGGCGAAACATATGCATAAATGGATTGTACTGATCTAAGACATGCTTTATTTTCTCTACAACTTGTTTGTTCAAGCCATTGTTTTCCAACATGCAGTTGTCAATTTCATGCTCAATATTGTATATATAAATCTTTAAAAACCTTGGTTTGGTTCCTGCAGTAGGTAAAAGGCTTCCAATTTGGTGGTAGATTGAACCTTGTGCTCTAAATGTGCACACTCCACTTCTAGCATTTGCAAATTGTTCATCAACATTTACGCCCATTGAAGTAAAAGAGAAGACATGATTGTAGGCTTGAATATATTGTCTGAAATGTCTGCCTTGTGATGTCTCATTTGAGAATAACTGAAGAAGTTCGATAGGTGCTGGTATGGGGGGCAAGTTAGTCTTTCCATTCAAGCAACATAACTTTTTAGACTCAAGATGAAATAGTTTTGCTACATAGTGCCAATATGTTGATGGTGGCGGTAACCAAAGCTTTTGAAACCCATGAGATTCATTAAAATTTTGTGCACAATTATATTGTGCATTTATGGCATTTCATTGTTGGACATGGCTATTATGAGATCGAGTTGATTGTTCATGTTCATATACAAGTTGTCTCATCTCAAGTGATCCTCTATTTTCATATACATATTGGCTCATTTGAGGTCCTCAACTTAATTCTTCACGTACATAAACAGGCTGCCTCATTTAAGGTCCTCGGCTTGATTCTCCATGTTCATAAACAGACCACCTTACATTATTAGATGATGTAGCAGTTTGTGTCGACATTGTGGCTGATTCAGTTGTCATATTTCGGAGGTGATAATTAAAACGACGACGTGCTAGATGTTGTTGTCGTTGCTCTGAACTCATTGCTTGCATTCTGATTCGGTAATTGTTGCATTGCCATGCACGTATTTCACCAAGGTTTGTAGACGTTTGACTCATTGTACTGACTTGCAATTATAATGTTATATGCATGAAAGTGATTAAAAAATAAGTTATTAAAATTGAAAATACAGTAAACAAAAATGAGAAAATACAACTAAGATTGGCAAACACAGTAACAAAAATAACCATGTCCCTTTTTTTCCATTGAGTTTGTCACTTGCCTTGTCTTTAGTTACAAAGAAAACCCCAATTGGTTTTTGTATTCAATGTGAAACAACACATCACAAAACCAGGAATGAAGAAACATAGTACGTGCATGATGACCTACCTTCTCTAAAGCTAATTGAATGACTACAAAATTCATTTCTTTGTAATTCCCTTAGTACTCCGTCGGTGAACTTCCTTCTACACTCTTCTGCAATTGTTGCAAATATGTAATTGGTAAGTTAAACAATTGAAAGGATGATTTCTCTCAATGAAACTAATAAAACTGAAAATCCAATTCCAAAAGCTATTAAGAGAATTAAAATTAAACTTGGGCTCAACAATTTGGAAGGAGGCCATTGAGATTGGGTGATGATGATGATTACTCTGAACAACCTTGCTGCTGCCACAGGAAAGAGAGGCCCCCACAGCCGACGGAAGCGGTTGACTTATGGTGATCAACAACAACAGAAGCAGGGGTGGGAATGGTAATGAATTCTTTTGAATCAAAACGAATTGGGCATCTAAAATTGTAAAAGTATGAACCAAATTTTGGAGTTTTTGCAACACGTGGGAGTTTGAGGTAAGTGAAATCATGATGTTTGCGGTTGAGGCAAACGTGGGAGGATGAGGTGGGCGGTAGAGAGAGCTGCAGAAAGAAGTCCAGGAGAGTTGATGAGAGAGAATCAGGAACAAAGAGAGTTTGAGGAATGTGGGAGGGCGGTTTTTGGATGTTTTGGTGAGAGAGCTGCATAGAGAAGTTAGTAGTGGTGATGAGAGAGAAACAGGAACGAAGAGAAATTTTAAATAAAATATGTTAGTATTACATGGCTGTGATGCTCAACTAAAAAACAGTAAAATTTGTAATCATGTAATTACTAAATTGCCCATATTTTTAGTTTCTGCTCAATTTTAATGTGGGGGTTAAAGTGGTAATTTCATTTACTTTTGGTTGTCAAAGAGTGTTTTATTAATTAGTAGAGAATAGGCAAAGTGTAAAATTAGGAAGTTGGGAAAAGTTTTCAGGGTTTTGGGTGTAAATACCAATTTCTAAGCCGTATCCAAAAATACGAGAGAAAAAACTTCCAGTCCAGCAAGCCCATGGTAACCAAAATAGTCCATCCCCAAAAAACCCAGCCCAGTTACAAAGGCAGCAGAGCGGTCCAAATTCTTTTCCTCTTCTTCTTCTTCTTCTTCTTCTTCAAACCCCTTCTTGTTTGTGGGGGGCTCCAAAAGCAAATTCTGGGTGCTTCAAGCAGAGACTACAGCATCACGCCCAAAAGGTTTGAACTTTGTTATGCGATTCAGAAGCAAATTCTTAGTGTTTAATCAAGTTTTAAATTTTGATTAGGGTCCCTCTAATTAATTTCAAATTGCATATTTAGACTCCAAATAAATTATGGGTTTATTGTCTTAAACATAAATCTCATACCCCACAAACTCAAATCTCCATCTATGTACTAAAATATTATTACTTCTGTTGTTATTAATTCAGCATTTGCTACCACCGACAAAATGGTTATGGTAATTACTTTGGGAGGATTAAGGATGATTTCTGGGAGATTTAAGAGTAAATCTTTTATGTTCCTTATGGTAGTGCAAGTGGTTGTGAACTTGGGAAACTTTTAGATGTTTGTCAGCTTAATAAGCATTTGCTACCACCGGCAAAATGGTTATGGTAATTACTTTGGGAGGATTAAGGATGATTTCTGGGAGATTTAAGAGTAAATCTTTCATGTTCCTTATGGTAGTGCAAGTGGTTGTGAACTTGGGAAACTTTTAGATGTTTGTCAGCTTAACTTTTACATGTTTGTCAGCTTAATAAGCATTTGCTACCACCGGCAAAATGGTTATGGTAATTACTTTGGGAGGATTAAGGATGATTTTTGGGAGATTTAAGAGTAAATCTTTCATGTTCCTTATGGTAGTGCAAGTGGTTGTGAACTTGGGAAACTTTTAGATGTTTGTCAGCTTAATAATTGGGATTATTCAAACCTCGAAAAAGTGCGAAGAATATTTAGGAGCTAGGGATGCACAAGTAAGAAGAAGGCAAAACCAAAATGTTAACTTGGGAGACTTTTAGATTCTTGTCAGCTGGATTTGCAGCGTTAGGATATATAGACTTTATCGAAGAAAACAAGAAAGAAATTTGAAGGTTTCACAATTCATTGCATCATGTGGTTTCTCAATACTAAATCAGTAAACCCTAACCATTTTGGTGAAAAAGTCCTGCAAAATTACTGTTTCTTTCCTGGGAAACATATGAAATAGAAGGGAAGACGCATGAACCCTTGAGCCCATTCCAAACCAAATATATATATGTATATTGAAGATCTGTGTATTGAGTGGCAAATATGTGCCGATTTCGTTTTTGGCATTTCCCAATACAGACCTGTTGAACATAGGATACTAAAGCTAATTGTTGAATACACATCAAGCTTGGCTTCTCTTTTAACTAATTGATCATTTTCTTTCCTTCTAAAACCGAAAAGAGTTCATATAACCGGGTTCATGCGCTTTATAAACATAGTCTTAGTCTATATATCCTAACGCTGCAAATCCAGCTGACAAGAATCTAAAAGTCTCCCAAGTTAACATTTTGGTTTTGCCTTCTTCTTGCTTGTGCATCCCTAGCTCCTAAATATTCTTCGCACTTTTTCAAGGTTCGAATAATCCTAATTATTAAGCTGACAAACATCTAAAAGTTTCCCAAGTTCACAACCACTTGCACTACCATAAGGAACATGAAATATTTACTCTTAAATCTCCCAAAAATCATCCTTAATCCTCCCAAAGTAATTACCATAACCATTTTGCCGGTGGTAGCAAATGCTGAATTAATAACAACAGAAGTAATAATATTTTAGTACATAGATGGAGATTTGAGTTTGTGGGGTATGAGATTTATGTTTAAGACAATAAACCCAGAATTTATTTGGAGTCTAAATATGCAATTTGAAATTAATTAGAGGGACCTTAATCAAAATTTAAAACTTGATTAAACACTAAGAATTTGCTTCTGAATCGCATAACAAAGTTCAAACATTTTGGGCGTGATGCTGCAGTCTCTGCCTGAAGCACCCATAATTTGCTTTAGGAGCCCCCCCACAAACAAGAAGGGGTTTGAAGAAGAAGAAGAAGAAGAAGAAGAATGAGGAAAAGAATGGGGACCGCTCTGCTGACCTTGTAACTGGGCTGGACTTTTTGGGGATGGATTGTTTTGGATTTTCAGTTTTATTAGTTTCATTGAGAGAAAGCATCCTTTCAATTGTTTAACTTACCAATTACATATTTGCAACAATTGCAGAAGAGTGTAGAAGGAAGTTCACCGACGGAGTACTAAGAGAATCACAAAGAAATGAATTTTGTAGTCATTCAATTAGCTTTAGAGAAGGTAGGTCATCATGCACGTACTATGTTTCTTCATTCCTGGTTTTGTGATGTGTTGTTTCACATTGAATACAAAAACCAATTGGGGTTTTCTTTGTAACTAAAGACAAGGCAAGTGACAAACTCAATGGAGAAAAAGGGACATGGTTATTTTTGTTACTGTGTTTGCCAATCTTAGTTGTATTTTCTCATTTTTGTTTACTGTATTTTCAATTTTAATAACTTATTTTTTAATCACTTTCATGCATATAACATTATAATTGCAAGTCAGTACAATGAGTCAAACGTCTACAAACCTTGGTGAAATACGTGCATGGCAATGCAACAATTACCGAATCAGAATGCAAGCAATGAGTTCAGAGCAACGACAACAACATCTAGCACGTCGTCGTTTTAATTATCACCTCCGAAATATGACAACTGAATCAGCCACAATGTCGACACAAACTGCTACATCATCTAATAATGTAAGGTGGTCTGTTTATGAACATGGAGAATCAAGCCGAGGACCTTAAATGAGGCAGCCTGTTTATGTACGTGAAGAATTAAGTTGAGGACCTCAAATGAGCCAATATGTATATGAAAATAGAGGATCACTTGAGATGAGACAACTTGTATATGAACATGAACAATCAACTCGATCTCATAATAGCCATGTCCAACAATGAAATGCCATAAATGCACAATATAATTGTGCACAAAATTTTAATGAATCTCATGGGTTTCAAAAGCTTTGGTTACCGCCACCATCAACATATCGGCACTATGTAGCAAAACTATTTCATCTTGAGTCTAAAAAGTTATGTTGCTTGAATGGAAAGACTAACTTGCCCCCCATACCAGCACCTATCGAACTTCTTCAGTTATTCTCAAATGAGACATCACAAGGCAGACATTTCAGACAATATATTCAAGCTTACAATCATGTCTTCTCTTTTACTTCAATGGGCGTAAATGTTGATGAACAATTTGCAAATGCTAGAAGTGGAGTGTGCACATTTAGAGCACAAGGTTCAATCTACCACCAAATTGGAAGCCTTTTACCTACTGCAGGAACCAAACCAAGGTTTTTAAAGATTTATATATACAATATTGAGCATGAAATTGACAACTGCATGTTGGAAAACAATGGCTTGAACAAACAAGTTGTAGAGAAAATAAAGCATGTCTTAGATCAGTACAATCCATTTATGCATATGTTTCGCCACATTTCACATCGTCAAGATTTGAATACTTGCAAGCTTATAATCAGGGAGCAACTGTCAACTCATTGCCAATATAGTCTTCTAGCTATATCACAAGTTATGGCTGTTTTCATAGATGGTGCCGACAGTGATGCAATTAATGGAAGAGATATTGTTGTTCAAACTACTAGCGGACAACTTATCAATGTTCAAGATGTTGTTGGGTATTATGACCCACTTCAATATCCTTTAGTACTTCCTCATGGGAATTATGGGTGTGATATAAATAGCCGCAATGAAAATGGAACTGCATGTACATGTAGAGACTTTTATGCATACATGTTACAGATAATTCCACTTCAATATCCTTTTTTTATATAGCTTTTCTCTTTTTAAATTTGTTTATACAATTCAAAATATTTGTAAGATATAGTAACAAATAACCATACATTATGTGATAAATACAGATTGCCAAACATGTTCATCATTAATATTACATGGTGGTCGATATTACTACAACAATATATAGTTGACAATTATGTCAAGATTGAGGCACATAAACTTAGGTGGCTGCAAAGCAATCAACAAACTATTAGAGCAGAGTTATATCAAGGATTGCAAGACTCACTTGCATCAGGTGAATTTCATGATGATACGTACCAAATCCACACTTTCCAAGTTATTTCTATTAGTTTACATTCCTAAAGAATTTTTATCAAAATGTATTTGAAATGTCATCTCTAAAAACAATAGAAAATGTGGGACGAACAACAATACTCTCCTCATCTTTTGGTGGAAGCCCCCATGATATGCATTAACGTTATCAAGATGCCATGGCATTGGTTCAAAAGTATGGAAAGCCATACATATTTCTAACTATGACGTGTAATCCATCATGGGAGGAGATAACAAGTGAATTATTTCATTGCCAAACACCACAAGATAAGCCAGACTTGCTAACTAGAATTTTCAGATCCAAATACGAACATCTGAAGAAAGATATTTACAACACTGGAGTTCTTGGTAAGACAATCGCTCATGTGCATGTAATTGAATTTCAAAAAAAGGGTTTGCCACATTGTCACATGCTTATTATTCTTGAAGAGTCAGTGATCACTTGAACAACATTTTCATGACCAAATTCTTTAATAGCTTCTGTAAGGAAGTTGGCAATACAATGCTTGTCTTTATATTCACCTTCACAATTAATTGCCCTCAAGAACATAGGCCCGCTTTCACAAGTTGCCATAATATTAATAAGTGGTCTCCTTTGTGCATCTGTCCACCCATCACTGCACAAACTTACACCTTTAGTGCTCCATGTGCGCTTGATTGGTTGGAGGCATTGCTCAATGTGACTATTCTCTTGTTGCAGAAGAGTAGTTCGTAGTGCATTGTAACCTGGTGGAACATACCCTGGAAGTGTAGAAGCTCAAACATATGAGTTTCGATAATGCGGATTTCTTGCAAGGTTAAATGATAAGCCACCTGTATAAAACATCCTTGCAACTTCAACATCACATTGATCTCGAGCTTCCTTGTTAAAAGCTTTACTAAGAGGCCCACTTGTTCCATTTCTCTTCTTTGTATCAAGATGCACTTCGGGTAGATCATAACAAAAAGAACCAGTATTGGGTAAAGAAACATTCTTAGGAGCAAAACTCTTCAGCTTATATTCACACTCTCGAATTAACTTTTTCATTTCTGCAAGATTTTCATCAGTAACCTTGTTGCAAGGCGCGACCCCATTTCCATCCATTTTTAACAAATGAAACTTGACCCTAGAGTATGATCCTTTGTAAGTTTTCTGACAATAATTACATTTGAATTCAGCATTCCCTCATCATCTTTTTCGAGCTTTTTGACATACTTCCACAACGGAGTATGATAATTTTCAACAATCTCATCCGGATTAGCATTATCATCCGGATTAGCAATATCATTCCCAAGATTATTAGGGTGATTCATTTTCCTAAATCAACAAACATATAAAGAGTAAGTGTCACAGCCCGTCCCGAGATTTTCATATCGAATGTATGAAATGACGGGAATGCCCTTGACGTGATTAAGGTACATATATATGTGATATTAAATTGGTTCATATATTAATCAATTTGGGGGAAATGTATAGTAGTAAGTTGAAAATTTATTAAAAGGATAATTTTAATTGTTGTTTAGGGATTTCTAAATGGAGGGTGAGGATTGATTTGGACAAAAACTCTGACTCTCTCTCTAACCCGTAACCCTCTCTCTCCTTCCCTGTCTCCACCCCGACATCCCCTCTCTCTCTCTAGACACCCATATGTACGGCTCACACCCAAAACCTTGCAAATCTCGACGGATCGAAGCAAATAAGGTATGTATCTTCATCCTTGAGACGTTGTGAGTCGATTGGTACTAGTCTTAGGCCGTGAAACCTTCGATTTCACGTAGAATCCGAAATCACCATTTTTGGGTACTGTTCATGCACACGTTAAATGTCGTGTTTCAGGGAATTTCAAGCTTGTAGTGAGCTTTAGGAGGTCCTAAGGAAACTCGGGGACGTTCGTTTGCAAGCTTTGGACGTTGGGATCGTCGAGTTCGAGTTTGGCCGATTTCTTGGATTTTTGGAAGGTATGATCCCGTGGTTTTTAGTGTTTAAAATTAGTCCAACGTGATAGTACTCATCTAGGGCTTCATTTTGGTATAAAATTCGAGAAATTTGGATGAAAATCGAGTGAGATTAGTGAAGTAGAAATTTTCCCAGTTTTCCGGTGACCGGAGTCCGGCGAGGGTAGGTCGGAGAAGAAGGAGGAATATTCCGTTAGTTTTAACGGAATATTCCTAACGGCAGTAACGGTAACCGTTAGTCCTGACGGAATATTCCTAACGGCGTCAACTGACGCCGTCAGCAGGCCTTGCACGTGGCTGCGCGTAGGGGGCGCGTAGACCAGTGCCTAATTCGGCGCGTGGGGGCGCGTGAGACCTCGAAAAATTATTCTAAAAATTATGAGACGTCCGTGACGTCGAGTAGGTCGATGTGGTATATTCATATACCCAAATTGAGCATCGTATGAGAAGTTATTTCGAAATGTTGGTGATGTGCTTAAAAATAATGTTATTTTAGTTATTTCTCATATAGGTGACGAGTATCCCGAGGACGAGCGTATCCAGGGGCGTCGCGGGGGTTACGACCCATCGACATATAAGTGAGTGGGCAGTTTTGATTTCATATTTACCTATATACTATTGTTTTCCCAGAAAATGCTTTTATATGAGTCAATGAATTTAAATTGCCATGCATGAAAACATTGAATATTTGATTTGATAATGGATATAGATATATATATATATAAACATGAATTGATATATGATGCATACATGTTGCATGGTGCTGTGGAGGCACAGGTAAGTCAGGTGAGTCATTATGCATTGAATTATTGATGTTGAAATGTTTAAGCTCATAACCTGCACCCTAGGTGTTAGTGCTTATATTAGTTTCACCACACCGCACGCTCGTCTTGGATCCAAGTAGGTGGATGTCGTACAGACCATGTGAGGGTTCCGACATGCCAGTTGTACAGACCATTAGAGGGGTTCCGACTGGTGGGTGATTTTAGATTATGTGCACAGTTGATTGATGTGAGAAGCACTAGAGCGTAATTATACACCTGTCATCGTACAGACTACCTTATGTAGTTCCGAGTGACGTGCAGAGTTAGACCGTATAGGTCATCGAGGTGACTCCGGTTAGTGAGGATGTTGAGCTTAGAATTAATCGTATATGACCAACTGCAGGGTCTCCGATTGATTCCTTATTATTCACCTGATTTATAATTTGATTCATGGCATGGCATGTTTTTCTTGAAAAATGTTGAAGATTTGGGATATGAGTTTTGAGATTATATATATATGATTTTATATATATACTATTTTTCTGGGAAAGTATACAGGTTTTACAGTGAGGGGATAGAAATGATTTTAATGAAATGTTTTGGAAAAATCTTGATTTTACTGACCCACTCATTTTGTTTTGCGCCCCTCCAGGTTCTAGTTAGCGGTTGGTGACTCTCGAGGTCATTTTCCGGCATTCTGACAGACTCTTGACATGTAGGACTCACCCGAGGGTGAAGTACCTTTATTTTAGTCTTACTGGACTGCACTAAAACCTATGCTCTGAATTTGTGTATTTATCTTAACTCTCCTATTACTCTAGAGATTGGTTTAAATTCCTTCGTATTTTGTATTATCCTGCTTCCGTGTCACACTGTTGGTTACGTCACGCTCACGTGACGGCCAGCACGCCTTGATCCTCTGGATCGGGGTGTGTCAGCTTGGTATCAGAGCCTAGGTTGCAGTCCTGTATAATTGTTAATGTTCTAATGATCTTTTGATGTTTCTGTCAGAATTATGCCGCCTCGTAGAGAGCGTAGGGAGTCCCGCCGTGCTCCTGAACCTAACTTCCCTGACATAGCTCAGTTGGGAGAAGCGATTGCCCATGCTTTTCAGAATGCAATTCGTCCTCCTCCCCCACCTCAGAGGACACCCCTGGAGGCCATGTATAATTTGAAACTAGATCGTTTTATGGGTAATGAAGGTCACGAGGGGGCTGAGAAATGGCTAGATCATATGGAAAAGACGTTTCAGGTGATGCAAAGTCAGGGGAACTTTCCTGCTAATAGGTGGGTTGAGACCACTACCTGGTTTTTGGGTCAAGAGCCGGCTAGTTGGTGGAGGAATCAGACTCAGTTTATGACCCCAGCGATGTCATCTGATTGGGCAGTATTTAAAGATAATTTCAAGAAAAGATTTGTCCCTCCAGAGTATATTGACCGTAAGAAGCAGGAATTCATCAGGTTGAAACAAAGAGATATGTCAGCTCAGGAGTACTACAGAAAGTTTACTGACTTGTCTCGTTATGATCCGGATATAGCTGGTAATCCAGTAGAGATGCTTCGTCGCTTTAAGTTGGGATCTAAGAAGAAATGGATGACTTTTGCTAATGCACATCCCTGCGCCGATTATCATGAGTATTTCGAGATTTTGGTTAGGATGGAGGACTCTGATAATCTTCCTGACAGTGAGGATGACGAAGATAAGAATGATGGTCAGAAGAAGAATGATAAAGGTAAGGGTATCTCCATTCCGGGACCTCGACAGACGCAGAATTTTAAGAAGAGTGGAGCGAGTTCGAGTTCTTCGAGCGGGGGATATAGTTTTACTGGCCCGAGGAGAGGTGGTTGAAGATTTTCTGGTGGACCCAGATTTCAGGGACAAAGAGATTCTGGTGGTACTGGTGGTTCTGGCGCCCCGTGGTGCCGCCGATGTAACTCTCGTCATCATGGTGAGTGCAGAAGAAGTAGTGGTGGTGCTTGTTTTACTTGTGGACGAATGGGACATCGGGCTTCTCAGTGTCCCCAGGGTCAGCAGAGACCTCAGCAGACCACTATGCCACCTCCAGCTCCGGTTCAGCAGAGTTTTGGATCAGACAGTTATGGCCAGTCGGGTCGTGGTGGTGCCTACCACTACCAGGGAGATGCTGCTCCTTATGCCTATGGACCTCATCAGTATTCCCAGGAGCCTTATTCTCAGGACTTTGGAGGTTATCCTTCTTATTCCTCTATGCCAGCAGGTGGATCGCAGTGGCATCAGGGAAGTCAGTTCCGTCAGAGGGAAGCTGCTACTGGTGGTGCAGGATCATCCAGGCAGCCTGGTCAGTCAGGCCAGGGACGTAATCCTCAGGGACGAGGTAATCAGGGCAGTAGAGGCCGAGGTGGACGACAAGCTCAGGGGCGAGTTAATCATATTTCTCTGCAGGAGGCTCAGAACCATCCAGACTTGATCATGGGTACGTTAAATGTTCTTGGTCATTTTGCTAAGGTTTTGATTGATTGTGGTGCTACGCACTCTGTGATTTCTCATACGTTTGCTCAAGCGACTCAACCTCACCCTTCACCTCTAGGATTTGATTTAGAGTTTGCCATGCCTATATGAGATAAGTGTTATGTTGATATTGTGTATCCTGGATGTCCAGTGATGGTAGAGGGCGTAATTATGCTAGCTGATCTTATTCCGTTAGATATTGTGGATTTTGATGTGATTCTAGGGGCTGATTGGTTGCATTATAATCGTGCCCATATTGATTGTTATGGTAAATCAGTTACTTTTTATCGTCCTGGACTACCCGAGGTTACTTTTGTGGGCGAAAGAAGTGGGGTGAGACATGGTGTTATTTCCACCATGAGAGCAAAGAAATTATTATCGAAGGGTTGCCAAGGATATTTAGCACATGTGGTATTAAATGATGCTGCTCCTACTAGTATAGAAGAAGTTGGTGTGGTCAGACATTATCCTGATGTATTTCCTGATGATCTGCCGGGGTTGCCGCCAGACAGAGAGGTGGAATTCTCTATTGATTTGCTTCCAGGTACTGACCCTATATCTCTAACTCCTTATAGAATGGCTCATGCTGAGTTAAGAGAATTAAAAATTCAGTTGCAAGAATTACTTGATAAAGGTTTCATTCAACCTAGTTCTTCGCCTTGGGGTGCCCCAGTATTATTTGTGAGGAAGAAAGATGGAACTCTGCGGTTATGTATTGATTATAGGCAATTAAACCGGGTGACGATTAAGAATCGTTATCCATTGCCTCGTATTGATGATTTGTTTGATCAGCTGAAAGGTGCGTGTGTATTTTCTAAAATTGATTTGAGATCCGGTTATTATCAGTTGAAGATCAAAGATGATGATGTACCTAAGACGGCATTCAGAACCCGTTACGGACATTATGAATTTTTGGTTATGCCATTTGGGTTAACCAATGCACCTGCAGCTTTCATGAGGCTGATGAACGAGGTATTCCAGCAATATCTTGATAAATTCGTTATTGTTTTTATTGATGATATTCTGGTATACTCTAAATCTCAATCAGATCATATCCGACACCTTAATTTGGTGTTAAGGAAATTGAGGGAGCATCAACTGTACGCTAAGTTTAGTAAATGTCAATTTTGGTTGACTGAAGTAGCATTTTTGGGGCATGTTGTATCGGCTCAAGGAATTCAAGTTGATCCTCAAAAGATAGCAGCGGTAGAGAATTGGGAACAACCTCGAACCGTCTCTGAGGTACGAAGCTTTCTTGGTTTGGCAGGTTATTATCGACGATTTGTTCAGGATTTTTCTATGATTGCCTTGCCGTTAACGAAGTTGACCATGAAGGATGTTAAATTTGAGTGGAATGAGAATTGTGAGCGGAGTTTTCAGCAATTGAAATATTGCCTCACTCATGCTCCAGTATTGGTGCTTCCGGATGATGGCGGTAATTATGAGATTTATAGTGATGCTTCCTTAAATGGTTTGGGATGTGTTTTGATGCAACATAAAAAGGTAATTGCCTATGCTTCTAGGCAGTTGAAGAATCATGAAAGGAATTATCCTACTCACGATCTTGAATTGGCAGCAATTGTTTTTGCTTTAAAGATTTGGAGGCATTATTTGTATGGTGAGAAGTGTAAGATCTTCACTGATCACAAGAGTCTTCAGTATCTGTTTACCCAGCATGATCTTAATCTTCGTCAGCGGAGGTGGATGGAATTGCTAAGTGATTATGACTGTTCTATTGAGTATCATCCGGGTCGTGCTAATGTGGTAGCGGATGCATTAAGTAGGAAGCCTCAAGGTAGACTCAATGCCTTATATGCTAGTCGTGTCCCCCTTCTTACTGAACTGAGGGCAACTGGAGTAAGGTTGGAGTTGGAAAATCGAAATGGAGCTTTTCTTGCTAGTTTTCAAGTCAGGCCAGTTTTGGTTGATCGTATACTCACAGCTCAGATGGTGGATGAGGAAATTCAGGAGTTGGTTCAGTTAAGAAGTGAAGGGAAAAAGAAAGACCTCAGAATTCGGGAATCAGATGGTATGCTCATGCAAGAAAATAGAATGTATGTTCCGAATAATGAAGAATTAAAGAAGGAAATTTTGGATGAGGCGCATTGTTCAGCTTATGCGATGCACCCGGGAGGAACTAAAATGTATTATACCATTCGACCATTTTATTATTGGCCGGGTATGAAGCGGGAGATTGCTGAGTATGTGAGCAGATGTATTATTTGCCAGCAAGTTAAAGCAGAAAGAAAGAAGCCATTTGGGCGAATGCAGCCACTTCCCGTTCCCCAGTGGAAATGGGAAAATATCACCATGGATTTTGTGTATAAACTTCCTCGTACACGAAATGGATTCGACGATATCTGGGTGATTGTGGATCGACTTACCAAGTCAGCGCATTTCATTCCAGTGAGGGAGAAGTATCCTCTGAATAAATTGGCTAAGTTGTTCATTTCGAAGATTGTGAAGTATCATGGAGTTCCGGTGAATATTATTTCTGATAGAGACCCAAGATTTACTTCTAAATTTTGGGTAGCTTTCCAGGAAGCCCTTGGTACGAAATTGCTTTATAGCACTGCTTATCATCTTCAAACTGATGGGCAATCAGAAAGGACGATTCAGACGTTGGAGGATATGTTGAGATCTTCGGTGCTACAATTTGGTGATTCCTGGCATGATCGTCTGGACTTGATGGAATTTGCCTACAACAACAGTTTCCACTCGAGCATTAGTATGTCACCATTTGAGGCACTTTATGGTAGGGCATGTCGTACGCCACTATGTTGGTCTGAAGTTGGTGAAAGGGTGTTAGAAGGCCCAGAGATTGTGGATGAGACAACTCAAAATATTCAGATGATTAAGTCTAACCTGAAAGCAGCCCAGGACCGACAGAAGAGTTTAGCAGATCGGCATACTACTGACCGAGTGTATGATGTAGGTGATTTGGTGTTTTTGAAATTGTCACCTTGGAGAGGTGTGGTACGATTTGGAAAAAGAGGAAAGTTAAGTCCGAGATATATTGGACCTTATGTGATTATTGAAAGAGTTGGTGAAGTTGCCTACCGATTGGAGTTGCCTCCGGAGTTATCTAAGGTCCATAATGTGTTCCACGTCTCTATGCTTCGACATTATATTTCTGATCCATCTCATGTGATCCCTCCTCAACCGTTAGAGATTAATCTGGATTTATCATATGATGAGGAACCAGTCACGATCTTGGATTGGAAAGATAAGGTTCTAAGGAATAAGACGGTGAGTTTGGTGAAAGTGTTGTGGAAGAATCATTCTGTTGAGGAAGCTACCTGGGAGATGGAAGATCGGATGAGAGAGATGTACCCAAGGTTGTTCTATGAAAATTAAGTGGGTTATTTGGTTTTGGGAATTTCGGGGACGAAATTCTATAAGGAGGGAAGATTGTCACAGCCCGTCCCGAGATTTTCATATCGAATGTATGAAATGACGGGAATGCCCTTGACGTGATTAAGGTACATATATATGTGACATTAAATTGGTTCATATATTAATCAATTTGGGGGAAATGTATAGTAGTAAGTTGAAAATTTATTAAAAGGATAATTTTAATTGTTGTTTAGGGATTTCTAAATGGAGGGTGAGGATTGATTTGGACAAAAACTCTGACTCTCTCTCTCTAACCCGTAACCCTCTCTCTCCTTCCCTGTCTCCACCCCGACATCCCCTCTCTCTCTCTAGACACCCATATGTACGGCTCACACCCAAAACCTTGCAAATCTCGACGGATCGAAGCAAATAAGGTATGTATCTTCATCCTTGAGACGTTGTGATTCGATTGGTACTAGTCTTAGGCCGTGAAACCTTCGATTTCACGTAGAATCCGAAATCACCATTTTTGGGTACTGTTCATGCACACGTTAAATGTCGTGTTTCAGGGAATTTCAAGCTTGTAGTGAGCTTTAGGAGGTCCTAAGGAAGCTCGGGGACGTTCGTTTGCAAGCTTTGGACGTCGGGATCGTCGAGTTCGAGTTTGGCCGATTTCTTGGATTTTTGGAAGGTATGATCCCGTGGTTTTTAGTGTTTAAAATTAGTCCAACGTGATAGTACTCATCTAGGGCTTCATTTTGGTATAAAATTCGAGAAATTTGGATGAAAATCGAGTGAGATTAGTGAAGTAGAAATTTTCCCAGTTTTCCGGTGACCGGAGTCCGGCGAGGGTAGGTCGGAGAAGAAGGAGGAATATTCCGTTAGTTTTAACGGAATATTCCTAACGGCAGTAACGGTAACCGTTAGTCCTGACGGAATATTCCGGAATATTCCTAACGGCGTCAACTGACGCCGTCAGCAGGCCTTGCACGTGGCTGCGCGTAGGGGGCGCGTAGACCCGTGCCTAATTCGGCGCGTGGGGGCGCGTGAGACCTCGAAAAATTATTCTAAAAATTATGAGACGTCCGTGACGTCGAGTAGGTCGATGTGGTATATTCATATACCCAAATTGAGCATCGTATGAGAAGTTATTTCGAAATGTTGGTGATGTGCTTAAAAATAATGTTATTTTAGTTATTTCTCATATAGGTGACGAGTATCCCGAGGACGAGCGTATCCAGGGGCGTCGCGGGGGTTACGACCCATCGACATATCAGTGAGTGGGCAGTTTTGATTTCATATTTACCTATATACTATTGTTTTCCCAAAAAATGCTTTTATATGAGTCAATGAATTTAAATTGCCATGCATGAAAACATTGAATATTTGATTTGATAATGGATATAGATATATATATAAACATGAATTGATATATGATGCATACATGTTGCATGGTGCTGTGGAGGCGCAGGTAAGTCAGGTGAGTCATTATGCATTGAATTATTGATGTTGAAATGTTTAAGCTCATAACCTGCACCCTAGGTGTTAGTGCTTATATTAGTTTCACCACACCGCACGCTCGTCTTGGATCCAAGTAGGTGGATGTCGTACAGACCATGTGAGGGTTCCGACATGCCAGTTGTACAGACCATTAGAGGGGTTCCGACTGGTGGGTGATTTTAGATTATGTGCACAGTTGATTGATGTGAGAAGCACTAGAGCGTAATTATACACCTGTCATCGTACATACTACCTTATGTAGTTCCGAGTGACGTGCAGAGTTAGACCGTATAGGTCATCGAGGTGACTCCGGTTAGTGAGGATGTTGAGCTTAGAATTAATCGTATAGGACCAATTGCAGGGTCTCCGATTGATTCCTTATTATTCACCTGATTTATAATTTGATTCATGGCATGGCATGTTTTTCTTGAAAAATGTTGAAGATTTGGGATATGAGTTTTGAGATTATATATATATGATTTTATATATATACTATTTTTCTGGGAAAGTATACAGGTTTTACAGTGAGGGGATAGAAATGATTTTAATGAAATGTTTTGGAAAAATCTTGATTTTACTGACCCACTCATTTTGTTTTGCGCCCCTCCAGGTTCTAGTTAGCGGTTGGTGACTCTCGAGGTCCTTTTCCGGCATTCTGACAGACTCTTGACATGTAGGACTCACCCGAGGGTGAAGTACCTTTATTTTAGTCTTACTTGACTGCACTAAAACCTATGCTCTGAATTTGTGTATTTATCTTAACTCTCATATTACTCTAGAGATTGGTTTAAATTCCTTCGTATTTTGTATTATCCTGCTTCCGTGTCGCACTGTTGGTTACGTCACGCTCACGTGACGGCCAGCACGCCTTGATCCTCTGGATCGGGGTGTGTCAGTAAGAGTTAATCCACTGTAAAGACAAAGTTAATATAATCTAAAGGGTGAATTGCCAATTTAGTCCCTGAATTATTACCTCAATGAAATTTAGGTCCCTAAACTATTTTTTTAGAAAAATTAGTCCTTGAATTATAAAAATCTGCCAATTACATCCCTAATATTATATTCAAAGCTATTATATTCAATTTTCCGTCAATTTAAGTCACGTTACTTGCAGGTGATACACATTAGAGGGTAGATTGGTAGTTTTCCATAAAGAAATAGTGTATGGAGTTAACTTTGAAATGTAAATTGGTAGTTTTTCATAAGAAACAGTGTAAGTTAACTTTGGATGGTAAATTAGATGTTAGATTCACAACCTATATGAAATGTGAAGAGCTTATAGGCAAGAAAATGACAGTATTACACTCTAAAGTGTGTCAAGTGACTTAAGTTGAAGAAAAAATGGACAAAATAGCTTTGAATATAATAGTAGGGATGAAATTAACAATTTTTAATGAATTTAGGGACTTAATTTACTGAAAAAATAATTTAGGGACTTAATTTTCACTGAGGTAATAATTCAAGGACTAAATCAGCACTTCACCCTAATCTAAATATCCATACCACTACACAATAATATATTATAATATGCAAAATACAATAATATTATAATAACAAAAAAAAGTTAAAAACAGAAAAGCAAAAGTCTTCAGATTTGAATAGTGGAATGGATGGGTAATTGGGTATTATAATATTATATTATTGTCCTTGGGGAATCAAATTGTCTTCGAATGGGTATTATAATAGTCTTTGAATGGGTTGAATCAGTAAAGCTGAGACTGGTAAAAAAAACGAAAGCTCACCGGTCGGTCACCACTCACCAGGAGTTCCAGACAGAGACGAAGGAGACGACGGAGCAGTTGTAGACGAAGAAGAGGGAGACGACGGCGCAGTTGCAGGTGGAGACGACGGGTCACGGAACAGTTGCAGATGACGGTCAATGGGGATTCGTGAAAGTCTCCCAAGCAGAGTGATTTCTGAGAGGTAAATCCGAAATTTTTTTTTTTTCTGATTATCCTCTGATTTTAGAGTGATTTCAGTTAACTAAGTTCGATCAATCACGATTCTATGCGGATTTTTTGTGATTTTTTTTCTGATTATCCTCCTATTTCAGTTTCAAATGTATCCGAAAAGTAGGATATGAACCCGGTCATATGAACTCCTTTCGGTTTTAGCAGGAAAGAAAAGGATCAATTAGTTAAAAGAGAAGCCAAGCTTGATGTGTATTCAACAATTAGCTTTAGTATCCTATGTTCAACAGTAATTTTGCAGGACTTGTCACCAAAATGGTTAGGGTTTACTGATTTAGTATTGAGAAACCACATGATGCAATGAATTGTGAAACCTTCAAATTTATTTCTTGTTTTCTTCTATACAGTTTAAATTTTCACTTTGTATTGGTCGATCCACTTTCTTTTGAGTTGAACTTTGTTTTCCATTTTTTATTAGTGTTGGTTGATTTCCATGTATGAACTTATGACTTTTTCTCTATTTTCTGGAGTTTTTTTAGTTAATTTATAAAGTGAACTTTGTTTTCCAGCAGCAGCCGTAAAACGAGGAATTCAGAGCTACCTCTCAAATCCTTAGTTCGGCCACTCAGCTCCAATAGGCTCAAGTAGCGGCAATTGACCCAGGCCTTGGAACTGTACTTTGTTCTACTTGCTTTGGTTGCCTGCATTTCTTTTCTTGTGTCTACATGGCGGATTCGGGTGAAAATAAAGAGCCTGGAGAAGGTATTTTTTGTTCTTGGTGAGTTTTGTTTAGAAGCTTACGTTGCATATGCTATATACACTATTCATAGCTTTTTTGCATTTACAGTTTGCAACTTCTTCCGGAAGCCATCAAGGAGGCAGAACATTAGAAAGCGAAGGACTGATGAAGATGAGGAGGAGGACGATTCAAAGTCTGGGACATCCTTATCAAACCAAAGAAAGGCCCAAAAGTCTGATGGCAAGCTGTTTTTTTCTACCGGACCCTCCAAGAGCTCTGTATCTGATGACAGAGCAGTCTTTGAGTTTGAGTCCTCAAAAGAAATCCAAGTTGAAAATGATAGCAGAGCAACAGCGACTATGGAGACTGAGACTGAGTTCTCCAGAGATGCACGAGCAGTTCGCGAGAGAGTTCTCAAGCAGGCAGAGGAGGCTTTGAAGGGAAAGGGCAAAACTACTGGCAATGAAAAGTTGTATAAAGGGATCCATGGATATACTGATTACAAGGCTGGGTTCCGAAGAGAGCTAACAGTGGCCAGTGAGAAAGCAGGAGGTGCACATGGGCCTCTCAGGGCTTCTGCTCACATCAGGACATCCACGAGATTTGATTATCAGCCAGACATCTGTAAGGATTACAAAGAGACTGGTTACTGTGGGTATGGAGATTCCTGCAAGTTTATGCACGATCGTGGGGACTACAAGTCAGGCTGGCAGATGGAAAAAGAGTGGGATGAAGCAGAGAAAGCAAGGAAGAGAAAATTAGCTATGGGTGAGGATGATGTCGATGAGACTGAGGAAGATGACGACGACGAAGATGATGGTGGGTTGCCCTTTGCATGTTTCATCTGCAGGCAACCTTTTGTTGATCCTGTAGTAACTAAGTGCAATCATTACTTCTGTGAGCATTGTGCACTAAAGGTGACCTCTCTTTCTTAACGTGTCCATCTGCATTCTCGTTGTTGCAGTAACTTTACGACATTCAGTTATGGTTTTTGATTTATGAATCAAGTGTATCAAGTATAACAGGCTCTTTCTGTTTCCATGTGTTTCTTTCAAGTATTTTCTAACCATAAGCTTTTCATTCACAGCATCATTCGAAGAACAAGAAATGCTTCGTCTGCGACAAGCCTACACTTGGCATATTCAACACAGCTCACGAGATACGGAAAAGAATGGCTGCAGAGGGTAAATAGCTGCTACTACTTATTGCTTTCTTTGCTTTGAAGTCATGTGGCAGCATTAGTTCTTCGCCTCTACCTCCTTTGGTTAAGTGTTGAAGTGAGAGTTCACTTTTCATTGTATGATAAAATTTAGAAATGCATAACAATTGTGGCAAAGCTAGTGGAAAACTTTATTACTTGCCCTTGCTAATCGGAATTAATAGTCAGCTTTATTTGATTTGGTGGTCGTGTCGGAATTCATGCTTGTGCTTATTTACTCCTCCTTGTTTAGTATTAAAGAAAATTACAATTCTGTACTCCCAGTTGTAGTACCCTTTTAACTGACTCTTCACAGGGACTGGAAAATTTACATTTTATTCGGGGCGAGTCAAGGATGAGTTCATAGATACAGAGACGGTTAGGATGTAAGAGATGTACACGAAACAGAGAGAACGAACTAAGTCCTCTACTTATTTTCTTATGAACATCCTCTATATGCATGTCGAAACCCCCACACACAAAACAATGGTTTTAAACTCCTGTGAGTACCTCCTTAGTTGCCAACCCGCTGCTCTCCAGATTACTTTCATGGTTCCAGGAGTGTGGAGATGGTGAAGTAAGTAGCGGCCACAATAGATTCCTTTCTTTTCTCACTTTCCGAACAGCTGTCCTTGTGTATTTCCTTAGGACTTCATTCACAGCCTTTAGATAGTTGCTTGAGTCATGGTCTCGTAGAATTGTACCGTCTGAACCATAAGCTGTAGGATCACTTAGGGTTTCTAGTGGATGCGGAGAGTTCAAGAAAGTCGTAAGGACACTTGAAGAGAATCCACGTTGGGTCTTGTCCAAAGCATAGAGGGCACTCCCCGGAGGAAGTAGAGGGTGTGGAGGAGATTCATTCTTATCAGGTTGGAGAATGAATAGTTTGCCCATCGGAGAATATAATATTTTCTGCATAGAAACACACACAATAAGAAGTGAATTAGAAAACTTGCCCTAAGTAAAAGTTCAGTAGATAAGTTATCGAGATCAAGTTCTAGGTTTTCGTATAACATTTTACTGCATAGCTAAAGCCTTCTGCGCACGAATAATATTCTCTGAGGTTAAAGTGGTAAGTTGCAGATGAGTTTAAAGCCGTAACCCATAATTTGTGACGGTATATGATTTAATGATGGTGATACTTACATTTTTTATGAGACAAGGGTGTGACCGAAATGAATTTAAACGCTTGAGAAGTGTGGCCACATAGTTAGGGTACTTGCAGGAGAAGGCTCTAGGGACGATATCTCTATGCATCATCACGGAATGGATTTGACCCTCGTCCACTCCCAGTCTGTCGAGTACTTTCTGGCCTCCACAGAACACAAATGGCGAGCCAAATGTGACAACTGGCCGAAGAGTAGAGGGTTTTACACACTTCCTACTCAGCAGCATCAAGTGGACTAAGAGAGAAAGGCTTCCTCCAAGAGAGTGGCCTGTAAACTGAAGCTTCGCTCGCTCACCGTGTCTATTCAAGTGTTCAGTTATTTCTGGAATAAATCGCTCATACATTCCCTTCGCTGCTTCGTAGATTCCTCTGTGAACAAGCACATCTGTCCCCTGTACAAGAATATGAAGATGTTGTGACTAATCATTGTCCTTCCTTCTGAGACAGTAGCAAGGGTGGTAACTGTATCTATGCTTACCTCGAATTTGGTAGGTTCGAAGAACAGGTTTGCCTGCCAGGATGCGAGGGAGTCGGAACCCTGCAGGTAAGAACAATTCGCATGTCAAAGCATTTACAAATATGTTATTCGGTATCTCTTTCTTTCAGAAATCAGAATGATTTTGCCACATGAAATCTGTCTATTTAATCCCACATTTGGATTTGAAAGACTGTTGGAGAGCTATTATCAAACACAGATCCAGAGGGATGAAGGGGTAAAGGTTTACCTGAATCACGAAACAACGAGTATACGTACTGGAATCATCACAGACAAACCATTCACAAGGTGAGGACTGGAGTGACCGAAGGTCCTTTGCTGTTTCTTGTTTCTCCTTTTCCCCTGCTGCAACCACTGCTGTCATTGTTGACGCTGCCATGGAAACTGCCACCTCTGGCTTATAGCTTCGAGGTGAGTACCCTCCTTCATCTCGTGAATTTTCGCCATCACCCTCCTGCTGCGATTTGGGCCCGAGTGACAGGCTGTCCTGATTGCGTGACCGCACATAAGATGCAGCTGAGGCAGCAATATTGTACGCAACAGCAGGACGGCATGTACGCTTCTGCCCAGCTTCTACAGCTTTCTCCGAACTGGATTCACTAGCTACTTCTGCAGCTACAGGTACACGATTAGAGTCGTCATCTAGTTTTGCTTTGATTTCATCTTCGGCCTTCTTCTCTAGTGAAGTTGTTACTAATCGTAGGCCATAATATCTCTTTATATAATTTTCCTGCACATGAATCAGAAGTATGAATTTATTTATCGTGCTTGAAATATCGAAACTCGGTTCATGCGTTATGCTGAACAAACACATACCTTGATTTGTGGCATCGCATAGGCCAAGTTGCACAAGAAGGCTAGCTTGGAAAACAGCTTGGTATCAGACCATGGAACTCGAACCAAAAACCTCCGGAAAAATTCAGGACTAGTTTCTCCCCCATCGTCTTCTGCAGTATAATCCACCGCACAACCACCCTCATCTCTGCCACATTCACAATCACCATTTTCACCCGCTTCACAGACGCTGTCTTCATCCGCATCGTCCTTTTTCTGCCTATCCCTCCATTTACTTCTGATTTCCACAAGTCTCTCCACCCAATTGGCTCTTTTGCTCTCCTCCTCACGGACGCTCTCCCCAGAGGTCTCCTTACTCATGTCCGGATCAAACGAGAATGATCTCACCGAGTTTGGGAGAAAGGAACTCGAAAACTGAAACGAGAAAATCCCCGAACGGCTGTTCTTTAGTTTTGGTTCTGTTGCTGCTGCGTGGATACGACTGCTGCGGTAACAAAGATGGTTGTCCGAATAAGACCTCCGCATAGTAGCACGACGGTAAAGGTCTTGGTTGGAGTTTGACCGGCGGAGACCGTTGTGCTCTTTGAAAACGTCTACCGTCGTGGCGGAAGCCGGAGAGGTAGGAATAACTAGTGAACTGCATGGCATGATTGCACCAAAAACGCAAGTAATGAAGATTTTTCCTGGAAAATATTCAAACTTCGTGTTAGCCAACAATGTGCAACTCTATCGCATAAGAAGCTTTGAGGGTTCAGAACTCAGAATTTTTTTTATTTTTTGGCCGAGTTCTTGAAAGCAAATCTGCTTATGGTAATGGACTTTTATAATCACACACTAATCAGCTCTAACTCCTCGTTAACAAGGGATACACGGCGGAATTACGTTTTTGTGCACAAGGCTAATTACCAGTCTTCGAATAATGCATTTTATGGTAAGGGTTTTGAAGTCATTTGACATGCTAATTAGACAAAATGTAGCTTTAATCCTGACAAAAAAGACAGTGAAATTCAAGGAGCATAATAAATCCATAAATTCTATACGTTTAGCATCTTAACTATGATGTTATTGTAAACATCGAACGCAGCATATGTATTATAAGTTGGACCAGATAACCATATAATTAAGGTATAAACCTCATGCCTAGGGACAATAATATCGGGGAAAAACCATGCAACTTTTTGTGCCTAAAATGAGATTGCATTGGTGCAAATAACGGCCCGATAACGTCTTGTAAAACAATTTTAGAAGAAGTGTTTTATAAAAACGAAAACGACAATTTTTTCTTGGGAGTTTTAACGAAAAGCCCACGGTACTGTTCAGTGTTCACTTTAACGAAAAACCACATTTTTACACTAAAAAGTCAAACTTAGTACTATTCACTTTACCCTTTATTTTGTCCTTATCATTAAAACTCAAAGTTTTCAAGCCCTTGTCATTAGTTTTCCTTTTTTTCTTTCTTTCTATGATTTGAGAATACACGTAGTTTAATTCAAGAATGATTGTTGAAAAAAAAAAACATAGAAAAAGCTTATGGCACTAATAACTAAAATGTAAAAATAAATATAAATTCGTGTATGGTAGCAATGATGGTTGGAGTGGCGGTAGTAGTGAGGGTAATAGGGTGGAGATGGCGGAGGTGGTGGTGGCCATGGTGAGGGTAATGAGGTGAAGATGTGGTGATGGTGGTGGAGGGTGGTGCTAGTGGCCGCAACGATAAGATGATGGAGGTGGTGACAGCCATGGTGGCGGGAATGATGGCGGTGGATCATCTAGTGGTGGTGGTGGTGGCAGCAGAGGTGCATGTGGTGGTGGCAGCAGAGGTGCATGTGGTGGTGGCCATGGTGAGATAGCGGCAGCAGTGTTGGTTGTGGAAATAGTGAGACAATGAAGGTGGTGGTGGTGTAGGATATGGTGGTGGTTGCAATGGTGGTGGGAGGTGGCAGTGCCAAAGATGGTGGCGGCAGTGGTGATGATGGTGAGACGATGTACAATGTTGTGGTTGTGTGGCTACAGTGACGGTGACATACATGATTTTATCTTTTATGAAATAATTTTTTTAATGTGTGTGTGTGTGTGTGTATATATATTATTTTCTATTATTTTGAAAATTGTTCTTGAAAAATAGAGAAATATCAATTTGATGGTCTACAAAATTTAAGCTAAATATTATTTTCTGAATGTATTTTTGGAAAACAATTTGTCAAACACATTTTTCACTTGTTTTTGTATCTACAAAACGAAAAATTATTTCGGAAAATGTTAACGAACGAGCATCTTGACGATCATAAATTCGAAGTTCCGTGAATATGTTACAAAGCATCTTGAGGATCAACTCCTCCTCATCCATTGAGGAGCCAATTCCTTTTAAAATTCAGTCTTTAACATGCCCAAAAATTTAGATTCTGATTAAAATTCCCCATAAAACACTAATTTCGAGATTACTATTATTTTCAAAATTTCCTATAAAACGCTAACTTCAAGATTCAAAAAAGTCAAATAGGTTTTATTACTATTATTTTTATAGTTCTTGCCACCATATACACACGGTTTGTTTTGTTCAAATCCAAAAAATTTAAAGTTTGTTTGGCAACCATTGCGTTTTTTATTTTTACTTTTTTATGCTTGAAATACGATGGAATATATGAGACCAAAAAAAAAGGATGAAGAGACGAGAGAGAGAAAAGAATAAAAGTAACGAAGAAAAAAATAAAAACAAAATGTCAAAAGTAAAAAAAAAAAAAAAAAAAAAAAAACACTTTTTGCCTTTTCATTGTCTTTTATTGTACATGCATTCTTCTATAATTCTCTTACCATTCTTCATTTGTTCTTCTTCATTCTTAATTTATCCTAATTCCTCGTTTATCCTATATATATTTTTTTTAGCAGACTCTCGCTAGCAAAAAATATAACAAAAAAATGAAATGATTATCAAACGAACTTTTACTTTCTCATTTCTGAAGCCCCTCAAAACCAACCGAACCATTGTACATCTAGCAAGTTCTGCAAATCTCACGTGTCCTCACTTTATAGAGATGAAACCAAAGCATAACAACCATGACAACCATGATGTCTGTCTTTGTAGTTTGTACTTGGAACCAAAAACGGTTTTTGGTACTTTTGATTTCAATGGTTTTACCTTGGCTTACCCGATTGACAAGATTATCACCAAACCCTAGCTTTAAACCATCCGCCATGCTCTGATCCGTTTAGGAATCGCACCTAAATTATTTTTCTAATCACTTTTCCCCTTAACATCTTCAGCCAAAACAAACTTGTAAATCTTTGTTTTGCGTTTGGAATTCTAGGACATATCTTCTAACTACTTTTCCTCTGTAGATATTATCGTAATTAATTAGTTAATTAACAGAAGCTTAGAGCCGACAGTGTTATTAAAAACAAGCTCAAAGACTCAAAACTCTAATTACTTAATAAATCACAAAATACTAGAACTAGCTAAAGTCATCATAATTTTTCTCAGATTAATCAACGATCGATGTGAGACAAATGACTTGGCACTAACTAAAATGATGTCTTCACAAAACAACAGTTTTCGGTCTTAACAAACATCTGATCATCTCAAATATAACGATTTTTCAAAGATATGTTTCTGGTTTAAACAAAAACGAACAGAAGTAGCCAATTTAACAAGAAGTCAAGAAAAATGAAAAAGGTCACTCTTCGAAAAGACATTACAGAATCGAAGATAGAGTGGTCTCGTTAAAACCTTGCCGAAAAAAATCCTACCCGAGGAAAATCCAAACAAAGAAAACGAAGGTCCCGAACACTCTTTATGTAATAAAAAGAAAAGGGTTCCCAAAAGTCTATGTACTAAAAGAAAAAGCGTTATTTCCTTTTTTTTTTGTTCTTCTCCTTGAAAAATGTGGGTAGGAATGAAGCCAATGCACTTATAATTAACAAAATGTAGAAGAACCCAGAAAAGATTAGAGATTAATTACCTCAAACAATTAACCCTAGCCTTCAAATGTCCTCCATAGCATCCACATTGCGAGGAAGATAGAGGACTGAAAGAAGCTCTAACACTGGAGGAGGATCGCCATATGTTTTCAGCCAGCCAACTGGAAATACCTGAAATTTTTCTGCAGTGAAGAAATGCAGTACTATATATCAAAACGGAATCTGGACTGGGACAATATTATAAATAATCAGGTATTTGGGACTAAATTTTTTTATGTTGCCTTTGAATTTGAATGTGGACTTGTTCTTCCTTGTGGGTTCTTAATGTTTCTGCAGAGAGAGAGAGGGAGTAAGATCTGGCTTTTACTATAATTGGAGGTTCTGGTTTTAATGTGTTTAGGGGGTTACAGAAACAGCCATGAAGAATCTGTTCACGTGGAATTGTGGAATTCAGGAGCTGACACCTTCGAACCAACTTTTTTATGGTCCAAAATACCCTTGATTCTTTTTGTTTTTTCATGTTCGTTCATGCTCCCTCTAAGAGTTGGGGTTTCTTCTAGAACTTTTTTCTCAATAAGTTTTACTTCTAAACACAGTAGCGAAGCTACGGGGTTTTTTTTTTTTTTTTTTTTTTTTGTAAAACGATAAATTTGTTAAATTAAATTTTAAATTAGTTAACAGACGGAGTTCGAACCATCGTCATGGTACAAAGACAACATTCATTTCTACCACTGTGGTAGATGACCATTTGCTAAAAAAAAATGGTCGGTTCGGATCACCTCAATGGCTCGGCTTTGACTTTCACTAATCTTGTTGAACGTTCAGTTTTGACCACAGTATTTAATATCTTAAAATATTTGATAGAATGCATTTAAGAAATATCAGAGTTAAAGGAAAAGATTAAGGAACCGCTTGATAATCATTTCGTCTTTTGTTTTTAATTTTTGGTTTTTATCCTTTTGAAATCTAAAAATTTAAATCTTATTTGGTACCTACTTTTAATTTTCAATTCTTTTGTTTTTTGAAAGTTAAAAATTAAAAATAATTACCAAACAAGATTTCACATTTTAATTTTTTTTAAGTGAAAATAAAAAACTACAAATAAAAAACGAAATAGCCCCAAAGAAATTAGGCATGTTAATTGAAGGTCGTGAGGTTTGAAGCTTATCGTACTTCCATTGTGACAAAGTTATGGCTCCGTCCTATCTAAACAAATGCATTTTTGTGAACACTAATCTATACTAATGCAAAGCCCCTACAAAATGCACATAAGTTATAATCAATTTCTTGTCTCTTTTATATGAAAAGTGTAAAATGTGATCAGAAAATACGATACAAACCATGACATTGTCTACCATATTTTTCTGCTTTTTAAAAAAAAAAAAATTAAAATTGTGAAGCCAAGAAAACAAGAACAATGTGTTTAGTAATTAGGGGTATTTTTGTCAATTTAGACCCATAGATTCCTTTTTCACCTGGGAGTTGGGAGAAGTGAATCCGGATCCTCTTTGTGAAGATCCCGGGTATCAGTAAATCATATCCATTTATCGTACATCATGCGGTCAGTTTTCGTTAGGTATTGTTTGTCAATTTTAAATAAAAAATTTAAAATGATTTCTGACAGCATGATGTACGATGAATAGACACGATTCACAGATCCCTGGAATCCTCACAAAGAGGATCCGGATTCGGGAGAAGCATTGCGAGTATAAGAAGATAGTAAGTTACTCATTTTCATAAAAAGAGAGATGTTAAGGAGACTTTGAGATTTTTTACGGACTCTCTGTCACCTTAGACCATCTTCAAAGAAGATGTCAAATTGTTAAATTTAAAACATCAAATTTAAATTTGATGGCTGACTTGACAATTTAACATATTGTTAATATTTTCCTTCCACTCGGTATGTCAAAATTTATTGTTGCATTTATGTTTTTTGTGAACAAAAATAATAAAAGTTGGGTTGTTATTGGTTTAAAAAAAAAAAAAAAAAGACTTAAATATGCTAACATTTAAGACAAGGCAAGTGTAATGCCCTTAGAAATAGCAAAAATCAAATTTGAAGGTAGCTTCAAATCTAACATGTCTTTGTCCATGTCAGTTTAGTCTTATTTTCCATGTCATATTTGACATATCGGTTGGAGTAAATAGTACGTCATTTGTTACCATCATACGTCTATGTGGCATTTTTGACATCTCCTTTGGAGATGGTCTTATGTGACATATTGATTTATTTTTTTTTAAATTTTATTCTCCACCCAATATGTCAAATTAACTTATTATTTATTATATTATTTACTTTTAATAATTGTAACTAGCATATGGACACATACAAGATGGTAAAAAATACATAGGGTTTCACTTTTAAAAGAATCTCTTTAACATTTCTCTTGATAGGTTTTGTCCCAGCTCCCACGTACAAACAAACCGTTGAGGAACAATGTATGTCGCAGGGACAACTGTGCGGCTGCATGCAGCACCCTGTCCCGGTAGCTTACACATTTCGTCCACCCGTTGGTATACTCTGCTTCACCCTGTTTCCCCTCAAATTCCAGTGGCGCGTCGTGTGGACACTCCATATATTTTTCCATCCTTGTAAAGCCCACCGAGGTTTAACAGAAGCCCATTTCACCACCAAAACAAAGTCGGTTTTACCTGTTTTAGGCCTCAATATTTGGACTTGAGCCCATTTTGTTGGGTTCTACTTGGGCTCAAACTTCTTGCCAGACACAAAAGATTGTGTTGGATAGGGATCCATTTGGGAAGCCGTTCTTTGATCAAGAAATTTGTGGACTATATTTGTGTATTGTGGGAAATTCACTCAACCTACTCTCTAGTCCTTTTTGTCGTTCAAGTGTTGTTAAACTATAGAAATGAAAATTCGAACTTGGATTCAGAAGAAAAATTACGTTATTTTAAGTCAACTTGATCCAACTTTTAAACTACGAGTGTTGGATTATTGCTCAGGTGGTGTATTGTGTTGTGGTTGGTAGTTGACTCACGGGCAAAGATGTCGATGCAACTTGTTGTGCAAGTTATGAATTCAATGTAGAGAGGTTGCTTGATTCACGGTTCACTGGTTTTTCTCTAGACTACCGTTGAGTATAAAGTTTTAACTTAGCACATACAGATAAATTGAGGTGTTTTTATATAAGTTATAAGTATCTTGATATACTTAAAAAGTTGGTTTACGTACCGTACGTGCAATAAAGTTGGATCAAGGTACTTGTAATCCAACAATTTGCTTTGGGATAATATATATATTAGGGAGCGTTATTCTTGCTCATCGATCAGTTCACTATCTAACTAGAGTGTTCCAAAGTATTAAGAACTATAAGAGTAACGCTAACTTACTAGAATTGGATAAATGAATATGCATGTTTCCACTAGGAAAGTAGGGTGAATTTATGAGTTGAGTTGAGGGACCCTAATTATATAAATGGTTATTCTAACATAACTTATTTTGACAAATTTTTGACGAAATTAATGAAAATAACTATAGCTACACATTTTGATAAGTTGAGGGACCAATGGTAATGAATTTTTAGTTGAGGGACTATTGCTCCAATTTAATTAAAGTTGAGGGAACATTGCTACAATTTACTCTTATGAGTTAGGCAACTATGTGTCCTTCCTCGCTGGTGATGGTCCTCTCTCTTGATAGAATACCTTATCCTTTAGTTTTTTAATTTTTGAAGGGGGTGTTTCCTCTTCTCCCCTCATTTTTTTGGTATGCTTTTGGTGATGTTTGCCTCTTCTTTCTAGGTTCTTTGATGCTTTTTGTGTGATTAATTAGGTAACACTTTTCTCCCCGTTGTGGGACTGGGAGTCGTAGTGTGACCTCTGCTTGTATTTCTCTTTGCTTCAATATATTAATATCTTTCATACAAAAAAAAAATCCTTTTTTTTTTCGCCACTTAATACTATGGTTTAGTGTTATTTCTCTTTATTTAGGTTCGATTCTCGCCAAAGACGAGTTTGAACCATATTATTGGCTAAACTCACCTCCTCTCCTCTAGTGTAGTTAATAAGCATGCCAATTCAACGCACATATAATATCCCAAGTTAGCTTGAATATCTCCTCGAATTGTATTTAATATTTCCTTCTTCTTTTTATATACGAAGGAGGGTCAAAGAAACAAGGTGGGATGTGGAAACGTCGATACAAACAAGATGAAAGATGCTTTTGGTTTGATCTTCAGATTCTAATGCATATTCTTCTACTTTTGGTGGCGTTTTAATTTACGTAATTCAAATCCCCCCCCCCCCCACACAAAACAAAACCTTGAAAGCAAAGCTATTAATATGTACCTGAAACTGTGAAAACTACTCTTTGAAGAGAAAAACGGAAAGTTTTACCAAAAAAAAAAAAGAAAAAAACGGAAAGGAAAAAAAGGAAGAAGAAAAGCTTTCTCTTCCAGAAATTAGGGTTTGGTATTTTGTGGTAGTGTGACTATGTGCGTATATAATAATTGACAGCAACTTTGCATGCGACCCAACCCTAACACGACACATCGGTCCTTACATGCACGCCTTGACGTTACGTTCACCTTTGGACATATTTATTAATTTAGTTATATATTCCTTTGGGACATGGATCCTCTCTGGATCCAATTGTCCTAATCTTAAGGATCCATCAATTTGGACCGTTGAAATTTGATCTAACGGTTATAAATAAGGTTTTACTTTAAAAGTTATAATAATTTTAACCGTTAGATCAAATTTCAACAGACCGAATTGATGGATCCCTAGAATTAGGACAATTGGATCTAGAGAGGATCCATGTCCATTCCTTTGAAGTTAGGTTAGGTTAAATGGAGTGGTGGTGGTCCAAATACTGTAGGATTATTTGTTGTATTTTTTTCAGATTAACTTCATGAAACTTATCATTATTTTCCATTTTCTACAACTTTGTGTCCCTTCATGAAACTTATCATTATTTAGTTCAGTTCTCTGCTATTGTCTCTTTCCCTTTTGTTCATTAACCAATACCCTAAAGCGACGCTGAATATCTGATATTATCAAGAGGTTTATCCAAAACGTAAACTGTATATATATCTGCTAACAAGTCTCTATTCTCTATACAAGTCAAAGAACGAACAAAAACCATTTAATGACCAAGCTATTAATTAAAGTTCCAATTCAAACTTTCAAAGAAGTTCCGTTGCCGTCTCAATTAATGTCAAGGAAATGAAGTACCAGAAAATACCATTTGTATGACGAAGTTTTGCCCAACAAACGACAGGTCGTTGGGCAAATAATCTTTACACAATAAAGTTTTGGTTTCTTCAGAAGCTTTTGCCTGACAAAAGTTACTCGACGGTACTTTTGTTAGGCAAAGCTTCAGTCGTCCGGTAAAGTTTCCACGCCAAGGGAAAACCTTAGCGCGTAAAGTGGCAACCTTTACGTAATGAACCATCTAGGTTTTGTCGTGTAAAGGTACAATTTAGGGTTTAAAATTTTTATTTCCTCGGGCAAAGAATATTATTTCGTCGCACAAAGGTATAATTAGGGTTTAGGGGTTTATAGTTTTTATTTCGTCAGGCAAAAGTGAGACATGGTTGGCATATTTAATTTGTTTGATGATTTTCGCAGTTCGCATAATTAATTTCAATAATCCAACCATCAAACTTGTTTGTATATACTTCAAGATCGCATATGCCAAAAAACACCAAAAGCAAACTTTTGAAATTAGGTAATGGGATGAAATCTTTCGATGGTTAGAAACGAAAAATCACGATTTAACGGTCATTTTAGTTTTGATTTTGATGATTTTTTATAACTACACTACTCGACCCTAGAAAAATACAATGTCCAAACATGATCACCAATTTAAATATTTACCCTAATAGATACCACAAAATCTTAATTTCTACTTAATAAAAGTATAGAATAAACTCTAAGTGTTTGTTAAGTCTATTGTTTTGATGAGATACGCACTCTACGAAACTATTTTCAATGATTAAACCGTCAAACTTGGTTGTATATACTCTGAGATTGCATAAGCAAAAAATCGTCAAAAATCACCAAAAACAAACATTCGAGGATTAGGTAACGGGAAGAAATCATTTGACACATAGAAACGAAAAATCACGATTTAAAGGTCATTTCAGCTCAAATTTTGAATCTTTTTTCATAGCTACACTCATCGACCCTTGAAGAACACAATGAGCGAACCCGATCATCAATTTAGAATATTTACACTACTGGATACTGCAAAATTTTACATTCTACTTAATAGAAGTATATAATAAATTTTAAGTGTTTGCTGAATTTATTTTTTTGATGGGATACGCATTCTATGAAACTATTTTCAACTATATAATTGTCAAACTTGTTTGTATATACTCCGAGATCGCATATGCTAAAAATCACCAATGAAAACGTTAGGAGATTTGGTAACAGGACGGTTACAAACGTGTCATCACGATTTAACGGCTATATGACCTTTGATTTTGATGATTGTTGGAACCAAATTCACGCACTGCTGCAACAAGTGGACATGCAGAAACTAGAGTAACCTATAAAAAAACAAACAACCGTAAGCAACCAAAGACTGGATTATGCCGGTCAAAGGCTCTCTAACGGTCAAGTCAGTAAGCAATATTATGAGACTCAAGCAAATTGGCAAGTGTGCTATAATTACATTACAAGATATGAATCCTAGAATGGTGTATGTATATCAGTTGAGATAGAGACCTTTTAGGATATGGAATTCGTGTTAAATTGGAAGAATCTCGTAGGATATCTATGAGTAGATGTTGCATCCTCTTACCAGTATGATTACTTGCGTCCCGTGCCAATTCTTAGATTGTAAGGATTCTAAGAATATAGGAAACCTGGTTGATTCCTTATTGGATCATGTTTCCTTATCTTATGAAACAAACATGGTCAATCTCAGCGAAGTCATCGGACTTCACCTACTGCTCCAAAATAGAATGATGGTGACATCACTGCTCCGTTTGTGTAGTCATGCTAAGGAAGTTGTGGAGTCCATAACCGAACTTATGAAGTACTTGTATTCGGTGCCGCCTTACTCCAACCCTGGAAAATCAAGTACTACAATCGCTCCTAACTATGTGTCTAAAAGAGCTTGTTGCCCTTGATGATAGATAGTTATCCAAAGACCATGCCTTTCGGAGTAGGGTCGCAAATTTGGCTAAATTCCTATGCAATACGTCTTATGATGGCAAGACCTTCTTCGAGCTTCATCGCTGCAGGTTAAATTTTGAAACTCTCAATCTTCCCTACATTGCGTTAACATTTTTGTTTGTTTTATGTAATTTGATTCGTGTGCATCTGTGATTTTGAAATTGGCTAAATTTGATTTCTTGATTCAAAGAATGAAACCTAACCTATAAGAATGTCATTAGTTACTTCCACGTCAAAACAATAATTACAATTTAGTGGCTAGATTTTGGCCGTACCGAAAAACACATGATAATCCCACTCAAGACACCAACTTCCATCCATTCAATTCAATGTGAATTATTTGTATTTTGGATTTTTGGGTTGTAAGAGGGGAAGAGATAAAGAATGGAATAAAGTGAAGAAAGAAAGGTGTTGATGCACAAAACCGGAGGGGTCTTGGAACAAAGTAAATCTGACTGTGAATCTGCAAGAAAGTAAATAACACAAGATGTATCGTGGTTCACCACAATGTTTGGGCTACGTCCACACTGATTATTGTATTTCTCTGAGATGTTGAAGAGGGAGAGAGGGAGAGAGAGCTTCCTTATGTGAGGATGAGCTTTTCTGAATCTGAGAAGGGATGTGAGGCCTCCCTAATTGTGAGGGTGATGGGTACTTTTATAGAATAAGGGCTTCTCACTTATTACATATTTGCCCCTTCCTTTATTACATAATTACATTTAAGTCCCCCGAGTATTTATACGAGGTCTAAAAACGGAGGCCCTATGTATGGTATAAACAGTAGTCCCCCAAGTCTTCAGTCAAGAGAGTCTTTTGGCTGGAGACTTGAAATTCAGTCCATGTGTGGGCCAAAGTAACTAGATGTCGTCTAGAACTGATACTTGATATGAGGCGGTGCCCAATCTGAAATAATGCTCAACTAGAAGTAGCATATGTTGCGAGGCTGCTCTGCTTGTGGCTTATGTTGTCTTGGTTGGCTCGGCTTGTGGCGTTTGAAGGTGAGGGATTCCCTTTTATAAAATAAGGGCTCGCTTCTCAATATATGAATAACCGGCTAGAGTTGGTGCTCACGGCGATGCGGTTGCTCAGCTGGCGGCGAAGCTCTCTAATGAAGGTGAGAGAGTCCCTTTTATAAAATAAGGGCTCGCTCCTCAATACATAAATGATGGGCTAGAATTGAAGCTTGTGGCGAGGCGGTTGCTCGGCTGGCGGTGATACTCTCTAATGAAGGTGAGGGAGTCCATTTTATAGAATAAAGGCTCGCTCCTCAATACATAAGTGATGGGCTAGAGTTGATGCTCGCGGCGAGGCGGTTGCTCGGTAGGCGGCGATGCTTCTCTAATGATGGTGATGGAGTCCTTTTTATAGAATAAGGGCTCGCTCCTCAGTACATGAATAATGGGTGCTCTCTAATGAAAGTGAGGAAGTCCCTTTTATAGAATAAGGGCTCGCTCCTCAATACATAAATAATGGGCTAGAGTCCCCCAAGTATTTTTCATGAGGCTCAGTTGAGGCCCAATATATGGTACATAATGTAGTCCCCCAAGTCTTTGGTCAATGGAGTCTGTTGGCTGGAGACTTCAAATTAAATCCATGTATGGGCCGAAGTGGCGGTTGTTCGGAGGCGGTATTTGTATACCTTGCACTGAAGCTTTGTTGGCGAAGCTTTGCAAGTGAAGCTTTTGAAGCTGGAGCTCTGTAAATAAAGCTTTTGAAGCTGGAGCTCTCGAAGCTAAAGCTATGTAAATGAAGCTTTTGAAGCTGGAGCTCTGTAAATGAAGCTTTTGAAGCTAGAGCTTTGTAAATGAAGCTTTTGAAGCTATAGCTTTTTGTAAATGAAGCTTTTGAAGCTAGAGCTCTGTAAATGAAGCTTTCGTAGCTAGAGCTTTTGTAAATGAAGCTTTTGAAGCTAGAGCTCTGTAAATGAAGCTTTCGAAGCTAGATTGACATGAGTGATGCTCATGAATGTTTATGTTGATTGACATGAGTGATGCTCATGGATGTTGACATGAGTAATGCTCATGAATGTTGACATGAGTGATGCTCATGAATGTTTATGTATGATTGATATGAGTGATGCTCATGAATGTTTATGTATGATTAACATGAGTAATGCTTATGAATGTTTGAAGTACCGGGCGTACTTTTGATCACCTGGTTGGTGATAATAGCGGCAGACTGCCGAGACCTGGTTGGTGATAATAACGGCAGGCTGCCAAATAATTTTTTATAGTACTGGGCGTACTTTTGGTCACCTGGTTGGTGATAATGGCGGCAGGCTGCCGAATAATTTTTTGTAGTACTGGACGTACTTTTGATTACCTGGTTGGTGATAATAGAAGGCTTGGCTCTTTTGGGCATATGGACCTTCTGAAGGAAATTTTGTGAAAAACATGTTTATTTGAGCAACATCAATAGCATGCAATTAACAAATTAAAGGCGGAATCATGCTTACATGCACTCAAAACAAAACATCAACCATGAAATTCAAAGCCTAGTAGATTGGTGAACCTTGACTCAACTTTAAAACAACATTTGTTAGTTGAGAAATATTTACCTTTGTAGATTCCTCTTTGCATATGCAAAGGATAATCACCCAAGAGATAGGGCCTTCATTCCTTGCTTCTTAGCTCCATGGATTTGGTTGAAAGAATTGGATTCTCCAAGTTCTCAAAATAGAGAACCTCTAAAGATTCTACACCAAGGTTGGATTGAAGAAGAAATGAGTGACCTTGGAGTAGTAGGATTGCTAGATTCACCCTCCAATGTGGTTGGCCTCTTAGAGAGAAAATGAAGAAACAAGTTCTCACCAATTTTCTCTAAAACAAACCCTTATGAATTTTAGGCTATAAAGTTCTTTATATAGTCACTTCTTTAAATGACCTAAAGAACCAAAAAACCCTAATTCTACACAAAATGGATATGGGCTTTTGGGCCTTTGTGAATCTTTATTCATTAAGTTGTCATACAACTTAAGTCAATGGGCTTTGACGTTCGAAGCCCATTGGGCCTTAAGGTCCAAAACTATCCCGAGGTCTTTAACGAACTTATTCGTTTGATTAATTAACATATTAATGAATCATTGCCATAAATAATTAAACCATTTAATTATTCTTACTCATCTCCATTGTTTCTTCAATCTCCACCTTACACGGTGTACGATCCATTAGGTTCCTTTTAGCGAGACAGTGAGCGATTAAAACCATTTTACATCGATTGTGAATTGAAACTTACTTTCAATTCTCCCTTTAGTGATTATACACGTTTAGGACTTCCACAAACCATGAGTGACACCTAGCAGCATATCATGGTTACCCAAGCTAATCAGAAGAGGTAGAGAACCTATTCAGTTAAGGATTACAAATGCAATACGGTCCTTCTCTAATCTAATACTCTTGACCACATTGTTTGGTTTGATAGTTTATTTATTCATGTCTACTATCCAATGTGATTCGTTTGCTTATATGATTACCTTGAATGTGATTTGGAACGCATTCCCTAATCTCATTCGTACTCTGGCCAGAGATTTTAATCATCTCATAGAGTATTCTCCCTCAAATCATTTGAAGGTTAGAGATCCCTTGTTGCACATTCACTTGTCTCCATAACTAAGTGGCTTAACCCCAATGATGTCGTGGACACCCCGATGGGGTGACTTTGACATAATCAAAGATCAAGGACTTAACCACAAGACAACTGTGATGCCTCAGGTCAAAAGACTAATTTGCATTATCCCAACCATGAGTTCTCATGTGACATGAGTATGAGAACTCCTCGTTGATCGTGTTCAGTGGACTCATTCTCTATTGAGCACCTACGTACTTGTCTTGATGTCACACACACCAATGACTCGAGACTAGTCACTCTCCCTGAGAGAAGACATAGCACGTACTGATCTTAACGGACTGTCAATGCCCAATTGGCAATCCTATGATCAGGAACGTTTAGGATGTGTCTACGAAAGAATGGTCTCATTAATCTAACTTCATTAGATTGCATTCTCCCAATCACATTTTCCTTGGACTTTATCGTTTAAGCATATAACATTTATATGAGACGGCTCAAACAATAATGTTTGCCCTTTATATGTAAACTAGATTAGTTTAACATGTGAAATGTCCGTAAAGTATCATCATATGATTGGCTTTAGGGCACATTTCCAACAATCTCCCACTTGCACTAGAGCCAATAAGCTTGTTCATCTGTTATGATTCCTCTTCTGTAGTCATTTCATAAATGGCTGAGTAGTAGGCCTAGGCAATGGATATCTATATGGTATCCATAGAAGCAACCTTGAGAATATCGACGTCACCATTATACATGATTCTCAATCATGTGGTTCAGTCTCTCATATGAGTTCGGATCTTGATGAGACCTTGATTCCCTGGCTTGAGCTATCGCCCCATTAGTGTCGTAGTGTCAGTACACTAGATACACTTTCTGGTTGGAACCGAATAGAGAGTTCATAAATGAACTTTCCCATCCAAACAACATTGTTGTAAACTTCTATATGGCAATATATTTTGCATTCATAATGGAACACACTAAAGTCATTACTTTAATGTTTCCATCCAAATATCTCTTTAGTCATAATAAAGAGATTTTTGTTTATCTCTTCATTCATAATGAAGAAACATCCAAATGATGGATTAGATTCACAATCTAATACATTTACGCTTCCATTACGTTACTCTAATTCTTCCTCATTCTTCGAGGAACCTATCCTTTAGTATTTCTTAAATACTTAAGGACTCACTTGACAGTTGCCATGGTTCTGATCCTGGGCTTGCACTAATATCGTCTTGTACCGTTCTAGGTACAATTCATATCAACGTTTTTCATACAATATGAAATACGCAAATCACCTTTCTGCGTATGCATAAAGGATTCTATTTATGCATTATTTCTTTGGGAGTCAAAGGGCACGTTCCCTTTGAGAAGAGCTACCTCTTAGTCCCACTAGAGTTGTCCTCCTTATTGAAGTTTATCATCATATGAGAAACTTCCTAGCACATTTTGTCTATTATTAGGGCATGATATAATCCAATTATATCCTAAAATCTATCATTATAGATTTCCATCCTATGTATATAGACTATGTCTCCCATATACATTCTATCGTTATAGAATGTTTAAAGTCATAATTTTAACGAAGAAGTGTTCTTTTCATTTCCAAAATTAATATATCATATATGTGCATATATATATATTGAATTTTAGGAACATGATTAACTCCCACTAATCTTTTGTAAACCTAGTAAACAAAAGATTCATTTACATCTTTATGAGAAATCAAACAATTTGATCTTTCCCTCATAAGACGCTTATGGCTCCCACTAGCTTGCTAAGATCCATGATGGATGGATCTCTACAACTTACATGTCTTGTGATTCATAGTTTTAGACATAAATTATCAAGACTATCTTAATAATGGTTTCGGAAACCTATATCATGTCCAAACATTGAATCACCATTTAGTTGTAGCTAGCAATCTTCAAATTAATTGAAACTAAGACTACGTCAAAGATGGTTCCTTCAAAGTCAACCATTCTCTTTGATTGTAGTCACCTTAAGCTACCAATTAGCTATGAAGGTTTCATTATTTCGGGTCAAATGGTATTTTACCATTTCCTTGAGTATATATTGTATATACACTCAATGTAGTCATAAAAGTTCAAACCATTCAACTGAGACGGTTTATAAATCCTTCTTGACTACCTTGGAGCTTGTGGTATAGGAACTAGGTTGTTATATTTGTTGATTATCATCTTGTCTCTCAAAGAACCCATTCTTTTGAGTTCTATTCCTAGTTCATTTGCTCTAAGGCAAATCACATTGTAGGATTACAATGAACTACTCAACAAACAACATTTGTTGGTTGGTTTATAGAAGTGATATCCAAAGGTTAATTTAAGGATATCCACAAGATAATTTTTAAACAAATATTGCTTATTAGCACACAACCCCAAATCTTAACATGATTAAGATTTGTCTTTCTTTCCAACAACATCCTATGGAGTCATGAAAAATTTTGGAAGATTTTCTAATTGACAATCATATTGTTTTAGAAGTATATATCCTATATATGGGTAATTGATAATGTCCAACGAACTAAATCTTATTCAAGTTCGTTCTTCTCCTAATGGAAAAATCCATTATCTTATGATGCTTCTTTCCTTGATATTTTTCAAGGAAACTATTCTAAAGTGTTACCATTCCTTGGATCAAATCTAAGGATGTATTTACTTTAGACGTCTTACTCATCAACTTACATTTCTTGAATTCTTTGAAACCTTTTACAAAGTATTCGGACTTGTGTTTATTCAAAATAAACTATAGTCCAACCGAGAGTGATCTTCTGTGAATGTCAAACAACATGAGTAGTATTATGTTGTGGACAAGTGCCACTAACATCTAAGTGAATTAACCTCAATAACTTTGTGATTCTTTCTTCTTTCCAAAAGAATAAAGATTCGAACATTTCGCCTCTATACAATTTTGACAAGAAGGTATTGGATCCGGATCTAATGATCCAAAGCATCCATCTATGACCAACTCGTAATTTATGTTTTAGAGGTATCACAACTCAGTTGGGATTAGTCACTATCTTGCAACCTTTTGGGTTTTAAGCATCATTATATTCTAAACAGTTAACGCTACCATATCATCTCTACTATAGAGACAATCAATTAGATTACTATAATCCAATCAGTGATTAATAAAGAACAATGTTTTGTCAAATAAAACATTCATCCATCTCTACTATAGTGACGAAATTAAGTTCCTTAAAATTGGAATGTAAAGACAATCTTTGGTTTTTCCAATTTCTTTGGTAGTTCATATGAGGAAGTTAGTACCATCTGCTTTCGCAGAGATCTATATTTTATTCACGTTCCGAATGTGAAGTACTTTCTCTTCTCTCATTAATCTTCTACTTCTTATTAGCCACATTTTTACAACGATTGTAAAACATAGTTACTAATACGGAATCAAGCATTCAAGTAGAAGAACCAACTGTTTTGAACTATTCAAGAACAATTTACAACACCTTCGAAAGGTGTGTTCTTGACATTTGCAAGACATTTCTTGCAAATACCCCTTCCAATGTCCATCCTTTCATAGAGAAAGTTTGTTCCCTTGGAGTTAATTTTATCTTCTTCATTTGACTTCTCATTTGACTACAATAGTCATGGTCCCTAAACTCCCACTATCTCTCTTGAAACCTTTTTCAATTGTGTTATACACATCAAACATTTTGGAGAGTGTGTGGTTATTGTTCACTACATAGTTTACAATAAACTTAGTGAACCATTAGGATAGAGACATAAAGGTGAAGTCCTAGCTTAGTTTTCGTCTCGTTAAGTGGTTTATCACTTCAACACTCAATGATTCAAAATCATCATAAGTCCATGTTGATGGACTATTTTTGTCAACCAACCATTATGTTCTAAACATAATTACAAACTTTCAAGAGTTGTTCAAGGCAACTCTTATTTCTTCATACAACAATTTGTAAGTGAAGAATCATGGCACTAAAAGTGTCCTTGTCTTTATGCTAATCTTCGTAAGTTCATTTGTTCATATAACGAAGGAATAAGCATTGATTGTTTGTGTTGTCCTCTTCATGATAGACATTTCTAACATGTTCTTCCAATGATACATTATCAATAGGAAGATTGTGAGGATGAGACTTCTTAGGTACATGCACAATCCATTTAAGACAATCTTTGGGATTGTGTTACCAAGTCCGGAAACTAAAACATTCGGCTTTTCTTTGTCAAGTTTTGGATAGCGTTTGCAAATATATTGGTAAACGAATACATAACGAATATATGGGTACTTCGAGAGTAGTGCTAGGTAAGCAATCAGGAAGGAGTTCCAGGCAGTCGGTTCCTAGATCGGAAGATTGACACCAAGCGCTGGCTGATTGCTCGTTTTCTCCTTGTCACAAAGACAAGGAAAAGGACAGGGAGAAAACATGATATGAGATACTCTTGCTTTCAACCTTTGTGATATGAAATACTTTTGCTCTTGATGACTTGTTTGCAGAGGTACCCCAAGGGATGAGGAACACTGAATGACTCGAGCGGCTTCGTTGGGAATGCATTTTAGGAGATGAAGAAAGATTGAGTCTGTCTGCATTGCTGTGAAGGTTGAGATTTAATAGGGATTTCTTCATAACTGGTAGTGGCACTATTCTTTTACTCGTGTCAGCAACCGTTGGATGATTAAATAGTATGGCTTCACGTGCTTTCTTCTTCATCAGAAATCTTCGACAAATTGCCCGTAATTTCCGTAAAGCTGAGTGTGCATGTGACAGGTGCTGACGAGGCTGAAAAAGACTGGCGCCTCTTCGATATCTGAGATCAGTGCTTCGACAAATTATCCGTGATTTTCGCCAAGCTGAGTGTGCATTTGACAGGTGATGACACGTCTGCAAAAAGCAAGTGCCTCTTCGATTTCTGAGATCGGCCCGTGGTTTCTGAGCCGCCCAGCTTTTGAGAAAGCAGACGTCTCTCTGAGCAGACGCCTCTTCGATTTCTGAGCAGGCGCCTCTTCGATTTCTGAGCAAGTGCCTCTTCGATTTCCTCTTTTTATAGAGGCACGCATTACGTTCCAAGGCACACTTGAATTACCACCTGTAGAAGCTCCCTTCTTGCACTTCTAAGATCTTGATTTGTCCGACCTCTTCTTTTTCTTCACACCTTCGAAAATGTCTTGCCCTTCTGACCGTCGTCTTAACTTGAATGTCGGGGAAGATAGTGACATATCTTCTCCAAACAACATTTGGCAGCCGTCCTTCGTATCTCCCAATGGTCCTCTTACAGTTGGGGATTCTATGATGATGAACGATACAACCGCCTCGGTGGTGGCCAGAAATCTTCTCACTCCTAGAGACACTAGGATACTTTCCAGGCGGTCAGACGAGCTGGCTGTTCAGGACTCTCTGGCCTACATCGTCCGATGTGCAGGCTCAGTTTCAAACATGGGCCAACGCCTTCTTGCTCGATATCGTCAGGTTGAGTCGTTGATGGCTGAGGTGGCCAGTCTTCGGCAATAGGTCAGAGTGCTTAGGCACGAGAATAAAGAGTTGCACATGCTCGCAACTAATTACTCAACAAGCATGAAGCGGAAGCTTGACCAACTGCAGGAGTCCGAAGTTCGGATTCAGAGTGATCATCAGAGGTTTGTGGCGTTACTCCAGCGGCAACTTCTGCCTTCGTCCTCTGGCGCTTCACCAAGTGTTGAAGCTCCGAATAATCAATCTCTAGTGCTTCGTCTTTCTGGAGCTCTGCAGAGTGATGAGGCGGCTCGCGAGCAATGAAGGCTTATTCCTGTTTGTTTGCACTTTTTTTTTTTTTTTTTTTTGGCATGTTGAATGCGAATTTATGTAATTTTGAGAGAAATAAATAAAAGATGGACTTTATTTCACTAAATGCATTTCATATATATATATATATATATATTTTTTATATGTTTCTCTTGGTGCCAGATGCTCCACCATTTTTATCATCATTTTTTTTATGGTGCCAGATGCACCTAAGACATATATACATATATAATTATAATCTCCGCTATCTTTTGGTGCTGGATGCACCATCCATTTTTTTTATATTTTCTTTTCTTTTCTTGCACATGGTGCCAGATGCACCCAGCAAGCTTCCATCATTATCTTCCTTTTCCTTTTTTTTTTTTTTTTTTTTTTTTTTTTTTTTTTTTTTCACGTGGTGCCAGCACCACTTTGCTCCACCATCTCATTTTTTATTATATATTTTTTGTATAAATTTTGATGATGGGTTGGGTAATTTGCAGGGAAGGACGAAGACGGACGGAGAGCTGCAGTCGAGACTTCATGACCGGCTAGTCGTTTGACGGCGGTTATTGAAGTTCTTCGCCATTGCTGTTTGCCACTGCCACTGCACAACCACTGCATTGCCACTAGGCAACCACTGCACCGCCACTGCATTTTTTTTTACTGCCTTGCAGAGGAAAAGACGGACGAGGAGCTTCAGGAGGCGAGAGATGGAGGAGATGTGGACAGACGGTGCCAACGCTTTGGAGCTGGGTTCCTTGCTGGGCTTAGGCGTTGCACAACGGAGATGGTGCCCAGATGACGCACTGCATCACCACCGCTTGCACCATGAAGATCTCTCTGTAAAAAGCTTTGAGCAGACTCCAGACTGCAAATCTATGGAAGGAGAACATGAGAACCTGCTGCTGGATCTAGTTAGCTTTCCATGGATAGAACCAAAGTTCACTGTCAAAAGACCATATTTCCCTTTGAGAATAGGCCACGAGCCCAGAAAAGGTACGCATAGACCAGCCATCAGAAGACCCACCTAGAGATCCAGTCGCCAAGTCATTGCTGCAAGTAGAGAGTACAAATGATTGTCTTCCTTCAGATATGGAGTTGTTATTTGCGGGTGAAGTTGGTCCAGAGGCCGTTGTGGCTGTATGTCGCAGAGACGGATGAGCATGGTGCTCAGAAACTGGAGCGGAGCATGGAAGATGGTGGTGGGGCAATGGGCGAGACGATGGAGCAGTTGCAGGAGGACGATGCAGAGGAAGATGCAGGCGCAGTCAACAACGCAGAGTTCTCTTCGTCCATCAGCAAGTCATCCGTCTTCCTCAACGCCGCATGCGCAATCACCAACACAACCCAAAATTCCCAATCAGCAGCGCCACCAGAATATTCACCGTCGCGTGGGTCAAGAACAACAGCACGATCGTCACCACCGCTTGTTCTTTTTGACGAAAACAAAGAAAATGAATAATTTTTTTAATGAAGTTCGTGTGCTTCTTCGTCCTCTGTCGATCAACTAGTGGTGCAGACTTTTGGAGTTTGGTGGATCTCAAACTCCATGCGACTCCAGCTCACTTGCCCAATCCCTGGACCCACTTTCACTTTCTTGGACTCTCTCTTTTTCTGCTGTCTGCACTTTTTTTTTTTTTTTTTTTTTTTTTTTGCTGTCCGCTACCTTACAGAGGTGCAGAGGCTTCGTCGACGGCGATCTCGGTAGCTTTAACGGTGGCCTCGACAGCCTTGAGGACATCGTCTTCGTCGAGATCGCGGGCCGGGTCGGACTTGTTCATGGCGGAGTGGGTTTTGTCGAGGAACCCACGACATCTTTTGATGTACCATTATCCGGGCTCGCTGTGGCCGATGGATCTGACCCGAGTTTTTTTGGAGAGAGTGAGAGCAGCGGCGAAATTAAACACAAAGAATGCACAGATGCAAGCCAATGTCCTTTACCAGCAGGACTTTCCTCTCTGGTTCCAGCTTGTTTTCCACATCGAAGCTTTTTTTTCGAGAAACTGGACTTGATCAGCGGTTAGCCGCCTCTTCTTCCCAGGTTGATAGAGATACTCACAACGTTTATCCTATCCATCTTCGAAGCGTTCTGCGAAGAAAACCTTGGCGGAGGCGATGTCGAGGAGAGAGAGAAGAACCAGGGACATTTGGGCCTGTTTGGATGCAGGAATTGGGAAGGATTGGGGCGTCGGACCGCGGGAGGACTGAACCGAATACAAGTCAGCTAGGGTTTCGACAAAATCAACCGATTTGAGGGATGGTTCGATTTGGGGCTCAAGGAGATTGGACACCGGCAGACCGTATGGGAGGAGAGTCTCAAGCAAAAACATTGTTGGCGGTCTGGTTCGGAGCCTGAAAACTGCCCCGACTCTCTCTGGATTGAATCGAGTTGACCCGGAGATGGTCGTAAAGGAGCTTGAGGCGCTGGCTGGTGGGTAGCTTGGTCTAACTGCAGATGGATTGGAATAGTTTGGAGGGAAAGGCGTTGGTTGTGCATATGGGGAGTTGATACAGAACTGATCTTCTGGCCTTTGTTGTCGAGCTACAGGTCGTATCGCCGGTGCAGACCCGTCTCCAGTAGCCAAGGTGATGGTGTTGCTGCAAGTCGAAGGCACGGATGGATGAGAAAACTCGGATTGGAGCTTTGAGAGCCGGGCCTGAGCTTTGTTGGGCTCACGGTTTGGGTCTGAGGAGACGGGCCTGATTTTGTAGCTGGGCTCAGACATGTATATATATATATATTTTTTTTCTTTTTTCTTTTTTTTTAGATAACATATGTATTATTATTATTATTATTATTCTTTTTTCAAAGAAACTGTAATTTAATTTTGTACAAAGAAAACTGCAAGTAATTTTGTAATAAAATTGACCTTCACCAATGAGACTTTAATCAAATCCCTTTTTTTTTTTTTTTGATGTGACTGAACTCGAAATCGAATGTTCGAGCTGCCTACGTACCCTTCCAAAGAAAGAGATCAAGTCAAAACGTAGTTCAAATGCATACATATATTTTTTTATTTTATTTTATTTTTTTTAATTTTTTTTGGTATTTTCTTTTTGTGCCGTTTGCAGTTTCAACTTATGCAGGCAAGGAGTGTTGGTGTCGTTTGCAGTTTTAACTCGTGCAGACAATGAGCATTTGGTGCCGTGTTGCAGTTTCAGCTCGTGCAGGCAAGGAGCATTGGTGTTGCCTTTTATGCTCGTGCAGACCATGAGCTTGGTGCCATGCATTTTTAGGCTCGTGCAGGCGAGGAGCCTTGGTTCGTGCAGTTTAGGCTCGTGCGAACAAGGAGCTTGGTGAATTTGTCAAGCAATTTTGGAAAGGCGTTCATCACAATCTTCATAGCAAGGAGCCTTGACCGAGTGATTGAAGAAGTCTTCGGGCAAGAAATCGCGCATTGTGATGGGGATGGACGATCTATGTGTCGAAATTTCATCATCTTCAACACGTTCATGTTGCTTTGAAGGTTGACAAGAGCTGTTTTGCCCCCTTTCCGATTGGCGGACTTGTGGAGGAGACGTATGCTTCTTGTGCAATTTCTTAGGAGTGACTTGAGTCCATCCTTCAACTTTGCTTGTCTCGGAGGATGCCCCCAGCGGTTGAGGTGAAAACTTTGAGTCGGAAGAGCCAGAAGTGAAGGTGGTATAGTTTGACTTCACCACATCGTCAAGATCTAGCTCGATGATTCCTTTCTGAGCCAGTTTCATGATGAGATCTTTCAGCACGAAGCACTTTTCTGTCGGATGACTGATGAAGGGGTGGAATTTACAGTACCTTGGACTGTCAGTGCGATTCATCTCTTCTGGTCGTTTGCACTCAGGCAAACCAATCACCTTCTTTTCCAGCAAGTCTTCTAACATGGCAACCACATCAGAGTCGGGGAATGGATAAGTCATCTCCTCAAGCTCCTTCAAAGTGTGTCTACGCATCTCTTGATCACGAAAAGCTTCGGTTTGAATTGCCTTGCCTCGTGTAGAGACTTTGACGGGAGCTGTGTTGACCGTCATTGTTTCCTTGGTGAATTTCCACGCAACCTTATCCACCTTTGGCCCAAGAACTTTGTCGTTCTTGTAGTCGGCGATCGGTTTTTTCTTCCTATGATGGGCGATGCTTAACTCCATGTCATGGGCGCGAGTGGCCAATTCCTCGAAGGTCCGTGGTTTAATGCCTTGAATGATGTATTGCAAACCCCATTGCATGCCTTGGATGCACATCTCGATTGAAGAGGTTTTCGAGAGCCTGTCTTTACAGTCGAGGCTCAGAGTGCGCCATCTGTTGATGTAGTCAATGACTGGCTCGTCCTTCCACTGCTTTGTGCTTGTTAGCTCTAGCATGCTCACAGTGCGGCGGGTGCTGTAGAAGCGATTGAGGAATTCCCGCTCTAATTGCTCCCAGCTGTTGATGGACTCAGGCTCTAGGTCTGTGTACCACTCAAAAACGTTTCCTTTCAGCGAGCGCACAAACTGCTTGGCGAGGTAATCCCATTCGGTTCCTGCGTTGTTGCAAGTTTCGACGAAATGTGCAACGTGCTGCTTTGGGTTTCCTTTTCCATCAAACTGCATGAACTTTGGTGGTTGATAACCCCTTGGCATCTTCAGGGCATCAATCTTCTTGGAGTAGGGCTTCGAGTAGAACAATGAGGTATGTGAGCTCCCTTCGTACTGTGCCTTGATGGTGTTGGTGATCATCTCCTGCAGCTGCTGGATAGAAAGGGATCCCATGAGTGCCGCTGCTTGGTCTTGCTCCAGCTTCACATCGTTTTTCTCCACCTGAGGCTCATCTTCTTCGTCATCTCTTCTCTTTAGTGGATCATTATCTGGGTCGGGTTTCTCGCCGTCCTGCGCCTCCAATCGGTTGACTAGTGCCGCAATTTGCAAGTCTTTTTCTTCCACAGTTCGGGTTAGCCTTGCGATTGCTTCATTCATTTGAGCCAGCTGCTCATCGATTGAAGTTGCTCCAATGGTCATGACTTGCATGGCTGAACTGCCGCTTGAATCGGCATCGGAGAGCATGGATTCAGAGTATTTCCTTGGGCTTTCCCCCCTTGGTGCCCCTAGTGAGGCTAAGGTGATCAAAGGCTTGTGCCTTGGGTGCTCTTGTTCCCTTGGCGGAGTTGATGCAGAGGTGAAAGAGGCGGCAGAAGTAGCTCTTGCCATGTTTCGAGTCGTGATGCCCAAAGTGACACCACTTGCGACGAGGACGCTCCTGTTCTTTGCGCCGGTTGCGGGAACAGTTTGAGCCTTCCTTGATGCCATTAATTTTGGAAGTGCGCTTGAATTTCTTGAACGGAGAAAGAGATGAGAGGTAGAGATTGTCCCACTGGGCGTGCCAATTTGTGAACACGGAAAATTCCTGAAACTAAAGAGACAAGAACAACGTGCACAAACAAATATTTGTATTTGATGATTTTTGGGTTACAATCTCTTTTAACTTTGATCCTCTGATTCGATCTCCGTAAGGTGTTGATTTGTGGATGTGCGATTGATCCAAAGGGCCGTTGGGCTTGATCTAAGGATGAACGTTCTTCAATGGCCGTGGGCTTGATCTTGAAGGTGGATTTGAGCGGATCTTCAAGGAGCCGTTGGGGCTTGATCTTGAGGATGAGCGTTTCTTCAAGGGTCGTTGAGGCTTGATCTTGAATAACGGTGATGAACGGATCTTCAAGGGCTTTTGGGCTTGATCTTGAAGAACAGTGATGAACGGATCTTCAAGGGCTTTTGGGCTTGATTTTGAAGAACAGTGATTGGATGTATGGATTTGTCGATGTTGTTGATCCAAAGGGCCGTCGGGGGCTTGATCTTGAATTGGTGGAAGTTCTTCAAATGGCCGTCGGGGCTTGATCTTGGAAGAACGATGAACGAATAGGGCTTTCTTGATTCTTCGGGAACCTGGATGCTTGAGAGCTTCAGAGTTTCCGAGCTTCAAGGTTTTGGTGTAATATCAATTCCTCCTCCCAAATGAATGAATTTGGCTTCTATTTATAGAATTTTTCAAGGCCTAATTTTGAATATAATATCCCAGATGAAATAAGTCGTTTCTTCCAGGTGTTGACACGTGTCCTGTTTGATGATTTTTCCAACTTATTTTGATTTTTTGTTTAGACACACGCTACGTGTAAAATTTATGTAATACATGAGCGTTGAAACTTTGATTTATCGGTCAACATTTATTTACCGAATTTTCGATGTCTACAATCACTTTTAAAAAGTAAAAAATTGAAGGGGTAAAAAAAGTAGGGAGTTAATGAAACACTCCATGTACTGTTCAGTTTTAACGAAAAATCATATTTTTACCTTTTCATGGTACTATTCACAACACCTTTATTTTTCATTTTCATTAAAACTAAAGTTTTTTTTTTGAATTTTTCGTTAGTTTTCCTAAAAAAGTATGGCTCAAGAAGAAATAGGCTTTTACAACAATTGATCCTTGTGCTTTTAATTAGACATAATTTGTTTCCTAAATTTCAAATTGATGAATGTCATTCATATTTTGTTGACCACATCGATGAGTTCTTTTGTAACGATCTGTCCCGAAATTTACGAACTGTAAGGCAATTTTGTAATTTCACTATGGTTGGGGTTAGATATTTTGAAATCTTTGCTTTTTGGGTCTTAATTAGTGTGCCTTGTGGGGCCCACTCCTTTTGATTTTGTCCCCCTAGCCCAGCCGTTATTCTCTTATTTCTCATTTCTTCCTCCTGTGTATAACTTTCAGACCTTTCTCTCATTTCTCCCTCTGTTGAATCTTTCTCTCATTCACTTTCCTTCCCTCCCCGAGAACCACCACCACTACTCGCCATTGTGGCGAGCACCGTCGCAAACCACCACCACCTTAAAATCTTCCCAGTCACGATCTCGAACCAGGCTATGACCGTTGCACTCCAATAGTGACCGAGGCACCGTTCATCATCTCCCTCGACGTGTCACGACAGAAGGTAAGGTTCTAAACCATTTGCATCGTCTTTCCCTCATCTTATGTTGAAGGCTAACCCATTTGTACGTATTTTGGGCGTTGAAACTACGAAGAAACTACTCGGGGACACTTTCCCATTTTTTCGGCGAGAACCCGAAGCTTGCAGGTCGTTTTTTGGCCACCACACGACTTTAAATTGGTACGAATCTCTTCCTCTCTCTCTAAGCTTCATTTCCATAGCTTGTACGTCGAAAATGGTGTATAAATGAACTCGAACGGAGCTCGGGAAACCTTGCCTAGATTCCGGCCAAACCCACTGTCTGAAACCGGGTCAACCCGACCTGAAACCAACATCAGATCCGAACCCAGCCCAAAACTTTCGAGCCCAAACCTAGAAACTGGGCCCAACTCCTTAACCTGGGCCTAACCCATTACTCAGGCCCAACCTTGCAACCCAGAACCCGTAACTGAACCAGATCCGACCCGACCCAACCGAATCCCAGTTTCCAACCAACGCGTGGCCATCTGTCTTGGCCGGCGCGTGGAGCACACGCGCCTCCGCAGGAGGTAATGTGACAGCGGGACCGACGACTATCCTGGCCAACTTTTTGGTAACTCAACTCGGCGCGTGGCGGGGCATGGGGGCACCCGAGGTCCCCTCTTAGGTTTTTTCAACGTCTTGAATCCTTTTATGACGTTCGTTTTCCCAAATTCAATTGTTATAGTATAGTTTTGTTAATTGGTCCCTTTATGTGCTTAGGTGCGTTTGTTAGTGGTGTTTTTGTCTTCTTTTGTTTGCACGGCTCTTCGACAATGGAGTAAAGTGAGTGGACCCCTTCCAAAATGCTTATTTTTTTTGCTACAAATGCATACATGAAAAGCATGATTTTATGACTACGCTTTATGAATCTTTTATGAGTAAATTGGATTTACACTTTATGAAATATCATGCTTTACTGGACTTATATTTACTGAGATATTTATGAATATGATTTAACATATGATGTTTGAGCTATTAAGCTCCGTTGAGGTATATACATATATTTTGGAAATATTATGTTTATGATTTTCTATGCTTATATATATGCCTACGGGCGAATGATATTTTTATATGGCTTCGGTCGGGTGATGTAGGGGCCTACGGGAAAATGATATATATACATGGCTTCAGTCAAGTGATGTAGGGGCCTACAGACGAATGATATCTATATATGGCTTCGGTCGGATGATGTAGGGGCCTACGGGCAAATGAAGATTTATATATGCCTACGGGTGCGTGGTGATGCCTATGGGCACGTGATGAAGGGCCTTCGGGCGAATGAAGAATTATATATACATATGCCTTTGGGCAAGTGAAGATTTATATATACATATGCCTTTATGATGCTACTATGCACACTATATATGATATATGTTTTACGAAAGTTTTATGGCATGCTAGGGTTTTCAGAAAACCTACTACATATTATGCTATTGAGTTTTCATAAACTTTGGGGATTAGTACGTTGATGAATAACTGTTTTAGTATTACTATATATATAAACTTGGTCAACTCATGTTTTGTTTTGCGCCCCTTCAAGACTTAGAATCGAGGTGTACAATCCTGTCGTCAAGGCACTCCCACATCGGCATCTTCGAGTCCTCTCGGTGTAGGACCCACTCCCTTGTCTATACATCTTTATATCATTCATTTTACAATGTTCTGGATTAGTTGTATGCTCTGAACACGTTCCCCAATTGCATATTCATTATAGTTAAATTTATGAGTTTTATTTATGTTTGTTCTTTCTTCATAGTTCTCATGCATGTTAGTATGGCTTTGCCACATTCGAGTGTTGGCCAACCCGTGCCTATCTTGGTGTTTGGAGGATATCGGAGTCGGGCATGTCACTTTTATAGTTCGATTCCATCAAAATTATTTTTAAAAAGTCGTGCGTGCCTATATTCAATTCTCTTCCCTCAAGATAGTTTGCCATTAATTCTCCATCTCTTAAGATAAATGTATCGTTGTATCGAAATAAATTATTTATTAAGAACACGTAATTGGTCAAATACATTTGAAAAAGAAAAGAGATTTAAAAAATGATGGCCAAAGACAGTTTACCTCCCCATCTTTTGGTTGGGTCTGGAGTCACTTTACCCACTCTGAGAAAAAGTGAAGAAGAAAAAAAAATACATGTCGGGGACATTTACCAAGACTTTCACAGTGACCATCCTAGTCTATGAATAAATTTTGTTAGGAAGTACGAAGTATCTTTATGGCTTTTTAATATAAATTTTGTGAAATTGCTTTCTAGAAACAAAGATTGGGTCGAATCTGAGTGACCGAGTCCACTAGTTGTGACAAAGACCTCAAAAGAAAGAAAGGAAAAAACATTATTATTAACACCTCATAATTATAGGATACGTATTCAGAGGTGCGATGTATTCAGACCAATCTACTATGCGATCATATTCACACGTACGTGAGACTTTTCTATTTCAATCCTATCTATTAAAACTAGCACAATCTAATTGTCTCTAGTGTCGTATGCAAACGGTCAAATATAAGTAAGATAATCTCCCAAAAATAGACCCGCATTAAGACTTTGTGTTTAAGAAATTGGACTATCATTTTTTTTGGAAAACTAATGAAAAAGACTTGAAAATTTTGAGTTTTAACGATAATGACAAAATAAAGGGTAAAATGAATAGTACAAGGATTGACTTTTTAGTGTAAAAATGTGGTTTTTTGTTAAAGTAAACAGTACCGGAAGTTTTTCGTTAAAGTTTCCTATTTTTTTTCTTTAGTTTGCAGTATCATTGAGATTCACTGTATATGATCAAGCAGCGCAACTGTTCTAGTTCTAAATATATATATGCACACAACACGTGAACGGACAAGGATTATCTGCCCTCCACTTTCGGTGCCCTCTCCGTGCCCTCCTGTTTTGTGTGGTCACGGTTTAGCCACGTCAACATTTTATATTGTTTTTTTATAGATATAATAAGACAAAAATGAATAGTAATATAAAATGTTGACGTGGCTTAACCGTGACCACACAAACAGGAGGACACAGAGAGGGCACCGGAAATGGAGGGCAGACAATCCTTGTCCCACGTGAAGACTTACCAAACCTTCTCTTTTTCTTGCATGTAACGTAAAGTGCACTGTGCAAGTTGGCGGGTTGATAAGTCACTCAAACCCTATCCACGATACATTCAATTTGGATTCATACCGTTCGAGAAAATTGAAACTTCAAATCTCCTCTTAGAGAAAAATATGTATAACTTTGAAAGAGTTTTCAAGTTTTAGTTCCTAAATGTAGAAAGAAAAATGTCACTACACAAAATCTAGCTTGTGAGTCCTCTTACCAGCTTATACCTTTGGATTAATACATTGAGCACACAAAGTGACAAAACAAAACTGTCCAAGAATACAAATGAGTATTGTTTTATATGAAGTTATAATTAAAGGGTTAGAATAGGGGGACACAATTTTTTGACACATATTTTGTAGCGCCCACTTCGTAATGTATTATAACGATCTGAAATGTCTATATTTCAGTACACAACACTTTGTAGCACCCACTTCATAATGGGTGTCAAAAAATGTATGCCTCCGATCTTAACTCATAAACAGATCAATGTAAATTAAATAATAAGTCTAAAGTCTTTGTTTTCTTTTAAAAAAAAACCAAGATTAAATATCTAAAGTCTAACATATGTAAATTATATATCTTTTTTTTTGTGTGAATAAATGTAAATTATACATCTATATAGTCAAATATAACATCAAAAGTTAATTATTTAGATGTCACTAGTACTGTGTCTAGTGACACTTTTCATCACTTACAATAAAGAAACAAAAGCAAGTGTTGTAACCAGTTCGATACTATACTATTTTAACGGCTCATTATGGTAATTAGTCGAAATTTTTCTGCTTTTAGTATAAAAGAAAGTAGTAGAAAAAGAAAAAAGAGATTACATATAGATAGGAGAGAAGTGAGGATTATGGGGAAGAAGGTCCTAACCTAATGATATGGGGTATTTTGGTTTGTTAATGTCGACCAAAGTAATATTCACAAAGAAGAACAAAGTTGCAATTGGAGGTAGGGTCCTAAATATATGGCTTTGCATAAATAAGAGAATAATATATTTTATATTTTTGGTTTAATAATGAGAGAATAAGTTTGAAAGTGAGCAGAGAAAAAAAAAATTAGGTTTAAAAAAAGTAGAAAATGACAAATGATGGACCAGAAAAGGAAAAAATAAAAAACAGAAACTGGCCACTTGGCTTTTGTTTCTTAATACCAAACCGTGTCAGCTCTCTTGTCTCGTGTGGATTTCACATGGAAAGTGTGAAGAACTCAAAAGCAAGTGGCAAACATAAAACAAACAAAAGCTAAGCCACTCCAACCGAAAATGCTAAATATAGACCCGTCTATAATTATAACCCTGCAAAAAAAAAAAAAAATACTTTTTAATGAAATAGTGTCAGACCATACTCAAGTATCATCACCAACCGAATGGGCTAAACATAACCATCTCAATAATCTATTAGTTTTAAGTTTATACTTTAAATTTATTAGTTAATTTAGTTAAACTACCGTCGATTTTTTCAAATATAGCCATTGAATTTGAATTAATTAACAACTGAGGAGTTGAGTCCGAAATAAGAGGTTAAGAGGGGCTTACATTTGGCATGCTCTTTTGGTCAAATAATAGCATGGTGGACTCCACAGAATTGTACCCCAACCATCGGTTGGAGGTATTTTTTTGATAAATCAGATCATTTTTTAGCTTTTAAACCTTTAGTCCTCTCCATTAAAGATGACCTAAGGGAAGCAACAAAACTTGGACCACTAGCTGGGAATATGACCAAGGGAGATGGCTCTGTTGCCATGGAAGGATTTTCAAAAGGTTCACGCTTGTATTCATCACATTCCATTTATAGGTAAACAGTAAACTCAAGGGGTAAAACCCTAGATGTAAGTAATTCCATGACTTGAGGGATTGGACTACTACTCTAATCATTATTCCTTATCTTTATTCCAACTCATTGATATTATCCTTTGATATTGGTGGAACGAAGATTATATTCATTTATTTTCTAATTCAATCTTTGATTCGAATGCTGACACAGTTAGTACAACTCCCATTTCGGTCGGTCAATTAATTGTGTAATTTTGTTGTCATTATCGATTAATCGACACAAGTTTTTTATTTAGATTTTAAATTTAAATGTTGAAATTTGGGTCCAATTCGAGAGTTGGAATTTCTATGTAAGCGCTTAAGTTTATTCTATTCCTTAAAAACAAGTGTAACTCAGCTAAGGGTGGGCAAACAAACCGATTCATGTTATAAAATCGAACCAAACCGAAAAAATTAGTTTATTATGCAATTTCTCTCTCATCCTAGCTAAATTTAGTTAGTTACTGTTTAAAAAGTTATGATAGCTAGGTATTTAGCTAGTTTATTAGAGCATCTTCAAATGAAATGTCAAATTTTAAAACATAAAATATAAATTTAATAGCCTATGTGACATTTTGTCACTTTGACAACTTTTAAAGTTTTGTGCTCCGTTCGATATGTCAAATGGTTGTTTTAATAACACCTCACAAATTATTAACTACACCCCATATACTGAAATCACCCAATATTTACTTTTTAAATGAGAAAATATCTTAATACACCCATTTTAACTTTCCAAAAAACCCTTGCACCCCTCACTTCCAAAATAAGGCACTCTTCATCACTTTAAGAAAAAAAGAAGAAAAAATATCGTTCAAATATAACTATTATTTTTTACTTTATAAACTATTATAATAAATGTTTTACAAAAAAAAAATAAAAGTAAAAATGCATTTAATAATTAACTGAAAAAGATTTGAAGCTGCAGACAATTTTGATAGCAAAAATGAGGGCTGATAATTCATGTTTTGTCTCATCATATTTGAATTTTTTATTAGAAAATAGGGATGTGCTATCCACACACCTCATTTTACTTCTCACACACCCCTTGATAATTTATGTTCGTTGATCTTTTTCAATTCATTATATCCGACGGCCGAAAAGTAAAAAGGTGTGTGAGAAGTAAAATAGGGTGTGTGAATATCACACCCCTAGAAAATATTACTGCTGTTTTTCTTACTATTAGTACTAATTGAGACATTTTGACATTTATTTGGACAGATATGCTTGAGTTTTTTTTATTGCATTTTTTTTTGGTATTAAAGTAACAAAACAAATCTCATTTGGCTTGCGTTAAAGATGCTCTAACGCAGGCAAGTGGGCATCGTCCCCAACCCCACTCCTTCAAATCTTGACTTTAAAAATCATCCACTTACTCAGTGGCTAATAAAACAAAGCCAGCAGAATCCATACCTACTAAACCCATAAAGCTAACCCAATGAATGGCATCCCCACTTGACCACCCAACAAACCAACCCAGATAGTGGTCTGTCGCCACACAATTCATCACCACCATGCCAACCTAGAAAAAATTTTGTGGGAAAATTTTTCCTATTATTTTACTGGTAAAAAAAAAAAATGAAGATAAACTGTACAAAGGCATAAAGCACTTTTTTAATACAGGACAACAAATGGGGCCGAAGGAGGCTCGTTTTTAGTTAAATTGGCTAAAATTCTGCACTCGAATTTGAATCTCGTTTTTATAGTACACAGAGCAATTGATATGTTCTAATTACGTTGAAAGTGTAGTGTCTAATAATGATATGAGAAGACATCTAAGTTTATATTCACATAAGACGTTACGTGACAGTGTACACATATATATATATATTTTGTTAAGTGTACACATATTTTATAAATCTACATATAGTTTAAATAAATTAATTGTAATTATCTTATTATTTGTAAATTAGTACAAATGGACCCAAATGAAAAAGAGAAGGCTTTGGGCATAAATTTTGGAATTAAAAAATTAAATTGTCGGTGGGGGGAGAGTGGACTCTCCTCCTCCTCTCATAGGTTTTTTGATAACCCGCCAAGCTATAAGCTGAGGCACTCCTCTTTTCACACCGAAAGCCTCTCTCTCTCGTCCTCCTCTTCTCCCTGTCTCTCTCTCTCTCTCTCGAAGAAATAAAGAAAGGAAAAGCATTTTTCTCCTCTCTCTGGAAGCTTCAGTCTTGTATTGCCTTCTCTTCTCTCTCTCTCCCTCTTCAAGAAATAAAGAAAAGCATTTTTCTCTCTCTCTCTGGAAGCGTCCGTCTTGTATTGCCTTCTTCCTCATTTGTTTGTAGAGAAAGAGAAGGAAACGGTGTGAGGGTTGTGAGATTGAAAGGAAGCAAAACTTTATCCGAAAATGAGCATCGGCGGCGGCGACTCGGTGGAGGCGGAGTACATAAGGAGGCACCACAGGCACGAGCCCAGAGAGAACCAGTGCACTTCGGCTCTGGTCAGGCACATCAAAGCCCCTGTGCATCTCGTAAGCCTCTCTCTCTTTCCCTCTCTCCTTATATCTCTCTGAACCGTCTGACCGAGCTCTGAATTGTGGTTCTTTTGATTTGGGTGGTGTTGATTTGTTTGACTCTTTGTTAAAGATTGGATTTTTTTTTTTGTGGGTTTGACTTTTTTTGGGTTTTGGAGATCTGGGAAATTGGGGACGATGGGAAGTTTTTCTGGGTTCTTTCTTATGTTAGTTATTCTGGGGCTTTTATTACTTTGTTCAATTGGGTCGGATATGTGTTGAGAAATTGTTATTAGCTTTTTGGTCTTTGTAATATTCGAGTTTGTTTGTTATTTTCACCTAATTTATGGTTGCTAAAAGTAATTTTGGTGTTAGAGGATGATTTAGTAAAATTGAATTTTGTATGGTTGGGCTTAATTTCAGTTTGTTGTACTTATTTTGTTAGGTATAATCCATTTGTTTGTTGAAAAATTGTAAGATAGTGTAAAAGAACTATGAAAATTTGAAGGGTGTTTCTTTTTCTTTTGCCATTTTTTTCTTTAATTTTAGCTTGCACGCAAAGAAAATGCTTCCCTTTTTTTGCACTTTCTCAGTAGCCAAACAAATTGTTAGTTTTTAATGGCAAATATCTAGTGGAAGTTTGACGCTTTCCTTTTGGGTTCACTGTTGTTTTGTTTTTGATAAGATGTTGATTTAGTAGTGTGATCAAGTTGGTGTATTTTATCAGGTCTGGTCCTTGGTGAGGAGATTTGATCAACCGCAGAAGTACAAGCCGTTTGTTAGTCGGTGCACCATGAAGGGGGACCTTGGCATTGGGAGCGTTAGAGAAGTGAATGTTAAATCTGGTCTTCCCGCAACAACCAGCACTGAGAGGCTGGAGCTTCTTGATGATGATGAGCACATTCTTGGCATCAGGATTGTTGGCGGTGATCATAGGCTAAGGGTAAGAAGCTTTCTTGTTCTTTTTGCCTACTGGCGTGTTCTTGCTTTATCCAGCTGATTGTCAAATAGGAAGTACACTTGTGTCTGGTGCTTTGTAGACCTTGTGTTTTAATGCCACGCGTATGCGGCACATTCCACAGCTCCACGCTTTACAAATAACTGGTGCCATCACCATGGATGGCTATGTTAGTTTCAGGTTAACCCGAAGTAAAACTTCCGGTACACATGGCAGTAAAAGTAAAAAAAAAAAAAAAACTACTGTATTGATTTGTAGTTTGGGACTGTTCCATCTGCGTGCCTGAGGGTTTCTTATATGTTAATTTGTGACTGCTCTTTAATCACCAGCATATATTTTAGGGTTCCCTGGCTGTGAATACGTCACGAGTGACCTTTTAGCTTGGATTTCAATGCTTTTGACAATGTTTTTTCTTTTTAATATCTTAATTTTCCAAGTCGTGCTGCAAATAATTGATTTTTTTGCTTTCTATTTATAGATAGAGTGGATAGAGTTTGTGTTTGACTGCTAGCAATAGCTGCTTGTTTGTGATAGCCATAGGCACTCAGTCGTGGATCGGGCCATGTGTATGTCTAGGTCCCATCGAATTATCTCACATGCTACATATGCATGGTATGAGGAATGCATGTAACATGTGCCTGCAGATATTGTTCCTTGGTGATTGCCCTTAGCAATATTCTCGACTTGTCTCAAGACTTAATCTTAAAACATGTAATATTGATAATGGCAATTTTTGTCTGGCTTTTAGTTTGTTGGAATTTTGTTTTAGGCAGATGACGCTGCCAGGATCTGGCCATCACATGCATGAAATATGTATATTTTGTTAATTTATCATGCTCAATTTAGTTTTCTATTTTTTTCGTTAATATTTGGATCATATTGTTTACACTTCGGTATTATTATGTGGTATGAGAATGCTTTCCCAACCCCATTTCTATATGTTCTTTGGATTTGCAGAACTACTCTTCAATTATTACCGTCCACCGTGAGGTTATTGAAGGAAGACCGGGGACACTCGTTATTGAATCCTTTGTGGTGGATGTGCCTGATGGGAATACCAAGGATGAGACATGCTACTTTGTTGAGGCTCTGATCCGGTGCAACCTCAAGTCTTTGGCTGATGTCTCAGAGAGGATGGCTGTCCAGGACCGAACCGAACCTATCAATCAATAGTGGATTTGGGGGATGGCACAGGAGTACGATGGACTATAGCTATACCAACCATGTGGTTTTTTTGTCTCAGATGCTGTGTAGGGATAGTACGAGCTTTCCTCCCATTCACAGAAGCTTTGGGAACATTGCTGCTTTTAGCATTTCCGACTGATGAACATCCTTCCTACTCTCTTTCCAATTGCTCTCGCATCGTCTCTTCTCACTCTGGTAACGATGCTGGGGTTTCTCGTATTTGTGTTTCAAGGACGAGCTTTCTAGGTTTTTATAAGCTCTCCGTGAAGGGAAAGGGAAAGCTACTGTGAGTTTTATTGTTCCTGGGTTTCGTGCATGGTGATACCGATGTTAGTACGACTCTAATCTGTAAATATTTGTCTTGGAAAGAGATGGTATCTATGGAATTGGGGTTTTCATCTTGCAGTACAGGGAGGATTCAGGGCGTCGAGCCGCTGTTCCGTTGTTTGTGTGTATATACTTTATGTATTTGCATTCTTAATAAGTTATTGTAATCGCGTTACTTCCGTTTTTTCTTCTTGTTGGATAATATGTCGAAACTTCAGTAAAAATGGCCTCTTCTTTCTTATGATATCTCTGTAAAACCTTAAGAACATGTACATATCAGGGGCTTTCCTAGTAACCCAAGTTCTGTTAATCTTAACCGGCTGGCGGTTGAAAAACCAGCTTCAGCAATCCTCGCAGAGCTCTGTGCATTGTAAGGAGCATTCACCCAAAACTTGACCAATTTGGGAGAAGTTCTCACCCCATCTGCCTTGATCTTCCTCACCAGCAGTCATTGCAGGTACACTCTCCTTCACTAAAACGGTGAAACCGGACACCATCCTTGAGTAAAATCTCGCGTTTACGCGCTAACGACATGTATTTTGCTGCTGTATGGCAATCGGAACAAACTCGTGTGTTCTTAATCACCCTGATAGGTTCTCCACTTTTCGTATTCATCAGTCCGTAAGTAATGGCCAGTTTCTCTGTGTGACTTAGCAGCAGCTTCTTCTTCTCCGCCTCATCAATGTTCTGATGTACACAGCTAACGTCAGGCTCATACCCGAATTTCTTCATCTCATGAACCAGATGATACAATTCAAAATATATTTCTCCTGCATCGGTATGAGGTTTCCCTTCGGCAGAGAACATATGAACTGTCTGATCAATTTGTATCCAGCTCCACACAGGCCCGTTTTTCACCCCGGCATTCTTCATCAAATCTTTAAGACGCTCTACATCCTCCCATCTATTTGACATTGAATATAAGTTCATCATCAAGACATAATTGGCTGGATTATGAGGTTCCAACTCAAAGAGATTCTTTGCTGCAATCTCTGCAAACCTCAAGTTTTTGTGGATTCGACAGGATGTGAGGAAAGCACCCCATATAGTTGCATCCGGCTTTAATGGCATCGTTTGTATAAAATCCCAAGCTTCGTCAAGATAACTAGCTCTTCCGAGAAGATCTACCATGCAAGAGAAATGCTCAATTGTCGGAGCTATGTTATAATCGGTTGTCATACTATCAAACAAGTTCCATCCTTCATCAACTAAGACCGAGTTCTTGCAACCAGAGAGCAGAGCTGTAAAGGTTATAGCATCTGGCTGCACACCTACTCCTCGCATTTCTTCGAAAAGAGAAATAGCCTCTTTCCCAAAGCCATAAATGGCAAACCCCATAATCATGCAGTTCCAAGAAGCTAAGGTCTTGTTCTTAGTCTTCCTAAAAACCTCATGGGCACTTCTGAAATCACCTGCCTTACAGTACATGTCGATGAGTCCTGTGGCTACATATACATCCTCAACGAAACCTTTTCTTATACTGAGACAATGTATCTCTTCACCCTTGTGCAACAATGATAGGCCTGCACAAGCTTTAAGTAGGATGGATATGGTGGCGGAGTTTGCCATGATACCTTCTTTTTGCATTTGGATGAAAAACTTGAGTGAGCCTGTGTAATTCTCATTGTGCGAGCAGCCTGATATAAGAGCAGTCCATGAAACCACATTAGGAGTTAGCCCTGAACTTTTAATCCGATGAATCACAGCCAAAGCTTCCTTATGGCGGCCCCTCATTGCATACCCCGAAACCAGACCATTCCATGTAACTAAGTCGGGCTTGATTCCTTCCTGACTCATGTTATGTAATAGTCTTTCAGCATCTTTGAAAATACCCTTGAAGGAATACCCTGAGATCAAAGAATTCCAAGCAAAAATGTTCTTGTTCTTCATATTATCAAAAACATTTTGAGCACTGGACAAACAATCATTCTTCACATACATGTCTACCAACGAAGTTCCTACGTAAACATCATACTCATCAAGCCCATTTCTTATCACGAAACCATGAACTTCTTTCCCATGTTTCAAGACACATAACTCAGTAACCGCTTGAAGAACACTAGTGATAGAGCTTGAATTTGGCTTAAAGCCCGCTTTTTGCATTCGCTGCAAAACCACCAGGACAGCTTCATATGAGCCATGGTTAAAATGTCCTGACAGAAGGCAATTCCAAGTCACAATGTCTGGCTTCACATAAGACAATTCCATTTCATGGAAAAGAATCCAAGCATCATTCAAACAACCAAGTGAAGCATAAGAAGAGATAATTGAGTTCCATGTCGATAAGTTACGATCTTTCATTGAATTAAAAACTTTCCTAGCTGATTCTAATCTGTCATTTCTTGAATACATGCTAATAAGTGAATTGCATATTGACAAATCTGAATCCAATGCCCATCTTAAAACATACCCATGAATCTGCTTTCCTGCATTGAGAGCTCTAACTTTTCCACAAGCTAGTAGTTCTTTGACAATTGTAGAACTGTTTGCTTCAGCACGTGAAAACTGCATACTTCTGAACAATTCCAATGCCTTCACCCATCTCCCATTCTTCAAGTTGAGCTTGATCACCTCATTCCACAACATATCTTCCTTCTCAGGCATTTCATCAAACATTTGGTTGGCACTTTCTATGCCCCAACAACTCCCATAAAAATTGATCAATGCACACTTCAAATACACATCAAATTCAAAACCCCTTTTGATCAAATACCCATGAATTTCCACCCCAAGCCACAACTTCTTCGAACTTGCACAGATTTCCAAAACAACACAAACAACTTTGCTATCAAAGATCACTCCACCTCTATGAAACTCACAAAAAAGCTCAAGAATTTGTGGGTCCCCCCCAAATCTTCTAAGTTCATCTAGGCAAGAACTCCATGAGTGATAGTTTTGTGCAGAACTGGCAAACAAAGCCATTGCAGCAGACCTACAATCACCAAATTCCAAGTAAAATGTGACCAAATTATTTCCCTTGGCATCCATGTTACTCTTGTTAGACAATTTTATCATCTGGGCATGCCTTGCTTTCACTAAATTCAGAGTTTTGACCTGACCCAAGTCATCCAATAAGGTAAAGCCTGGAGCTTTTTGGGTTCTTGGGGGGTTGAAGATTGTCGGGTTTTGGAGGAAAGGTGTGGAGAGGTGGTGAAATGGAGCTAGTTTGTCCATGGAGGTTAGGTAGTTAATCAGGAAAGCCAAGGTAGTTTGGCTGTGAAGAAATGGCAGTTACGAGAATATTGGGGAGCTTTCGTATTTGCAATTGGAAATTGGGAAAGTATTTGGATTTTTGGATTCTTTTGGATAAGGTTGATCCTCTTACGTAATTCTTTTTGAACCGGCCGGTTCTGTCAGAATGATTGCTATTGTGTCCGGCCGGAGTTGGTTGAACCCAGTTAAAACACTTTTTGTATGCCATTATAAAAGTGGCAAACAATTTAGTTGGTTGAGTTTTGATACTTTACGTGTGCTAATTGCTATATGTGATGTGAGCCAGAATTGGTGTTGTTATTACCTTTGTTTGTTAGAATATCTCCACCCGTTTTAGGAAGGCGAGGACAAGAACTGCGAAATTGCTGTTCCTATTCATTGAATATGAATTGTCTTTGTACAAGTCTATCATTTTAAGATGAGGAAGAGCAAGAGCGAATACTATTTACAAATTTTTGTTTTTGTATGCCTTGAAAGTGTGTACCATGTAAGTTTGTTTTTTTGAAAACAAATTTTTTTGTTTAACTCCGATAATTTAATTTTAAATAAAAAAACAAACATGCATTACAATTTACAAATAAGCTTAATTAATTAAACAATTAATTAATTTGTTTAAGTACGTTGAAGAAAAAAAATTTGCCTTTTTTTGTTTTTTTATATGTGGATAAATCCTGACCGTTGATTTCTAAATTTTTTTTAATTGAGATGCACCAGATTGAGCCAGGTGACACAACCTAAAATTTTCAATTTTCACATTTTCTTTATTTTTTAACCAAATATTCTTTATTAAGTTGTCAAATATTTAAAATTTTTGGATATAAATTAATATAATTTTATAGTTAATATACATTTAGTCATGTCCTAAAAATAAAACCTTAAGAAAGCATGACTCATATTCCAGTTGCCACTAGAATAAAAATTAGGGAGTTTTAACGACAAGCCCGCGGTACTGTTCACTTTAACGAAAAATCACATTTTTACACTAAAAAGTCAAACCTGGTTCTATTCACTTTACCTTTTATTTTGTCCTTATCGTTAAAACTCAAAGTTTTCAAGCCGTTTTCATTAGTTTTCCTTAAAAATTAGCGGTTTCTGTATTTAGGCATCTACTACCATAAAAAAAGGAAAAAGCTCTCATCGTTCTCTATTCTTTTTGTCCAACATTAAGATGGTACAAATTCAAACTTAATTCTAAAATTGTCAGAGCATGTAAAACTGATATTATTCCTAACAATCTCGCTAATATTTTGAATTGTAATTACTTGCTTAAACAATCACAAACATAAATATAAAGACAATTTGTCACCCCAAAGATTCTTAATTGAATTCTCTTCATCACTTACCATCTCATTATCAACTTCTAGACCTTCTTGGACCCTTTGCTCACGTGTGTGTGTGTGTGTGTGTATTCTTCAAGCTAATTATACATGTGAACGTCACACTCAATCAAATACCTAGCTGCACTTAGTGCCGCCCAAAATTCTAAGGGGACTCTCTTAAAAAAAGATTTTTATGGAGTTTCTGTCACTTCACAGCAAGATTCTAAAAAACGGTAAGCGCTAGTTGGACATCGGGTTGGGGCCTAGTCGGGGGCCTAGGCGGATTTGAGTAATTTTTTATATATCGTATAAATAAGTGTTTGCTTATACTTGAAGAAGACATAATTTCATTGAGATACATAAATTGAAAAATAGAATGACATATGGATTATAAAGTATTAAAACATAATGAAAACATGGGAAACAAGCATATGATATGTGTTCATCTAAGTATTTGACAAGTCTTATACAATTTGTTGAAATAAAATAAAATGTAAAATAAAAGTTAACTATTTCCTGTCTAACTGAGAGTCGCGACTTAGGCGGGTCTTGGTGGTTTAGGCGAGCACCTAGGCTGTCTAGGTAGGCGCCTAAGCAGGTCTAGGCGCTCTTTCCTAATTTTCAAATGCTTAGGAATTAATCGAGGCGATGACCAATTGCCTAGCACCTAGGTGGAGCCTAGGATGTTGAGAATGAGTTCCACATTGATGGAAGGAAGTACCTTGCATAAGCTTATAAGAGGTTGGTGGGCTACTCCCAATAAAATCAATTGGCAATATGGGGAATAACTCAACTTACTTATAAGGCCATGCAAGGTCTTTCCTCTCATCAATGTGAGATTCATTCTCAACACACATTCTCACGTGTAGAAAATTTTCAAGCCTAATACATGAACAACACAACGGGATGACATGAAACACGAGTGACCTTTTAGCTTCACATGTGGGATAACCTGTTTTGATACCATGAAGAAATTGAGGTTCCACCATTAAACCAATTGGCTTCAGCTTTGGAGCAGCCACCTTGGGCTTGGTAGCAACAACTTTTGGCTTAACAGCGAGGGCTTTAGGCTTAGGCTTAGGCTTTGCCAGAGCAGCCGCTTTGGGCTTCAGAGCAGTAGCTTTTGGCTTAGCTACGGGTTTTGCCTTCAGCTTCGCCTTAGGCTTGGTTGCAGCAGCCTTTGGCTTGGCTAGAGCTTTGGCAGCTGGCTTTTTCCTTCCCTTAGGCTTAGCAGCAACAACTTTTGGCTTCAGCTTAGGGGTAGCTGTCGGCTTCTTCTTCATCGAAGAAGTAGGCTTCGACGTTGAGGACCTTATAGGAGGGAGCTTGAAAGAGTTTTTGACCTTGACGATCTTATTAGAACTTACAAGCTTCTTCAAATGGAAGCAGAAACTTCTTGAAGTTGGGTGGTAGCTGATAAGCTCATATTTATATATATTTTACATCAAATTCATTTGTCTTTTCTTAGTTAGTTCCTTATATTTTTGAGCTATCTACTTTGTTTTTGTGTTTTGTGGGATTTGTCAAGCAAAGAAAAGAAAAATAGCACAAGTGGGATTTTAAGTAACAAATTCGTCAAAACTGCCTGTGCAGATCAGCAGACTTTGGAAGCAAGTTGCGAACAGCTCAGAATGAATTAGAGAATGAGCCTTATATGCTTAGAAAGCTACGGATGTCTAGTTTCTGAAGCATTTCGCGGATTGCTAATATCATTTTTCTAGAAGAAGTTATGACCGTTGTAACACTGAAAGGTTTCCAAGACGCTGAGCAGTTTGTAACTGCAATGAAAGCAATAAACCCAATAAATCTAGCAGCCAAAACTAATGCAGCCAATAACAAGTCAGCTGACACCTATTCAAATATCAAAGGGAATAAAATTAAAGATGAGGAATAAGAGGGAGTAATTGGCATAAAGGCTACCTAAAGAGTTACAATTGTTTTAACATTTCCTCTCACTTATTGTCATCACTAAATGGCTATTAGTGGGTGAGTTAAGGAGAAGAAAATGATGCAGGAAGAATTTGTTTAAAAGCAGCGTTGGGGAAGGAAAGAGGAGGCCTCAGTCGATTTCTTTTGGTTTTATCTTCTCAAATTCATGTCTATCTTTTGTTTTTACTTAAGGATTGTGTGCAACTAAATTTTTAGTAGTTAGGGGCTGTTTTGAAGCCCCTAATATGATTGCAAGTTTGTTATGACATTTTGTTTGAATTACTTTTATGAATGGATGAAAATTAGTTCACTACTTGTCTCATTGATGAATTCTTTATTTGTTTTCTATGGATGCATACTTAGTAAGTATATCTAGGATTCTAATGCTATGAATATGTGTGTGCCTGTCCTTGTTGAATGAGGACCTACATATGTTCTAGAGTAATACTTGTTAATTGCGATTAACATGTGAATCAATTTCTAGGATAAGTAAGACAACGCCAGTACTTACGATGCCTTGTGATGACTCAAACTTTTTTCGTTCTTAATGATTTCTACTTGTTAAATCTATGAACACATCATTCTAGATTGCATGCTAGGGACTAAGTTAAGTTGAAAACGCCATTCTCTTAACATACTACATAAGAAAGAGTAATAGGTTGAGTTCTAACATTGAGCCAACTTGAGCATCTTCATCCGGAAATAAAAAGAATTTGAATGAAACATAACATGTTTGCATGATTATTTGGTGGTGGATAGCAATTCCCCTAACTCGTTTTTTTTCTTAATTTGTGAACTCCTTAAAATTTGTTTATGTCCTGTTTTTGTTCGATTGAATTTAAATATCAAATCAACTCCAAAAATCCCACAAATTTTTGTGCGTGTAGCTCTGTGTGTCTAATATGTTCATATAAAATTTCGTAGACTTTAGATAAGAGTAAGTCAGTCTAATAATTATTTTTCAGTGGCCGGTCATTAGGGATAACAACCGGTTTTTGTGACATTTTAAGTAGTTAGATAAAACAATCTTCTGCGGGAAAGACCCTTATTTTCATATGCTACAATTGACAAATCTTAGTGTTAATAAGGAAAATCAATAGGAAATTTGTGTGCTACTTTGTGGTGTGCTTTTAATCCTATCAGTAGCTGCTTGTGTTTCTCATCGATGAACTTAGTGATTGCGTACTGGCTCGAACCAGTCATTTCTTTCAACGTCACAATCGCGTCCTTAACTATCTCTTCGTATAGAGGGTGAACCAAAGCACTTCTAGGCTTCCTTGAAGCGGGTGCCTTTTTCGCCCGGGGCTCCTTGGTCTTGCCTGTCTTTGCCGCCGGTTTGTCGTCTACGGTATTGGTGGTAACTGACTCAGGAGGAGGATTCTCAACCATCTCGGTCACGACGACCACGGTGGCTTCTTCGATTTCCATGGGATTCAAATTTTAGGGTTAGGGTATGGAAATAAAAGGGAAATGGAGAACTGAAGTTTGAAAGAGGGGAGAGAGATCTAGATCGACCAACAATGTACGTGTATAAAGAATAACCCAACTTACTTATAAGCTTGATGAGTAGATTTTATATTATATATTTTACCCTAATCTTAGTATATTTTGGTTAATATTTTGGAAGAATTTTGATACTTTGAATTGTATTTCCAATATAGGACTTTCGACTTCCTCTGGAGCAAAACAGGACCAAATGGACGAATTTTGGAGTAATTCTAGTTGGATGACATTCATGAGTCACTTAGCTTGATCGTATCAAAATTTGGGATTTTTCCATCAAGCGGTTAATTTCTGGCGATAAAATAAAGGAGCGATGCGCAGTGCTGGAAAATGACGTTTCTGGGCTTAAATTCCGTTTTTGGAGCCCAAGATGACCTCGGATAGGTTCGTGGCCTTCTGGAGAAGTGTTCAGAATATTCCAAACATTAAATCCAGCTATTTTGGGCCAGTTTTGGAGCATCTTATGGGTCCAAAACGTGGCTGTTCAGATTTTAGGAGAATTTTACCATTTAATTTAGAGTTATGTTTCTTTTTTTTTTTATGGGGATTAGGGTTTGTGTGGTGGCTTAGCAAATATATTGCTTGGCCGTCTGCAGTTTTCAACAACACTTTATTTTATGCAATTTTGGAGACAGAGAGAATTGCTAGGGTTTTGGAGATTTTCTACTTGAAGGTGCTTTCAATCATTTTCTTAATAATATTTTCTATGATTTTAATTATGAATATGCGTAGCTAATCCCTTTTGCTAGGGTGAAGCCTTGAGCCTTAGCATGAATATGTGATTTTTATCTAATTGCTTATGATTGATTGCATGCATACTTTGAATTGTTAATCACCAGGATAAAAACTATCTAATTGTCTTAATGCCTGATCACCATTAGGATATTTAGAAAAGTAATTTGATGCAATTTTGGTCGGAAGGTTCATTGAAATTGACGCTGGCTTCTTGTGATTAATAATTGTAATTTCACTTAGGATGAACACCACGTCTTAAGGATTGCATGGTTTTTCAAAGGGTTTTCATAAAGCATAATGAGTCTTTCATGTTCAGATTTGATCCGAACGTCCGGACGGGTTGCAAGTTGGATATACGTTCTATGTTGGAGGTTCCAAGTAGAATATAAATTAGGAAAACCTAACCTTCAAAGTGACATGTGTAGATCATAAGTAATTGGTAAAAGTTCATAGGATTGCTAGGTGATGGTGGAACCCTAGTGTTTGCTTAATTTGATTCTTCCAAAACTGTTTTCTTTTTCCCCCAGTTCTAATATTGCAAATTGTTTATCTTAATTAGTAATTTCGTTTTTATTTTAAGTAGGTCATAAAGTCAATCACCTCAATTTCTACTTTACAATAATTAATTGAAATTTGGTTTGTTTCGAATTATTTAATAATCCCTGTGGAAAACGACCTTGCGAGATCCGTTTATACTACAACAACCTTGTGATTCTTGCAAGAAATATAGGAGTTTTTAGCCTATTCACATGAGTAGTAAAATCTCTATCAAAGCTCATGCAAGATCTCTCTTATCATCGTATAGGATTCATCTCAACAATATCATCATAGAGTCACCAACTGTGGAGCGTTCGTTAATTAATTGATGAGAGTAACAAATGAACATGAACCCCAATATCTTTTTTTTTTTTTTTTTTAGTACAGCATGAACCCCAATACTAATCATGAAGCCTAGTGAGATACAGATCCTGTGTGCGAGGATGGGCATCAGCTGGTGATGACCTACAACTTCGATGAGGTATGGCTCAAAATTACAGCTCCGACGAGTAGAAAGAAACCAAATTCGAGAAAGAAGCAAACTCATCTTTCAAGGGCATCCCATGAGTATCAGAGTAGGTTGGCCCACGTGTGAAGCCGAACAGTCACACTGCTTCACGTCACCTAATTCGTATTGTCCACGTTTTTTACTTGAAAATTCGCTACACATGAGAAGCGGGTGAGGATGTGAACGTAAAAGAGTCTCACATCGGTAACAAGAGAAACATTGTAAGGGCTTATAAGAGATTGAGTTACTCCCCATATTGCCGATTGATTTTATAGTGGAACCTTAACTTTCTTCAGCTTCAGCTCTGGCGAGTTTTTTTTTATTCTTCTACGTCTGTAATTCCTTTACTTGTACTCTAAAACTTTGTTGCTCGATATCACATTGTATATATAAAAGGTTTTAACCCTGTCAATGAAATCCATCCAATTATATCAAATCCCTACATGGTATCAATAGTATTGATGGTCCGGATTCTTTGATCCATTTGCTCTGAACACAGAGATTCGGAGGATCTAAATTCATAGTTAAGGTTTATTTTTCTTGTGAGCCGCTCACCCTCTCCTTTCTAGACCCTAGCTCCCTTTCGGCCACCCCCTCTCTCCTTTTGACGTCAAATTAACACATCCTCAAAACACTTGATTTCAAGTCCTTCAAAATAATTAACTTCCTCCAATTGGTGTACAGAAATGTACTGCTAAATAGAGACGAAATAGGTTGGAAAATTACAGTAGAAAAAATCAAAATTGGAATGAAAGTTCAAAAGACTAGAAAACAACTAAAACGAAAATTGAGCCACTTTTAAATCAGAGGTCCTCCCTATCATATGTATCCTAACGATATTTTGTACCAAATTGTGCGCCGTCGTTTGTACTATTGTACACTAACGTGCCGGTTTCTCTCAAATTGTTCGAAAACAATAGTTATATAAATTGGAGCATTTTGTTTGATCAACGACTGTCTTATAGCTTTACAAAATTAAACATGATTTGAATACAATGTTTCTTTGAAAACTGCATTTACTCACCTACAATACAAGAACAAACATAGATTAAAGGGCCTTTTGGTGCCATGTAACGTTCTCCTCTTTACTTTTAATTTCACCAATTTAGTACTATTACCTTCCAAAATTCGCACAATTAGGTGCAGTCATACGTTGCCTAATTGGTAACTTTTCTAACAGTATTAGTTACTTCAGCATGCATGTCGTCAATGCTGAAAATTTAGTGCAGATATTTTAAAGAGTTTATGCAACAAAGAGCATGTGGTATGAACCATAAGGTCCTATACATCTCAAGTTTTCTTTTATATTTTTTACTATTTTCTATCTATATTAAGGAAACATGCTTGCAGCTTAAGAAATTTTGGTAAAAGATAAAAGACCAATGAGCAGCGACTGAAAAAGTATAATTATTGGAGAGTGGGAATTGAGAAGCTCTTACATGAAAGCAGGAACTGCTGTTCACTCTCCCTAGAGATCACTTCGATCGTTTGATAAATTATTGTCAAGTGCATGCAAGATCTCTTGACGGAGTCTGTCCACAGTCGGATCAAGCAACAACGAACCATATGTGGAAGCAAGGCACGTCTTGTTCCATACCCCGACAATGGCCTCCGACTATGTCTCAATATCATGGTAGAGACGTTGAGATGGCAAAAGCCGGAAGCCCTTGAAGGGGAGGGAACAACCAGTGCCTTGAAGCTTAATGTATAAAGTGCCCTGCAAATACTTCTTGTCTTTATGAATTTTGAGCTATGGGCATGCATATTTATAGGTTGTAGTCTTGTAGATGTGTAATATTGTATGTGCCGATTATATATAATTTTTCTTGAACAGAACGCGCGGAGGACACATATCCTACATATTTTGGGAAACATATTAAATATAATCGGCACATACAATAATTCTTCGTGCGATAGAAAAGAGATGAAGTTGTACATAGACTATGGAGCAATGTGGGATTGGGACATGCCCTGAAATGTGTGGCAGAACAAGAGATTCTCAGTGATTCCCATGAAGAGTTGGACTTTTGCTGCACTTGATATGAGTGGCATAACAAGAGATCCTCAGGGATTCCCACGAAGGTCTCCGAAAACCAATGGACAAAAATAAGTGGCTGTTAAGAGCCAATGCAAATGATCAATCACCATAAGCTGAGAACTGAAGAATAATAAAGCAGTGGTTTTCTGCATTATTAGGTCGCGATCTCCTACCATAAAAAAAAAAATATATATATATATATATATATTTATTATTCCTCATCCTTCCCATATATATTCAACAGTAAGGGGGGTGTATTCAATTAGGATTTTAAGGGATTTTAATTCTTTTAATGAATCTAGGGGTATTCAATCAGGATTTTAAGTGATTTTCTGAAATTGAAGGTGTATTCCATTAGAATTTTAAGATAGTTTATTAAAATCCTTAGAAATCCGGGTGTATTCAATTATGATTTTAAAGAAGTTTATAACATTCCAGGTGTATTCAATTAGAAATTGATTTTAAAGAATTTGAGAAAGTTGAGAAATTAGAGGGAATTGGAGAGATTTCGTAGTGTATTTTAAACATCCACAAATCTCACCTGTCCCCATGAGATTTCGAGGGAATTGAATCAAAATTTTATATGGAATCTCTACAAATCAAAACTCCATAAAAATCCATGGATTTATAAATCCATTAAAATCTCTCAAATTCTCAATTGAATACACCCCTAAATCAACAAATGAATATAAAAGTTAAAAGTTTCTTCATCCAATATTTTAAAGTTGTAAGTTTCTTCATGCAATCACAAAGGTATGAAAGCATGATTCTTAGATCTTCACCCAAAAGATTATTATTAGATTCCCTCATCACATATCATCTCATAGCCAGCTTCCAAATCCTCTTGAATCCTTTGCTGTTGCACGCCTCTTCGTCAATGCCAAATGACATGTTTAGAAGCTGCACTTTGTGCCGCATCTCACCCCTAAGCTTCACTTGAAAGTTCAGACCGGCTAACTATGGTTAATGAATTGATTAACAAGAGCAAGAACTGTTAGTGGAGGATTACATAAGAATAAAAGGACCAATTGTATCTGTCCACCTCATTATCTCTTTGTTTCATTCGGATTGTATTATCTGCTTAGATTATTATTATTTTTGCTGGTGTTTCCCTACCTGCTTGGATCGATTACTTCACCATCCATCTATTCACCTCAAAACAAGTGAAGAGTACAAGTATAATATCTACTTGGATTAATTATTATTTTGTTATGTTCGGATTGTACTTCACCAGGAAACCCTACCCTTTTTTTGGTCGAGAACATGAAACCCTACCTACTATCCTCAATCTGTGCATTTGACGACCTCGTAGTCGTACCGTGCACAAGAATTTACATACCAATTGACCAATAAATGTGTGTCTATTCTTTTTTTTTTATTCATCTGAAAATGTTAAATGATTCATTTGTTTGGACTGAAAATATGAAAAAAAATTGTGTCTAAAAGCTTTGGTTTCCGGAGCCCATTGTTTTAGGGTGGTGCTATATCCACACGTGCATTTTCTCATACATCTCTCTCAATTTTTGACCGTTGGATTGTATGAATGAAAGAAGATTAATGGACAAAAATTAACAAAGGTGTGTGAAGAGTAAAATGAAGTGTGTGAATAGCATTACCCTTTTTTTAAGTGGGAGTTGATCATATTTGGGTTGTAGCCTTATGGGTTAAAGTGTGATTATGGGCAAACTGTTTGTGTGGTGAAAATTATGTGATTGTGAGGCATTCTTGGTAGTAGACGTCAAATGAATATATTTTGATGAGGAGAAGTGAAGGCTAGGGTTTGATGGAGCACTATGCATAGAGCAAGTGGAAAGAAAGGGACACACAAACAATATTTCTCAAATTCAAGCTTTTTAGCAAAATAATTGCCATTTCCATCACACACACACAAACACTGTCTACTAGCGGCAATTAGTAGTGGCACACTCGAAATCTTTAAATTCACGTTCATGTAAATTTTTGGCCTACGTATAAGGCCCGTGGGAAATTTTAGGAGCAAACATTTTGGCACATCTGGTGGGATACTTATAAGCAAAATTAAATCATGAACAATCCTAATGTTTATCAACATATTGTCGATAATTATATGATGATAAGGGCTAGTGCGACTTTCTTGAGTAACTAATTTATATCTGGATGATTTTCCAGTATTTCATTCTTTTTGTCACCTGCAAATTGAACTGCTTAATTAACTATGTAAGGTGGGCATAATGCTGAGGTGGTTTTTTTTATTTTTTTATTTTTTAGAACAAATGACATTATCTACATTAAGGAAAGAGGGGTGAGCTTAGCCGCACAATGGTCTAGCAATAATGTGGTTTAAATTCGTCTTTGGAGAAAATCGAACTTGTTTGTACCATACCTTTTTTTTTTTGGGGAGTACATCGATATTTTTACACTAAGGGGAGGGGGAGTTCGGCAAAGCCACACAATGGGCAGCCTAATTGGTATCGAATTTGCCATCCACAAGTGATAACTCATATATTTCATACATTTATACCATCCATTCCTAGTCCATCTGTGATATTTTTGAGTTAAACTTGTTGCATTTTACCCTCTTTTGTGTTAGTGTGCAGCTAATTGTATTTTGGAGCTCAGTTGAGGACATATAAGGCAAAATGGTGCTAAAAGTGGAGAATTGAATAAGGATGCTGGTGTAGACAAAGAATTAAAAGTGGAAACTGAATATGGTGATGAATATGGCTCTTTATAAGACCAATAACAGCAAAAAAACGTGGGAATTAAATGCCCAATTACTGGGATGTATTGGCAATCTATAACAGCTCTTTAACATTCTAAAACCTAGCATTTCAGCCATTTTCACACACCTTTCATTCTGAGCGAATTTCATAACTCCAGTCACTATTTTTCTCTCTTTTCATCCACACTCAAAACTCCACCCATTCTATACACTCCAACATCACCCAAGACTTATCCCGACAGGCTGTTCTTGGAGAAGTTCAACATCAGAGATGCTTCAAGGGTTTTCTCTCTCTTTGATTTATTTTCACTCATGTTGTGTATTTCCAATTTCATCTATGTGAACATGATGTGTGACTAAATTCATAGCTAGGGATTTCGATGTAATCTTGCACAATTGACCCATGTTTTTATGTTAAAATATTCAATTCATCAATCTGTCTCTTGTTTCATTCACTAAATCTTTTGTTAAATTTGTTTGTTAATTTTAACGATTGATCACCATTAGGATTTCTTACAGATCATTTGATCAAGATTATAGTGAGCATCTTGCTTAATCTTGGTAGACATGTGAATGAATGAAGAGAATGCTATGCAAACATCATGCCATGTATTTTCTTTGGTTCTTTAACGTTTTCTTGCATGCTAAATATTCTTAATTTGGAACCGAAGTTGAACATCCCAATTAGGTTGTAGATTAGGAGAATTTGATCAAAACCACACATCATATCGCTGATCATATATATGTAAAACAAACTTTGGAAACAGGTTGGTAATTAAATACGGTTTAACTTCATAAACATGGAGTTGGTTTTGTAATGGTGAACTCGAAATCCTTAGACCCATCCTCATCGTTTCTTAATCAACATATCATTCGTTGTTACATTTTTCTTGCATTTTTAGTTATTCTCATTAATAGCACAAAACCTACTTTCAATTTGTTATTTTCATTGTTTAGTTAGGGTTCTTTCAAGGCTAGTAATTTATAGAGATCTAATCAGTCTTTGTGGTTCGACACCCTTACTTGTGCCATTATACTAACCATATATTGCACATGGAAGGAACACAACAAAATTATGGCGCCGTTGCCGGGGACTGATTTCAGCCCCCTATAATTGCTTGTTCTTCAAACCCTATCTATTTTCATTTTCAGTTTAGATTTCTATATTTCATTTGTTTTCTTTATATTTCTCAGGTAGTATAAGTCCAACAAACTTGCTGAGATAGGCCAAAGACTTGAACCGATAAAGAGCAACACTTTTGAGAACTTTCTATCAACTAGTGCTCAAATTAATTGTGAAGAAGATGATGATCAATCTTCTAGATCAGCGAGTGTATGTGATTATTCTGAGCACCAATTTTGAGCAAGAAGAAGAGATGGCAGACAATGACGATGACATTCGAGCTTTGGAGGATTATGCTCAGCCGGTTATACCAAATTCACCTTCATGCATCTTGTTGCCTGTTGAAGCTAGAAACTATGATCTCAAAACTTCACATTTTCATATACTTCATTCTTTTTATGATTTACCTAATGAAGATCCATTAGCTCATATTAAGGAATTCTACAATGTTGTCACTGGTTTACCTTTGCAGGGAGTGAGTAAAGCAAATTTGAGAATGAGAGTTTTTCCCTACACATTGAAAGATAAAGCTAAGGGTTGGTTAATGACTTTAGCACCTGGTTCACTCATTACTTGGGATGCTGTAGCTAAGAAATTTTTGGAGAAATTTTTCTCTACTCAAAAGATAGCTACTTTGAGAGGGCAAATCTTCAACTTTGCACAACATGATGGAGAACCTTTCAATGAATGTTGGGAGCGTTTTAAAGGGCTTTTGCTGCAATGTCCATATCATGGGTTACCTCTTTACTTACAAATGCAAATTTTTTATGATGGATTAACCCAAACATGTCAATCTATTATTGATAATGCAGCAGGTGGGGCTTTGAAGAAAAAAAATACTCAAGAGTCATATAACATCTATGAGATGTTGGGATCTAATGCTCAACACAAAGATACAAGAGGTAAACGAGATGGTGTGTGTGAAATGAGTTCTAATAATGATCTTGCATTGCTGGTGGTAAGTTTGGAAAAGAAGCTTGATTATGTGCTCAATATGGTGCCCAAGATAGCTGAGATGTGTGTCATTTGCAACATACCATTCTCTTACAATCAGAGGCTTATCAATGCTTAGGTAGTGAGGCTTATCCCGAATTTGTCCAAGAGCAAGTGAATCTCATGAACTCTTACAATCAGAGGCCACAAAATGACCCATTCTCTAATACATACAACCCTGGTTGGAGAGATCATCTCAATCTCTCATGGAAAAATAACAATCAGTTTCAAAATTTCCAACCAAAGCAGGCTACTACACTTGAAGATACTGTTAAATTGCTAGCCCAAAACATCGTTCAATTCCAGCAAACTACCAATAATACTCTCCAACAACATTCAGCTGCTCTAACCAAAATGGAGACACAATTAGGTCAGATTGCCGATGCTTTGAGTCAAAGAGAGCCTGAGAAGTTTTCGAGCCAATTGGTGATACTTCAAAGGAACCAAGAGCAAGCAAAAGCAATCATTACACTTAGAAGTGGTAAGGTTATTAATAATGGAGTTGGCAATGAAGTTACTAATGAATCTGATCATGTGAATGCAGGTGCGACTCAAGAAAAGAATGAGAAACCAAATGACGAACCAAGCAATGTCACTTCTTCATTTGAAGCACCAAATCTCAAGGCTGAAAAACCTTACACTCTTCCCATCATATTTCCTGGAAGACTTGCCAAAAGCAAGCAGGATAAGTCATTTAAAGAAATGTTTGATATTTTAAGTAAAGTGAATGTTAATTTACGTTTGCTTGATGTCATTAGGAATATGCCAGCGTATGGGAAATTCTTCAAGGAGCTGAACAACTATAAGAGAAAGTATGGACCTAATGAAAATGTGATAATGTCTGAAAATGTGAGTGATGTGCTTCAAAGGAAGCTTCCACCAAAACTTAAGGATCTGGGTAGTTTTTCTATCAATATCACCATTGGAGACCAGCTAGTTGGCGTGTTTACACAGATTATAGGAAGTTGAATTCGCACACTAGAAAAGATTATTTTCCTATGCCTTTTATTGATCAAATGCTTGAGCGATTAGCTGGTTACTCACATTATTGTTTTCTTGATGGATATTCAAGTTATAATCAAATTGCAATAGCTCCGGAAGATCAAGAAAAGATTACATTCACCTGTCCCTTTGGCACTTTTGCATATAAGAGGATGCTTTTTGGTCTTTGCAATGCCCCAGCAACATTCCAACGATGTATGTTGGCAATATTTTCAGACATGATTAAGAGATTCATTGAGGTATTCATGGACGACTTTTCAGTTTTTGGTTCTTCTTTTGATGATTGCCTTAACCATCTGTCTTTAGTGCTTCAAAGATGTCAGGAAACAAATTTGGTTCTCAATTGGGAAAAGTGTCAATTCATGGTGAAACAAGGTGTTGTGTTGGGTCATGTAATATCTAGCAAGGGAATTGAAGTTGACAAAGCCAAAATTGACATTATCTCAAATATGGTTGCCCTTACATCAGTGAAGGGAGTGAAAAGCTTTCTAGGACATGTTGGTTTTTATCGTCGTTTCATTAAAGATTTTTCCACAATCACTCGTCCATTATGCAATCTTTTGGCTAAAGATGTTGTATTTCACTTTGATAAAGATTGTATGAATGCGTTTAACACCTTGGAACATGAACTAACCTCTGCTCCTATTATTATGGCACCAAATTGGTCTTTACCTTTTGAATTAATGTGTGATGCTTATGACTATGCTATTGGCGCTGTTTTAGGTCAAAGAGTGAATAAACTCCCACATGTGATCTACTATGCAAGGCGGACATTAAATGATGCTCAATTCAATTACTCTACAACATAAAAAGAGTTGCTTGCTGTTGTTTTTGCTTTAGAGAAATTTCGTTCATATCTTGTTGGCTCTAAAGTGATTGTTTACTTTGATCATGCAGCTCTTAGGTACTTGTTGACAAAAAAGGATGCCAAACCATGCTTGATTAGATAGGTACTCTTGTTACAAGAGTTTGACTGGGAAATTCGAGACAAGAAGGGGAGTGAAAATGTTGTTGCTGACCACTTGTCACCCATTGTTGATGAAAACCATGGAGATGGACAAATTTTGCCTCTCAATGAATCATTCCTGGATGAACATCTTTTTGTCATTTAAGAAAAAGAGCCATGGTATGCTGATTTTGTTAACTATCTTGCTTGTGGTGTAATTAGAGATGATTTCACTTTTCAGGAGAAAAATAAGTTCCTTTCAATGGTGAAACATTATGTTTGGGATGAGCCATATTTGTTCAAGTATTGCCCTGACCAAATCATCCGAAGATGTGTCTCGGAGAGTGAGCAGCAAAGCATATCAACATTCACTCATGCATTGGCATGTGGAGGACATTTCGGTGCCAAAAAGACAGCTTTAAAGGTTTTACAATCTGGTTTCTTTTGGCCTACATTATTTAAAGATGTTTTTGGTTTTTGTTCTCAATGTGATAGGTGCCAGAAAATGGGGAACATCAGTCGCAGGAATGAAATGCCGTTGAACAACATTTTGGTGGTGGAGCTATTCGATGTATGGGGAATAGACTTCATGGGACCATTTCCATACTCTTTTGGATATAAATACATACTAGTGGTAGTAAATTATGTATCCAAATGGGTTGAAGCAGCAGCTATACGATCACAAGGTTGTTTTGAATTTTCTTAAGGATCTGATTTTTTGTAGGTTTGGAAATCCGAGAGTTATCATTAGTGTTGGTGGTAGCCACTTCTACAACAAACCCTTTGAGGCATTGATGAATAAGTACAACATCACACATAAGGTGGCAACTCCATATCATCCTCAAACCTCGAGCCAAGTGGAGATCAGCAATAGGGAAATAAAGAACATTTTGATGAAGACCGTCAGCCCTACAAGGAAAGATTGGTCACTTAGGTTGAATGATGCATTTTAGGCTTATCGAACAGCATACAAGGCCCCAATTGGAATGAGCCCTTATCGACTTGTGTTTGGAAAGGCATGTCATTTGCCAATGGAGCTCGATCACTGTGCATATTGGGCTATAAAAAGTTCAATTTTGATCTCAAAGAAGTTGGTGCAGTGAGGAAGCTTCAACTTAATGAGTTGGACGAGCTCATAAATGAATCATATGAGAATGCTAAGATCTACAAAGAATGAACCAAGCTCTACCATGACAAAGTCATTCTTAGGAAAGAGTTTCAACCAGGTATGAAAGTACTTTTGTATGACTCACGTTTGCGACTTTTTCCAGGTAAATTGAAGTCTAGATGGGTTAGACCTTTTCAAGTGATTCAAGTATTTCCCCATGGAGCTGTGGAGATAGAAAACATCAAGAATGGCACTCATTTTAAGGTCAATGGGTAACATTTGAAGGCTTATTTGGAAAATATGGCACAAGCGCAGGTCTATCTAGTTGTGGATTCTCTCGAGTTTACAGCTTAAACATGATGTCATGTATTGCCTAGACATTAAATAAAGTGCTTGCTAGGAGGCAACCTAGCTGGGTTTATGTTCTTTCCTTTTAATTGTGTCTTTTTGTTTTTGTTTTATTTGCATTCCATGTGCACTCTACCTATTCGCATTGCATGAGTTCCATTCATTTTTAAGCATCGAGAACAATGCTTAGTTTAGGTTTGGGGGTGTTGGAAATTGAAAATTTTCTTTTGCTTTTGCATTTTGGTTAAAGTTTGCTTTTGCTTACTAATGTGAATGTATATGATGGCTGTGTATACAATTTGACTATGGTGTTGTCATGAAAAGTTCCATATCATAATTTTTGTAGTTCACAAAGTTATTACTCTTGAATTATGATGGTAAAAGTATCATGCTCAAATTCTGGAAGAAAAATAGTGGAGACTACCTTAGTGAGTTATTTTGATCCTATTTGCTTCTTTGAGAGGGTTTAAAGTGTTTCTACTCCTATCTTTTTCTTTCAAATTCACTTTAAATGATCTCATTATTTCTTGTTGATTGAATGCTAAGAATAATTCTCTGGTTGCAGATACCATGTGTTTATTATCACCTATGAATGAATTCATTGAGACGATGTTAGGTTATGCATGTTTTAACCACTAAAAGGCCTAATTCCCATCCCTTTGTGTGCTCCATTCACCCTTGTTGCAACCAAACACTTTTAACCTAATTCTTTCATCACCTACAACAAACTCTACCCATCTTAGCCATTACAGCCATACCTTATAGTTTAGGGAATACCAAAGTGATGAAAACAAAGATAAGTTGAGCTCTAGATTAAGAATGTGGCGTGTACCGAGGTAACATGTGTTGGAATTGTAAAACAAGGAAAGAAAAAAAAGAAAAAAAAAAGACACTTTGGTATGTCCCAGGCTATAGTATTTCCTATCCATTCTTTCATAGCCTTTAGCTTAAGCCTTACATTACAACCTTGTGAAAGACCTAGCTGGTCTTTGGGGGTATATTCATGGGTGCTGGTAAGTATGTGTGTTATCCATATTCTTAGTGTTTGATTCTTTTCATGAGATATATTCAGAAATTGTGCTTTTATTTCATATTTCATATGTGAGAATTTTGATTCCCTTTTACATAACTTCACTCACATATGTTTGATGAGAGACAAAACCTTAGGATCTAAGTGAAAATTTGAGTAACAATCTGTGAGAATTAGAGTTGAGGCGAATTCTATCTTCAATTTTTGAGTATGGTGTTTTTGAAGTCATGAGTCATGGAGCAATGCTTTTACACTACACAGTACACGCATGATATGGTTATTTGAAGTGGCAGTGTTTTGTTTGATGGTATGACTAAGTATTCATTGGTTCTTATTAGTTTGTTTTTAAGTGAGTTTTAACCAATTCATTTGTTGTGTCTGTAGATGTTTGTGGGCGTCATCATTATAAACCCTCAGGAGACACAACTCTTCCGACTAGGGACACCTAGAGGTTTAAAGGCTTGTTGCACATGCTCAGTGCAATCGTTTAGCCAGATAAAGTGGTCTAGTTAGATTTTTCTTTGTTTTGTTTGTTTTCAGTTTTAGTTTTGCTCAAGGACCAGCAAAAAACCAGGTTTGGGGGTATTTGATAACTCATATATTTCATACATTTATTCCATCCATTCTTAGTCCTTCTGTGATATTTTTGAGCTAAACTTGTTGCATTTTACCCTCTTTTGTGTAAGTATGCAGCTAATCGTATTTTGGAGCTCAGTTGATGACATATAAGGCAAAATGGTGCTAAAAGTGGAGAATTGAATAAGGATGCTGATGTAGACAAAGAATTAAAAGTGGAAACTGAATATGGTGATGAATATGGCTCTTTATAAGACCAATAACAGCAAAAAAATGTGGGAATTAAATGCCCAATTACTGGGATGTATTGGCAATTTGTAACAGCTCTTTAACATTATAAAACCTAGCCTTTCAACCATTTTCACACACACCTTTCATTCTGAGCGAATTTCACAACTCCAGTCACTATTTTTCTCTCTTTTCATCCACACTCAAAACTCCACCCATTCTATACACTCTAACATCACCGAAGACTCATCCCGACAGGCTGTTCTTGGAGAAGTTCAACATCAGAGATGCTTCAAGGGTTTTCTCTCTTTGATTTATTTTCACTCATGTTGTGTATTTCCAATTTCATCTCTGTGAACATGATGTGTGACTAAATTCATAGCTAGGGATTTCGATGTAACCTTGCATAATTGACCCATGTTTTTATGTTAAAATATTCAATTCATCAATATGTCTCTTGTTTCATTCACTGAATCTTTTGTTAAATTTGTTTGTTAATTTTAATGATTGATCACCATTAGGATTTCTTACAAATCATTTGATCAAGATTATAGTAAACATCATGCTTAATCTTGGTAGACATGTGAATGAATGAAGAGAATGCTATGCAAACATCCTGCCATGTATTTTCTTCGGTTCTTTAATGTTTTCTTACATGCTAAAGACTCTTAATTTGGAACCGAAGTTGAACATCCCAATTAGGTTGTAGATTAGGAGAATTTGTTCAAAACCACACATCATATGGCTGATCATATATATGTAAAACGAACTCTGGAAACAGGTTGGTAATTGAATACCGTTTAACTTCATAAACATGGAGTTGGTTTTGTAATGGTGAACTCGAAATCCCTGGACCCATCATCATCGTTTCTCAATCAACATATCATTTGTTGTTGCATTTTTCTTTCATTTTTAGTTATTCTCATTAACAGCACAAAACCTACATTCAATTTGTTATTTTCATTGTTTAGTTAGGGTTCTTTCAAGGCTAGTAATTTATAGAGGTCTAATCAGTCTCTGTGGTTCGACACCCTTACTTGTGCCATTGTACTGACCATATATTGCACTTGGAAGGAACACAACAAAGAGATTCGAACTTAAGACCTCTCACTTCCAAGTAAAGAGGAATACCACCAGACCGTAGTACTGAGTGGTTGTTTGTACCATACTTGACCAATCCCGAAACTACAAAGCACCGGTCAACTTAATACCTTCACGGACCCATTGAGAGGGTTCATGCTGAGGCACCTCTGCCGAAGCACAAGAGTTTCCTTCCACCCAGGAGGCCAATGACAACACGATACGTGTCAACGTCAGAATAAAGCTCCTAGAATCCCACATCGACCGCGGATGAAAGACGAAGACTCTCCTCAACTTTAAAAGAAGACCATTCTCCTACAATTAATAACTAATGTCGTTATTGTACTTAAACCCGTCATTAAAACCCACTAATGATGATTATACTTGAACCTATGTATTGTGTAAACCCTTCATTATTAATGAGAATTACTCTACCCCGTGGACGTAGCCAAACTTAAGGTGAACCACGTATATCTTGTGTTTGCTTCCCTTTCTCTATCTCGTTACATTTCATCCTCAATAGGTGACTGAAGTAACCGTGCGAAGGTCACAAACTCAACACTTTACATTTTTTCCAAAGTCTCACCGATTTTGTGCATCAACATAACTTAAGACATCTCACTTACAAGTGAAAAGGAATACTACTAGACCGTAGTACTAAGTGGCAGATCTCAGAGGTTAAAATGGCAAGAGATGCTTGATATGAAGAACAATTTTCTCAACCAACCCTACTTTTGGTATTCGACTTATATTTAGTAGCTTTTATTAGTTGGGAAATGCACAGATGATAAATTTTTATTGTGTATTTTACAATTTTCTCATTTGCCAAACAGAAAAGCTTATGATCTTGTAGTGTTTTTATTGATAATGTGTTTTGATAAATTCACGACAATGCTAGGGTTTCAGAAAATTCAAGTGGCATGCACTTTGCATATCCTGTATTGGCCTTTCCTCCATGATATGTGTAATTTTCTCTTAAAAATTAAAAGTTAGGCGTTCAAATTCCATTATCTAACTCACTGTTTAGATAGGGACCACTATACATGAGAATGTCAGTTAACATTTCAAATATGAGAGCAAAGAACTTGGAATTGAAATATGTAAGATTTGAGGATTTATTTGGTAACCGGACGCACTCGGAATCACAGTAAAGAATGTAGTAGAGTTTGAACTAGTTCTTTGGTCTTTCTTGGTAGAAAGTGCTGGTCTTTTGGTCCAACATAGTTTGGTCGATCTAATATGATTATGCATTCAAGATAAAGCTAAAGTTGAAAAGAAATTGGATTTGAAAATTAAAATGGTGATGTCTGATAGGGGGAGAATATTATGGTAGATACACTGAAAGTGGTAGGAATTTAGGACCATTTTGCATTGTTTTCTAGACAAGAAGGTATCGTTGCCCAATACACCAATCCTGATTAGGCTTGGCAAACGGGTCGTGTCAGTCATGTTCGTGTAACACCTGTTATCTTAACGGGTCGTGTCGCGTCACACCAACGGGTCGTGTCGTGTCACACCAACGGGTAAAGTGACCCGACCCGTTATGACCCGTTAAGAAAAATATTTTTTTTTCTTAAATTTGCACATACCACACATTGTCACATAAATATTACTTCAAAACATTAAAACACATTTATCGTTTAAGTACTACATCTACACTTGAAAATAAGAGCCTCATAAAAAATACATCCATACACTACTAATCTATTACAAATATTAAATGTGCAAGGATATGCAAAATGAAAGCGTTTTTGTTTTGAAGGTTGTGAAGCCTTTCTCAAAAGTTTAAACATTGCCAATGGAACTCAAAGCTTAATGAAAGTGACCCACTAGTGTGTTTATTCGTACTTTCATTAAGTATAACATAAGATTTTGTGGTATCCATTAGTGTAAATATTTTAAATTGAAGATCGAATTCATTCATTGTATTCATATAGGGTCAAGGAGTGTAGTTGTAAAAAATCATCAAAATCGGAGTTAAAATAACCGTTAAATTGTGATTTTTCGTTTATAACCGTCGAAAAGTTTTGTCTTGTTACTTAATCTTTAAATGTTTTTTTTTTGCAATTTTTGGCGTATACGATCTCGAAGCATATACAAACAAGTTTGACGGTTAGATCGTTGAAACTAGTTTCGTAGAATGCGTATCCCATCAAAACAATAGATTCACTAACACTTAAGAGTTTATTCATACTTTCATTAAGTATAACATAAGATTTTGTAGTATCCACTAGTGTAAATATTTTAAATTGAAGTTCGAATTCATTCATTGTATTCATATAGGATCAAGGAGTGTAGCTGTAAAAAATCATCAAAATCGGAGTTAAAATAACCATTAAATCGTGATTTTTCATTTATAACCGCCGAAACGTTTTGTCTCGTTACTTGATATCTGAATGTTTGTTTTTTGCAATTTTTGGCTTATGCGACCTCGAAGTATATACAAATATGTTTGACGGTTGGATTGTTGAAACTAGTTTCGTAGAATGCGTATCCCATCAAAACAATAGATTCACTAACACTTAAGAGTTTATTCATACTTTCATCAAGTATAACATAAGATTTTGTGGTATCCACTAGTGTAAATATTTTAAATTGAAGATCGAATTCATTCATTGTATTCATATAGGGTCAAGGAGTGTAGCTGTAAAAAATCATCAAAATCGGAGTTAAAATAATCGTTAAATCGTGATTTTTCATTTATAACCGTCGAAAAGTTTTGTCTCGTTACTTGATCTCTGAATGTTTTTTTTTTGCAATTTTGGCATACGCGATCTCAAAGTATATACAAACATGTTTGACGATTGGATCGTTGAAACTAGTTTCGTAGAATGCGTATCCCATCAAAACAATAGATTCACTAACACTTATGAGTTTATTCATACTTTCATCAAGTATAACATAAGATTTTGTGGTATCCACTAGTGTAAATATTTTAAATTGAAGATCGAATTCATTCATTGTATTCATATAGGGTTAAGGAGTGTAGCTGTAAAAAATCATCAAAATCGGAGTTCAAATAACCGTTAAATCGTGATTTTTCGTTTATAACCGTCGAAAAGTTTTGTATTTTTACTTGATCTTTGAATGTTTTTTTTCTTTTCAATTTTTGGCGTATGAGATCTCGAAGTATATACAAACATGTTTGACGGTTGGATCGTTGAAACTAGTTTCGTAGAATGCGTATCCCATCAAAACAATAGATTCACTAACACTTAAGAGTTTATTCATACTTTCATCAAGTATAATATAAGATTTTGTGGTATCCACTAGTGTAAATATTTTAAATTGAAGATCAAATTCATTCATTGTATTCATATAGGGTCAAGGAGTGTAGTTGTAAAAAATCATCAAAATCGAAGTTAAAATAACCGTTAAATCGTGATTTTTCGTTTATAACCGTCGAAAAGTTTTGTCCCGTTACCTGATCTATGAATGTTTGTTTTTTTTAATTTTTTGCTGATGCGATCTCGAAGCATATGCAAACAAGTTTGACGGTTGGATCGTTGAAATTAGTTTCGTATAATTCGTATCCCATGAAGTTCAATGGTGTGTGTGTGTGTATATATATATATTTATTAAGTATATTTAAATCTATTTATTTTGTATGTATAATTATTATAGTTTTTAGGGGTAGAAAATTTAATTAAAAATTTAATATATATATATAAATATAATTATTATAGTTAATATTTTGGGGGTATAATTATTATAGTATATATAATTATTATAGTTAATTTAATATATATATATATATATATATAATTATTATAGTTTTTAGGGGTATAAAATTGTTAAATTAATATATATAATTATTATAGTATTTTTTTAGGTTTATAAAATTATTAAATTAATATTCTGCTTATCGTGTATCGTGTTATCTGTCACAGCCTGTCCCGAGATTTTCATATCGGGGGTATGAAATGACGGAATTACCCTTAGCGGGTATTAAGGTACGTTATGTGACATTATTGGTTCAATTAATAGTATAGATTAAAAAGGAAATATTTATGTGAATTGGTTTTTTAAAAAGGGTGAATTATTGTTGATTAGGGATGTGGACAAATGAAGGGTGTGGATTGTGTTTGGACAACACAACCCTCCTTCCCTGCATCACCCTTCCCGTCACTCTCTCTCTCTCTCTCCTCCTCCCCCGACATTCTCACTCTCTCTCTAGACACCCATCGTACGGCCACCCTCCAATCCTTGCAAATCTCGACGGATCGAAGCAAATAAGGTATGTATCTTCATCCCTGAGCTCTTATGAGTTGATTGGTACTAGTTTTAGGCCGTGAAACCTTCGATTTCACGTGAACCCGAGACTCCTATTTTTGAACACTGTTCATGCACACGTTAAATGTCGTGTTTTTGGGAATTTGAAGCTTGTAGGAAGCTTGGTGAAGTCCTAAGGAAGCTCGGAGTGTTTCATTTGGAAGAATTGGACGTCGGGATCACCTGGTTCGAGTTTGGCCGATTTCTTGGATTTTTGGAAGGTATGATCCCGTGATTTTTAGTGCTTAAAACTAGTCCAACGTGATAGTACTCACTTAGGGCTTCAATTTGGTGTAAAGTACGAGAAAAATGGACGAAAAACGAGTGAGAATAGTGAATTAGAAAATTTCCCAGTTTTTCGGTGATCGGAGTCCGGCGAGGGTAGGTCGGGGAAGAAAGGGGAATATTCCGTTAGTTTTAACGGAATATTCCTAACGGCAGTAACGGTATCCGTCAGTTTTAACGGAATATTCCAGGAATATTCCTGACGCCGTCCGCGAATTCCGTTAGGGCACCTGCGCGTGGGCCGTGCGTAAGGCCGTGGCCTAGCCGGCGCGTGAGGGCGCGTGGAGGGTCCAAAAATTAATCTAAAAAAATTATGAGACGTCCGTGACGTCGAGTAGATCGATGTGGTATATTCATATACCCAAATTGAGCATCGTATGAGAAGTTATTTCGAAATGTTGGTGATGTGCTTAAAAATAATGTTATTTTAGTTGTTTCTCATATAGGTGACGAGTATCCCGAGGACGAGCGTATCCAGGGACGTCGCGGGGGTTACGACCCATCGACATACCAGTGAGTGGGCAGTTTTGATTTCGTATTTACCTATATACATTTATTTTCCCAGAAAATACGCGTTTTATGAAAGTTATGAATTTAAATTGCCATGCATGAAAACATTGAAATATTTGATGTGATAATTGATATATATGTGCGTGAATTGACGCGGTGGACGCTCAGGTGAGTTTATTTATTTCCAGCTGAGTTATTTATATTGAAATTGCATTGAAAGCTCGTAACCTGCCCCTAGGTGTTAGTGCTTATATTAGTATTCACCACACCGCACGCTCGCCTTGGATCCAAGTAGATGGATGTCGTATAGACCATGTGAGGGTTCCGACATGCCAGTTGTACAGACCATTAGAGGGGTTCCGACTGGTGGGTGACTTTAGATTATGTGCACAGTTGATTGATGTGAGAAGCACTATAGCGTAATTATACACCTGTCATCGTACAGACTACCTTATGTAGTTCCGAGTGACGTGCAGAGTTAGACCGTACAGGTCACCGAGGTGACTCCGGTTAGTATGGATGTTGAGCTTCAGAACCAACCGTACAGGACAATTTTAGAGTCTCCGGTTGACTTATTATTCACCTGATTTATATTGATGCATTCATATTATACTTTGGCATATGACATGGCATGGCATATTCTTTCTTAAAAGCGTTGAAGGATTGTGATTTGAGTTTTTGATGATATATATATATGTATATATACTATTTTCTGGGAAAGTATACAGGTTTTACAGTGAGGGGATAGAAACGATTTTAATGAAATGTTTTTGGAAAAATCTTGATTTTACTGACCCACTCATTTTGTTTTGCGCCCCTCCAGGTTCTAGTTAGCGGTTGGTGGCTCTCGAGGTCTTTTTCCGGCATTCTGACAGACTCTTGACATGTAGGACTCACCCGAGGGTGAAGTAACTTTATTTTAGTCCTACTTGATTGCACTAAAACCTATGCTCTGAATTTGTGTATTATCTTAACACTCCTATTACTCTAGCAGGTTGTTCATCTAGAGATTGGTTTAAATTCCTTCGTATTCTATATTATCATGCTTCCGTGTCGCACCGTTGGTTACGTCACGCTCACGTGACGGCCAGCACGCCTTGATCCTCTGGATCGGGGTGTGTCATTATCCACGTGTATACCCGAACCAACCCGTTATCTTAATAGGTGCTTATCGGGTTACCCGATAACGACCCGTTTCGTTAACGTGTCGACCCGAACACCTGTTAATTTCATGTCGTGTCGTGTCGGGTTATCGAGTCGTGTCAGGAATTGCCAGGCCTAATCCTGATACACCACAACAAAATGATGTTTCAGAGAGAAGAAATCGAATTTTAATTGAAATGGCAAGAAGTATGATGAGTACATGAGAGAACCAATGGTTTCAAGTTTTACTGCCCAAATCACACTACTAGATTCATTGAGACCGGAAACGCAAGGTTCTCGGAAGATGATTTTGAATCAACAGAAGAAAACAACAATCGTGTCATTGTCAACAAGAACCTCACCATAGAAACTGTTACTTGCACTGCAAGGAACAAGGAAGAATGCTATTCTAAAAATCTCCGCCTAAAGTCGCCTAGGTGTTAGGCCGGCTAGCTACCGCACCTTAGGCGTTTGAAAATTAAGAATGGGTGCATAGACTTGCCTAGGCACCCCTAGACTTACCTAGGCACCCGCCTAGGTCGCGACTCTCATTTAGACAAACAATAAATAACTTTCATTTTGCATTTTATTTTTTCTAGAAATTGTCAGAGATTTGTTGAATACTTGGATAAACATTCATTATATGCTTGCTCCTATGTTTTCAATATGTTCTATTAGTTTATAACATATATGTCACTATATTTTGGAATTGATGTATCCCAATACAATTATGTATTACTTTAAGTACAAGTAGATATTTATATGTTATATAAATAAATTTAATTAAAACTAAAAAAAACACCTAGGCCTCCGCCTAGGCGCTAGGCCCTTCCCACTGCATGACTAGAGCCTGGCACCTTTTAGAACGTTGATGAGGAATAGACTTAAATGCATGATCAAATGGACTCAAGTAATGAAGATTGGTTGAAGACAATGAAGTCAGAATTGCAATCTATAAATGATAATGAAGTGTGGGAGCTAGTTGAATTGCCAGCAAGATGTAAACCAGTTGGTTGTAAGTGGGTTTGTGAAACTAAAAGAAAGGCAGATGGTGAGATAGAGAGATATAAAGCTCGTTTGGTTGCAAATGGCTTCACTCAAAAGGAAGGAAAAGACTACAATGAGACATTCTCACTTGTCTTAACAAGTGATTTTTTTAGAGTCAGTATGGCACTTGTTGCTCACTTTAATTTACTTTTGCATCAAATGGATGTGAAGGTTGCGTTTTTAATGGTGATTTGGTTGGAGAATTTACATGAATCAACTTGAGTGTTTTGTGCAAGAAGGATTGGAAAGTTGGTCTATAAATTGAAAAAAAATCAATTTATAGTTTGAAACAAGCTTCAAGGCAATGGCATTTTGAAGTTGATCAAGTGATACAGTCTTATGGTTTTACAAAAAATCCGCTAGATGAGTGTATGTATCTTAAAGTCAGAGGAAGAAACTTTGTTATCCTCATGCTTTATGTAGATGACATACTTCTGGCTGAGAGTAATTTAGCAATGATATGTGAGAACAACTTGTTTTTGTCAAAACATTTTGTAATTTGTAATAACCCGTCTCTAATTTCACAGTTTTTATAATTTTAAAAGTGTGAATTTACGAAAATGCTCTTAGAGGCGAGGATGTTGATTTTCGTTGACCATCTTATCGTGCGACGTATGACTCATTCTGTTAGTATATCCTTGTAGTGCTCGACGTTACGAATGCGTAAGTGCAAGTGTAATCAATTTCGAAACTATGGTGGAGACTTTATGGAACTATGAATCCAAAAGATACCTTTGAAAATTACTATTGCAATATTATCTTATTATTTTAAATAATTATGTTTTATTATATATTATTATTATAAACTTTGGTCCACTCATCTTTTTGTTTTGCATCCCCTTCAGGATTTAGAATCGAGGCGTAAAATCCCGATGTCAAGACATTTCCGCATTGGTATCTTCGAGTCCTCTTGGTGTAGGACCCATTTTCTATTTTCTTTGTAATCTCATTTATTTCGTAATATTCCTTTCACACTTTTCTCGATTAGTTGTATGTTCTAAACACGTTCCTGCATCCGCACATTTTCATTATATTTAAATTCACTTATTTTATTTACGTTAGTTCTTTCTTCATAACTTGCACACATGTTAAAATGGCTTCATCATTTTCGGGTGTTGGCCAACACGTGTCATAATGTTTTGACATGACAGAAGCTAAGCGTGTGCTTGGTATTAAGATCAGTCGTGACAAAGATAGAGGATTGTTAGGTTTGTCACAAAGAGGGTACATAGAGAAGGTGCTCGAATGTTTTAACATGGATAAGGGTGCGGATAACATTTTCTTAAATTTATGGGAACTTTAACAAAAAGCACCTGATACTGTTCACTTTAACAAAAAACCACATTTTTACACTAAAAAGTCAATACTGGTACTATTCACTTTACCCTTTATTTTGTCATTTTCGTTAAAACTCAAAGTTTTCAAGCCATTTTCATTAGTTTTCCTTAAATTTAATGCCTGAAAATTTCGTACCACTAATATCTTCTAATTTAATAACTTACATCACTGTCATCCTCACACATTTTACAAGATCAGATATCAACTTGGGATGAAAAGAAGTTGAGCACCAAACTGAATCCTACTTTTTTTTAATTTTTTTAATATTTTACATTACGGGGAAGAGTTCGATTAAACCACACAATAGACAACCTAATTTTGTATTGAATTTGTCATCTATGAGATTCGAACCTAAGACCACTCACTTACAAGTGAAGAAAAATACTACCAGACCGTAGTACTGAGTGACTAATCCATTGAAGGGATCAAATTTTCAATTAACTCAAACTTGAAATACAAGTCACTAATGGGAAGGAATTAAACTCCAACGACATGACGTTTTCTTGCACCTACACGACGGCGTAAACAACGACATGTCATTTAACGTCAATCTTTCTCGTGTGTCTGTAAAAGTCCGTTAAACATTCCCCGCCTTTCGACATAAAAATGGCCAAGAAAAGAGAGCGCCGAGTCGGCCCGAGTGCGAAACGCGGCTACGATCGAGTCGAACCGCCGGACCAGTTCTGCAGCGCAATCCGGCAGCACACAATCACCGCATTTCTCTTCTTCTGCGTCGCTGTATCGACCGGCGTGCTCGCGTACCGCATCAAATATGCTCCGACGGCGAACCTGGCGGATTCCTACCCCGTCCACGAGCGAGGAATCGTGAAGCGTGATGTGAATTACCAAGAGATCCTCACTGCAAGTACCCTCCATACTGATTCTTTAACCAGATTATTTATTGTGTTCTGCATTTGGCCTGTTTGGTTGCCAGGAAAATGCGGGAAAATTAAGACAAATGGAAGTTATAGCGAAATGCACGAAATGATAAGAAAATTTAGTGTTTATACCAATTTTATGATCTTACTGTGTTTTTATTGATGATGTGTTTTGAAAAAATTCAGGAAAATGGAAAGGTTTCCGAAAATACGAGTAGGAGGCACTTTGAATATCCTGTATTGGCCTACATTACGCCATGGTATGTCATGTCTTACGATCTGTTTGGCTATAAATAAATTATGGGATTGTATTAGTTTCTAATACACTGTTTGGATTTGAACGAAATACAACGAGAATTTTAGTTAATGTTTCGAATATGAGAAGAAAAAAAAAAGGACTTGGCATCGAAGTATATGTAAAATTTGGGGGATTCATTTGGTACGGAATTATGGTAAAGAATGTAGTGGAGTCTGAACCGGTCCATTAGTCAGTCTTCGGTACAAAGTGCTGGTCTTTTGGTTTAACATAGCTTGGTGGATCTAATATGGTTATGTAATGGTTTTTCGTTTTAAAGTTTGTTGTTGTATAATAACCAAGTATTTGGTTAGTAATTTATTTAGCTTGGTTGCTCATATAATCATATTTAGACGTATTTGCATTACTTAGCTTGAAATTTTTGTGAACTCCTCATATTTCAAATTATACAGGAATTCCAAGGGCTATGATATGGCAAAAAGGTTCAACTCCAAGTTTACTCATTTATCTCCAATTTGGTACGACTTAAAGAGGTATGCTCCCTGTTTTCGTTGTTGGACAAAGTGATATGAGTAGTTGGGGTTCTGTTTTGCACCATGTTTTTAAAGAGTTATCACTGCCCAAATAAGCAGATGGTAACTGTCAAAACTCTGCTTAGTTATTTGCTTATAGACGTGACCATTGAGGTGTCTTTTTTCAAAACTCTAGATTAGAACTGTCTGCTAAATAAATTTGGAGCCGAATCAAACTTACCGTTATGATTACTTTTTTGTTGTGGGGTGTTGGGGGGATGGTAATTGATGCTCTCATTTATGACCTTCAACCTCAAGAAGTAGTAGGAATATCTATTAAGATTTAGTAAGTTGTAGATTTATGAAAATTAAGCGATAATTAAGATTTGTGTTGCTATTTTATTTGTGGATAATTTTTCAGTATTTCACTCATTTTGTCAACAGCCAAGGCAATAGCTTAATTCTGGAAGGTAGGCATAATGCTGATACAGGATGGATCTCAGAGATTAGGATGGCAGGCGATGCTAGGGTATGAAGAAGAACTCTTTAACCGCCTTCTCACTACTTTTCGTATTTGATTAATATTGAACAGCTGTGACATCAAATGTTCACAATCGAATCTGGGAAGTCATGGAATAAAATATGAGAGGTCTTTTCAACAGTTTGTCAACTTAGAAACAATTTAAATTCTTTTTGATAAGTTGTAGATAAATTTCCTGTGCTTTTATATGCAGTTGAGGCACACTTTCGATCTGGATTGATAGTAGTCTCACCTGTAGCACACCTCTATAATGTAGGTATTGCCTAGAGTCGTTCTGGAAGCATTTCCAGCAGAGCTGCTTACAAAGAAGAAGCAGAGGAGTAAGGCTATTAATCTTATAGTGAGCGAGTGCAAGTAGGCCTCCGATCTTGACTACTTTTTGTTTGTTTGTCTGTTTGTTTTAATAAGATATTATGCCCTAGATCTACCCATTTGGCTTCTGATCTTGTTGGACTTGTTTACTATTTAATGAGATTTATGCAGTCTGTATCAAAACTTTGGTCATTTTTCTTTAAATCGAATGCAGATAAAGTACTAATTTTGTGGGGGGGGGGCTTTTTCTTTGATCAGGGAGATGGGATATGATGGTATTGTACTGGAATCTTGGTCAAGGTGGGCAGCGTTCAGAATTTTGCATGATCCAAGCATGCGGAATATGGTAATGTACTAATTTTTCATGATCCAACTAGGCAAATGATGACAATACTAATTTTTCATGCGGAATTTGGGAAAACTTCTGTTTGTGTCTGTTCAAAATACTTTTCTACCTTTCACAAGTTAAGTATATAATTTTCACCTATTTTGAAGTGTCAGGACTTCGAACAACTGTAACTGCAATATTCTAAATTCGAACTTCATTTGCTATTTTGAGAAGCAACTGTTTATTATATTTGCCTCAATACAAAGAAGAAGGATATACAAAATTGTATTAGCTTGCTTAGGAAATCTTTGAATCGGAGTCACTTTGTTACCAAATACAGCAAGCACTTGCCTTTTTCATACCTAAATCCAAGTTTGCTGAAAGTCATTATTGTTCGGAGGTGTAGATGTTTCCTATTGAACTTAGTTTGTGGCTATTCGTTGGTGCTGTTTTCTAGAAAGTGATACCATATATCTTCTCCTCAAATTATATAACATCTGTGGATCTTTGTTGTTCTGCCCGTGCAGGCATTGCAGTTTATTAAAGAGCTTGGAGATGCACTACATGGTGTGAGCTTAGAGAAGAATGATAAGCAACGGTTGCAATTAGTCTATGTTATAGGTCCACCACAATCAGAGAAGCTCCAACCGCATGATTTTGGACCAAAAGATCTTCGGAGCTTGGATGATGCTGTGGATGGGTTCTCACTTATGACGTATGATTTCTCTGGGCCCCATAATCCAGGTCCCAATGCACCTTTGAAGTGGATTCATTCCACCCTCTGGCTGCTCCTTGGTACCGATGAAGATTGTGCTCGAGCTCGCAGAATATTTCTTGGCATCAATTTCTACGGCAATGATTTCCTCCTCAAAGGAGGTATTTTTCTGGTTCTTCCTCTTTGTACAATTTTTGCTGTTGATTGCCATTGGAAAATCTCTATCTGATTTATGATTTCTTGTTCGTTATAACCCATGGGGAGTGAACTTAGGTGAATAAATAAACTTACCAATTCTTGTATGACAACTTTACGCTGTCTGGATTGATCATCTTAACATCGTACATTTGAGTAGTTTATCTAAGTATCTGTCTGTTATTGTCTCCGACTTTCCAAATCCTTGTTAATTCATTTACGAGGACATCTCTTGGAGTTTTTTTATATCTTGAACGTGAATGAATTCTGTAGCAGTTCCTCATCTTAGGGAGAGTGCTTTAATGTTATCGAAAATGCAGGTCCGGGTGGTGGTGCTATCACTGGAAGGGATTACCTGTCCTTGTTGGAGAAGCACAAGCCCCAGTTGCAATGGGAAAAGAACAGCGCAGAACATTTGTTCTATTACTCCGATGATGAAAATAACTACCACGCCGTGTTCTATCCGTCACCAATGTCAATTTCCGTGAGGCTAGAGGTAGGTCGCTACTGGGGATGCGGCATCTCGATATGGGAAATTGGGCAAGGTCTGGATTTCTTTTTCGATCTCCTGTAAACCAGTCCTCATTTGATCTTCTACATGCAACCTATTTTTTTCATTTTGAGAATGTGCTCATTCTAACAGAGGTTTTGTTAGGGGTGACAATAATTTGAAGAATTCGATCTATGGTCTATAACGGGTCCTACGTTTCAAGAAATATAACACATTTCAAGAATTCGATCTATCATTTATGTTTCGTTCTTCGAAGGTCATGGGAACCTTTTTTTGATATAGATGCCGAGACGGGGAGGAAACTGCCCGAATATTTTAGAAGCTACATCTAATAGATCGAGCTTGGTTTTTTCCTTTCTTTTTGGGCGCCATTGGTTGGTTGGATGATTAAGTTTATATATCAAAAGGATAGTGATTTTCACTTTTAATTTAGAGTGTCGGAAGTTAAAACCGATTGCCAAACTTGTCATGTGTTTTAATTTTGGCTTATTTGTCGATTTGCTCTCCAAACTTATATAGAGGTGCTAATTTCTCCCATGAACTTAGCCAACCATCTTCCTAAACTTTTATAATTAGCCAATTTTTCTCTTGAGATTTAATTTTAGCCGATTATCTCCCTAAACTTTTATAAATAGGCAATTCTCCCCCGAATGCTAGATTTTAAAAAATTTCATCTAATTTTCCATCCATTTTGGTCGAACAAGCAACACATGACAACTGTATGGGGCAAAAAGAATGGAAAATTAGATGGATGAAAGAATGAAAAATTGGATGGATGAAAATTAGATGAAGTTTTTTAAAATCTAATGCTAGGGGAGAAATTAGCTATTTATAAAAATTGACAGGATAGTCGGTTAAAGTTAAAGTTCAATGTCTCCCATGAACTTTTATAAATAGGTAATTCTCCCCCTAATGCTAGATTTTGAAAATTTTCATCTAATTTTCCATCCATTTTGGTTGAACAAGCAACACATGACAACTGTATGGGGCAAAAAGAATGGAAAATCAAATGGATGAAAGAATGAAAATTTGGATGGATGAAAATTAGATGATTTTTTTTAAAATCTAACGCTAGGGGAGAAATTAGCTATTTATAAAAATTTATGAGATAGTCGGTTAAAGTTAAAGTTCAATGGGAGAAATTAGCCAATTACAAAAATTTATGGGTAATCAGCTAAAATTACAGTTCAAGAAAAAAATTAGCAATTCTATACAAATTCGGAGAGCAAATCGATAAATACTTTAATTTTTTCAATGCCACTATAAGTTGTTTGAAAGTTGTTCGGAAATCCTCCAACAGCCACCATGGAGTGTAGCCTGTACTGCACCCGCAAAGTTTCTCAGTACTTCTAGCGACTCTTTTCTCAGCCACACATTAATTGCAACCCAGGGTCATCATCCCAGCAATCAAACAAAATAAAGTGATCAACAACCTCGCAATCCATACTCGCCACGGGTCGATCCCTCAATGGGCAACCTCTCATCTTGCATGACACGTCAGCGCCACCCTGCACCCAAAAGGCACCGGCCAAATTGCACCCACTGAAGCTAAGGCTTGTAAAGCCCTGCATCATCCTTAGAAGAAACAAAAAAATCCTGCACAAAAAACTTCAATCTCTCATTGTGGCTCAGGATTTTCCATCAATATTCTGAGAGCCGCAAAAGAGTCTTTTTCTCTGTTTCTCTCACTAGAATCTCCCTCTAGAATTATGCCATGGAGGCCCTCCATGCAGCAAGCTTGACCCCCATAAGATCACTTCTTGGTGACAGAAAAAAAATCCCATCACTGCCCTCCATTTCCGTTCCCAAATTCTCAAACCCCACAAGTTTGAGAGCTTCACAAGAGTCTTCATCTTGGAGTTTCCATGGCGGTTTGCCGCTCTTATCTTCGGTTTTCAATGCCGGGTTTGCCAAGGCTTTGACATATGAGGAAGCATTGGGGCAGTCAGTGAGTGGTGGAGGTGGAGACTTGGAAGTAGGTGGGGTTCTTGACAATGTTATCAGTTTTGTGACCGATAATCCTGCAGTTATAGCTGGCGGTTTTGCGGTTTTGGCAGTTCCATTGGTTCTGTCTCAGGTTCTGAAGCCTCCTAAGCCGTTTGGTGTTGACTCTGCAAGAAGTGCTTATGCAAAATTGGGTGAGGATGCCAATGCTCAGTTGCTTGATATAAGACCTCCCGCGGAGTTTAGGCAGGTTGGTACTCCTGATGTCAAGGGTTTGGGGAAGAAGGCGGTGTCCATTGTTTACAAACGTGAAGATAAGCCGGGGTTCTTGAAGAAGCTTTCTTTGAAGTTCAAGAAGCCAGAAAATACCACATTGTTCATCCTAGATAAGTAAACTGTTAACCCAATTCTTTAGTTTTCGTTTCCTCATTGTTTTATGAATAATGAGTCGTCAATTTCTGACCTTATTTCGAAGCAGTTGTTGATAATCACGAGCTGCTATCAAGTGCGTAGAATTGAGATCACCTTAGAGTGTGTACATTGTGCAATTGGTTTACATATAATTTCATACAAATTGTGATATGTTAGTTCACGGCGAAAGAAAATTTCAATTCACATTACCATTTAGTTTGGAGAAGAAACAATGGAGTAGAGAATCCACACAATAGAACTCGGTTAATACTTAAAAGACGTTGGTTTTCATATAATTTCATACAAATTGTGATATGTTAGTTCAAAAATATAGAAGACAATGCTTGGAATCGGTGCTGTGAAAGGGGCGGAAGCAAGCTTAATTGAGTACCTTCACATAGAAGATAAATGAGACACGAAAACAAGCTTGTTGCCATTTCCATTTTTAGTTTACCGTAAGGTGGATTCCGATTTAATGTCCTTTCCTTGACATTCATTTTTCACAATGCTTGTGATTTTGTGACAAACCTGGTAATATGGGACTGGATTTGTGTTATTCCAAAAGCCAATATGTAAGCTAATCCTGCAAACTTTCTGATGAAAGCCAGATTTGATGGGAACTCTGAGCTGGCTGCAGAATTAGTCGCTGTAAATGGGTTCAAAGCTGCTTATGCTATTAAAGATGGTGCGGAAGGACCACGAGGATGGGTGGTTAGTCCCATTTCTCCTTCCACGGCTAGTCTTTGTTTCCCATAAAAGTCTTGCCGAGCTTTAATACTTGACGTGGATTATCATTTTGCAGAACAGCGGTCTTCCTTGGACACCACCACCAAAAGCACCGAGTCTTGATTTTGGAAATTTAGCAGATGCTCTTAGCGGTGGAGTTGGAGTAATTTTCTTCACTTTCATTTGTTGATTATTATTCACATGTGAAAAACTATTTTCTTGTTGAACGATAGAGTGCTATTTGGTTCGTACATTTCAAGAGGGATGTTATATTGTTGTTTATGTATTGAACACAAATATAAGACGTTGGATAGTCTACAAAGTTTAGTAGAAATGCTTAGATGGATGAATGGCAAGGTTAGTGAATATGGGTGGAAGTCATAGACGAAAAGTTTAGTACATCTTGCTACCATAATTCATAATTCTTCAAGATGGGATAAGAAAGCTGTTGGTGTGTACTACGGTGGAAATCTGTTAATTATCGGTTTTCGGTGATTGATTCTCTTCGAAGAATTTTGATTTTAGGACGGTTCTTAAAGAGCTATGTGGTATTTATGTACAGGAGGGATCGGGTGCCTTGTCTCTTTCCCTTGGGGTTGCTGCAGCAACCGGATTGGGTTTAGTGGCTTATACTGAGGTAAAGTCCGTTGCATTGTGATCTATCTTTTGTTTTCCTTTGGTGTAACATGTATCCTTCTTGAACATCTTTCGAACTGACTGTTGCACTCTATATTTTCAGGTAGAAACAATCCTCCAGCTTTTAGGCTCGGCTGCACTAGTTCAGTTTGTGAGCACGAAACTCCTTTTTGCCGAGGTGAGTCTCACATTCTTTTTTATACTTCAAAGTAGTTATTTTGATGGAATGTTTATCAGGGCTAATATCGTTCGTCTCTTAAATAATGCGCAGTGGCCAAAAGTAAATAGCGTACGGTTATATTATGGCATTTTTCCTCTTAGTTATTCCTGTGAAACATGTCTAACTCGTCATAAATATGGAGGTCTACTCATCATAAACATTCTTAATCTTCGCGGCCTTGAAAACTTGCTCCATTCTCAACCTGTGGATTAGCATTTAACTTCATTCACGTAACCTAAGTAGCTTTTTATGACAGGATCGAAAAGAAACTCTACAACAAGTTGATAAGTTCTTGACCACGAAGGTTGCCCCAAAGGACCTCGTAGATGACATAAAGGTACAAGACTACAAATGTGTTAAAGCATTTTGAACGGATTCCCACATCGCTACATCAGACTAGTTATTTTAACCTCGACCGCCTTGAATTTCAGCAAATCGGGACAGCTTTTCTGCCAGTAACTGTTAGCAAGGTTCTTCCTGCACCTGTAGAACCAACTGTAGAAGCAGCTGCAGAAGCCACACCGGAACCAAATTCAGTACCAAAACCAGAAGTTAAAGCAGAATCACTTCCCAGGATTTCGAAACCACTTTCCCCATTCCCTTATGTAAATCCTCACTTTACTTTCTGCTCGAATTTTGTGTGTGTATAATGTCTATATATCATCACCCTCACGATTAATTAGTTTGTGCAAGAACTTACCAAATCTTGCTTTCTTTCATGTTTTTTAATGGTTGCAGTATCCGGATTTCAAGCCTCCGGCATCCCCCAGACCATCGCAGCCCTAGAGAGGTATCTTAAAGTGCGTTCCTTCGACAGCAAGCAATCAAGGATTCTTCAGAGCCATACTCTTAGCTATGCTCCTGTTAGTGTGATACAAGAAGTTTTGGAGGCTACATTTTATATGAAGATAATTCACTGTCATGAGTTGGATAAAATAGTTTTCCATAAGTTGCCCTCTTGTTTTTTACTTTTTACTGCTTAAATTCAAATCCAAACAAAATTAGTTTTCTTTGGACTTACTATATAAATTCTCTCTTTAGGGCTTTTGCAGTGTATATGTGTGTTGATCATAAGATGGAATAGTCATGAACTGAGCTTATTATTTTCAATCTTTATTGGAGGGATGCGTTTACTTACTGGCTAATTTACTTTTACCTTCAACTAATACAATATTTAGAAGTTATTCTTTCAGTCAATACATAATGAATCTAGTGAATTGTCCATTTCAATTAAATAATTGTCACCAAACGAGGCCTTGGTACTTTGGAAAAAGAAATCAGCTAATGTTAATCAAATGTTAGTAATTGGGTCTGTAAATTCACATAAGTCTCACGTGAGACTAAAAGATTTTGAACAACCGTCAGCATGATTTTACTAATTCACATGTTATAATATGGATGGATAAACTACACACTCATTAGACTTCTAATATAATATTTAATTAATAAATGTACGTGTTACAACATTAATAAATTAATAACCCCGTGACTCAAAAAATTTATACTGATATAAGCTTACCACTCCTCTTTTAATTATGGTTACGTAAACAAACCATAAAAGTTGAGCGGGAGTTTTTTACTTTCACTTTAAATTAAGTAACTGAAATCAGTGGTCGGAGACCCACGACGGCTCACCGAATCTGTAACAGTTTGAAACAACCAGCAAAACCGAACGACGTCGCTTCCCACAGCAGCGAAGAAGCTCCCTCCTCCTCCTTCTCTCTCGAACTTCAATGGCGAGAATCAAACACACCGCCGGAAGAAAAGTCAAGAAATCTACTCTCGCACAAACTGGTATCTCTCTCTCTAAAATGTATGAATGTATGTGTATTTTGTTGAGGATTGTGATTTTTGCGTCTTAATGTTGTTGAGTGTCATTGTAATACCTTTCCCTTGATTTAAGGGAGTAGACTTGCATAAGTTAAGTTTAGATAGGTTGGCAGATAGGTTGGCAGCTTTATTCCTTATTTTTTTATTTTCTTGTTGGCTGCTTGCAGCAGCTTTATTTTCCACTTTCTTCCTACTACTTTCTCCCCATTTCCTGATTTCTTGTCGGCTGCATATAGCAGCTTTCCCTCCCTCTTCTAATATATATCCGGACTCCCTCTTGTACCAATATATATGAAATACATATGAAAACTTTAAACCAGAAATTCTACATGGTATCAGAGCAGGTTTTGTAACCTGTCTCTGGCCATTCTTCCCGCTGCATCTTTCTTTCAATCGTAAGCCATGGCTGAAGAAGATTCAATAAACATTGAGGGTGACATCTCGCATGCCTCTCTTTCAAATTTCTCAGACGTCGAGGTTAACACCAATCAACGTTTGTGTTCAGTTCTCTTGAATGAGTTTAATTATCTCCCTTGGTCTCGAGCTGTGTCACTAGCTCTCGGAGGCAAAGGGAAATTAGGATTTGTAAATGGAAGTGTGGAAGCTCCAGACATCTCCTCCCCTTCATACGGTGCATGGCTTTGCAAGGATCAACTTGTCATGTCTTTGCTGCTCAACACCATGGAGAAACATGTTGCTGAGATTTTTAGCTACTACAATTCTTCATGTGAGCTTTGGAAAACATTGCAAGATATGTATGGAAATCAAAACAACTATGCACGTGTCTTTCAACTTAAGAAGAACATAGCCAGTGCCCAACAAGAAGGGAAAGCATTTGTTCAACATCTTGGAAGCCTCAAAGCCATGTGGAATGAGTTGGATGTTTACCTTCCACATACCACAGATCTTATCATTCTCCTTAAACGAGCCGAGGAAGACAAAATCTACCAACTGTTGGGGAGTTTGAACTCCGAGTACGAGGATCTAAGGAGTCACATCTTGATGAGTCAGGAGTTTCCCACGTTCAACAATGTCTGTGCAACTTGTTGGAAATGTTCCCTAAAGCCAATCATATGATGATACTTTACGGACATTTCACATGTTAAACTAATCTAGTTTACATATAAAGGGCAAACATTATTGTTTGAGCCGTCTCATATAAATGTTATATGCTTAAACGATAAAGTCCAAGGAATATGTGATTGGGAGAATGCAATCTAATGAAGTTAAATTCATGAGACCATTCTTTCGTAGACACATCCTAAACGTTCATGATCATAGGATTGCCAATTGGGCATTGACAGTCTGATAAGATCAGTACGTATTGTGCCTTCTCTCAGGGAGAGTGACTAGTCTCGAGTCATTGGTGTGTGTGACATCAAGACAAGTACGTAGGTGCTCAATAGAGAATGAGTTCACTGAACACGATCAACGAGGAGTTCTCATACTCATGTCACATGAGAACTCATGGTTGGGATAATGCAAATTAGTCTTTTGACCTGAGGCATCACAGTTGTCTTGTGGTTAAGTCCTTGATCTTTGATTATCTCAAAGTCACCCCATCGGGGTGTCCACGACATCATTGGGGTTAAGTCACTTAGTTATGGAGACAAGTGAATGTGCAACAAGGGATCTCTAACCTTCAAATGGTTTGAGGGAGAATACTCTATGATATGATTAAAATCTCTGGCCAGAGTATGAATGAGATTAGGGAATGCGTTCCAAATCACATTCAAGGTAATCATATAAGCAAACGAATCACATTGGATAGTAGACATGAATAAATAAACTATCAAACCAAACAATGTGGTCAAGAGTATTAGATTAGAGAAAGACCGTATTGCATTTGTAATCCTAAACTGAATAGGTTCTCTACCTCTTCTGATTAGCTTGGGTAACCATGATATGCTGCTAGGTGTCACTCATGGTTTGTGGAAGCCCTAAACGTGTGTAATCACTAAAGGGAGAATTGAAAGTAAGTTTCAATTCACAATCGATGTAAAATGGTTTTAATCGCCCACTGCCTCGCTAAAAGGAACCTAATGGATCGTACACCGTGTAAGGTAAAGATTGAAGAAACAAAGGAGATGAGTAAGAATAATTAAATGGTTTAATTATTTATGGCAAGGATTAATTAATATGTTAATTAATCAAACGAATAAGTTCGTTAAAGACCTAGGGATAGTTTTGGACCTTAAGGCCCAATGGGCTTCGAACGTCAAGCCCATTGACTTAAGTTGTATGACAACTTAATGAATAATGATTCACAAAGGCCCAATTAGCCCAATAAACCCATATGGCCGGCCATGTTAGAGAGAATGGGCTTTTGGTTCTTTAGGTCACTTATTTGAAGGGACTATATAAAGGACTTTATAGCCAAAATTCAATAAGGGTTTGTTTTAGAGAAAATTGGTGAGAACTTGTTTCTTCATTTTCTCTCTAAGAGGCCAACCACCTTGGAGGGTGAATCTAGCAATCCTACTACTCCAAGGTCACTCATTTCTTCTTCAATCTAACCTTGGTGTAGAATCTTTAGAGGTTCTCTATTTTGGGAACTTGGAGAATCCAATTCTTTCAACCAAATCCATGGAGCTAAGAAGCAAGGAATGAAGGCCCTATCTCTTGGGTGATTATCCTTTGCATATGCAAAGAGGAATCTACAAAGGTAAATATTTATCAACTAACAAATGTTTTTTTAAAGTTGAGTCAAGGTTCACCAATCTACTAGGCTTTGAATTTCATGGTTGATGTTTTTGTTTTTGAGTGCATGCAAGCATGATTCCGCCTTTAATTTGTTAATTGCATGCTATTGATGTTGCTCAAATGAACATGTTTTTCACAAAATTTCCTTCAAGTGGTATCAAGAGCCTAGGTCTAGTAGTTGGTGAATCATTTTGGGTTTTGTAGTTCATAGTTTTTGATTTAAAAGTTGTAATATGTTACAAGCTTTATTCTTGTTTCTTTGAATGTAAATTTTGTTAGAAAATTTGCCATCTCAAATGTTGTAGATGTAGTTCATATGAGCATGAATTTTGGAGCTAAAATTTGGTGCCATGTTTTTTGGGGAAATTCGGCCAAATCCAAAGGGTGATTTTTTGGGTTCATGTTTGTCTTGTTAAAATGGTTTTAAAGTGACTTTTGGAACCCCCTAAGTACCCTAGGATGTTAGCCCTTTTTTGAGTGGTGAAAATTTGAGTTTTGGTGAGTGAAAACATTCATGGAGCTATTATGAGTTTTCATGAGTGTTCTTCAATGTTCTTGAAGTTCTTGCCAAGAACAAAAAGTTGTGAAGTTTTGATTCAAAAGATTTATGTTTTTACATAAAGTTTTGATTTAATTTTAGTGGGTGATGGTTATTGGTAAAGTATTATTAATGGTTTTAATGGTAGACAAACTTTTTTAAAAGTTTGACATAAATTCAATTAATGGCTATAATGGTAGACAAACTTTTTTAAAAAGTTTGACATAAATTCAAAATATATCATATATATTTCATCTTTACCTCACCTAACAAAACCCACTTACAAAAACTTTGTAAAAATCTTATTTTTTTTTATCATGGCCGGCCACCCTAATAGAATAGGGTATTTTTGGGTCTTTTATTCAATTACATAAAGTTTTGATACTTTTGTGTATTTGCACTTTGGTCCAAAAGTTTACGTTTTTACGTTTAGGTCCAAAAACGCTAAAGGACAAATTGTTTTGATCCTTTAATGAAGTTTTTTGTATTTGTTGAAATTTTTGGGTTCTAGTTGTAATTACATGAAGTAGTGGACTTTTGTGTTTTTACAAAGTGACCCCAAAAGTTTGTGTTTCGCAATATAGCCCAAAAAGTTGTGGTTATTGCATGATGACCTAAATTAAGTAGGGAACAAAAATTGTTTTGTCTCTTTAAATGAGAATTGGATTTTCATTTTATTTAGCTCCATTTAAATCAATTTTATAGATACAAAAACCAAATGAAAATGTTGCATTCAATTTAATTAATTAAAGTGTTGATTAATTAAAGGGTGATTATGAACCTAAGCCTACGATAATTGAGCTATGTGAAAGGCCGTTTCAAATTTGTTTGAACCATGGGAATGTGTAGATTAATTTTGGTTGTAATTTGATTTGATCAAATGTTGTAAAAGAGCATAAGCTCTTCTTTACTTTAAAGTAATTTGAATTTTGCAAATGTTGTAATGAGCATAAGCTCACCTTTACTTTGAAGTACTTCTTTCTTGCTTTATTTGATATGCATGAAAATGGAGTAGAGGGTCCAACGCCCCTAGGACAACACGCCTTAATGTGATTAAACGCGTAACTAAAATCAATCTCCATCCCTAGTCCGAGATTCAACATTAGGCTCGTGTTGAATCTAAACAAAGGTTCATAGTCATCCTAAGGCCCTAAGGCAACTATATAGTCCATCAAATGAATGCAAACCTTATGTTAGTAGTATCATATACTCTTGCTTTAAAAACCGTTTTATAAGTATAGTGGGAGTATTATATACAACTAAATTGAATCAAATGGACCAATAGTTGTAATAGGACCAAAATTGTTTTAATGAAGATTAAAATGAATACTTATATGTGATGAGACCTAAAACCCTCAAACAAACCATTATTAAGTTGATAAGCGTGAGAGTGTTTAGAACACTCTTTCGTGGCCTTCCACCATGGTAGGCTTCAATCGTTTGTGACTCATACAACGTATTCGTCCAGTTCTGGGGTTGCAAAGTATGTGCTTACATTCAGGAGAAGCCTATACACATATGATGAAGTAAAGGTAGGCAACGAGTGTGGTCAATATGATATTCTTCTGAGACCATTCTTGAACCCCTACTTTAACTAGCATGGTGGGAATGACTTAACTAAGTGCAATGTGCCAATATGATATTCTTCTGAGGCATCATTCTCTAGAGGCCAAATTGATGGGTACTTGCATTAGTTGCAAATGAGTAAGTGTACTCTCTCATTATTATTAACGCTAGCCAATATGATTTTCTTCTGAGGTGGGCTTGGTAATAGTGAGTCTCCCATAACCTACTAAGAGTTTTCTGCAAAAACTCTCGAATTCCAATGAGGGATATGGAATTTGCCAAAAATAGTGGGTGGTGCTATTTGATTTAAAGACCCGAATCAAATGGCTTAAAATCAATCAATTTATATTCGTTATGTATTTGTTTACCAATATATATTTGCAAACGCTATCCAAAACTTGACAAAGAAAAGCTGAATGTTTTAGTTTCCGGACTTGGTAACACAATCCCAAAGATTGTCTTAAATGGATTGTGCATGTACCTAAGAAGTCTCATCCTCACAATCTTCCTATTGATAATGTATCATTGGAAGAACATGTTAGAAATGTCTATCATGAAGAGGACAACACAAACAACCAATGCTTATTCATTCGTTATATGAACAAAGGAATTTACGAAGATTAGCATAAAGACAAGGACACTTTTAGTGCCATGATTCTTCACTTACAAATTGTTGTATGAAGAAATAAGAGTTGCCTTGAACAACTCTTGAAAGTTTGTAATTATGTTTAGAACATAATGGTTGGTTGACAAAAATAGTCCATCAACATGGACTTATGATGATTTTGAATCATTGAGTGTTGAAGTGATAAACCACTTAACGAGACGGAAACTAAGCTAGGACTTCACCTTTATGTCCCTATCCTAATGGTTCACTAAGTTTATTGTAAACTATGTAGTGAACAATAACCACACACTCTCCAAAATGTTTGATGTGTATAACACAATTGAAAAAGGTTTCAAGAGAGATAGTGGGAGTTTAGGGACCATGACTATTGTAGTCAAAGGAGAAGTCAAATGAAGAAGATAAAATTAACTCCAAGGGAACAAACTTTTGTCTATGAAATGATGGACATTGGAAGGGGTATTTGCAAGAAATGTCTTGCAAATGTCAAGAACACACCTTTCGAAGGTGTTGTAAATTGTTCTTGAATAGTTCAAAACAGTTGGTTCTTCTACTTGAATGCTTGATTCCGTATTAGTAACTATGTTTTACAATCGTTGTAAAAATGTGGCTAATAAGAAGTAGAAGATTAATGAGAGAAGAGAAAGTACTTCACATTCGGAACGTGAATAAAATATACATCTCTGCGAAAGCAGATGGTACCAACTTCCTCATATGAACTACCAAAGAAATTGGAAAAACCAAAGATTGTCTTTACATTCCAATTTTAAGGAACTTAATTCCGTCACTATAGTAGAGATAGATGAATGTTTTATTTGACAAAACATTGTTCTTTATTAATCACTGATTGGATTATAGTAATCTAATTGATTGTCTCTATAGTAGAGATGATATGGTAGCGTTAACTGTTTAGAATATAATGATGCTTAAAACCCAAAAGGTTGCAAGATAGTGACTAATCCCAACTGAGTTGTGATACCTCTAAAACATAAATTACGAGTTGGTCATAGATGGATGCTTTGGATCGTTAGATCCGGATCCAATACCTTCTTGTCAAAATTGTATAGAGGCGAAATGTTCGAATCTTTATTCTTTTGGAAAGAAGAAAGAATCACAAAGTTATTGAGGTTAATTCACTTAGATGTTAGTGGCACTTGTCCACAACATAATACTACTCATGTTGTTTGACATTCACCGAAGATCACTCTCGGTTGGACTATAGTTTATTTTGAATAAACACAAGTCCGAATACTTTGTAAAAGGTTTCAAAGAATTCAAGAAATGTAAGTTGATGAGTAAGACGTCTAAAGTAAATACATCCTTAGATTTGATCCAAGGAATGGTAACACTTTAGAATAGTTTCCTTGAAAAATATCAAGGAAAGAAGCATCATAAGATAATGGATTTTCTCCATTAGGAGAAGAACGAACTCGAATAAGATTTAGTTCGTTGGATGTTATCAATTACCCATATATATAGGATATATACTTCTAAAACAATATGATTGTCAATTAGAAGATCTTCCAAAAATTTCATAACTCCATAGGATGTAGTTGGAAAGAAAGACAAATCTTAATCATGTTAAGATTTGGGGTTGTGTGCTAATGAGCAATATTTGTTTAAAAATTATCTTGTGGATATCCTTAAATTAACCTTTGGATATCACTTCTATAAACCAACCAACAAATGTTGTTTGTTGAGTAGTTCATTGTAATCCTACAATGTGATTTGCCTTAGAGCAAATGAACTAGGAATAGAACTCAAAAGAATGGGTTCTTTGAGAGACAAGATGATAATCAACAAATATAACAACCTAGTTCCTATACCACAAGCTCCAAGGTAGTCAAGAAGGATTTTTAAACCGTCTCAGTTGAATGGTTTGAACTTTATGACTACATTGAGTGTATATACAATATATACTCAAGGAAATGGTAAAGTACCATTTGACCCGAAATAATGAAACCTTCATAGCTAATTGGTAGCTTAAGGTGACTACAATCAAAGAGAATGGTTGACTTTGAAGGAACCATCTTTGACGTAGTCTTAGTTTCAATTAATTCGAAGATTGCTAGCTACAACTAAATGTTGATTCAATGTTTGGACATCATATAGGTTTCCGAAACCATTATTAAGATAATCCTAATAATATATATGTCTAAAACTATGAATCACAAAACATGTAAGTTGTAGAGATCCAACCATCATGGATCTTAGCAAGCTAGTGGGAGCCATAAGCGTCTTACGAGGAAAAGATCAAATTGTTTGATTTCTCATAAAGATGTAAATAAATCTTTTGTTTACTAGGTTTACAAAAATTAGTGGGAGTTAATCATATTCCTAAATTTAAATATATGTATGATATATTAATTTTGGAAATGAAAAGAATACTTCATTGTTAAAGTTATGACTTTAAACATTCTATAAAGATAGAATGTATATGGGAGACATAGTCTATATACATGGGATGGAAATCTATAATGATAGATTTTAGGATATAATTGGATTATATCATGCCCTAATAATAGACAAAATATGCTAGGAAGTTTCTCGTATGATGATAAACTTCAATAAGGAGGACAACTCTAGTTAGACTAAGTAGTTGCTCTTCTCAAAGGGAACGTACCCTTTGACTCCCAAAGAAATAATGCATAAATAGAATCCTTTATGCATAGGCAGAAAGGTGATTTACGTATTTCATATTGTATGAAAACGTTGATATGAATTGTACCTAGATCGGTACAAGACGATATCAGTGCAAGCCCAGGATCAGAACCATGGCAACTGTCAAGTGAGTCCTTGAGTATTTAAGAAATACTAAAGGATAAATTCCTCAAAGATCGAGGAAGAATTAGAGTAACGTAATGGAAGCGTAAATGTATTAGATTGTGAATCTAATCCATCATTGGATGTTTCTTCATTATGAATGAAGAGATAAACAGATATCTGTTTATTATGACTAAAGAGATATTTTGATGGAAACATTAAAGTAATGACTTTAGTGTGTTCCATTATGAATGCAAAATATATTGCCATATAGAAGTTTACAACAATGTTGTTTGGATGGGAAAGTTCATTTATGAACTCTCTATTCGGTTCCAACCAGAAAGTGTATCTAGTGTACTGACACTATGACACTAATGGGGCGATAGCTCAAGCCTGGGAATCAAGGTCTCATCAAGATCCGAACTCATATGAGAGACTGAACCACATGATTGGGAATCATGTATAATGGTGACGTCGATATTCTCAAGGTTGCTTCTATGGATAACATATAGATATCCATTGCCTAGGCCTACTACTCAGCCATTTATGAAATGACTACAGAAGAGGAATCATAACAGATGAACAAGCTGATTGGCTCTAGTGCAAGTGGGAGATTGTTGGAAATGTGCCCTAAAGCCAATCATATGATGATACTTTACGGACATTTCACATGTTAAACTAATCTAGTTTACATATAAAGGGCAAACATTATTGTTTGAGCCGTCTCATATAAATGTTATATGCTTAAACGATAAAGTCCAAGGAATATGTGATTAGGAGAAGGCAATCTAATGAAGTTAGATTCATGAGACCATTCTTTCGTAGACACATCCTAAACGTTCCTGATCATAGGATTGCCAATTGGGCATTGACAGTCCGATAAGATCAGTACGTACTGTGCCTTCTCTCAGGGAGAGTGACTAGTCTCGAGTCATTGGTGTGTGTGACATCAAGACAAGTACGTAGGTGCTCAATAGAGAATGAGTTCACTGAACACGATCAACGAGGAGTTCTCATACTCATGTCACATGAGAACTCATGGTTGGGATAATGCAAATTAGTCTTTTGACCTGAGGCATCACAGTTGTCTTGTGGTTAAGTCCTTGATCTTTGATTATGTCAAAGTCACCCCATCGGGGTGTCCACGACATCATTGGGGTTAAGTCACTTAGTTATGGAGACAAGTGAATGTGCAACAAGGGATCTCTAACCTTCAAATGGTTTGAGGGAGAATACTCTATGATATGATTAAAATCTCTGGCCAGAGTATGAATGAGATTAGGGAATGCGTTCCAAATCACATTCAAGGTAATCATATAAGCAAACGAATCACATTGGATAGTAGACATGAATAAATAAACTATCAAACCAAACAATGTGGTCAAGAGTATTAGATTAGAGAAAGATCGTATTGCATTTGTAATCCTAAACTGAATAGGTTCTCTACCTCTTCTGATTAGCTTGGGTAATCATGATATGCTGCTAGGTGTCACTCATGGTTTGTGGAAGCCCTAAACGTGTGTAATCACTAAAGGGAGAATTGAAAGTAAGTTTCAATTCACAATCGATGTAAAATGGTTTTAATCGCCCACTGCCTCGCTAAAAGGAACCTAATGGATCGTACACCGTGTAAGGTAAAGATTGAAGAAACAAAGGAGATGAGTAAGAATAATTAAATGGTTTAATTATTTATGGCAAGGATTAATTAATATGTTAATTAATCAAACGAATAAGTTCGTTAAAGACCTAGGGATAGTTTTGGACCTTAAGGCCCAATGGGCTTCGAACGTCAAGCCCATTGACTTAAGTTGTATGACAACTTAATGAATAATGATTCACAAAGGCCCAATTAGCCCAATAAACCCATATGGCCGGCCATGTTAGAGAGAATGGGCTTTTGGTTCTTTAGGTCACTTATTTGAAGGGACTATATAAAGGACTTTATAGCCAAAATTCAATAAGGGTTTGTTTTAGAGAAAATTGGTGAGAACTTGTTTCTTCATTTTCTCTCTAAGAGGCCAACCACCTTGGAGGGTGAATCTAGCAATCCTACTACTCCAAGGTCACTCATTTCTTCTTCAATCTAACCTTGGTGTAGAATCTTTAGAGGTTCTCTATTTTGGGAACTTGGAGAATCCAATTCTTTCAACCAAATCCATGGAGCTAAGAAGCAAGGAATGAAGGCCCTATCTCTTGGGTGATTATCCTTTGCATATGCAAAGAGGAATCTACAAAGGTAAATATTTCTCAACTAACAAATGTTTTTTTTAAAGTTGAGTCAAGGTTCACCAATCTACTAGGCTTTGAATTTCATGGTTGATGTTTTTGTTTTTGAGTGCATGCAAGCATGATTCCGCCTTTAATTTGTTAATTGCATGCTATTAATGTTGCTCAAATGAACATGTTTTTCACAAAATTTCCTTCACAACTATCCAACGAGAAGAAGCAAGAAAGAAAGTGATGAATGTTGAGCACAACTCGAGATTGACTAAGACTCGTGCATATGCCTCAAACTACAAGACCTCAGAGGCAAAAGTGTACAAGGGTAAAAATACACACCTGAAATGCAAATATTGCAATGGCGTTGGTCATGTGGAAGACAAGTGTTGGGAACTTCATCCTGAACTCAAGCCTAAGTTCAGCAAAGATGGAAAAATGATACCAAGGTCCTCACAGCAATTTCAACCTCACTACAAGGCTCAACTTGCCAATGCTCATCCCTCTACTATCTCACAAGGATCCATGGAGTTCACTACCAACCCATTGTCACTTATCAATGAGTTTGCAGCTTACCTTCAAAGTAAGGAACATGAAGGAGGTTCACAAGCTCGAGGCAATGAAAAGAGCAGTCATACAGCCATGTTGGGACAGTTTGCTGGCTTTCTTGCTGGAAATGAGAAAGTCCCAAAGGATGAAGCACCAGGTATACTCAAAGCTTTCACTACTGCCCTATTAACTAGTACTGAAAATGATTGTTGGGTAATTGATTCAGGAGCCACAGATCATATGACAAACAAAGTCACAAATTTGAATCATTTTAAACGTTTTTTAAGTCCCTCACATGTGTCTATTGCAAATGGAAAAAATGTCTTAGTTTTGGGAAAAGGAGAAATAAACTTACTCTCACACAAAACACCTTCCACTGCCTTATATGTACCAACCTTTCCTTTCCAACTTCTGTCAATTGGAAAGATCACAAACACCCTAAATTGCCGTGCCATTTTCTCACCAGATAATGTGATGTTTCAGGATGTTCTCACCATGAAGATGATTGGTGAAGGGGTCTTTATAAATGGACTTTACTACCTGTGCAAGAATACCTGTTTTACTCAGGCCCTTCAAGCTCAATCAAAGTCCGTAGATGAAAACCAACTTTGGCATAAGAGATTAGCTCATCCCTCTGAAGTTATCTTGTCTAAATTATTTCCAAATTTTTGTAAAAATCATGTTACTTGTGATACTTGTCAACTTTCTAAGTTTACTAGACTACCTTTTGGTAATTCAATGTCTAGGACAAGTAAACTCTTTGAAATGGTGCACACCGATGTATGGGGACCAACAACTGAATCAATAGAAGGGTTCAAGTACTTTGTTCTATTTATCGATGACTTCTCTCGAATGAGTTTTGTGTACCTTATGAAATCAAAGAGTGAAGTTCAAACTATTTTCAAAGATTTTCATATGCATGTTAAGACACAATTTCAATCAGACATTAAGGTGTTAAGATCTGATAATGGCACTGAATTTCTATCCAACAACATGCTTCAATACATAAGTTCTCAGGGCATAATACATCAAACCAGCTGTGTAGGGACTCCCCAACAAAATGGAGCAGCCGAGAGAAAAAATAGAGATATCTTGGAGAAGACTCGTGCCCTCATGCTTCATATGCATGTTCCAAAGAAATTTTGGTCATTTGCTATCCTCACTGCCACCTACCTCATCAACCGACTCCCAAGTCGTGTGTTAGGGTTTAAATCTCCCTATGAAGTACTCAAGGGTATGAAAATTAATTTGACACACCTCAAGGTATTTGGATGTGTTTGCTTTGTTCACATTCAAGCCTTGAACCGTGACAAATTAGATGCCAGGGCAACCAAGTGTGTGTTTGTGGGGTATTCTTCCACCCAAAAGGGATACAAGTGCTACAATCCAACCACTAAGAAATGTGTTGTGTCAAGGGATGTGAAGTTTGAAGAAGATTGTCCTTATTTTACTCACAAGGGAAATACTGCAAGTCAGGGGGATGAATTGTTTGAAATCTTTCCACTTCCTCAGAACATTAATAATCCAGTATTGGAAGAGAGTTCAGTTACTGTGATACCAGATATTGAAGAAATACAAACTGACTCAATCACTGATAGCAGTATCCCGGCCAATGAGAGAGACGAGGAGTCTCATTCTGATAATTCACAATCTCCTACATAGCCTCAAGGGCTTAGAAGAAATCCTCCTCGAACCAGAAAACCTCCAACTAGGCTGCATGACTATGTTACTTATGCCTCACGGTATCCTATCAGTGAAAACATCAGTCTTGGTGAGTTCTCAACATCTCATGCTACATTTCTCTGTGAAATTGATAAACATAATGAACCTAGAAGCTTTCAAGAGGCTTTTCTCCTCCCACAATGGAAACAAGCCATGGCAGATGAGCTTAGTGCTCTAGAAGAAAATAAAACTTGGAGCTTGGTTCAACTACCACCAGGAAAAAAGCTGTTGGAAGTCGTTGGATTTACAAGATTAAATTCAAGGCTGATGGTTCTATCGAGAGACACAAGGCCAGGCTTGTTGCTCGAGGTTTCACCCAAACCTTTGGGGTAGATTACAAGGAAACATTTGCTCCTATGGCCAAGATGAATTCAGTGAGGGTTCTACTCTCAGTTGCAATCAATTGTGGGTGGACTCTTTATCAAATGGATGTGAAGAATGCTTTCCTTCAAGGAGAGTTACAAGAAGAAGTGTATATGCAGCCTCCTCCAGGTTTTGATGGTATTAAAGGCAACATGGTTTGTAAGCTACACAAGGCAATCTATGGATTGAAACAATCCCCAAGAGCTTGGTATGCCAAGCTCAGTTCAGTTCTAGAGAAAGCTGGATTCCTATGAAGTAATGCTGATTCCTCATTGTTTGTAAGAACTGGCACTAGTGGGAAATTGGTGGTGCTCATCTATGTAGACGATCTCATCATCACAGGAGATAGTGTTGCTGAAATTGAGGCACTAAAAGTCTCGATATGCCAAACATTTGCTATCAAAGATCTGGGGAAACTAAAGTATTTTTTGGGCATAGAAATGGCAACCTCTTCAAAGGAGCTATTTCTACATCAACGGAAATATGTATTGGATCTTCTTCAGGAAGCAAAAATGCTTGATTGCAAACCTGCCATCACTCCCGTGGATTCTAAACTAAGGCTCAACACAGATGGAAAAGCCATGCATAATGTGAGTTACTATCAACGATTGGTGGGCAAACTTATATATCTCACCATCACACGTCCGGATATCACATATGCAGTGAGCCTGGTAAGCCAATTTATGCATTCTCCTACAGTTGATCATCTTAACATGGTTAAGAGAGTTCTGCGTTATCTCAAGGGTTCGATAAGGCAGGGAATCATCATGCGTAACAACAATTCCACTGCCATCAATGGCTACACTGATGCAGATTGGGCAGGGAATGCTCTTGATAGGAAATCTACCACGGGTTATTGCACGTTTGTTGGTGGAAATCTTGTCACTTGGAAGAGCAAGAAACAACATGTCATTGCTCGCTCTAGTGCAGAGGCTGAATATCGAGCCATGGCAGCCACTGCATGTGAACTTATATGGCTTAAAGGGCTTCTTTCAGACTTAGGGTTTACTAGCACTACTCCTATGTCTCTTATGTGCGATAATCAAGCAGCCATGCACATCGCTGCTAACCCTGTGTTCCATGAAAGAACGAAACACATTGAAATGGACTGTCATTTTGTTAGAGCTCAAGTGCAAACTCAAGTCATTTAGACCATCTTCACGCGAAGCCATGATCAACTGGCAGATCTCTTTACCAAGGCTCTGACATCTGCTCAATTTCATCGTTTTTTGGGCAAGCTTGGCTCGATTAATCTACTCGATCCAGCTTGAGGGGGAGTGTTGTTGAGTGTCATTGTAATACCTTTCCCTTGATTTAAGGGAGTAGACTTGCATAAGTTAAGTTTAGATAGGTTGGCAGATAGGTTGGCAGCTTTATTCCTTATTTTTTTATTTTCTTGTTGGCTGCTTGCAATAGCTTTATTTTCCACTTTCTTCCTACTACTTTCTCCCCATTTCCTGATTTCTTGTCGACTGCATATAGCAGCTTTCCCTCCCTCTTCTAATATATATCCGGACTCCCTCTTGTACCAATATATATGAAATACATATGAAAACTTTAAACCAGAAATTCTACACTTAAGAAACCCTAATTTTCTCTGTCTTCGGCTGCAGGAGGAAGCTCGACGGCCTCACCTGGAAATCAACTGGTACTCTCGCTCTTTATCGCACTTCAATTTCTCATTAGTTTCGGATTTTGCTTGTCCTGTGTTTGGTTACCGAGAAAATGCGGGAATGTGAGGAGGGGAATTGGGGGAAATTTTATTTGGAAAGTAATTAGTTTTGAGACAAATTGAAGTGTTTGAAGATTCTCCAAGTATGGGGTATTCAATTGAGAATGTGAGAGATTTTAATGGATTTATAAATCCATGGATTTTTATGGAGTTTAATTGATTTGTAGAGATTCCATATAAAATTTTGATTCAATTCCCTCGAAATCTCATGGGAAGAGGGGAGATTTGTGGATACTTAAAATACACTACGAAATCTCTCCAATTCCCTCTAATTCCTCAACTTTCTCAAATTCTTTAAAATCAATTTCTAATTGAATACACCTGGAATGTTATAAACTTCTTTAAAATCTTAATTGAATACACTTGGATTTCTAAAGATTTTAATAAACTATTTTAAAATTCTAATTGAATACACCTATAATTTCAGAGAATCACGTAAAATCCTGATTGAATACCCCTAGATTCATTAAAAGAATTAAAATCCCTTAAAATCCCAATTGAATACACCCCCCTAAATTTAGAAATCCTCTAAATTTCAGTAAATTGAAGTGGGTACTATGAATTATTTGAGACAAATTGGTATTTTGCTCTTTTGCAGGCAGCAGAGGATTATGTAATTCAGTTGTTTGAAGATTCCAACCTCTGTGCAATTCATGCAAAGCGAGTCGCTCTTAGTAAGTAAACTTGAGATCCAATATCTGCTTAATTAATAGTTATTTCCCCCTAATGCTATGTAAATTTACAAGCTGTGACTGAGATGCTTGTAGTGAGATTAGATAACACCTAAACCACGAAAAAAATTTGCATCTTTTAGATTATTCTGTTTCTTTTAAAAAAATATATAGATTATATCCAATCCAATAAATCTTTGGTACTAGAGGAACTTAAATTGTGGGTAGTGGATTTCGTCGAACACAAAAGGGCTGTCCTCAGATGCATTACCACATTTTCTGTGTCCTTGGATATTAACCGTCTGTTTAGACGTTATGACTGTCCTAAAACATGTCAACTCTTTCTGCATTTCAGCTAACTGTTTCATCTTATACTTACTTCAAGTGTCAGTTAGTCTTTGACGGTTTGTACCAGTATTGTACAATATAATTGTTAACAAACCTGTTTCTTTTATTTTTGTATCCTCAGTGAAGAAGGATTTTGAGTTGGCTCGTCGGATTGGAGGGAAGGGGAGGATCTGGTGAGAGCATGACAACAGTAACCGACTCCATACTCACTGATGGTAACAATTTTAGAAACAGTCAGCATTTTCTGCAATCACCTGTATACCAACTGCCTGTGATTCTGGATTCCCATGTCAGATTTCAATGATAGACGTATTATTGCAATTGTCGGGTTCTATCATTCATCGTTTTGGGATTCTGAGTGTGATTTAAGTTAACCTATAAAGCTAACTGGCATTGGGCAGAGAGGTTTATATCTCTGTTTTGTATATAAATTTTGATGTTTATGGTTCTGCAACTAATACATTATATAAATATCATTGAATTCGACATATATGGTAATTTCGGAAGGATAGTCAGATTTTTTTCAGGGTACCATTTACAGAAAGATTCAGACTCATTTTTTTAGCTGGATTGCTCCTTAGAATACAAGGGAAACGCCCTTATGGTTTTAGAGTCGGTTTATTATTTTTTCATCAAAAAAATTTGTTTTAGTATTTTCTTGATAGAGTTAGCATTTTTATTAAAAACTTCACATCGATCCCATCTTTTGGATGCAAGTAAATTATGGCCAATGTTTTTTTCATATTCTTTTGGTCTTTTTGGTACACAGACGATCCAAAGTCTAGAAAGAGAAGACATCCTCCAATTATCCATAGCAAAGTTTTTGCTATTATTTTCTTATAAACCAATATTCTAAACTATTATTACGTGGAGGGAGAGTCGAACTTGGGTGCAAAGATGCAAGAACATTACTTAACTGACGCACGTCTGCACCATCATCAAAGTTCTAGGATTGGAATTTGTTAGACTATTATGTTCATTTTTTTTTTCTCCTGATGGGAAACTTGTTATGATTTGATTTGGTATATCATAGCTCATTGTTTTGAAGTTTGTTTCGATTAATCCTGCATTATTTTTGTCCTCAAATCGATTGATCATATATAGGTATGAGATTGTTGGATAATCATTTGTTTGTTTTCTCGACCTTGCGCGGTTTGAGGGGCGCTTAATTTAGTTTGAAGTTATTAAGTCGGGATGAAAACTTTAATAATGTGCGAGATCGGTTCTGCGTCTGCAAAGTCTGCAGCGTTAAGTGTGGCTTAGCGGGATAAGGTAGAGTTTAGATTGAATGTTGATGATTAGCAAATTCGTTCATGTTTTATTGTACTGTCTCGATGGATGCTTAGAGTAGATGCCAGGGTTGACGCTGTTTTAGTGTGTACTCAACTTGCCTGCCTTATATCCCTCTATCCCATTGTGGCAGCGAGTTCACAATGTCATCTGTTTAAGTTCCGAAGGGGCAGTTCCTGTGCCAGGTTAGTGTTCACGCAGCCGCGTTCTTATCCCGTGTTGCTAATCGTCACATTCTTGCTCTTGGATTTGTAAGTGCTATGACATCTTCGGCCATATGAATTTTATGAGTCTTCCTCTCTTCTTTTTCTTTCGGTAATTTCCATCCCGGTTGCGGATCTTGAAATGTGAATATTTAGGAAGGGGTGAATTCATAACCTTCTAGTTACTTATCTGTCAATCGATCAATCCCGATCTTGTTAATTTTCTGTCAATTACAAATACGTATTTGTTGCTTGCTCTGTAAGTAATCAGCTGGATTCATGGACTGGCTCAAATACGTATTTGTTGCTTGGAAATCCTATTTCATGTTCTTAGAGCTATACAATTTGAATTCATTTGGTAAAGAACTTTGAAATGGGAAGGTCGGAATCGACATTCGACAACTAGTACCTGGGTAACTTGTGTATGGTTGAACATCTTATTCGAAAATTCTATTATGCTACACGTATCTTATACTCCGGGGCTTTTGGCGGGTAGATTTTTGGGCAAAGAAGATAGCTTGTGTTATTCAACGTCTTATCTGAAAAATTCTATTATACTTCACGGTACTTTATATTCTGAGATTTTTAGTCGTTAAATCTTGACCGTTATATGTTTGCCCTAATAATAAAAAATTCCGAAATATAAAAGCTTATTAGACAATGTCATCTTATTTATTTGTTTTCTCTTTTTTGGACGATTCTTTGCTCTTTCTGTACGTCCAAGACTCAAGTTTATTAGACATTGGTAAGCCCAAAAAAGAAATAAAAAAGAAAAGAAGAAGGGTTTTTGGTGCTAGACAATGAAAGGCATGGCCGGTCCAGAGATTTTTGAGGCTTGGAACGACACCAAAAAATGTGCCCTCACTTCATATAAAAAAATTATTTATTTTTACACGTAAGACATCGATAAAATTATATTTAGAAAAGCACTTCAAACTCAGTAATTTAGAAACACGGAAAAACTAATTTATTTTGTATCGAGAGAAGGAAACCAAAAAAACTTCAGGCTTACAAGTAGATAAATTATGAGTTTTGTCTTCCATCTGAACTTTTAAAGTGTTTTTGTATAAATCGTGATGTGTTTTTTTTCTTATTTACTAACTTCGTCAATATAAGACTAAAAAAATAATTATATTTTCGAGTTTTTAAGGATATGTATAATTAATGAATGGGCACCAAATTAAACATTTTGATGACACGTCATATGATTTGCAAATTTGGTCTAAAAATTTAGTCTACACATTACCCTTTGTTAAAGATTAGACTTGAATTGGAACGAATGTTTAAAAATAGCAATCCACATAATTACTAGCTAGTAATTAAAAATAAATTAACAACCAAACAAAAATTCGTAAAAATTGAAAAAATAAACATGCACATAACATTTCGAACTTAGGATCTCTCGTTAATTTTAAATACAAAAACGATGGCTTCTAATTAAACTTCTAATCATTTAGCCAAATTTTATAAATTTATAATTTTATACTGTTATGAAAAGAAATTTGTAAAAATTGGAATTTAAATAAGCACACAGTGTTTTGAACTCAAGACCTCCTCATTAATTTCAAAGAACAAAATCACCGGTTCTAGTTAAATTTCTTTGTCATTAAACCAAATTTTATAAATTTATACTTTTTTGAAAACGCATATAAATATGCCACACTAATAATTTTGGTGCACCTAATTTTTTGGGCCCCAGAAGGTCACCCTACCTGCACTGGGCCTGGGCCTGCCCTGATGAAAGGTTGTGGCTGCATATTTTAGTTATTGATGGAGAGATTTTTCAATGTACTAGAAATATCACAGTGTCATAATACAAGTGATTGAATTTTTTTTTTAAGTATCCAACTACTTATTGTCACATCTTGGCCCAGTCCCTCACCACATCCCGGGCTCGACGCCGCCGTAGCACGATATTGTCTGCTTTGGGCCCCGACCACGCCCTCACAGTTTTGTTTTTGGGAACTCACACGAGAACTTCTCAGTGGGTCACCCATCATGGGATTGCTCTCGCGCAAACTCATTTAACTTCAGAGTTCAGATGGAACTGAAAGCCAGTGAGCTCCCAAAATGCCTCATGCTAGGTAGAGATGGGAAAATACATATAAGACTTACATGATCCTCACCCCTGGGCAATGTGGGATCAAACAATTCACCCTCCTTAGGGGCCCGACGTCTTCGTCGGCACACTTCCAACCAGGGATTGGGCTATAATACCAAATTGTTACATCTCGGCCCAGGCCCCCACCACATCCCGGGCTCGACTCTGCCTTAACACGATATTATCCGTTTTGGGTCTCAACCACGCCCTCACGGTTTTGTTTTTGGGAACTCACATGAGAACTTCCCAGTGGGTCACCCATCATGGGATTGCTTTCGCGCGAACTCGCTTAACTTCGGAGTTCAATGGAACCCGAAGCCAGTGAGTTCCCAAAAGGCCTCGTGCTAGGTAGAGATGGGAAAATACATATAAGGCTTATAGGATCCTCATCCTTGGGCGATGTGGGATCTAACAATTAAATTATGACACTTGATGTACCGGAACCCGAAAAAATCTCTCATATTGATTGGCAGGCAATCCTGCATTGGGACAATCAACAGATTTAGCATTCGGAGATAAGGTAAATTTGGTTTTCATGCATTTGCATTCTGAGACACAAGATAACTATTTTGTTCTTGGCAAAAGAGTGCGTATTATGATTCATTCCTTCCCACTTATGATGCTGGCTGATGGCAACCTACTTTTCGAGAGGATGCTAAAAAGGTAGCAACATGCATTCCGTTCCTCATCCCAAGACAGGAGAGCAATGGATATTTTGGTTTTGCAGGGGGGTTAGGACATCAATGCAATTTGGGATCCAGATCCTCTCCTTGTATTTTCTCGACCTTTTCTTTGTCGCGTATTGTAAGCATAAGGGTGTGCGAGCGAGTAGAAGTAAAAATGAATTTGTAACACTTTTCGGGTGTTAGGTCAATCCGTGAACTTGTAATCTTAAATTTGTGTAATATAAACGAGTAAGACACAATTGACAAAAATCCAATTTCATAAGATTTTCTTAGATGTAGGTAAGATACTGCAACAGGATAACACAAATAATTTATTTTGACTGATTGTGTCCTCAAATAATTATCTGTGTTCATAAATTGAATCATAGCTAAGCTCCCACCATATATAAATGCAAAGTTGCTAGCTTCTTCAATATATGTCACTACTGGTTGGCATGAACTTCCATGATTCAAGCTGGTAAGCCTTGAATTCTATGGCCTAACAAAACGACCAAATCCTCTATGGATAAAGCCATGAACTGGTCCACCTCATGATCTCTTCTGATCGATGATTGTGACTGGTTTTATATCATGTATATTTCCTTTGAAAGATGAGAAGATACGCAAAAACATGGATATGCAAGTTATGATTGAATTTTTATCAGTGTCGGCATTCATATAGCTCTCTAGTTTTGCCTAACCAATCCATAGTTTCCATAGTCATGATGAGACAATAAATGCAAGTTATGATTGGAAATAATTTCTCGACATTCTTTTTCTCATTCTGGACGCTTATGTTTATTTATCTCCATTGATTCTATTTTGTTTTATTTGATCTCAAAGTCATAAATAAACAGAAGTGTTGATTGTGAGAGAAGTTGTGTGCAAATATCATTTCTCATAAACTTTAAGCCCATTCTTCTTTTGCTTAATTTTAACCACACAAAAAGGGGGTTTGATCACTGCTCAAGAGATTCTGAGGTGGATTTGAACATAACTCGAAGGGACTCTCGATAAAGTCTCGGGTGGCTATATTTCTAAATCTATATTTAAAATTAATAATAAGAGTTATGTTTGTACTTATCAATCGAAATTGCATTCACAATCCAACCAAAAAGGATCAATACAATTTCAAGAGGGTGTACCTCAATATCTAAAAAAGTATGATCATATTCATTTGTGCATAAAACTATCCACCACATCAACAAAAATCAATACATATCCACCGTATAAGTCCAACAGGCTAAGTGATTATATGGTTTGTTAGATTTCTTTATGTCCAAGCATTTGGCTTGTTCGTATGTGCACAAAACTATGGGCCAACATATTCATTTATGTTCCCCTTTCTGTCACAATACAACATTTCTTCCTTAATAGGCAATCAATAATTTTCTTTATTACTAAATTAAGGAACTACATAACTTCTAATTTCTATCCCTAATAAACACAATTTTGTTTTCCCTCTTGAATACTACAGCCCCCGGCTGCTAGGTTGTGGTGCAATTGGTCGTTTGTTGCAGGAGGTTAATGCCATAAAATGTCTTTCCCTATCACTAATATTTTTAGTACAATTCCATCTCTATTCTCTATAAATAAGCATTTTTCTCCGAATCACGTTCAGATTTTAACTCTGATTTATATTTTAATTATCTAAGAACAATTGGTCTAGTTTGACATGATATAAGTCATGATGTGCAAGTTCCACATTATAGCTTACATTGTTGTTGTACTCTGATTGAATGTGAGACTAACACGTTATGACTTCGATCGGTCGAGCCAAACTACGCCAACGGAAAGCATCTTATATAAAGAATGGATATGAGGAAAAAGAAAGAAAAAAAATGAATAAGGGAAAATATTCCAAACCAGTGGTTTTCTTTCTTACAAGTGACCAGGTCTACTATTTGCAGGCCTTACAACAATGACAGATGTATATTCCTCGAGGCTAGAGCAAAACATGCATTCCCTCTTTTCCATCCACCGTTCTGCTTGCCCAAAAGCCAAAGTCAAAACTAATTTTTTAGTTGTACACACAACGTTAGTATATCAACCCGATGGTATTGATATTATATTTCAGATCGTATCAAGCAACTCATTGGCTGATTAATTGGGTCCTATAAATCAATTATGTAATTCAACTTGACATATAGAGAATCCGACATTCTCTTGTACTCGATCTATGTATCAAACTAAATAATGGATGTGGTTGTCAGGCTGCACACAACACAACCAAAGTATTCTTAAACACTGCCCAATCAAATTAGGATAGTGCTATTAACACTTTTGTTTTTCCTTTCATACGTTTTTGTTAATTTTTGTTCATTGATATTTTTTAATTAATTCGATTCAAACGGAAAAAAACTGATAAATGTGTGTGAAAAGTAAAAATGAGTGTGTAGATAGCACTACTCTAAAATTATAAACGCTCCTTGAAGGAAAATATTGAATCCGAGCTTCTGCATTTAACTTCTATAAATTTTTCGCGTTTTGCTTCATTTTAACTATTGCAAGGATCCAACAATTTAAAACAAGACACAGCATATAAGATAAATTTTAGTTTTATTTTTGTTTTCGTCCGTGGTATTTTTTACATAGATCCTATACAGATAACGTATATAGAGATTAATTCTTCTTTGGAATGAATCTAAGTTCTTACACACATCACTTTTTAGATCGAGTACGATGAAAACTGTAAATATAATTGTCAAAATTTTTGAGAAAACTGTCAACAATATAATGGTGTGATATCGTAGGATCATATTATTGTTTGATTACAGGAGTACTGAAATTTAGGGAATAAATATCACCTTGCATATCTTTCACAAGGATTTAGAGACTTTCTTGAATGCTTCTTTAACCGTTAGATCTTTGTTTAAACATACAAAAATTAAGACCTAACTGTTAGATCTTTGCTTAAACATACAAAAATTAAGACCTAATGGTTTAAACATCCAGAAACTTTACTTCATATAACCAATAATTTTTGCTTTCACAAATCAAGTTTAGGGAAGAGAGATGTTCTTTTGTGCACTTTTGTTTTTATCATATATTACCAGTTGCGCACTTGCATTTGGCATTCTGGTACTTATCTTTTACTTTGAAATCCAACCGTATTTTTCAATGATTTACTTCTGGAGTTATCCATTAATTTACGTATGAAGTTGTGATGAGATGAAAAACCATGTTGGTGTCAGTTAGCTAGGCTCAGAAACAAACACCAAGATCTGAGCTCGAATCAAGAACATGAAAATGCATCAAGAAACCTACTTCAAGAACTTTATTAACTTCAAAAGATGAGAAATTAAGTGATTAAACTAAGCTTTTCAAAAGTTGTCAAACGTGATTTATAGGGAGCCCTTTTTAAGGCCAACCACAAAGGTTTTATATCTATGTTTTTCTTTGTACAAAGACCCAAGCATAAATTCGAAAGAATAAGACATAATCTTAAAAGTCAATTATTTTTCCTCTCCTTTTTTTGACATTTCTAATTGTCCTACCAAACATTCATCCATGCAGGAATCTTCTCCTTCTCTAGGTCTAGGCTAACCTTCAACTTTAATTAAGATATTTTGGAATATATAGTTTTGTGTATTGTCTACGTCCTACTAATGTATAAAGTTTACAAAGTCATGCACAAACCTTAGAGTTTTTCTTTTTATCAACTTCCCTAACAAATTTCAGCTTTTTGGTAAAATCTAAGTGCCTTCAAATAAAGTTCGATATGAAGGGTCAAAGCAACCATGCATTTGCAGTTCACTGGATACACTTTTGATTTTTTTTCCCTTTGGACTGATATGATGACCAGCGTTCACAATCAAATCTTGTTGATTAAATTCATAATTTTGTATGGTTAATTCGTGAAAGTGATGGGCTTCACCAAATAGAACAAACAAGAAAGACATAATTTTTTTTGGATTTACTCCTCTGAATGTTTTCTCATGATTCATGCATTTTTTTCCTCCCAATGTGTCAACTGTAGTAGGAAGAAAGAAGCTTAAAAGGGGGAGTTACTAAACACCGAGTGAAAAAGTAGAGTATAAGCAAACTACTTTTAATAATATATTTTAATAAAACTGTTATTAGCACTTTAAAAATTTCATTCTACATTCCTTATAAATGTATTTTTGTTTTTAATTATAAAAAGTTTGGAATGCCAAATGAAATTTTTAGAATGCTAATAACAATTCTATATTTTAAAAGTGATAAATTATATTATATTTAGTGCAGAATTTTCTGGAAAAAAATGGTGCGATAAATAAAAAATCAACAACTCAAAAAAGCATTACAAACAAAGTGGATTACTTCGGCTAGAAAAAAAGTGGATTATAAGTTTTAACTAAAAAGTAGCCAGCAACCACCTTCTTTTGAAGGAAAAGGATCCTCGCCGGATCCTTTTTCTAGGGATCCCGGAAATTCCATGATCGTAATCGTGATCGTTCATCGTATATCGTAAGGTCAGTTTTCGTGAAGTACTATTTATATTTAATTTTAAATTTTAAATTTCAAATGATTTCTCACCACACGATGTACGATGAACGGTCATGATCACAGGATTCCCGGGATCCCCAGAAAAATGATCCGGCGAGAATCATTTTCCACTTTTGACTAGTAAAAAAAGAGTACAAATCCTCTTCGGATCTAAAAAACGGAGCCTAAGGATCAAATGATCTGGACTTTTGAAATTTGATACAACGGCTACAATTATTATAACTTTTAAAGGGGATCCCTATTTGTAACCGTTGGATCAAATTTTAAGGATCCGAATCATTTGATCCTTAAGCTCCCTTTTTTTAGATGCGGAGAAGATCTTGTACTCGTAAAAAAATGATTACAACACTATAGACATTTGACAGAATAACATCCGGAAGAAAAAAGGAAGCAACAAAGAAAGACTATATGCACAATCAAATTGGATTTAACAGTCTATCCAAATTGCATGGCTGTTGTTGTAGGAGAAATTTTGTTGAATAAAGTAAAAAAATTTCACATCCGTCGTTTTACAAAACAAATTACAATTTATATTAAGCAGTTTTAGTTTTAATTGTATTAAAACATTTTGTATAAAATTAAAAATGACAATATCGATGCTAGTAGTTGCGGACTACGTTTCGCTGAAAGTTAACACTTTTCTAAATGTCACTATACAACTTTGTATTTTATTTACTTATTATGTAACTGATTACATGATGAATAAAGCATATTATGATCTACACACACCAATGTTAGGAATTATCTTTTAAGCGAAACGATAGTATTTTTATTATTACATTAAAAATAATAAAAATTTCAAAGAGGGGACTGTGGATATAATTCGGGAGGTCCTTAAATCAAATGGCTTCAACTTATGTATTGGCCAGCTTGGTCAAATTAGTAGCTACCATAATGGTAAATTTATCAGTATGACCGAATCCGAGAAGAAGCAAAAGAACGCAATCAAGTCCTAAAGTCATCAATCACAAACTCACTAGACTTAGTCGGCACTCTAAAGTCAACATAACTCTATTCCTGACTAGAAATTCAATCACTTGGCAAACTAACACTTAGAGATTATGCATACAAAACCCAGAACATGGCTCACTGGATAACACTATTTGAAGACAAACAGGTCCGGCTACTAAAAGAAACTGCAGAAGAAACAATTAGTGTTAGTACCAACATGAATTATGTGCTCAACGCCATCAACAAAACTACCGAGAACAACAAAACAGATTCAGAAGTAGCCAATAACACAAACACAAAGTTAAAACATTCACTTGCAGTGACATACAAAAAATCTCACCATATGTGTACTTATTGACCAAAAATACCAAAACAAAATCTCAACAACATATGAATTTAAAGTACGAAGAAATAAACTACAACACATCATGTGACCAATCACCAAATCAGAATGAGGATCTCTCCGTATCCTCTTGTGAGAATGTATCCTCTTTGTGAGAATCTTAGAAATTCTCACATTATTATCGTTTATAGTATATCGTGAGATCAGTTTTCGTTAGATACTATTTATGTTTAATTATAAATAAAATAATTTAAAATAAATTCTAACCACACAATATAAAATAAACGATTAAAATATAAAGATTCCTAGGTTTCCACAATTTGAATCCCAATGAGATCCAAATCCACCGAAACAAAATACAAACCCAGGGAGCACATTTTCTCTTTGAGATAGGCTTTTCTTGCAAGTAGTCTTTTTGTGCTTGTAGGTGTTTCGTGTGTCAGTCAATATCAAGAACTAGTTGTCTTGTCAAGAACACATCGAATTATGTGTTAATTAATGTTATCCATAGTACTAACTAATACCTGAAGGATTAACATCTTGTTAGTTAATTAGTAATGGTGATTATGTACCAAATGTCTAGCCACTCATGTTTCAACCTAGGGAACTATGCAGCGCTAGTTAGCTTGGGAGTGTAACACTTCACCTTGTACAAAAGGGGATTCAACAACCCTTTGAGTCTTTGACCTAGTAATGTCTACAGGGATAACTACAAGTGTCTACAGGGACAACTACAAGTCAACAGAATTTTATTTTGTTTGTTCGGTAGGACCTGCCATTCCATATTTCCATTGCTTTCTTCTCCAAGGCATTCACGCTCTTCTCTCAATAAAAATTAAAAAAAAAAAAAAACAGCTCCTTAAAAACCCAGCAATCTGTTTTTCCTGAAATCCCTTTCGGAAACTATTAATCCGATTCTTCTTGTTAGTTTTATCCCTGATCAAAATTTACTTGGGTTCCTCTCCCTCTGTTCAGTCTACGATTCTCCCCAATTCACTACCACCAACTTTTGAAAAAAAAGAAGAAGAAGAAAGAAGCCATGGACAGACGCCGCAGAAAACAAGCCAAGACTAGCACTTCTCGCTCTGAAGGCAAACCATCCAACCCTTTCTCTTTCCCAAAAATAATTTTCTGGGTTCTCATCTTTTTGTTCAATCTTTAATGGGTTTTCTTCATTTCTTCTTTTTGCTCAAATTTCACTCTTTCTTTGGTTGATTTTTCATTTGAAAACAATGTAAAAAAGAAGCAAACTTTAGGTTAATTTCTTTGCTTCTTGCTACTAATTTGTTACCATGCTACACTATTTTAATTGATGCAGCATTGGTTGTTTCCAATATTTAAAGTCTCTATTTCTGTTTGTTGCATGTAATTTGCAGAGGTGAGCAGCATTGAGTGGGAGTTCATAAACATGACTGAACAAGAAGAAGATCTCATTTGCAGAATGTATAAGCTCGTAGGAGACAGGTAATTGCAAATGTGCCATTTTTTCCTCTTTCTGACTTTCACCTTCAAAAAGACTGGTTTTTTCCTTTTCCTTTTTAGGCAAAAAAGAAATATGATCCTTTATTCTAAAGGTGAGAAGCAGAGCATTCGACCGGGCCAGATCATGAGTGAAATATCATGATCGGGTCGACCAGGTGATTGAGATTGTGATAACTGCAGCCTTCACATTTAAGAATTTTTGAAACCAAAGTACTTCCACCTCAAGCACCACCATCATATTTAATAATTTTTTTTTCACCATATAATACTTTACGAGTGTCATCTAAATATTCGTTTAGTGATTTTTTTTTTCTTCTCAATATTTAGAGGTCATCAGTTCGAACCTACTTCCTGGTTGACAAAAGTTAAAAAATTTGCTCCCTTATATCCATATGCTAAGGAAAATGCTTTAGAAGTTAGAAACCTACTCTTTCGCAGATTTTGCGAAAGAACCCTAACTGGAGGGAGAAATCTTGGTTAGGGGGTGATCTCCCTCCACGGTTAGAGAGAGGGGCATTAACATGGTTGATTGCCAATCCAACCACCAATTTAATTAAGAGTGTGTGGAAAATCATCATGGATCAGGAGAGGTGAATACCCGGCTTAAGTTGGCTTCCGAAATAACTCTGAAAAACAATTGGGTTTAGCAGCAATTTAAAAATATTGTTATGTAATTTTATATTTTATTGGAGAGAGAAGATTCGAATTTTATTGGAAAATCATCATGGGTCAGGAGAGGTGAATACCCGGCTTAAGTTGGCTTCCGAAATAGCTCTGACAAATAATTGGTTTTAGCAGCAATTTAAAAATATTGTTATGTAATTTTATATTTTATTGGAGAGAGAAGATTCGAATTTTAAGCCTCTTTCAACAAAATTGACCGAAGTACCTTTCAACCAATTTTACATGAATATATTTTAAGAGATTAAGAACCATATGAACCATATATACTTCTCTTATTATTAGAATGTGCTAAGTGCAAGAATCATACAATGATTTTCTCTTATTTCGGTCTTAGCTATGCAAAATATATATAAGTGATTTTGTAGAATGGGTTCTAACTAGACTTGTATATCGCTCAGGTGGGCTCTTATAGCTGGGAGGATTCCAGGTCGGAAAGCAGAAGAAATAGAGAGGTTCTGGTTAATGAGACATGGAGAAGTATTTGCGAGTAGAAGAAGAACGGAGCTTACGACGACCAATAACCGATACAATTCCTGATGATTTTCCCCTTGTCAGTAGCTAGGCAGTAATTAGGTTAGGCTAAAGAAAAATTAATTTTCCCTGGATTTGTTTTCTTTATTTTTCCTTTTTAACTCCTATCTATGTGTGTCACAAGGTGAGGTAGTTGTAGCTCACCTGTCTGGCTAAATTATTGAATTGAAACTACTTACCCTCTCTCTCTCTCTCTCTCCCCAGTACTGCAAAGACAAAGACAACATTGGAGAATGATCAATGAAAGATCTTTGAGCTTTTACAGCCCTGTACTTAGCATTTACTGTTTGGCCTATACAGCTTTGTCTTGTTCTCCTATGTGAACAGATGACTGGTCTCTATCTTCCCCTCGCTGAATTTTAGGGTTTCATTCAGTATATATACATATATATATATATATCCATGCAACTTCAAAGTTTAAACTCTCCAACAGCCCTCCTTCCCAACCAAAAAAAAAAAAAAAAAAATCCATTTGAAAGTATATCTCTAGTTATGTTTATGGGCGATGCTATAATTAGAGTTGATTTAAGTGATGGAACATTCAATACTCCAAGGTTTCGTAAAATTTTCATATGTTTATATCACAATTCATTCATCTTGACATTTGATAAATAAAAAGCAAAATTAACTTGTGCGGTACTATTTTTGCCCAATCTTTATTGCTAACGTTCTTAGATACAATAAATGTATACAACAAACGATTAGTCTACAAATACATGAAAAATGTAAGCAAAACGAGCGATGGGGGATGAACGGAAAATGCATGCACTTCATTTCTGTGAGAACCATGAGCATCAATAACGAACACGAATCTTTCATCAAAAAGTAGTAGTACTCATTCATTAAAGATCAGGTAGACTAGGGTTGTACGTGGAATTTGTAATTAAAGCCACAAACGAACATGCAACATGAATGCGAGTTGGTGTAGCTTGCAGTTAATGGGGTCCTTCATCTAGTTATCTTCAATGTAATTTTGGATATTGTGGTGTCTTATATGTCCAAAAAGTAAAGTTTCACATGACTCGTATGATGATACGACACATCTCAATTAGGCACTCTCTACTTTCTGACCACAATCTGATCCGGAGTTGTGATAGGTGCATTATTTTTTATATTTTCATGCCAATTATTTTTAGGTTTGGTTAAGGAATTGATTTTAAAAGAGGTTTATTACTTTCCTTTTCAATTTCAACTAATATGTGCACTTAGAACGTTTTTCTTGATAAATTGATTTTATGGAGACATTTTTACGCAAAGCCAATTGGAGAAGGAAGCTAAGAGGTTGAAGATTGTGGTGTCCAAATTTCATAATTTTTCATGGAGCCATTAACAGTCTTGAAAGTTATTTGATAGAAGTTGCATTCACGTCAGAACTGTGCAGTTGTGGGGGAAGATTCGAAAGCTTTCCCAATTTTTTTCTAGTGACTTGAAATATATGTTTGAAAAGCTAAGACATAGAGCTACAAGTTCTCTATTTTCCAGAATTTTTCAGTACCTGAATCGACCCCAAATTAGGCATGATGTGTCTACGTGTTTCCTAAGCCAAGAATGATTCTTTCCTAGTTTGTGTCATTAGTTGTTAAGGAGTTTGAATTGTTTTAGGAGAATTTCTACAAGAACTTTTAGTGTTTTTTAGTAGAAATATGGTGTTCTAAGCTCTCTCTCATATCCCCCACATCATCACATACCATCATAACACACCATCTACACAACTCATGAAGAAGAGCTTAGGGACATACCTTGCTATGATCACTGGTTCTATTTTTCTTTTATTTTTATTTTTATGTGTAACTAAGTTATTTTCTAAGGTTTATGATGATCCCATGACATGAATATTTGTGAAGTACTTTGTTAATTGTTATTCGATTATATGTCGTGTTATATTTTTAATCTTTATGGTTAATTTATTCTAGATTCGAATTTCTAATGACTGATCATCCTTAGGAATTTTTCATCTAGATACTTAAATAAATCTATGAGTATGACCAATCAATTAGGTTTATTGTAACTAGGATTAAAAGAGTTGATAAATTAGTGAGGATGACTAATATCGAGCTAGTCTTACTTGGTTGACATGATTTATCTACACTTAATAAGTTTTTATGTGTTTAATTGTTTGTCTGAGTAATAGGATAAAGTTATATGCAATAACACATGAGTTGATGTGTAATACCCTGAAAATTTAAATATATGATTATGCGGAGAAAAAAAAATCAATTTATGGTTATGAAAAATTTTAAAGTTTTGTTTCTGGAAATTATTATAATTTACGTCGTAAAATTTTAACGATAAGGGGAAAAGGACGAAAATGCCATAGTTGGTTTAATGTAATTATACGGGGATGTATTTTATTCTCATGTATTTTATCTTAATTCTTGACGTATTTGGATAGAGCCCAATCCTACGAACGCGTAGGTGCAAACCGTTCATGAAACAGAGTTATAACTAAAAAGTTATTAACGTTTAAAGTTAGGGACAAAATAGTCATTTAATTGTAAAATCTGGAAGGCTCTAGATTTGTTGGAGATTTGATCAGGAGCCACGTGTGTGGCTGTGATGAAAAGAAAAGGAGAGTGCGGGAGAGAAAAGGAGGGGAACAGACCAATAGGGAGGAGGAAAAATGAGGGAAATGAGTGAAGAAGGAAAAGGGAAGAAACAGGCTAACCTTTATACCCATTCAGACCCGACCCGTGCACCACCTTTCCGACGCTTTTCCGTCGGTTTTCTGGTGATTCAAACCCTGCCGCCACCTGCAAACTGACCATCATCCTTCCTTCTTCCATCTCCACCCAAAATTAGAATGAAATTGGTGGTGTTTTTGTAGAGAAATGCACCGGTGGGTGCGGCGGGCTTTGGCGGTGATCCACTAAATCTGAAGGTAACTCCAGCAACCACCACCACCGAAAGACTCCCCTCAACCTCAGGAACAAATCCCATGCATTGGGACGTCAGAGCTATTTTGGAATTGAATCAAGAACACCCAAAATCAAGGGTATCCGGTGGTTCATGGGAAATTTGAAGTGTTTCCCGGGAAAATTGGACTTGGCCGCAGGTATAAAACTTTATCTACTCATTGAGATCTACGTCCCTGTAAAATTTGGTAATTTTTTGAAATAATTGAATTTTTCGGCGAGTCAGGGCGGCTGACTGCCACCCGCGGCAGTGCGTGCGGTGGTGCTTTGGCCAGTGGGCCGACGATGCCTTTCTAAGTTCAATTAGATGTCCTGAATTTGTATTTGATATTCGTATGACATGGTTTGATCGTTTGAACCTAATTTCACTATGATACACTACTTGATCAAAATATGAATCGACGATCTAACCGTTGGATCGTCTCCAAACTTTCGTACAAAATAGAACATAATATTTGAGGATATTAGAAACTGACGGATCAGGAATCCGATGTACGGATCTTCCCGAATTGGATTTTTTAAGTTTGTAAAACAAATTGTTGATCACCACCTAATTCTAGAAATTGGTGGAGATCTAACCGTCGGATCGCGATGGAATTTTAGTATGTTGTTTTAGTGGCATAATGTGTATTTTAGAAGATTATGGATCCAAAATCCGATGTGTGGATCTTCCGGATCAAATTAAGTAGAGATATGGACCCCACCGTTGATCGAGAGTTGACTTTTGGTCAACATGTCCCGAAACGTTCTAAATACTAAAATTAGTACTACGGGAGACTAAGTGAAGTCTGGGGGGCCTACATTAGTTAGAGAGTGACTTGAATATATGTGAGATGGTTATTACCTTAATTTCTTATATTAATATCATTTGTAAATATGACTTGGTTTTATGAATTTGATTTCTATTGAAATGTAATTTTTATATGTTTAGCCATAGACCTATGATTATTAAACATGATTTGGCTTTGTGTACTGATGATGATGATGATTGTGTTATATGTGTGTTCAATTATCTTTTAGTAAAGTGAATGTGAACTACGAATGACTTGATCCCTCTGAAGGGTACGTAGGCAGTCTAACGAGAAGTTAGATGCAGTCGTAAAATAAACGAGGTTAAATAATTGAGAATATAATTCTATGTTTTGGTAAGAGAATTATGGTTATAGATCATGTTTGGAATTAAGGAATTTAATTAAAGGATCACGATTAATGGTAGTAAAATAAACAACAGTTTAGTTTGGGCCTATCACCGATATTAATTTCTGAAATAAATATTTCGGGGCGGGGCTTACATGATGCCTGACTATGGATCAATGTTCAAAAGGTGAAGGCAAAGCCAAGGCGTTTCATGGATAGCCTTGCTTAGGCGATAGCCTCATGTTCCCTAAAATTATTATAATATTTAATAATTAATATATTTATATATTACATAATATTTTGTAAAACAAATATCCATGTCATTCAAACAAGTAAAAAATAAACATATAAATCAAAGGGTAAATTGTTGATTTAATCCTTGAATTATCACCTTAGTGAAAATTAGGTTCTTGAATTTTTATTTATTTTTTGGTTAAATAAGTCCTTAAATTCATTAAAAACTAATCTCTAATATTATATTCAAAGCTATTTTATCAACTTAAGTCACATGACACATTTTAGTGAGTAATGTCGTCATTTTCTTGCCTATAAGCCTTTAAAGTTGAGTAGGTTGCGACTAACTTACTCCCAAAGTTAAGTCCATACACTATTTCTTCAAAAAAAAAAAAAGTCCTTAAACTATGAAAAACTACCTATGTACCCTCCAATGTGTATCCATGCAAGTCACGTGAATTAAATTTGGGGAGACTTTGGATCCGGTCCCTAACCATTAACATTCTTTGACTAAACCTTAATGGTATTCAATTTTTTATCAAAGTCCCTTGATTTTGTACATCTCATTATTGCTATTAATATGTATTTTCATATGTTTGATATTAATTACTTGACATGTTATGGGGTTTAAAATCCCATATTATACTGCATATAAATTAAAAACGATTACAATAAAAAAGAAAATACTCAAATTTTTTTATTGAATAAATAGATAAAAACAAGTAACAATATAACTTTGAAATAATAAATGTGAAACGAATGTACCCATGGTGTCACAGCCCGTCCCGAGATTTTCATATCGAGGGTATGAAATGACGGAATTACCCTTAGCGGGTATTAAGGTACGTTTGTGTGGCGTTGTTGGTTCAATTACTAATATAGATTAAAAGGAAATATTTATGTGAATTGGATTATTATTTTGGTTGATTATAATTTTGGAAGGCTTGGATTGTTGTTGTTTAGGGATAAGAAAATTTGGATGGTGTGGATTGAATGGGTTGATCCCAAACTCTCCCGGATCTCTCCCTTTCCCCGTCACTCTCTCTCTCTCCTCCCTCACGACACTCTCACTCTCTCTCACCCAAAGTGTACGGACGACACCCAAAACCACCCCAAACTTCGTGGATCGACGTGGAAAACTGTACCATCGTGTTCGTGAGTGTCCTACGAACTCAAAGACACCAGTTCAGGTAACCTTTCCTTCGGGAACCCTAGTTTTTAAACTCCCCGTGATGGTGCACTGTTCATGCACACGTAAATCCTTATGTTTTTGAGAATTTGAAGCTTGTAGGAAGCTTGGTGAAGTCCTAAGGAAGCTCGGAGTGCTTCATTTGGAAGAATTGGACGTCGGGATCACCTAGTTCGAGTTTGGCCGATTTTCTTGGATTTTTGGAAGGTACGATCCCGTGATTTTTAGTGCTTAAAACTAGTACAACCTGATAGTACTCTCTTAGGGCTTCAATTTGGTGTAAAGTACGAGAAAAATGGACGAAAAACGAGTGAGAATAGCGACTTAGAAGATTTTTCAATTTTCCGGTGATCGGAGTCCGGCGAGGGTAGGTCGGAGAAGACAGTGGCATATTCCGTTAAAGTTAACGGAATATGCTAACGCTTTTAGTTAACTCTGACGGTAACCGTTAGCTTTTGACAGAATATTCCGAGGAATATTCCTGACGCCGTCCGCGACTTCCGTTAGGGCACCTGCGCGTAGGGCCGTGGCCTAGCCGGCGCGTGAGGGCGCGTGGAGGGTCCAAAAATTTTTCTAAAAATTATGCGACGTCCGTGACGTCGAGTAGGTCGATGTGGTATATTCATATACCCAAATTGAGCATCGTATGAGAAGTTATTTCGAATTGTTGGTGATGTGTTTAAAATTAACGTTTTTATAGTTGTTTCGCATATAGGTGACACCTATCCCGAGGACGAGCGCATCCAGGGACGTCACGGGGGCTATGACCCATCGACTTACCAGTGAGTGGGCAGTTTTGTTTTCGTATTACCTATATACTATTGTTTTCCCAGAAAATGATTTTATATGAGAAAATGTTTTTAAGTTGCCATGCATAGAAATTTATGAAAAGTATGAATTGAAATGCTAAGCATAGAAGTTTATGAAAAACATGAATTGATATATGATGCATACATGTTGCATGGTGCTGTGGAGGCACAAGTAAGTCAGGTGAGTTCATTTATTCATTTAATTGATTGATGTTGAGATGTTTTGAGCTCATAACCTGCACCCTAGGTGTTAGTGCTTATATTTATTCACCACACCGCACGCTCGTCTTGGATCCAAGTAGGTGGATGTCGTACAGACCATGTGAGGGTTCCGACATGCTAGTCGTATAGATCATTAGATGTGATTCCGACTAGTGGGTGACCTTAGTTATGCGCGCTGATGATTGTTGAGAGAAGCACTAGAGCGTATTTTTACACCTTTCATCGTACAGACTACCTTACGTAGTTCCGAGTGATGTGCAGAGTAGGGCCGTATAGGTCACTGTGGTGACTCCGGCTGAGTGGGATATTGAGCTATAGAATTAATCGTATAGGACCAACTGCAGGGTCTCCGATTGATTCCTTATTTCACCTGATTTATATTTTGATTCATGGCATGGCATATTTTTCTTGAAAAATGTTAAAGACTTGGGATTTGAGTTTGAGATTGCATATGTTTATATATATACTATTTTTCTGGGAAAGTATACAGGTTTTTACGGTGAGGGGTTAGAAGTGATTTTAATGAAATGTTTTGGAAAAATCTTGATTTTACTGACCCACTCATTTTGTTTTGCGCCCCTCCAGGTTCTAGTTAGCGGTTTTCTGGTGGCTCTCGAGGTCTATTTCCTGCATTCTGACAGACACTTGACATGTAGGACTCACCCGAGGGTGATGTACTATTGTTTTAGTCTTACTTGACTGCACCTAAACCTATGCTCTGAATTCATGTGGTTACTTTATAACTCATCTTGCTATTCTATTAGGTTGTTCATCTAGAGTTGGTTTGAATTCCTTATTATGAATGTTATTGTTTTGCTTCCGTTCCGCACTTATGGTTACGTCACGCTCACGTGACGGCCAGCACGCCTGGATCCTCTGGATCGGGGTGTGTCACATGGTGTTAAAAAAAAATTGAAAAAGTGTACATTTTATTATAAAATATGTATACATTATAAATTAAAATTCAATAGATTTTACATTGAAAAATGGGTACATTTTACATAAAAAAAATGGTACATTTTACATATAACAAAGTGATACATTTATAAAGAAAAATGGGTACATTATAAATAAATTATGAGTATAAGTAAAAATTTAAAAAATATGGGCACAAAATGAAATTAATATATGGATACAAATTAAAACTAAAAAGAAAATTGGTACAAATTAAAAAAGGGTTACCAATTAAAAATGATACAAACTAAAAATAGAATTATATGATACAAAGTTTAACCATAAATATAAATATACCAAATGTAATGTTTCTAACACTAAATGAATATATTTTGGAAATAAAATTTAATTATGTCAATATGTAAATATTTATAACTGAAATAATGATGTTCATTAAAAGTTAGGGACCTTGATAAAAAAAAATTAAAAAGAAATAAGGCTTTAATCAATGCTGTGACGACCCGTCCCGAATTATTATATATTTTTCTCCCCGAGTGTGTAAAGTGACGATAATGCCCTCGTGGTTTAGTGACGGGGATGTACATGTGCAGATTCAAATTATTATTTCTACCGTAGTAATTAAATCGTACTCAACGTCACGAGTGCGTTGACGTGAGTTAGGGTTGAATCAGTTTTCTAATGGAAAAGTTACGACAATTAAAGATCGAGATTGGGTAGAAATATGTTTTTGGGTTGGCTATACCTTACTCACCAATCACCTTAGCTCCTACAATCTTGAATCCAATCAAAATTGGATTGGTTTTATTTATTTTGGGCCACTTAACATAACTCTTTCTCTTTCCACTTCCCACGGCAACCCAATTAGGGCATTGTTTCTTTTTCTTGGGGCCAAGCCGTGACTACACCCACACACACAGGCGCACACACATACCATACCCTCACCATTTCCTTCTTTCTCAATTCTTCCCCGTCCGTACAACCTGTAGACCACCTGTGCAGAAACCCATCAAAACCTCACGGATCAAGCATAAGGATAACATCCTCGTGTTCCTCTCGACTTCACAAACCTGGAGGTGCCTTTTTCTTGAAGAAAGGACGTGTAGAACTCGAGAGACCCGAGCTCCAGCAATTTTGGAGTGGGCATTTTGGAACAATTTTGGAGTGGTTTGAACATCGGATCACTCAGGGTCGTGAAGTTACAGGTTTAGCCATAGGTTTCGAAGGTTTTTCCAACCACTTTCTGTCGGTTTTAGGACCTCAAATAGGTAAGATTGTGTTCTTCTAGTTGAGAGCTTCTATTTTGGGCCACTTAACATAACTCTTTCTCTTTCCACTTCCCACGGCAGCCCAATTAGGGCATTGTTTCTTTTTCTTGGGGCCAAGCCGTGACTACACCCACACACACACGCGCACACACATACCATACCCTCACCCTTTCCTTCTTTCTCAATTCTTCCCCGTCCGTACAACCTGTAGACCACCTGTGCAGAAACCCATCAAAACCTCACGGATCAAGCATAAGGATAACATCCTCGTGTTCCTCTCGACTTCACAAACCTGGAGGTGCCTTTTTCTTGAAGAAAGGACGTGTAGAACTCGAGAGACCCGAGCTCCAGCAATTTTGGAGTGGGCATTTTGGAACAATTTTGGAGTGGTTTGAACATCGGATCACTCAGGGTCGTGAAGTTACAGGTTTAGCCATAGGTTTCGAAGGTTTTTCCAACCACTTTCTGTCGGTTTTAGGACCTCAAATAGGTAAGATTGTGTTCTTCTAGTTGAGAGCTTCAAATCCATATAAAATTCGTGAAATTTGGTTGAGAAATGAAGTAGTTATAAGTTTTAGAAATTTTTCCAGAAACCAGCGACACAGACGGCGGCCGGTGGCGGATTCCGGCAAAGCCACCGCAGAAGGGGGAGAATATTCCATCAGCTTTGATGAAATATACTGACGGCGTCAGGTAACTCCGTTAGTTTTTAAACGGAATATTCTACTATGTAAAGGAATATTCCCTAACGCAGTTAGGGATTCCATCAGTGTGCCAAGCATGTGCATGTGAGTGGCCGGCGCGTGAGGCCGCGTGTGATGTCCAAAAATTATTCTAAAATTATGGGGGTGTTCGTTTTATTGAGTAGATCATGTTGGTAAATTCAAACACCCCATTTAAGCAACGTATGAGAAGTTATTTCGCATATAGGTGAGACATACCTTGAGGACGAGCGTGGACAAGTGAGGCTAGGGGGCTACGATCCTGCTACTTATCAGTGAGTGGGCATTTTCTTTATATATATATATAGGATATGGTTTCCAGAACGTTTTCTTAAAATGATTTATGCTTTGAATGCCATGTCGTAATAAGTTGCACTTTGAGTATTGCACTGTTATACTTGTAAATTATATTGTGTAATGTTGTGGAGACTCAGGTAAGCTTCATGTGAGTATGATGTGATTGAATGGGTTGTGTTGCATTGGTATGCATATATTTATTTAGAACTCATCAGGGCTGCATCTGGTATTAGTGCTCCCGCCCGGGGATTAGGGCACAGCTTTCACGTGATCGTTCACCTCCTGCACCGCACGCTCACCTTAGATCCAAGTCTGGTGCCAGCCTGTCGTACAGACCACAATAGGTGGTTCCGACTCGTAGGTGACATGCGATTTATCGCACAGCCTTCACGTGATCGTAGTACTTGAGCGTACATATTTATACCTAGCTTGTCGTACAGGTCACATCAGGTGACTCCAACTCGTGTGCTAGCTTAGGTTGATGAGCTATAGTCCAATCGTACATGTCACATTAGGTGACTCCGACTGACGTGTTATTTTACATTGATTCTACACCTGGCTTACATGATTTATACGTTATGACATGGCATATTTTGGGTTTCACTGCCCTTGTGTGTTGTTTTATATATATGTAGTACTATTTTCTGGAAACTATACGAGTTTTACAGTGAAGGGTTATTATGTTCAGAAAAGATAAATGTGTTTTCAAAAGTTTTGTTTTTGCCCACTCACCCTTCTGTTTTGCGCCCCTCCAAGTTCTAGGTAGCTGATCATCTTTGGTGGCTCACGAGGACTTCACAGAGGTTCTAACATATCCATAAACAAGTAGGGATCTTAGCACTTAGTTGGTTTGAATGCGTTGTTGGATTGCCTATGCTCTGAATACTTGTATTTGGTACTTGACCACTTTCACGCACTTATTTATTATCACTAGTTAAATTAGCTTAGGTTGGTTTTTATTTATTCGCATTTTCTTATTGTTGTTTACACTTCTGTTGCGCACTTGGCTACGTCACCCTCACGTGACGACCAACATGTCTCGACTTCGTCGGGGTGTGTCAAATGCAATAGAAGAAAGAGGGATGGGAACCTAATTTCTTCTTAAATTTGACAAAATATAAATATAATGGCTTTGAATCTAATATTAGAGAATGTAATTAGTAAATTCTTATTAGTTTAAGAGCTGGTTTTTTTTCGAAAAAATAGTTTAAGGACCTAATTTTCACTTAGGTAATAATGTAATGACTAAATCGGCAGTTCACTCTATTTCAAACTAGCATTGGCCTACACACTTTGTGTGTATAAATATATTTTTTTAGAAAATGAGAAAGGGAGAGAGAGAGAGAGAGAGAGAGAACGTGGGGGGAGTGGAAGGTTTTTTTTTTATTATTATTTTTTAATATTGAAGGTATTTTAACATCACATGTAGGTGATGCTTCAATAAAAAACAGTAAAATTTAGACCTGTGAAATTACATTATTGCCCATCATTTTTTTTGCGTGATAGAAGACTAATTTGTCTTTTCACCATCTTTTGGTTGACAAAGAGGATTTCATTAATTAGTAGAGATAATAGTAAAAACCAACCCTAATTAAATTAAAGTCAAAGGTTTAAACCTCAAGCAACCAGCATAATGATCTTAAAGATCATTCATGCCTTCACGAAGTGAGACTGTGAGAAAGACGAGTTTGAGCTTTATAAAAATCCTGCTCAAAACGACGTCGTTTTTTGTTTGGGATTTTTTTTTAATTCAAACATCCAAGTGGTGCCTCGACAATGCCTCAGGCACGTCTCTCAAACGCCTAGAGCATATAGCCAACTCTTGTTAGGCATAGGCGTTTTCTTGATAGCCCCACCCAAAAACTGCCTAGGCTAGTCTCAATACTAATTTTTTGAACATTGTCATGGATTAATTCATACATTAAGTAGAACAACCTTTAACATTAGCGTGCCAATTGGATAGTAGTTGCCTTTCGAAAAAGAAAGTAAGATTGTCATTGGTGGATTCACAACGTTGGGCTTCATTGTTTCTCAAACATGTGTGTCGTGTGTTTATTTTATTTATTTGTCTTTTTCTTTTCTTGTTAATTTTAGTCTTTAATCCGTTCAATTCAATCTATCATTTAGTTGTTTAATTAGGTCTAGCATGATTTATTGGTTACATGTGCTTTCAAGTATAATTTGGTTTAAGTTAGTTTAAATACACATTAGATTCCAATTTAGAATCTATAATAATTGGAAAGTAGCTTAACTCTTTATAAAGTTATGCAAGGTTTTGTAACTTTTTGTTTTGGAACTTTTCGATGTGGGACGCTTCTACACATCTCTCATGCATCATAGCACTTCAATCAAACACATATCGGGTGATTTGAAGAACTTATGAATTAATTTGTTTTGATATCATAAAGAAAGTTGAGGTGCCACTCCAAAATTAATTCAATTGACAATGAAAAAATAGCCCAACTCCATTTAAATTTCTGTAAACATCCTTAATTTTCTCATATGAACAACTTTCCACATGCTCATACCTCCCTGTCACTTAAGCTAACCCCAATAACTTGGAGATTATTTTTCCTCAGATTTTTGACTTGTAAAGGAAGACTCAATTGGGAGTTGGTCTTTCTTTAATATGTTATTCTTTTTTCACCACTAAACACAAGTTATTGAAGAATTTAATATCTTGACTCGGATGGCACTTGGGTGGGGTAAGTAAAGTAGGTAAGTGGTATATCTTAGGGCCCAAGAAACACTTTTGAATGAAACCTGATAAATTAACACATTTTTTTTGTTTATGGATAATGTCATTTTCTTTCACAGAATGTCAGCTTATACTCCTCTTGCGAGTGCTTTAAGTATTGAATTTGTATTGTATGACGACAATTTAGCAGTTTGATTAAGTATTTGTAATTTGGTAGCAATCTATAGCAATGGTTATATGGGTAGCCACCCAAACTGAAATGTTGGATTACAGAGACTTAACACTAAGCCTAGATCATAATGATAAAATCTGGATTAAAATTCTCAGTAGCCTGTGAGCACTAATTAGTCCCAGGCCCAGAATAGGCCCACGCAGGGGTTCCAACATTAAGACCTCGAGCCCCTGGTGAGTAAATTGCGTGAGCAATAAACTCATAAACATGATAACTTGCCAAAATAAGTGCTACGTTCATATCAATGGTGCTATCATCATGAAAAGATCATCGTCCTTGTAAGGTTGTGGGCTTGCAAAGAAAAAATTAGGTGGCGGGGGTTTCGCGGTCAAAAAATTAGGTAACAGTGGTTTAGACCGGATCTTTGTTGTAATAGTCTCTTAGGGTTATTTTTGGACGAGGGTTTTCCAAGTTCTAAATGCTTGGACTTGTATATTGGCTCCATCCAAGTCAAAATAAAGCGATGTTGTTCGTTATGAGGATTTTCCTTTTAAGTTTTTTGTTTTAAGTTCGATTCTTACCGAGTCCAAAGTTGTATAGGCCTAAGGTTAGTTTGTCGTGCAAATTTGTAGTCAAAGAGATTGTAGTTTGAACTTTTGTTTAGTGTATTGACGATGGTACTTGATGTAACCAAGTTTGTTGACTTGTTAGCAACAAATCTGTATTGGTCTTTTATAATTGGTGACTAGAGGAAAATCTTGTATTTATATATGCTATTGATTTACCGACCCTCTAGAACTTTGAATTAAATTTCCATTTGATTTTTATTTTTTCAAGAATTTCCAAGATCACCAATAGGTGACACAACTCACAAGCCCAAAGGTGTTCGCCTGTTTGAAATTCCATCAACTGACTTAAATGCTAATAAAATGTTTTGGGTCTTAAATGTATTAAACCTAATTAGCATCAATTGACTTCAATTATTCACTATTTAATGAAAACTAAAATGCCTACAAGAGAAAAATAAAATATGAAACCAATTGGCGCATCGAAATGTTTTGGTTTTATAATGATCAGATTTACATTATTAGTTTAGCATATGTAATCTAGATTAACAATAATATCTAGTTGGAAAAGTACTTCCTTGATTTATAGTCTCTGACACATGAAATGCAAATGAAGATAATGTAGGTACATGTTGTAAATTGAAAGGTTTCTTTTTGTATTTTCTGTGTTATGTCAAGGAGTGCAAATCATCATTTGCATACAGCAACATAAGGGAGCATGCAGCACACGCACACATCACCCTTGGTCGTTGGCTAGCTTGTATATGTGAAAAATTAACAAGAAAAAAACCGGATTTCACAAAGAATTCAAATCAGAAAATTTTCTGCCGCTTGGCTATAAGATTGATAGATGTTCAGTGACAACTATCAAGGATTGGTTGAAGGAAATGATGAAAGGGAGCTATGCAACAAAAGAGGATAGAAAGAGATCTATATCTGTAAAGGCTTTTACGTGTTGGCATATATGGAAAGCTCGATGTAAAGCAGTTTTTAATCATCATAATCCATCTCCTTCTCAAACCATTCATGCTATCACTTGTGCCAGTTCGATTTTCCGAACGGCGAAGGAATTGACAAGAATCCAGCAATCCCTCGGGTATGGAAAATTAGAGGAGAATAATACCCTGGTCTCCTCCCCCTCCCCCTTCGCAAATGAAAGTGAATGTTGATGCAAGTTGGAAACTCAGGTGTAATGAAGGTTATGTGGGAATTGTGATTAGAAACTCACAAGGAAGATGTAAGAGCATAGAAAGGAAGAAAGTATGTGCTTCGAATGCTTTGATAGCGGAGGTTAAGGCGGTGCTTCAATGTTGTCTAACTGCAAAGCAAAGGAATTATCCTTGCATAATTGTAGGGTCTGACTCAAAGTAGGTAAATTCGGCTCTTAATGCAGAAAAGGAAAATTTTAGCTGGGAAATTTTTCCCATTGTCAGTAGCATTATAGATGTTAGGAAATCTTTCCAGATTTGTAAATGGTCTTGGGTGCCAAGATCAGCGAATGAAGCGGCAAATTTCGTCGCAACCTATGTGGGTATGGAGATGAGCGAGGAATGTAGGATTGACAGACCTCCATCTTCATTGGTTAGAATCTTAAACAAGGATGGATTGCCATGTCCTCCTTTGTAGATGGCTTATTGGAGTAGGGAATGACGCTTGGTTTGTTATATTGGCGTCTACTTGTATTCGCTACTCCTTTTGTTGTGTTTATCCTGTTAGCCTTGTAAGGCTTTCCAGTTGTACTTCGGCTTTTGCTGTGTTTTGGAATGCATTTCCAGTTTCTACCAAAAAAAGAAAAGAAAAGAGGATAAAAGTAAGATACACCGTAATTGCTTATTTGACAAGAAAGGTGCAACTAGGGGACATCTAGGGTAGAGAAGATTTGCACATTTATTTCCTCCTTTGCTGCTAACTGGAATCGATGCATCCATGCAAACATCCATGCATGCATCAATGCAAACCGATAAAATTGAGCATAGGTCAATGCCTTGGTAAACAAGTCTGCCAGTTGATCATGACTGCAAGTAAACACTGTTTGAATAACCTTAGATTGGACTTGGGATCGAACATAATGACAATCAACTTCGATATGTTTAGTGCGTTCATGGAAGACAGGATTGGAGGTGATGTGCATCGTAGCTTGGTTGTTACACATAAGAGACATGGGTGTACAATTAGATATTTCCAAATCATAAAGAAGACTTTTAAGCCATATGATTTCACAAGCCGTTTATGGCATAACTCAGTATTTAGCCTCAGCATTTGATCGAGCAATAACATTCTATTTTTTATTCTTCAAGTGACTAGATTTCCTCTCACAAATGTGCAGTAACATGTGGTTGATTTTCGATCAAGGGCATTGCCTGCCTAATCAGCATCAGTGTAACCTTGAATGGTTGTGGAAACATGATTTTGCATGAGAATTTACCTTTGAGGTATCGCAGTATTCGTTTGACAGCATGAATATGTTTGATAGTGGGTAGATGCATGAATTGACTCACTAAACTCACAACATGTGTGATATTAGGTCTAGTAATAGTAAGGTAAATCAATTTGCCTACTAACTTTTGATAATAGCTAACATTAAAAGGCAAGTCACCTTCCATGTCAACCTTGAACTTGCAATCCAAAAGTGTAGAAGCTGGTTTACTGTCAAGCATTTCTGACTCGTTTAGGAGATCTAACACATATTTGCGTTGATTTAGAAACAAACCCTTAGAAGAGGTTGCCATCTCAATGCCAAGAAAATATTTTAACTTGCCCAGATCTTTGATAGCAAACTGCCTATGAATATCCCTTTTAAGTGAAGTAATCTCATCCATATTATCACCAATGATAATACGATCATCAACCTAAATCAAAACCACAAGTTTACCCACTGAGCCAATACAAACAAACAGTTAGGAGTCGGTATTGCTTCTTGTAAAACCCACCATTTCCAAGACTGAACTCAATTTTGAGTACCAAGCACAAGTAGATTGTTTCAAGCCATAAATCGCCTTGTGCAACTTACAAACCAAGCCTTCAATGGATGATTGAGAATGACCTGGAGGTAATTGTATATACACCTCATCTTCAAGTTCTCCATGAAGGAACACATTTTTTACATCCATTTAGAATAGGGTAAACTGCCATTTGACCCCTTGAACTATTAGCCCAATTGAAATTGACCCCATGAACTATTTTTTTTGGTAAATTAACCCCCTGAACTATTTGAAACTAGCCAATTAACCCTTTGTCGATAGAATTTCATCCACTATTTCGTCAAATTCAAGAGCAAACTAGTTTTCCATCATCAATTTTTACTTGTTAACTATAACCACCAATAAAATTATGACATATGGACACAAAATAATGTGTGATGACAATGTGAAATGGTTCGTTATATAAACGTTTGTTTTTTTTTTATATTATGTTTTCTTATTATGCTATATGTTTTACACATTATTTTGTGTCCATGTGTCATAATTTTATTAGTGGTTGCCATTGACAAGTAAGAACTGATAATGAAATGACTAATTTTCCCTTGCATTTGACGGAATGGTGGACGAAATTTAACGGCAAGGGGTTAATTGGCTGATTTTAAATAGTTTATGGGGTTAATTTACCAAAACAATAGTTCAGGGGGGTTAAACCATAGTTTACCCTTTGGAATAATGACCAACCTTAATTCACGACGACAGAGATAAGAACTTTGACTGTATTCATCTTTGCCACTGGAGTGATAGTTTCTTTATAGTCCACCCTAAAGGTTTGAGTGAAATCCTTAACCACCAATCTGGTCTTGTGTATCTCAATAGAGCCATCAGAGTTGAATTTATTTTGTAAATCCAACGGCTGCATACAGTCTTCTTGCCTTATGGAAGAGTGACAATACTCCAAGTGTTGTTGTCGTTTACTGCACGCAGCTCTTTTGCCATAACTGTTTGCCATTCTGAATGAAGAATGGCCTTTTGAAAAGTATTTGGCTCTTGATACTCAGAGATCTAACCAAGAAATGCTGCATATGAGGGTGAACATTTATGATAGGCTAAAATATTTGAGAGGATGACAAGCTGCAAACGTAACGTAGTTATTTAGTTTGACAGTAGGTCTTTAATTTTAGAAAAATTACGTCTTATGTGAGAATGTGTTATAGACGCAGCATCAATGTCTAGTGATGTCGCAAGAGAACGAATATGGTGATTATATGAGTGTGATGTGGCCTCCTGTTCAATTGGTTAAATCACTGGATAGATAAGATTGAGTGAGTAAATGACTGTGCTTCATGGTGACATACATGCTTATCATGGCTAGGGTTTGGTAGGGAAAAGAGATCACCAAATAGCTGTTACACCCCACCTCCGATTTTAAAAATAGTTTGGGTTTTAAAAAAAAAATTGTTTTTGGGTCTTAACGTGTGTGCTCGTGGGGCCCTCTTTCCTTTTTGGTCTCCCCTACCCGGCCCCATTTCTTCTCTTTTCCTTTGGACCCGTGAGTCATTTCTCTCATTTTCTCTGCAACTCTCTCCTTCCCTCCCCGAGAATCATCGTATACACATTGACAATCACCACCTCATCCACCCCCACCTAAACCTCCCCGTGTGATCCACGAAACTTGGAGCAAGGTTGGAGCATACCCAAAACCTCCCCGTTCTCGTGGTGCTGTGGCGTTGCCACTGTGCATCTCATTCTCCAGCGAGTTTTTGGATTTCCGATGATGGTAAGTCCTGAGAATCACCCAAAACTTCTTGGATCGTACTTTGGGTAGTATTTCTAGTTTTTCTAAGACGTTTGGTGCATGAAACGCCCATGGAAACTCAAATCCAGTTTCCAGTGAGAAATCGACGGCTTTCGAGCCAATTTCCTGCCAAACCACGATGAGTTGGCTGGCGTGTAAGGTATCAATCTCTTCGTCTCGCTGAGTACTACAACTTTCCTCTTTTGTTTCACCCAATTTCGTTGAGTATTGAAGAAGTTATGTTCATTTGAATCTTACCCAATTTTCAGCGACCTCCGCGGTTTTCGAGGAGTTATCCGGCCAAACCACATCGAGTTAGATGTCGTGGGAGGTACCATTCTTTTCGTCTCGTCGAGAGCTACAACTTTTGTTTTTGTTTCACTCGATTTCGTTGAGTATTGACAAAATTATTAACGTTGAAAGTTTGTCTAATTTTCGGCCAAATTCTGGCCTTCTCTTTCGAATGGGTCTGGGGACCCATAGTTTAGTAAACCCAGGCCTTTGGGCCAAACAAAGTAGGGCTTTCGGCCCATTGAAAAATAAACCCAATCCTTTAAAGCCTAACCCAAAACCCTTTTGGAAATTTAGGCCTTTGGGCCCAAACTCCCCAACCCAACCCAAACCTTTTATTTTTATTTTGTTTATTTTGTTTTAAAACTCAAAGAATAGGGTCGGGCCTTCAAGCCCACCCATTTGAGAACCCTAGTGAGACAGGCCTTTGGGCCATTGAACCAGCCCAAGACCCACGGGCTTTCAAGCCCAAACCTAATATAACGCAACCCTAAAACCGATTTTAAATTAGAAACCCTTAACCCATTAACCCATTATCCTAAGCCTAACCTACCTAAACCTAAACCTAACCCAAGTCCAAACCCTAAGCCCTGAACCCGGTTGGAACCTTCCAAAGATATTCCTGGAACCTTTCGAGGAATATTCCAGGAATATTCTCTAGAATATTCTCTAGAATGTTCCCGTGTTGAACTTTTACGAAATTTACTCGGGACCACTCTTAGAGTAATTCGACGTCCTGAATCCTTTTTTGACGTCCGTTTTCCCAAATTAAATCGTTTGGATAGAGCTTTATTAATTGTACCCTTGATGTGCTTAGGTGCATATATTGTGACGATTCCGTGTTTGCTAGTTTGCGTGGCTCTTCAGTGGCTAAGTATCTGTGAGTTGACCCCTTCTAAAAATGAATGTTTTAACAGTAGTAATGCATACAGTAGTAATGCATGTTTTATGAGATAACATGCTTATTGAGACTAATTTGAATTATTACTATTTTTCCTATAACCTGTGTTCTTTATAGAATATCTGATGGATGACGATATAATATTTAGAACATGTTTCGAACATCTCTTTATAGTATAGATGATGGATGACTTTATACTATGAAGTTGCTTTTCAAATATATGTATGTTCAATGGTTTTGTACTTACCTAGTGGTCCCTATTCCGATACGGGGCGATGGATAAATATCGTCCCGGGCGACGGTTACGGTGTTGGCATAGGGGCCTGAAAATGGTTTTCCTCTGGCTATTAGCACAGGGACGGGGAGCTAACACGAGGCCTGTGGGTGATTTTCCTCTGGTATTTGGCACAGAGACGAGAAGTTGGCATGGGGCCTGGAGGGATATTGGACATTCACTAGTGATTACGATATATGAGTTATGATTTGATAACGGTTTTATTATATATATATCAATTTGGTCCACTCATGTTTGTTTTGCGCCCCCTTGAAGACTTAAAATCGAGGCATACATCCCGGCGTCAAGGCACTTCCGCATCGACATCTTCGAGTCTTCTCGATGTAGGACCCATTCTTTTATTCATTCAATTTTATATTATTTCTTTTAGTATTCTAGTTAGTTGTATGATCTGAACACGTTCGTTAAATGCATATTCATTATTTTTACATTTATAAGTCTTATCTATTCCTTGTTTTCAGCATTTGCATTGAATAAATGGCTTTCGTCACCCTCGGGTGTCGGCCAGCACGTGCCTATCCTGGTATTCGGGAAATATCGGGATCGGGGTGTGTTAATAGCTCATCTTGAGATGAATTATTATCCTGCGTGAAGTAAGGACTATCCTCCTCAAACTTTACATTTATTGACACAAACATTTTGTTAGTAATAGGATTAAAACACTTGTATCCTCGTTGAGTGGAGAAATATCCATGAAAATGCACTTAACTACCCTAAGATTCAATTTCTCATAGTGTAGGCTTCGTACATGGGAAAACACACACCCAAATACCCTTAAATGAGACAAGTCAATGAGACGGTTTTTGAGTACTTCATAAAGGGATATGAATTCTAACACTCGACTGGGGAGTCAATTGATAGGTATACCATAGTTAGCATACCGTAAGACCAAAAATGCTTTGGAATGTTCATTTGAATCATAAGTGCATGAGTTTTCTCAAGTAGATCTTTATTTTTCCTCTTGGCCACCCATTTTGTTGAGGTGTGCCAACACAATTAGTTTGATGAAGAATATCAATTGTGCTCAAGTATTGTGACATGGTGCTAGACTTGTATTCGGTGCCATTATCCGATCTTAGAGTTTAAATTTTGGAACCAAATTGGGTGATGACAAGATTGTAAAAGTCTTTAAACATATTGACAACTTCACTTTCAGACTTCAAAAGGTACAACCAAGTCATTCTTGTAAGATCACCAACAAACGTTACAAAGTACTTATAGCCAACAAAGGACTCACAATGCGACCCCAAGCATCTGAATGCACAAATTCAAAAGGCTTACTAGCTCTAGACAAAAAGGAATTAAAAGGTAACCTAGCAAATTTGAAGAAATGACATATGTCACACTTGATATTGGATTGACACAAACTAGGAAACAACTTAAGCAAAATAGGATCAGATGGGTGGGCTAGACGTTGATGTCATAAGTGTGGATCTTGAGGTTTATTTGAACAAACATGTAGTCTTCTTGATGGTTGGAAACCTTTGACACGTAGTAAAGATCATTTTGAAAAGAAAAAAAACCTTCACCAATCTTCTTCTTGGTGGCTATGTCCTGAAATATCATGTTATAAGGTGAGAAAATTGCAAGACAATTTAACGTTTGTGTGATTTTTCCTATGGACATGAGTTGAAATGGAAATGAAGGAACATAAAAAGCTGTGCATTCTTGTTTTAAGACTAAATGGATCTTCCCACTTCCCATGACAGATACTTTTTTCCCATTGGCAACGGAAACTTTAGATGACATATTTTTAAAATCACTCAAGCTTTGAATTTTATTTGTCATGTGACTAGTGGCACCAGAATCAATAATCCAACAATCATGTATAAAACTTGTACTTAGAGCATTTGAGAAGGCCTTAAGTATATCTACAGTGTCTCCATGGTTTACTTCCTTATCCAGAAATCCAACAAATTTGCTAAGGCAATGTGTTCTCAGCTCCAACTTCTGTTGCTTCCTCATATTCAATATTCCCTTTCTTTCTTGAAAGGTTAGCAACAAAATCACTCAACAACGTAACTAGATTAGAAGTGAAATACAGCATGTTGTTATTTGATGAAGATGATGCCCTTGCTGCATGGTTTGCTCTATATGATAAGCCTTGAAAAAACTTGGGATTTCCCTTGCTATCCTTGTTGAACTTTGGTTTCAATTCTGGATGAAGTATCCAGCATCTATCCTTGATGTGGCCAATCCAATGTGACCGATCCCAATGCAATGCTCACATTTCAAACCTAGCTGTTTTCTCTTCGAAACCTTTGGCTCAACAAACTTGTGGCGTGACGAGTAGGCTCGAGACTCTTGCATGGTTGCCTTTCTATCACATTGGATGGTTCATGACACGCCTTATGAATTCTTCACGCTGGATGGTAACACATACGTTGGAGAATGAGGGAAGCTCATAACTCATCAAAACTTGGCTTATGAGGTCTTCATATTTTTTATTCTAGCTAGCAAGAAGTCGGAAGATTTTATCTTCCTCGGCCATTTTTAATAACACATCAACATTTGTAGTCTAATGACGCTAGACATCTAGCTCGTTCCACATACCAATGAGATCAGCAAGGTGTTGCACGAAGGACTTGGATTCTTGTTGAAGAATTGCAACATCTCTTTTGAGCTGGAATATTTTAGCTGCGTTGTGTTGATTTCCATACACCTCCTTCACTTTCTCCCATAGGTGTTGAGATGATCTGAATAACTGAAGATTTTTGCAATTTTTCTCTCCATTGAGTTGAGTAGCCATGACATGACCAATTGGTCTTTGCACAGCCATGTATCGTAGTTTGAAGATGTGGCTTCTGAAGCTTGAACAACCCCATTGATGAAGCCGAGTTTGGTCCTTCCATAGAGAGCCAAAGTGACTGCTCTTGATCAAGGGAGATAGTTGAGCTCATTTAGTACAACTGAACACAACCTTTGATTAGGGTTGACATCACCTTCGAGATTGAAGGAGGAGAAGCAAGTGAGCTTTATGCCCCTTGGTTTACCAAACCTTCTTCCATCATTTGTGTTGGCTAAAAAAACATACAAGGATATGTAGAGACATACTTAACAAAGACACTGCTCTGATACCATGTTGTAAATTAAAGGGTTTCATTTTATATTTTCTGTATTATGTTAAGAAGTGCAAAGCACATTACATATAGCAACACAAGTGAACATACAACACACACACACGCCACCCTTGGTCCTTAAAGTCAAGAAAGGAGGATAAAGTAACATACGTCCATAATTGCTCATTTGACAACAAGGGAGCAACTAGGGAATGGCTAGGGCAGAGAAGATTTGCACACTAATTTCCTCCTTGCTAACTGGAATCGATGCATCCATGCTAACATCCATGCTCATGCATGATCCCTACAAAATGAACACTTTCAATATCATATATAATTGAGACAGAGTTAAGACAATTATTAAGTTAATAATTAATAAATTTTAAAATTAAGGAGTAATTATGAAATAGCATTATTCTCCCGAAACTGTTCCTTTGCAGAAATTTTTATTCAATTAGTGTGTTTATTTATTTATTTTAACAAACGATATTATTTACATTAAGAAAATAGGGTGGCCTTAGACTCACAATGAACTAGCAATAATATGGTTCAAATTTGCATTTGACGAAAATCAAACATAAGACCTTTCACTTACAAGTGAAGAGGAATTGTCACAGCCCGTCCCGGAGATACTTTTGACGGGAATGTGAAATGACGGAATTACCCTTGACGGGTATTAAGGTATGTGTGTGTGTGATATATTATTTGGACTAAGTAAATACATCCCTAAACTTTTGGATAAAATTAGTAAGTGAGATTTAAAAATGTTGGATTGTTTGTGTGGTTAGGGAATTAGGAAAAGAATTGGATGGTGAGGATTTGGGATGGACTACACACACATTTCCTTATCTCTCACTCACCCCGTGTCTCTCTCTCCTCCCTCACGATTCTCTCACTCCCTCTCTCACCCAAAACGTACGGACGACACCCAAATCCAACCCAAACTTCATGGATCGACGTGGAAATTAGTACCATCGTGTTCGTGAGCGTCCTACGAACTCAAAGATACCATTTTCAGGTAAGAACTCCTTCGTTTTCACGTTTAAAACCCGAGGACCGAATGTGGTACTATTCATGAAATTTATGTTGGTTGATTTTTAGGACAATCCAAGCTCACAATGAGCTTTAGGAGGTCCTAAGGAAGCTCGGAGTGCTTCGTTTGAAGGTTTTGGACGTCGGGATCGTCGGGTTCAAAGTTGGCCAAATTGGAGGAATTTCCCGACGAAATTTCAGAGGTTTTTAGAGGTTTTTGAAGGTATGGACTTCTTCCTCTCTTGATTTAGAGCATGTAGGAAGAAATTTGAGTCAAAATGGTGAAGAAATGGCCGAGAAAACCCGAGTTGCAGGTTTCCGGCGCCAGCGTTACTGTGCCGGCGACGCGAGGAAGAAGAAGCGCGCGTGGGGGGCGCGTAGGTCAGTGCATGTCCTTGGCGCGTGGGGGCGCGTGTCAAGCCCAAAATTAATTCTAAAAATATGTCGACGTCCGTGACGTCGAGTAGATCACCGTGGTATATTTATATACCCAATTTGAGCACCGTATGAGAAGTTATTAAGATTTGTTGGCTAGGTGCTTTAAATAACGTTTTATAATTATTTCGAATATAGGTGAAAATGTGAATTGACGATCCGACCGTTGGATCGTCACCAAACTTTGATACGTTGTAATACATAATATTTAAGGATTATAGGAACTTACGGATTGGGAATCCAATTTACGGATCTTCCGGAATTGGAGTTGTAAGTCCATAATATAGAATGTTAACCGCCACTTGGTTTTGGAAATTTACGGAGATCCGACCGTTGGATGGTAATGAAATTTTAGGATGTTGTCCTAGAGGTATATTGTGGACCTCTGGAAGTTATGGATTGGAAATCCGAGTTGCATATCTTCCGGATCGAATTGCGTAGTGACGTGTTTTATATAAGTTATATATTCTATCGATATGATTCTGAGATTGGATTTGATTATGGTTCTAGGCACCGATCATCTTGACGCCTTGATGTGTTGTGCTAGGGAGTTGTTGGGCGAACTCCAGGTGAGTGGGCAGTACTTTCTATTATTACCTATATACTATGAATTTTCCCAGAAATCGAGTTTTAATGAAAGTATGTTTCCAAAATGCCATGCATGCATGATATGAATGATATGAGATATATGAATTAATAATTGATGCATATATATATGTGAATTGGTGCTGTGGACGCACAGGTAAGTATCAGGTGAGTTTTATATTATTCATGTGCATTGTTGATATTGATAGCTCATAACCTCCAATCATGGTGTTAGTGCTTATATTTATTCACCACACCGCACGCTCATCTTGGATCCAAGTAGGTGGATGTCGCACAGACCATGTGAGGGTTCCGACATGCTAGTCGTATAGATCACTAGATGTGATTCCGACTAGTGGGTGACCTTAGTTATGCGCGCTGATGATTGATGAGAGAAGCACTAGAGCGTATTTTTACACCATTCATGTCGTACAGACTACTTCAGGTAGTTCCGACTTATCTGCAGTGTAATGCCGTACAGGTCACCGAGGTGACTCCGGTTGGATTGAATGTTGAGCTATAGAATTAACCGTACAGGACCAACTGCAGGGTCTCCGGTTAATTCACCAGTTCACCTATTACATTGATGCATCATTCAAACTGTTTTTGAAAGTTTTGACATGGCATACTTTCTGGTTTTAAGAAAGATTGATGAATTGAGATTTATGAAAAACTATATGCTATTATGCTATTTTCTGGGAAAGTATACAGGTTTTACAGCGAGGGGTTAGAAATGTTTTAAAGGAAAGGTTTTCGAAAAACTTTGTTTTACTGACCCACTCAATTTTGTTTTGCGCCCCTCCAGGTTCAAGATAGCAGAGCTCTGGTGGCCACGAGGAATTCAACGGTGTTCTGACAGAATTCACAAATATAGAACTCACCCTCGGGTGTTATATCTTAGAATTTATATCTTTAAAGCTTCCGAACTGTGTAAATGGTTACGTCACTCTCACGTGACGGCCAGCATGCCCTCATTCGGGACGGAGTGTGTCAGGAATACCACTAGACCATAATACTAAATGGCAATTAGTGTGTTGCTCTTTGATTAGATTAGAGGAGTATTTTTTGTTAAGCATCAACATGACTTTGTCAATCTATATATAGCAAGGTATGCCCACCGTATTTAGTTTAGAAGGATGGTACAACGAAATTAGGGATACTTTGATTTAGGTTCAAAATTTCGAGCTGTTATTGGATTTAGTCTAGTTTTTCTATTTTTCAGTTTTAATTAAATTTCTTAATTTTATGCAACTTTACTTGAATTTTTAATTTGAATTTTTTTTTTTAACAAATGATATTATTTATACCAAGGGGAGGGGGTGGGCGTAGCCTCACAATGAGCTAGCAATAATATAGTTCAAATTCGCATGTGGCGAGAATCGAACCTAAGAATTTGAATATATAATCTCTTTCAATGAAAAATAGTTAAAAGAAAATTTATATGTCATCATATATGATACCTATACCATATGTTGATAAATACATTTAACATGTAATATGGGTATATATGAAAATAAATAAAACTTAATGTACCTATCATCCATGAAAATAGTTCAAAGAGATTTCATCTTCCCTACATTTATAAATCCATACCTACAACATAGATTACACAGACATGTGATGTGGTAGAAGAAAAAAAAATGAGATAAGGAGAAACAATATTCAATCTGTATATTTAATCCTAAAATTAAGTAAAAGATAATCATATAAATAAAGGGATATTTGTCACAAATTAATAAAATAAAATAAAAATAAACTGATGTGAATAATTAATGAGTAGACTAACTCAATAATGACTCACAAAATTAAACATATATCAAGTTTATTCATGACAACTAAACACTTAAAAAGAGCATATTAGTCAACCCATAAAAAAATAAGTGCATTTTCCTACTAGATTTGGGTAAGTGAAAGTGTATAAGTTGCTACATGACATTGGACTACTGTTGCAAGGTTTTTATTCTGCTAATCAAACTTTGGGTGACTAAGAAGTTGCACTCGTAAGATGGATAGTCCTTTAATAACCCATTATCCGATCTTATAACCACTCATCCCATTTCCTCCCAAAGACATTGGCAGTATGGAGAAATAATGAATCTAGTTGGTTAATCCCATTTCATTTGATAATTGAAAAGCATTATGGAGAAATAATGAATCTAGTTGGTTGATCCCATTTCATTTGATAATTGAAAAGCATTGTTCCATCAAGCAAGGAAAGATAATTGAAGATCGAATCAATGGATTTGATTACTTTGAATCTCCTATAAATGAAAGAGGTAGGACGAACCCCTTGAACACTCTGACTGAGTCCTTTGAAACCGAGTGGGAAGGAAGGCATGTCCACTGGGAATATGTCGGGTTCATATCTCAGATCATTATTATATTTTGCCTTTTGACTTGGTTCAATAATTCAATCCCACAAACTATCCCCAACCCAAAAAACCTATATAAGATTTTTTTTTTAATATACAAACGATATTTTATTTTAACCTAATTTGAAGTGCATAATTTTCACTCTTATTCATATAGAGAGAAGCACATATATTATAATCAATGTGATTCCACCACATCTATTAATTTCTTTAAAAAAATGGAAAAAAAAAATTGAGCTCACAATTAAACAACCAACACGAAAAGAACTGGGGTCACTTCGGAACAAGAAAAATAGAACATGGGAAGGGACCCAATAAATTCATGTTTTATTTCACTGTTCTTCCGTTTCTGCACAAAGACTTGGCAGGTTCTTGGAAATTTATAAGTTTTGTGGTCTCTTTAATACTGACAGGGACGGAAAGCTAAGAAAAAGGTTGCTTAAATTTGTATGCATGTGGTCAATTAAATACCGAGAAAGCAAATGTAAATTGGAATGAACGTTTTGGTTTGGTAGCCAATATTTGTTCTAACATGTTTTTTGATAGTAGATTCAAAGATTCTCACAATCTTAATAAAGTTCTTGAAGACTTCGTCATGATAATTATACTAGAGTTGTGATGTTCATATATATTTTGATGGAATAAACCAAATCAAAAGCGTGTAACTCACGCAATTAAAAATATTTATTCACGCACAGAGATCTTGTATTCATTTTAACCCTTCCCTAATTTTGTTTAGTAAAGAAAGTTGCGAGCAACAAGAAGTTACCGAGAGGAATACTGCATTGAACTATTGCAACTACCTGTATTAAAGAATAAAAACAGTTGCATTAATGTTAGTATCTTAAGCTTTGCGATTCGCAAATTGCAAGCTAAATGAACAATTAATAGAAGCAATCACCACATGCTTATCATCAAAAGAATAAAATAAAATTTTAGTTTCGGACAAATGCTCTTCCACCCACATATTAGTTTAAAATTTCTTCCCCAAAAAACCTATATATATTCTTTCTTGTTTTAATTATGGGTAATGTTAGAGAGATTAAATTTGAAGACTAAATTTACAAACTAAATGATATATCATCAATAAGAATAAGCACGTGTATCATGTTTAAGTAATAAATCAATCATCAACTTTTATGTCCTTTAGTTTTCAAAACTTTGTCTATAAATTTAATCTTCCTAATATTAGTCTTTAACTATCTATTGTTTCTTCGATGAAATGGCGACTTAACTGGATATGTCATGTAATTTTTTTTCTTCTAATCTATTATAAAGGGGAAAAGGAAAGTTTTAAACCGAAACTGGTGGGTGGAAACTAAACTTAGAAATATAACATCCTATCCACTAATTATCTTATGTCTTGAGTTTAAATTTAAATCCTGCAGCTTTATCTTAAACTTAAAAACATTTGACTTTCTTTGTTTTTGCAAGTACGTGGAAAAGAACAAAAGAGCACAAAGAAAAATCAGCAAAAGGACAAATCACTCTGACAACTAGCTAAGCAAATTATATTCTTAGAATAAAAAAAAAATATCATTATAAAAATGAAAAACTAACCAAAAACCCAATAAAACTTTCCCTTTAATCATCAGGAGAATTTTGCAAAAATGTCAATTCTGCCCTTCACACATATAGACAAGATTGCTCAAGTAATGTTCACAGCAAAGTTCACATGACTTCACCAAGGAATACATCCAAAAGAAGAGAAAAGCAGGCTGACACTTTCAGATTACATTGGAATACAAAAACCAAGGTGGCAAATATTGCAGCAACCAAGACAACATGGATTCACATGACCTTCATTAAAGCAAAGACAAGTCAGCTAGATTCTAGAAACAGTGCTGATAGCTTTCAGAAACAGTGTGCTGTCATTACTCAAAAAGTTGTAAATAGATGAAAAATTATTTTGTTGGTTTAGGAATTAGGTTTTGTATATAAGGGAGATTTTTCTCCCATGCAGAAGACACCTCTAGCTCAACATCTCTCAACACCTCACAACCTCTCAACACCTCAATATCTCAATACAGCAGAGACACACCATACACACACCATCCTTCAATCCTCATACACTCAAGCATCCAAAACCTTCCTAGCATCCTTTGTAAACATTTCTTTGTAAACACTTCTCTTTGTAAATATTCTATATATCAATAAAAGTTCAAGGTACATATTCAAGCAATCTCCAAGTCTTAAGTAAGTTTTCTTTTCTTTTTTTAGTGTGTTTGTTTAATTAGACTTCTAGTCCAAAATAGGGAAACACTATTGTAGCTATATTATTAACCTGCTAAACTAACGATCATACTTTGTTCGAGCACTCTGTTATAGTTGAATGCTTGTCATGCAAATAACTGGACATTAACCAGAGTACCTCTGAGTTCTTCGTACCTCTGAGTTCAGCCTTTAAGGCCTTATACTTGTACTGTGAGTGACCATCATGCTGAAACATGTCGAGTTCCATGTGCAAGGTTTTATGTCTAGTTGTTATAATGGTCATCTGACTATTTAACCGGGCCTTGTTGTGCAAATTTGGTATCAAAGCCATGTTTAGCATTTTAATAGTATAATTATAATAATGTACCTTGAAGACAGAAGTCATTAACACAACTGATATCACACTTGTTTATTTTGTATGAACAACAACTACTATTGTCCTTGTAGACCTTGTCAACCACAACCACCAGGTATTTATTATCCCAAATATCCAACTATAAATAGCATAAAGAGAAGAATAGCATATATATCCAAAAGAATTACTAGTACTTTGAAGAAGGATAAGTTTTATCTTGGTTATCTTGAACATCCTTCATTTATTCGTAAATATAATAATACACAAGTTCAGCATAAAGTTTTAGAAGCAAAAAGAGCAACATATCAAGTTTTAGAGACCCTGAGAGAAGAAAGAGAGTTTCTAAGAAACCAATTAGCTGTAACTTTAGAGAAAGGTAGATTATAATTTATGATAGATTATCTTAATTTAGAAATTAGTGAACCTCAAAAAAGAAAAATAACCTTAGACCAAAATAGTTTAGTTTGTTATTTTCCATTGAGAAAGCATAATCATATTTTGCATAGTGAAGAAAATCCACAAACCAATAGTATTGTAGATCTTATTATTAGTCAAACAGAAAATATAAAATTAGAAAATAATAAGCATAATCATTTGTTAAACTAGTTGTTAGAGCAGTTTCAGAAAAATTCCGTAAAAACAATCAGACAAAATTTAGACTATATTACATCTCAGTTAGAAGATAATAATAAAAATATTCAAAGGTTTCCTAGCAAAAGAGAGATAAAAGAGCTTGTTGATCTCATAGATAGTAAGCCGAAGCCAGTAGAACTTAGATCACTAGAAATAGTTGAGCAGTTAAAATTAGAAGTTCAAAAAATTCAATTAGTGCAAAAAGAGTTGAGTGAACAAGTAGATAAGTTACATAATAAAATAGATAAATTATTAGTTTAATGACCGATTCTAGAACTAGCAGAAAATATATCCAAGCTTTGAAAGAAATTAGTAAGTTAGATAAAGAACCAGTAGGTTTAACAGATTTTTCAATACAAGTATCCAGTAGTAATATTCCTATTAGGCAAAATAATTTAATTATTCAATTATTTTTAAGTTTGGCTGAAAAATTAGATCAAGTTGAAGAACAAATAGCAGAAATAAACCAAGTTTTACATAACACATCTTCATCACTTCCACCATCTTTGCTAGATAAATTAGAAAATTTAACCTTAAGTGCAAATAATAATATTAGAATACCTAAGCTAAATACTTTTGATAATAGAAAATGGAACTCTTTAGGAAAAAAAGAAAAGAAATAGTTAGAGCTGAAGATATTTATCCAAATGAAGAAGAAGCACAAGAATTTATTCGAAGAGGTTTTGAGAGAACACAGAAAAATAAATATAACTTGTATCAATTAGGTTTATTTGAAAACAGAAGTAGAATTGTAAGTAGCATCAGTCAACATGAAGTTAACTATATTGATAAAGAAGTCACACTTAATCTAATTAGTAAAGAAGCAGTTACTCATTTGAGAAAATCACATTTTAGTCAGATTCATATAGGAACAATATTAATTGGAATAGCAGGATTAACTAGAGCACAAGTAGGCACAAAAGCATTAGTATACATATATGATGATTGATGGGATAATCACCAACAAGCAGCAATAGCAACAGCTGAAGTAGACTTAAGTTCAAACTTAGCCGTCATATGTTGTATTCCAAATTATGTTATGACAATTAATGAATTTATTAAATATATTAAAGTAAGCATAAGAACAAAAAATTATAATATGAAAGGAGAATATACAAATTTATGTATTAGCTTAATGTATATTGGTAAATTGTTTGATAGATATAATCATAAATTTAATTTAGAGTTTCAAAATTTAGTTCAAACATTTGGTAGTAAACATGTAAATATGATAGAAGCAAAACCCGTAGATAATAGCTTTTTAGAAGGAACTTAGTGGACATTGCCCAATTTACAAGTAGCAACAAATAGACAACCAGATAAAGTACAAATATATGAAACTAGTACAGGTCAAGCAACATGTAAGTTTAGTAATTATAACCAACTAGAAAAAAATAGAAGAAGATGAAAGTGAAATCGAAAATGAGAGTATACATATGGCTTTTGATAATTTAGATATTAATTTAGTTGAGCAAAACTTTGATCATATTGTAGATAAGCTTATAGAAGATATTGATCATTTAGATGAAGAACAATATTTGGAAAAATATAAGACATATGATTTAGGACTACATAAAATTTCAGACGAAGAGATGAAAAAATTAATCTTCGAAATAGGAGTAGAACATATTTTAGGATAAAAAGAATATAATAATTTATTAGAATTGAAAGCAGAATGTAATCCAACAGAAGAAAGTAGTACATCAGAAGTAGAAAATCCAAGACACGCAAGTAGAACTGATCAACAATTTTTGAGACCAACAAATGAACAATATAATGAAAAAGAAAAAGTAGATTATATAGAAGAAAGTATGATAAAACTTAGAAAAAATAGGATTCCATATTTAAGAGGGTTAGAACAAATTAATATAGCTGGTAATATATTAAATTTAGATAATGTAGATCCACAAGATTGGGAAAGAACGATTGAGAGATGGGAAAAAAGCTGCATACATGCAGCATTAATGTTAGATTTTAGTAATTCACAAAATATGTTAGATTACTTTAAGCATACTTTGGATGGTTTAGTTTTTTATTATTTCCAATCATGGAAAGTCCAAAATCCAGAACAGCATCAGGCAGCTAAAACACATTTTAATATTGATGGTTTTGTTACTTTGATTAAACAAGATTTTTTAGATCATAATAGGTTAGATGGCAGAAGCGAACAAGAACAAATAAGAGCAATTAGAAATTTAGAACAATTACAAATTTGTGATTTACAGTATATAGCTGAGTATACCACATATTTCTTTAAATATTTAGGAAGAACATGTAGAATTAGTGATATTAATTTATTAGATACTTATATGACAAAAATAAAAGATCAATAGGTGAAAAGATTTGGAATGAATGGCAAAAGCATCTAAAGAAGAATGATATTGCAATAGGACCTAGAATTCAACATGTATATGATATACTTAGATAAGAGTGTAATCAAATAAAAGCTAAGAGACAAATTAGGAAACGATTTTACATGAGTTGTAAAAATATAGATTTACCACAACATTATGGTTGACATAAGAAAAATAAGCATAAGAAAATATACAAAAAGAAATATAAGTCATATAAACCCTACAAACAGCATAAGAATTTCAGTATAAGACCTTCAAGAACATATAGGAAGAGAAAACATATTCCAAAACAATTTAGAAAAAGAAGTGGCAGACCTTGGATTAGAAAATATAAAACGCCAAAAGATAAGAGTAGTTGTAAATGTTATTCATGTGGAGAAGCTGGACATATTAGACCTAAATGTCCAAAATTAGGTAAACAGTCGAAAGAAAAAGTACATTTGATGGAGTTGTTTAAGTTAGAAGATGATGAGGATATTCGGTCAATATACAGTTTAGATGATTTAAGTGATAATGAGAGTATTTATAGTATAGAGAGTATTAACATGATAGATTCAGACTCGGAAGATTCAAGTAGCACAAATAGTGATAGAAGAACAACATGAAGAAGAATATAAATACATTAATTTAGGTTGGCCAGAAAAATGTCATAAGTGTAGTAAATTAGTTGCAAATAAATATTATAATACATATTCAATATTATGTGAAAAATGTTATAGTAATAGGTTATTAGAAGTTAATTCAGCAGAATCAGCTGGATCACAAGAAAGTACTGAAATATTATGAAATATTGTTCATAGTATAGAAAAACCAAAAAATAGTTCTTTAATTACCATAAATTGTGAAATAGAATTAGCAAAAGAACATAAGATACAAACAACAGCTATGATAGTTACAGGAAGTACAAAGAGTGTCATAAGAGAAGAGTTAGTACCAGAAAAATATAGACAAAAATTAGCAAAACCAGTGAGAATAACACAATTTGATGAGAGACCAGTTTACTTAACACATTGTATAAATAATGAGTTTATTAAAGTAGAAAAACAACAATTTAATTTACCATTAACATTTGTTTCACCAGTAGGATCATATCCATTCATTTTAGGTTTAAACTTTTTGAAAAGTTTACAAGGTTTTTTATTTATGAACCCTAACATAACATTTTTCAAAAGAGGCATTACAATAACTGACCAAAGTAATGTTGTAGAAGCATACAAAAGTATAAGTATAGAAGAGTCTAGTGGCCAAGATAGTTATCATTTAGAAAAATCAAAAGAAAATGATAAGCATAATAACGTAGAAGAGTTTGATGAAGACATATTTGAACATGAATATCCGATTTTAGAAGAAGGAAATAGTATAGAAATATTACAGTTAAGTAAACCAAGGAGTTTAGAAGAATTATTACAATTAGCAGAACAAACTATAATTTTAGGATAAGACCCACAGTTACATTGGAGTAAAAATAAAATACTAGCAAAATTAGATATAATTAACCCAGATTTAACCATTAAGACGGCTGATATGCCTTGTGGATTAAATGATAATACATATGAAGATAGTTATAAGTTACCAAATAAGGATGAACTTATAAATAAAATCCAAGAGAGTAAATATTTTAGCAAATTTGATTGTAAATCGGGATTTTGGCAAATACGATTAGCAGAAGAATCAATTGAGTGGATAGCTTTTACTTGTCCAGAAGGACATTTTGAGTGGCTTGTTATGATATTTGGACTTAAAAATGTTCCTTCGATCTTTCAAAGAAAGATGGATCAAATTTTCAAGAAATATGATAATTTTTGTAATGTTTATGTAGATGATAATTTAGTACATAGTAAAAATAGAAATGAACATAGGAAGCACTTAGAGATAGTTTTACAAGAATTTATCAATAATGGAATTGTGATTAGCAAAAATAAAATAGTATTAAAAAAGCAAGATATAGAATTTTTAGGAATGTATATCAAGTCAGGTACAATACAATTACAAGATCATATAGCTAAAAAGGTTTTAGAATTTCCAGATAAATTAGAAGATAAAAAACAGCTACAAGCATTTTTAGGATTGTTAAATTATGCAAGAAATTTTATCCCTGATTTAGGAAGAAAAATAGCAGTATTACATAGTAAAACTAGCAAAACAGGACAAAAATATTTTAATAGTGAAGATATTAAATTAGTTCAAAATATAAAAGAAGAAATTACTAAACTTAAGCCATTAACATTACCATTAGATGATAGTTACAAGATAGTTGAAACAGATGCTTCATCATTAGGATGGGCATGTATACTGTACCAGAAAAACCATAAGGAGTCTCCAAAGTCTGATGAACAAGTTTGTAGATATTCATCTGGAAAATTTAGTGATGTACAATCAAGATTACCATCAACAAATTTAGAAATTTTAGGGATAATTAATTCACTTGAAGAATTTTCTTTATTTTTTACATAATAAAGTATTTACGATTAGAACAGATTGTCAAAATATAGTTTCTTATTATAACAAGATACATGCTAATAAACAGGCAGCCCGAATATGGGTTAATTTTGTTGATTCAATTACAGGAAATGGTTTTAAACCAATTTTTTATCATATAAAAGGTAATGACAATACATTAGCCGATATCTTATCAAGATTAAATTGTTGAACATGTATGGAATATCGTGGACCATCATCAACAAATAACACAAGGCCACAAGGCAAAAGAGCTTCTTTCAGTAGTATAATGATGCACCATCAACCTCCACCATTCAGTGGATTCCAAAATAGCATAAGCAGACCAGCATCACCACCAATACCTACTTTCAACTTTAATGGCAATATTGTTGAAGGGATCAGAAATCCAACTCTGAGATATAAGTCAAGGGTACCAGGGCTTTCTGATAGGCAGCAGGTTCTCTTAGAAAAATTTTGGAATATCCAAATCAAGCAGCCAAGCATGAGGTTAGGCCATGAAAAATTAATTAGAGCATTGGAACAAGAGTTTGATAGCTTTAATTTTAATTTCCACCAAAGCCAGCAGCATATTCAATCTCTTGAGCACAATCTTCAAGTCATCTCTATGGACCATGAGTCATTACTTGGTAAGTTTACCAAAATGAACCAAGAACTCCAATATCTTAGAATGCAGCAAAAGGCAAGTGACACATTGAAAAGAGAATTGAAGATAGGTTTAGAAATTGATCAGCATAAGAATAAAGGAAAATAGGTTATTGAACCCATAGAACAAGAAGCTAATGAGCCCATCGAAGAGATTAAGATTGAGCTATTAGAAGAAGACATTGAAATGGAGCAGCATCAAAATAATGAGCAGCATCAGCATCTGAGTGACAAAGACAAAAAAGAAAAATATGAAATTTTTCTTAGGAATATATCTTTAGACTTAATATTAGATGATATTTTATTAGAAGAAATTTCAAAAGCAAAACTAAGAATAATGCTAATAGATATGCAAAATGAGATCCTGAGCAAAGCATCACAGTCTATGAAAGAGTTACAATTACAATTACAATGCGCCTTGTATCAGTCCATCTTTGATCCAAAACCAGGGATGGATATTATTACAAAAATGTATTCACCATGTCTTTGTGATAGTACAGAGAATTGTATTTGTAAACCAGAGGTTAGCATAACTGTGACCAGGATTAACATGAGAGATTTTGGACCATGGCATTTTAGTTATGAGCATCAGAAAAAGCATAATGTGGTAGAAGTTACCCCTGCCTTACTATTAGAGTTTGGTTATCTTGATAAAATATTTATCAACCGTATTTCCCAATTAGAATCATTTCATGAAAAACGTATAAAAGTAGCAGAAGATTATCTGGAAAGGTGGAAAGAAATTTGCATAAGCTTTATTAGTAGTCTTCCAGATTGGTATGTACATATGCATAAGGAGAAAGCTAGGCATATAGCCATGATTAATGAAGAGTCCTTTAGACTATCCCCTATCTCCTCACATAGGTGGACTCCTTCATACAGAGATATTTTAAAATTTAGAGGGATCCAAATGTTTGCCTTAGATGAGTTTGAAGATTTTAGGTATGATATGATATTAGTAGCAGAGGAAGAAGAGATATATATTTACAGCAAGACAATGATCAGTCATCAGCTTTATTGGAAGCCTCAAAATTTCAAAGAAGAAACAGCAGAAATGTACTACAAGGTGAAAGAAGATAGAGAAAGAGATACAGAGCTAGTAGAACACGATGAACATTACTGGAATAATTTGACAAAAGAAGAGCTGCATAACATCGACAACATGATGGAAGCATGAAGAGCTGGCTGTAAATTAGCATACGTTTAATAACATAATGTAAAATAATGTATTCCCAGACAGAAATGTCAACATCATTGTGGACCCCGTTGTAATGGCATAAGAGTAAATAAAGAAAACAGCCTGATCTATTATGGACTTTTCATACACAAAATGTCATTTTGATTAAGAATGAATAGTGTCAGACCCTTTTCGTTAAAACTCCCTTATCAAAAGGGTAAATGGTTCAAAATATGATGATTAAACATGGCAACATGTTCTTAACTGATACTTTTATAAAAAAGGAATGTGCATGTTACACTCTCAAACAAAAGTACAAAACTTCAAGAAAACCAACTATAATTCAAATCTAAATTGAGTGAAAGGTTGTGATTTTCACTCAATTTGGTCTCTCACATATTTTCAATTGTTTAATAGTTTTTTATTTATTTATTTTTTATAGTGTGTGTGAGATAAAATGTGGCGTAAGAGAAAAGATTTCACACACCCTTCTGTTAAACAAAAGGGCATATCTATGGAGCCAAAAATAATCAAGAGGCGACACGTGAATTTTTGGGTAAAAATGACAAAATTACCCTCGAGGCACACCGGGATTCCTACGCGCGAGCAGTGGACAATCATCCCTCAATCAAGTCAAAAATGCCCAAAATAGGTAACAAATTCAAAGTTATTTCATCCATCCTCATCCTATGTTTTCCACAAGGTAATTATTTCATAACCTTCAAAACATTTCATATAAATGGAGTTAATTGGCTAATTAATGGATTTATTCCTAATCAATTAAATCACCCATTTCACACAAAAATACCCCAAAGGGCCGGCCACCTTTTCTCAAAAGGGGGACCGGCCATGGTCTATATATTGAACTCCATTTTCTCTAAAAACCTAGGTCCACACTATTGCAAAACTCCAAAGACTCTCTAAATACTTTTCTCTCTAAATTCTAACTTTGGCATCGAAGGTTCTTCGGCCAAAGCCCCTCATTCATCGTGAGCGCATGAGGCTTTTGGCCTTAACCAAAGGTGTTAAATGTTTTGTAGGTGTAATTTTGTCCAAGATCAAGAAGGAAGAAATTTGCATCCACAAATTGGTGCTTTCATTGAGAGAAGAGTCACACACTTGTAGAAGACTCCCGCATCAAAAGGTTTTTCTACTTTCTTGTCCATTTGTAGATTTTTCGTACGTTCTTATTATTAGAATTTTTTATTTGCAAAGATTCTTTGATAAAACGTAAAAGAGAAATACAATGGCTAGAAATTTAGAAAATTCCACAAGTGAAAAATCCAATATTCAAGAAATGGGACCACGGCGATCCACGAAGCTAAATGTGATCATAGGAGCGACACCATCGATACGGGGCTCCACCATGGCAACCATCGCGGTGGCCACCACTGTCACCATTACCCGCGGCGAGGTTCATGGCACCGCTACCACATCCTGAGCCATGCCATCCAAGCTTGCACGGTCTCAAGCCCAAGACGTGCCATCCAAGGCCCATGACACCAAAGCCACGACCCAAGCCTCACACTCGCATGCATCACGCACTAAGCAGCCAGCTCCCGTGGCCAAGCCTTCTTTCATGATCAAGCCTGCTTCCACGACCCAGCCTGCTCCCGCCGAGCACCCTACTCCCGTGGCCCAGCCTGCTACTGCCGAGCAGCCCACTTTCGTGGCCCAGCCTGCTCACTCGGCCCAGCCTGCTCTGGCCAAGTAGCCCATTCCCGTGGGCTTCTAAGCAAGCCCAAATCGATCCAAGATTAGTTCAACCGTCCCGACTCTAAATTTTCAGATCGACGATCTAACCAGGAGCATTTTCACCACATTTTTCATCAGATTTGACATTTCCCAACTCAAAACTCGCCCTCGAAGTCTACCACACTTCCACTGCTCAAGGAAACGCATTCCTTCCAAACTATTCCAACCCAAATGGAGAACAAAACTTGTCTCGACAAGTCATAGAGTTGACGAACGCCCTCGCACAGCAGACAACCTTGGTGAACCAGCTTTTGCAGCGCACTGAGATGCAATGTGCCCCAGACGAGGTGTCCCAAAGTAGGACAAAGGCAGACAAAGAACCTCTTCAGCAGCGTCCCGACAAGCAGTCACTCGACCAGCCACGAACCGAGCATTCGGGCAGTGTACACTCCCGATTGGGCCCCGAGATAACGTATACTCCCGTTTTAGTGTGCGGATAAGCTTACATTCATGGTCAACATGAGAAATCTTCCAGGTGAAGTGTTTATTCGCGGGTAAGCCCACAAGGAGCATCATCCACCTTACATTGGAGTAGGCAGCACGACGGACAAAGAGCAGTCACTCAATCCGGCTCAAGTTCAATCAACAGTCTGCGAAGAACTTGCTCGCCTGCTAGGGACGCACCACACGCACCGCATTCGCGGCATAAACGAGCCAAACACATGGAAGAGCAGCCTAGACCAGCAAGTCGAGGTTGAGGGTAGCCGAGAGCTCCGCTACCTCAACAAAGGCAAATTCAGGAAGAAGTAGAGAGATTTTTGACCAAGCGATTGGGCAATTTACAACGCAACGAGGTCACCGACGATGCACTACGACGGAACATGACCAACATAAGCAAGTCACCCTTCACGGACGAGATCGAGCAGGCACAACCTCCACGCGAGTTCAGCATGCCACATTTCACCTCTTTCAAAAGGGATGAAGACCCGGAGAGACACTTAAAGCACTACCGAAGCTTAATGATCCTCTATCGAAACAACAACGATCTCATGTGCAAGATATTCGCCACCACTTTACAAGGCGATGAGCAAGATTGGTTCTACACCCTGCCGCCACAATCTATCCAGAGTTTCGACGAACTTTCTTTGGTTTTCACCAAAGAATATTCATTCTATCGCTCGATCAAAAAGAAGTCCGACCATTTGTTCAACGTCAAGAAGAACCTAAAGGAGTCGTTTCGCGACGATGTGAAGAGGTTCAAAGCAGAGAAGGCAAGGATAGTCAGATGCAACGACTCGATAGCTAGAGCAGCCTTCCAAAAAAAACTGCCAACAGACCACCGGCTATTCAGAAAATTGATCATGAAAGAATATCTAACTCTAGTAGACTATTTCGCTCTGGCAGAGAAACATGCACTTTGGGACGATACTTGCCAATACACATTCAAGGACTTAAAGAAGTACCCAACATCACCTCCTTAATATCCAAACCGGAAGTAGCAAATGACTTATTCGCATGTTTGACGGTATCTAAAGCAGCAATAAGGTCTACCATCATGCGAGAAAAGTTGGGGGCCCGACTACCTGTATTTCACAGTTCAAAAGCTCTCATCGATGCTATTATAAATTCAAAAGCTAACTTTGGCGATAGTTGTTGCAACTCAAAAGCCCAAGTTTTACCTTCAAACACACGCAGTAATCCTCATGACACACAATTCCTCCCAATCCAAACGCGCGACGATAAAGGCGTTGACCCTGGTGGATGTAAAGTTTGTTAGGTTTTTTCCAGCCCATGATTAGTTGTCCTAAGTCTATTGGGAATTAATAGTCTTAGAGGATTAAATTGTTTTCCCAATTGCAGTTGTTTTCCCAATTGGAGTTGTTTACCCAATTGGAGTTGTTTACCCAATTGGAGTTAGTTTCTCAATTGGAGTAGGATTCATAACTAGATTCCAATTAGGATTAATAATCCCTATTGAAGAAGACCTTTATTATGTCTATATAAAAGGGTTATTGTACTAGTTTTGAAAATGAGAGCAAAACAATAAATTGTATACCACTCAAGGGATTAGAGTGAGAGAATATTGTGTGTGCGAGAGAAAAGAAAAGAGATAGTGTATTTCTTGTTCTTGTTCTTTCAGGTTTTTCGTCAAGTCCTAGTTCTAGAGATTTGGCAAGATTATTGGTTGTACTCATTATTGATATAGTGAAAGATTGTTGTTGCTGTCCCGTGGACGTATGCACATATTGCCGAACCACGTAAATTCTTGGCGTTATTTATCTTGGTTATTTGTTTTTGGATTTCCGGAGTTTGTTCTTGTTTTTCCCATTCTTAAACGCGATATTCTCAACAAAGTTTTCTAACGAATGCAACAACTCGGCCTAAAAGACACACCAAGGGCAGACAAACAATGGAATGACACATTCAGAAGCAAGTTTTGTCCTCGTAAAAGATTCTACATAGGAGCAACATGTACCGGCAGTTGAGCACCACCTCCTACTGCTAGCTCTAGAATGGTCCAATACCGGCAGTTGAGCATCTCCTACTATGTGTAACATGGTCCCAGCTTCACGACACCCTACCGCGCATTCACGATGCAATATAGTGGCTCAACGATGCCTCGAAAGTAGCCGAGCACACCCTAGCTACACCTGCTCTACCCGATGGAGGCTTCTGTCATTTATATGTCGACGGCGTATCCAACTACAAAGGTAAAACAGGCGTAGTCCTTGTCACCCCAGACGATTTGTTACCCGAACAGACGATCATTCTAGGCTTCAAAGCATCCAACAATAAAGCAGAGTACGAGACCCTACTAACAGGCATCCGAATAACAAAAGACTTGGCGGTGAAAAAACTCGCAATTCATTATGATTCCCAGCTAATCACTAGCCATACTACTTGAGGCGTTTCAGACTTACACCCTTACTCAATTTCCACAAGCATACAATGCTCACGTGGATACACTAGCTGGCCTAGGCTCCATCCCCGACCACCAACTCAAACGCTCTATTCCGGTGGAGTATCTAGACGAGCCAAGCATAGAGGCGGAGCAAGCAGCCGAAGTGTCACATGTTAATACAACTACAAACTGGCAAAGTTCTATTATAGACTACCTGGTCAATGGCACATTTCCCACGGGAAAGGTTGGAGTCTAGAAAGCTCTAAATAAAGGCAGCACGCTATTACATGTGGAACGACATTCTCATCCAAAGATCCTACATTATACCACATCTCTGCTGCCTAGCGCCTCCTGACGACCTAAAGGTTCTAAGCTCAATCCACGAAGGCGTTTGTGGAAATCACTCCGGAGGCCGATCCTTAGCATAGAAGGCTCTTAACGCATGCTACTACTACCATGCACCAAGATGCTAAGGAGTTAGTACAAAAGTGCGACCACTGCCAACGCTACAAACCGGTACCAGCACTGCCTGCCAGCGAGCTACACCAGCAGACGAGTCATTGGCCGTTTATACAGTGGGCAATCGACCTGGTAGGAACTATGCAGCCTGCTACTGGGGGCAGAGGCATGATGATTGTTGCAATCGACTACTTCACCAAATGGATAGAAGCAGAGCTCATGACGACCACTGCTTAGACCGACATATAACGCTTCATATGGAGGAACATCATTTGCTGATTTGGCATCCCACAGTCCATCGTCACCGACAACGGCCCACAGTTTGTGGGTAAAGATTTGGTGAAGTTCTTCCAAAAGTATGGCATCAAGCAACACATGTCCACGTCGAGATATCCTCAAGGCAATAGGCGGGCTGAAGCATCCAACAAGATGATCCTTGACTGCCTCAAGAAATCCCTCACCAACAAGAAGGGAAAATGGCCAGATGAACTCCCCGAATGTATATGGGCATATCATACCACCAAAAGACGAGCAACCAGTGAGATTTATTTCTCTTTGGCATTTGGCTCAGAAGCAATCATTAATCCCAATGTCATCAAGCCAAGTCGCTCTACTACCAAGCATTGAGCAGAACAGTAAGGAAATGGCCACAAGCTTAGATCTGGCAGAGGAGAAGCACGAGCAGACCATCACCCGCATCGCAGCCTACTAGCAACAGCTCATCTCCAGCTACAACAAAAGGGCCAAGATCCGGCAGTTCCAGCCCGAAGACCTAGTCTTAAGAAAAGCCTTCATCACTGCCCGCAGAGAAGGTTCCAAAAAGATGGATCTCATCTGGTCCGTACAAGATCAGTAGAGTATGCGGCAAGAGTAATTACACCCTCGCGACCCAAGAAATGACAAAAAGATAAAAAAATAGTGGAGCGCCTACAATATGAGGAAGTACCATGTGTGACCTCCTGCTACATCAAAGTCCGAAGACTCAAACAACTCGACGGGCACCACCTCACAAGCTGAAGATTATCCAGTTATGATACAGTTCCTACCTTACAGCTAAGTTCTCGTTCGTTTCACTCGTTTTTCAATGATAAATTCATAAGTAATCGCAACTTGGCTCGGCTGCATGCTTACAACAACTGATCACTCCTGCACTTCAAAAGAAGACCGCACCCTTCTTAGGGACTCATCGCAGGAATTGCGCCCCCCGAGGGACCAACCATGCTCTCCAATGCGAAAGGGTAAACCAATTCCCCGACACCCACATGGGTCAGCTCTCCAAGACGGGATGATAAACTCTACTCCGAATATCCAGACGTGGATGAGCCTGGCTGCCCTAGTATAACTAGATGCATAATGGCTTGCGCTGGGATTCCTAGAAGTAGCCATAATGGTCTTTTTCAAGGCTTAGCTAACTGAAGGATTTTGGGTCTCTTGGCCTAATCCTTAGAGAACCGATACCCAAAATCGGAGGGGGCATATTATGCAGTACGCCCTACAGACGGCTGCCCTGGAACCCTAAAGCTGCTACCAAGTGCACTAAGGTAGCCTACGATTTCCGGAAGACTGCCTACGGCTTGCCCTTCGAGCAGTAAAACCACGCTAGACTTATACAATCGCACATTCTTGTGAAAGGTTAAACAAGCTAGCGTGCATATACGAAGCTTTATCCACTGCCGACATAATACGTTGTCGATAAGCTTTACCTCTGCCAAGCGTAGAACAACCTACACCAAGTCCTAAAGTGTTGTGATACTTGCTACGCAACCTACAAAATTGGAGAAAGCCAAGGTTAACAGCCTAGTGGTTACGCATACTTGTCTACTTCTGTAAGTAAGGCATCCGGCGGCCAACCCTATGGCTAACAACTTTGCAAAGTTCTACACCAACACATATGGTTGTATAGGCTACACGGGACTGTCTGCTTATAGAAAAATAGCACGCCTGCCACTGGTCTATATAGTCTAAAGGTTAGGGCATGAACAAAAGAAGTGAAGATGAAGAAAAGCAAAGGAAACATGTTTATAAACAACTAGCAAATGCCGAAGGAGTTCAAGCAAAACAAGAGCTACAAGGAAAAACAAAGAAAATCATAAAGGCTACCTAGAAGACAACACTTCAGCAGCTTGGACATCCTACGACTACTCGGTCGCCACACCTTCAGCAGCCACGACGCTCTTAGCAGTGACATCATCCAGCGCTTCACCCCTAGCCGCGCCAGCCTGGGCACCAACTTCTCCAACTACTTCACAAATGGAAGTCTTAAAAGTAAAAGCAAGCAAGACTTCCGGAGAAATAGAGAAGGTCTCGAAACCTCGAGCCCATCATTCTCACCCTTCAGCTGCTCATCCTCATCGAGCAGACCAACATGGATGCGCTGCAACTCATCCTTTTCCTTCTTCAGACTTTCGTTGATCTTCAGTACACCTTAAAGTTCCAACACTTGGGCTTCAAGCCTATCGATGATTCTCTTAAAGTGGATCACTTAATTATAAGAAGTAATCAACTCTTCATCCTTTTCATAAACAGCGAAACGAAGTTCAGAAACTGCAAACTCAAGATCTTGAATATGAGATATGTAACATCCAATCTCATTCTCTGCACTTTCATACTTAACTTGGATTGCATCAAGCTTAGTCTTCAAGTCAACAATATCTTGGCAAGCGGTCTCAAGTTGCAGAGAAATAGGGGCAAAATATTATACCCCTTCAAAGCAACGAGCTCAGAATCCAACCTCTTAATCTCATCGGTTGAGGAATAAGCTTCAACTACCATAATCTTCGCCACCTCCTTGGCAACCTTACTATATCTGCATCATAGCAAGCAAAGCATTTGTTCTATATTGGGTCGTATGCTTCGCAAAGGAACTTGGGCAAACAAACCTTTCTAAACGCCTTCAACAAACTTGGCACAAGCATCCATGTTTTCAATCAGATCTGGTTTCAAGAGCACACAGATCTCAGCAGCTTCCCCAGAAGCAGGCTTAGTGGATTTCTCACAGCTGCCCACGCGAACAGCCTCATTCTCCCCAGCGGGCGAATCAATCTCAGTAGCAGAGGGAGTGGGCCTTAGCGCCACTTTAGCATCAGAGTCCACCTTATCGCTCTTCATAATAGCAAGCCTTTCCGAAAGAGAATCAGACTTTGCTTCCAACGGACGTCTTAGCACAAACTTTAACACTGGGGGCATGACAAGACCTCTACACTGAGCAATACTATCAACAATCGTACAGGCCATTCTCGACATGGCAGGCGCCACATGCTTAGATCTAATAGCTTCATTTGTCTTCCCATTAGAAGAAGTCATGTCAATCACAAGACTCTCGGCAATAGGCGGACCCTAACAAGCAACGGAGGAAGTCTTCAGGTTTCTCAACCAGCATCACTTGAGCAGGCGGGGAAGACTTCTTCTTTCCACCTTCATTTATAATAGGCTCTACGACAACATTCAGACGAGCCAATGCTTCCGCCTCGATCATCTTTACCTTCTCTCTCGTGAGCAGCCCACATTTCTCCCAGCGAAGAGAACTAAGCAGTCAACGCTGTTCACGGTACTCAACAGGGGAGCTCAACCTATACTGGCTTTTTCCTCATTTTTTTCTCTCGGACCAGCAGGCACGAGGCTTGGATGCCCAGCATTCTAGCAGCCTATGAGGCCCGCGACATTTTCATTTCTCTCAATCGCCGGCCTAGCCCTTTTCAGGACCAAGAACCCAAAGGACAAGAACCATGCGACTCGCCTAGCACTACGCCCCAACGCCTCAATCTGCGGCCCCAGCAGCGTAAGCTGCCCTTGGCACTGGCCAAGCCAAGCGGCCCAAGCAGTGGTCCCTGCCACAACACCTCTTTGGCCCATGCCGAGCTGACTCCTGGCCCCTGCGAGCCGACGTGCCGCACTACCCCGACGGCTGCCCCGCGACAGCACTATCCAAGAAGAAGACAAGGAAAATTAAATTTTTCTTACTTCGGTGCGAGACGGAGAAGACGAAGAAAACAATGAAAGACGGTCATTTGCACAAGCAAGATGTAGAAGATTGCTAGAGGAGGGGGAACAAATATCCTCTAAGCTCTCTCTCTCTCTTGTAGGGTAGAATAAATTGCTCTCCAAAGTTGATTTAATAACCCACTTAAGGTGGACTTAAATAGGCTTTGAGAGAAATTTATTTTTCTTTCCTAGAAGGATCTAATTCCAATTAAAGAAGGAATCAACATCAAAATAGGAAACAATCTTATGTTTCCTGAAGCAAGAAGATCTTTACACCTGCTGCCCTTTCCTGCTAGCAGCCCAACAGGTGTGGGGGCATTTTTGGAGCAAAAAATAATCAAGAGGCGACACGTGGATTTTTGGGTAAAAAAGACAAAATTACGCGCGAGCAGTGGACAATCATCCCTCAATCAAGTCAAAAATGCCCAAAATAGGTAACAAATTCAAAGTTAGTTCATCCATCTTCATCCTATGTTTTCCACAAGGTAATTATTTCATAACCTTCAAAACATTCCATATAACTTGAGTTAATTGGCTAATTAATGAATTTATTCCTAATTAATCCATTAATTACTAATTAAATCACCAATTTCACACAAAAATACCCCAAAGGGTTGGCCACCTTTTCTCAAAAGGGGACCGGCCATGCTCTATATATTGAACCCCATTTTCTCTAAAAATCTAGGTCCACACTCTTGCAAAACTCCAAAAACTCTATAAACACTTTTCTCTCTAAATTCTAACTTTGGCATCGGAAATTCTTCGGCCAAATCCCCCCCATTAATCGTGGGCGCGTGAGGTTTTTGGCCTTAACCAAATGTGTTAATTGTTTTGTAGGTGCAATTTTGTCTAAGATCAAGGAAGAAGAAATTTGCATCCACAATATCTATTGTTAGCAATGTTACGAAAGTAGGACGCAAAGCTAACACTATTTTATCCCTTGAGATAAGATTAAGAGGTTTTAGCATGTAATGATTTAAAGAAAGAATGGTACGTAGCACGGTAACAGAGAGAAAATAGTTTAAAAAGTCGAAGCTCATAATATCCAGAAGTTTATATTTTGGGTTACAAAATGACACTCTTGAACTTGACAATTTGATCTATAAAAAAATATGGTATATGTTGCCGATTCACTTTAATTAATCAATCTTTTTTATGAAACTTTGCCTTATATAATATAAGCTGCGATTGTGATGTGCATTTAATCTTCTAGATGAAAGGGTAGAATTAAAAGAAACTTTTTTGCATACTACACTTTATCCAAAGGGATGTCTATTTTTTTTTTGTAAAATAGAGACTAGTTGTGGGGCCTATTCTTCTATTTTTCAAGTTGCGCTTCAAAAAACACCATTGCAAAATATTTCCAAATAGAAAATGTTTAAGACATCTAATTGAGTTCAAAAAATTAACGAACGCTATATTCTAAGAAACATTGAAATTTTATCATGACAACCAAATGAGTAAATGATTTTGGCTTGAATTGATTTTTGCAAGCATGATTTATAAATGAAGATTTATAAAAAGACGGTTTGGATCGTTAAAGTTCAACGTATAATTAGCATAACAGATTCACAACTAGTCACAATTTACCAAAAAAATGGTCAATGTATTAGTAAAGTTAAATCTCGTATTTATATTGGGAAATCGGCTTCTATGCGTCATTTGCGTATTTTATCCTGGCTCAATGTCTCTGAAGGTGAGCTTCCATTTACTTATTTGGGGGCTCCTATTTTTAAAGGCAAACCTAAGAGGGCATATTTTCAAGCATTAGCAGATAGAATACGTTCTCGTCTTTCTCAATGGCAAGGTCACTCTCTCTCAATGGATGGTCGAATTACTTTGGTCAAGTCAGTTGTGGTAAGCATGTTGTCTCATACTTTCTCAGTTTATTCTTGGCCACCTACGATATTAAATCAGGTTCGTAGTTGGACTCAAAATTTCATTTGGACAGGATGTGCTAATTATTGTGGATTTTCTATTGTGGCATGGAAAAAATGTTGTGTTCCTTTAAATGAAGGAGGTCTTGGCATTCGTAATTTTTCAACTTTAAATAAGGCCTTTTTGTTGAAAAAGTTTTGGGATATTTTGATTACCTCATCTATGGCTTCACGGTTTTTTCAAGGTCCGTTTTTTAATTGTCTTGGACTACATACAAGTGTTCCTCCATTTGGTCTGGTTTACGCCCTCTTTATTCAAATATTTTTCATGGATCAAAATGGGTGATAGGTAATGGTCAAAATATTAATTTTTGGCATGCGAGATGGTTAGATTTTCCAATAGTTAATAGGCTTGGTATTCCACCAGATTTATGCAAGGCTTTTCGAGCTAAGGTTTCTGATTTTATTATGGATGGTTGTTGGATTCCCCCACCTACTTTACATTCATGGCTAGCGCCAATTTGGGATGATATTTCTTCCATTGGGCTTCCTTCAAAGGATGGGATTGATGACAAAATGGTTTGGTTGTCTGCTTCAAATGGTGACCTTTCTTTATCTTTGGCTTATGATTTTAAGCGTAATAAACAACCAGTGGTTCAATGGGATCGATGGGTTTGGCAATCTTGCTTTCGCCCTCGTAATTCGGTTACATTGTGGAAGTATTTACATGGTAAGATGTTAACTGACGGTTTCTTGCAGCAAAGAGGTTTTGCTATAGCATCTATGTGCTCTCTTTGTTGTGAAGGTATGGAAACTGCTTCACATATTTTCTTTGAGTGCTCTTTTGCACGTCAAATGTGGTCTACTGTTTTGGAATTGTTCAGAGTTCAATACTTATTTCAAGATATTTTTAGCTTTTTCCATTATCCTTTACAACAAGCTTTTGGTACCCAAGTGCAACTGCTTTGGTGGGGTATGATTGGAGTTGGTTTTTATTCTATTTGGCATGCTCGCAACACTGTTCGTTTTCATGAGGAGGTTGTTTCTATCAATTACGTTGTAAGGTCTATCAAATGTCAACTCCTTGAAATTGATTCTCTCAATTCCGGCTGTATGAAGAATTTTGTGGAAGAGCTTTGCATTCTTCATTCTATTGGTGTTCGTGGACGTCCGGCTAAGGCTCCAAAAATTATTGAGGTGTTGTGGCGCCCGCCTCCTCAGTCTTGGATCAAAGTGAATACTGATGGTGCTGCAAGAGGTTCCCTTGGTGTGGCTGCATTTGGTGGTATCTTTCGGGATTTTACGGGTAATTCTCTTGGTTGTTTTGCGGGTTCAATAGGCTTGGCATCTTCTTTGGATGCCGAACTACGCGCTGTTATTCATGCTGTATCTTTAGCTTGGGATAAAGGTTGGCATTCCTTATGGATTGAATGTGACTCCTCACTGGTTGTTCATCTTCTTTCTTCATCCTCACCTTCCTCGACATCTATCCCTTGGAGGCTTTTGGTCAGTTGGCATAACGATCGAGTTTTACTATCCTCCATGTAGGTTCAGATTTCTCATATTTTTAGAGAGGTTAATCAAGTTGCTGATTGTTTGGCCAATTATGGTGTTGATCACCCCAGTGTCCATTGGTGGGATTCATGCCCTCCTTATGCTGCAACTGCTTATTCTCACAACCTTTTTAAGCTTCATTGTTATAGGTTTTGCTGAAAGAGGTTTTGAATTGTTATTATGAATTCTTTATTGGTCTGGGTTTGGCCTCATGTCCCCCCTGACATATTGTATTTTTCTTGTTTATCAATAAATTATCCTCAAAGTCTCTTCCCATGATAGCAATGCTGGAGTGGGACGGACTTTGCCGCCAATTTAAAAAAAAAAATCATATGATATTTATAATATATATTACAATATACATCGTGGAACTAGCTAGTTGAAGGGTTGAAGATGATAAGATATTATATGTGTAATATTCATTTAATATGTAGGAGTATTAGAAAAATAAAGTTTCAAGCAAACATGGGTTTTATATTTATCAACACATCAACGTAAGCAAAAGCTTTTCACACTACGTACTACTATACGTCATTTTTAGTTTTTTTTTTCTTTCCCCTAAAATGAATGAAAATTATTGGCAAGTCAAGTATTTACAATGTTGAGAGCGTAACTCCAAATAATAAATATATACGTTGAGAGCATTCTACATTGAATGATAAAAGTTGTTTAAGCGCAAATAAAATTCATCTGACCAAGCTAGCTTATTAGCACCTTAGTCACCATTTTGAAATATATATGTACATATATCTGATGAAAACGCCGTAAGTAATTATGCCAATCAATCAACAAAAACCAAGGCATTATAATTGGAGACTTTTATAAAAAAACAAAGAACCAAAGTGGATTATATGTTTCTATCCAAAGGTGTTTCCAATCACATTAGTTGTTATTAGCACTCTCAAACAATTGTTATGCATTCTTTGAGTGAATTTGCTTGTTTGTGCTTTATAATAAAGCAGTGTAGGATGTTTTGGAACGTCAATAACAATATTCAAAAAGTTGAACCGTATTTTCTTAAAAGACAATGGACATTTCTACTTATAGTGACAATTAGTGTTGGGTTAAATGCTCACATTCTAACATAAACAGCCTATCCATATGACCCCTTAGCATCTCCAAGAGTTTCTCTAAATTAGCTAGTGAACACTGTCAAAAATCTATTTCAGCTACTTAATTTAAATTAACATCTCCAACAACATTCTGTATTTTAATAAATCTTTAATATTTTATTAGTTCTTTAAGAGAGAGTTTTAAGAGGAGAGAAATAATTGAATAGTTAGAGAGTTTTAAATTTTTAATAATTTTCTAATAGTTCGCAAATGTGAAAATCTATCTTCTTATCTATAAGTTTAGAGAGCGACTATTCACAATGTTAGTTTAAAGAGCCATTTATGGAGTCTCTTGGAGCAATATTTTGTTGGATTTTTGCTAAAATGCTCTAATATCACCCAATAAAAATTGCCCACGTTAGGTGCAAAAAAGGGGCGTGTTGAATTAAACCTTAGAGGATAGGACCAAGAATCTTCAAACCTTCTTCCGCGTTGCTTCTCACTTGTCACGACTATAGTTTTGAGAGAGAGAGTATGTGAGTCTAAGGGAATTTCTTTGGGGTTGAATTGGTCAGGAAGACTTTTCATACACATTTCTTTTCAAAACTCTACTATTTCGCCATCACTACCCCAACAAATTGATCATAACCAGAAAACTAGTCTTATTTGCTTAAGGCAAAAGAAAATCAAATTAATTTAGTTTTCTTCAGTCAAATATGTCTCTTTTCCTTCTCTTTTCTCATCCCCTTATATCCACCCCTTCTTCCTCACACTTTCACTAAGAAATTCACACACAACATTTCCCTTCTCTCCATAATATCACATCACAGCTCTCTCTCTCCCTCTCTATCTACTTAAGCAAACTACCCATCAATCTCATTTGGTAGCTTTGGTGTTTCTAGTGCTTCAAGCATTATTACTTTTGTTTTTTTGGTTTCACATTTTTGCAAATGGAGAAGAGAAAGAGCATGGAGCGGGAGCAGGAGAGTCTAACCAGTGAGCTAACGCAAGGGAAGGAGCTGGCTGAGCAGCTCATGAGCCACCTCCACCATTCTTCCTCAGAAGAAACAAGAGATTTTCTGATTTCAAAGATACTGTTTTCATATGAGAAGGCACTCTCACTGCTCACAGGTAGTGGGGATGGATCTGATGGAGAATCCAAACACATCACAGCTCGTGAAACTATGTTGGAATCACCAACTTCATTTGGCAATAGTAGCCCATTGAGTGAGATCTCTGACCAGGATTGCAAGCACAAAAATGTCTTCAAGAAGACGTAATTTTTTTATCTGGTTTAATTTCGTTAAAGGGGTAGTTTTTTTTTTTTATCAGTTCAATTCGATTGTTGAAATTGGATATTGATCAAATTGTTGGGATTTTTTTGTGCTGCAGGAAAACAATGCCCAGCTGGACTGAGGAAGTGAAGGTTTCCTCTGGAACAGGGTTAGATGGTGGTCTTGACGATGGCTATAGTTGGAGAAAATATGGCCAAAAGAATATCCTTGGAGCTAATCATCCAAGGTGAGAACTTTTACTTTTTCAAGTGTGAATTACTAGTTCTTTATTTGAGCGATGTTCTAATTTGATCTAATCTATGAGGACTTAAATTTAAACTTAAGTGTAAAAGCACGGTTATACTGCTCTAATTGAAGAAGATAACAAGAATAAAAAAAAAAACAAAAGCATGATGTGGCTGGATTTCCATCAGTCAAGTATCTATTTGCTCAGAGGGAAAGACCTTTTGCTTTATGTCATCATTCAGTCATCAGGCTGCTCATGTGTGTCCTGAAACATATGCAGGACATGAAAATTCCTTGACATCAAACACCTTTTCTTTTTCTTCTTTTTCGCGTAAGGAATTATATCCACTAATTATAGAAGATGATAATTTTTTTTTTCTTTTGGCATTTTTATTTCTACAATTGCATAAAGGACGTAAAAGTACTTTGAAGTTAGAACTTATCCAAATGTGAATGTATGTGGCTGCTAAAAGCGTCCTTCAAATTTTTTTGCAAGGTGGTCTGTATTAAGTACTGGTTCTGTTTTTGCCTATAAGTTTGAAAATTCTTAAGCATTTAGCAGTATAGCTCCTTTTAGCTTAAATGTGTCTTGGCCTGATCACTGATCCAAGTCCAAAACCCGATCTATGGACGGCCTAAAACTTACCTGCAACAACGTATATATTACCAAAATCATGTACGGAACACAACACAGCTGTTTGTACTTTGGTCCAAATTTGGATCCTTGATATTTAATCAAGAAAATGCCATCTAATATATCACTTTCAATGAAAATCTACAGTACATGTAACATTTACTGAGAGAATAAATTAATTTATAAAGAGGGTTTTTGTTTTCTTGCATTGCAGAGGCTACTACAGATGCACACATCGTGGAACACAGGGTTGCGTAGCTACCAAGCAAGTTCAGAAATCAGATGCAGATCCAACAACCTTCGTGCTAACCTACAGGGGAGTCCATACTTGTAACAAAGCCTCTCAGTTGGCTAGGGTTAAAGAAGGCTTAAAAGGCAACCAAAATACAACCCTAGAAGTCAAAAAAGCGAAACAATTTTCACCAGAGATGTCATTTAGTTTTGGAAGAGCAGGGCTTAGAGTTAAAACTGAACATTTGGACGCTGGAGAGAAAGATATATTTTCACCATTCTCCTTCCCTTCCACTCCGATTGAATCCGAAAAAGTTGGGGAACATATTTTCTGCTTAACGATGATGGAGAACAATTTGGTCGATAGCTATGCTCCAATATTTGGATCTCCACCAGCAACATTTGAGTCGGACTACTTGGCGGTGTCACCGTGCCATATGAGCAGTTTCGGACTAGCGCATGATGTGCAGACTTCAGAATCTGGTCTCACTGAGATAATCTCAGCTCCAACTTCAGTCACCAATTCACCAATTGGGGATTTTGATTTCTCAATTGATGATTTTGAATTTCCCCCAGATTGTTTGGTTTAAAATGTTAACTTTTTCCCTCTCCACGTGAGAAAGAAAAATACCCCAGAAAAAATTGCAGAGGAGAAGATGAGGTTTGTGAAGAGAGCTTTCCTCTGCCTAGGTAGAAGTAACGTGTGAGGTAGCATTTCTGTGTGTCTCTTTGCCTTTCTTTTTCTTCTTTCCACTTCTAGTCTCATTGATTTGTAAATTCTTTGGTCCCAAGAGGAATAGTGCTGATTTTAAAAAATAAAATTGCATTCGAGATAAAGATTGTATTAAATACATTTAAATATTGTAACCAAACCTGTAAATATTATCAAAATTTGAACTTCTTAACTGCTGCAATTGACAGACCACTGATCAGAGGCAAGTTATTTATTTGTCACTGGTCATTACTCGGGTACAACAGTATTTTGGCTGGAAGCAAACTCACCCATCTTTTGGGCCCACTTTAGAGTGTCATCTAATATCACCTTGGCATCAAATTTGTACTCAAATCCAATTTTCTTCAGCTTTGTGGAACCCCAGCCAATGTCTCTCCCCGAATCTTCCACAAACCTGAAACAAGGATAATGTGTATTGTTAGGAACCATTGTAGATTTTAGAAGTTGTTATTAGTGCTCTAAAAGCGATATCATGCGCCTTTGCAAAAATACAAAGGAGGAATTACAATTTGAATAGTGCATGATAACTTTTTTAGAATATCAGAACAACAGTACTGTAAAATTTTCTTAATAGCTTATGTAGCAAGTTAGAACTTACTCTTCAGCTATTCTGAGACCTGGGTAGTTTTTTTCCCAGTGAGATGCTATTTCTGCTGAAGACAAATATGCACTAACACATAGAAATCTGCCATTGATGGAAGGCTTCTCCATGCATAATATGTGTGCCTCGCAAACATCTTCAATGTGCACAATTGGAACTTTACCAAGCAATTCCTCCAAAAATTTCAGGGTTTGGTATCTCCTACTATCTTTTGTGATTTGTGAAATGAGAACTCCCATGCTCTCAGGCATAGCAGTGAGAAGTGTGTCCCCTCCCACAAGGCCACAGGCAATGCTGACTACTTCAAGGTCACCACTAGTGTGCTTCAACACTTCTTTCTCTGAAAGACTCTTTGAGTGTGTATAGTCCTACAAACACATATTAACCACTCTTTCGTTTTTTTTCTCTTTTAAAAAAAGCAAAGTACTAACAAATAATAGACGATTCCATTCTTAAGGAAGAAATATGCTAGAGTCAGTTGCATGTGGGCATGTGAAGAAATCCTGTCCACATGGCTTATTTCCCACTCTTACCATCAATGGTTGAGATTTCTTCATAAGCGAATAGAACAACTTTCTTACACAATAATTATAAATTTTGTTTCTTAATTGAAATAAATTTGATATACTTACAATCAATACTTTATTGGCAAAGGCAAATGAAAGATTGAGGGGAGTCCAACAGGACTCATCCATAAACTGTTTGAAGCCATTTCCAGAGTCTTTGATTGGTGATGCGGCCACCACAGAGGCTGTGTAAATGAGCCGCTTAATGGTGCCTGATTTGATACAAGACCTCACTATGCTCTTAATTCCCGAAACTGCAGCTTCAGAAGTGTCTTTGAACTAGTCCAGTAGTAAACAAGCGTGGCATTAGAGCATCTCCAAGGAGATGTCAAGTCTTAAGTGAATATGTCATATTTGACATAAAAAATCATTCTAACCGAAGTATTATTTGCTGACCAGATTTGAAACCTTTATGATTAGGAGTCAGATTTGACATCAACGTCAAATTTATTTTTAATTAGTTTTAATAGTGTGTTCCTTATTCCACTAACATTTTAACCAACAAAAATTTTGGTTTCAAAATAGTTTTTTAATAAATACAATCATTTAAAGCTCTATATTAATAACAAAAATATTTGATAATCAAAATTTGACATAAGACATAAGATTATCACATAAGTCATTAATTGCAATTTAACTGTTATAAATTGACATTTTGTTTGGAGGTTGGAGGTGTTATTAGGTATTAACCATAGTCATTAGTGATGACATGGTTACTTAGTAATGAAGAATATAGTTAGTTGAAATGTGTTGGTAGGTTGTCATAAGGATAAGATTTGTTAGTATAGTTAGAAGGGTATTATTGTAATTAGGTTATATGGCTATATAAGGGATTGTATAGCTATCATTTCCTTAAGTTGTTTTGTATACATTTTCTCCATTTTAATCAATATAATCTTTCTGGTTTTTCTCTCTATCATCTTCATCTTCCTTTGTACCAATTCTTCATCTTTTACAATGTAGTTAATATGGTATCAGAGCCACCAAGGCTCACGCCATGGATCTTGGTGGTCGATTCCTCTTCTCTCATTACTTTCTATCTTTCTTCATTATTTTCTTTTGTTTTCGCTTATTTGATTAGTGTTGAGTGTTTAGCTTTGGATCTGGAATTTTTTTTTTTCCGCCGAGGGTTATGTTTAGTTTTGGGGTTTTTCCTCGGGGTTTCAAGATGAAGCCGGCGAGACCATCACGGCACCACTACTTGACCTTCACATGGAAGATGTCGGTCTTCTCCCTTCAGCACGCCGTTCTTTAGAGCTGAAATTTTGGCGGGGAGCAAAATCAAAGTTCACCCATGATTCTGCGTAATCTCTACCAGAAAGAAGCTATGGTTGTCAGTATATGGTGACTAATTCGCCTGGGTTTTCATGAAGATCTACATAGTTTCAGAAATTGGGGATATGAAATTCAAAAGAAATTATGGATTTGTGAGAGATTTGGGCTATGAACAGAGTGTCGGTCAAAATCTGGATCGTCAAAAGATTATGGTGCCGAGATCCATCTTATTTCTGCTATGCAAATCTCGATTCGGTGGTGATTATTTCTGCTTTTCGTCTGGGAATTTCTCTTCTGCGTTGCTGATTGGAAAGTGGGATCTTGGACTCTGTCAGGTTTACTACCTCTCCGATCTTGATTCTTCCGCTGTTATCGTTTTCAAGGGTTGTTGCAGAGGTGCGAAATCAGAGTGTTGGATTCTTCTGGGCTTTAATTCGAAGATTATAGTCAATTTTTGATTTCTAGGTTGCTAAATTTTCAAGATGTTGAAGTGGGATATTTCTGATTGATCTGGGATATATGTGTTGATTTGGGTGTTTGTGTTCATCTGCATATATTGTATTGGATATGGTGATGTGTTGAAATACGAAGTTTTGTAGTCAAGAAAGTGTCAATCTTTCCAGAAAGTGTCATTCTTTCTGCATCAAGAAAGTGTTATTCTTTCTGCATCAACAACGTGTGGGAGTTTCTACGATTCTGATGATCTGGTGAAGACTTCCGCTGGTTTGGGTGCTGCTTGAAGATTGGGTGTTTGGTGATCTGAAACGGCGCTGTATGGTTGTTTGGAGATTTGGTGGTGCGATTTTGGTAAATGAGGTGAATTCGTTTACTGGTTTTGTTTGTTGCTTATTTCTTGAAGTTGTGGCCTTTGATGTACTTTCGAGATTTTATTGAAGTGAAGATTTGGAGCTTTTTTGGTAGAATCTTGATGTGTTGATCTCTGCAAGTATTAGTTTTCTTGTCAATTTAAAGAAGAAAGTGTCATTCTTTCTATGAATCTTGGAGTTTCATTCTCCTAAGTTGCCGTATGATTTGGAGTTTCATTCTCCTAAGTTGCAGTATGATTTGTGTTCATGGAGTGTCAGTCTCCTTATTTGGTATTTTTAGTAGAAGTTTGAGATTTGTGTTGTGCTTTGGAGTGTCATTCTCCTTGGCTGATTTGGTTTCTTGGAGTGTCATTCTCCGTGGTAGTTTAGTTTCTTGGGAGTGTCATTCTCCTTGGTAAATTTAGTTTCTTGGCAGTGTCAACTATGGCTTCTCAGTTCACAGTCGAAAATTTGTTGGGTATGTTCAGACCAAGACCACAAAGCATAGCTCTTTCTCCCGCAACCATCATGTACTTTGGAACATCCTGTGCCATCACAGAACCACCACCAATAAATGAGAAATAGCCAACATGGCAGAATTGATGAACGACAACAGCCCTTGCAGACATCTTGGTCTTGCAGTTCCAGATCAGTTTCAGCGTTCTAGCTTGTTCAACCTTCAGTTGGCTACACCAAGTTCAGTTTGAGGGGGGAGTATTAACCATAGTCATTAGTGATGACATGGTTACTTAGTAATGAAGAATATAGTTAGTTGAAATGTGTTGGTAGGTTGTCATAAGGATAAGATTTGTTAGTATAGTTAGAAGGGTATTATTGTAATTAGGTTATATGGCTATATAAGGGATTGTATAGCTATCATTTCCTTAAGTTGTTTTGTATACATTTTCTCCATTTTAATCAATATAATCTTTCTGGTTTTTCTCTCTATCATCTTCATCTTCCTTTGTACCAATTCTTCATCTTTTACAATGTAGTTAATATTAGGAAACTTATTAAACTCTCAAGTTTGCAGCAGTTGGATTTAATCAAAAAGCCGCTGGTATTGGTATATAGATTGAACATCTTGTTACATATAATTAACACAAAACATTACTGTCACACATATAATAATATTTTCTAGTGAGGAAGGCACAGGACAAAAACTAGTAACTTTTCGCAACACACAAAAAAAAATTTACTTTCTCGATCAGATAAGTAGAAATAATAATTAACAATTCTTTCAAACCTTTTCAGATCTAGATCTCCCCTTTTTCTTTTCTTTTTCTATTCTTGTAATATTTTCAGTCAATAAGACAAGACGATGAGGAAGCTAACCTGATTATCCTTGGGCTCGTGCTGCAAAGGGGTGGCCAAGTGAAAAATATAGTTGCACCCTTGAATTGCTGTCTCAAACTCATCAGGATTATATATATCTGCTTCAAACAATTTCAGTCTGTTGTCTGCACCAAGAGTAGGAAGACCCTTGAGAAGTCCCACTTTAAATGGATCACCTGCAAAAATATTTATCCACAATATTAATTAAGCAAGTTTTGTGTGTGTGTGTGTGTGTGTGTGTGTGTGTGTGTGTGAGAGAGAGAGAGAGAGAGAGAGGGGAGAGAGAGAGAGAGAACCCAGATTTCTTAGGGTTGCATGGACGGTGTATCCTTTCTCTAAGAGCCTTTTGATAAGTGAAGAGCCGAGATAGCTTGAGCCTCCAGTAACGCAAACCCTAGTGTTCTCCATTTGCGAATTCGATCAGCAATTCTAAGCAAAATTCCAAGTACTATATCTAGTCTTGTGATTTTTATACTAGTGAGGAGTAAATTTATAGATTAAATTTACAAATTATACGATGTATCATCAATAAAAAAATGAACATGATTTATAATGTTTAAGTAATAATTTAACCTTTATAGCATTACTTTTTTGGAAAAATTTGAAATAAGTCCAATTTTATAGATTTACTTTTGAAATAGGTCCAATTTTTTAATGACTTTTGGCTTTTGAAATAGATTCAATTTTTAGTTACTTTTATCCATATAAAAGACCTTTATACAGCAATATATTAAATCTTGAAAGTAACGTCATCGAACCGGCATGGTGAGGAATTTCCGAAAACTCCAAATTCTTGAATAATGGTGCATTGCATGGCAGTGCCACGTTGTGGTTATTCACCACTCATAATATAATAATGTCAAAAGAGCCGTGTCACATTATACTCTTCCAAAACCCGGTGGAAAAGTATTGTTTATTAACAGTGCTTCACCGGTTTTGCCCCTTTCTTGATGTGTAATTTTTAGGTTTTCTTTTTGGATTATGCAGTGAGTTCACGATTTTGCCCCTTTCTTATTTCTGGTGACGTGTGTTGCTCTTCTTGGAAAGGTGCTCTGTGGTAGGAATAGACATGTGTCACAATTGTATTGGAGACTCTTGGAGTTACTTATATGTGTATGGTATTTATAAGTCAAGTGTGTCATACCAGGATACTTTCGGAACCCACGTGTTATATTATCCTCAAAACGGGTCAATCTAGGTGGGTTTTGGGTGGAAATGAACGAGGGGAGGTCGGGTAGGTGTTTGGTAGGGGTGGTAGGCCATGAATTGTCGAAAAAAATGGACAAAAAACCCATCGAAAATTGTTGCAGGCAGGGGTCGAGTCGTGGGCAATGGGAACCCAGCCGGTTCCCCTCTTTCTCTCTTCCTTCATTTCCCTCCTTTCTTTCCCCTCCTATTGGTTCATTCCTCACCTCTCTCCTTCTCATTGGTCCGGTTCCTCCCTTTTCTCTCCTTTCTTTTCCATCTCCACCGTCCATTTCTCTCATTTCCTTCAATCTTGGCCATACACATGGCTTCCCAAATTTTACTCCAACAATCTGGAGCCTTCTAGAAAATGATCAATTCACCATTTTGTCATCGATTTCATTCGTTAATAACTCATTCGTTAGAACTCCAAATTGCGTTCCGTTTGCACCCACGCGTTTGTAGCGACGAGTACTATGATGATACGCCAAGAAAACGGATCTTACGTGACACAACAAGGCGGTCAACAAAAGTCAACGTATTTGCCTCGAAAGGTATTTTCCTAAATTCACGTTTTAAAATTATAAAAACCTTAATTTTGGGGACGGGTCGTTACACAAGTAAAAATGAATACCACTAGATCGTGGTACTGAATGGCGATTAGATTATTACTTAAGTATTGATTAACATGCTTATTTTCTATTGATGGGGGGAAACTTGCGTAGGGCTTTGCTTGCCACTGGATTTGTTGAGTGACACTACAATTCAATCAAATCTCACCACATGGCAAGTCTTAAATATAATTTTATCAATTTTTTATTTAAAACTCTCATAATGTTGCAGTTGTATTAGATTAGGAATGTGATTGTGTAAATCGTAGTGGATCTAGGAATATCTCTTATATTCCTATTAGGAGTTGATTACCTATGAAGAGTTGTAATCCTAAAAGGGTAAATCCTACTACTATAAAAAAAAGGCACAATGGGTGGAATAGAACACACCTCACAATTACACATCTCTCTCCTCTCAACTATTGCCGCACCCCTCTTTCTATGGCCTCTATAATTGTTTAGTAAATTATGTCTACAACACGTTATCAGCACACTCTTGACGCTGCGCTAAAGAGAGTTTGATCTTTAATTAGGGAAGTATTACGTTTTAATCATTCTTTTTATGATTAATTTATTATTTTATTAAATCGATCTACATGCTATTTATTCAATTTAATTTTTCTATGTTGAACGTGATACAACGCATTGGAGATGCAATTCCGGCTTTCTGAGAAGGATCTTCTACAAATTTAAGGGCTTTTGTTGTTTTCTGCCAATCAGGTACACTTAAAATAAAGGAAGATATTTGAAATGACCATGAAGCATGAAAACATTCCCCATGATGCATGAACCCCCTACATTTATATTTATCTTCTGATATATATTGCATATGTTTCATATATTTGTCAATATATATATATATATGCATTCATGCATTATGCAATTATAAAATTGCTATGTGGAATTTGTGAGTCAAAGAATTGAAAGAAAATAGAAGCAATTTTGGTTCTTTTTACAAACCCTAGAATTCGAAAAAATAAAAAGAGGAAATTCAAATTTGGGAAATCTACGGCTGAGCCGCGACCTGGAGCTATGCCACCACACCGACCTCACCCTCTTGGACATGGAAATGTGAAGCAACAGCCTTTTTGGGCTTGCTGCATGTGTGTAAGAATTAGGCATATGCCTGGGCTCCTTACTGAAGGCTTGCAGCTTTTGGCCCACATACCAACAAATTTTTACGTTGGGCCTATCACACTCAGGTACGTGCCAAGACCAAGCCAGCACAACTGGGCTTGTTCTCCTCTATTGCAAGCTTACAACTTGCGTGCTTTTATGGGCTGTTGTGCAGCCATATTATGTAGCCCAAGGCCTGCATCTTGATGTATAGCTGTGCTTCACACAACCAGCCTACACGTGTTGGGATGTGATTTTTTTCCGAACCCAATGTCCTGTTTTTGGCATTCCTGCTTCATTACCATACTCAAATATTTTTTGGATGTTTTTGGTTAAAGCCACACTAGGCTATATTTTCTTAATTATTTGGCCCGAAGCTATCTAAATTGAATATGACCTGAAGTCATTATTTTTGCTTCTACAATCGACCCTGAATGGTCCCGATCTATTGAATTAATTAAAAGTGACATGCAGTCTCTTAATCTGACAAGACATCCAAAATTATTGACCTGAAGATCACTTTTGGACATTAACAATTCAATATTTTATTTCTTTTCTTTGAACCATTAACTCACTTTCGTAGTCTCGAAGCGCTCACACTTGAGTTCCCAAAGCAACTCAAATCCACTACACTTAAATCAGCATATTGCATTATGTGTTTTTGCAGGAACCTTTCCTTTATGAACTAAACGTTCATAAACTAAATTGAACCTGTAGTTTCAAATTTAGTGCCTTTGAAACCCGAAGTTTTCATAAAACAAATACACCCATGAAAACTCGATGTTTTTCATCAAAACCATGTCTTAGAACTCGAATGTTCTAAGTTTGATGTTTATGGATGATTTATTCCCATAACACCAATCACAATCTTGTTCCCTCCAATTCAATGGATTGTTAAACCGTCACAAGTTCAATTTCCCTTATTTGGACGTTTCTAATGGAAACCACTTTATGTGGGGTATAAGACGTGAATCTCCACTTGACTATCAAGAAGCTAAGAAACCATTGTAACCAACAATGGCATGGAAGAGCTGAATAAGCCTCCACTATGATCTTCATCCAAAGACTTATGCCTGAAGCATTATGAACCGAAGTATCTCCCGAACGAGGATTACATGGCTCTTTGGCTCGCTCCTATGGACCGTTTAATCATACAAGACATTGCCTGAAGTACACCATGATTACGTCCATGAATGAGTACGATTCTAAAGTTTATAAATCTGATCGAATTTTGACTGGAGAATACTTTTCTCGTCCTTCCACGTTTCTAACACACTCCTGAAGCAGCAGTGAGAAAGCGGAAGTTTACCAAATTCTTGGATCTGATTACTACCACAAACATGAAAGAAAGGTATAGACCCAGTTCGGTTGAAGTCTGTCGAACGGTATAGACTCAGTTTAGTTGGAGTCTACCGAATGGCCAAACCCAGTTCGGTTAAAGCTTACCGAATGGTAATACCCTGCTTTCGGATGCGCCGAAAGGCATGCTCTGCTTTGGCAGAGGTGCACCGAATGCTACTACTCTAATTCGGCAGAGGCCTACCGAACAGACCCCTCCAACTTCAGCCTACCGAACCTAATTCGGGGTCTGTCTCTCTCACAATCCAATTTCAAGTTTGTTTTTACAACATATGGTAGAATCAGGGCCTGCCAAGGTATGGCATCATGCCCGAAGCATGATCCTTGGCACCTAAGACCTAAAACTTCAAGAATAAGGGATAATATTCCAAAGCGTTAACCCTGCAGAATCTACTTATGTCTCGATGGAATAGATCATTGGTTATGCACTTGTTCGTGCCCTTACCAATGTCATTAAGGAGTACCATTCTCGTAGTCAATATGTGATACTAATTTTGCTCAAGCAAACATCCTTAGAAGAGCATAATTTTGACATGAATGGCCTTCTTGGCTGAATCCCCTTAGTAAACCATTTACTTTGTGAACATTTTTCCATGTTCTTGGATTCACGTTTGGTGTTTGTTTTACTTATGGATAATCTTATTGATATTGTCCTCAAAAATGAGTTAATTGAATCATGTTGCTTGTATACATGTGACCGAATTCAATTAAACACGTGATTATGTAGGAATGTGGGAAAGTTAGTTGTTTGGATGAATTCGATACTACGCACACTAATTTTACACCTAAATCACATCTCTAACAACAACTTCAAGTCTATCCAACCTAATTAAGAGCATTGGCACGCTCCTCGTTGTATTAATGGTACTGAATTACCATTTAAAGGACCTTAAATTCTCCCTGTTGTTGAGTTTTAAAGGATATTTGAGATGACAATGATCATGAATGAAACCACTGACGAAAATAGAGTGAAATATCTTTGCACTACCTCCAAAAATGAGCCTGAAGCTTTGATTTGGGGCCAATGAGTTGTTTGCCAACTGGGAACACACCACATGTGGCCGGCTTGGAGCCTAGTGATTGATCAGTATACTTGCTTTGGCATGCCCTTTTGGGACACTTAGGTCTAACAATGATACTACAACGTATCTCTTTACCCGAAGTAAGGATCTTGTGCCTCCAAGCACATCTTGCCAAGCCTACTTATTAGGGAAATTGATTTTCTAAATCATCCCTCACAAAGATATGAAACGGCCCTCTTTTCACAGTGGATTCAAAGGAATATATATAGACTAATCCAACCAAAATGTGGACCATATAAATATTTATGATTTTGGTTGATGAATCGACAAACTGGTCATATATTTGTCTACACACATTGCTGCTAAACCTCCTGGCCAATTAAGGGTTCACCACACTACTTATCCCATAAAGTCTGGGAGACTGGATAATGTCGGAGAGTTTATATCGACAATTTTTTGATAAAGTACTGCATGTCTTTTGGCTTTATAATTGAACATCGAATTCCTATGTTCACCCCAAATAGCCTCGCCTAGCGATCATAAAGCGCAATTTCAATGATCGCCAGGATTTTGGTAAATGTGCCAAGTTTTCGGTTTCTGCCTAGGGCTATGCAATCTTGTACATAGTTATGTTGGTCCACCTTGAGGCCCATTGTCACCCAACCTATATGACGTTACAATTGGTTACTGGGTACGAACCTGATGCTTTTCGTATTTACGCATTTGGATGTGCATTCCATATGCCAAGTTGCTCTGCCGCAATGCACCAACATGGGTCATCAAAGAAGGATGTGAATCTTTGTCGATTATGATTCTCCTTCACACTAGCTCTCTTAGAGCCCTTGCACGAGATCTCTTTATCGCTCATTGATGGGTTGTCACTTTAATGAGATAGTTTTCCCGCCGTTATGAGAGATAAGAACGTCAACGTTCCTGTAGAACGGTGCGAATTTACATGGATGTTGCCCACTATGTCTCATCTCGATCCCTGTACCGCACAAGTGTGATAAGCACATGCGATGTATTCTAGCTTTCAGAATGTTGCTCCAGATGCATTCCTCTGATCTAGCTAAAGTGACGAGGTCATATACCAACTGCAAACATGCCTGCAAGGATAGACGTACATAACGAACGTAAAGTCAACATCCCTGAAGGGTGTGCCGCCCCTGTTAGACGATCCGGTACACCGGCGGATAGCCAATCAATCTGTCTTGGCTTGAAGCACGACAGATCACTCGATTCATAGGATTCACTTCCCTATAAAAGGAAGGCATGGCACACAATGAATCCATATTCGATCATTGTATCAAATCTTTTCCATCTTATGAGATTAATTCGGATTACTCCCAAGACTTGAAGTTCTTGGTCCAGTATACTAGTTTGGATGAGATAATGGAATTGGAACGAGATTATCATCGATGATGTTTTCACTTATATGGTAGCTACCGACATACATGAAAAGCGACGATATTGAACCATGTTCCATTGATTAAAATGATAACGTAGAACTGATTGAACAACCAAAATTACAATCCAAGTTAAATTCCTTACCAAAGTGTGTTTAGACCTATTATTCCTACACTGCCTAAAGTAACTCTATTGTGTTACAAGTGGGAAATAAAGCGTTATGAGATAATGAAATAGGGCGATATGATGAAAAGTAACCCTGTGATTGATTGCAGCATCATGAAATGTGGTTAACGTTTCTCCATGAGGATATAGATACGAAGATTTACATGTAAGTTCCCGAAGAATTACATGGACTGATTCAAATAGTTCCAAACCACGGAACACCCTCTTAACTTGTTTGAGGCGTTTACATATGGATTGAAGCAATCCAACGGATGTGGTATACCCATCTAAGTGATTAATTGATCAATTAGGGATATAAATTATGCTCTTACGTGTTAAACTATGAAATCTTATTCTGAATTGCTAGAGTTACAGTTTATGTCAAATGACATGAATCTACTAATACTCCGGAAGAGCTTGAGAAAACTGCCTCACACCTAAAGATGGAATTTGATATGAAGGATCTTGGGAAAACTCGTTTATGCCTTGACCTGAAGTTGAAACATTGTTCTGAAGATACTTTGGTCTATCAGTCGAACTACACCCTGAAGGTGTTACTTTTGAGTATACTTGTGTTCGTCCATACGTTATATGCAAATGAGACCCTTGAAGAGGTTATGGAATCCGAAATTCCATATCTAAAGTTCAACTTTGCGCTTCGTTGTACTTAGCTCATTGTATTAAACATGACATCTCTTTTGCAGTTGATTTATTGGTAAAGATACAGCACTGCGCCTACACGCAACCACTGAATTGGTATTAAAGACATACCCTGAAGGTACTACGAGGGCAAATCCCAACACATCTCGAGTGGATCCAATCCCCTGATCCTCGGATTGATGCTTGCTTTGTTTGTTATGCTGACACTGGTTACTTATCAAACCCGCACAAGGAAAATCCCCGAATGGTTATGTCTTTACTGTTAAGGATATAACAATATCTTGGAGGTCCACGATATGACCTTAGTTGCGAAATCTTCGAATCGTTCCAAGACTCATCTTACTTCACTACGCCACAAGTGAGACATGGTTAGGAGTTCTTGTTGAGTATATTCGAAGTACTTACTGTGTTTTCACCCATCGTTAAGTCCTAACAGTGATCCATGAAAACCATGTTGCATGTATCAACCCAGCCAAGCCTTGATACATCAACGAAGTCAACGCCAAGACATATTGTGTCTACATCTACATCAGCAAAGCATTAGGAGATTGAAGTCATGCAAGCCGATCCCAGACAACCTTGCCGACCTCTACACGACGTCACTACCGAAGTCAACCTTCCAGAAGCTTGTCCGAGGAATTGGTATGCTTAACTATCATATGCAATGCTTGTAGTTCTCATTTGGAAATTCTGTCAAACTCAGGGGGAGTATCCAGAAGTGTACTCACTTGATCTTAATGTACTCTTTTTCTCTCTCTTTTCTTTATTATTGATGCATCCCTATCTCAATGGCCTCCATAATTGTCCAGTAAATTATGCCTACAACACATAAATATTTTTTTTCTACTTATTAATATACATCATGAGATTAATCTAGTGATTACATTTTAGAGGAAATTAGAATGCCCTACAATTTTTCTATAGTTGTTAGGTTAAACATTCACCCCTTTTAAAGATTTGATTAAGGTGCCTTAATCAATTGTCACCTCAATAACTTTCTATTTATTTAATTTCCACGTCATTAATTTAAATGCATTTATATAAAGTTATAAGGTAGCAACTAATTGCCTAGAATATAGGTATTTAATTTCGTCAACCCCCTTCTCCGCATTAAATGACATTGTTTTTAATAAAATAAAATAAAAACTTAATTATCTAATTCCTCATTATCAGTATTAAAAAGAAAGTTCTCTTTCTATTAAAAATGTCTCAATAAAAAGTCTTCAATACATATTTTTTTCACGTATAGATATATAAAAAATATACTTAAAATTTATGGTACATTTGAGAACAAAAGTATCGACTTTTGGTATGTTTAGATTTCAAATGTACCGAGAAACCAAATGTACCAAAAATTCAAATGTACCATAAAACCAAATGTACCCATTGTTATGTAACCTTTTTGGTACGTTTAGATTTCAAATGTATCGAGAAAGCAAATGTACAAAAATTTCAAATGTACCATAAAACCAAATGTGCCCACTGGCATGTAACCTTTTTGGTACGTTTAGATTCCAAATGTACCAAAAAAAACAAGTGTACAAAAAATCCCAAATGTACCACAAAATCAAATGTCTCTATCAGATAACCTTTTTGGTACATTTACATTCCAAATGTATCGAGAAATACAAAAAATCAAATCCACTATAAAACTAAATATGTCCATATTATAGGTAACTAGACATAGCTATATAATCAAACAAATCTTTATTATGAGCTGGGTCTTTTCAAATAATCAAATATGACAATATTTTTTTTATAAATATTCTACTATATTAAAAAAAAAGTATAACAAAAAATTTAAAAAAAAGAGTTTTAACGAAAAGCACACGGTACTGTTCACTTTAACGAAAAACCACATTTTTATACTAAAAAGTCAAACCTGGTACTATTCACTTTACCCTTTATTTTGTCATTATCATTAAAACTCAAAGTTTTCAAGCCTTTTTCATTAGTTTTCATTTTAAAAAATGCATAGAGATGGATAATATAAATGCCTAAATATAGGGATAATAGGTAAAGAAAAAAAAAGGAAAACGAAATGCCCAGGAGAAGTCGTGAAAACTAAAATTCTAAAGAAAATTGAACTTATGTGAAAAACTGAAATTAATAACCAAAATTTTAGGAAAATGTTTGATCAAAATTTTAAAGGGAACTTTAACGAAAAGCTCCCGGTACTGTTCACTTTAACGAAAAACCATATTTTTACACTAAAAAGTCAATCATGTTACTATTCACTTTACCCTTTATTTTGTCCTTATCGTTAAAACTCAAAGTTTTCAAACCCTTTTCATTAGTTTTCCTATTTTTTTTTTAAAAGAAGTGTATGTTTAGCCTAAAAAATTAAAAAACGAGGCACCAATTTTCCCCTCTCTATTTTTCTTCCCAAATTTTCTCTATCGTCTTCTTTGCCATCTATGTACTTCCTTTCTTCATAAAAATCTGCAAAAGAAACAATTAAGTCATCTTTTCCAACTATCATCAAATGAAAAAAAGAAAAATCCAACACATTTTTCACTTTTTACAAAAGCTGTTTGTTTTTTTTAGTTATGAGCAACCTTTTATGGCCCAGCACATCACTTGTATATAATCTCATATAATTAAAAATAAAAAAATTTGCTGTACAATTTATAGAGATTCTTTGTTGAGTGATTGCGGCATTGAATAGTAACAAGAAACCCTAACGACACTGTTAAGCTTTCGTTTAGTTTAATATGGATTTTTTTATTTTAATTACAGGAATTGGGGTTTTCTTTAGAGGTGAAAATCCCATAGATATAAATTTTAATGGAGGTAGCATGCACATAAGAAAAGTCAAGTAGATCTAGCAAAGAAAATCAATTAATACAACCTGTGAAGCCACAAATTGGGACGAAGACGGTAAACAGAATTTGGAAGAATATTTTAATGGCTTAATTTTTTTTTTCTCGTATTCTTTTTTTTACTTTTTGAGGAGAACTTTCTCGTATTCTTATGAAGAAAGGAAAGATACAGAGAGGGGAAGAAGACCGAAGATAAAATTTGGGAAGAAACAGGAGAGAAAGGAGAAGAGGAAAAATAAAATGAACCAGTCAATTAATCTCATGTTGTATATTAATTAGTTGGAAAAATAAGTATGAGAGATTTAAATATAAAAATGAAAATAAATATATTCAGGACTTGCCATGCGGCGAGTTTTGATTGGTTTGTCATGCTACTTAGCAAAGTCCAGTAGCAAGAAAAGTCTCACACAAGTTTTTCTCCTATTGATGACACATTATTTAATTTAAAAATTTAGCCTCTCTAACATTATTCAAATTAAAATAGCAAAAGGCAACCATTATTTTCAACTTTTGACAAAATCCACATTTCCAAAATGCTTCATCATAATGGTTTTTTAGTTGCCTAGCTTTAATTGAATCTAAGGTGATCCGTAGATATCTTCGATCTAGATAAAAACATGATACCAGTCTCGGCTTGAATCATGATTTCTCTCTTTGACGGCTTCTCAGTAATGAAGCAACTCAATCTATTTGCTAGACTGTCAATTTGATGGGCATCTTGAAATATTGAGAAACCTAAAAGTCTATATCCAAGAATAAAGTTGCAATACTGTTGCTACATTTCAATTATTCCATCTTTGACAAACAAACAACAAATTATGATATTAGTCACCCACATGTGTTTACAAATATGTGATCGACAATCACTGATAAAATAGTCTTCATATTTTAGAACCTACTAGATAAACGTATCGTATACGAACATGTACGTGAACGATTGGATTTCATAAAGATCCTACTAAAAGCGCTTGCAAATTGGTACTAACTTCTCATTTACTTGAGGGTATAGAATTTGAGTGTAAATCTACATAAGCATTTACTACTCCCAGCCCTTGTTTCATCGCTCTCCTTATTGCCCTCACCCAAAACGAAAAAAAAAAACAAAAACAAAAATGTTACAATATTACATTAGGCCGGAAAATGTTAGTGTAATACTAATATATTGAGTTTATATAAGAATCATATTCTTTCAGTCCAGAGTGTGCTGAAAAATTTGAGTGTGATATAAACTAGTAGATTTTGAAGTATGACTCTCACAGTTATTGAAATCACACTAATTTAGCAGCAATGTTAAAAATATCAAACGAAAACCGTCTGATTCCTATAAATGGTAGAGACAAAATTGATAACGTTGTATAAATGGTAGAGACAAAATTGATAACGTTGTTGACACTTTCTACTAGAAATAAGTCATTTCATTGTATGTAAGATTAATAATATGATCAAATATTAAATTTTTGTATCCAATTAGCACTTCTCAAAATAGAAATTAAACAAAATCTACTAAAGCCGTCGGCTTTTCAACATTTTGGACCTATCAAAAAATGTTTCAACAATTTGGTATATGAATATTCTGCACATCAGTTATTAAGATAAAGCAATCGAAATTGACCTGAATTAAGTGCAATCGAGTGCAGCTTACATAATTAACAAGTACCAACAGATGGATAGCAAATGACACGCAGCTGACGCGATGGCTTGCTAATAATCTGTACAGTCTCTTTGCAAGAATCTTCCACAATTGTACTTGTATATTATTTGTAATACAAAACTTTATATCTCAAATCATGCAATACATAGGCATCTCTGAGACATAACTAAATATTACATGAATTTGATTCACCTTTTTAGTTTTATTTTTTAATTAAATTATAAGTGTGGATTACCGTAAGTTGATAGAAAAATGAGATATTTATAAAAGGGCAATTTTGAAGATTTAAAATAGTAATAACGTTTGTAATTTAAAAAAAGAATGAAACTACCAAATATAGCAACTGGGTAGCAAAGTTATATTTACTATGTTGCGCAGAAAAAATGAATCTCTAAGAGTTTGAAAATAAAACTTGGGCCCCGTAAGATTAGATAAACTTAAGATATTAATATTTTCAAGTGAAAAATAAAATTTGAAGAGTAGATTGAAGAGTTGGTTGGAGTAATATAAAGTGCCACATGGGTTACACTAGTAGAAAAACCCATTTGCGCGACAAAACTTTATGTGACGAAAGGAATTTCGTTGCGTAAAATAAGTTAGCGCGACGAACATACCACTTTGTCGCACCAGGTCGTTGGACAAAATTTAAGGCCCATAAGATGAGATAAACTTAAGATATTAATATTTTCAAGTGAAAAATAAAATTTGAAGAGTAGATTGAAGAGTTGGTTGGAGTAATATAAAGTGACACATGGGTTACACTAGTAGAAAAACCCATTTGCGCGACAAAACTTTATGCGATGAAAGGAATTTCGTTGCGTAAAATAGGTTAGCGCGACAAACATACCACTTTGTTGCACCAGGTCGTTGGACAAAATTTAATGGGACAAACAATTTGCACAACACCTTGTTTCGTCGTGCAAATGCCTGTATTTTAGCACCAAAATAAGTAAGGCGTGTGTTACTTTGCGCAACCAATTATTTGTCAATTGTTTAGTCAAAGTGTTGAATGTGGTATTTATTGCATGATTTTACGCGACGAAAACTCTTTACTTTTACTGAATTATTATTCCAATTTTTGTTTGCTTTTCCGTACGCGATGGCAGACTCTGGTGGTCATTCGTCAAAGAGAGTTCAGGGTGAAGGTTCTGGGAAAGGTAATACGTGCTAATTTTTGTTGGTTGTGTAAATTAATTAAATATTTAAGTAGACTATTATAAGTGTTTATTTTGTTGGTAGACAAGAAAAAGAGAGTTGAGACAAGCGTTCGATACACTTCTGCTGCTAAAGAGCTGCTACCGAAGAACTTATGCGGAATTAGTAGGATATGAGAAGTCGGATATGGTCAAAAAGTTTAGGGGTGACGTTGGGGTATTGGTGCGTGACAGATGCAGAGTGAATTGGCAATCTTGGAGAGACGTCCCCGAGGAAATAAAGATGGTCATGATCGATGCGTTAGCGGTACGTGTTAATTATTAATTAGTTAAATAATAATTTAGTTCTTTAGATAAAACATATTAGTGATATGTATAATTTATTTATTTTTGCATATCAACCTGATTGGGACATTAACACAAGTGACGCAAAATTGTTGAAGTGCATCGACGTCGTGTTCACGTATCATTTCCGAGAGTTGAAGTTTAATGTTGAACGTGACAGAGAGCAATAGCGAGTGGCTGGACCAGCGGATGATTAGAATAGTTTTTTTTTTATTAGGGTACTTATGGTTTATTAAATAATGATACTCAATTAGTATTTTGAGAAACTGTTTTCGAGACGGAATAAAATAAATATGTACAATTAGTCGCGTAAATCTTTACGCAACAAAAAGATTGCTGCTATAACCGTTGTGGGACAACAGTTTGTCGCGCAAAAACACTGTGAAACGGTCGGTCAGCGTTCAAGTCGTCGTATTTACTGCGTATTCACCACTTAATTAGGCGACGAAATTTTGGTCGCGTAAAGCGATGGTCAGTGGCGTTGAAGTGTCATTTATTGCATATTTATTTCGTACTTTGCGCGACGAAATGTTCATCGCACACTGAGTTTCTAGTCCTCAATGCGCGACGAAGTGGTGAGTTTCTAGTCCTCAATGCGCGACGAAGTGGTGAGTTTCTAGTCCTCAATGCGCGACGAAGTGGTTTGTCGCGTACAATGTTACATGTTCTTTATAAGCACATATTGTTTTTAATTGGGAGGAATTTAATTTGGGTTACTTTTTAATTAGGGTTAATTTGTAATTAGGGGTACTTTTTAATTAGGGGGAATTTAATTAGAGAATGTAATGTGGGGGATTAGGGTTAGGGGTAGGCACGGATTAGATTAGGGTTAGGGATATTTTCTAATTTAGGGGAATGATATATAATTAGGGTTAATTTTGTAATTAGGGCTTAATTCTAATTAGGATTAATTTGTAATAGGGGTACTTTTTAATTAGGGGAAATTTAATAGAGATAATTTGGGGGGTTAGGGTTAGGGTTAAGGGAATGTTATATTAAAATTACATATAGTTTATTTTTCTAAAGGGTTGTGATTTTCACGCACCCTTAACTACTTTTCCCACAACCCTCTTTATTTTTTAGTACTTAATTGGTATCCTATTATTTAATCTTCCATGTATACCCCTCCCTATTTAATCTTTTATTAATTACCATAAAAAAAGTAGGAAGGGTATATATGAAAGATTAAATAGTAGGATACCAATTAACTATTAAAAATAAGAAGGGGTGTGGGAAAAGTAGTTAAGGGTGTTTGAAAATCACAACCTTTTCTAAATAATAGTTAGAGCATTTTAATTTTAAAATTAATACTTCTGGTTTTAATTATGCTTGGACAAATTGTGAAAATTATAAAATTCGGTTTTAATTGTTAATCTTACTTATTAAATTAAGGTTAGGGTTGGTTTTTACTATCCGGATTAGGTTAGGGTTCTAGGAGAATAGGTTACGGTTCTAGTGGATTAATTTCAATTTGTACAAAATAGTTATATAATATTATTTTGCAATTACACTTTTAGTTTTAAATTTGTTTACCTATACAATTTAATTTTAAATTATTAATTTCAATTTTAATTTTGTAGCTGTCTCGCCTTATATCTACCTGGAGGGCTGTGAGCAGTGGGTCCCCAGCACCTCCTCCACCACCTCCTACTGGGAGGAGCGCTCCACCGATAGTGGGGCCTCAAGTGGTTGCGTTAGGAGGACCTGACGTGGCACAGGCGCTAGAATCACCGACGTCTTCAGTGGCGCTTCCGCCTAGTGCATGTCGTACTCACCAACGTGTTCAGACTCCCAACATGGCATCCGCATCTGCATCCAAGGCCATACGCCCAGGTAAAATAACAAAATTCATTTAATTTAGCTAAATGAAATGAAGTTATTTGCCACTTTAACAAAAAAAAAAATTGGAGAAGAAAAATCTAAACCTAGCTAAATGACTAGTTAAATATATTTACCAAACTTGATTTTTATCTTCAAAAATATGAGTTTTAAGATTATAACCTTGTGTAAGATTTAAATCCAATTTTCCTCCCTTATAAAATTGTTGACAATGTTGTTTGTCTGTGCTTTATTGTTTATTATTGTTTGCAGGTTTTGGGAATTGGTATAAATGTAGGGGAGGTTCTGCCGAAATTTTGGTAAATTTTTAATTGTATGTTTGACGTTTGTTTTGTTGTTTTGCAGCTAAGAAAACACTCGAGGACCTTGTCGACAACTGAAGACGAGGCAGGTCACCCGAGTGACAAACGATCATATCACGATAGGATACGACAAGAGGCATCGGGCTACACCTAAAGCAGAGCTGCATAGTGCATTGGCCCACGACGTGGGACATGTTGTTAGGACCGAGTGCCCTATGATGTGGATATTGTGGCGTGAGATCCCGGTGGAGACAAAGACCCTGGTCCTAGGGTGGGTTCAAAAAATCGAACTGAATACCGAACCGAAACATAAACCGAACAGACCAAGGAAACTGAACCGAACCAACCTGGTGGCGTGAGGATTCGACCCCCTTCCCTTTGGGTGCGTTTGGTACGTGCGACGGGACGGGACGGAACTGGACGAGGCGTTCCGTCCCGCCTTTGGTGCGCTAAAAATGGGTGGAACGAGCTGTTCCACGGGACATATTTTGGGTGTTTTTGCGTCCCACCTCCCCCCCTGGAACGGGTTTGTTCCACGTCTGTGGAACACAATGTTTTACCATTTTAAGACAAATATACCCTATGTCTTTTTCAAAAATTACACCTTCGTTCCGTCCCGTCCCGTCCCGTCTGCGTACCAAACGCACCCTTTTGGGTTGCAAATAGTTACTTCAAGCCAACTTGACTGTAGGCTTTGTGTTGCTATAATTGTATGAGTAAGTTATTTATAGGTATTCTAATATTTAATGCTTTATAAAATTTCTAAAGTTTACAAACCCTAGCCGTCACTCCCATTTCACCTCTTGGTTTTCTCAAACTTTCTCTCTCCCATCCTGTGTTTTTTCCTCTCTACTTTCTTAGTCTCTCTCTCTCTCTCTCTCCTTTCTTCCTCTCTTCCTCCAAATCACTCTCTCTCCAGTCTTCTCATGTCCTCCTCGCATATTCCTTCTTCCAAACCATGATTTTCCCTCGCCCCTTTCGAATCGGAACCCCCTCCAAATTGGAAGATTCTAATCCAAATTTTCCGATCTCTCACATGTAATTTTCGAATCAAAACGAATGTGATTTATATTGTGGTTTTGCTGAATTAAAATGGGTTTTTCTTTTAATTATTTTGTTGAGGTTTTGCATATTGTTCATATTTTAGGGTTTTCCATATTTCTCATATTTGTTTGTCGCATTTTTGCTGTTTTGTTTCTCATTTGCTATTTTTTTAATTTTTTTTAATTTTTATCTGAAGTATATATTAAACAAAAGATTGGGATCAAATATCATATTAACTTGATTCAGGTTGAAATTTCTTTCAACTTGTTTTGATTATATTTACTTTGTGTTGCATGCCATTGGAGGTCTGACTTTAATTTGGTTTTATGTAGATTTGACTTGCAGTTTGTTTTGTTCATGATTTCTACATGAACGGACAAAAGATTAAAATAATAATAATAAAATAAAATAAAACCGAACTGAAACCAAACCGAACAAAAATCGAAAAAAGTTGAACCGAACTGAATCAAACCAAAAATTCAGTTTGGTTTCGGTTTTGGCAAAAAACCGAACCGATTCAAATCAAACCCACCCCTACCTACTCCACAACTATTTATCGGTCAGTTCCTAACTTTGTTTTATTCAATTATATATCAAGTTCATATTTGTATGGGTTAATCTCAGTTTACTACCCTCAAGTTTCTTAGTTTTCAACATTTAGTACATCAAGTTTTTTCATCCCAGAGGGGTACCTGAAGTCAAAATTTTGTGACAGTTTCATACATCCGTTAAGATTGTTGTTAAGTTAGACGTTAACTGATGACGTGGTGCCACGTGGACAATGATTGGGTGCCACGTGGATATTAAAAAATTAAAAAAATTAAAAATTAAAAATACCAAAAATATATAAAATAAAATAAAACTCTTCTTCTTTCTCCCTTTGATCTCCACCATTAGTATCCCCTTTACCAGGACTTAAGGTCAAGTTTTTCCAGTTTGAGGAAGAAATTCACCGACTCATGACCGTGCAGCCGGAGAACGCTAGCTCATTCATAGTGCTTTTAGAACTTCCGCCAACCCAGGCTTCTCCACCTATTGCCAGAACCCGACCCCCCAACACGCTCTACGTCCAGCAACCCCCTTTCGATTCCAACCTAAATTTCCCTACAAAGCCAGCTTTAATTGAACGCGCCGCCAAGTTCTCGATCATTATCGCCCTTGGATCTCCACCACCAGAAGCTCATGCAGCTTCGTCTTTAGTTGTAGGGTTCTGAACTAGAAGTTGCAAAGGAGATCTGACATGGATGTGGTTGGGGGGCTGCGAGGAGCAAGGAGGGCTCCCGTTGATTTGACCACAATCAGCCGAGAAAAGAGATAGGGGATGGAAGAAAATCCACCACCACCACCCCTCCCTACACCATTGACACGAACTCTCATCACAGAGCAACCATCCACCTTCATCACCAGTCGGTGATTTCATCGACGATTGTACCTTTTGTCCTTCCCGGACTTAAGAGAGGTGAAAACATAAAAAAGTGGAAGAGAGAGAAAGAAAGAGAAAGGTGAAAGAGAGATAGGAGAGGAAGAAGGAAGCGATGGGTGGGTTGGCAAGGGTGTATTGGTAGAGATGGTGGACAGTGGAAAGACTATTCTCCTAATGGTGAAGATTAAAGGGGGAGAGAAGAATATTTCTTTTTCTAATTTTTTTTTAATTTTTTAATTTTTTTATATCCACATGGCGCCCAGTCATTGTCCACGTGGGCACCACATCACCAATTAACGGCTGACTTAACAGCAACCTTAATGTATGAAACTATCCCAAAATTTTGACTTCAGGCACCACTCTGGGATGAAAAAAAACTTGATGTACTAAATGTTGAAAACCAAGAAACTTGAGAGTAGTAAACTGAGATTAACCATATTTTTATATTAATTTTTTTCCCTTTTTCAACTTTAACTTTAATTTTAATTTTGGTTTTTTAAATATTTTAATTTAGTACTCGGTAAATTGTAGACAAACTACAATTTTGACCACATAAACGAGTCGATGGACAACTACCTGGACATGTTGTTTTACAAGTGGTACAAGTAGTGGAAGAGCGACCTCCACAAACATTTTGAGTTGTTTGATGTGAAGGAAATTTTGTGAAAAAACATGTTCATTTGAGCAACTTCTATAGCATGCAATTAACATTTAAAGGCGGAATCATGCTTGTATGCACTCAAAAACAAAACATTACCTATGAAATTCAAAGCCTAGTAGATGGGTGAACCAAGACTCAACTAAAAAACAAAGTGAGTTGAGAAATTTATACCTTTGTTGATTCCTCTTTGCATAAGCAAAGGATAATCACCCAAGAGATAGGGCCTTCATTCCTTGCTTCTTAGCTCCATGGATTTGGATGGAAGAATTGGCTTCTCCAAGTTCTCAAAGTTGAGAACCTCTAAGTCTCCACACCAAGGAAGGGTTGATGAAGAAATGAGTGACCTAGAGGAAGTAAGATTGCTAGCTATGTTCCTCTAGGGTGGCCGGCCTCTTAGAGAGCAAAGAGAGCTTTTGTTCTCATCTTTTCTCCCAAAAGAAAACCCTAATGAAGAAATAGCTATAAAGTCATATTTATACCTACCTTCATTGGAGTGGCAAACTTGTAATAAGTCCAAAACCCACTCCATTCTCATTATGGTCGGCCATAGGGTTTTATTGGGCTTTTTGGGCCTTTGTGAATTATTAGTCATTAAGTTGTCATACAACTTAACTCAATGGGCTTGACGTTCGAAGCCCATTGGGCCTTGAAGCCCAAAACTAACCCGTGGTCTTTTAACGAACTTTATTCGTTTGATTAATTAACATATTAATTAATCCTTGCCATAAATAATTAAACCATTTAATTATCCTTACTCATCTCATTTGTTTCTTCAATCTCTACCTTACACGGTGTACGATCCATTAGGTCCCTTTTAGCGAGGCAATGGGCGATTAGAACTCTTTTCAAATCGATTGTGAATTGAAACTTACTTTCAATTCTCCCTTTAGTGATTATACACGTTTAGGGCTTCAAAACCATGAGTGACACCTAGCAGTATGTCATGGTTACCCAAGCTAATCAGAAGAGGTGGAGAACCTATTCAGTTTAGGATTACAATGCAATACGGTCTTTCTCTAATACAATACTCTTGACCACATTGTTTGGTTTGATAGTTTATTCATGTCTACTATCCAATGTGATTCATTTACTTATATGATTACCTTGAATGTGATTTGGAACGACTTCCTAAATCTCATTCATACTCTGGCCAGAGATTCTTAATCATATCATATAGTATTCTCCCTCAAACAGTTTGAAGGTTAGAGATCCCTTGTTGCGCATTCACTTGCCTCCATGACTAAGTGGCTTAACCCCAACTATGTCGTGGACACCCTCTGATGGAGTGACTTTGACATAGTCAAAGATCAAGGACCTAACCACAAGACAACTATGATGCCTCAGGTCAAATGACTACTTTGCATTATCCCAACCATGAGTTCTCATGTGACATGAGTATGAGAACTCCTCGTTGATCGTGTTCAGTGAACTCATTCTTTATTGAGCACCTACATGCTTGTCTTGGTGTCAATCACACTAATGACTCGAGACCTGTCACTCTCCCTGAGAGAAGACACAGCACGTACTGATCTTAACGGACTGTCAATGCCCAATTGGCAATCCTATAATCAGGAACGTTTAGGATATGTATACGAAAGAGAATGGTCTCATGAATCTAACTTCTTTAAATTACATTCTCCTAATTAGATATTCCTTGGACTTATCGTTTAAGCATATAACATTTATATGAGACGGCTCAAAACAATAATATTTGCCCTTGTTATTAAACTAGATTAGTTTAACATGTGAAATGTCCGTAAAGTATCATCATATGATTGGTTTTATGGCACATTTCCAACATGATGATCCAGAGGTCGCTTTAGAGAAGGCTTGCTTGCTGGAGTTGAATGATCGACCGGACGAGTGGGCGTGGCTCTGTGACCATTTTCTAGAGCCCGTGTATGTGGTATATTTTTATATATGTATTACTTATTTAATTTTAATTTTAAAAAAAAAATATTCCTACTTTGAGTTATGTGTTTGTTTCATTTTCTTTAAATATTACACTAATACATTTATTTTATGTTAACAGAAGAAGGCGAAGGCGAACAAGATCAACAGGGAGAAGAAGACTCTTCTCCACCATTCTGGTTTGAGACCATTCTCCTATAGGATGGAGGCGTGATCACAAGTAATGAGTGTTTAATATTCACACTTTCTAATTTCTTACAAATATTCAATTTATTTTCTATTGTCTTTATGTTTGTTTTTTTTGTTTTTTGTTTCAGGGGGGGTTCTAAATTCCTCGAGCTAGATGTCTTTAAGGATGTTTATGTTCGGTATGGGGATGAGCTTGCTGAGCAGTTGCACGTAAGTACAACTTCATTTCAAATTCCTATTTTACGCTTCCAAATATTACAAAATTTAATTTAATATTAATTCTTACCAATCCACTTCTTGTCTTATTGTTATAGGTGACGATGGTGGAGAGGAGCCAGAACCATGCTTCAGAATCTGCTTCCTAGCTTCCCCCCTGAACACTCTTATCGAGTCCGTGGCTCCGCCCAAGGATGCGGGGTTTTAGATCTTGATTGAGACCTTGGATGTGACCCTCGGGCAGAGGCCGATGAAGTATTGACTGATGGAGTGGTCATGCTCGTCACCGCGCTACTGGGGCCTCATCATCATCGCAACCATAAGGCCCTGGTATCATTGAACTAACGCATGAGGTGGCTGACCTAAGAGGTAAGCTTACGTTGATTGTTGAGGCCCTCAACTCGAATGACATATGTCTTTCACCCAGAGTTGCAATCCCCTCCACACTCCGAGCCACAGAACCCGTCAACCTCCGAGCTCATCCACAAGCCCGATCATCATCCTCCCCAACACACTGACTCGCTGCCTGACTCGCACCCCGACCCGCAGACGACCCCATTTAATGACCAAATAGATTATAGGTTTCTTTTTTCTTAGTTTTAAACGTTTTATTTGTACGTGCATTTTTATTTGATATATAAATGTTATTTTTTTCCTCCATTCATTATAGTTGCAATTTTAATAAAAAAATAACTATTATTTAAATAAAGGGAATTGTTATTAGCACTCCAAAATTCTCATTCTACACTCCTAACTTTCTATATTTGGAAAAGAAAAATACACTTGTGAGGAGTGTAGAATGGAGATTTTTGGAGTGCTAATAACACTTCCCTAAATAAATTATGTAACCAGAACAAAAAAAAAAGGAAAAAAAATTAACAAAAAAAATTAATTAAAAATTGATCCTTGCGCGACCACATGTTCGTCGCATAAAGTAATATCAACAATTTCTTATGTTTTTAAAGTTAAAATTAGTTAAAAAAATTGACACCATGCGACGAATTACTAGTTGCGCAAAGTTTTCATTAACTAGTGTCCGATATCCCATATTCGTCACGCAAACGTATTGGCCACAAGCACCAACCGTCTCATATATTGTATCTCGTCGAGCTCACTTTGTTGCATCAACTTACGCGCGACAAATTGCTTTTGTTCCCTTAAATTATGTGCGACATCTCTGTCGTTGTGCATATTTAATCTTGTGCGACAAAATTTTTTATGTCCTCGCGCAAAATCTATTTTTCACAACCCTTGCGCGACGATTTCTACCCGATGAAGTTTTGGTCACATAAATTCCAATGGGACGTATGACGCTTTACCGCAATGAATTTCCCTTCGTCGTGAAAAGTGTTAAAGGTAGTAGTGTTAGCATATAACATTTTTAAAGAAAAAACAATTGCTAACTCCCTTGGAGTTGGAGATGCTCTAAAAAAAATTGTTAGAAATAATTCATTACATTTAATCCCAGTTTAATGCATCAATATTATTATCCAAAAAAAAAAAACACTTGCATAATGACATAATCTTTTTCTTTATCACCAAGAGGTGTTTTGATCGGTCTTCATACTCATGGATTTAGAGCTCGTTTGGATATGTTTTTACAATGACTAAAAGCGCTTTTGGTGAAAATATTTTCGGAACCAATCCTTAGTAAAAATGCAAGTAAATCCTAGAAAAGCACTTAAAGTGCTTCCTGGAAGAAGCACATAACTAGTGCTTCTTGCAGAAAGTACTTAAAGTGCTTTTGGAACCCAAAAACATTTTCTCTAAAACCGCTTTCAGCCATTTTAAAAGCACATTCAAACGAGCCCTTAGTTTTGCTAATGCTTATTATAGGAAGTTTCTAAAGGTTACTTAACAGCTAACATAATGACCAAATTAGTGTATTTTATGTTTCACACATTCTTCCTAATAAGCATCCATATACTAGTAATAGTTCAAGCTCGAGCTGTAGATTAATCACCATCACTCATTCGTCAGCCTGCACAACCATGACTTACTTTCCCGAATTGCATAAAATAAAGGGAGTTTTAACAAAAAGGGCCTGACACTATTCATTCTTAATCAAAATGACATTTTGTGTATGAAAAGTCCATAATTGATCAAATTCTTTTCTTTATTTACTCTTATGCCATTATTTTATTATTGCAGCGGGGTCCATAATGATGTTGACATTTCTATCTGGAAATACATTATTTTACATGATGCTATTCAACTTATGTTAATCTGCTGCCAGCTCTTCATGCTTCCATCATGTTGTCGATGTTATGCAACTCTTCTTCTGTCAAATTGTTCCAGTATTGTTCATCGTTTTCTACTAGCTCTGCATCTCTTTCTCTATCTTCTTTCACCTTGTAGTACATTTCTGATGTTTCTTCTTTGAAAATTTAAAGCATCCAATAGAGCTAATGACTGATCATTGTCTTGCTGTAAATATATATTTCTTCTTCTTCTTCTACTAATACCATATCATACCTAAAATCTTCAAACTCATCTAAGGCTAACATTTGGATCCCTCGAAAATTTAGTATATTTTTGTATGAAGAAGTCCACATATGTGAGGAGATAGGGGATAGTCTAAATGACTCTTCAGTAATCATGGCTATATGCCTAGCTTTCTCTTTATGGATATGTATATACCAATCTGGAGGACTGCTAATAAAACTTATGCAAATTTCTTTCCGCTTTTCCAGATAATCTTCTACTACTTTTATATGTTTTCTCAGGAAATGATTCTAGTTGGGAAATAAGGTTAATGAATTTTTTTATCAAGATAGCCAAACTCTAATAGTAAGGCAGGGGTAACTTCTACCACATTATGCTTTTTCTGATGCTCATAACTAAAATGTCATGGTCTAAAATCTGTCATGTTAATCATGGCCACATCTATGTTAACCTCTGGTTTACAAATACAATTCTATGTACTATCACAAAGACATGGTGGATCCATCTTTGTAATAATATACATCCCTGGTTTGGATCAAAGATGGACTGATACAAAGCACATTGTAATTGTAACTGTAACTCTTTCATGGACTGTGATGCTCTGCTCAGGATCTCATTTTGCATATCTGGTGGCATTATTCTTAATTTTGCTTTTGAAATTTCTTCTAATGAGATATCATCTATTATTAAGTCTAAAGATATATTCCTAAGAAAACTTTCATATCTTTCTTGTTTTTCTTTGTCACTCAAATGCTGATGCTGCTCATTATTTTGATGCTGCTCCATTTCAATGTCTTCTTCTAAAATCGGATATTCATGTTCAAATATTTCTTCATCAAACTCTTCTATATTATTATGCTCATCATTTTCTTTCGAGTTTTCCAAATAATAACTATCTTGACTACTAGATTCTTCTATACTTATGCTTTTGTATGATTCTACAGTATTACTTTGGTCAGTTATTGTAATACCTCTTTTAAAATGTTATGTTAGGATTCATAAATAAAAGGGGTGTGATTTCCACACACCCCATTTTACTTCTCACACACCTTTTTTAATTTTCGGTCGTCGGATCGGATGAATTGAAGAAGATCAACGGACATAAATTATCAAGGGTGTGTGAGAAGTAAAATGGGGTGTGTGGATAGCACACCCCAAATAAAAAACCTTGTAAACTTTTCAAAAAGTTTAAACCTAAAATGAATGGGTATGATCCTACTGGTGAAACAAATGTTAACGGTAAATTAAATTGTGGTTTTTCTACTTTAATAGACTCATTATTAATGCAATGTGTTAAATAAACTGGTCTCTCATCAAACTGTGTTATTCTCACTGATTTTGCTAATTTTTATTTATATTTTTCTGGTACTAATTCTTCTCTTATGACACTCTTTGTACTCCATGTATCTATCATAGCTATTGTTTGTATCTTATGTTCTTTTGCTAATTCTATTTCACAATTTATGGTAATTAAAGAACTATTTTTTGGCTTTTCTATACTATGAAAAGTATTTCCTAATATTTCAGTATTTTTTTGTGATTCTACTGAATTAACCTCTAATAACCTATTACTATAACAATTTTCACATAATATTGAATATGTATTCTAGTACTTATGTGCAACTAATTTGCTACACTTATGACATTTTTCTGGCCAACCTAAATTAATGTATTTATATTCTTCTTCATGTTGTTCTTCTATGAATGCACACATATACTCTTCTAAATCACTATTTAAACTACTTGAATCGTTCGAATCTGAATCTATCATATTTATACTTTCTATACTATAAATATTCTCATTATCACTTAAATCATCTAGACTGTATATTGACTGAATATCCTCATCCTCTTTGAACTTAAACAACTCCATCAAATGTACTTTTTCTCTCGGTTGTTTACCTAATTTTGGACGTTTAGGTCTAATATGTCCAGCTTCTCCATATGAATAACATTTACAACTACTCTTATCTTTTGGTGCTTTATATTTTCTAATCCAAGGTTTGCCACTTCTTTTCCTAAATTGTTTTGGAATATATTTTCTCTTCCTATATGTTCTTGAAGGTCTTATGCTGAAATTATTATGCTATTTGTAGGGTTTATATGACCTATATTTCTTTTTGTATATTTTCTTATGCTTATTTTTCTTATGACAACCATACTGTTGTGGTAAATCTATATTTTTACAACTCATACAAAATTGCTTCCTAATTTGTCTCTTAGCTTTTATTTGACTACACTCTTGTCTAAGTATATCATGTACATATTTACATATTGAATTCTCGGTCCTATTACAATATCATTTTTCTTTGGATGTTTTTGCCAGTCATTCCAAATCTTTTCACCTATTGGTCCTTTTATTTTTGTCATATAAGTATCTAATAAATTAATATCACTAATTCTACATGTTCTTCCTAAATATTTAAAGAAATATGTGGTATACTCAGCTATATACTGCAAATCACAAATTTGTAATTGTTCTAAATTTCTAATTGCTCGTATTTGTACTCACTACAACAAAATAGTTGTTTGGCAAAGACTTTTGTCCTCGTTGAAAGTTGTTGTTTTATCGCTAAAGGTTTTCAGCGAGGAAAAAAATTCCTCGCTCGTTCCTCGTAGTAGGCCCGTCGGGAAATGTGTACAGCGAGGAATTATTTCCTCACAGAAATGATACAGCGAGAGTGGAACGTTTTCTCGTAGTTGAGTTGGAGCGGTGACAAATTCCTCGCTAAAGGGGTTGGAATGTGGTCGCCAAAACCTTTTGACAACTTGAATATTGACATTCCATAACTTATGCGAGGATAAAATTCCTCGCAAAAATGATCAAATTCCTCGCTGTAAATATCTTTTGGCGAGGAATTTGTAGGTGAGTTTTCAGCGATGAACATATTATTTCTCACTGCAAATCATATGTTGCGAGAATGAATTTCCTCGTTGATAAGTATCTATGAGACACTCGTTTCCTCGTTGTAACAAGTCTATAGCGAGAACTTAAACGAAGGTAAAATTCCTCGCTGTAAGTTAATGATAATTATTCTCATGAGTAACCTACTACGAGAAGTTGGTTTCTCCCTGTAACCTGAATTAATTTAGTGCCAAGAATTAATGATCAAATGTACTAAAAGTTCATTCATATTAGTCCAAAACCAAAATAGCTTACAATGATAATTCATAGTCTACAAAATTAGTTACGCTTAATGTTAACAACTATGAAAGTTCACATTGTTTTCACAAAAAGTTCACATATTCGAGCAAAACAAAAGGACTACTTATGGAAGTGGTTGATGCCCTTCCATTATTTTGTGTAAGAGTTCCCCAAATTTCTTTTGGTTCTCCTTCAATTCTTGGATCTCTTGTTTTGCTTCACCAAGCTCTTGTTTTGTTTCAACAGGCTCTTGTTTTGTTGTCACAAGCTCTTGTTGTTGAGTCTCAAGTTTTTCTTCTAAATGTTTGTCCAACATAGTGTCTTCACGAGAGACAGAATTTGAAGCACCTTTGAAGTACCCAGACTTGTGACCAAGAATCCCTAGAACAATTTCATCATCTGTCAACGTCACCGTACCATCTGGAAGAGTTGTTTCGTTTTTCATACTTAGCATCTCTTCCTACAAATGAAAAATAAACTATCATGCTTAGCTCCTTCATGTACATAAACATAAAATCTATCACATTTGGTTCCTTCGTATATATATCATAAACATAAAAGCTTCACATATTCTTCTATCTCGATTTAGTCGCAAATGACTTGTCTATAATTATAATTGCTTATGATCAATAATACACCTTTATCAACATAACGACATTATCAAACTCATACAAGCACAAAAAAAGCCTTGCAACTTATCAAGCCTCGAATTACATGTCAACGATCCAACCGTCAAACTTGTTTGTATATGCTCCAAGATCGCATACGTAAAAAATGGCAAAAAAATGACATTTAGATATTAGGTAATGGGACGAAACCGTTCGACGGTTATAAAAGAAAACTCACGATTTAACGGTTATTTTAACTCCGATTTTGATGATTTTTTACAAATACACTCCTCAACCATATAAGAATACTATGAACGCATTCGATCATCCTTATAACACTGTATTGTTCTTATAACACTTAGAAAGATATTAAGTTTCACAAACTTGGGCCGTCTGCGAGAAATATTTTTCTCGCTGAACACTTATGCAACCCAAATGCAAAATTTCTCGCTATAAGTGTGAATAAAATGCGCCCTATTTGAAACTTTTGGAAAATTATATGGGAATGCTACAGCGAGAACCCATTTTTCTCGCTAAAAATTTATTCAGTGAGAAAAACAATAATTTCCTCACTAATATTTTGGCGGGAAGGGAATATAATTCCCTCTAAACCTAGAGCAAGAAGAACAATTTTTCCTCGCTAGCATTATGTACAACAACAAAACAATTTTCTTGCCGAAATTATTTTTTCCTCGCTGTTTCTTAGAGATATAAGAAGACCAAATGAGCTCACTTTTTGCGAGAACTCAAAATTTTCCTCGCCAAAAGAAACTCTACAGCATGAAAGATAATATTCTCGCTGAAACGTTTCTCGCTAAAGGACCAATTTGTTGTAGTGACTTGTTCGCTTCTGCCATCTAACATATTATTAGGGGTGAGTTCGGTATGGTTACCGTACCAAAACCCTTGTACCAATTACCGTACCAAACTTTCGGTTTGGTAAAATCTATTACCATTACCGTACCAAACTTTCGGTATACCGAAGTTTGGTATTGCCAAAAGTTCGGTTGGCATGGTATGGCAATGGTAATTGCCATTTTGTTTTGGGACAAAATTTGTTTTTGTTTTTTTAACCCAATTCAAGGGCAAAACTTTTTTTTTTTGTACCTTTATCTCATACATTATAGATTAAATTCATCTATTATTCATCATTCACAATTCACACACATAATAATTCAAACGATGCATCAAGATTCATCATGAAAATTAAGCTTACAATCCAAATAGAAGTTACGAACCAAAACAAATAGAAGTTAACAATCCAAATAGAAATTAAAGTTTCAAACCAAATGAAAATTGGAAGTAAACTTCAAAAAGGAGAATTCATTGATCAGTTATTCAAGCTTGAGATGTTGAAGCTTTTGGAGGATGCATTGAACTTGTAGAATATTGAGTTTGTGTCAAGCCTACATTACAAACAAAGAAAACATATTAATTAGTAGCAAGAAGAATTAAAGTTGAAAACCATTTAATAACAAATTTACTAAAAAAATTAAAGCATATCTTTCTTGTTTTCTCTTCTTCCATTTCCTTGTAAAATTGAAGCATATCTTTCGTTGGTTCCTTGTAGAAGTTTACTTCATCTGCCCTAAGCCAACCACTAGTACGCACTAGTGCCTCAATTATTTTAGGAGTCAAGGATATCCTAAAAGGGTCCACAACCCTCCTCCCTAGGCTAAATGCATTTTCACTAGCGACAGTAGAAGTGGGGGTTACAAATATATTTTTGGCTATTTGTGAAAGAATTAGGAACTCTTTTGTGTTTGATTTCCACAATTTTAAGAGATCAAAGTCACCAACAACAATGCTAATATAAGTAGGGTTTTATTTTCAAATTATTGGAATATTATAAATGTGTTATATAATTATCTATTATATAATTTATAAATTATAAATTATATTGTATTTTCGGTATGGTACGGTAATGGTATCCATTACCAATACCGTACCATGAAATTTCGGTACGGTACAATACCGTACAATTACCGATTGGTACAAAAAATTTGGCACAAAATCGGTATGGCACGGTTGGCAATTCGGTTGGCACGGCAATTTGGCAAAAAAATTCACCCCTACATATTATGATCTAAAAATTCTTGTTTAATTAAAGTAACAAAACCATCAATATTAAAATGTGTTTTGGCTGCCTGATGCTGTTCTAGATTTTGAACTTTCCATGACTGGAAATAATCAAAAACTAAACCATCCAAAGTATGTTCAAAATAATCTAACATATTTTTGTGAATTACTAAAATCTAACATTAATGCTGCATGTACGCAACCTTTTTGCCATCTTTCAATTGTTCTCTACCAATCTTGTGGATCTACATTATCTAAGTTTAATTTATTTCCTGCTATATCATATACATGTTGAATTCTCAGTCCTATTGCAATATCATTTTTCTTTAGATGCTTAGTAGGATGGCCATTATAACAACTAGACATAAAACCTTACACATGGAACTCAACATGTTTCAGCATGACGGCCACTCACAATGCAAGTATAAGGCCTTAACGGCTGAACTCAGAGGTACCCTGGTTAATGTCCAATGATTTGTATGGCAAACATTCAACTATAACAGAGTGCTCGAACAAAGTATGATCGTCAGTTTAGCAGGCTAATAATATAACTACAATAGTGTTTCCCTGTTTTGGACTAGAAGTCTATTTAAACAAACACACTAAAGAAAGGAAAGAAAACTTACTTAAGACTTGGAGATTGCTTGAATATGTAGACTTGAACTTTTATTGATATATAGAATGTTTACAAAGAGAAGTGTTTACAAAGAAATGTTTACAAAGAAATGTTTACAAAGGATGGTAGGAAGGTTTTGGATGCTTGAGTGTATGAGGATTGAAGGTTGGTGTGAGTATGGTGTGTCTCTGCTGTGTTGTTTCCGTGTGTTCTGCATGGGAGGAAAAGCTCCTTTATATATACAAAACCTAATTCCTAAACAACAAAATAACTTTTCATGTATTTACAACTTTTTGAGTAATGACAGCACACTGTTTTTGAAAGTTGTCAACACTGTTTCTGAAAGCTGGCTGACTTTTCTTTGCTTTAATGAAGGTCATGTGTGAATCCATGTTGTCTTGGCTGCTGCAATGTTTGCCACCTTAACTTTTGCATTCAAATGTTTTCTGAAAGTGCCAGTCCTCATTTTTCTTCTTTTGGATGTATTCTTTGGTGAAGACCACATGAACTTTACTGAATACTTGGCCAATTTTGTACAGATGTTTGAAGGGTAGCATCGGCATTTTTGAAACAAAGAGCTAAAATAAAACCTTATCTACTAGAATTTTCAGTGTTGTAGCATTTTTCAAGAAGATTATATTAAAACCTTATCTACTAGAATTTTCAGTGTTGTAGCATTTTTCAAGAAGATTATATTAAAACAAAGAGCTAAAACTTGATGAATGAGACATAAGTTTGAGACACTGCTATTTTAGCACCCTCGTTTCATGTTGATTTCCTCTTTTTTTTTCTTCCCTTTAAAAATGAGAACTAATATTATTGCTCTCTCTCTCTCTCTCTCTCTCTCTCTCTCTCTCTCTTGTGTGACATAATTATGATATAAAAAACATCACATTTGAATATAAATTGCACTTTAGTTGAAATTCTTATTTATAAAAGGAGAACTTTTATGTTACGGAAATTCAGATCCTATTTATAAAAAGAACACTAGGCATAATATTATTGCTCTCTCTCTCTCTCTCTCTCTCTCTCTCTCTCTCTCTCTTGTGTGACATAATTATGATATAAAAAACATCACATTTGAATATAAATTGCACTTTAGTTGAAATTCTTATTTATAAAAGCAGAACTTGTATGTTACGGAAATTCAGATCCTATTTATAAAAAGAACACTAGGCATGATATTTAAGAAAATAACATTATAGATATAATATCCAACTTCAAATAAAATCAGTAAAATAAGTTGGCAATCACCTACAAATCATACGTATATGTGATATAATTCAGTTTTTTCTTGCCAATCAAAGTTTGAGCCTAAAAGGTGGTTTACATACATGTTCAAGTTATACATCATGACAGCCACATATATGTGGTGTGGGGGTGTGGGGGTTCATACTTTTCCTCTTAATTATCACTTTCCCTAATAGTAATTGCCATACTTGCCCTACCTCCAGTTCTCCATCCATACATGTGTGCCCACGACTTTATCGTGATGTAACAAAGTTTCTTCCCAGTTGGGTCGCCACCTTACCCCATTACATATCGTGCCTTTGCCTACCAAGGCTATCCATGTCACCAACTTTACATATATATGTATATTAAACAACAAATAAATACAAAAGAAAAGGATCGAAGTTGCTGTTCTATACATATTATTTTACGGTCAACCAACAACTATTATACCATCATTGCATCCTTTTGGACCATATCACTGGAAAGCTGAAGATACAAAAGTAAAGTGGGTGGATGCCTGAAGATACTGAGATTACATTTTAATTTGAAATTTGGGTTTTCAACTTTGTGATCGCATCAGATAGTGCCGTTGTGGAAGCCCCATTCTCACTAAGAGCTTTAGCACCAGCATCCTTTAGTTCCTTCATTCGGTTTCTTAGTCGCTTACCTTCCTCGCCTTCCATGAGAGCTTGAACCACCATCGCGATCTCCTCCCTTCCGATCAAACCATGTTCATCGGGCTTGGGTCGCAGTGCCACCTTTAGATCTTTGGTAAACATAAAAGCATTCATTTTTTGTTCAGCATATAGTGGCCAAGCAATAAGAGGTACACCATTTACGACACTTTCCAATGCAGAATTCCAACCGCAATGGGTCATGAACCCTCCTATTGACTCATGACTTAGAATATGAGCCTGCGGTGCCCAATTAGGCACCACCAGACCCCGCCCTTGGGTCCTATCTAGAAATCCTTTGGGAAGAAACTCCAAAGGGTCATTTTGGCTGTGAACAGTAAAATAAGTGGTATTGGCAGCTTGGTCACTAGGACTCCTCACCACCCACAAAAATCTTTGCTCACTCATTTCCAACCCTATAGCCAACTCATTGACCTGATCATAAGAGAGGGTCCCACCACTCCCAAAAGAAACATACAATACAGAGCCACGTGGCCGCTCATCCAGCCACTTCAGACACTTGGATGACTGGTCATCCAAAACGCCGCTGAACTCCATTTTAACTAACGGTCCAACGGGGTAAACCGGCGGCTTACCTGGTTCTTTCTCCTGTAAAGCTTTCAATGCACCTGGCTCCAACTCTGTGAAGCTATTCACTATAATCCCATCCGCCAAACGGTACCGTTTCGTGTGATGAAGAAGCCATTTGTAGGCCTCGTCTCTCCGGTCCTGAACCGGGTCGAGCAACTCACTGCCGGGAATTGGGGTGCACCCAGGAATCGTGACAGGGTCGGAGAGGTCTCGATACTCGCACGACACCGTTTCGTGGAGCTTCGGCAAGTAGAGGAAAAGAGAGAGGGCCATGGCCGTGGACGGGAAGAAAATGTAGTTGGAGAGGTTGAATTCTTTGGCGACATCGAAGGCGTCCGTGCCGAAGAGATCGACGACAAGCCCGACAAGCTTCGCGCGGGAGGCCAAGGAGCCGAGGGCGTCGCGGAGGGAGGCGAGGGATCGGGCGACGGTGAGGGAAATTATGGTTTCGATTTTGGAGCCTTGTGGGAGGTCGTCAAAGCAGACTGGCGGGAGGAAGACATGGTCGATGGCGGTTGGCAAGGCGTCGAGGACGGACTTTTGGGCTTTTGTGGGAGGGCCGTCGCAGGGGACTACGAATGTGACGGTGAAGTTGTGAAGGTGGACGAGTCGTTTGGCAAACTCGGCGAGTGGGATGAGGTGGCCCATGCCTGGAGTCGGGAGAATTGCTATGTGAGGTGTTTGCGATTTTTCCATGGTGGTTAACTTGTGCTTTTTGGGTAAGTGCTTTTCGGTGAAGCGCTTTTGGGAGAGAAGAGAAAAGTTATGTGGGCATGTGATGAGAAAGAATCAGGTGAGCTGCTGCTTTTTATAGATGAGAGGTGTTTTGGGAAGAGAGAGAGAGATTAATAGTTAATTGGGATTAGGGAGGTTTGCTTTTGGTACTTAATGTAGGGTTTGTGTTGTTTGGTTGTGGTGGTGGGAATATTATGCAAGGATGTAATGCGTGCGTGAGAGAGAGAGAGAGAGAGAGAGAGAGAGAGAGAGGGGAGACGGCAACTTCTAGAGGGAGAGGTCTTTTGTAAGGGATGGCCAGCCATGCAATCATATGAGTGATGTCAATTCAAACGTAAGGCTTACGTTATCAAAATTTATATCCGTCTTTTACATAATCACGAATTCTCCTTTATAAATGCTAATTGCATACTAAGAGCATCTTCAAATAAAATGTTAAAATATCTAAATCAATAATAAAGGTAACAAAAGACAATATTAATGTTTTCCAACCGAGAAGCCAAATATGATGTGACATGATATGGAATGACATCTCTCTCCCCTTTGCTGCCAAATTTGACAGCACCTTTAGATTTTTTTTAATTAATTATTAAATGCTTTTTATTAATTTTGTTGGTTTAAAGCATTATCCTTTTGTTTCTTTTCATTCCCAATGTAAAGAAAATACATATGATTTTTTATTTTATGTTTAAAATTTGGCATATCGGTTAGAGAGTAAAACTTTAAAAGATGTCAAAGTGCCACGTAAACCTTCAAATTTAAATTTTAGGTTTAAAATTTGAAGGAGATGGTCTAACCTTGTCAAAACCATCTCCGAACGTAATTCTATTGGTCTAATCATTCAAGCAATATTATTCGCGAAAGATTTTTTTTTTGGGTCAATATTCGTGAAAGATCTTAAATAAGATCCACACATTCATTTTTGCTTCTCACACATCATTCTTAATTTTTGGTCGTTAGATAAAATGAATTAAATAAAATCAATAACAAAAAATTAATAAGAGTGTGTGAGGTGACAATAAGTGTGGGAATAACACTTTTCAACTATAATATTGTGAAAATGAAGTAAGTCTAAAGTACTTGGGGAATTGGATCCTCTCCGAGGCAAACCATCGGGATCCTCCTGACCCACTAACACGGGCCGTTGGATTTTGATCCAACGGCTACAAACAGGGAAGTCCCTCTAAAAGTTATAATAATTGTAGACATTTGATCAAAATCCAATGGCCCGTGTTATTGGGTCAAGAGGATCCCGAGGGTTTGCCTCAGAGAGGATCAAATTCCAGTACTTGATATATTGTATAAGCATAAATATGGACAAAGTTGATAAAATGACTAGAAAATATTGACAATTTACTCGTACCACAAAGGCCAGTAATACTCCTTTCCCCACATCGATTTCCATATAAATAAAAGGATTTTTATAATAAATAGGTCCTGAGATTGATTAAACTCATCATTTTGGTCTCTCACTTTCAAAATCAATCAATGTCGCCCCTGACATTCACTACCCCACATCAATTTGGTTATTCCGTTAAGATTCTGTCAACTATTCTATTAGTTTGTATGTGAGACCCACAAACCCAATGAAATGGTAACACGTGGATTACATAAAATAAGAGTTTTTATTGCAAATGGTCCCTGACATTGATCCAACTACTCATTTTGGTTCATGAGTTTCAAAAATCGATAAATTTGGTCCCTAACTTTCACTACCACACATTAATTTAGTCATTCCGTTAAAATTTCATCAATATTTTTCATTTATGTGTTGATGTGATCCCACTAATCCAATCATATGACTCCACGTGGATTAACTATAAGAAACTATATTTTTTGGGGTGTGCTATCCACACACCCCTTTTTACTTCTCACACACCCCTTGTTAATTTATGTCCGTTGATCTTCTTTAATTCATCCGATCCGACGGCCGAAAACCAAAAAGGTGTGAGAGAAGTAAAAAAGGGTGTGTGGATATCACACCCCTATTTTTTAAGAGTGAACCAATGGACGAGTATTCCTCGCTAACATTTTTCTCCCATCCCACAAGCCCAATTGGAAGAAAAAAAAATCAATCTAAATTCGATAAAATCAAATCCAAATTCAATTCAAATATGATAGGATTATAACCAACTAGAGAGAATAATGAGTGAGTTCAGGATGCCAAGTACTTTAGTGGTGTCATGGTGCCTTCTTTTTCTTTTTGAGCATACTTTGATGAAGACGATGATGGCTTTTTTTTCTTCTTATGGTTTAGGTTTTTAGTTTCTTATTTTACTTTTAGTTTTAAATCTTAAAAAAACAGTTTCTTATAGTTAATCCATGTTGCGTCATATGATTGAGTTAGTGGGACAAAAGATATTGACGAAACTTTAACGGAATGATTAAATTAACGTGCGGTATTGAAATTCAAGAACCAAATTTATCGATTTTTGAAACCCGGGACCAAAATAAGGAGTTGGCTCAATGTCAGGGACCATTTGCGATAAAAACCCTTATTTTATGTAATCCACATGTCATCAGTTCATTGGATTTGTGGGTCCCACATAGTTGACGAAATTTTAACAAAAGGACCAAATTGATGTGCGGTAGTGAATGTCAGGGACCATTTGTGATAAAAACCCTAAATAAAACACACCTCTAATTGTGTGTTTAGATTAGTTTGACAGGTTTTATGTTAACAAACGATATTATCTACACTAAGGGGATGAGAGAGTGAGCTAAGCCTCATAATGGGTCAGCCATAATAATGTAGTTCAAATTCACCTTTGGTGAGAATCAAATCTAAAACCTCTCACTTATAAGTAAGGTTCTAAAAGACGCTAGGCGCTAGTTGGGCAGTAGGCTGGGGCATATGAGGATTTAAATAATTTATTATATATGTATAAATAAGTGTCTATTTATACTTAAAAAACACATAATTGCATTGGGATACATAAATTGCAAAAAAAATGACATACATATTATAAAATATTAGAACACATTGAAAATATGGGGAACAAGCATATAATGAGTGTTCATCCAATTATTCAACAAGTCTCTTTCATTTTATTAAAAAAAAAATGCAAAATGAAAGTTATCGATTTTCTCTATTTGTAAGAGTCACAACCTAGGCGGATTAGGCAAACGCCTAAGCGTCCTTTATTAATTTTCAAACGTCTAGGGACTAATCAGGGCGGTGGTCAGCCGCTTAGCGCCCACATGGACATTCCGTCAGGTGTGGGGTTTTATCACAAATAGCCATGGTATTAGTTGGAATGGGGTTAGAATACTTAAGCTCTTCTTTTCACAAAGATACGGTCGATGTGTGATATTTCAACACGCCTCCTCACATGAGATCCAATTAGTGGGTCACACGTGGGAGATCCACAAATTGACAACCACCTGGAGCCAAAGGGACTCACCCTACATGCATAGCCAGGGACCCACCATCATCACAAGGGGCCAATAAGACCCACCCATCACATGGCAATACGAGCCCGCTCCCTGTTTCTAATATACCATGTAGAATTATCAGAGAGACGGACTAAAGACCCACTTCCAACAACACTAATATAGTCCCTAACTTGGTAATTATCACATGCACAATCTGTCAGGTGTGAGGTTTTATCACAAATGGCCTTGGTATTAGTTGGAGTGGGGGTTAGGATATTTAAGCTCTTTTTTTTCTCAGAGATATGGTTGATTTGTGATATGTGTCATTATCCGGTATGTTGGATGGCAATGGACAAATGGCATCATTTGATGTATTTAGTTGTTAGCTTTGTTAGAAGTTTGTGAGGTTGTTAAGTATGTTTGTATATATAGCTAGAACTATTGTATCACAAAGATTAATCAATTCAAGAGCTTTCATTTTCCTCTACATCTCTCTCTTGTTTCTTTCTCTCTCATCTTCTTCTTCTGTAAACTGTATCAATCTTTCATCTTTTGCTATGTAGTTAACACCCCTCATGTGAGACCTAATTAGTGGGTCACACATGGGAAATCTACAAATTGACAACCACGTGGAGTCAAAGGGACTCACTTTACACCTGTAGCCAAGGGACCCACCATCTTCGGGCGGGGCCAAAAGGATGCATCCATCACGTAGCAGTACGGTCCCGCTCTCTAACTCTAATACCATGTAAAATTATCAAAGAAACAGGCCAAAGACCCACTTCCAACACCGATATTGTCTCCAACTTGATAATTATCGCCTACACAATTCGTCAGGTATAGGGTTTTATCACAAAAGGCCTTGGTGTTAGTTAGAGTGAGGTTTAGGATATTTAAACTCTTCTTTTCTTATAGATGCAGTCGATGTGTGATATTTCAACAAGCGCTAAGCAGGAATTTTTAGAACAATGCTTATAAGTGAAGATGAATACCACTAATCCTTACTACTAAGTGACAGTTTGACAAAGTTTTAAATTAGTAAATTTCAATTAATTAATCATCAAATATGATTAGTATAAAAGGGTTGTCATGTTTGTAGAGGAGTTTGAAGGAGATTCTATCCTTGCCATAGTTGCTATAATTATGCAACAAGCAGAGTGATGATACATCTAATATGGGGCCAATAATTAATGATATTCGCTCATTCTTTCAAGGTTTCTCTCAATCCAAGCTTGGTTATGTTAGGAGAGAAGCAAATCAGGCAGCACGTACATAGGCTTGCAAGAGCAGGAATTGGAGAGTAACATTAGGCGGCTTGGTTTGAGGAACCACCAGACATGTTAGTAAACATCTTGATTGAGGATGTCTATTGAGTGATTACATTTTTAAATCTTTTATTCTTCAGTGGCGGTCTCTTTTTCCCTTGATTCCGGTTAGAAAGTTCCGGCATGGTTTTTTTTTTTCTTCAGATGTTCACTTCTTTTCTTATGTTCTATCCCTTTTTATATACTTTATCAGCATCTTAATTAATATCCTACATTTTTATTAAAAAAAAAGTGGTTTTACTCCAAAATTCCTCCGTTTCATTGCGTTATGCCCAAAGTAGATTTGCATGTCCTACAATTGAAATATAGAGCAAAGTTTTTGTCAAAAAAAAAAGCAAAGTATTAAAATTTTACTAAAATAACAAATAAATTATAACTAAAAATATGGTAAAAATATAAATTAATATCCACTCATCAGGGGAAGGAAGAAAAACAAGAAAAGAAAAGGTAATTTTCACTGTGATAACAATAAGGTGTTAAAAAACTTGAAATTTGAAGTCGCCACAAGATACTGTAAGTTGAGAAAACCTGGACTAGCTAGCTAGTAAATAATTAAGTTTGAGGATGTATGTGTGTATTATATATTGGTACGTAGCCATTTCCATAATCCATGCATCATGCATACACTAGATATTACAATTCAAATTGGCTTTGACATAATACTTGTTGATGACATTATGATGATGAAAACATGACGCTGAAAGAAGTTCAATGATGTCTGCATCTTTTGCAGTAGCCAGCAGGCCTGGATCCATTGTTGAGTCTGAGATAATGGGGTTGTAACTCGCCAATGAAACATTAATAACTTAGATTATCGTAATAGAATCTTGTTAGACGTGGGGTCATTATCAATTAACTTATCAATTAGGTTTTGAAATTGACTCTCTAATCTTAGTTTATTCATTAACTTATCGATCAATTCCTTTATTTATCAAGTTTCCATGACAGCACTATACTTTCATAGGTAGACAATTTTCTTGGATTTTCAGTATATGTTCTCAAGTTATACCTTTATTCAAGAAAAATATACTTTTGTGTCGAAAGACTACATTTAGCTAAAAGGGGGAAGGATAACAAAAGAAAAAGAACATTTTTCTTCGAAAAGAATGAGAGAATATTCTTTGTGAACCAAAGGTGCTACGATTTTGAAGTCACCAAAGGAGACTTAGGAATATAGAAAAATTAGACTAATTTAACTTCGAATATATATATACACACTTGCGTAACCACGTCCGTCCGTGACGCACAATAGGATAATACTCGTATTATTCCTTTGTTTTAGAAATAAATATTTTGATCGTACAAATTTCATAATCGTAATAGTTTAAATTCTTAATCTTTTTTTGAAAATCATTTCAGTTGAAGACTATTTAGTCATTCAAATGAATAAAAACATTTAGACAATGTAGGTACCAAATAATATATTCATAATGAACTAATCATTTATTTGATACATTTGGATGATAAAAAGATTTACAATTCAATAATTTTTTGTAGAATTGATCTTCAAATGAATATTAAATAAATTGAATGGTTCCGATCGTTAATTATATTTGATCAAGTATTATCCCACACAATATTAGAATTCACATTTTTATGACATTATGATGATGAAAAATGACGCCAAAAGAAGTTAGAAATTGATGTTTGAGTCTTTGAGTTTTTTGCTACTTTGCAGCATCCTTTTGGATTAATTATGGAGGCCGAGATAATGAGAGGTTGATTATGATATTGCTTACTCACAAGCAAGACAATATATTAATTAAGATTATCATATTAGACTATATAGGCGTGGGGTAATTAATACTTTGATGTTAACTCAATCAGATATTTCTCGATCATATTTTATTTTCATGACGGCACTTGATAAGTGTCATCTCTCTTGGACTTTCAGTAGTGTACATACCTCTGATGTGTTTCATTTGTGAGGGAGTTCCAGAACTATTCCGGTATCCGGCTCCATCTAGACAAAAAAAACAAAAACAAAAAAAGAAGAAGACAACTCTGTCCAATTGTGGAGATTTATAAATATCACAAAAATAAAAATCTGGTACACGAAAGCTATAGACAACATGCAATGATGTTGTTGAAAGAAAATGACATTTTACAACAGGATGCATATAAGATGTGCATGTTGTTCTAATTAATATTTAACAAGGTGGATTAAGTGTATGTTGTTAATGAGATGCTGTCTTAAGGTATCTTTTGTTGTAGTGGTAGTTTAAGGATACAAAATAGAAGACTAGACTAGACAGGGAAAGTTATCCATCCTTTAACCCTGTACAACTTCTTTTTGGTGGAGATCCTTCTATTAACAATATGTTATACATATGTAAGGGGAACATTTGTTTTGCAGATTGAAAGTTTAGAAACTCGGAATATCGAATGCAAGAGTAAATGTACTTACCTTACTACTACTGGTAGCAGTACATATAGGCACCAAAGCAAATTATTGAGCAATGTAAACAGTGGGAGACTAAGGCCATCTCCAACCGAATGAGGGTCAGAGGGCTCCCTTTAGCCCTATAGTCCTCTAAGAAATTAATATTTTAATAAACAATGTCAGGTCATATTTCTTACCATCTCCAATCGAGAGGACCAAAGGGCCATAGGCCAAACATAGCCCTGTGACAAAAAACAGCTCCAACTGAGAGGGTCAAAGTGTCATACACCAAACATAATTTATTATTTTAATTGAATTAATATGGTTACTTAAATTAAACTACCTCAATAATTTTTCGAGATATAATCTCAATAATTTTTCGGATAGAAATTCAAGTGACATGTGTTGCTAAAGTGAGGTAACTCTCCATATTTCTTGTCGACATGTAATCTCAATAATTTTTCGGATAGGATTTCAAGTGTCATGTGTCGCTAAAGTGAGTAACTCTCCAGATTTCTTGTCAATATGTAATCTCAATGATTTTCCGGATAGGATTTCGAGTGTCACGTGTCGCTAAAGTGAGTAACTCTCCAGATTTCTTGTCGATATGTAATCTCAATAATTTTCGGATAGGATTTTGAGTGCTACATGTCGATATGTGAGTAACTTCTCAAATTTCTAGTCGATATGTAATCTTAATAATTTTTTAGATAGAATTTCGAGTGCCATGTGTCGAGATGTAATTGGTTGTGCAAATTTTAGATAGGTTTCTTATCTGCTGGCACTTCTTATCTTCAGCTTCCAATATCCATAAATAGGATGAATATTGGGGTATAATTCACACACCTTCATCTTTGCCCTCTCCAATATCTCTTTCAATTCAAGTTTGCAATGAATTCCAACTTTGGATCCTCTTCGCATTCTAACTGGGGGTCCTCATCCAATTCCGAATTGGAAGATAAATGGGCGCATATGAGACGAGAAGATGAGGAGTCCGATGAATAAAATGAAGCATGGTGCAACACAACATATATGGCAACAATGGCTAGGGTCATGGCATGTGAGGCAATTGAAGAACAACCTCAATGGGATGACTCTGTTGCTAGTGGTTCTTACAAACCACGAAATAGAGAGATGGTGCATGAGACTCTGATGAACAACTACTTCAACCCCAACTCAGTGTACACAAAAGAGGATTTTAGACGTCGCTTCCGGATGAGGCGTCATCTCTTCGAGCGTTTACTTCATGATGTCTAACATGTCAATCCATACAACAGAAGATGGACAGAGCAAGCCGCCTTGGTTTCTCACCTTTTACATGCCCTGATAATCTTGCTGAATTATGTCACATAGTTGTTCAGATCTACAAAGAGGAGTACCTTCGTAAACCAAATCAAGCAGATCTGGTTCGGCTCCTTCGTAAAGCTGAAGACCATGGCTTTCCGAGCATGATAGGGTCATTAGATTGCATGCATTGGTAGTGGAAGAACTGTCCCACCGGATGGCAATGAGGATTCAGCGGAAGATTGAGAAAACCAACTATTATGTTAAAGGGTGTTTCCTCATTTGACACATAGATCTGGCATGCTTTCCTTGGAGTTCCAGGATCCCAAAATGACATTACAGTACTTAGGTGTTAACCCCTTGTCAATAACTTGGTGGAGGGTAAATGGCATCTACCCAAAGTGGGCGACACTTGTACAAGCAATTGCAAACCATGTGGATGACGCCCAAAGGTGGTTTACCTTACACCAAGAGGCATACCGGAAAGATGTTGAGAGAGATTTCGGTATTCTACAAGCACAGTGGAAGATCATTAAGGAACTAGCAAGAGGGTGGAGTCAAGATAAATTGAATTTCATCATGATGTCGTGCATCATATTACACAACATGATTGTGGAGGATGAGCGAGATGGCTATATTGATGGAGAGTCTGATGACGACCAAGATGATCCAAATAGGTTAAGGAGGGCTCGTGCGAAAATATATGATAGGCCTAATTTGACTTTGGATACAAGAACTGGTAATATCTCTTTAAATGAGTACATGAAGTGTCATAGGATGATATGTTCACATGCCACAAACAAGTACCTACAACAGGATCTTGTTGCACATCTTTGGGCCAAAAGAAGTATGGAGTAGACGTTTAAGTTTTATGTTGTTAAATATTTTTTTTAATGTTGTTTAAGTTTGAATAACTTCCCCAAGTAGTACTAGGGTGGAGATTGTGTTGTTTAATGTTGTTTAATGGCTTAGGTAGTTATAGGAAAAAAAAAATGTCCTAAGAAAAAAAAAATCAAATGCAACGGTAACCTGGTATCAGCATGACGTCAGCTAGCCATTGGAGATTGAAACTTGGTAGGCCCGGGGCTGGCTGGCTGGCTCCCTTGGGCCAGTAGGTTGGCCTGATTTCCCATTTTTGGCCTGGTGGGGCCCACAAGCCCTTTGGCCTAACCCTCGATTGGAGACGGTTTTCGTGTCATTTCGAGTTATTTTTAGCCTTATAGCCCTGTAGCCAAGTCGGTTGGAGATGGCCTAACATGCTTGGACTCGCATGGGGAGCTTGAATCTTGATATGGACCAAAAAATGGAGAAAACGGATGGAAAATCAACGAAACTTTTTCACAACCCTAGAAATCTTCTCACACCCCACTTTAAATGCTCTCAAGGGAGGGATGTAGAGAACGACAAAGAAATAGATGTTTGGTTAGGTATTTAAGGTTGTTCTTTACCATAATAGGGAGTATATTAATTTATTTTAAAATTACAAGTGTTTACTTTTTATTGGATCAAGTCAAAAGGGAGTAATACTCGGATACTGAACAGTAAGCGCCCAAGTATTATTTCATGTAAAATAGTTGCCAAACATCAAGCAATAAAAAGCACTCCATTCACAATACATGCTCTCAACAATGAACGAGTTCCAACCAGAATGAGTTGAATCCCTATCGACCTGTCCACAAACTCATTTGAAACCTAACCCATTCATTTTTTATTTTATTTTTAAAATGCTAAAATTATTCCCTAATTGGGTGTTTTGGTAACTTTAACAATGGGATACAATGGTCGTTAAAATAAAATAAAAAATTGTGGGTATCCATACAACTCATTTTTGTAAGGAACAATTTTTGGGACTGCAATTAGATACCCTTAGTTCTGATTCCATCCATCCGAAAATCATGCTGATGTATACACAAAGCCCAAGAATAGGTCCTTTTAGACTTTGGGTAGCCCAAGTTGAGGCCCAATAAACTTGGTCCTCTTCGTATAACGCTTCCAAATTAGTCAAAAGCTTACCGGACACCTGAGCTTCATCGAGAGAAGGGAAGAAGGAGGAGGAAGAGGAGGAGAAGAAGAAGAAGAAAAGGAAGAAGATGATATACAGGAAATGGAGTCTGTTGACAGGACCCGTAGCGATCTTGGGGGGCATAGTAGGCACCGTCGTCGTCGCCCACTTCATCTTCTACGATAACGTAACTTCCCCTTTTATTTATTCATCTCTTCAATTTTTATTTTATCTTATAGAATTTCAGATTCATCAATTCGAATGTTTCTTTGTGTTTAATCCACGATTTTTGTTAAACTATCGAGTCATCAAATGAGCTTATTGGGTTTTGATTTATGTGTCTAGATCCTGCTCCTTCGGGTGGGGAAAACAATCCAGGGTTTCAAAGCTTCGTTTTCTTAATTCAAGTTTTAGGAATTTCAGGTTTATGCAATTTCCATCGATTTGCGCATCTGGGTGTGTTTAATATGCCTAAATTCCTGCCAAATGAGTCTTAAATCAGTATTTTAGCTTGCCCAATTGGAGCTTGCTGTAGTTCAATAGGCCCAGTTTGGTGAAATTTCACTGTACATACATATATATAGATATATAGTTATATGTATATATATATATATATGTACTCTCTGCATATATCATGAAATTATTTAAATAAGAGCTGGGTTATGTTGTATTTTTGCTGAACTTGATTAGGGACGTGAGCATTATAATTTACATGTTAAATTACGCAGGATCGATTTCTGAAGCCGAAGCCGAAGCCGAGGAATGCAGATGCATCCACTTCAAGCAAGTAAGAGGAGGAAGGTGAAAGAGCTGCCTTTTCAATGTAACCCAAGCTTTTCACTTTCTGTCTTTATATGTACTCTCTGCATATATCATGAAATTATTTAAATAAGAGCTGGGTTATGTTGTATTTTTGCTGAACTTGATTAGGGACGTGAGCATTATAATTTACATGTTAAATTACGCAGGATCGATTTCTGAAGCCGAAGCCGAGGAATGCAGATGCATCCACTTCAAGCAAGTAAGAGGAGGAAGGTGAAAGAGCTGCCTTTTCAATGTAACCCAAGCTTTTCACTTTCTGTCTTTATTTGTTGTTCCGTAAAATTGTGGTGATGCTGCAGTTTCCGACATGGCTTGTTAGTTTAATAATCCAGAATTGAAATGTGAGTTCTGATTTAAGGTTGTGGAGTTAAATTTCCTGGAATATGCATTCTCGGTTGTCTTGACGTTTGCTTGCTTTTCAAGCTGATGAGAAGAACCAATCAAATTCCATTGCATTTGTTATCGTGCTCATTTCAATTTTTGTTTATTAGTAGTTTCATTGGATTTGAGTAGTACTTATATGATGCAAATAGACATTTAGGTCCTGTAAGTAACCATGAGGTTTAGCTCGAGTGGTGTGGGTATGGCTGAACGGCAGATTCTGGGTTCGGTTCTTGTATAAAGAAGAGAAACGCTTTGGCAAACTGCAAATCTGCGCTGCCTTTCAGCAGCGTGATGCTAGCCAAGAACTCTGTGAACCATAGAGGAGTAAGGTGCAATGGTATTTCTTTACATGATGCTACTAGTTTTGAGGCAGGGAGAACTGTAAGTCGTAAATAGCTTCTTAACGATGAACTTGTGTGGAGTTTTGCGTTCTTCTTTCCAGCAGTGGTAGGTACATAAGTTTTACAGAAATGGGATTTTTCTGTGAGATTTGTAGTTTCATATATATGCTCTGTGGTAATACAAAAGGGTATGAAATTTTGCAGCTTGGCCAAAGAATTTGACATTGTAAAAGAATAAATATGTTTTCATGCAACTTCCTTTTTTCCTTGGCAAAACCTTTCTACATTTCATGGATTGCGGGTCAGCGTCGCGCCTGTTGTTTTAGGCACAGACTTGATCACAGGACAAACCACAGCTGCAAGACTGCTAATACTTGATTCCGGCCAAGAAGTCCGAGAGCTGGATAAGCCAGGCGTTCGATCGATAAGCCAGGCGTTCAATCATCGATATTTTCCGCCATTGACCAACAATTCCATAACCAAATCATTCCAAGAGTCTATTGGCCCAGGCAAGCACCAATGTAGGCAATCATTCTGAACTTTGGCATTCTTATCCTTTGCAAATGGCTGGAACTGCCTGTATGGACCTGGGTGCCCATCAGGTCTAAGTAGTGAAAGGTAGGTTGTGTCCAGTAGTTTAAAGTTTACTCCCTTCTCCGATCCTTCGGCTGCAGCCTTCTCGAATTCTTCCAACTCGATATTTCGCATTGCAGCATCGACATCTTTTATGTCAACCTCACCCTCTTTGAATGGCACTGATCTATTGCAGTACCCCCCACTGAACCACTCTCCGTTCTCGAAGTGGTCTGGTGTGGTGGTTCTCAAGAAAACAAACGCTTTATGATCCGAACGAGTGATGAAATTGAAAACCAGACGGAGGGCACTGCGATATGCGTAGTCAAACCCTAACTCTGTCAAGTTCTTTCCGGGACAGTAATGGCAGCCGCTGACCGTGTTGCTTTCATGGTAAATTGCAGTCTTAAGAAACCATTTCCCTCCGGCAATCACCACGTAATCCAAGCTGCTATACTGATCGGTCCATGTCTTGTCGAGCTCGTCAAGATGAAGCTGGATTTCGGAAGTAGAAACTCCATTCATGTCTTCAAAAATACCCGCTTTGACGAGAAACGGAGTCCAAATTACCGAAAGGGTGAAGTTGTAAGAGGGGAAAAACCATCTTTTGGACCTGTATTCTTTGTCATGGTATACCTCAACAGCTTGCTCCACCTGTGGGACATGACCTCTGAATTGTGATCAATATTATCATTTGGGACCAGAAAATGGAAAGCCAGCAAAGAAGGTATGCAATCTACAAGAATGTCAGATCATGGTAGGTCCTGTATCTACACCGGAGTTATAAGGTCCAAATATACCAACCGCTATGGGGTCAGTATATACGAGAGAAACTTCCCTGCCCCGGTTTCCCTATCCCCATCTTCCAATCTCTTTTCCCGAGCTCACATGAGAAGCGCTAGGAAGAGCAAGATAGGAAAACCGAGGCAGGGAAGAACTTTTCTTTAATCTTTAGGGCTTAGATGGAAACTTTGAAATCTTTAGGAGCTAATCATACATCAGTAATCAATCATTAACGTTCCCTAAACGACGTTGATATCGAAACAATTATGATCCCACATAGATAGTAGATAAACCAGCTACGAAAATGACTCTACAACCAATTAAAAAGCAATGGTCGCCATAAAAGTTCAGTTGTAATCCACAACCTAATTTTGATCTAAACTTCCATGCAATTTCCAAAGAGAAAAAGTGGCTAAGGTTTCATTAGAAAGTGGAATGATTCTTTTAAACGTCTTTTTATCGCAACAGTCGTCCATAAGATTTGAGCTTATCGCCGCGTCCAACAAAGTGGAAACTTAGTGTGACGAGACCAAATCATCACAGCCACTACTGTGGTTAATTGGAAGTGCAAAACAAAATCAACAGAGTTCGGTAGATCTAAAGCATATAGATTCAGTAAACATAAGCTAGTTTTCGAGTTTCAGAGTGTACTTGAGAGAGAATGCAAAGCAATGACTGGACATGGTTACGCGAAATCGAATCGCCAATGAAGGCCCATGATTTGTTCCTCATCGTACCAAGAAAACTCTGCGGATTGAACTTGGGTAGCTCACAGTCTCTTGGATTCCACCTCCAGTAAAAGTACTCGGAATCGGGGCGACCGTTCTTCATACAATTCTGATGAGATTCCATCACATGGCAGCTTTCGTTAGTGTATCTTGGACCTGATGGGTCTGGTACCCAATCTCCAGTAAAAAGGTCGCACTTTACTGCAACTACATTATTTAGTAAAAGTGAATAAATCGGTTGCATACTAATCACTCCATATGGAAAAAAATTCAAGTCTATGACTGAAAAATGCATCCTCTCTGTCCCCAGAAAAAAAGAAAGCATGAAATTGCATTTATAAATTAGTACTAAAAATGTATAAAATTCAAAGAAATGAAAATTAACACACAACCAGACATTTTCCTCTTCTTCTTAATATTTCACTTGCATTTCCACTTCTGCATCCAAGTTCGAATCTCCATCTCCGTAGTTTAGATGAATTTAGTATAGTGTAGAATATCGCTTGCATAAAAAATATCTTTGTCTGATTTGGATTTTCACATTCATGCATGTGGTTTCAACCAAGCAAAAACACCAAAACAGGGACATAAATAAAAGAAAATACTTACCATTGCCATATGTTTGAGAGTTATTTCCAGGAAAATCAACAATTGTAGAGTTTTGAGTTTGGACAGGAAATAAAGAAGAATCAGAAGCAGAAGAGGAGGAGGATTCTGTTTCTTGTTGGTCTGCAGCTGCAAGAGAAGGTGGCTCTACTGGTAAATTTAATCCGATAGAAAGTGCAGAATCGGAAAACAAGAGTCGAAAAGCGAGACCAACTAAGACAAAACAGACTGCAAACTTCACAAATACATGGCTGTTTTTGTGGAACGACAATATTGGGTTCGATTTAACCCTCATTTCTTTCACCATCTCAGAGCTCGAAGAGAGAGAGAGAGAGAGAGATAGAGATAAAGAGAGTGAGAGAGAGAGGAGAATTTGAAGATATGAAAAAGAAACAGAAGTGATGAAATCGGTTGGTTTTTGTTTTGCAGCAAAACAAACCAAATTTTGAGCCCAAAAACAAAACAAACCAAGAATGAGGTTTTAGTTTTACAAAAACTAACAAAAAGTTCAAAAAAAACTTTTCTTTTAATGAAAAGTTATTTTTAAAGATATAGTAAATAGTACCAGGGAAATGTATAAATGTGATTTTTTGTTAAAAATGAACAATATCGAGAGTGTTTTTGTTAAAACACCCTTTAATTTTAGGAAGAAAATATGTTGTTTTGTATTGATAATTAGGATTTAGGTGGGTGATGTCTGCCTAATACACAGAGAGATGTTGTGAGTCGGGTAAAGCTTATTATGCAAGACTTTACTTTTTCACGTAAGATTCACACTCCCAACACATAATGAGCGATGTGAGAACACGTGTGAGAGTCAAAACTCAACACGTAAATTGCATGTTTTGTTACTATGTTAGAATGCGAGAATTCAGTTCAAATCCACTCTTTGAAGTTTTCAACACTTTGTGTTGACCAAACAATGCAATTATATAGAACATCCTATGATGTTTTTTGCTTCACTTATATTACCAAACTGCTATTATTTACTATATATTTGGGAATCTCGATTTAAATTCACCCCGAGGGAAAGAATTATATATCATCCAGGACAAATTATTCGTTTTGATTTTGAATCGGTTGACAAAAAATGTCTTCACACAAATAGGACCAATTATGTTGTAGACTAATAATGATTAATAAATATATATATTTTTTGTGGTTTTTAATTATTCTTCCCCTTTTCTAGATGTTGCAGGAATCAATTTAAATGTGCTTAGTCAATTTATTCTTTTTTTTTAATGGATTAGTTGGTGGCTTCGTCACAGCAGTCCACTATTTTGGGAGTCGGAAAAACTTATATAGGCATTTCAAACTCTTCCTGACCACCATCTTGCAATTCACCAACGGCAAGAATCGAACCCAAAATATATCGTGTGAAATACAGGTTTGGAATTCATCTCAACCACTAAAATGATCTATATATTAAGTTAAATATTTTTGGTGTCTTATCTTTTGTTTGCAAATTGCAATGCACATGAGTCATGACATGCACTGCCCACCTCACACCTTTGACCTGAATTTGATTAGTAAAATGGGAGTTGGTAGATTATTATATTATCCCAATTTAGCTGGCTGAAACGTGTGAGCAGCTTTAAACCCTAAATTGTTTTACATCAACAGTCGAGCACTTTTCTGAATCATATTGTTCTTTTCTTTTCTTTCAATGTTGCCAACCTTGATTACACCACATTTGGCGATTAGCTACCAACTCTTTTTATTTTCTTTGCTGGATGATTACTTGTAAATTAATCCACCTAATTATCTAGTTAATCATGTTAATCGGTAATATATACCTGAATTAGTATTATTAATTGGCAGCCCAGCAGTGCAACTGTCACATTGAAAATATTTATATTACAAAATAATATTAGGTAATGAGTTATTCAAATCCAAACATTCTTCTACTTTTTGTGAAAATATTTATATTATAAAATAATATTAGGTAATGAGTTATTCAAATCCAAACATTCTTCTACTTTTTTCTGGAAAATGATCATCTCTGGATCCCTTCCTTCTAATCCACCAAATCAGGAATCTGTACCATTGAAATTTGATTCAACGACTACAAACAGGAGTTCACTTTAAAAGTTATAATAACTTCAACCGTTGAATCAATTTTTAATGGTACGAATTCCCTGATTTGGTGGATTATGAGGAATGGACCAGAGAGGATTCATTTCCCTTTTTTCCATACAAATACAACCTTCTGTGTAGTATAATGCAGTGCAGGAAGCATGTATTTAAAATAATTAGAAACAAGATTATGAATTTGAAATGATTAAGTACATTGAATTATTTAAAATTCATGCATTTCTTCTATTTTCCTTCCATAAAAACACAAACAATTTGTGTGGTTTTCTTCTTCTTTTTTAAGGATATTACGAATTGAACTTATCTAATTTAACACTTATATTTTAGATGGTTTATATAAGTAGGGGTGGGGTGGGGTGGGGTTGGGGGACCAAGTAGGGATTGGTCTGGTCCTGATGGTTAATGGTAATGGAAAGCGAAAGCTTTAAAGAGCTTTCCTATCAATCCACATTTGTCAATTGGCTTTATTACCAACTGCCTACTGCAGACTGCAATGCATAGTGCATTGCATTCAAGTTTCAACCCCACTTCCCTCCTTCCCTCCTTTCAGAATTCTTCTTTACCAAGTCTTAACGAGAGAAACTATCTTGCAATTAATGTATTGTCTCTAGGGGTAAACTGTCGGTTTATCCCCTGAATTTTCACTTCACTTTCGATTTCCCTCCTGAACTTTTCTATTGGAAAATTAAGGATTCAAACTAATTTTTTTAGCCAATTTGCCCCCTACCGTTAGTTTTTCATATATTTCATCCATATTTCCGTTAAGTGAGACCATGTGCACAACATGTGAGGATAGTTAAGTCATTTCACTCTTAAAAATGATTAAAAACTGAAAATAAATAATAATAAAAATTTTCCCTCTATTTTTTCCCGCTAATTCCTATCCTCAATTTTATTTTTCCCTCTCATTCATATGCATGAGAAATGACATATGGTGTTATTGTCTTCATAAGTAGCTAAGTTAATCTTTTTCTTGAAGCATGTACTACCATTTTTATTTTCTCTAACAAATTAATAATTTGACAAATGTTCATAGTGTTATTGTCTTCAAAGCAGTACATTAATATAAGAAACATGTCCATAAAAAAGACTAGGGTTTCTTATATTAATGCACCGTTTTGGAGACAATAGCACCATTAGCATTTGTCAAATTATTAATTTGTTAGAGAAAATAAAAATGGTAGACAATAACACCATATGTCATTTCTCATGCATAGGAATGAGAGGGAAAAATAAAATCGATGATAGGAATTAGCGGAAAAAAATAGAGGGAAAGTTTTTTTTTTTTCAGTTTTTTAATCATTTTAAGAGTGAAATGACTTAACTACCCTCACATGTTGTGCACATGGTCTCACTTAACGGAAATATGGATGGAATATATGAAAAACTAACGGTAGGGGGCAAATTGGCTAAAAAAATTAGTTTGAGTCCTTAATTTTTCAATAGAAAAGTTCAGGGGGGAAATCGAAAGTGAGGTGAAAGTTCAGGAGGTAAACCGACAGTTTACTCGTCTTTAGTGATATCATCGGTGAGATAGATGGTTGTAACGTATTTAAACATCATAAGATTCTTTCGATAGATAATTGTCATCAGTTAGATGGCACGCACACAGGCTGATTTATAAAGTTCATGCATGTGAACGTTAATAGACGACTGATTTTAGCATTTTCTTACAGTGAAATAATTTGCGCACTTTTATTTTCTCTTTCTATACTCCTCATTGTCTCTTAATTCAATCCAACGACTAAAAAGTGATACACATGTAAAGGAGAAAAGGTGAGTGCAGAAATCATTTCTCACTCGGATATATAAGTTCCAAATGGCCAGTCTGAATTTTCCTACTTTGGCATGCCCCTCGTACTGGGCTCTAAGCAATAGGCTGATATGAGGGTGAGCCCACCAAAACTGCGTACGGGATTTGCGAAGTGTCCTGAGGCTTGCTTACGTCTTTGTTCATTTGCGCTGGACAAACCAATGATTGGCTTGGCCTGTTTCAGCTTTCTCCAGGGGTTCCAAAGATTGCCTCCGGCCCTTCATTTGCCAGATTGAGAAGCTAACAATTGATTAGGTCGGTAGTTGCTTGAACCACTGAGACTTTATTATTCCCGGGAGAGCGAGGATTCGAGCACAGAATTTAGAGTGCATAGATAAACGCTCTTAGCCATTTGAGTTGCAAGCTCCTTGCTCATAATTTTGAGACGAGCACTAATTGTTTATGCAGGGGCAAAAAAGGAAACCGATATGTTGCAGAAAAAAACTGAAATTAATAGAAATGGCTACCAGCAAATTTATATATGATCAAGATAAACGCTAACCTCATACATTATAATAGCAAAGACAGCAGAAAACCAAGCCATTTACATAAATTAATAAATGAAGAGTCGCAGCTGAACGAAAACTAGCATGATCGACATGCACTAAACAAATCAAACCAGAAAACAGCTATTGTAGATATCAGATAAAACCACCCTACTGAGCATCCTACAGCTTATCATTCATTTTCGGTTATCTGCAATGTTGTGCAGCTGCTGAACATTTCAAAGAAATTTTCCTCGACCGGGTTTCTTTCCCCTTTTTCCCTAATAATTTTACTTTCCAACTCGGGATGGATGACTTGAGAATCTCCACGCGAGGGATGAAGGATGAAGTTAGTGATTTCTACATGTTGATTATGCAGCTGCTCTTGGAAGCTTCATGCCAAATCCACGTTTTACCTTCTCAACTCTGTTCAAAGTTTTGTCAAAGCAAGAAACATTAGAAGATTCCAAAAGCTCCCGGGGAGAGTTTAGATTAGACAAATTAAACGGTATGAATATCACTACATTAAGTCAGTACAGGTAACAGGAAAAAGAGTGGCTAAAACATACAATATCATTCGTAAAACTATAAATGATGCTGACCACAAAGTGGTAAATTCGTGAACATTTTATGTTAAAGATGTGTTCCTAGATTATCTATGTCTAATATATTCAACACATCGTCGTTCCATGTTCCATTTGTCACAGAAAACCGCATGTCCATGATAAAAGACAACATAAAGGTTTAATCTGTCTATATGCTCTTGGTTATAATAGCACCATTTTACTATCTTGAGTAATTAACAAAGAACTAAATGAGACGGCTATCAAATAGTTAGTGCTTACGTTGGGGCTAGCTTGCCAAGGCTATCAAGCTCTTCACCAGTGTCCTCATCCAGGACTCTCCCTGAGATCTCGATGATATAAGATCTATCTCTGGTTGTGGGAAGTCCTCTACTGGACAGCAAATCCAAATCTTTATGGTGAAGCTCCCTTCCATTCACAAAAATACCGGTATCTCCGGCCGCACAGTTCTGAGGCATGGGATAGTTGAACTCTTCAATAAATGGCTGCACAAGAAAAGAATTTTCCATTAACATTAGCAAATAACTAGAAATAACCGCTTATGGATTTGATATTAGCGTCAAATCAATTTAACTTACAGGAATGATGCCAAGACCAGGGCCACCCATGACACCCCAGAATCCAGCTCGGAAATCATACCTGCATTTCAAAATTGATGAAGGCAAAGACATGAGTAAAATGGAAGAGGCGAGAGAGATTATAGTTGCAACATAAAGCTATTTGTGATCCCGTGATTTTATTGGTTTACCAGTTTTTCCAAAAGCTATTATAAGTAGGCAAGCTATTATCTTATATTTCTTACAAAGCACTGATCTGTTTTCATGGATATAAGAGCAGTAACAGATTGTAAGCATAATTCAAGGTAATCATGCATAGAAATGCACTATGTGTTTAGTGAGTACACTTACCAATATTGTCCAGGATGGACTGTTCCAGCCATTTTTTCAGCCTTCTTGAGCACACGATCTGGCATTAAATTCCCATTAACCGAAACATTACTTCTCCCATCACTTGTCTGATTTGATTTGGAAAAATCCCTGAAGCTCTTCTTAATAAAGTTCGTAATAAATGAATCACTCCCTTTGTTGGTTCTTGGCTGATGCTCCTCTTTGTTTGCATCCCAAGAATCTTGGGAAACCCCAGTGTTGGAGTACTCATTAAATGATACCTCCATCTCAGTTGCTAGTGATGTCTCCTTTAAAGAGTTTTGTCGCGAGGTGACCTTATTTGGCTTTACCTTCTCTTGATCTGAGCGACTACTGCGGTTTCCCTTCCCAAGTCGGTTTATCACGTGATTGTTCGATGAGAATTCAAAGTGTTCCTCTAGAGGTGAACCAGCAGGAGGCGGAGAAAAAGTGCCTTTGATTGGCTGCTGAATAGAATTTGTGAATTCTTTTGGAGCAACTGTAGCTTCTGGGATGCCGTCATCCTCAGAGGTACTGGGAGATGAAGAATGAAAGCTTTGCATCTCGTGAGGCTTGCTACCAGTTGAACTTGGGCCTGTGGATGGTAACGCAGGTTCTCTATCTATTGACTGAAAATCATAGCCAGAAGTATCATAATCATCAGAGGAGAAATGAGCATAGATCCGGGTGACATGGCCTTGTGAATGTAAAGTACTGTCATTGACCACCTCATTCAAGCTATTAACTTCCGACGGATTTTTCTTTGCTTCTGCATGAGAAAGAACTAGTTTCTTATTAGAAACAGCAAAATCGATCACAGTAAAGCATGCCCCGCATCGCACTTTCTGTTTATTCTTTTCGGCAAGCAATACTTTTTTGGGCAGCTGCAGAATTTCAAAGCAATTATTACATGTTACAAATGGAGCACCACCAGAAAATGGAAGACATCGTTGGCCACCACTGGTTGGCACCACCCTCTCTGGACGGGGATGAACAAAGCTTCCCATTTTGGGGTTAAGGTCACTTGGCCATCTTGTATGGGTTTGCGAAACATTAAAGGGTGGAGGAACCGAAGTCCGAGGTTTGTTGTGATCATATGGACCGACCATCCCTGGGTTTTCAGGATGGAACATGGAACTACTAGGGAAATCAGGGAACCTTTTATTGTGGAAAGCAGTGGGTGGAACTGGCACTGAACCCCGCCGGTGATTGTCATAGCAATAGAAGCAAGGGCAAGTAGGATGGTGAACCGATGCATTATTTGGGTAAAGCTCAAATGGATCAGGATTGTTTTCAGCATACTGTCCAGAGAAGTATGGAAGCGATGGTTGCTGGTATTGCCTGGGAAAGGGATGAGGAGCTCCACTGTGCATGTGGGATCCGAAAGGATCGCCATATCTAGGAAAATTGTTTGAATTATGCATGGTAGAAGAAAAGCTAGCCATAGGCATTTCATGGCCATTGGTATAGGGAAATGGCTCTGGAAAGTGATTGAAATGAGCATGTGCTGCGACAGGTTTACCAGGTCCAAAGTACTGCATTGAAGCCCTATTTGCCGCGGAAGAAACACCTGCATATGAAGTGTCAGAACTACCATAAGGATCTGGAGGAACCATCCCCCCATCAACAGGAGCTTTCTCTTTCGGCTTATCAACCAAATCACAAGACCGGCTAAGTTGATCCCTCAGCTCATCCAGCTTCTTCAGAAGCTCGGCTCGGTCTTGTTCAAGGTACAGAACTCTGTTTGCCTCATCTGGGACAATACTTTTTCTCAATGGTTCCCCACCCCTATACGAAGAACCCAGATGGTAATTTGACGGGCCCTCGTCTTGATAGGTTGAAGTTGAAGACCTCATACCTCCAACATCAGTTCTTTGATGTCTTCGAACTCCCTCCTTTTCACCATTCTCTTGAGCTCGCCAATCTGCCATCCATTGCGATCTTCGACTTGCACTTATGGGACCAAATTGGGCATTCAAATCTCCATGTTCTCTTCCCGAAGCATTCTCCAATTCATCTCTTTTCATGCTCATATCAACGCCATCCTCGACAAACCAGTTCTGACTTGCATCTTTCGCTTGCTTCCTAACGACCTCAGCATTTTTCACATTTCCCTTCTCTAAATCCCTTTGATCACACCTCAAAGAAGCATCAGCCGACTTAACATCCATATCAGAAGTATCACTCAACACAAGTAGTCCTTTACTGTCTGAATCATCTGATTTGGCACAAACTCCTCCAACCCTCTCTTTGTCTGACTTCTCCAAAAAAGTATCCCCCTCTTGCCTCTTTTTATTTGCTGTAAAACGATATAAACAACAATCTGATCCTCAATTTTAGCGAGCGGAAAATAAATTCAAAACTAAAAGGAATTGGCATATCTTGGATGCAGAAAAAACTCACGAAAAATAATGCAATTCAGATTAGGATCCTACATTATGAAATTGTTGATAGTAATGTAGCTACAGATTTGAATATCCGGTTTTTCGGGTTTAAAAGTCTCAACCCCACAAATCCAAATGATTGCGTATTATTAGCATTGGTGTGGATTTTGGTTTTCTTTTGGGTCTAATTCCACAACAAATTCCAAAAATTGTAAATCCTGATCTCACTCCCTTTTCTAAATTTCCAATAACATAAACCAAAACACAGACCTCTATAAAATAAAAAACACAACCATCATATAAAAACAAAGAACAAGGTAGCCGTTTCGTTACAAAGAAAATCAAAGTTACTGACATTTTGGTCAGAAACCCAACACGAATCATGTGACACAAAACGAAAAGTTTCTATCTTTTTCCCAGTTTTCTCACCAACCCCACCAAACAACTGCATTAACTAAAAAATTTACAAAAACTAAAAAACGAAATTAAGAAAACGAAGAAGGAGAAGCAAACCTCGAAGAACAGCACCACAACCACCACACTGGTAAACAGAGTAATCATCAAGCTCCGGAAGAAGATTCTCACACTTGGGGCACCGAACCAGCCTCACTGTAGCAGCCGAGTCCCCCATTTGCTCATAACCTACCTCACCAAAAAAACCCAGAAAACAAAAAATCAAACACTATTTCCAGTCAGTGTTTGGCAGCCGAGAAAACCAGAGAGAAAAAGCAGCTCAGAGAAATGAGAAAGCTTTGGGTCGTTCTGCTGCAATGGTGAAATGGGTTTTTGTTTTAAGGAGGAGAAAGCTGGAGAGAGACAGGAAGCCTCTTTTTCTTTTGTGGGTTTTCTTTTTCTTTTGCAAATTTTCTTAGGAACCAAACAGGGGAGAAGGAATGGTGGGAGCTGGAGAAGTTGACGGTAGAGAGATTTTATTGTGGGGACACATATTTTCCCGGAAAACTATGAGCTGGAAAGGAAAGGAAAAGAAAATATAAACGCTCAGAATTTATCGAAGTGTTTTGTGAGAAATTCGATTCCAGTATGTGTGTTTGTGTTCTGAGAAAATCTGTGGATTTATGCTTCTGCTTTTTCACGTTTTTTTTGTTTTTTTCTCCAAAATTGCTATCGCACACAACACGCCGAGTTGGAGACGTCAGGGCCGTTTTCCAACGTTAGCAAAACGCGATTTCCAACAGTACGCTTTCCTGAACGATGCCGTTTGAGAGGGACGAGTTAACTTCGTTTGAGTCGCCGTTTGTCTGGTGTCGTTCAACATAGACATTTTTGGATTTTTAACTATTTGCACTCCGTAGTCGGTACTACAGTCTAATAGTATATATTTTTATTTGTAAATAATAGGTTTTAGGTTTGATTCTCATAAATACGAATTTGAATCACATTATTGTTAAAGTGTTGAGGGATCTGGCTAAGTCCACCAATTTTCTTAGTGTAGATAATATCGTTTGTTCATAAAATAAAATAAAACTATTTACACTCCCACTTTTTGTGGAACAAAATATAAAAAAAACATTATAATTAGGGATTTTGCTACAATATTTACATATGTTGATGCACAAAATCAGTGAGGACTTTGGTACAACAGAAAGTGTCAGGTTTTGTGACCTTCGCTTGGTTGCTTCGGTCACTAGCGAGGATAGGTATATAAATGAATAGAGACAGAGAAGCAAACACAAGATATACGTGGTTCACCCAGATTGGCTACGTCCACGGAGTAGAGGAGTTCTCATTAATTGTGAAGGGTTTACACAAATAATTGGTTCAAGCTCTCCTTTTGTGAGTTCTAGTGAATAGTTTAGTACAAAATGACATTAGAGATCATTGTGGGAGAATGATCCCTATTTATAGAAGAGAGTTTCTAGTTTTGTTCTGACATTGACACGTGTCATGTTGTGATTGGCTTCTTATGTTGACACGTGTCGCGCTGTGATTGGCTTCTGATGTCGACACGTGTCGCATTGTGATTGGCCTCCTGGTTGAAGGGAAGCTCTTCTGGATCCTTGACGGTATAACGTTGACCGGTGCTCAGTAGTTTCGGGATTGGTCAAGTATGGTACAAACAGTGCTCCCCTAAGTTCCCGAGTGAGGGAAGCTCATCGGTTGGGGACTTGCAAGATCCGAGCCGCTGAGTAATCACGAAACTTCTAAGTACCGAGGTGTGGTATCGTCTTCATTTGCCTTATCTTTCTCATAGGTAGATGTGGCATCTTCTCTGGAAGTACGCTTCCTCCATTCAGGGGTGGTGTCTTTAACCGGTGGAGATGCACAAGGTAATGTATCAATTTCACTTGAAGCTTACTTGTAGTTTCGGGCTTGGTCAAATGCGATACAAACCCTATAGTAGGAGTCCCCCAAGTCGCCGAGCTAGGAGATCTGTCGAAGGAGGTGACCGACAAGGTAAGCAGTCAGGCTTCCAAGCAAGCAACCCAGGATCGGAGGTTCGACTTCGGCTTCTGGTTGATTGTTCTCCTTCTCCTTGTCTCTCATTCAGTTGCCAGGATAAGGAGAAGCAAATGGAGAAGAGATGATATGAGATACTTTTGCTTTTGAAGAAGTAACTTTCCACAGGCTTATTCTTGAACTGTGTTGGAGGGTTTTCTAGTTTCCTCCAAAGGACTTTCCACAGACTTAATCTTGAACTGGATTCGATTCAAGGTGGCGGACACTTGATCTTGAATCGGGCTTGTGATATCTTCAAGGGTCGTTGGTGACATGATCTTTAAGGATTTGATTCAAGGGTGATGAATCAACACGTGCAGTTCACGACGCCTTAGTGAGTCGACTCAAGAATTTGAGGGTCAAAACAAGTCCATCAAATCTAGAGTATGATCGACCCTGATGATATGGGATACTCTTGTTGTTGACAAAGTAATGAATGTGGTATGGCGAGGTTTTGCTCTTCGGCGGCGGTGCTAGCGAAAGGTTGTTGAAGCTTCTCGTGTTGTAGCGATCTGTTTTAGCTCATCGTTGAACCTTCTGCTTCAATCTTTTGCCTGGCAGAAGTGGTGTGTACCCTTTGCATTTAAATGGTCCTTCAGAACATTCATTCCTAGTGACTCATCCACGCTTGGCAGCTTCAGCGTAAAGAGCCAATATCTGATCAACTGTCATGAGGTATTTACCGGTGGAATTCGTGACCTTGACAGCAGTTGAGGATGAGTACTCGAGAGCAATGTTAAGTAAGTAACCGGGCAAAGGTCTCAGGCAGTCAGTTCCCGATTGGAGGTTTGATTTCAGGTTCCGACTGACTGCTCTCTTTCTCCTTGTCATGCATGTGTGGACAAGGATAAAGACAAGGACAGGGAGAAAGCATGATATGGGATACTCTTGCTTTCGACCCTGATGATATGAGATACTCTTGTTCTTAGTGTGGCTTATTTGCTGAGGTATTATCGGGGGGAAATAAAGATGAGTATTTCGAGAAGTTATGTTGTGGGTGCCTTCTCGAATGCGAGAAAGAGTTGAGCATTTTCGCAGGTTTGCTTGTCCTTAGAGGAGGGAGGTCGACGTATATAGGGATTTCCCAATAGCAAGTAGTAATGCTATTCCTTTACCCTTCTTGGTCACAGCAATGTAGTGGGAGTTGCCAGCTTCACGTGTTTTAACTTTGTCAGAGCACTTTGAAAAAGTGGTGTGTGGTATCTGGAAAGCTGATATTGCGTGTGAAGATTACAGACAAGCTTTATCTAATGAGATCTGGTTCTCGAAGTTCTGAGAGCTGTGCCTATTCGGTTTTCAAGAAAGTAATTCCGTTGGGAGTCTGGCCCTCGAGATTCGGATAGTGGCGCCGTTTCGGTTTTTGAGAAAGTAATTATGTTGGGAGTCTTTTCTCGAATATGAGTAAAGGTTGGACGTTCTTGCCAGTCTGTCTTGCCACGGAACACGGAGGTCGACACACATAGGGACTTTCCAGTTGTCAAGCAGTGGTGCTGTTCATTTCCCCTTGTGGGTAATAGTAAGGTAGCTGGAACTTCAAAATTCTCGTGCCTAAACTTTGTCAGAGATCTTTGGCAAAATTATATGTGGTACCCGAGGAATTGATGTTGCGTGTAGAGAGTGGTGATTGAACAATAAGATTCACGTGCTTTCTATTTCACCAGAAATCTTCGACAGATTGCCTGTAATTTCCGCAAAGCTGAGTGTGCATGTGATAGGTGCTGACGAGGCTGAAAAAAACAGGTGCCTCTTCGATTTCTGAGATCGGCCCTCGTGGTCTCTGAGCAGCCCAGCTTTTGAGAAAGCAAACGCCTCTTCGATTTCTGAAGCTCCGTCGAGTGCAGATTTTTATAGAGGCTGGCATTAAGTTCCACAACATACTTGAATCTCCACCAGTAGAAGCTCCCTTCTTGCACTTCCAAGATCTTGATTTGTCCAACCTCTTCTCTCTTCAACACCTTTGAAAATGTCTGGCCCTTCTGACCGTCGTTTTGATTTGAACCTTGCTGAAGAGGCAGCCACGCCTTCTCCAGACAACATATGGCGCCCATCCTTCTTATCCCCTACTGGTCCTCTTACCGTTGGGGATTCCGTGATGAAGAATGATATGACCGCTGCGGTGGTGGCCAGGAACCTTCTCACTCCCAAAGATAACAGACTACTTTCCAAACGGTCTGATGAGTTGGCTGTTAAGGATTCTCTGGCTCTGAGTGTTCAGTGTGCATGTTCTGTGTCTAATATGGCCCAACGCCTATTTGCTAGAACCCGCCAAGTTGAATCATTGGTGGCTGAAGTGATACGTCTCAAACAGGAGATCAGAGGGCTCAAGCATGAGAATAAACAGTTGCACGGGCTCGCACATGACTATGCTACAAACATGAAGAGGAAGTTTGACCAGATGCAGGAATCTGATGGTCAGGCTTTACTTGATCATCAAAGGTTTGTGGGTTTGTTCCAAAGGCATTTATTGCCTTCGTCTTCTGGGGCTGTACCGCATAATGAAGCTCCAAATGATCAACCTCCAATACCTCCTCATTCTGGGGTTCTGTCCAGTACTGAGGCTCCGGATAACCACCCTCCGGTGCTTTCTCTTTCTGGGGCTCTACTGACTGCTGAGACTTCCCCTAAGCAACCTTTGTGAAGGCTCCCTCTTGTTTGTTTATTTTGACTCATGTATATGTACATATTTGTAGCTTATCGGAAATGTTAATAAATAAGATTTACTTCATTTCAACGTATTGTGTTAAATACACCAAAGCCTTCTTCAGCAAGTTCTCTGAATTTTTTCTTTTGTTGAAACTTGTATTGTTGAAGCTTTGTGAGTGAAGCATGTAGTTTGAGGTAGTGTTCCCTTAATTTCCCGAGTGAGGAAAACTTCTCGTTTGGAGACTTGAAAAATCCAAGTCATTGAGTGGTCGTGAGATTTCCGAGTATCAAGGTGCAGTAGCATATGGTGGGAGTCCCCCAAGTCTTCAGGCGAGGAGAGTTGCCGAATGAGGTGTCTTGCTTGCTACTAATTTGTCAAAGTAACAAAGCCTTGTTTTGATGTCCCACCTTCATATATGCCTGATCCAAAAATATTTCAAGCTGGTTTTAGCTTTGCGAGGGCCCAAAATTTGTGTGTAGCCCAAAACTGCTCAAGGTTTTCATTTCCACTAAAAATCTGAATTATTCCAAAGCCATGTTGAAGGAAATGTGGGTGTTGGAGCCAAGGAAGTGAAGGAGGGAGTTAACGTAGAGGGAGCGGTAGCTATTCAATATAACACAATTCTCTGTAGCTCAAATCGCAAGGTTGTCTTCATGAAAATTGTTCCTTAGCTTGTGAGCTACAACATATCCAAATTTGAGATCCATCGGAGTAGTACAACTCCAGATATTCAGGTATGATGAGTGACTGTTCATTATTTTTATGTTAACCCGTCAGATTTATTGTGAGGTTCGAAACTTCATTTTCTCTTGTTCAGATCAACATACTCTCTTCATCAAAGTTGTTTCTCATCATCTCTTCCATAACATATCAAAAATTCAGAACAAACTAACGGTTGAATATTTCCAGATCTTCGAAACACTACGGCAGCTTGATGAAGAGTGTGTGAAGCTTTTATATGTTTTGGTGTTGAAATTTTGTATTGTAGGTGAAGCTTTGGGGTTGAAGCTTGATAGGTGAGGCTTTGGTGTTGGAGCTTTATAGGTGAAGCTTTGGTGTTAAAGCTTTATAGGTGAAGCTTTTTTGTTGAAGAGTTGAAGCTTTATAGGTGAAGCTTTGGTGTTAAAGCTTTATAGGTGAAGCTTTGGGGTTGAAGCTTTATAGGTGAAGCTTTTGTGTTGAAGAGTTGAAGCTTTATAGGTGAAGCTTTGGTGTTGAAGCTTTATAGGTGAAGCTTTGGTGTTAAAGCTTTATAGGTGAAGCTTTTGTGTTGAAGAGTTGAAGCTTTATAGGTGAAGCTTTTGTTGGAACCATAAATTGATTGTGCTTCGCACTATCTTGATGAACATAGTGCGAAGCTTTTGAGATTGATATATGTCCTCCATTGATGAAGCTTTTGTTAGCACCATAAATTGATTGTGCTTCGCACTATCTTGATGAACATAGTGCGAAGCTTTTGAGATTGATATGTGTCCTCCATTGATGAAGCTTTTGTTGGCACCATAAATTGATTTTGCTTCGCACTATCTTGATGAACATAGTGCGAAGCTTTTGAGATTGATATGTGTCCTCCATTGATGAAGCTTTTGTTGGCACCATAAATTGATTTTGCTTCGCACTATCTTGATGAACATAGTGCCAAGCTTTTGAGATTGGTATGTGTCCTCCATTGATAAAGCTTTGTTGAATTTCCCAATTTCCCTTTTTTTTTTTTTTTTGGAAAAACTAGAAATTTGAAAATGTGGGAGAGACAACGTATACAAATTTTGCTTCCACACTGTTGAGCAAGAGATTGTGATGCAAGCTACATCTTGTAGTAGTCGAAGGTTTGGATGAACCATATAAATTGAATTTGCTTCGAACAGTCTTGATCAAGAGCGTGTGAAGCTTTCTATAAGTTGTAGTGTTTGCATTGTTATAGAGGAGAAATGTCTGAAGTAGATGGAAGATGGCTGAAGAGTTTGATCTTCGTATACCATGCACTGAAGCCATTGTTGGCTTATAGTAAGACTTTGTTGGTGACTATAACTCTTGTTAGGCATAAGTGCTCCCCTAGTTGAGTTGTAAAGCTTGAGGGTTTTTGATTATTTGTGAATGCTAGGAGTTCACATGTACAAGTTGTACCACTCGTCTTCTAGTTGGTGGAATGAATTGTGGGTTGCTTTCATCACTTGGTTGGTGGTACGAATGTGAGTTTCTTAATCACCTTTCATCACATTTGATCACCTGGTTGGTGACATGAAGGAGAGTACGCGTTGTATATTTCATCACCTGGTTGGTAGCATGAAGATGAGTTCTTTCTTCACCTGATTGGTGATAAGGGTGGCAAGTTTCCAAATAATATTAGAGTACGGGTTGTACATTTCATCACCTAGTTGGTGGCACGAAGGTGAGTTCCTTCATCACCTTTCATCACCTAGTTGGTGAGAATAAGGGCAAGGTGTCGAGGCACATTGTGGCAAATGTCGAATGACACAAAGTGTGTTGAACCCTTTCGAAGCACAGTTGGCTTATGTATGGATGTGTTGGAATGTATGATGTTTATGTATGAATGTGTTGGAATGTATGATGTTTATGTATGATGTTTATGTATGAATGTGTTAGAATGTATGATGTTTATGTATGAATGTGTTGGAATGTATGATGTTTATGTATGAATGTGTTGGAATGTATGATGTAGATCCTTTGTATAGTCTTGTTGACACATACTTAGATTTTGTTTTGTATTGGAAACATTTGCGTTGAAGCTTCAACACTTGAGTGTTTCATTGCTCAGAATGTAAAAGAGTTTAGGGCCGAGTTGGCTAAATCACCTCTTTATTGAATTCATACCAAATGGTCTTTGTTACATAGGATGTCAAACGGCTGTAGCTTAACACTTGTACAATGTGAGTCTATTTGTAATAGTACTTCAAGTGGTCAGCATTCCATGGATGGCCAATGGTCTTGCCGTCGGAGCTTCTGAGCTTGTAGGAGCCAGGGCGGCTGATGCCGACGACCTCGAACGGTCCGTCCCAGTTAGGACTAAGTGTTCCTTTACTCAGGACTCTATCACAGAGTAATCTTTTCTTCAGTACCCAGTCTCCCACTTTGAAAGAGCGAGGTTTGACCCTTGAGTCGTAGTAGTTGGAGATGCGCTGCTTGTAGGCAACATTCCTCAGGTGAGCCTGATTTCTGTGTTCTTCAACTAGATCCAGGTTGAGGGTGAGTTGTTTGTCGTTCTCACTCTGGATGTAGTTCTGGGTTCGGTATGTTGCTTGCTCAAGCTCAACCGGGACAACTGCTTCTGTACCAAAAGCAAGCGAGAATGGAGTTTCTTCTGTGGAAGTCCGATATGAAGTGCGGTATGACCAAAGAACTTGGGGTACGAATTCTGGCCAACAACCTTTGGCTTTGTCCAAGCTAGTTTTCAGAGTGCGCTTGATTATTTTGTTAACGGCCTCGACTTGTCCATTAGATTGAGGATGGGCTGGAGAGGCAAAACATAAGTTGATGTTGAACTTAGAGCAAAACATCCTGAACTTCTTGTTGTCGAACTGCCGCCAATTGTCTGTGACTATCGCATTGGGAATGCCGAATCTGCAGAGGATGTTCTTCCATACGAAGTCTTCTATTTTTGCCTCAGTAATGGTTGCCAGGGGTTCTACTTCAGCCCATTTTGTGAAGTAGTCAACTGCAACGATTGCATAGCGGACCTTGCCCTTCCCTGCATGCATTGGGCTGATCAAATCAAGTCCCCATTGGGCGAAGGGCCAAGGGCTGATCATAGGAGTGAGCGGCTCGGGAGGGGAGTGAGGGATAGTTGCGTAGCGTTGACACTTATCACATGAGCGAGATATTCTGATGGCATCTTGGTGAAGTGTTGGCCAATAGTATCCTTGGCGAAAAGTCTTGTGTGCTAGGGATCGAGACCCAGCATGATCTCCACAGACTCCTTCATGTATTTCCCGTAGGACAATTTCCGCCTCCACATGTGTAAGGCATCTTAGGTATGGCAGGGTAAAACCGCGTTTGTAGAGTTGGTCATTAATGATCAGGTAGCAGGCAGACTTGTATCGAATCTGCTTAGCTTGGACTTTGTCATTTGGGAGGGTGCCATGAGCAAGGAATTTGTAAATTGGGGTGATCCAACTATCTCCTTGTTGTAAATTGCACACTTCCGCGACCATGGTGCTTGGTGCTGCCAACAATTCAACATGAATTTTTCTCCCAATTTTGTCTTCCACTGCCGAGGCGAGGCGAGCCAGAGCGTCTGCATGACTGTTTGCCGCTCGAGGAACTTGGGTGATCTGGTAGTGGAAGTGCTTGAGCAAAAGTCGTGTTTGCGCAAGATATACCGCCATAAAGCTATCCTTAGCATCAAAGTTGTTCGTGACCTGGTTAACCACTAATTGGGAGTCACTGAAGATATCAATTTGTTTAACCCCAAGGTGTTTGGCCAAACGTAAGCCTGCTAGAAGGGCTTCGTATTCGGCCTCGTTATTCGATGCCTTGAATTTGAAACGAATGGCGTATTCCATCGCCACTTTGTCGGGGGTAGTGAGGACTAATCCTGCTCCGCAGCTCTGTTGGTTGGATGAGCCATCAACATACAGACTCCATGCTGGGGTTGTTGATTCTATCTTCTGAGCTTCAGATGGTAATGAAGCTACTGATTCAGGTGTAGAAGCAATGTCAACAGGATATGTGAAGTCGGCGATGAAATCTGCTACTGCTTGACCCTTTTCGGCTGGTTTTGGTTGGTAGGAGATGTCAAACTCACCCAATGCTATCGCCCATTTGATCATTCGCCCAAACGTGTCAGGACTCTGAAGTATCTGTCGAAGAGGGTGATTGGTAAACACGATGATGGCGTGTGCTTGGAAATAAGGACGAAGTTTTCGAGCAGACATGACCAATGCTAGAGCTAATTTCTCAATGTTGGAGTATCGTGTCTCCGCATCTTGTAGGGCCTTGCTAGCGTAGTAGACGGGCCGTTCGACACCACTGTCCTTTCGAATAAGAACAGAACTGACTGCTGAAGCCGAAACCGATAGATAGATAATGAGAGTGTCACCAACTTCTGGTTTGGAGAGCAGATGGGCTTTACTCATGTACTCCTTGAGGTTCCTGAATGCCTCGGCACATTCCTCCGTCCATGTAATGTACTTCTTATTTCCCTTGAGTGCTTTGAAGAAATGAGCACATCTGTCTGTGGCCTTAGAGATGAATCTGGTTAAGGCTGCCACCTTGCCAGTAAGGCTTTGGATGTCTTTTGAAGTTACTGGCTCTTTCATGTTGAGGATTGCTTTGATCTTTTCAGGGTTAGCTTCAATGCCTCGTTGGCTAATCATGAAGCCTAAGAATTTGCCAGAGCCCACGCCGAAGGCACATTTGTTGGGGTTCAACCTCATTCGATACCTCTTTAGAATGGTGAAAGTTTCAGATAGGTTGGTGATGTGTTGGTCAGCATGTTTTCTCTTGACTAGCATATCATCAACGTAAACTTCCATGATCTTCCCAATCTGTTCGGCGAACATTGAATTGACCAGTCTCTGATAAGTTGCTCCTGCATTCTTTAGGCCGAAATGCATGACTTTATAACAATATAGTCCCCTGTCAGTAGTGAAGGCTGTGTGCTCTTGGTCTGAGGGGTTCATGAGGATTTGGTTGTATCCTGAATAAGCGTCCATGAAGCTCAAGAGCTCACACCCTGTCGTAGAGTCTATAAGTATATCAATGAGAGGAATGGGGAAACTATCCTTCGGGCATCCTTTATTTAGGTCGGTGTAGTCGACACACATTCTCCACAAGACCTTTTGAAGCATGAGACTTTCCTTGGTCGGATTTTTCTTAACAAGGACAACATTTGCTACCCATGTTGGGTAATTGACTTCACGGACGAAACCTATGTCCTTGAGTTTTTCAACTTCTGTTTTCATCGCCTCGTATCGTTCAACATCATAAGATCTTCGCTTCTGTTTTACTGGTTTGGTCTTGGGATCAATACTCAAGTGGTGACAGATGATATCGAGAGCGATGCCCGGCATATCTTTATATGACCAAGCGAAGACCTCGGCGTTCTCTTGCAAAAATGAGATCAGTGACAACCGCAGGGGTGGTGACAAAGTGGTGCCAATCTTCACCATGCGATATGGATGGTCTTTGGAGATAGAGACATTCTCTAACTCTTCAGCGGGTTGTGCTTGCTGGGTGAAGGAGTCATCTCGAGGGTCATCAGGTTGACTGTTGCCATCATGAAGATCCGAGTTGGCTTCATCTGGACTGGTCTTTACTACTTGGTTATGTATAGAGAGGGTCTCCTTATGGACATGCATGTGTTGTTGCTTAACTGAAGTGTTGTAACATGATCGAGCACTAAGTTGATCTCCCCTGATGTATCCATTGCCGAAAGGGGTTGGAAACTTCATCAACAACATATGTGTGGATACCATGGCCTTGAGATCATTGATGCATGTGCGCCCAAAGATGACATTGTATGCCGCCGGGCAATTGACCACTAGGAAGTTAGTGGTAATAGTAGCTGTGTAGGGGCCTGTACCAATGGTGAGGGGTAAGTGTATACTCCCTAAAGGTTGTACGATATCGCAAGAGAAGCTTATCAGAGGAGAAATCGAGCGGTCGAGCAAGTGTTCAGCTACATTAAGTGCCTTGAAAGCTTCAGCAAACATGATATTGACTGAAGCACCTGTGTCTATCAGGATTCGTTTCACATCAAAATTTGCTATGTGAGCCTCCACGATCAGCGGGTCGTTGTGAGGGTGGACGATACCTCTTTCTTCCTCAGGGTAGAAACATATTGGATCCCAGTTAGGCTTTTGATACTTGCCTCCCCTGATGTCTTCCACGTGAAACACTTGATGACCAGGTTTCAAAGTTCGTTCACTGTTTTTCATGGCCCTATTGGAAGATTCAGACATGGGTGTGCCGCCGCTTATGGAGTATATCACATTCACCTGACGTTGGTTACGGTTATCCCTTGTAGGGTGAAGGAGGAACTGATCAATTTTTCCTTCACGTGACAAAGCCTCGATATGATCACGGAGGATGATGCACTTTTCGCCGTCATGGCCATTATACTCGTGGTAGCAGCAAAACACGCCCGTGTTCTTCGTGGACTTGTAATCTGGCTGTCTTGGCTTTGGCTTTGGTATCAGGTGAGCTATACTGGGTAGATGGCCGTGCATGTAGCGTTCAAAGGTGTGTATGTCTCATACCTCGGGGTAGGGCCTGTCTTGACACGCGATTGGCCCACTGCGTTGACTGCCTGGGGATGGGTGTTATTGTGACGATATCCTGAGTTATCGCGATAGTGCCCCTTATTCTTTTTATTAAAATGAGATTGGTGAGGATGGAAATCTTTCCTTTTGCCCTGAGATTGATATGTCTGCTGACTTGGCGAAGCATTAAATGAGGCAGGGGGTGTGTTGCTACCGTTTGGAAGGTTGAGGTCTTCTCATTCGGTTGGATCTGACCTCCACTCCCTACTTGCTGATAAGGGGTGACTGTAGGGGGTTTCTCTTGATATGTCCTTGCCTCGGCAGAGGCATGGTTATAAGTTTGTGCCATCACCTCAGAGTAAGTCTTCCAATTGTTGGCATTGATTATGTATTTGAAGAAACAGTCACGTAAACCTGCCGTGAAGGCCTTGAGGGCGGTCTTGTCATCTGCCTCAGCGCAGCGAGAATACTCATGGCTGAAGCGGCCAGCATACTTTCGTAATGACTCGTCCGGCTTCTGGCGAATAGTGTACAAGTCATCTGCAGAATGCAAGCGATCGGTCTGGAAGATGTGTTGAGAGACAAACATCTTCCTCAACTCTTCAAATGAGTCTACTGTCTCAGGTGGAAGACGGCAATACCAGTTTAAAGCTCCACCAGAGAGGGTGGAGGGGAAGAGAAGACACCGCTCTTCGTCGGTGTGTCTCCGGTATACCATGGTGGACTCAAAGAGGTTAAGGTGTTCAATCGGGTCTTCCCTTCCAGTATAGAGTTGTAAGTCAAGCTACTGATTTGTTTTCGCTTGGAGGGGGTGTTGAGGATCCTTTTTGTGAGGGGGCCAGGTCTGGGTTGGTTCCAGTCAGGTATCTCGGCTTGACGTTCAGCCTTCAACTTGTTTACTTCCTCCAGGAGCTGTAGGACAAGGGGGTCCTGAGTGGAGCCGTGCACCACTGAAGTTTTCTTCCGTAAGTCCCCATCGCCTCTTGGGAGTAGGAAAGTTTGATCAAGATAGCGTGATTTTTCCTTGGACTCGCCACACTGACTCCTAGAGTGAGTATATCGAAATATTTCTGAGTCCCCTGTACCTTCATGTTCTTCTGGGACCTGTTGCCTATTCCCTAGATTAGCGACTGGCCTGGGTCGTGGAAGAGGACCGAGTCTTTCAGAAACTCTTGGGTCATTGATCTTCGAGCTTATGTGGATGGGATTCTCTCGACGTTGCTTTAGGAAGTCTCGACAATCGCGATAGACGGCTTTTGATCCTTCCACTCCCTCTGTGAGGAGGTGCTTTCCTCTACTTCTCCTGCTTCGGGTTGAATCAGCTGGGTTGAGAGAAGTCTCATGTTGATTATCACATTGATGGGTAGCTCGATCCCTATTAGGGATATTTGTGTTGGATATCGGTGACCCTCCGTGTTGGGGGGCATTCAGATGATTGTTGACCTCGACAGGGGCGACAAGCTTGTGTGTTTGAGCATGCCTAGCCTCGTGAAGCCTCTCGAAAAGCTTTTCATATTGCTCCTGGAGGACCTCGTTCCTCATCGCTATCTTGTTGTTCTGAGCTTCTAGCTCATCGACTTTAGCTTGAAGAGTAACTTTATTTCCTTCCTGCTTTCGTTGCTTCATACTAGGTCCAATGGGGGTGTCATTCTGTGTGCTATGGCTTCTTTCGCTCCCCATGTTGGAGAGAGATGCTTGGCCAAAAGAAAGTGTACGAGCGGTGGAAACCAGCTTGACAAAGCTGAAGAGAGTGGGATTAAGTGTCTTTCCCACAGACGGCGCCAAATGTTGATGCACAAAATCAGTGAGGACTTTGGTACAACATAAAGTGTCAGGTTTTGTGACCTTCGCTTGGTTGCTTCGGTCACTAGCGAGGATAGGTATATAAATGAATAGAGACAGAGAAGCAAACACAAGATATACGTGGTTCACCCAGATTGGCTACGTCCACGGAGTAGAGGAGTTCTCATTAATTGTGAAGGGTTTACACAAATAATTGGTTCAAGCTCTCCTTTTGTGAGTTCTAGTGAATAGTTTAGTACAAAATGACATTAGAGATCATTGTGGGAGAATGATCCCTATTTAGAGAAGAGAGTTTCTAGTTTTGTTCTGACATTGACATGTGTCATGTTGTGATTGGCTTCTGATGTTGACACGTGTCGCGCTGTGATTGGCTTCTGATGTCGACACGTGTCGCATTGTGATTGGCCTCCTGGTTGAAGGGAAGCTCTTCTGGATCCTTGACGGTATAACGTTGACCGGTGCTCCGTAGTTTCGGGATTGGTCAAGTATGGTACAAACAACATATATTTAATATAGTTATCATCTCAACGTCCAGATAGTGGTTATACTAAATATATATATCACGTAAAAAATATATATAGCTACCATCTCAACGACCAGATATTGGTTGTATTAAATACATATATCACATAAACTGTATTTGACATTCAGATTCAGATTGTATTAATACTAGGTATTGTAGCCAATCCTATTAATTAGTTTATAATTGGTCTTTGAACAAAAAAAAAAATGTTAAGAGATCCAGAATTTAACAAAGAATGATAAATTGTATTCTTACTTTATATTTATGGTTTTATGTATGATTTACAATTTGATGGTCAGAAATATATATAAGTATGTGAGAGGCTAAAAACAACATGAAAATTAGTTTCCTTTCACAAAAAGTATGAACAGAAAATATCCAATTTTTAAATAAATTTATAGGATCAAAAATTCAACATGAGATGAATTGTCACATCCCGACCCGGGCCCCCACCACATTCCGGGCTCGACTTCGCCGTAGCACGATATTGTCCGCTTTGGACCCCGACCACGCCCTCACGGTTTTGTTTCTGGGAATATATATATATATATAAGGCTTACATGATCCACTCCCTTGGGCGATGTGGGATGTTACAATCCACCCCCCTTAGGGGCCTGACGTCCTCGTCGGCACACATCCAACCAGAGATTGGCTCTGATACCAAATTGTCACATCCCAGCCCGGGCCCCCACCATATCCCGGGCTCGACTCCGCCATAACACGATATTGTCCGCTTTGGGCCCTTCTGGGAACTCACACGAGAACTTTCCAGTGGGTCCCCCATCATAGGATTGCTCTCTCGCGAACTCGCTTAACTTCGGAGTTCCAATGGAACCCGAAGCCAGTGAGCTTCCAAAAAGCATCGTGCTATGTAGAGATGAGAATATATATATAAGGCTTACAGAATCCACTCCCCTTAACAATGTGAGATGTTCCATGAATGTTTATAAACAAATAGGTAAAATTGTATACCTTATCATGTAATCAAATTGAAAAATCTCAAACCAATAGTGTCGGTTTTGTTAAAATCAGAAACCTCATACGACGGATATTTAATTTAAATACTAACTCTAAACTAGCGTTAATGTTTAGAGATCAACTTAAATTTTAGCTTATTTACGGCAATACCTCTTGAAACTCAATTTCTCCCATTTTTCTCTTGAAGCTCAAATTTTCTCGGTTAACACCTTGAGACTCGATTCTTTTCCCACAATTCCCTCTATTGTTAAAATCTGTTAATAATTCTATTTAAAAAGCTGATGTGGCACAAACAGGGCCGGTCATGAGATTTTTTAAGGCCGAGGCAATACCAAAAAAAGTGCCCTAGTATAACTCCACGTCAGAAAAAAAAAAAAAAAAAAAAAAACTCAATTGTTTTAGTGTTCATATTTGTTCATGCCGATGTAACTTTTCTTTGATAAAATGATAGCAGGATGTGAGGGATTATGCTAAGCAACAAGATGGGTTGGCCATAATTTGGTATCTAACTTGTCATTTAAAAAACTCAAACCTAAGACCTCTCACTTATAAGTGAAGAAAAAATAGATTTCACATCTAAGCCATAACATTACACTTTAGTTTGTAATTAGATAAGGTTACACAAATATTTCACAAGCAAAAATCAATTAAAGTATGACAGGTGTTTTTGTATAAAACTTATAATTATCGGGATACTTTTCTAATTTACTGTCCCTTGGGGCCTCATAAGAATTGTCATATTTTTCTCTCTCTAATTTATATATATAATGTTATAAACAATGAATGAACCAAAAAAATTATTGAAAAACCAAATACCACATATATGTTATTAAAAATATAACTCATTTTTCTTGGATAAGAAAGAAAAGTAACCCTAAACCCTAACATTATATTGAAACAGAACATCATTGATAAAGAAAAAAGAAAATTAATGAAAATGACTTGAAAACTTTGAGTTTTAATGATAAGAACAAAATAAAGGGTAAAGTGAATAGTACCATGATTGACTTTTTAGTGAATAGTACTGGGAGCTTTTCGTTAAAATTCTCAAAAAAAAAAAAAGCCCTCATTTTGATCTGAACTTGGGTGGCTACTATTATTATTATTATTATTTGCCAAAGGGTGGTAATTAATTGAAAATGAATTTGTAAAAACCACTTTCGTCAAAGGCACATATAGAAATATAGCTACTTATTTAAACCAAAGATGAAATAAATGCATAAAAAATTAGGCAGTTTTGAGTTTCGAACCCGTGTTCCTTTCCATTGCAAGAAAGCAGCGAAACACTACTACAAATGACAACTTATGACAAGTCCAGTTTTATATTTTTATACTCTTACTGGACATAGCATTATAATAATAGAAATTAAATTTTTTTGTGCCCCCGATTTTTTGAGTCCCCGTGCGGTCGTCTTGGCTGCCCTAGGCTAGGGCCGGGCCTGGGCACAAAGTGGGGATGGATAATTGTTAATTGTTCGTTTCTAATTCATGATAATTGTGTTTAAATTACAAAATTTAAAAGTTAAAATAAATTCAAACATAATAAGTGAGAAGTGGGTCCCACTTTGTGGCACATTATCTTTTTAACGGAATTGTTAGCAAATTTTTACAGTTATTTTTGGTGGGGGGGGGCAATGTGAGAAAAGAATTGAGTCTCAAGGTTTTAAGTGAGAAAATTTAAATTTTGAGGGGCAAAATGAGAGAGAAACTGAATTTTAGAGGGTGTTGCCTTAAAATAAGCCTAAAATTTTATTCCATTGCAGAAAACTGAAAGAAGCAAAAAGAGGATTGGCAATTTGGCAGTAGCAAATCCACTTTTTTCATTTGTGCTCAAGTGCTTTACCTTTATTCGGTTCCTCTCTTTAACTTTCTTATTTGGGGTTTTTAATCCTTACTTGTTCCAACAAGTGCTTTTGCAGGTTGTGGCTTTTTCTTGGTTGCGACTGGAGAGAGAAAAGCACTGTTTTGGCCGATGTGAAAGTGAAAAGAAAAGAAGAAGATTAAAGAGAAAGGAGAAAATAATAAGCTGCGTTTTTCTGACAAGTCTTGTGAGAGACTCTCTGACTCTGACTACTCTCTCTCTCTCTCTCTCTCTCTCTCCCCGACTCCACACCTTGACTACTAGGTGGACCCTACTCCTTCCTCTCTCTCTCTCTCTCACATCTCTTTAACTGCCCAGATTTGACTTGTGAGCCAATTGGATCAGATGAGATGACAATTGTGATTGATGAACAAGATGAAAAATTTGGGAAGAAAACAGAAAGATTGGTCTTGTTTTAATGAATGATTGCTTGTGGTGGCTCAGATGAAGTGTAATGTATGTTGCAACGCAATTGCAAGCTGGAAATTTAACGGCACAATCCAAAGTTAGGGTCCCAATTTATAATATAAAGTAACGTTTTCTAGTGGTGAGTTCTAACATCGATTTCAAGGCAAATGTTGGCGTAAAGCTGATATGGTAGTGAGAGAATTATGCACAACGAGTAAAAAACCTCGACTTGCCGCTAATATATTTTGGACACAAATTTGTATAGCACGACCGAAAACACATTCCAGACAACTAGTTATAGCGAAACTATAAACTTATATTAAGTTAGCGGAATTATTACACAGAAACAAACAATGGCCGGAACAAATTATCCCCACCAAGCAAAAGTCCTCTCTTTAAGACCAAGAACACAAGTGTTGTACCATAATTAGATACTGAATTCAACCATGGGGTGACACTATCATTGAGGTAGATCCGAGTCTCAAACAATATTATACTTTTAAGAGAATGATAATTGGGCTAATCCAAGCAAAAGTTAGTCCAATATGAAAATTTTCAATTACAAGTGAAAGAAATATCATAAAACTGTAGTATAAAGAGGAACGCTATAAAACTATAGTGTTTATCGGTGGTTATGCATAGAAATTTCATCTTGCAAACGTGGTGGTACCCATCTCCAAATTGACAATCTTGTTTTGCAGTTTGAAAATGCACGCATATATGCAAAACTTCAAAGGAATTAGTGAGTAGTTGGTATTATGTTAGAAAAAAGGAAAACAAACCGATTCATGATATAGTTATGTCCAACTTTACGAAAATTAGGATATATAGAGATACTTTTTCATTAAATCTTAGTCATTGAATTATTAATAAGAAATTTAACAGTAAAAAATTCTAGTTTATAAGACAGACCAAAATAAGCTAGAAAGTCTCCTTAATTTCTTGCCTATAAAAACCTGCAAGTACTCAATAACTTTGAATACCGTCACTTTGACGTTGTGTTTGTAAGTACCGAAAGCAATGGTTAAGGTTGGTAACAGTGTAAAGAAAGAATCTTTAATTGCAGCTTTGGCTCAAACCAATAAGATAGTTGAATTGTTGGCACATTGGATGGGTGACAACTGGCCTTCATCTCTATTTTCTGGGTGTGGAATGTGAAGTCATTGCTAAGAAGTTTCAAAGCAGTTCCAAAGAGAAGCAAATTTTGTGGCACACTCATTGGCTAAACGTACTTTGGACACAATTTTTTCAAGCTTTTTTATAAGATGCCCTGCCTTGTTGGTCTGGTCCTCCCTTTTGCTTGCTGAAACAATTATCACAATTGATTGCATTAATTTGAATGCTTAATCACTCTTTTCTTAATTAGAAGCAAAGTTTTGAGGCACTGAACACTACCAATTTCTAATCCTACTACTAGTGTATAATTTATTCCAAATTGCTTTTACTTCTATGTTATTTGGAAGTTATATGTCCACTCGATCAGGATAATGTCTCACCCCTCTGGACTTGAGTTCGAATTTTTCAGTTGAGAGTATAAATTTTACATTAGGTAAGAAGAGATTGTGCTTAGAAAGAGATGAATCACTGTCCAACTTTGTTCATGGTATCATGCTAGTTGGCTTACCTATAAAGCTGAACGATCATACATAAAGGGGCGTGTTAAGAAGTATAATGTTACATTGAGAAGGAAAGACATGTGTTTATAAAGAGTTGGATCGCTTCCTATTTAACCAACTGAGCTAATAATACAACCTCAACTTTCTTCATTTTTTCTCTATTAATTAGAATAATTTAGAATACAACTTTATTAAATAAATAAAATTTATGTTACCAGAAAGTTCATTAATTTAGTTGCTCTATTGGTGCACATGTTTGATTAAACAGGACAACTATGACACTTGAACAATTGTACGTAGTCTTCCGCAAAGAGAAAGCCTTAATGTCCTCTACAGTAATAGTATGTTGCTTTGACCTCATTGTTTTTTTCTTTCTCAACCAGTTGATTGTTGCATACGTGGAGTTGGAGGCAAAGGATGGAATAACTCGAGTTGAAGCAAAACCCTAAAATGGTTTTATAATTTGTATTACATCCTAAAGCAGCAACAGTGCAGGATATATGACTTCTCCATGGAAGTCAATATTTTCCCATACCTTTGATTAAATACTCTGAAATAGTGATCAGCCAGCAAGTTGTGTAATCTTCAAAATTTAATGTAGATCCAAGTCTCATTAGCTGAGAGATTGAGACAGTCAACAATTGGATTCATTTGGATGGTCCTTACGAGTGTGTTTGTTTGCGTTATTGGATTTCATTGAATTGAACTAGACTAAGGGTTGGTTTGATATTACTGTGTTTTGAAAAAAATAAATAAATTGTTTCTGCTGTGCTGTGAGAATAAGCAGCTGTGAAAAAAATCTCAAAAATCCCAAACCAAACCGAAAAAATCCCGATCCCAAACCAAAATTCCCGAAATTTTCGGGATACAATCCCAAACCAAACCGAAAATTTCGGTATGGGATTCGGTTTTGCATTTCATTTTTTCGGTATTCCCATACCGAACCGAAAAAAAGTATATATATATATATATTATTTTTTAATTATAAGAAAATTATTTGAACCGTTCATTGTTTTAGATTTAATCTGTGCTGTTGATTTGTTTTAGGTCAGATCCCATTTCTTTCTTTCACAGTTCCGTTCCATTTCCCTGATTCCATCCATCAAACTCCAAGCCCCTGCGCCTCCTCCCTCACCGAGCCCTCATCTCTCATCTGTCTGTGTCGAATTCCGACCAACCACCGGCCCATCACCACACCACACAGCCTTCCTTCACCACACATCCACCGCTCTCTCTCACAATCTCTCTCTCGGGCGATTTTCTCTCGCGATCTCTCTCACCACCACACCGAGTCCGAGTCTCACTCTCACCCCAAATTAGGTAATTAATTTAGTGTTTTGAAATCTAATTTTTGTTGGTAGATTCTGCTTTGAAGTTTTCAAATGGTTTTAAGATTTAATTTTTGGTATGTATTGTTTAGCAGCTCTGTTTTCGTAACCTGAGAAAGAAAAAGAAGCAGCTCTGATTGAGGCTAGGCGTAAGGAGGTACTATTTAGGCTACCATGTTTCCTCCGAAATCTCATTTTCTATTGTTACAGAGGCACACTTAAGAGTCATGGTTTGCTTTTACCATTCGGGATTGTTGGATGCACATCTTCTGTTTTCTTGAAAATACTATTGTTGTTATTGTTACCATTCGTCTTTATAGTTATTACTGTTAGGAACAACTGCTCTGTTCGGGGAAAAGTAAAATAGCAGATAAGGTATAAGTACACACAATAAGTGTCGTTAAGATAATAGTAAATCATTAATAATATATTGTTCCTCTTAGATAATGTGTGTTTGTTCCTCTTAGATAATATTTAATCTTTTTTGTTTTCTTCCTCTGAATCTACATTGTTTTAACTGTGGATCATCCAATGATCTATTAATTGGAGAATAGATAATTGCTGTTATTTCCTTTAGTTCAGTTTTGCAATTTAGCTAATCGCTCTAGCGTAAATGCTTTGTTCAATGATAACTATGGGTGGGTTGAAGGTATTCGTGCAATTTACAATCCAAATTGCAGCTTCGTGTCTAATTGGGTTGTAGTTAAGATTTTTCCTCTAGCTATTTATCAATGGTGGGTCTTGGGGAGTGCAGCTTCGTGCAATTTACACTGATCTCCCATATGTTTCTTACTTCCAGTTTAAAACTGGGTTTTTGGGTGCCGAGGAAGGTAACTGGAGAAAATTAAAATATGGGGTACATTTTTTTTGTCCAAAAGCCCAAAAGCCCAAAACTATTTCGGGATTCCCGATTTGTCCCGAAATCCCGAAACTATTTTGGGATTCCCGAAAATTGGGATTCCCGAAAATTTGGTTTGGGATCGGTATTGAAATTGGGATTCCCGAAAATTTTGGTTTGGGAATCGGGACAAGGGTTTCGGTATGGGATCCCATACCGAACCACCCCTAGTGAGAATAAGCAGCTGTGAAATAAAGCAACTGAGTGTTTAGTAAATTTTTTTGTAAAAGTGATTTTGGAAAAAAAAAATAATATTATAGTGTTTGATAAACTTTTATGTAAAACAGCTGCGACTATGTGAAATGACCAAAAAGGGTTTGGTCTTATTTAGTGTGCCTTGAGGGGCCCACTCCTTTTATTTGGTCTCCCTCTTCTTCTTTCGTTCTGCCCTTTTTCTCGCGAGACTTTCCTTTCTCTCTAACTCTTTCTCTAACTATGATACTCTCACTTTCTCTAATTACCGAGAGAATCACCCACACCAACGCCAATTTTAAAGTGAAATCCATACAAATATTCCCTGTTTTAGGTGTACCTATGGATTCGAATGGTGGCGTTGCATATGAAGATCAAGTACTCAAAAATGAAGAAAGCCAACATTTCCCTCTCGGTGAAAAACTCTTCAACGAGTTGACCTGAGGCTCGACGAAATTAGGGTGCTTCAAACTCAATTCAACCTTCATTTAATCTCAGGTACAACTTCTGTATCCAGCATATGGAATTTTGGCATGAAATTCTTGGGATTTAACCCCAAATGCCCTCTCTGTATTCATGCCCAAAAATCTGGTAACCCTCTTGATCATTTTTCCTGCGAACTCGAGACTAAATCTACACCAATCGCCATATCTCAACTCTAGGTAACTCTCTTGACTTTATCTGTGAAGTTTGAGGTTAAATTCGAAGGACTAGAGCTAATGCATGCTCTGTATTTTCTACTCAGAAACCAACGAAGCATCACCGGTGCCATTACAACTAATCAAAAACCAATTCATTCCTAATCGATGAGTAGGTAAATCTCTGAACCTCTGCGTGAAGTTTTAATTGCTTAAGGTCATTTTGGGTACATGAAAGTTTCATTAAAGCGCTCAGCACCTCTTAGAAAAGAGGTTTGCGCAGAAACTGAAAAGCTAGTTGTTCAAAGCTGCCTTTTGCTGCTTCTGTTTTTTGGTTTTTTTTTACCCAAAACTATGGAAAAAAACTGAAGTTGGAAGTTTACCAAACACAAAAATGCTCCCAGCTTTTTTTTATACATGTTTATTTTCAAAATCACCTCAATACCAAACCATACTTAAAAATTAGGGTATTCTTGTATTTGTTGCAATCTTGAACCAATTTTAATGGGGTTAGATCTCACTCGCCTGAATTAAGGGGCTCGCTAGATGGTCTTAATGAGAACCCTCGAAAACCAGAGGACTGCTAAGACCATCCTCTCTCTCGCGTAGTCCTGCTCGACCAATCCAACATCACCAACTTCTCCCCGTCGTGTCCTTGTCCTGCTCGACGACCTCACTAGACCATCCCACCAACTACCGCCACGTCCTTATAAGTATCTCACGGCTTCCACTTCCTCCACTTCCTTTTCTTCCCTTATATCCAAATGTTGAATAGTTTGGTTGAAAAAAAAAAAAACAATATATTGAATAGTTGGCAGCGGATTGGAATTGGTTTAGGTTAGTAATTTTCACACTTTTGATTTAGCATATGATATAATACTCCACGTCCGTCGTCAAGTTAGCATCGTTGCTCACCACCTTGATTGTTTTAGTTTTCTATTCGTGGTAATAGTGAATGGCTGTCCAATCCCTAACTTTATTCTGGACCTCCTTGTTGAAGACTGTTTGTAATGTTGTTGGGGTTTGATTATTGTGTTCCTGCTGGTCTGGGTCAGTTTTTTGGCTCTTTTCATTTTTCAATACACTATCGTTTTATCTCAATAAATATATATATATATATATATTATATTGTTAATGTAGAAACAATCATAAAAAATTCAATATGGAGTTTTACAACATAAACTTGTTGTGTTAAAATCATTACTCTTGTAAATATTCTTTCTGTTTTTTGAACAAATAATATAGAACTCATTGGATATTGATTAACATGATTTGAACTTATAACATTTTATATCCAAAACAAACGCGCTACCAAACTACGCTACATCCCTTCCAATTGGTCTATAGTGTCATTATAGAGAATTCATGTCTTGTTTTCCAAAAAATCAAATCCAAACAAAAATCTTTAACTTAATTCTTAGCAGAGAAAAGATATTATGAAATTCAGTGATAATTTGAATATAGTTTCAGCATGTCTCTTAAGAAAAAAGACCTCCACATTTTGTAAGAAACGGGGACTGCTTGTGGGAGCACATTTCATATTAATTTTCACCAATTCAAATCTCCTATTTTGTTTTCAAGTTTTATTTTCTAGATTATCTTTGCAAAATATACACCAAGTGAAAAATGATTAAGGCATCTAATTGTGGTAAAAGAAATCGAGTAACAATATAACTTGAAGGGTTCGAATTGGGTTAAAAGAATGTGGCGTGAGCCCTATAAATAGTTGCATTTTTTTTGTAAAAATAATTTTTTTTTTTCCACTTAGTATTACTGTCTAGTGGTAATTAGTATTTCTCTTCACTTGTAAGAGATTTTAGATTCGATTCTCCCCAAACATGAATTCAAACTAAATTATTATGGCTAACCCATTGTGAGGCTTAACCGAAAAAAGGAACTTTAACGAAAAACTTCCGGTACTGTTCACTTTAACAAAAAACCATATTTTTACACTAAAAAGTCAATTCTGGTACTAATTACTTTACTCTTTATTTTGTACTTATCGTTAAAACTCAAAGTTTTCAAATCCTTTCTATTAGTTTTCATTTTAAAAAAATAAGAAACCTTTCTTCTAAGGGGCCTGGTTGTTTATGCATACAAATTTGGGCTCTATGATTTTGCTGCTTTGAGATCTATAATATCATGATTATCATCTAACCTGAAGAAGTTCTGGGCCAAGATATGTTTTCCCATATATCTGTATATAGAAATGTTGGGGGCAAATTGGCACCCTTCAAGTTTGGAGCATCCACATATGCTTTGGGCCTAAGACAAATCAATTATTGCCTCCTGTAGAAAATCGGATCCATTTTAATTTTAGTTTCATGGGTCTTAAAATAATAGACGAATGGAAAATAGAAGAAAATACAAAAAAAAAAAAACAAAAAAAAAAGGGAAGACTGACGTCCAGCGTATTAAAACAAAATTGTTGGAGTGGCTAGTCTTTGTGTGATTTGGTTCCTCTAGATTTCTTGGCTCATTAAGCTGAGAGTTCCATTTGGGAAATCATGACATGCAATCGTTGGAGGGTGGGCGGTAATTATTCGATGGTCTAAGTTACCAATTGGTGCTTAATAGGATTTTTACCACCTGCAAAAGTAGAGATGAAAATACTTGCAAGAGAATAAGATAGTTGTAATATAACCGATTCAAGCAATGTCATTTCCACATGGATTATTTAAAACAATTTATGCAAAACCAAAATCTTAGTTAATTATTTAAAAACAAAGATTGGAAAAAGTTGATTTTGAATTTAAAAATAATAAAAACGAATTTAATTAAAATGAATAAAGAAATTAGCAAAGGAAAACGTTTTGAAAACCAAATTGTAAAAGCCTAGGGTTCCGCCCTTCCCTTAACAATCATATGTAGATTTACCAATTACTTATGAATTACCCATGCAACTTTGAAGGTTAGGTTTTCCTAATGTATATTCTACTTGTGGTATTCAAGCTAGAACGTATATCAAACATGCAATTCATCTGTGATATTCATATCAAATATAAACATACATAACTCATTACGCTTTGTGAAAACTCTTTGAAAAATCATGCAACCCCTAAGACGTGGTATTCGCCCTAGGTGAAATTACAACTATCAATCACAAGAAGCAATACTCAATCCCCTGGTGGTATTCCGACCGAATTGCATCCGATTACTTATCTAAACATTTTAATGGTAGCTAAGCATTAAGATATAGAGACAGTTTAAACACAGTGATTAATAGTTCAAAGCATGCATGTATAATGTTATAAGCAATTAAATAAAGACTACATATTCATGCTAAGGTTCAAGGCATTGGCCTAGCAAATGGAAATTAGTTACGAACAACCATAAAACAAAATAATATTAAGAACATAGATAGAAAACACCTTGTAGGTAAAAAGTTTGAAATTCTCCAAAATACTGCTTTCTTCTTCTCCTCCCTCCTAATGGCTAAAAAAAAACCTTATTTATACTACTACAAAATAAAATCCTACCTAGAAATGGTCTTCTAAAAACTAGGAAACATAATAGAATAAGATAACTAGGAAATAAAAGGTTTCCTATTTGAACTGAAATTCGGACATTTGACCGACCAAATCAACTTCGATTTGGTCCCAAAAGGTCTATTTTTAAAGCTTGAGACGTCCCTAACAAATCCTCAGAAAGAATCTTCATCAAAATATGCCATCTTGATGTCCAAAATACCCAAAACGTCCACCAACGTCAATCTGGGAAAGCCGCACAATCGGCCTTCTTTATTTCATTGCCACGATCAAACGGCTTGGTAGAAAAATCTGAAACTTTGATACAGTCATCTTGAAACACTCACGAACATCCTCCAATTGGAATCACTCTTTGATCACTTTTTGCTTCAGAGGAAGTTAAATGTCATACATTGAAAATATATAACAAAATATCAAAATTCTACCAAAATAACCAGTAAACTATAACTAAGAATATGGTAAAATATATGGTATAATATCACCTCATCAGTGCTCTACATCTAGTTACATATATGTGTGTGTGTGTGAGAACCAATTTTAAGAAAAATTCAGGACAGGTCCGTGCCCATTCTCATTCTTAAGGGCCACACCACTGGAATAAACTAGTATCAAACTCATCAATCACGAGATTCGAATCTAAAACTTCACCTATAAGTAAAAAGAAATACAACTAAACTGTAATACTTAATGGCTCTTGCAATCATAAGAGTAATTCGGCATTTTGAAAACATATTGAAGGTCCTATGGAAAAAGGGAGAATTTTTTTTTTTTTTGACATGTTGTCATTTTCATGTGGTGCAGACCCAGTAACTAGCGAGTGCAATCCATATCGGAAGTTCACCAAGAATGTCCAGTATTTTAATCCCAAGAAAGCAACAAATCAGTTCAAGAAGATGTGAGCTCCGATGTGATGGTGATGATATCTGCATTATATATTTGATACACCAGCATGAATATAGTACTCTTACTATTAATCAAACTTCGTTGACTCAGTTGTGTTCTATGGCCAATTAGATAGTTGAACTTCCACATATGGTGATGAAGATAGCCCACTTTCTGTCATCTCCCCACTTCCTGACATTTCAGTGGTGAGAAGAAATAGCCGCAGACCAATTAGGGCAGTGTATATTGGCTCTAGGTGATTTCATTGTTCCTTTGTGCTCCACTAGACAATTTCATTACTTGTTTCGTTTTTTTTTTAATAGGACCAGAATTTTACATACATCATTTTTTTGGACAACCTAGTTTTCTTGAGGTTGTTTATAGACCTGACAAAGTATATGTAATTTTTTTTTTTTTTTTGCATGTTGTGCAAAATTATTTAAAAGTTCAAAAAATAATTACTCAAAATCCGGCTGGTTAGCTTATGGCACATAAATATATGACCCTAAACCAATTTAGTTTGTTGTATCGTGTTTAAGGATGTTCATAACTCAATTTTTTCGTGTACAAACTAACTAATTGCTTATTGAACAAAAATATATGAACATATACAAATTTAACTTGTCGTGTTATGTTACATTCATTTATCTATTTTTCGTCTATTCTTTTGTCGGTAGAACTCTAAAAATAACATTTAAAAAATAAAGACCAAATAATATAAGTACAAGATAAATAGAATATTTTAAAATACCATAAAAATTTATATTCAACGCATTACAAAAATAATGTTTTAAAAGAATGTTCCTCAATCGGTGAGGGTGGACGTTTTGTGTCCTACATCGTCCCCCTCCATAGAGCTAGTAACTTTTTTTTTATTTTTAAAATCAAATCCATAGAGCTAATAACTTAATTAACATAGAAAAAAAAAACACAGATAAAGAGAATTTTCAAAGGAGAAAATAACTAAAAGCATATTTACAAGGACTTATGGATTAGGATACTCGATTCAAACAATGAATTTGGCAGATCTAACTGTGACGGTGGCATGTATAAAACTATTATCCCAAAACAAATGTTCTTAACTTAAATCTTACACAGTCACGCTGGCATTTACAGCTACATGTATTGGCATAGTCCAAATTTGAAAGAAAAATTTAAAGAAAATTATTATATATGCAGATATTATTTCCGAAAATAGTTACACACAGATTGCTTTTGCTTTAACGTTCGAGAATATGCACATTATAATTGGTTAGTTTAAACTGAAGTAAAAGATTCTCATTTATCAGAAGTTCTTTTTTTTTTTTTTTAAATTTTTTTATCAGCAGAATTGTTCTTTATCTGCATACGAAGGTTAGTTGTTCATTTCATTTTCTTATTTTAGATCGTACCTAAACATGTGCTCGAACGATAGCCTCCCAGTCACTATGTAACGAAATTATTCGGGAGGCTAGTAAATATACTCATAAACTAGCTGTGGTGATGAAATGTGTGGTAAAGGGTTAGATCTCATTCTAATTGTACCAAATTAAAAATCAACAGTAAAAATCAAATGAGCTACTATTTAAAAGTACTTTCACAACAAAATAATGTCATTGATCATACATGTAGTCACGCTGGCATTTACAGCCACATATATTCAAATGTTGATAGAGTGTTAAGACAATATTATTATGGAGATGTTAGTATTTTTAACAAGAAGACTACACAGATTTCCTTATTTAACAATTGTACGTCCAATATAATCTCTACTAATTAATAAAACACTCCTTATCAACCAAAACTAAATGAAATTACCATTTTAACTCTCACATTAAAACTGAGTAGTTACTAAAATTATGGGCAATTTAGTAATTACAGGAATACAAATTTTACTGTTTTTTAGTTGAGCATCACAGCCATGTAATACTAACATTTTATTTAAAATTTCTCTTCGTTCCTGTTTCTCTCTCATCAACTCTCCTGGACTTCTCTCTGCAGCTCTCTCGCCAAAACCTCTCAACCGCCCACCTCCTCCCTCCTAGACTTCTCTCTGCAGCTCTTTCGCCAAAACCTCTCAACCACCCACCTCCTCCCACGTTCTCCTCAATCGCAACCGATTCAGTTCATTCAAACTATCCAAAAAACATCATGATTTCACTTACCTCAAACTCCCACGCGCTGCAGAAACTCCACAATTTGGTTCATACTAATAGAATTTTAGATGCCCAATTCGTTTTGATTCAAAAGAATTCATTACCGTTCCCACCTCTGCTTTTGTTGTTGTTGATCGCCATAAGTCAGCCACTTCCATCAACAGTGGGGGCCTCTCCTTCCTGTGGCAGTACCAAGGTTGTTCAAGGTAATCACCATCATCACCCAATCTCAATGGCTTCCTTCCAAATTGCCAAGCCCAAGTTTAATTTTAATTCTCTGAATAGCTTTTGGAATTGGATCTTCATAGCTAATGAATGACAACCATGTCTACAACTCATATTGCTATTACTGCTTCTTTATTCAGTTTTTAGGTTCCAATAAGAAAGTAAGCCTAATGTGGACTTCAGTTTTATGTTAGATTAGTAGACATCCAATATCTTAATGTGGACTTCAGTTTTATGTTTAACTTACCAAATTACATATTTGCAACAATTACATAGGAGTGTAGGAGGAAGCTCACCGATGGAGTACTAAGACTGAAAAATATGGTTTAGCTTTTTGTCTTTGTCATAAGGTTTTTCATTCCAAATATGTAAGTTTTTTGTCTTCTGATTTTTAGAGTATATGTAACATGTGGTATTTTTACCTTCAAGTATCTATATGAATATATGAAAATGAATCAAGTTGCTGGTTTGGTGGCTATGTTCGGCAGCAATTGGAAATTGGCACGCACAACAATTGCCTATCCTTAAAAAAACATATTTTTTCTTACTTTATGAATCGTGCTACATTTTGGTGGATATGATGAAATATAGAGAATTACAAAGTAAAGAATTTTGTAGTCATTCAATTAGCTTTAGAGAAGGTAGGTCATCATGCACGTAGTATGTTTCTTCATTCCTGGTTTTGTGATGTGTTGTTGTTTCACATTGAATACAGAAACCAATTCGGGTTTTCTTTGTAACTAAAGATAGGGCAAGTGACAAACTCATTGGAAAAAAAAGGGACATGGTTCTTTTTATTACTGTGTTTGTCAATCTTAGTTGTATTTTCTCATTTTTGTTTACTGTATTTTCAATTTTAATAACTTATTTTTCAATCACTTTCATGGATATAGCATTATAATTGCAAGTCAGTGCAATGAGTCCAACATCTACAAACCTTGGTGAAATACGTGCAAGGTGACGCAACAATTACTGAATCAAGATGCAAGCAATGAGTTCAGAGCAACGACAACAACATCTAGCACGCCGTTGTTTTAATTATCACCTTTAAAATATGACAACTGAATCAACCACAATGTCGAAACAAACTGCTACATCATCTAATAATGTAAGGCAGTCTGTTTATGAATATGGAGAATCAAGCCGAGGACCTTAAATGAGGCAGCCTGTTTATGAACGTGGAGAATCAAGCCGAGGACCTCAAATGAGCCAATATGTATATGAAAATGGAGAATCACTTGAGATGAGACAACCTATATATGAACATGGACAATCAGCTCGGTCTCATAATAGCCACGTCCAACAAAGAAATGCCACAAATGCACAATATAATTGTGCACAGAATTTTAGTGAATCTCATAGGTTTCAGAAGCTTCGGTTACTGCCACCATCAACATGTCAGCATTGTGCAGCAAAACTCTTTCATCTTGAGTCTAAGAAGTTATGTTGCTTGAATGGAAAGACTAACTTGCCCCCCCATACCAGCACCTATCGAACTTCTTCAGTTATTCTCAAATGAAACATCACAAGGCCGTCATTTCAGACAATATATTCGAGCCTACAATCACGTCTTCTCTTTTACTTCAATGGGCGTAAATGTTGATGAACAATTTGCAAATGCTAGAAGTGGAGTGTACACATTTAGAGCACAAGGTTCAATCCATCACCAAATTGGAAGCCTTTTACCTACTGCAGGAACCAGACCAAGGTTTTTGCAGATTTATATATATGATACTGAGCATCAAATTGACAACCGCATGCTGGAAAACAATGGCCTGAATAGACAAGTTGTAGAGAAAATAAAGCATGTCTTGGATCAGTACAATCCATTTGTGCATATGTTTCGCCACATTTCACATCGTCAAGATTTGAATACTTGCAAGCTTATAATCAGGGAGCAATCGTCAACTCATCGCCAATATAGTCTTCCAACTATATCACAAGTTGTGGCTGTTTTCATAGATGGTGCCGACAGTGATGCAATTAATGGAAGAGATATTGTTGTTCAAACTACTAGCGGACAACTTATCAATGTTCAAGATGTTGCTGGGTATTATGACCCACTTCAGTATCCTTTATTACTTCCTCATGGGAGTTATGGGTGGGACATAAATAGCCGCAATGAAAATGGAACTGCATGTACATGTAGAGACTTATATGCATACATGTTATAGGTAATTCTAATTCCACTTCAATATCCTTTTTTTTATATAGCTTTTCTCTTTTTAAATTTTTTTTTATACAGTTTAAAATATTTGTAAGATATAGTAACAAATAACCATACATGATGTGATAAATACATATTCGCCAAACAGGTTCCTCTTTGATATTACATGGTGGTCGATTATTACAACAATATATAGTTGACAATTATGTCAAGATTGAAGCACATAGACTTATGTGGTTGCAAAGCAATCAACAAACTATTAGAGCAAAGTTATATCAAGGATTGCAAGACTCACTTGCATCGGGTGAATCTCATGCTGGTATGTACCAAATCCACACTTTCCAAGTTAATTTCTATTAGTTTACATTCCTAAAGAATTTTAAAAAAAATGTATTTAAAATGTCATCTTTAACAACAAATAGGAAATGTGGGACGAACAACAATACTCCTCTCATCTTTTGGTGGAAGACCATGTGATATGCATCAACGTTATCAAGATGCCATGGCATTGGTTCAAAAGTATGGGAAGCCAGACATATTTCTAACTATGACATGTAATCCATCATGGGAGGAGATAACAAGTGAATTATTTCCTTGCCAAACACCACAAGATCGGCCAGACTTGCTAACTAGAATTTTCAGATCTAAATACGAACATCTGAAGAAAGATATTTACAACACTGGAGTTCTTGGTAAGACAATCGCTCATGTGCATGTAATTGAATTTCAAAAAGGGGGTCTGCCATATTGTCACATGCTTATTATTCTTGAAGAGTCAAACAAGTTAAACACACTTGATGACTATGATCGCATTGTGAGAGCTGAAATTCCATACAAAGAAGAAGAACCTGAGTTATATAATATTGTCCTGAAACATATGATCCATGGACCGTGTGAGGCTCTTAATCCAAACTCTCCATGTATGAAAAATGGAAGCTGTAAAAAAGCCTTTCCTAAGCAGTTTTCTGAAGTCACAGTGCAAGAAAATGATTGTCACCCAGTGTACATGAGGCGCAATGATGGTAGATATGTTGCTTTAGATCAAAACATTGAAGTCGAAATAGATAATAGGTGGGTTTTTCCATATAACCCATGACTATTATTGAAGTATGATTGTCATATAAATGTTGAGGCCTGTAGCAGCATAAAGTGTGTCAAATATCTGTATAAATATGTGTACAATGGACTTGATCGTGTTTGAGGTGCGTTTTGGACCATCTTATGATGAAATATCAAAGTACTTAGACGCAAGATGGATTTGTGCTCCAGAAGCTTTATGGAAAAAAATTTCATTTCTTATTAATCGTATATATCCTTCAGTAGAGCGGCTGCAAGTTCACCTTCCAAATAGGCATCAAGTAAGATATTATAGTCACATTTCAATTATGAAAGTTCTGTCTGACACAAGCAACTCGAAGAAGATGCTCATCGATTTTTTTCGTATCAACTGCATTGATCCATTTGCAAGACAATGGTTATATTGAGAATTCCCTGAACATTATAGATGGGTTGCCACTGGAAAAAAATGGCAAAAGAGGGTTTCACAACAAAAGGTTATCAGACGAATTTATATAGTATGTCCATCTGAAGGTGAACGATTTTACTTACGTGCTCTATTAAATCATGTCAGAGGTCCCATGTCATTTGATCATCTTCTAACAGTTAATGAAGTTGCATTTCCAACTTTTAAGCAAGCGGCTGAAAGGAAGGGTTTGCTTGAGGATGACAATAGCATTTATCAATGCCTCCTAGAAGCTGCAATAACTCACATGCCATCAGCTTTGCTTAGGTTATTTGTCACAATATTAGTGTATTATGAACCTATTGGAGTGCGTAATTTATGGGAGGAATTTCATTCATTTATGGGGCAAGACTACCCAACATCCAGCAGCTCAAATAGTAGGGTTATCATCAATCTTTTGTTGCGGGATCTGAATGCATTGTTACAACAACTTGGTAAAAGAATTTGTGATTATGATATTCCACAAATTGATATGTCCATAAATAGCTCAGCAACTCTAACAAATATACAAGATGAGCTCGTAGTTCATGTTCCCCAAGAAGACATGCAATCAATTTAAACATTAAATAGTGATCAACGCACTGCATTCGACACAATCATCAGAGCTGTTACATGTAATCAATCAGCAGCTTTCTTTGTAGATGGCCTCGGTGGTACTGGAAAGACTTACCTTTATCGTGCAATTATTACTTCTCAAATGAGTGATGACCTCATAGCTATTGCAACAGCCACATCTGGTATTGCAGCTATTATTTTACCCAGAGGAAGAACAACACATTCACGATTTAAGATTCATATCGACTTATTGTCCATTAACACTTTGCTCTATAAGCAAACAATCAGATTTGGCGGAACTTCTAAGGCGTGCAGTTGTTCTTATATGGGATGAAGCCACTATGACTCATAGGAAAGCATTTGAGGCTTTAGATAGAACCTTACGAGATATAACAGGCATGGAAACACAATTTTGTGGCAAAGTGATGATTCTTGGAGGAGATTTTCGTCAAGTTCTTCCCATTGTGCCTCATGGAACCAAAGTGCAAACGATAGATGCATGCATTGTAAAGTCCTTATTATGGAACGAGATTCAAGTTATCCGGTTGAAACATAATATGAGAGCTCAACAAGACCCTAATTTTGCAGAATTCCTACTCCGTGTTGGTGATGGAAATGAGTCATTTGTAGAAGATGATATGATTAGAATCCCGGATTCATTGATTATTCCTTGGCATGGTGATGAATCAATTGGTGAGCTTATTGGTTTTGTATTTCCAAGATTAGAGGATAATGCTTTCAACATTTCTTATATGGTTGATAGGGCTATCATCACCCCAATGAATGAGGACATTGACAAGTTAAATGAAGTGGTGTTAAACTCATTTCCAGGGGAACAACACATTTATTACTCTTTTGATAGAGTTGCCGATGACCCTCAAAACTTATATCAACAAGAGTTTTTGAATTCTATAACTCCAAGTGGCTTCCTTGCTCATAAGTTGACATTGAAGTTGGGTGCACCAATCATGCTCCTTAGAAATATTGATCCAAAAATTGGGTTATGCAATGGAACAAGGTTTATATGTCAGCGATTCTTTCCAAATTGCATTGATGCTGAAATATTAACCGGGCATTTTAAGGGCACAAGAGTCTTCTTGCCACGCATTCATTTGAAGCCTTCGAAAAATGTAAAGCTTCCGTTCTCTTTTATACGTTGACAATTTCCTGTAAGCTTAAACTTTGCGCTGACGATAAACAAATCTCAAGGCCAAACAATTCCATATGTGGGTGTCTATCTCCCTAATCATGTGTTCAGCCATGGCCAACTTTATGTAGCTTTGTCAAGAGGACTTTCCACACAGACAACCAAGGTCCTTATAAGAAATGGTGTCATTGCAGGACAATCTGGAGTTTATACAAGGAATATTGTATATAAAGATGTTCTAACATCATGCCATATGCAACAAGATGAATAAAACGTAAGGTTTACTTACTTCTCCCTTTAACATTCTTTTCTTCCTTTTTTTGCGAAAATGAATCAAATATTACAAATTGCTATTTTTCATTCAGACTTGAGTATAAAATTTGGTTCTCTTTAATCTATTTGTGAATGAAAGAACTACTTGGTCTATTTCTAAAGCTTGATACAATAGTTGAGGCCCCTAATTATTTTCTTTAATTTTGAATGCATAGAGGCTGTTGTCTAGGATATGCTAATCTTTGAAAATGCAATCTGGAAACTATTATGTAATTCTGGGAGAGCTCAATTATTCATTATATATATATATATATATATATATATAAGGTTTTTTCTTCTCTTCGTTGCAGGCCTTGCTCTCATCTTTAGTAATGTTCAAAATTCAACCATTGCTTGGAAGTCGGACGTGATACCAAAATTCTGAAATTAGTAAAGTTCCATGTCAAATCATCATTGGAAATTATTTCAAAATGCGTTGTAGCCCAACTCATGTGTACTCAGTAACTTCTAATTTCTTCAAATTTGGAGTGTTTATGTATTATGTCTATTGTCTTTTTATCTGCAATCTGGAACTTATGTAGAATTGTAATTTCATTGGTTTTTTATGGTTAGATTGAGCAGCATATACATAATTACCACATCCAATACTCTAACTTTTTGATGTTTCAATTATGCCGAAACAATAAAAAAGTAGAAATCAAAAGTAAATTTGATTGCACATGCATAGTGTGTGTGCCTGTTGCTAGTTAGATATTATAGATTTAAACCAAACTACAAAAAAAAAAAAAAAAAAAAAAAAAACTATAAATCCTCAAAATATTTATGCACATGAAGTTTATATGCAAGTGATCAAAGTAAAACAAAAATTTTATTCATGTAAAGTTCATGGATATATATATATATATATATATATATATATAAACTTAGGAGCTAATTCATATTGTATATATTGCAAAAAAAAAAAAAAAACAAAAAAAGGAAAAACAAAAACAAAATCAAAACCGTGCCACTTTTTTGTGCTTCGTAAATATTTGCAAATTGAAAAAAATTATAAGAATGAGAGGGAAATTAATAAATATTTATATACGTTTGTTTTCAATCACCTGCATAGATCACGTTGCCTCCACAGACCAATCATCTTGCAAAACCCAGAAAACCCTAGTTTCCTTTTCTTGTTCTTGCCCTTTCTTTCTCCAAACAAAACCCTCATCTTCCCTAATCCCCACAATGGATGAAGATGATGACCCTTTGGCCTCCCTTGTAGTACTACTACTTCTCATATCTGATGATACAGTGGAAGCCATGCCTGATGAATAATGAGTACAGATATTGGTGATGAACCGCCTGGATCCTCCAAGAGAATATGGCAATGCCATTAGATGTCGTTCGATCAGATGACTAACTGAGACGAATTCATAGGAGTCGTATAAAGAGCTCCCACAATCCCATATGCCCAATTCTTCATCTTCTTTGTGATGATTTTCTTTGCCTCTCAATCTCTGTTGCATATTCTCTTGGTCTCAAATTTTTCTTAGCACCGTTAATGTTTTTTGGAGACTAATAATTATAAGAGAGAGTATGATTTAGGCTGACAAGTGCCAATCATTATTCTTTGTGTCCAACTAAACAAAATTAGTTGAATATCAGAGTGAGCAACGAACAAGATTACAAATAAAATATTATTAAATAAACGAGAATGCCGAAACGACTACAAAACTCCAAGAGGCTACATTGTGAATGACTTATAATCTATGAATAACAAAGTTCTCTATTTATAATAAACTAACCATAGTCCCTAATAAGCAAGGAAACGAAAACCTAATTATAATGGGCTAAGCCCAAATCTAAACACTAAATAAATATCTATTTTTCAACACCTCCCGTCAAACTCATGGCGGTACACATCATGAGTTTGCCAACAAGCAGATGCGGATGCAAGCTTTGTTAGGCGGACAAGACAAGACAAGCTCCGTTAGGCGGACAAGAAGGCAAGCTCCGTTAGGCGAACAAGACAAGGCAAGCTCCATTAGGCGGACACGACAAGGCAAATTCTGTTAGGCGGACACGACAAGGCAAGTTCCGTTAGGCGGACACAACAAGGAAAGTTCCGTTAGGCGGACACGACAAGGCAAGTTCCGTTAGGCGGACATGACAAGGCAAGCGGGCAATCAAGCGAGCAAACGAACAATCCAAGTGAACAAGTGAGCTAGTAAATTCCGGCAAACAATCCAATTACTAACCAGGTGCACAACGTCACTCGGGTGGTCATCAACCTAACCTAAGTACTCGAGCAATCGTCGTGGTGGTGGTTAACAAACTCCATTCTCAAATCACTTATGTGGGTCTCGAACATGTCAATTACCCGTGTGGGCCTAAAAACGTCTTTTGTTTTTCCTCTCTATTTTCTTTTTTCTGTTTTCTCTTTCTTTTTTCGGCTTCTATTTCCTTATTTCCTTATTCCATTCTTTTATTCCTTTCCTCTGGATGAACGAGTGCAAAGTGCAGCAGCAGTGGCAAATTATGGCGCGACAAGGATGATGCAGGTTCAAAAGTGCTTTCTTCATTTGTCCAAGCAAAGGGGTTTGGTAGGAGTAGTGGTGCAGGCATGACTGGGTGGCAAGGCGACGACGCAGCGGAAGGTTCAGGCAGGCAGCAAGGTGTGGGTACGATGCGGGTCTGGTTCATGGTGCAGCAGCGTGCAGGTCAGAAAGAACGGCAGTGGCAGGTGGTGGTCGAGCAGCAGCGGTGGTGGATGGTTCTGCAAATCAGCACGCATGGATGGTGATGCGGGTTCGTGGCAGTTGTTCTGAGTGTAGAAGAAGACGATGATGTGATGCAGCAAACAAATTCAATTTTTTTTCTCCCTTTTGTTAAGCAACAAAACCCTAACTAGGGCACAACGACAAACCACAATGAAGAAGAGGAACGTGACAAGACAAACAAACTAGCTACCAAGAACAGATTCAACCCTGAAGAATCAAACCTGCTCTGATACCAAGTTGAATATCAGAGTGCGCAACGAACAAGATTACAAATAGAATATTATTAAATAAACGAGAATGTCGAAACGGCTACAAAACTCCAAGATGCTACATTGTGAATGACTTATAATCTCTGAATAACAAAGTTCTCTATTTATAATAAACTAACATTAGTCCCTAATAAGCAAGGAAACGAAAACCTAATTATAATGGGCTAAACCCAAATCTAAACACTAAATAAATAACTATTTTCCAACAGAATTCTCTTATCTTTTCAAGTAGATTGGAAATTAATAGTTTAAAATTTTAGGTTGGCATTTTAATGGGCACGCCATGTTTTGGTGGATGCACCCCCTAATCGATTAGGATAGATATAGCTTTGGAATTACTATCTTGCCTTTTATAAGGAAATTTTTTTCTTGTTTTGATTAATTTTGGATAAGGATACCATTGTCTTTTACAAGTAGCATGACAGATGGGACTGTTAATTCATATGGGCATAAGACAATAAGCAAAATCTCATGTGTTCCTCCAACTTTCACAAACAGGCCGTCTTCATCAATCTACATTTAGAAATGTGTATGGTTTTAACACACTGCAAAAAAGAGAAATTAATTAAGCATCAATAATGTATCTTGTTTTTCTTCTTAGGCTAGGATACTGATGACAATTTTTTTCATATGTTGTTTTACCCTATACAATGTAATAAAGTTTATTAGATAAAAACTTATAACAACGGTTAAGATAGCCTAAATTAGGGTAAGTAACAACTCAGTATATATACGCGTCAGGTTTCAGTTTATGTATTTATCAGATTTTCAGTTTATGTATGTATCAGGTATGATCTTGTATGATATGCCACCGGGTAAGTAATAACTCAGTATATGTATGTATCAGGTTTTTAGTTTCTATGGCATGCTTAGTTTTCAGATGTTCAGAAAACAAAATGTTTTGGAAACTTTACTTTTGTTCACTTACACCTTTCTATGTTTTTCGCCCCCTCAGGAATCGGTAGCAGTTGCAGTGAGCATATTCGACGTCGAGGCAGCTTCCCTTAGCTTTGATATATTCTTATCGAGTATAATATTTACTGTGCTTTATCTGTAGGACTTGTATTTTGGCAATTACGTAATAGAGGGTCTGAGACCCATTATGTAACATCCCACATCGTCCAGGGGAGTGGATCCTCTAAGCCTTATATGTATATTCTCATCTCTACCTAGTATGAGGCCTTTTGGGAGCTCACTGGCTTCGGGTTCTGTAGGAACTCTGAAGTTAAGCTAGTTCGTGCGAGAGCAATCCTATGATGGGCAACCCACTAGGAAGTTCTCATGTGAGTTCCTAGAAACAAAACTGTGAGGGCGTGGTCGGGGCCCAAAGCGAACAATATCGTGCTACGACGAAGTCGAGCCCGGGATGTGGTGGGGGTCCAGGCCAGGATGTGACACATGGTGTGGCTTTTCAGGGATGTGTTGGAATTAAGTACGATTATTTGTAGGTGTTTTAATTTGGGCCTCTCCCTACTTTAAGGGAAGTTCTGCCGAATTTTCAGTAGATCTATCTCATCTGAAAATTGCAGTCATGTCTACATCACCATCTCGATTTATGTGCCTACGTGACATCGAGGTTGGGATGTGTCATATTTAATGTATGTTTTCTTTGTGTAAGGAGTTTTGCATTTGTATAACTCTATACCCGCTTTGCTAAAGGGCGTAACCTATCATTTAAACCCAATAATTTAACATGACTCTTCATATTTATTGTTTATAAATAATAATAGATAAATTTTGAATCTTTAATAAATTAAAAGAAAAAAATTAGGACCTGGTTCCTATTTACTAATGTTTACTGACTGAGACCTTATTAGTTTTCAGTTTTTTATCGAAGTTCTTATCATTAATGTATTAATGAGTCTATTACATAAGTTAAAAAAAAAGAATTAGTAATTGACATAAGGTTTAAATATTCACACCTTTATCAAACTCCTAATTAATTTTCAGTTCAAAATATTTCCACGGTAAAATAAAATAAAAATAAGTTTGTACTCATTAATTTAAAAAAAAAAAAAATTTCACCTTTTTAGTTTTAAATGTACCCATTCATATAATATTTCAATTTTTTTAAATCTTAAATGTACCCATTTAAATATACCAATTTGCTATATGTAAAATGTACCCCTTCTTTTTAGTATAAAATGTACCCCCTTTTTTCTAATTCATTTTTTTTACTTATATGGGTACATTCTTTTTCGTTAATTTGAGAATATATCCATGTCAAGTTTAATTGAAGAATTTTACTAATTATTAAGCCTAGTATCTATTATTTTGGTTTTGAAGAATGTACCCATGTTTTGGTACAATAATTTTTTTGTTAATTTTGAAATGGTACTCATGTTTATATTTATGTGTATTAATATATTGGAGAATATCATTTTTAATATTTTCAATCCCACAAATCATGAGTTTTATTTAAACTCTCATCGATATAAACAACTACAAATTATAATTTTTAATTTAAAAATTATAATAACCTACATAGAAATACTTTATTACATTAATATTAGGGACTTCAATAAAAAAAACTGAAAACCAACAAGGTTTCAATCAAAGAACATTGACAAATAAATGGCTTGTTTGGATGTGCTTTTAATGACACACCCCGACCCGGAATGTCCACTAGGACTCCGAATCGAGCTGTGCTGGCCGACACCTGGAAGGTAACGAAGCCATAAAGTGTGGTGATGTGGAAAAATTGTGAATAAATTTAAACCTAGGAGTGCCTAAATACCAGAGTGCACTGGTGAGCGAGAATAAACCCACTTCACACGTGACGTTAGAGCATAAGTAAGTACAAAAGAGTGAATTAAGAATTGTACCCTCGAAATAATCTCCAATACTAAGAATCACCACAAATCTTCGACGATAAGAAAGCTCAGCTGATAAAACCTGGAGGGTGAAGACAAGACAAGGGTGAGTGGCCTTGTAAGTAAAAAAGCTCAGCTGATAAAACCAGGAGGGTGAAGACAAGACAAGGGTGAGTGACCCGTAAGTAAGATTTTAATAGAAAACATTATAACTCCTTGCTGCAATACCTATATAATTTCTAGAAAATCATAATATACCACAACACAGCATCTCATAAGTGATATCAAATAATCAGACGATTAATAACTCATACTAGTACGCAAGTCGGAGTCACCTAAGGTGACCTGTACGACTTACCCATATCTCATCACATATACTAGTTCATCACATATTTCATCACATATGCTAGCTCATCAGTCGAAAGTCACCTCCAGTGACCTGTACGACTTATCCATATCTCATCAATCATTGCTAGCATATAAGTCGGAATCACATGTAGTGACCTGTACGACATATTCATATCTCATCAATCAATCTAGCCGGAGTCACATATAATGACCTATACGGCATAACGCCTGCACACGAGTCGGAACCACTGTAGTGGTCTGTACGACATGATTGGGTGTAAATGAATACGCTCAAGTGCTACGATCACGTGAAAAGTCACCTACGAGTCGGAACCACCTATAGTGGTCTGTACGACAGGCATGTGCACCTACCTTGAATTCAGGTGAGCGTATGGTGCTGGAGGTGAACATTACGTGAAAGACTGTGCCCTGGCCACGGGCAGGAGCACTAACACCGAGGTGCAGGTTTGTGAGCTTTAAATACATCTAATACCACATGTACGACTCCTAAGCAACCTATACGACAACGCCGGAGTTGCCTACTATTGCAACATGTACGACCGTGTCGGAGTTACTTAAACATAAATGTAGTCATACTATAACCCCATCAATTCAACTAATACCGTATACTTACCTGAACTTATCTGATGTGCTCTGCGTTCATTCTTGCACTCCAAAGCGTTCACAATAATTATGTGCAAGGAATATACATATGGATATATCAGGATGTAAATCTAAATTTCAACCATATCATAATATTTCCAGATATATAAACACATAAACAAATGGCTTAAAATGTAATAATTGTAATGCCCCACTCTCGAACCATTTACTTTTGGGAATAATTATCGGTGATAAGCCCAATTAGACACTAGTTTAATTAATCAACATTACTTACATTTCCTTACTTCAATTCCTTGATTCTTCACACATTGATTTATGAACAACAATTACTACCAAATCATAAGGTTAATTCTCACATTTCCCACCAATGTCACTCACATTGTTCAATTCCCCAAACAAGGCTATTGTCCCAATTATTTAGTCTCATTTATTATGTGGATGTATCTAACGTCTTGTTAGACTGCCTACGTACCCTAAACAGGGATCAAGTCATTCGTAGTTCGCAATAATTATTTATAGTCATACGCATATGGATATATCATGATGAAATCTAAACTCAACCATCTTATAGTATTTTATAACATATAAATATATATATGTCATGGCATAAATTTCTCAGTTTTATTTAAAAGCATTTATAGAATTATCAATCACGAAAAATATGATAAGCAAGGAAAGATCCACTCACCTGGAGTCCGCGCTACAACTTCCTAGTACAAACATCAAGGCGTCACGAACGATCGGCGCTTGTGACCAAGGCCAATTTGGCCTGGAAAGGCTCCAATTTCATCAAAACCCGTCGGAACCCTAGAATTGGGTGTGATTCAATTCGACCTCCAAACTTGTTCCAACGCCTCCACCACTGCTTGGGCTTTGTTCTTGGGTTCTAGGGGAGTGTTTTGGTAGTGGTAATTGAATGAAATTGTTTCAGGTTTGATGGATCTCGAGCAATCTCTCCCGCGGCACCCATGGTGGTTTTTCCACCAAACTTCAACCAAATTCCTTCAATTTTTGGATGGAAATGGAAGAAGGAGGGCTAGGTGGTGTTTCCATGTAATGGTTCAAGACAATTCATCATAAATTGGCCGGGAAATGAACGAATTTGGCCTTGAAGCTTGGCTGGGTCGCGCGGGTCAAGAAGAAGACCCGACTGCTCCCCTCATTTTCCTTCTCCCTCATTTCCCTCTTCTGGTTGGCCATCATCTCCTTCTCTCTTCTCCTGATTTGCCCTCTCTTTCTTCTTCCAGATTGGGCAGTTTTGCCCAATCCCGTTTGCCCTCTCTTTTTCCTCCCCAACTCTCATCTTTCCTTTCACATATTCTAACAACACCAATAAAAGAAAATACTTATATATATATATATATAAGTATAAATATTAACTAAAACCAAAATACTTCTCGGGTTTACAGTTCCGTAAAACTTTAACCGTAACTCCAAATCCTCTTATGCTTGCGCCTACGAGCCCGTATTGTTGAGTACTTCAGGAATACGCTAAAAGAATTCGGTACGTCTCACTATACGTTGGTAAATGAAAGTCAAAAACCCTTCACCTCTAGGGCATTTTCGTAAAATCACGCTTTTAAAATTTATAAAATAATAAAATTTGGGACGGGTTGTCACATTTAAAATGTCTGAAAGTGCTTTTGGTTAAATTGATTTTGAGTTCCAAAAGCACTTTAAGTGCTTTTTGAAAGAAACACTAGATATGTGCTTCTTGCAGTAAGTACTTAAAGTGCTTTTCCAGGATCCACTAGGATTTTTACTAAAGATTGGTATCAAAAACATTTTCATCAAAAACGATTTCAGTCATTTTAAAAGAACATCCAAACGAGCCAAAATACCGTATCCAAAGTCTCTGTAAATCAACAATTTCTTCCTCAAGTTTTTCTTGGTACCAAGATTAATGTTGTTATACACTAGTAATTATAAGAGAGTGTGGTATTTAAGCTGAAGCAAAGCATATTTTTTGTGTCAAACTACACAAGTTCTCTTGTATATCTATACGTTAATTAGAAATGAATAGTTTTTTAGGCTGGTATTTTACTGGGCACATGATGTTTTGGTGGATGCACCCCCTCATTGGTTAGGATAGCAATACAATTGGAAATACTATAATGCCTTCTATAGGGAGAATGTTAAGAATGAATCTCACGCTCATGAGAGGAGGGACCATGCATGTGCTTATAAGTAGTTCATATACTTCTCATTTTGCCAATTGGTTTTATAGTGAAACCTCAAATCACTAGTAAAAAAAACCCTTGTGAGACGAAACACACATCGTTTCGCAAAGTCACTTTGAGCGACAAAAGTTGAACTTCGTCGCACAAAGTCTTGTGCGACGAAACAAACATTGTTGCGTAAAGTTACTTTGCGCAACCAAATTTTAAACTTCGTCGCGCAAAGTTATTACAAAAAATAATAAAATAAAATAGACGTTTGCGCGATGAAATCCTTCGTCGCCTAAACCAATTTATTTTCTTTTTTAATTTAATTTTATATTATAAATTTTAAAATATAGCTATTTTCATAAGTTTTTATTATTTTTTAAAAACTTTGATTTCGTCATCTAAACCCTATTTACTTATTTTTTATTTTATTTTATATTGTTAAACTAAATTATTTTCTTAGCGCGACGAATCAACATTCGTTCTTCTAAACCCTATTTATTTTAATTTATTTATATTTTAAATTGTAAAATAAGTTTTTTTATTATTCATAATTTTTTTTTTTTTAATTTTGCACGACGAACCTATATTTCGAAGCACAAAATCCTTAAATTTGGGCGGGCTCCAAAAATGGGACGTGGAATTTTTAATATTTTTTTAAGATTATGCGCGACGAATTTTGCATGACAAACACTTCGTCGCGCAAAAACCCTAAAAATTTGGGTACAACGGACACGGGAAATTTTATTTTTCAAATTTTTTAAAGACTTTGCGTGACCAATATTTCGTCTCGCAAACTCGTATAATTTGTCGGGCAAAGTGATATGGTTTTTAAAACCAAAATAACTCTTTCACAATTTTCTTAATGTCTTTCTCTATTCTCTTACCTCTCTCTCTTTCTCTCCCCATATCCAACCCTCTCTCTCACACTCTCTCCTCTCACTTAATCTCTCTTCTCTCTCTTCCCTATCTCTCACTCTCACCCTCACTCTCACTCTCACTCACTATCTCATCTCTCTCTCACTATCTCCTCTAACTCTTTCACACTCACTCCTCTCTCATTCTCACTCTCAATCTTGCCAAAAAGGTATTTTCTCCCTAAATTTTAATTTTTTTTCATTAATATGTGTTTTTGGAGTTAATTAACTGGGATTTGGTGTGGGGTGGAGTTTGGGGTAGGATTTGGGGTATGCCAATTTTAGGGGAGATTATGTTGAAATTTTGGTATTATTTTATGTTGTTTTTTGGTTATTTGACCATGTTTGTTTTGTTCGTAGGGAATTATCGAGACTTTGACAGCGAAAGTTGAGGATTAGGACGCTACCAAACCATCTTCCCATCCACTACCACCACAATAGACCTGTATTAGGAGTTTATTATTGTACTCTGTTAATTTATGTGTACATTTTAAATATTGAATAATTTGATCACTATTTTTCATATGTAATTTTATTTTAAATATATCAATTTAAATTAAAGTAATGAAAAAAAATAAAGTCATACAATTAAATTAGATTAAAAAAGTAAAAATTTGAAAAATCTTGTGCGGCAAAATATTTCGTCGCGCAAACAATTAATATAATTAAATTAAAATAAGAGAAATAATAAAACAAAAAGTTAAAAATCTTGCGCGGCAAAATATTTCATCGTGCAAACAATTAATTTCGCTGCGCAAAATATTAATTTAATTTAATTAAAAAAATAAAAAATAAAAAATAATATTTCGTCACACAAACCCTATTATCACAAGCTTTGTGCGACAAACCTTGTGCGACAAAAATTTCGTCGAGCAAGGTTTTGAGCAACGAAATCACACTTTGCGCAACAAACTTATTTCGTCACCAAAGTGTTTTTTTTTTTTTGTAGTAGTGACTTATTCATGGTATCAGAGCAAGTTGTCCCACGTGTGAAGCCAAACATGTCACATCCCGGCCTGGACCCCCACCACATCCCGGGCTCGACTCCGTCATAGAAATTGTCCGCTTTGGGCCCCGATCACGCCCTCACGGTTTTGTTTCTGGGAACTCACACGAGAACTTCCCAGTGGGTCACCCATCATGGGATTGCTCTCGTGCGAACTCGCTTAACTTCAGAGTTCTGATGGAACCCGAAGCCAGTAAGCTCCCAAAAGGCCTCTTGCTAGGTAGAGATGGGAATATACATATAAGGCTTACAAGATCCACTCCCCTGGGCGATGTGGGATGTTACAAAACGACTATACGTGCTCCACGTCACCCTGTTTATGTTGTCCATGTCTTAGGCTTGAAAATTCGCCACAAATGAGGGAGCGTGTTGATAATGAATTCTACATTGATGAGAGGAGGGACCATACATGTGCTTATAAGTAGTTGGGCTACTTCCCATATTGCCAATTGGTTTTATTGTGGAACCCCAGCTTTCATCATAGTATCAAAGTAGGTTGTCCGTGTGGAGCCTAACGGCCACACGTGCCCACGTCACCCTAGTTGTGTTGTCTACTTGTTAGACTTAAAATTCACCACAAGTGAGGGGGCTTGTTGAGAATGAATCCCACATTGATGAAATGAGGAACCTTGCATGTGCTTATGAGAGGTTGGGCTAGCTTTGCCAATAACTCCATGAAATAGTATAAATACTATTGGAAATACTATATTGCCCTCTATAGGGAGAAATTCTCTCTTTTTCTTGTTAATGTTACGGGAAGATTGAATGAGGATAGCGTTGTATATACAAGAAGCGTGACAGATGCAACTGATAATTCATATGGGAGACAATAAGCAAACCATGTGGTCCTCCAACTTTCAAACACAGGTTGTCTTCACCAATCTACATTTAGAAATGTGTATGGTATTAACACACTACAAAAGGAGAGAGAGAAATTAATTTAGGGTATCAATAATGTATCTTGTATTTCTTCTTAGGCTAAGATACTGATGACAGTCGTTTTCATATGTTGATCTATCTTATACAATGTAACAAAATTCACATTAACATTGTCTCCAAAAAGATAGATGGTATGTGAATGTTAAGCCTCCATTCTGAAGACCTCGCTTGATCTCAAAATCCAATACTTGTGCTTCCTACTATATATGCTTTGCTTTCATAACATGCATGCTTTCGTAGTGTGAATGTTTGTGTGTTAACTTATTTCTACCAATTCTTCTTTGGTTTTGCTTTCTTTAGTTTTGTCGAATTGCTCGGCGAGGATGACTTTATCTAGAATCCCATAACTGAAATCAGACCACTACTCTTAAGTATTATCTGTAGCAACCTAATTGAGATAATAATCATGAATTTCTTTTTCGAAGTTCTTTGAATTAGCTCAAGTTGTAAAGAAGAGTAGCGCGAACGGATTGTATTGTATTATCAACGAAAAACAAATTTCACCTTGTTGTACTGCAGTTTAAATTAGGTTAAATTTTTGTCAATTGTGAAAGAGAGTGATCCAGAGTCATGTGGCTCCATTAAACAAAATGGGGTGGCACTTGGTTCAAAGTGTGTTTTATTCCTCATAGTCATAGTTACGTAACACCACGACATTGCATGTGTTTTGGGTTTCGATTGTCAACACCGTGCTCATGAGAGACCCACACTTCCATGAAAACAAAATACTTTCAACTGTAAAGTTGTTTTTCTTGATCATTCACATGGCATGTTATCCAAATGAACGCATGAAATTGTGTAATTTCATAAAATTAAACGGCCATTACTTTTAAGTTTAGGGTTAAGATATGTTCAGAGTTGGATGACTGCCAATGTAATCAAAATACTAATTTCTCCACTTATTTTGAGTCGAAGATTGATACAAAGTATTTATGACTTTAAAAAATGCTCATAAAACCAACACATAACATAGTCAACTAACTTCATGAGCATATTTGTGTTTACAAAGAGATTTAAACCTAAAATCTACGATCGTCCCACACCACTTGAGCTCGCTAAAGCGGCAAGAGACATATTTACTGGCTGATGGTAGGAAAACTAGCACCTTAAAAAAGATAAAACATCTGCGGAGTGATTTTTGGAAACAACCAATGTGTTCAGTTTTGAGCTTGTACTATTCACTTAGTTATAGGCAGTACTAAAGAAGCTCCTGACCACGTTGCCACACAAGAGTTGCAAAACCTTGGTGTTGTTAGGCCCTACACATCTTGGTGTTTTGAACTGGTTAACAGCTCCTCGAGCTATGTAATAGTTTAGAATCTCTTGGAAGGTTCCCTTACGAAGAATTCGAAGCTCGAGCGGGCCTATGGTGTTGACCTTGCGCGAACTCATGTATCCCGGATCAACAAAAGATTTGTCCAAACAGTTGCAGCACTCACGAAGAACCTCATGGCTTGGTTCACCATTGAGTTCCAGAAAAATGACATAGTGACCTGGATCCGTGGACAAGTCCACATGGCTTGAGAAATCAACAACTTCCAACTTTTCTGCAGCTAAAATCTTTGCAGCTTCTTCAACGGATAGTTGCAAATCTTTCTCGGTGTTCTTGTCAATGTTAATCGTAAGCAAAAGATTGCTCCGGCACACGAACTTGAGCTCCGGAGTTGAGTTGTAGAACCCCACAACCTTCACTACATCTCCTAGTCTGTAACGGTACAAACCTGCATGTTAAATTTGATCAGTTTTTTAAACACAAGTATGGATAAATGCACATGAGATGACAGAACGTTTGAAAGCACTTCATGATAAAACAATTCATGAGAAAGCACTTAATAGGTGTTTCTCTCATTAAGCCCTACTAAGTGTTTTTATAATTTAAAAACAATTTTAGCTGAAAGTGCTTTTAGATGAGCCGATTAGTTTGACAAATGAACATCGATACTATAAATTAATTACAACTTGGCATAGAATATAAAGCCATATAATTAAGTATGAAAAACGTTAGATATAGGCTGAATAATAAAACAATTTAATCTAGCCCCACACAGAGTGTTAATTATAGAGAAGCTTGGCGTTCAAAGCAATGAAATTATCTAGAAATAGTATTGAAAAGGCATTTCAAAACACTTTGATGTTGATATATGTATAATGTATGGGGGACATCAAATATGCCAACTTCACATATAGAAGGATCATATGCAGGAGGTATCTAACTAATAAAACAATTGGATTATTTAATCAAATGCTTTGTCATTGTTTGTTTTTTTTAGGTTATTCTATGATTCAAAGCAATAATGGAACCAGCTGGTGAGTCAACTCTCATCTTTTGAGATTTAAGAATCTCAATGGAGACAACAGAGATAAAACAAAATAATAATTGGAAAGAAAAATGGAGTATGGAGAGGAGGAGGAGAGGTAGGGCACAAGGATACAGAAGCAGATGCCCTAGACTTTTTGGGTCACATGGTTAGCAATTAACAAAGCAAGTTTGGGTTTCTAGAATCCTATTTAACGGGATATTGGGAATAGCATGAGAGGCAAAGGCTGGAGAACTGTCCTATTATGTGGATTGTTTAACTACTCTCATAAAATAGGGTTTTTCGTATTTTGAAGGTGTCGACCGACTCCACTAAATTCATGTGATGTGAGAATTATTCTAAATTGATAGTTTTACTGAAGTTTAGCTCTAAAAGTTAAGATAGTTTTGGCTCAGTTCATGCATAAATAACAAGATTTGCATGAAGAACAGTACTTGGAAAGAGAAAGACCTTGTGGATAAGAGTTGGATTATCTGTCTATGTTCACCAAATAGGACAACTGAATCACGTGTATAAAACACCAGCGGAGCGACACCAAAGGCTACATTGGGCTGTGGCATTGTGTATGTACTTTAATGTATAGCCTAATATAATCGACAAAAGAAGTGCAAGAAGAACTATTTTTTAATGAAACTAGCCTAGTGAGTATTTATAGCACAATTAAAAATGTAAACAACACAATGGAAATTGTGATGTCATTTTATTTAAGATTATTCTAGCTTTATATTATTTCCAATCAATTTTTTTTAAGATTGCCTTTACTTCTACTTTCATTGTTTTGTTTTGTGCTAGTTGTGTGGTTGTAATTGAGATAATTCATTTATCAAGTTCTCTATCTTCTTCTTGTGTTTGCATCTAAATACATGTGAAACTGGATGATTTATTGTAATTTTTGCAGTTTGCAAAGCTTATTGAGTTCATGCGAACCAAATTTTAAAGTATACAAATACAAAAGTTAAGCTTAAAATTTTGCATACAATATAAAATATCATTCATTTTAGAGTTTTTTTTTTTTTGCTAGTCGACCTATAAAAAAATTTATGACTCCGCCCTTGCGTGTCATTATGGTTCCACCGAACCTACTAAAGATTATCTCCTAAGTTCAAATATATGGATTTCAGACGCATAGGAAGCAAACCCTAATTATTAACAAAATAGAGGAATTACCTGCAACATTAGTGAGGACCACCTCATACTCTTCACCAACCCTGACTTCAGTGAGTCCCACTGGCTGCTCACCACGGTTGTTCTTCATAGGGATGAACTCAAAGTACCCAATATTTGGGAGCACAGCAAAAGTAGACAACTCAGCGGGCAATGTAGGGTTGACATTTGCCCCAACCCACCCTTCAGAAGCGCCATAATCTGCACTCACCAATGGCAACTCCCCCGCATAGTGCCTCAGTTTCTTCAAATAAAGCTCCATGGACCCTGTCATGATCCCATAAATGTACTTGGCATTGGGAAATAGTGCTGGTATCAATCCATACCAGTTACTCAATCCTGAACATTTTCCATGAATCAAATCAGCCAATTCAGGGTTCGGGGTGAGCAGTTTGGACACAGCTGATCGGATTGATGGCACTGTGATTCGGTCGCTGAGTACCCCATCTCGAATGTTAGCACATAGTTCTTCCCACAGCAGCTCGAAGGTTCCGAATGCAAGGACAATGCTATGAGCAAATGGAGAAGATATCAGCTGAACTTCGTCGTTGAATATTAGGCCACACAAGAGATGGCAATACAACGATTGTTGGAAATCGGGGCCGAATATCACTTCGTCTGGGCTGCAGCATTGAGACTGCACTGATTTCATTGTGTTTTTGAACTTCTGATTGCGGTAAACGTTGGTGGTGGCAGTTCCGGTTGCCAAACCACCTCGCGTTTTCAGGTGCTTGCTACCATAGATAAACTGCAAGGCCTTTCCATTCGCAATGGGGTACTCCCTGAACAATTGGCATCGACCATCAGAAAAGCGAAGGAATAAAGTTGAAAGATAAGAAAGTACTAAGCTATTTTTCCTAACAATAATATCGAGAGTAATATAGGATTAGGTGAGAAGAACTACACATGCCCAAATCATCGGACTAAACCTAGTCCCAAATCCTCCAAACACCCACACACCAGCCAAAAAAGAAAAATCATCAATACCTGTTTCTAAACGCGAAAGAAGTTTGAAATATCTGCATGGTAGTTTCCATCAATTCGTCGTTGAAAGGCACGAACTTTGGCCTTCCCTGAGTAGTACCAGAGCTGCATATATTGTACAACGTATCAGAAACCGAAAACTTTGTCAACATAAAATTAAAATCCAGTCCAACAAATGAAGCAACAAAGAAAGAAAATTGATGGATTTCGGAACTCGAAAGTACCTCAATGAGATTGTTGGGATTGGTTTCCCAGTGAGGATGGGAGAGGAATCACCATCTGCAATTCTCTGAATATAAGGGTCCATATCCTGGTGAGTAACAAGCGGAACACAAGCCTTGAAACTTTCTGGATCAGTTTTTCCGTTAAGTCCGAAACCCTGCAAGTACTCCACGGATCCGTTTTCTTCCAAAATCTTCTTCAGGGTTTTTCTCTGAACCCTCTCAGCATCCTTTGTCATTGCTTCGAAGTCCTCTATGATTTTCTCCATATCGAACTCGTCCACCTTCTCCAACATCTTCACAGATTCTGACTTCTGCAGAGCAAAAATTATTCAGCACCAAATACAGCTACAAAGATACTTAAACTCAATACCAACAAATCAAACTATGGAAATATAATTGAAATAATCAATTTTTTAGGGTGGCAGACAGACAAAAAAATAGCTATGAGCAGGTCAGGAAAAAACCTAATAATTTAGATGTTCAGGCACCTTGGGTCAAAACAGTTGGGACATTCAAGCAACTAAGAGATAAACCGGTGGAGAATATTGACCAGAAAGAAAAAATTGGTTGCAAAATTAAAACCTTTCACAACCAACAAAACCCAAGATTTAGAAAGCAAAAATAAAACAAAGTATCTATCAAATCCATGCTATTTTCTCAGATTTTCTCAGCAACCAAACAGAGTTTAGATAAAGTTGCAATCATTCAAGAAGGAGATAACAGGGAGAAAGAGAGGAAAGGAGAAAAATGAAAGAAAACAGCTCAAATACGTGATTGGAAGTAAAGTCAAAATCTCATAAAGTAGGATTGAAAATTAGGTTCACCAGCAATAAAAAAGATGACTGGTCCAAGCTTCAAATATCAGAAGAGTCTTGTGCTCCAACTTGATAAACCATACCCGGAAGCTTCTAAGCTTTCATCTTCCACTAATTATAGTCAACTAAGTCAACTCTCAACACAGTTCCAGGAAAACTTGTTTGGTCCTCAGTGAAAAAGATTAAAAGATCGAAGACTCGATTCGATAAATAAAGCTCTCAAAAGGGGTTGTAATTCTTGCTTCAAAAATCCGATTGGAATTGGAAATTAAGAACCAAACCATGTCGAAAACGAGCTTGAAAAATAGTTCTTATCCACAAAGAACAAGAGAAGATGAATGGATTTCGAAATTTGAAAACAGACAGGCCTGTCCAGTAAACATAAATCACTTTCAAAATTGGAAAGAAGACTGAGAAATCCACACAGACAGAAAACCAACGTGCTCAAAGTCTACTCTGCTTATTTCGCCGGAAAATCGGATCGAAAACAGAGAAAAGCACACCTGAAGAGGCATAGACTCCTTTGCTGTATCAAAATCTGAAAACCTAGTTGAATTCTAAGGAAAAGACTGAAAATTTAGGCAGAAAAGTACCTGCAAATCGAGGTCTGAGGGAGAGACAGAGGAAGAAGAACAGAGTGTTCTGTTTTTTTGGTTGATAAGCGACGATAACAGAGAATTTAATGTAGTTTTTTCTTGAGTGAGAGTAGGGAGAACATGGTGGTGGTCTTCTTTTTGTAGAGAGAGAAAGAAGGAAGTGAAATGTTGATTTTTGAGAGGTTTGTTGGGGCGTGGACCAAGGGATAACTGTTGAGCTCTGTTTGGACAAAGACTCTTGAGTGAGCGACGATTCTTTGTGTGGGTAGAATAATATATAGAGCGCCTTAAACAAAAGAATAATATATAGAGCCAAATTACCAAGTTGGCTATTTTATTTTGGGATTTCATGTGATGATATTTATTTTGGAAACAGATTGTCTGCCCTCTTATTTGGGTGTTTTTTTTATCTTCTTCTATTTGTACGATCACGATTAAATCACATCAACATTTTATATTCTTATTACTTTTTGTCTTATTATCTCTATAAAAAAATTAATATAAAAAGTTAACGTGGCTTAACCGCGACCGCACAAAATAGGAAGGGATAAGAACGACACCCAACAGGAGGGCAGACAATCTGCCTCCTTTTATTTTGGGTCACCAAAAATTTAATTGCTTAATTCCATAAATGATGGGAATTACAAAATATATTAGTATAGCCTTAATATTTAGCACTGTTGTGTAAATTTAAAGTGGATTAGGTTTAAGGATTATTACGCTAGTGATTCTTGTCTATTAGATTTTATATATTTTTTACAGCAAGTTTCTCTTACCTCAGGGTTTACTACAAATAAAGGTATTGGCATAAGAACATACATCCAACAATTTCCCTACGCCTTTTTCTCTCCACTTTATATCTCTCTTGCCGCACCATCTCTCCCTTTCAGTAAATTGAGCACAACACGTGATCAACACATGCATGACATAACGTTAAGGAATTTGAAGGGCATTTTCTGCTACAAACCAGCTCACAATCCTCATCACTCAATTCTGGTTCTTTTAAAATATGATCTTACTTGTTGATATTTTTTCAGCCTTTATTTCATGAAACATTCACCATAATGTATGAACACAACTTTTACTCATTCTGAATTATAGATTTTGATTAATTGTGTTCGCATTACTTTTTCATATATATTATATTGGGAAGGAAAAAAAAGGAGCAAAATTAGGGGTTTTTTTAACCTAAAACGCGCGAGCAAGCGTGCTAGGCCTGCAGCTTGTGCCATTGAGCATAGGCATGAGACGCCTAGCCTTGGAGCCAAGACGGACAAGGATTGTCTGCCCTCCTTGTTCTCGTGCCCTCTCATGCCCTCCTGTTTGTGTGGTCACGGTTAAGCCACGTCAACATTTTATATTACTATTCATTTTTGTCTTATTATCTCTATAAAAAAACAATATAAAATGTTGACGTGGTTTAACCGTGACCACACAAAACAGGAGGGCACGGGAGGGCACGGGAACAAGGAGGGCAGACAATCCTTGTCCAGCCAAGACCTCCAAAGCGACACGGTTTTCACGCTTAGTGGGAGCAACTCTAGATTTCATAGAGGGTTAAATCGAAATTGATAAAATTAGATGGAGCACCAATTGTGAAATTTTGTCTTTGGATTTCTCTATTTACATTTATATTCGTAATTTTACGACGCATTTATGTTTGATGCGTAAATCTTTTTGATAAGTAAAAGGACAAAAATACTCTTGTTGGGCTTTGCGAAATTTTACGTGGATGTATTTGATCATTTTGTGTTTTATCACATTTTTTGATACATTTGGATAATATGTTTCAATACGAACGTGTGGAGTGCAAACGAAATATAATTTGGAGTTAGAACGAAGAATTTACGAATTTTGGAATGTAAAAAATATTTTAGTAATTTTACATTAATTGGAACACATGTGATCGTAGTGTGAACGTGAGACCCAAGGATTGGTCCGCATTATTTTGGGGAATTGAATCCTCTTTGAGGCAAACCCTTAGGATCCTGACCCACTAACACGGACGGTTGAATTTTGATTCAACAGTTACAAACAAGGGGGTTCTTTAAAAGTTATAATAATTATAGCTGTTTGATCAAAATTTAACAACCCATGTTAATGGGTCAGGAGGATCCCGAAGGTTTGCCTCATAGAGGATCCAATTCCTTATTTTGGAACCCTCTCCTCTCTTTTTCCCTTAGCTCCCTTATATCTCTTTCTCTTTAAATCTCTCTTCGTTCCCGAGCAACAAATCCACCAACCCACCTCCCCGACGAATTTCATTACACCAAAACCACCATCAAACCTTCCTATCGTCCCAAGGAAACATAATTATAGCATTTGTTTTTTGAAAATCCGTGCATAGATGTGAGTTCGTGGACCTTCATTTGTACAGGAAAAATTTCATTGTGATCGGAATATGGATAATATATCACGCGTTTTTACATAAGTGGTGATAAATTTTATATTGGGTAAATTACACAAAACTCTCTTAATTATGAGTCGAACCACAATATCATACATCATGATTTAAACAATGCAATGTCATACATCAACTTATGAATTCGTTACAATGTTAGACCTCTATTAAATTTTCTGTCAATTTAATTGTTAAATGATAATATGGCAGGAGCGGGGTCCACTCCTTGAATAAAAATTAATTATTTTTTAATATATTTTTTGTTTTTTATTTAACAATTAAAATTAATTGAAAAACCCAAAAACTCTCTCTGCCCAGAACCCCTTCTTCCTCCCTCCTTTCTCCCCAAAACTCTCTCCCTTAATTCTTTTCTGAAAATTTGACAATACAGTTTATCCCTCTTCACTCCCCGAATCACTTTCACTAGTTCGCCGGAAACTAATTTTCCGGAAACATCGAAATTTCCGGCGAACCTCTACCTCCAATGCTTCATTGGAAACCAGAACGACGCCAACTCCACATTGACTCTCTGATGATGCATCGCCTCATCTGTCAACCTCTACACCTTGTCTTCTCCGTCTTCGTCTGTCTGGTTCTCCATCGACCACCGTTCGATCTCTCCCAACCATCTCCTCCTCTCCGTTTGCAGGTGAGATGTAGATGCGGCGGAGATCGAACGGAAGCGAGATCGAAAGGTAACTGAAATTAGGGCAACACTTACCTTGAAGAAATCGGACGCAAACAAACACAGCTTCACCACAAAAATCTTATGAGAACCTGTAAAAGAGAAATTCCGATCAGTCAAAGCTCAGCCCACTCTTTTCCAGAAGCGCCGCCAAAACTCTGGCGTTGATGGGATTGAGAAATTGGGGGATTTGGATATTTCGGCCCCTAGGTACGAAGGGGTTCTGGGGAAAAAGGAGGGTAGGACCAAGGGGTTCTGGGGGAAGAGAGTTTTTCCTTTTTCAATTAATTTTCATTGTTAAATAAAAATTAAAAATTAATTATTTTTAGCCAAGAAGTGAACCCCGCTCCTGTCACGTCATATTTAACAGTTAAATTGGTCATATTTAACAGTTAAATTGGTCATATTTAACAGTTAAATTGACAGAAAATTTAACCGATGTTTGACATTTCAAAGAATTCATAAGTTGAGCTATGACATTGTGATGTTTAAAACATGAGGTATGAATTTGTAATTCGACCTATAAAATTGAGGTAATTTTGTGTAATTTACCCTTATACTTTTTAAATTATTAATATTTTAACACACATATCATATCATTTGTAAGTAACACGTGTGTACCATCCTATGTTTCGATGACACTAAAAAAATCTCTCCATTTGCACCGTGCTTGATTATTATATTTACCTGTGCGCTTTCTTTCTCTAAAATCAAAGATTTCATCATTGAAAAAGTTGTACTGAGTTGATACCGTTGTTGTAATTGTGTTTTTCTTGACCATAAATTATCGTTATCTGTTAAATAAAAAACATAAAATGTCATTTTATTCCGTAAAAAAAATCGTCATATATGAATTGTTCATGTAAATGCATATTTCTTGTAGACACCGTGATTGCTATAATGTCTCTATTGTATATAATTCGATCGAATGCGGAAAATCTGGCATCTCGGGGCGGCATCACGCCATGCATGACATATGATTTGCTCCACTTCACAAGCGATAATGCAAGTTTGTCCTATTAATTACATCATGATGCTTAATATATTCCAAACTCACACAAATTCTTGTAAACGGATTAGGTTTAGAGTTTAAAATTAATCAGAGAGAAATGCAAGGAAGTTAAAGATGATGTCTTATTCAAATGCCTACAGTTTAATATAATCCCCATAAAATTCTGGCTAATATGTACACAAGCAACCCAAAACTCAGCAGCTCAATGATCTAATCACCCTAATCCTTGTTGTAATGATCACCATTTTGTGATTCAAATTGGGATTGCGAGGATATCTCCAGTTAACAAAATGCATATGGATGGGGGTTAACCCCTAAAAAATTGTTAAAAAATGTGTTGAGTAAGTTACATATTTTTAAACATGATTCAATTGATATAGTACATATTTCTTGACAACATTCTTCTGTATATGATGATTTATGCGTTGGTTTCCTCTGAGAAAAAGAGGTTAGTGGGTGTCAAAGTCCGAACCTCACCAATATAACAAAAGAAAATGTCAGATTATTTTTAAAATTTTAGTTTTTAGAACAGTTAAAGAAAGTTTTATTTCGAACGTAAAAGTTTAATGTAAGTGATGACGAATTCTTACACATTCAGGCAGTACTTTGGCAACTTCCACTGCTGACGGTCGCGACTCCACTATCCATCTATATATACATGTCATCCGACTCAGCTTGATAAGTAAGCAGCAACAATAGGTATAGTAATTAACGAGTTCATAGTTCTGCATATTAACTATAGAGGAAAAAGTCAAATTTCTCTGATTAATAAAGTGATTTGATTGCCATTAAAAAAGATGACATGATTCTCTACGTGTATTGGTTTTCTAGAAAAGTACATAGAACCTCATTAAACCTGGACATTGTATCGACTTTGAAAATCTTTGTGGTGAACAAAGAATTTCAAGCACTAAGATGGAAAAAGGAACCGTATCTGAATATTTTGCAAAATATAGATTTACTTCCAAAATGTTCAAAGTGAAAGGATTATTCCTAGCCAAAAAAAAAATGATTATTTCTCAAGCTTGATGAAATAATTAAATAAGAGGTTGTTTGATCGTTTTTAGTTTTTGTTTTCACTTATTTAGATTATTTTGAAATTTGCAAACTGAAAACTCACTTGCTAAAAACTCACTTGCTAAAAACTCACTTGCTAATTGGTTTTCAAAAAAATAAAAATAAAAACTAAAAAACAAAAACAAAAAGCACTTTGTTCAGATTTCAATTTTTGACATTTAGTGAAAATTGAAAGAAGTTACTAACGAGTTTTTCAATTTTCAAAGTAAAAAAAAAAAAACTTAAAAACTAAAAATTAAAAACAAAATAAATCATTTCTTTATGTCTTTTTTCACCTTAGAAGTTAGAACCATTAACTATTGTAGTGTGAAGGCAAATTGATTAGTATTTCAGTGGGAGAAAACTAAAAGAGCAAAAGTCCTTGTGTGCCTTGGCCCCATACTGATTGGGGAGAAGAGATCCGGAGGATTTCTTTCACCAAGGTCACTAGATCAAGTGATTCAGACTTTTAAAATTTCATTTAACGATAAAAAATTATTATAGCTTTTAAAATGTCAAAACAGGTGGGTCATTAGATGAAATTTTAAAAACCTGAATCACTTGATCCGGTGACCTTGGTGGAAGAGATCCGAAGAGGATCTCCTCTCCTGACTAGGAGAATACAAAATTCAAAAGAGTACTAATCTTTTTAACCCCACAAAATAGCATTACACTATTGCTCACTTAACTGAATCATAGGGTGAATATTGAGCACTACCAAATTTTGTGTGACCATTATGCATGCACATGTACGTACATGCGATTTTTATTAAGTACGAGTACCTGCAAATAATCGATCATATCATATGATGCAACACTACTCAATTAGCCAAATGTGTCACTCAAAAGTCGAGACATTGTAGTCGAAGCAGACCCAAGCCTTCCACGATTATCGCTACATGTACATAAGGGGCAAATCCATAATTTCACTGTTCTAGCAACAAAAAAAAGGCAATAAGAGAAACTGAAGGGCAAGACGGTCAATTCACTGTTAATGAACAATTTTTTCAACTGAGTTTTGGTATAGGTATAATATATCTTTTACCAATTTAATGAACGTTCAATCGAGCAATGCTTTTATGAAATTTAATTTAATATTTTGGTTTTTTGTATTCATGTAAACTATGAAAAGAGGATTCGGACTAGAGTGCATAAAGGAAGCACAATGCTCTAATCAATTTAGATAAGCTCATTGTATCAATAATAGATTTTGGAAATACTTTTCAGTCCATATATACCTTATATTTACCATGTTACTTTAATTCAATCGTTGTATTCAAAATTCTTTCATTCGTAATGACTTATAGTTCAATTAGTTAAAAGTATTTATCTATGCACTTGAGATTCTAGGTTTGATTCACTAGCCTCTCTTTCAATATCCCTTGAGGTTCTTTTAGATTTGATTCGCTAGCCCTTCTCTTTTAGTCGAACATTTTATTATTAGTTTAATTTTTTGTGTGACTATTAATTAATTATTTTTAAAGTATACTTTGATTTTGTTCGAAATACTAAAAAATTCAATTGTAATTTTATATTAGTTTTAATAATATACTGAAGAGATTGAAGTAATTATTTATTCTCTTAAAAGCAGGGAGGGAAACCACTTTTCTCATATCCAAACATTTAACATGAATTTGACCTTTCCATGCACGCCATCGTAAATTCAACTGAATGTCTTAGACCATCTCCAACCGAAGGATCCAGATGGTCAGAGGGTAGAAAAATATTCGAAAACCGTCTCCAACCGAAGACTAGGCCAGAGGGCTTGTGGGCCCCACAGAATCTGAAAGGGCCAAAGGGCTGGCCTAATCCAACCAGCCAGCCAGCCCTGGCTGGCCAGAAATGTGAGCATGCATGTCGGTTATATCCAACAGGAATGCTAGACCAAATTTTCAAATGCAACAGCTAGCTGTTTTTTTTTTTTTTTTTTTTACAAATTGTTTTTTTTAAATTCTATTTTTTTATATAACTTCTATTTTACAAAATTTGTTTCATATATATATTTTTTTTAAATTTCATTTTTTTTCCTATAACTTCTATTTTACAAAATTTGTTTCATATTTGTTTTAAATTCCATGCTGACGTCACTTAGCCGTTGGATTTGAATTTAAGTTGTAGTTTTTAAATAATAAATTATGTTTGGCCTTTTGGCCCTCGGTTGGAGACGGTTTTTTGTGATAGGCTAAAACGAGCCATATGGCCCTTTGGCCCTTGGTTGGAGATGAAGGTAAATATGGTCTTGTACTGTTCATTAAAATATTAATTTCTTGGAGGGTCAGAGAGCTAAAACGAGTCATTTGGTCAGCCTTCGGTTGAAGATGGCCTTAAAATAGAGATATATCTAAGTCTAACCCTAGTTACTTGAAAATGATATTTTCTTTTGGTTTAATAACTTAAATTTGTAAACGAAAATTCAGGAACATTGTGAAGGATATATTAGGGTGACAAGACATCAGATAGTTACAAGTCTCTCCAGGCTACCACTTGCCGAAATATCAAAAGGCAAAGCCAGTTTTTACACATCTGCATTTTGCTGGCTTATCAGCTTTCCTTCTCAGCTGATCAAGATCCCCTACATTGTGCGGCCAAGTCGATCTATTTCTTGTTTATAGTGGGCATCAATGTCACTTAACGCAGCAGCCACTGTCTCAACAGTCAGCTAAGAAATATACATTCAAATTTACAGAGAAACAAAATATGCATACATTGAAAGTGAAATATAACAGTGTTACCTATATTATTAATTTATGCTCAAGGTACGTTAGTAACAAAGTATTCTTTATATCTTATATACCTTATATTTACCACGTTACTTTAACTCAATCGTTGTATTTAAAAATATTCTTTCATTCATAATGACTTATAATTCAAGTAGTTAAAAGCTTTTACTTATATAGTTGATGTTCTTTTAGTTTTGATTCACTAGTAGAGGAGCCGAGCCGCACCGCTAGGCATGAAAACACATACAAAGGCAACAGGGACAACCGAATAGTTCAACGGGTACCGAGAAACTTTGTCGACGCCGCACGAACTCGCTTTTAATATGCAATGGGGTTAGGAAGGACCTAACACATAGCACTAACACCTTATATATGCACGCCTAGAACAAGCACGAACTTTGGTTCTGAACCCCTCTTGACCGTCAAACGAGGGACAAGCTTCTTCACCACTGCCGCACGAACTCACACTCAACATGCTAGGGCACTGCGAGGGCCCTTTCGAACCACACTAAGCCAAACCGACACTAGCATTGCCAAGAACAAGCCTGAGCATTGCTGACTACAAAGCTCCTCAACAAGGACAACCGAAAGAGAGGGACAAACTTCTTCATCGCCGCTGCAAAAACAAATCTTTGACACGCTAGTGAACTGGGCGAACCCTTCAGAAAACAAACGTCCATGGACTGCATTGCCGTGCACCCACTAGCATGCCTAGGACAAGCCTATGCATTGGTTCATCCAAAACCCAACCCTCCCTAATATCCAACAATCTGAGGGCAACCGAGGGTTGAAAACATGCATGTCGTAAAAAACCCACTCGAGAATTCCCACTCCCAAGCGAAAGAAAACAAATCCACCCCAAAATCACCCCCCTTCTTGCAATAAATAGTCCCACCCTTTTTTTAAAGAGAAAGCTTTTTCCAACCCGCCCTTTTTAAAAAATAAAATTTCCATTTTGTCCCTCTTTTATTTTTGAAAACAAAAATATTTTGTTTTGTTTGAAAACAAATTTAAAAAAAAAAAAACCGAAAACGCACCCATGCTAGTGGCGTCCCTCAAAATTAAAAAGTAATCTCTTGTTCAAACATATCACTATTAATTTAATTTTTAATTTTATATAGTTTTAATAATATATTGAAGAGATTGAAGTAATTTATGAGAACTTTAACGAAAAGTTACTGATACTGTTTACTTTAACAAAAAATCACATTTTTACACTAAAAAGTCAATCATGGTAGTATTTATTTTACCCTTTATTTTATCTTTATCGTTAAAACTTAAAGTTTTCAAACATTTTTCATTAGTTTTCCTGTAATTTATTCTCCAAAAAGCAGGGAGGGAATCCATTTTTTCTCAAGTCCAAACATTTCACATGAATTTGACCTTTCCATGCATGCCCTCGTAAATTCAATTGAAAGTCTTAAAGAGATGTCTCAAGTCTAACATTAGTTACTTGAAAGTGATATTTTCTTTTAGTTTAATAACTTAAATTTATAAAAGAAAATTCAGGAAAATTGTGAAGGATATATTAGCATGACAAGACATCACATAGTTACAAGTCTCTCTGGCAACCACTTGCCGAAATATCAAAAGGCAAAAGCACTTTTTACATATCTTCATTTTGCTGGTTTATCTGCTTTCCCCCTCAGCTGATCAAGACTTCAAGATCCTCTACATTGCACGGCCATGTGCTTCTATTTCTTGTTTATAGTGGGCATCAACGCAGTAGCCACTTTGTCTAGAGTCAGCTAAGAAATATATATAGGCCAAATTGGATTATTCATCCCTATGGTCATAGGAAACTTGCATGATGACCCCCGTGGTGAAAAAACTAGGAATTAAACCCCTGTGGTCAAGAATGTTAGCAAATTTAGTCCAAAAGTAAGATTTCTGTTAAATGACTGTTAAAAGTATGGGTAAAACTGTATTTTTAGTTCTAATTGACATTTAAAATAAATATTTTTTTATAACAATTAACAAAAAAAAAATAATGCTTAATTTTTTAAATAAAAAAAAGCCCCAATTCAATGTCAATTGGAACTGAAAATACAGTTTTACCCCAACTTTTAACAGTCCTTTCACATAAATCTTACTTTTGGACTAAATTTGCTAATATTCTAGACCACAGGGGTTTAATTCATAGTTTTTTCACCACGGGGGTCATCATGCAAGTGTCCTATGACCACAGGGATGAACAATCCAATTTAGCCATATATATATATGTATGTATTGGAGGTAAACTGTTACAGTGTTACCTATACTATAAATTTACACTGAGGGTACGTTAGTAACCAAAATGTAAGGGTAAATTACATAAAACTACCTCAATTATTGGGACATTAACAGTTTCATACCTCGTCTTTAAAAAGTTTCAATGTCATACATTATCTTCGAATTTGTTGCAATGTCATACCTTCTGTCAGTTGTCTGTCAATTCCTCTGTTAAATACTGACGTGGCTTGAGGCGAGACCCACTTTTTATTAAAATAATAAATAAATATTAAAATATTTAAAATTATAAAAATAAAAAACAACCCAGATCCCCTCCCCCCCCAACCGAAGCTCTCCATCCCCTTCCCCATCGACCCGTCCCCCCCCCACCCCCACCCTCACCCTCCCCGCAACCCCCCCCACCCCTACCTTCTTCCCTCCCACATGTCCCCCCCCCCCCCCCGAGATCCTTCCTCCCTTCACTCCAAAACCCCACCGCCGCGTGCCCTCTCTTCCTCCCTCCCATGGCGTTCCTCCCCATCCCCCTCATCCTCCTCCTCCTACTCTTCCTGCTTCACTAACCTCCCCACACATCTCCCCCTTTCTCTCTCGATCTTTCCTCCCCCTCATCTGAAACTCTTCCTATCTGACCCCTCCAAGCCCAACCCGGCCACCCACCCAGACAACAATCCCAACCCCCCATCACCGCTAGTAGCAGCAGCCACATCTCGAGGACCAATTGAAGTGGTCTGACTTCGACGAGAAGGAAGGGTTGGGTTGGGTGGGGTGCGACGATATGGACAATCTGGGTGAATTTGTTTCTGATTTTTATTTTTTATTTTTTAATTTTTTTTAAAGTTTTGAATGGGAAATGAGGTGAATAGAGTGGAGGAGAGGGAGGTGGTTGGGAAGAGATGGAGGGAGAAGAGGGGTGTGGAGGTTACGGGGAGGTTGGGGGGGACGGGTCGATGGGGATGAGGATGGGGAGCTTCGGTTGGGGGGGAGGGGATCTGGGTGGTTTTTTGGGTTTTTTTTTTGTTTTTTTTATTATAAATATTTTAATTTTTTTAATAAAAAGTGGGTCCCGCCTCAAGCCACGTCAGCATTTAACGGAGGAATTGACAGACAACTGACGGAATGTATGACATTGCAACAAATTCGAAGATAAGGTATGACATTGAAACTTTTTAAAGATGATGTATGAAACTGTTAATGACCCAATAGTTGAGGTAGTTTTATGTAATTTACCCAAAATGTAATAATATTTTTGAAATGATGTGAAAAAAAAACTATTAAGAGAACTCATGGACTCAGGTATGAAGTGTTGTTATTCATGAAAGTTTCATACTCGTGTAGATCGTGTATTACATTTCAATAATAACTTTACCATATATGGGAAATAAGATCTCATACGACTCTAGTCTGCAAACCAAACATGCTCGTGTTTATACTGATTAGAGACTAGTCGTGAGAAAGTAGCCATTATCCAAAAAAAAAATGAAAGGTCATTGAAGCAAAAAGAAAGGGTAAATTACACTTTACCACCTCAGGTTTAAGGTCGATTTCAATTCCTTACAACATCTTTAAAACATATCACCTTCATACCTCAAGTACTATTTTATTTCAATATAATACATTCGTTAAATTTTCCATCAATTGGTCCGTTAAGAGCTAATGTGGCAACCACACTTGTGCCACGTGGCCGCCAAATTTGTGCCACATGGCAAAAAAATTATTTTTTATACATTAAACAATAATTAATTAAAGAAAAGTTTATAAAAACAAAAAACAAAAAAACAAAAACGAAGAAACCCATCCCTTCCCCTCCCATTCCCCGCAACCCCCACCTCTATCCTTCACTCTGTTCACCTCCCCCAACCGATCCATGTCGTCGACTTCCCTCTCTTCAAACCCTGCGGTCCCAAATCCCCAAAACCCTAAAAAAACCCTATTTCCCCCGCACATGCCGCACCCTCCGCCCCTATCCTCCAAATCAAAATATCCACAAATCTTAACCCCGACTCCACCGCCACATTCACCCCGAAATCCTAGCAGGTTGGGACGTGCTAGGCATCGACCAGACAGGTAACGGCTATCTGAGAACCCCTTTACGGTTTTTGCGATCTCCCTTTTCTCTCCACGCCTGACGCCCAGAAGAACTCACACCCAGATCCCACAAAAGAACTCACGCCCGACCCCACCATCTGCATCGCTCTGTCGGAGGCGCGCATGTGAGCTGGATTGACTAAGGCGGCGGAAGATGGGTTTTTGGAGATCATTCGAGCTGATGCCGCGAGGCTGAGGCACCCCGGGGTGGTGTAGGCTCTGGATGAGAACAAGAATGCCATGGCAATGGTGATTGCTGGATCTGAGCCGGCTGGATCTATCCATGGCGTGCAAGCGTTCGCGACGGAGGCGGAATCGCCGGTTCTGGAGCACTAGGTGAGGGGTGCGAATGATAAGGGGTGGGGTGGGGTGGGATATGGGGGTTTGGGTTGCAGGGAAGGGGAATGGATCGGTTGGGGGAGGATAGGGGGGTTGCGAGGAAGGGGAATGGATGGATTTATAGGGATTTTTGTTTTGTTTTTGTTTTAATTTTTAATTTTTAACTTTTCTTTAATTAATTATTTTTAAATGCATAAAAAAAATTGCCACGTGGCACAAATTTGGCAACCACATCAGCACAAATGTGAATCCCATATTTGCCACGTCATCACTTAACGATTTATTTAATGGATTATCTAACAGATGTATGAAATTGAAATAAAATGATAGTAAATATATGAAATTGAAATGTTTTAAAGATGTTGTAAGGAATTGAAATCGAGCCTAAACCTGAGGGTGTAAAATATAATTTACCCAAAAAGAAAAGAGAGATAAAGTCCTTTCTTGTCTAGCTTTTGTTTTGTAAAGAAGTGAAAAGGAAAGGAGGGTAAATGATGTTCAAGTTTTGGACCAATGTTAATCATTAAAACAAGTGTATACTAAGACAATTTTTCTGCTGTGCTTTATTTAGATAATCGAAATGGTTTTGTTTAAATATGAATTTTCACTTGTAAAGTCTGACTTTACTCACCAGCTGCAATATAATTTTTGATTAGTTGTTATGCTTATGTCAAGAACAATACTGCTTAACATCCATTAACTATATTTCTAATACAAAACCGAAATATCATACATTGAACACTTCTTTTAATCTATCAAATGATAATCTTTAAAATAAATGTACATCTTACAACACATGGATATTAAATTTTTTGAATTCTGCTTATGTACCACATTTTAATAGAAGGGTGGTCAAATCCAAGTGTCACATTCATATTTGTTCCAATTTTCCAAACCCTAATTCAACGTATGTGAAACAAAAAACAAATTTGTCTTTTTCAGTATATTAAGACCCATCACCAATCTTCCAGTTGGTCTTCGTTTTCATTTCCATTTTTTTAAAGAAACCAATTTATAAATACTCCGTTTTCATGTCAGAAAGAAATAAAAACATTTGACTTGTAAGTGTTCCTTCTTCCATCCATGTGAAAAGGAACAGTGAACCCAGCCGTATTTAATTTAATCGACGATAGAAACGTTATGGTCTGCGACATTTGGATTGTAGTTGCAGATGCAGTTTTTTTAAATGAAGAACTAGACTGCTAACCAATACCACATGGTCGCATGAAAAATGTTGTGTATTTTCTTGGCCACTTAATTTCTGTACCGACAAAAATAGCTGCAAGTGAACCAAAAACCAAAACTACAACGATATCTCGATATCATCTCTTTGTTTTCCGTCTTGTTACATCTCCTTAGCATCTAGCTTTGTTGAACAACATTATATTCGTTGAGATTGACAAGTAGAATAAAGTTAGTCCTCAAGAATATTGCGCAATACAAATGTTTGATATCATGGCCCCGACGAATCATGAAAAATGTACCGTGCCATCAAATCAATGGTACATTGTTATACATGACCAATTTTTCAATTCGCTATCAATCATCTCCCAAAACGTCTTTAGGCTTCGTCGGCAGGAAAATCATAATTAATTTCTTTTGTTTATGGTCCCTTAATTAACCTTTTTGTCTTTGGCATGAGACGACAGAAATGGAAAATTCTATTTGCATCCAATTTGTATTTCTGGACACCCTTCAATTATTATTATTTTTTAAACAAATAATATTATTTACGAAGAGGGGTGAACTTAGCTTTGAATGAGTTAACAATAATGTGATTCAAATCCACATTTGGATAGAATTCAGTCTAAATTATTTCACTTATAAATGAAGATGAATACCACTAAATCGTAATACTTAATAGCTTCAATTATTTTAAAAATAACATGAAAAATCACATAAAGCGTAACATGGTGTTGGACTGCCTTGCTGATCTAGGAAGTGACCTTGAGTTAGGCCTTATTGTCTATCATGACTCCACTGATTGTATTAGGTCCTTTAGGGTGCGTTTGGTACGTGGGACGGGACGGGACGAGGCGTTCCGTCCCGCGTTTGGTGCGCCAAAAATGGGTGGAACGAGCTGTTCCACGGGACAGATTTTGGGTGTTTTTGCGTCCCACCTTCCCCCCTGGAACGGGTTTGTTCCACGTCTGTGGAACACAATGTTTTACCATTTTAAGACATATATACCCCATGTCTTTTTCAAAAATTACACCTTCGTTCCGTCCCGTCCCGTTCCGTCCCGTCTGCGTACCAAACGCACCCTTATGGACGAAGATGTTTTAGGTGTTTCTAGGCCACTAGTCATCTTGTATTTTTCTAGGCTTTAACTCTGCTCCTCACAAAAAAATAAAAAATAAAAATAGTGAAAAAAGTTTGAAAATTTTAAGTTTTAACGATAAAGATAAAATAAAAGGTAAAGTGAATAGTACCACGATTGACTTTTTAGTGTAAAAATATGATTTTTTGTTAAAATGAACAGTATCTGAAACTTTTCGTTAAAGTTCGCAAAATAAAATGATGTTTCTATCCGACTATAAAAATACTATAATGGACTTGTTTTAACATGTTTTTCTTGAGCATTTATCAATCATACGGCTACATCAATCTCTTTATCGTCTTTGAACAACATTTTTTTTCAAATTTATATTTACATATCATCATGTTACTAAAATATTTTCATAGCAGCTTACCCTACCTAATGCTAATATAGAAGAATTACCATGAAGTATCAAATTATGAAAACCCAATTAAGCTGGAATCGCATCAAAATGGTTTCTTCCATTACAGGTAAATAATATTTCAGAATTATGTGAAGATTCAGTTGATAATTTCAACAATATCTGTTTCTAAAACTAAAATGCTTCGATGCCCCTTCAAGCAGAGGATATGGTTTATTGATCAATCAAAATAAACAAAAAAGAATTATACAGAGATTAAAGAGATATTCGAAGAAGACCAGCAAAATATAAAAATAGAGATATAAATCCCGAACTTGAGAAAATGTATACCAAAATGGAGTCGAGGGCTTGTGCAGAAGAAACTTTGTTATGGGTAGAGAAGATGTAATTATCATTTTAGGGTATAACAGATTAAAAACTGGGTGTATTAATTTGGAGTTTTCATAATTAATTTGGGTGTCCAAAGTATATTGAAAAACTAATGTAGCTGTGCGGAGTTAAAAGAGAGTTCAGAGACAAAGTTTAAGTGCAAACAGAATTTCCCAAGAAAAATTTACCCTCAAAATATATATTCTTATTTGGAACATATGAATTGCGGTCTAGAACCTTGTTTTTTTTTTTTTAACCTACAACCTCGAGCCAGAAGGACTAACGTGTGTCACATAACTATCAGCTGCAACCAGTATGAATTTACGTAGAAATTTACAGATCGCGGGTATTTTATATTAACCTAGGTTTATGTTTGTAATTAATAAACTTGTTATGTAGGTTTGTAAAATACTGAAGCTTTTTTGCGGGTCTTTTATTTGCTAATCCTGTTCGCCACCAGAAGTCCATCTGAGTTCTGCTTCCATCCATGAGTGATTTTCGTGTTCCCAGTAGCCGTTTTTATTATGTTGTTTTCTTTGCCAATTTTCGTGAGCATATTATTACGGCTCTCAACTGATCGAAAACACAATAAAATAGAGTGGAATTAAATCAAGCCTGTGCAAAATGACACCATCGTCACCGAGCAAACAAACATCGGAATCAAATCAAACATAGATAGCTGGCAACCCCAATGTCAACAAACAAGCCTCCACTTAAAAACTGAAACATGCAGTTACAGGCCACTTTGGACGCCAAAACAACTCAGGGACATGATAGGTATTAGTGAAAAATGTGACAAACAATCTATAAACTTAAACTGATAAGCAAAACAATTTGGACTAAACCTACTAAGTGACGAGTAATGCTACACTTACTCTGTATTCCTAAGACAATACTATCTTAAATGGTATCTTAAGTGGATAGCCACATCAATTAAAAATTATTTTGACAGTTGAGATGGATAATATAGAAATTAATCAAACCACCCTCAGTCCTCCGTCCTCCCTCCTCGGCTCCCATCGTCACCTTCCCACCCTCTATCGGTTCTCTACCCCTCCTTCTGCAGCGACGGACCACCTTGGGCATTTGCTATTTTACATGCGTGGAATTAGATGGTTTTAAGGGTTCTCGAAGTACCGCCATGCCCCTGCGCTCTGTCCCAGCCAGCACGCCATCCTATTTCATCAATACTTTCCTTGTTGCTCCTATGAGATCTTGTTTGTTTGTTGCCCCAAACTTTTTGTTCTTGATGTTTTAGAAATTCATCACTCCTCACTATTTTTTGTATATAATTATTTGTTTAAATTTCTGAAGCTTTCATGTTCGTTGACTTTACAACAAGATTTTTCCAACAAGAGTTTTCCCTTTGTTCCATCATTAAAAATGTGAGAAACAATTGACAATGATCATGAGCGCTATTATTAATATCAAGCTATATCAATCCGGAGCTTGAAGATGATTTCTATGGACATGGATGACAATCTGGAGGAAAAAAAAACACATATCTTGAGAAGCAAGATAATGATGGAGAGAGAGGAGAGGGAGGAAGATGCAAGGAGGGACTATAAAACCTAAATATTATGGTTTAATTGATGTCTAATTATTTTATTTTATTAATTAATGAAAATTTTTGTTTTTTAGTTGATATGATTATCCACTTCAGCTGCCATAAGATGCTTTTTAATTGACTTGTCTGTCCATCTCAAACGTCATATTAGATGATATAGAATTGTGATACATTTATATGAAAAGAATAGTAAGTGATTAGATTTTGGAGTGTTGTATTTTCTGTCTCTTTCTTCGTATTAATTCCGCTCTCAACACTCTTTCACTTAAAATCATATCGAGCTAAAAGTCCTAGTTGAACTCGATATATGTCTTGACCTAATTTTTTTTTAGGTGTAATGGCAATTCCTAGATTTTGGCTCCATTGACAACCCATCTTGATTCCTTACATGTTTGGTCATATGATTGTGATAACCCAAGCCCAATTTTGTATGCGGTTGATTATGTTGAATCGCACGTCGACCATATATGTGCTAGATCGAACTAGGCTACAAAACCTAATCTACAAGAATCTTCTTAGTGATTAATGATTTTGATGTATGACGTCGATATAGCGATCACTTGACAAATATTTAAATTATTAAAAACCAAGGTTCTAAAAGACGCTAGGCGCTAGTCGGACGGCGGGCTGGGGCCTAGCGCCTAGGCGGCTAGGCGGGCACCTAGGCGGACTAGGCGGATTTAAGTAAATCCATTATATTTCGTGTAAATAAATGTCTGTTTATACTTAAAATATATATAATTTCATCATAAACTACAAAATAGAATGACATATGTATTATAAAGTATTGGAACATAATGAAAACATGGGGAACAAGCATATAGTGTGTGCCCATTTAAGTATTCAACAAGTCTCTTACAATTTATTGAAAAAAATTAAATGCAAATTGAAAGTTATCTATTTTCTATCAAAGTGAGTCGCAACCTAAGCAGGTGCCTAGGCGGGTCTAGGCGGGCGCCTCAACTGGTCTAGGCGCCCTTTATTAATTTTCAAACACCTAGGCATTAATCGGAGCGGTGACCAGCCGCCTAGCGCCGTTAAAAACAACGATTTCTAGTTGATGCGTGAGATTTGCTTTCTCTTTTTACTTTTTCAAGCTTTTATGTTGTATTTAGAGAAGTTAATAGTGTAATACATTATATAGATCACACGTTTTGCCTTGATTGTAAATTTTTCTTAAACCTAACACTTGTTTGAGTTCACACCACATTCGAAAATACAACCCAAATGTTTGCAGGGGCCCAAAGTTGCCATCTCTTTTCTTTCCCTTATGCATATATTATGTAGTTCTTTATCCTATGTTTTTTTTTTCTTTTTTGTTAAACTATAAATTTTGTTAAATTAGTCACCGATGGGGTTTGCACTCATATCGTCATACAAGGCCTCAATACCTTTTCACCACTATAGTAAACGGTCACTTGCTTATCCTATAATTATTTTTTTTCATTGAATGAAATTTTAGGATATATATTAAGCGAAAAAAATTCAAAAAATTCAAAAAAAAAAAAAAAACACATCTTCCTTGATGAATTTTAGAATTTCTTTTCGGTGGCTCATGGACATGCTTTGGGCTGCTCCTAAACAGATGTGCCCTTAAGGCAACAATCATTATTGAGATTCCACTAGAAAGCCCAAATTCCCATTGTCTGGGTCAGAAGAAACAAATGAAAAACAGTATATAATTTATAGCCCAGCGTAGCCCATGGGGCCTTTCTATAGTTCTTTGATTTCATCCAGTAATTTCACCTAATCTCTTAGTTAAAAGGATAAAAAGCAAATAAAAATAAGGGAACTTTAACGGAAAGCTCCCGGTACTGTTTATTTTAACGAAAAATCACATTTTTACACTAAAAAGTCAATCCTATTACTATTCACTTTACATTTTATTTTGTCATTTTCGTTAAAACTCAAAGTTTTCAAGTCATTTTCATTAGTTTTCCTTTAGTTAAAAGGATTAAAAGTAAATAAAAATAGAAGGAATTAACTTGGCTCCTCAATCATTGAGGAGCAATTCTAAAACTTCATGTTTATAATTGAAACCTCTCATATTCTAAACTATGTACAAATTATCTCTGTAAAAAATGAAAAATATATGAATGGTTTTGATCATAAGCACGAAGTTTTGTGAATACGTTAACGAATGTTGAGATTCCACCATCATGTCAATGACAATATGGGAAGTAACCCAATTACTTATAAGAACATGCAACGTCTCTTCTTTTCTTAGCGTGAGATTCATTCTCAACACGCATCCTCAAGTGTGGGCTATTTTCCAGTCTAGCACGTGGACAACGCAAATCGGTTGATGTGAAGCATGTATGGCCATTAGGCTTGACACATGAGACAACTTGTTGTGATACCATGAAAAAAGTTGAGATTATACTATAAAATCAATTGACAATAATAAGAGTAGGCACCACCTCGCATGTGGTGAATTTTAAGCCTAATACGTCAACACAAATTGAGTGACAAAGTATTTTAAGGAGGAACCCCTACTTAATCTTAAGAAGGCAAACTCTTTTTTTTTTTTTTTTTAATTTTAATTTATTATTATTTTTTTAAAGACAATAAAACTGTAAAAGTAATTATTTTTTTTGAACATGTAAGAATCTGAATTAAAATTACAAATCAAGCATTATGGTAATTCAGTTCCGTGCCAACATATTTTATAGCATTTGAACCAATCTTCCCCATCAGCATCCATCAAATTATTCAACTTTGATCAGCCCTTTATGTTTAAATAAAAAACAAAAATATTTTCAACTAAAAAGTCTTGCACATTATACGGCAAGAAGGGCATTTCTAGCCACTTTGACTATATAATCTCTTTCATACAATTATGAATATGATGTCACTTAGCATACGGTATAATATTATTCATTTTCACTTACAAAGGGAGATGTTTTAGGTTTGGCTCTCGTAAATAGCGAGTTCGATACTAAACTATCATGACAAGCCCATTGTGAGAGTTAGCCCAATCTCTCACCTCTCTAGTGTGAATAATATTATTGATCTTCGTCAATTCATTCAATTCGACAACAAAAAATTAAAAAATGTGTTAGAAAGATAAAAATGAGTGTATGAATATCATCATTCGTCAATAAATCCTCACCTGCATTTCTAGGCCCATTTTGGTGTTTGGTAGCCTTTGCCAAAGTGCACGTGTTAGGAAGGAGAGTAAACAACTAATTTTTGTCCGTGCGATGAGATCAGCCCTCGCGTGAAAATATTCTTAGTGGGTCCCGAAGGAACCCGCCAATGATGGTGTGCTACGACTCGTTTGGCAACTCAGACTTTATTGACTATTTTACTTGGATAGGATAATTAATCATTGGATAGTACTGACTAAATTAGTAAAGCCTTTTGTGTTCTACTGGATTAAAACATTGACTATTCAGTACTAGTTTTGATATTGTACCGACCACCATACTGTAATTATAAAACTAATTTTAGATAGAAATTTGGGTGCCTCAACTTTGATTAATTTCACCCAAAACAAAAACTTTGTCATGATACTTCTAGATTTGCCCAGACCCTTTGCTTCTCACACAGAAAAGCCAAAAATTATCCATCTTCCTCGCAACACCTTTGCTTTTCACCAAGCCAAATTCAAACTCAGCTCATCAACCTCCACTCAAATACAACCAAAAATTACAATTGCTCAATCTTTACCAAGAATTGAAACTCAAAACTCAAACCAGATCTGAAAGAGGAAATCCTTCTAGCCACATCTATTGCCGGATTGTTGCTGCTGGGTTCACAAGAACACTATGGATGGCAGATGAGAAAGAACACAGTTAGAGAGATGAGGAGGAATGAGTTTGATTCATAGCCGACGTTGATGTGTGAGGACGTTTGAGAGAGTAGATCTCAGGATGGGAGAAGTCGGGGTTAGGCTGATGGTGAGGGAGAGGATGGTGCTCTCGCCATCACCTGCGAGGTAGGGTGGGTAGCTGAGTATTCACATTTTTGATGCGCATGAGACGGAATGGAGAAGGAAATAGAAAGAAAGAGAAAGAGGGAGGAAGCTAGAGAGAACGTATTGTTGGTCCAACTAATTATACCAAGCCTTTTGAAGGGATAAATAAGAGTGTGTGAATTGGACTAAAAAGGTGGGACCGAATAAATTATACTAGTACTATTTAGTACATAATCACACTAAACATTCAGGACCGTATTATTAATCCGATCCCTTATACGGGCAGCCAAACGAGGCCTACGTGACTATATCTGGTAGGGGACAACGTCGTCAGTTGTAGTTAGGTTTCCTTTAGGTACCGTTTGGTACGCAGACGGGATGGAACGGAACGGGACGGGTCGGGACGGGACGGGACGGGACATGACGGGACAGAATGAGGTTCCGTGTTATGTTTGGTACGCACAGGATGGAACAGGACGGTTGTTCCGTTCTGTGTTTGGTATGCGCTGGAAGGAACGGAACCAAAAGATTGAATGACTAACTTACCCCTCTTCCGTCTATTGTTTGGTACAGGACAAGAACATGACCTAGATAATCCGATAACCAAATGCATCGTATATTCTTTGCAAACTGAAATCAAGATCAATAATGTTTCACAAAATCTGAGGTGCACATCATGCCAAAGCTCACATTTTTTCGGATTAAAAAAGCACAAATCTTTCACAAAACCCAGTTGCACAAATCTTAACAAAACCCAGTGATTAACAAATCAAAGCTGTTGTTTCCAGTGACAATAACCTTGGTGTGCCTGGGAAGAACTGAAAGTTCCTCATCCCCGCTTTCGTCCCAAAAAGGCGATAGCATCCGAGAACCACAGAGCTCTGGCTCCAGCATTCTTCCCAGTTTCGATCAGAAATTATAACTTCTACCAAACCCAATCAAACAACCAAAACAAAACCACTTCACAGTCCAATACCCAACTCTTGAATTCGACAATTCGAGATACAAAAACCCATTTTTCCGATCCTAAATGCCCTTTCCTCAAATGGGTTTTTCTTACATTACTTCTACAATTTCCCAGACAGATTTATGAACCAATTTAGCCAAGAAAACCCAGAAACCCCCGATTAATTAAAACCCAGAAAACCCCGATTTATGAACCAATTATGCAGCTTCGTCATCGTCCTCCCTGCAGCGTCGTCGTCGTAGTCGGCCTGGCTATGGTGACGGCGCCGGAGAAGAAGGTGCAGCCATAGTTGGGTTCAGATGGGTTTGCTGGGATTGGGTTAGCAGTTGGGTTACTGGGTTTGTGGTGGAGGAAGAGGAGGGCTACGGGAGAGACAAGGGTAGAAGAGAGGGAGGTTACGGGAGAGAAATAGAGGTAGACAATGTAATTAATGAAAAATAAGAGGGGTATTGTTGTCCAAAAAATATAAATTTGTGTTCCACAAACAACTCGTTCCAGGGGGGAGGCGGGACGCAAAAACACCCAAAATCTGTCTCGTGGAACAATACGTTCCATCAATTTTTGACGCACCAAACGCAGGACGGAACACCTCGTTTCGTTCCGGCCTGTCCCGTCCCACGTACCAAACGCACCCTTAGGTAACAAAGGAAACGGGAAAGAAAGATACCCTGCTGCTGCTCGGTAAACGCTGTAGTGTGCTTACTTTAGTGCTGTCAATCCTATCTCCAACTGACACCTTTCCGTTACCTATTGTTGTTAATTCAGTTGGGAATCCAGTGTTGCGTTTGCATAGGCCAAAATATCCATATCATCCCTTCCCTATTCATGTTTCACGTTATGAGAAATTTTTGGATTTATACATCGACCTTATTTAAAAGTTTTTTGTTGTTGTTGTAATAGTTAGTTGTAAATTATTACTAGAAAAAAGGAATTGTTTGACAACCTTTTTCGTTTTCAATTTTCGATTTTTTTTTCACTTTTTTTTTTTTTTTTTTTTTCAAATTGAAATACTCAGTTTTGTAATTTTTGTTGCTCTAAGAGCAGCTCCAGCGGGAGCTATAACTCGGGGGACAGTGGGTTGAACAGTGCCATAGAGCTCGACGGGAGAGGTCCAGCGTGTGGCAGCCAGAGGGACAGGCCCAGCCCGAGGGAGAGGCCTGGCAACTCGTGCCAGCCCGAGAGCCCGAGTGGGTGTGACGTCAGGGCGACGTCACCCGCTTTTTTTAGGCGGACGGTATGGATCCTCTGTATTTCTGGGAAGTTGCAGAAGACGAAGAAGAAGATGAAGATTTGGAAGAAGCAGTGGGAGTCATCCACGACATCGGAGTCCGATCCTGTGCATCAGTGGGAACATAGATGGGTTTTACTTTATTTTTCTTCAACTTTTGTTTATGACCATCGGTGAAAAATGGAGTTCAGATATTATAATCAGAGCTAGCTTTTGGAGGAGACTGAGTTTTTACCTGCAGATGGATAAGTTTTGGACTATTGGCCCTGGATCTGTGAAGCTTGGGTGTTGGTGCATTTCTTTTGTTGTGGAACCGAGAGTCATCGCAGAGAAGAAGAAGGAAATCTGTAGAGAAAAGGAAGAAGGAGGAATATATAATATTAATATAATTAATAATATAATATTAATTTATACAAAGTAAATAATATAATATTAATTATAAATAAAATAATAATAATATTTTATTATCAATTGCCAGGGCTATTCAGTGCAGGGTGGAGATGCAAAAGACAATTGTCACGGCAATTACTGTTCATTAAGAGCAGTTACTGTTCATTAAGTGGATTAAATAGTGAATAGCCTGGGGAGAGGGCTCTTACACTGGAGTTGCTCTAAAAGAACCTAAAGAAAACTAAAGCCTTTAACTTATGGGAATAATGTGTCCACTTTCAGTATAGGGGTATTCTATACCTCGATCATGTTTTTACATTTGATTCCTCAAAACAGAATGAACTTTTTATAAATAAAAGATTGATCATAATTTATTTGTTGTACGTAGTTTTTTTAAAGCAATATTTTTTTTTTTAACAAACGATATTATCTACACTAAGAGAGTGGGGGAGTGGTCTAAGTCTCATAATGGGTTTGCAATAATATAGTAAAAATTTGCCTTTGGCGAGAATAAGAATATCACTAGACTGCACTACTAAGTAGCTTTAAAGCAACATTGTTAGTAGAGAAATAATAACATGATGTTTATTATAATGTGTGAATAGTTAAAATTGTACAATATCTAGCATCTCTAAATTGAAAAAAAAAAAACTACTTTTTCTCTCACATTTCTCTCCAACTTCTCTTTTTTTTTTAAATATATTTTTCTTTTTAATATTTTTATCTTTATATATAAAGTCAATGGCCAATGAACAGTGTTTTTTTTTGGTGTCACAAGCTTCACTAAAAAAATTAAATGGACAAAAATGCCCCTCAAACAAAAAACTTCGAAAGCAATCCAAAATAATGCATCAAATGTGGTAGAGATATTTTCGTCATTTTAACAATGTTTTTTTTTAAAATTAATTTCTTTTGTACAATTTTATTTTATTTTATAAATAATTAGTACCTTACAATAGGCTAGCAATAATGTGATTTAATCAATTGTTCATTAAATATTAATTTCTCTATTTTTAAACACGTTTAAAACATCTTAATAGGCGTGTAATGCCGGTTATAAAAAAAGTATTTCGCACGCGGATAATAATGTGATTAAATTAGTTGTCAAATGATTGTTTTTTTATTTTTCTAACAAACAATATGATCTACAGTAAGGAGGAGGCAGTTGACTTAGCCTCACAATGGACTAGCAATAATGTGATTCAATCAGTTATTTATTAAATCTTATTTTCTCTATTCTTAATATAAATTCAATTGAGACCGATTTTATTATGTGGATTCAGTTGTTTTAATTGGTTTATGAGAGGTTTTTTCTAGCATGATTTAAGATTGTCCATTTACTTCAAATATTTGACTTTCCTTTTGTCAATTTATACATATAAATACATTTAAAACTAGTGAGTCGCGCGTAGCGCACCGTGATTCAAACAATGCCTTCTGCACGCATATGAGCGCGTGCATGAAGGCTACTATATATTTACAAACACAATGTGGGTATTGTTTAACGGAAAGAGATCATCTCTAGATCTCTTCCTCCAAAGCCCGCAAATCAAGTGATCTAGGCTCTTGAAATTTGATCAAATGACAAAAAATTGTTATAATTTTCAAGATCCCAGATTTCAAAGACCATTTGATCAAATTTCAAAGGTCTGAATCACTTGATCCGCTAGCTTTGGAAATGATATCTTTTGTTTAATCTATTTCTAATTGCAAAATTTTAACTCAAACCCTTCTCACCTACCACGTGTAAAGCTCTCACAGCGACTCTCACCTCTCTCTCATTTCCCACCAGTCACTGTACTACCCTGCTCCCTCACTCTCTCTCTCCTCTCTTCCTCTCTCTAAACGCAGATATAAATTTCAGCAACATAAACAAACGCCGTCACATAACACCCCGGCAGTTTATCAAAGCCCCTCGCTTTCAGCTCCCGAAAGCCGCCACCCCCATACCCAGACAACGACAACACACCCACACGCACAACGATGAACCAGGGGCTCGCTTTCCCATAAAACGACATCGTCGCGCTTCAAATTCCGTGCCTATCGATTGGCGCCGGGAACAGAGAAGGCTCACATCAACTGCTCCGACGACCTAGACGGTCGCATCGTCGTTCGCTGACTGATTGATTGCTCTCTCTCTCTCTGCTGCAATGGCTTCGGAGGATGTGAAACCGAGCGAATCGGCGGTCACGACGATCGTCAGTCTGGCCGAGGAGGCGAAAATGGCTAGGGAGGGCGTCGTCAAGGCTCCGAGCCTCGCGCTGCTCAGCGTCTGCAAGTCGCTCGTCGCTGGCGGAGTCGCCGGTGGAGTGTGAGTTTCTCGATTTCTCGAGCTTTCGTCTGTTTGGTTCCATGGAAATGAAGTTCATCGAAAGCAAATATTCCCGCAAAAATTTGATCTTGTTTTTTAAAATTCGTTTGATGAAGCAATTAATGTGGTTGAATCTTTAAATTTAATTGCTTGGTTAATGCAAAAGAAGAAGGAGATCGAAATATTAGATCTTGCTAATCTATTGAATATGGTTTAGCATCGCCAATGTGTAGTATTTGAAGGTCATGAATTTGAAGTATTTAATCTCATGTGGTATCTTGAATTTGAAGTCCATTAGATTGCATGAAGTGAACGAAATTGTTGTATCGTCGTTGCGACAATCGCAGGATCAGATTGTTCTTTGTTTATATGTTTTCTCAATGCTATTGCCGTGTTGACTGTTCTTGATTTCTGAAATGTTTGTTTTCCGTCCAGGTCACGCACGGCTGTTGCTCCATTGGAACGAATGAAAATTTTGCTTCAGGTTCGTTTTTTCAATTAATTGTGTGCAATGTCATTCTCTTGTTTATGTAAGTACCAACTTATACACACACAATAACACATAGAAGTAAATTTCGTTCCTGACTGGTTATCTTGTCTGCAGGTCCAGAATCCGCATAACATAAAATACAATGGAACGATACAAGGCTTGAAGCATATCTGGAGAACTGAGGGTTTCCGTGGGTTGTTTAAAGGGAATGGTACGAATTGTGCTCGTATTGTCCCCAACTCAGCTGTCAAGTTCTTCAGCTACGAGCAAGCTTCCAAGTATGTTTCTGACAAGATTGAATGTTCATTTCTTTTTTCGTCTTCGATTCCAGTACATGTTTAATTTATCTTGGTTTTTGTTTCGTTCATATTTGCCCATCAATGTTGCATTATTGGTATGATGTAAAATCTTTTACACCTTCTGAATGCATAAAGGTATCTTGTCACTACATATTGTGTTGTCTCACATTACCTTCTTCTGAATGATCCTTGCTATCTATGACAGGGGAATATTGTGGCTGTATCGGGATCAAACTGGCAATGGTATGCCCACACTTACCATAATACTGTTCCCTTGATTGTAATAGTTAGTAATTTAACTGGTGCTTTCGAAGAATTACTTTTTGCATTGGGCCAGTTAACATTTTGACTCAGTTTGGGTTGCTGTTTAATAATTTATGCCTTGTAAAATGTCTAACAGTGGCTATCTAACATCCACATAATCACATTATAAACTAACAAAAAAACTATAAGACTGGTATGATGTCAGCATTTGGAAAATGACATGATCTTTATAGTTCCTTTTCTTGGAACACAGAGACAGACAGTTAGAAGTCAATGGATAATGTAGGTGATCGATATCTCTGTTTCTTTTAAATATCTGCAGATGATGCTCAGCTCACTCCTCTCTTACGTCTTGGAGCTGGAGCATGTGCTGGAATTATTGCTATGTCTGCAACCTACCCAATGGACATGGTACGAGGAAGGATCACTGTACAGGTACTTATTTCGGTCCCTGTTCTTTATTTGTTCCATAGAACGAATGTTTTAAAGACCTTGATATTTTCCAGTCATATCAGTCATCAATTAATGTTTAATTTCTATAAGAAGTTTCAGAAATTAATGTTTTTATTTATTATTAAAGGAAATATTTATTTTTTGTTGGTTTTAAATTTGCAGACAGAGAATTCTCCTTTTCAGTACAGGGGAATGTTCCATGCTCTATCGACTGTGCTCCGGGAGGAGGGCCCACGGGCTTTGTACAAGGGCTGGCTTCCTTCTGTTATTGGAGTTGTAAGTTTCTTTCGCTACAAAATGTGTTTTCGCATATCCATTACCACTCTACCACCCTTTTGATATGAGTTCCAAATTAAAAAGAAATAAAGTTTGCTGACTTAGCAATAGATGGTTGTTCTAGGATCTAACTCCGATGATTTATCTATGTGGAAAACTACCTATTGCTCCTTTTGTTGCTCCTCTGAAGTCGGATTGCAAGATTTACTTTTGTTGTGAACCTTACACCGTCAATTTTGTTTGCAGGTTCCATATGTTGGTCTCAACTTTGCTGTGTATGAATCCCTAAAGGATTGGTTAATCAAAAGTAGGCCATTTGGACTTGTTCAAGATACAGATTTGAGCGTGACAACAAGGCTGGCATGCGGGGCTGCTGCTGGAACTGTTGGGCAAACTGTTGCTTACCCTCTTGATGTCATTCGTCGAAGGATGCAGATGGTGGGATGGAGCCACGCTGCTTCTGTTGTCAGTGGTGATGGGATAAGCAAGACCCCACTTGAATATACTGGCATGGTTGACGCATTTAGGAAAACTGTTCGACATGAGGGCTTTGGTGCATTGTACAAGGGTTTGGTTCCCAATTGTGTTAAGGTCAGTATGAACCTTTTGTTCTACTTGTTTGTAGACAAGAGTAGGTTGACTAGTTATCAGTTTCTAAGAACATTTTTGTCAGGGTGGCTAAGGGCTTAACTGGATGCATCTTACACATGAATCGGGTGACTGATTGCATGGCAGTGGAAAATTGGACTATCAAAAAAGGTCTCCCTAGGAATAACAGGAAAAGGTTTAGAAAATAAAGCCCCCGAATTCTTATGGGTTACCGGACGTCTAGAGGGTTTCGAAACCTTATTATCAACGATGAACACTAATCCTAAACTGCTATAGAGGAGTATATGAAAGCTTTATGTTCCATGAACAACAGTGGTTGGTTCATGTGTTCAACTGTTATTTTGAACTGGGCCCCCAGCAAACGCTTTTAAACTTATTTATTGCTCAACTTGTGGTTGAACTATCATATTATAGTTATAAAAAATACATGTAGGAACTACATTCAACTTGTACTGCTTCCAGTTTTCTTCCATAGTTGTGTGCTTGGAGTTTTGTCATTTCAGTTTTAGCAAATTTTGTTGATAAAGATGAAGATATATTCATCAGCTGAGCAGTTGCTATTAGTTTTTCATATTTTACACACGTCTTTGCCAACATTATAGTTCTTTCTGCTCCAATTTTCAGGTAGTCCCATCTATTGCAATTGCATTTGTGACTTATGAGATGGTGAAGGACGTTTTAGGAGTTGAGATCAGGATATCGGACTGATATTACGGGAGCTCCATGCTATTTGTCTGTGCACGTGCTATTTTTGTAGGCCGGGAAATAGAGGTCTGGCAAACTAGGGGTAATTTTATTCCCTTTTCTTTCTGAAGTTAGAAGCAAGTTCGAGCTTGTGTTCATAAATTGCTTTCCCTTGTTTTTCATTTCTTTTCTATTTCCTTATGAACACAATGTAGCTTTGAGCTTCTCATTCATATGATGTGCCAATAAGTGTTTTGACAATGTAAAACATGCATCTGCATGCCTTCCATAAGCATTGAGAAAGCATTTTCTACTTGCTGTTACATGTTACTTAGAGGACTCTCTCTCTCTCTCTCTCTCTAGTAGACATACCACATTAGAAACGATTCTAATACAGTGTAAAACAATGCATTATATTATCATTAATGTAATTAGACGATAATCGGAATAAATAGTTTAAGGATTCATTGCGAAGGAAAATTGGAATAAATAGTTTATAGTTATCAAAAGTTGGTAACTTTGGTATGACATCTTTCTTTGCTGGACTGTTTCCTCCTCCGATGTCCTTAGTCTTTACACTCTTCGGCCATGCCTAGAATCCCTTATTCTTGTTTGACACCTTTGATTCCGTCTCCGAACTGGCTTGACCTCGTCCATCTCCCGTCTGCTGCTTTGTAATCTCTTGGTCGCTTTAGCCCCATCTTTTTTCGTTTCATGTTGTCTCTCCGCAGAATTCAAGTTTTCCTCTGTTGATAGAGAAAATAACGAAAGGAACATGGTAAGGAGGTTCAACTCGGCTGTAAACTCCGAGTTTGCCAACTGTGATGGCATAGATCGATCATTGTGTTCCTCGTCTGTGTTTTCCAGCACCTGATCAACCTTGTTGTCTGCAACTCCAGCAGGTTCTGCCATTTTACTAATGCGAAACTTCCCAACAAAAGAAATTGTCGAATCAAATTCTGAGTTGTTGAATGGAAGAGCTGAACCGAATCAACACAGAAAATTAGTAGAGTCTGTAGACTTGTACGTGTTTATGCCATGTCGTGTTTCACGGAATGAAGTGATTCTTCGTTAGGGCTGCCTTGTGCGGATGGGGTGAAATGAGAATGAGAATGAGAAACTCAACGTTCCTTCAGGAATACAAAATCGTTATTTTGTTGTATACGTAAAATTTATCTAAATTACGAGCAGAGGGATTCAAATTTGTGTGTAAACTACCTGTTTTGAAGATTAAAATCATCTTTGACAATAAAATGAAGGATTAAAATAATCTCCTCTCAAAACAACAAACAATTAAAAGAAATGAATGAGAAATAAGGAGCAGAAGCGCTCACCAAATAATATCATCGACAGAAGGGGACGTGTGTTTGCAAACGCCAGAAAACAATGAAGATTTTTAACCTTTTCACAGGTCTCAATTCAGGTGCTTTGAAAACAATATTTATTTGTTTTTACTTGTTACCAGCCACAGTTTTACTTATCGGTGTCTATTCTATTCTGTCATAAAATACCAGATTGTAGTTGTATTGAACTATGTTATTAATTTTTACCATATAAAAAGAGATTGAGCATAATTGTCTATTAACTATAAGGAAACTGTTATTAGCACTCTAAAAATCTCATTCTACACTTCCTACATGTGTATTTTTCTTTATAATTATAGAAAGTTTAGAGTGCAAAATGAGATTTTTTGAATGCTAATAACAGTTTCCAACTATAAAATACCTAATAAAACTCAAAACTAGCAAAACCTAGATGTACCAGTTAAAAACAAGAGCAATATGTCAAACTAAAGTAAAAGTTGAGAATATAGTACCAAAATTTTACAAAAATTAGTTTTAATATACAATAAAATTTTACAAAAACAAGGGCAATGTCATCAGATGATCGGGGTTCCTTTAGTTAAACCATTCCCAAACCCTAAACTCCACCATTAACATAATACTTTGTATCCTTAGAACTTTCATTAAGGATATCTAAGTTTTTTTTTTTTTTTGGTAGCTACAATTCTATTAATTAATAAGCTTCTTATAATAAAGTTTTACTGTAAGTAAAAAAAAGTTAAAACCAAGTTGCTAAGAGGGGTTTATGTAGATATACATGAGAGAAGAGGACCATAAGTAATAATAAAAATCTAAAGTCCACAAAGTGTGTATAAGAGCAATTCCACCCCAGTGGATTTTGCCCAGGACCTAGCACAAAAACAGGGCCAGCACCCTGTCAACCAAGTCCACCCCTTAATTTGACTGGTACCCAGCCCGAGCTGGGCAATGGACCAGCCCAAAACGTGCTGAGCAAGAAGCTGGGCAGTTGGCCTGGCGCGTGCACGACAAGCGCGCTTGGGCGCGAGTAGCCGACAGGGCTGTCAGCCCACTTGTGCTCCGGATCCCATCAGCGACGTGGCATGCTTATATCCGTTGGATTTCCAACGGCTAGTTTTTCTAGACCGTTGGATTTCCAACGGTAAAAAAAATTTAAATTTTACTTTTAAAATATACCGTCCGATCACAGATCAACGGTCCACATTAATTAACTAATTAAAATTTATTAAAAAATACAGAAAAAATATTAAAAAATACAGAAAATTTTAAAAAAAAATTATTTATTTTTTCTATAAATACCTAACTCTCATCTTCCACCTTACACCACATTTCAATATTTTCTACACTTTCTACCAAAGCTTTCATATACTTTTTGTGTGAAAAAAAAATACCAAAAAGCTTGTGGTTGAAGAATAAAGTGTATTTGATGAGTTTATGTAATTTCATTTTAGTGTGTTTTTTTATATAGTTTATTTGATGAGTATGTAATTTTATTTTAGTGTGTATTTTTTTTAAGTTTATTTGAATTTTATCTGAAATTGGTTAAAAATCTTATCCGAAATAAACTTAAAAAAAAAAACACACCAAATAAATGTGCTGGGTGTGACAGCCCGTCCCTAATTTTAAGAATTTTTAAAGTTTTAATAAAGGATTTTACAAAAAATACCCTTGGAGGCACGCACGTCATTCGAGGTTAATCGTCATGTCGTGCCATCTAAGATTTGTTTTCTTGACATATCCTCGTAGTACTCGTCGCTACAGACGTGTGGGCGCTGACGGTTCGTGATTTGGAGTTATATCGAAAAAGTTATTAACGTTTGAAATTTGGGATTTTAAGGAATTATAATTTTAGTAAAATCTAGAATTTCTTTTATGAAAATGGACGGCCCAGATTTAATGATGAATAAATGGATGGTTTGGATGTAAGGAAAAACAAAAATAAATAAAAATATGAAATGAGGTTTTGTGTGTGTGTGTACGTGAAAGAAAGAAGAAGAAGATGAAGGATCGGGCAAAACTGCCCAATCGGAACAGGAGAGAGGGAGGAGTGAGCCAACCAGAAAGAGGAGGAAGTGGAGGACCAATCAGAGGGAGAAGAAAGGAGGGAAATGAGGGAGAGTGGCATGCGGGGGAAAGGAGGAAACGGGTTTTCCCCCAACCCGTTTACCCGCGACACCCACCTCCATTTTTCCGACGATTTTCACCGGAATTTCCACAAATTGGATCAAGGTACCACTCCCAATCAACATCTAGACCTTCCCTCTTCACGTTTCACCCCAAGAATCATGAAATTTCGTGGTGATTTCGCGAAGAACACCCACACGGGTGCCGCGACTTTGTTGTTAAAATTCTTCAAATCTTGAAATGTTTTCTTTTAATTACTAACACCATTAGCATTCCTTTAGGACCTGGAACAAAGCCCAAGCATTGGTTGGGACGGCGGAATTGATTTGAAGGTCGAATTGGAACTCACCCAAATTCTAGGGTTCTTCACGGTTTTGGTGAAATTGAAGCACTTCCAGGCCAAATTGGCCTTGGCCACAGGTATGAAAGTTGTTCTACTCATTGAGATCTTCAAATCTGCAAATTTTGGTAATTTTTGGAAATAGTTGAATTTTCCGGCGAACCGGGGCGGCCAACCGCCACCCGCGGCGGCCCGTGCGGCGGCGCGTGGCCAATGGCCTGCCAATGTCATTCTTAGCATGTGTTTAATGCTCTAGGTTCAGTTTTGATAATTGATGGACGTAAATTGAATAATTGAACTTAAGTTCGTTACGATTCGTGGTTAGGTGAAAATGTGAATTGACGATCCGACCGTTGGATCGTCACCAAACTTTGATACGTTATAATACGTAATATTTGAGGATTATAGGAACTTACGGATCGGGAATCCGATTTGCGGATCTTTCGGAATTGGAGTTGTAAGTTCATAAAATAGAACGTTAACCGTCACTTGGTTTTGGAAATTGACGGAGATCCAACCGTTGGATGGTAATGAAATTTTAGGATGTTGTCCTAGAGATAGACCTCTGGAAGTTATGGATTGGAAATCTGAGTTGCAGATCTTCCAGATCGAACTGCGTAGTGACGTGTTTTATATAAGTTATATATTCTATCGATATGATTTCTGAGGTTGGATTTGATTATTGTTCTAGGCGCCGATCGTCATGACGCCTCGATGTGTTGTGCTAGGGAGTTGTTGGGCGAACTCCAGGTGAGTGGGCAGTATTTTCTGTATTTACCTATATACTATTGAATTTCCCAGAAACTGAGTTTTTAATGAAAGTATGTTTCTAAAATGCCATGCATGAATGAGATGCATGATATGAATGAAATGCCATGATAGGAATGATATGCATGTGATGAATGATATGAATTATATGAATTGATAATCGATGCATGTATATATATATGAATTGGTGCTGTGGACGCACAGGTAAGTCAGGTGAGCTTATATTATTTATGTGAATCATTGATGATGTGCATGACGTTGATAGCTCATAATCTGCACCCTAGGTGTTAGTGCTTATATTATTCACCACACCGAACGCTCGCCTTAGATCCAAGTAGGTGGATGTCGTACAGACCATGTGAGGGTTCCGACATGCCAGTCGTACAGACCATTAGAGGGGTTCCGACTGGTGGGTGACCTTAGATATGCGCGCTGATGATTGATGTGAGAAGCACTAGAGCGTATTTATACACCTGTCATCGTACAGACTACCTTATGTAGTTCCGAGTGACGTGCAGAGTTAGACCGTACAGGTCACCGAGGTGACTCCGGATGGATTGGATGTTGAGCTATAGAATTAACCGAACAGGACCAACTGCAGGGTCTCCGGTTAATTCATTATTTCACATGTTACATTGATGCATCATTCAAACTGTTTTTAAAAGTTTTTACATGGCGTACTCTCTGGTTTTAAGAAAGATGATGATTTGAGATTTATGAAAAACTATATGCTATTATGCTATTTTCTGGGAAAGTATACAGGTTTTACAGCGAGGGGTTAGAAATGTTTTAAATGAAATGTTTTTGAAAAACTTTGTTTTACTGACCCACTCAATTTTGTTTTTGCGCCCCTCCAGGTTCAAGTTAGCAGAGCTTTGGTGGCCACGAGGAATCCAACGGTGTTCTGACAGAATTCACAAATGTAAGATTCACCCTCGGGTGTTATATCTTAGAAATTGTATCTTTAAAGCTTCCGAACTGTGTAAATGGTTACGTCACTCTCACGTGACGACCAGCATGCCCTCCTTCGGGACGGGGTGTGTCACTGGGTGCCAGCGCATTTTTTTAGGGGTGGAGATGCCTTGGTCTATTACTGTTCACTTGAGTGGATAAATGCGCTGGGTGCTGGCGCAAAGTCCTTAGGGGTGGACTTGCTCTAATAACATAGAAGGTGGTATTCTTACTCTTTTTTCTTTAAAAAAAATAAAAATAGAAATAAGGTGTTTTATCAAATCACCATAAGATAGTACAAGGATAGCACAACCGAAAGCTAAAGAACCATTCAAATCAAAACTAAACGTAAAAATTAAGAACAAAAGCAGAATCTTAATTAAAGGACTCACTGCCTGAAAATAATCATGCGACACAAATAAAAAAGAAACAAAAGAGAAAATAAAACTTAGAAAATAACTTGAAAAGTTAATGCACGCCTCTTCAGAACAAACCGCGGAGTAGAACCCTAATGCAACGAGCCTCGGTAAAAAATCTTTGGATTAAGTACAAAAATCCTCCAACTTTTTAATGTCATTCAAAATTGGTCTCAACCTTTTTAAACATTTCAAACAAGTACTCAACCTATTGAAAATGTCATATCCATTAAACCCGAATAAATTTTTCAAACATAAATTATATTCAAAACCCACCAATTTAGTATATCATGGTCAACAATAATGTTAGCTGCCTCAAAATCTAAATTCAAGCATAAATTATACAATATGGAACCTAATGATTAAACATGTATTGAAGTGAATCGAAAATGGACCCAAATTAAAATTACATAAGGAGGACTATCTTCTAACAAATGAGATGGTTAAGAATTCAAATAGACTTTCAAGGAGCTTGTTTCTGCTCATATTTTGTCCTCATATGCCGATTCTCAGCTCGTAAAGTTTCTAATTCTTTTTTATGGGCGGTGAAGATGGTTTTGCTGCATCATGGCAGTGCATAGCATTTCAGCAACCTTCATGATTCATGACCTTCTTCTCGATGTTGGCTACTTGAGTTGTAGGGGGTGGAGTTGGTGGTTTTGCATGGGTTTGAAGGTGATGACATGATGGGGTGGTGGTGACCGTTAGTTAGTGAAGACTATGCTTCCATCACCTTTTATTGATTTTGGAGATAAAGTAACCCTTAATTAATTTAACAGATTTTAACTGGAGCTTAGCAAATGTGACATTTTCAATAGGTTGGGTACTTACTTAGAATGATAAAAAAGGTTGAGATTGATTCGGAATGACATTAAAAGGTTGAGAGATTTAGGTACTTAATCCAAAATATTTCCGAAGAAAATCACGTGGAACAAAACTTCGGGATAGGAAAAAAGAGCGTCACACACGCCTTTAATAGCTTAAACGGGGATCTTGTGTACCACATGTGAACCACTCCTTAGAAAACCATGATATCTTTAACTCTCCCAAAGCTAATCTAGGTGGTATTCTTACTCATCAACTGTACTTTTGCACTTTTTACTTTTAAAAAGTGATACCAGAGGTGACATACTGACATGTTAACATTGCTATATAAAGGACAAAGATTGTCTACCCTCCACTTCCGGTGCCCTTCCGGTGCCCTCCTGTTTGTGTGGTCACGGTTAAGCCACGTCAACATTTTATATTACTATTCATTTTGTCTTATTATATCTATAAAAAAAACAATATAAAATGTTGACGTGGCTTAATCGTGACCACACAAAACATGAGGGCATGGGGAGGGCACCAGAAGTGGAGGGCAGACAATCCTTGTCCCTATATAAGTAACTTAAAACATTCCAGGTGACTAGTTTAGAATATATATTGTTGACGCACAAATTCAGTGAGACTTTGGAACAACATAAAGTGTCAAGTTTATGATTTTCGCTCGGTTGCTCTGGTCACCTAGTGAGGATAATATGTAAAGAGATAGAGATAGGGAAGCAAACATAAGATGTACGTGGTGCATCCTAATTTTGGCTACGTCTATAGGGTAGAGGGGTTCTTATTAATAGTGAAGGGTTTACACAATACATAGGTTCAAGCATAATCATCATTAGTGGGTTCCAATGATGAGTTTAAGTATAGTAATGACATTCGTTCTTAATTGTAGGAGAATGGTCTTCTTTTATAGTTGATGAGAGCCTCCAGCTTTCGTCAGTGATCGATGTGGGACTCTAGGAGCTTTATTCTGATGTTGACACGTGTCGTGATATGATTGACTTCCTAGGTGGAGGGAAACTCTTGTGCTTCGGCAGGAGTGCCTCAGCATGAATCCCTCAGTGGATCCTTGAAGGTATGAAGTTGGCCGATACTTAGTAGTTTCGTGATTGGTCAAATACGGTACAAACAGACATAAACTTTATATTTGACATTTTTAATTAATTATCTGTGTGTTTTTTTTTTTTTTTTTTGAATTTTTTGTAGAGACGGATTAGGCGAGATTAGCTCTTCGTCAACAGTCGCGTGCGAGGCACCAACCCTCTCCCAAAGGAGAAAGGACCGTTGCACCCAGAAACCCCCCGCCCGTCCCCCCTCTACAAGATTTTATTAATAATTAGAAGAAAAAAGGAAAAGTAGAACAAACGGGGGGACTAGGCCAAAACCCGCTAAAAACAACTAATGAAAATGATATGGACTAGTTTAAGGGTGCTTAGCTTCAGTCACCTAAAATTGAATTCCCATAATTCAGTTGATTATATTTCTTTCCCGAAATCCTCTTCCATAGCAACATTTTGCTCCTCATGAGCTCGAACGGAAGAATGGAAGCCCGACACAATCTCTTCTATAAGACGCATCAGCAAAATCTGGCACCAAGTCCCACCACGTAAAGCTACTATTCATTGCACCAAAATTAGCAAAAGCATCCGCCAAACAATTCCCTTCCCTGAAAATATGCGAAAAACGCAAATGCAAGCGAGCAATATGCCATAAACAATTTGCCCAAGAAACTTTAAGAAACCATGGAACATCCATGGAGTGAGCTGATAGTAGGCTGATGACATGCATAGAATCTGTCTCTAACCAAATGTTATGCCATTTTTTATCCCATGCAATCTGAATTGCCTCGATGACAGCCACAATCTCCGCAACAACTGCACTTGGATAAGAAGGCGAGGAGGCAAACGCTCCTAAAAAAAGACCACTGGAGTCACGAAAAACACCACCACTACCCACTTGACCATTCCCTTTACGAGACCCGTCTGTGTTAATCTTAATCCACCCAACAGGAGGCGGACGCCAAAACACAGGCACGAAACTAAGAGCATCCAAAGAAAGGGATGAAATTCTTAACATGGAGAATATGGGAATCGATACACAACCAGTGAAAGAAGAAAAACAAGTAGAAGCTGATTCCCTCCAATGCCGTAAAAGACAACGTTGGGACTCGACAATACTGAAACTTTTGTTCTCAAACCTGATCTTGTTCCTTTCGTGCCAAAGCCACCAAAAGAAACTGCAAATAACCAATAACCAAAGTTTCCGAACAGATGTGGGGAAAGATGAGACCAAAGAACCATAAAAAATATCTTCAATGCATTGCCAAGGATCATAAGGCTTGCCAAAAAGAATGAAAATCCATTTCCATAAAGCAACTGTTTGAGGACAATGCAGAAGAAGATGGTCACAAGATTCCCTAGCATTATGACAAAAAGCGCAATAAGAAGCTAAGGCCACACCTTGGCGTTGCAATAAATCATCAGTCAATAATCTTCCATGACAAGCTTTCCAAACCACTAAGCTTTTGCGTGGCTGAATAGATTGATGCCAAACCATTTTAGCCCATTTTTTATGTGGAGCATGAGATGAGAAAAAAAAGAAAAGCCTCCTTAGCTGAAACAGCACCCGAAGATGAACCTGTCCAAAATAACGCATCATCCATGTGTGCAATTGGCAATGGAGTCTTCATAATCTTCTCTGAAAGATGAGGAAAAGAAGAAGTAAAGACAATGGGAAGAGACCATTTTGCATCCTGAATAAAATCTTTTACCTTCGAATTCAAGGGAATTATGTCAACCTCACCAATATTAGAGAGCAAAGTGGTTCCAAGCCAGTTATCATACAAAAAAGAAATCTTACGGCCATCACCAACACTCCATTGAAGGGAATTATAGAAGGAGGGCCATAATTGTTTAAGCCCCAACCAAATGGAAGACTTTTTATAAGACTTTAGCAAATGAAAGTTGTCTTTAAGAAATCTGTTACGTAACCAATCCGAAGCCGGTGAGGAAGAAGAAATTACATCCCAACATCTTTTAAGAAGGAGAGAACGGTTGGATTCAAAAAGATCTCGGATACCCAAACCACCCTCTACTTTCAACTTACAACAAGAACTCCAAGCTATTAGAGGCATACCTCGTTTTAACGGATCACCAGACCAAAAGAAATTTCTAATCCACCCTTGAACTTCACGTAGCAAATTAGTAGGCCAAGCATAAATTTGAAAACTATAAACCAAGATTCCCTGAATTACTGAATTAATAAGTTGGAGTCTCCCTGCTTGCGAAAGCAAAGAACCCTTCCAAGCCGTCAACTTGCAACGAATCTTGTCAGCAATGGCTTGAAAATGGATCCTTTTTGGACGACCCTGAAAGATAGGGACACCTAGATAAGTAAAAGGCAGATTTCCCCGACTTACACCAAGAACCTTCTGAATAATAGCATGTCGACTGCTTGCATATTTCCCAAGAAAAACTAAAGATTTTAATTTATTTATGCATTGCCCAGAATTTAAGCTGTACTCCTCAACAAAACGCATTAGGTTACGCATAGATCGCTTAGTTCCACGCATGAAAACCATAATATCATCTGCAAAAAGAACATGAGATGGTGGAGCAATACCCATGGGAACTGAAAAAGTGTCAATTAGATCATCTTCCACCATCTTTGTTAAACCTCTGCTAAAAACCTCATCAGCTAGACAAAAGAGAATAGGAGACAAAGGATCCCCTTGACGAACACCACGAGAACATGGGAAAAAACCTTCAACTGAACCATTAATAAAGACAGAAAGATGAGCTGAAGTTAGAATAGAACGAATCCAATCCACAAAACCTGCTGAAAAACCAAAAGCATCCAAAACCCGGAGAAGAAAACCCCAATCCAAAGTGTCAAACGCCTTTCGAATATCAAACTTGATTGCAATATTCCCACCCCTACAACGTCTATCAAGGAGGTTCATGCATTCATAAGTGAGAATGATGGGATCCACAATAGATCGTCATGTAATACTATCATTACTTTTAAAAAATTGTGTTCAGCCGTCAGAGTTCGCGCGCCAAGTTTTGAACATTAATGCATGTGAGGGCTTACAAGTGCGGCTCACGTATGACGGTGGGCTGGGTAATGAATCTGCTGACATATTGTAGGCAGCTGAAAAAGCTCAAATTCTTACAGTCGTTAGTACTGACATGTCGATAATTTCTTTGCCTTATGCAAGTCGATGTCGATTTATCTTTTGCTAACAGTGAACTGGGTAACTTACCCAGCAAAGCAAAAAATCCCCTCCCAACCTTCCTTTTCAGATGAAGACAAATATTGAATGTTCGCAATCCATCAAAAAATTAATTTTAATTTACTTGATCGTCTGAAGAACTGACATCAACATAATTTCTCTTCTATAAGTATTTATTGACAATCGAATTTCGAACACCTGTTGAGTTCACTCAAGTACAAAAGCAGCTCTTCAAGCGTTCCAAAGGTATGCTTGTATGCGGCCCCTAAAGAAGGCCCTGGATTGTCTACCGCTCCATTATATGGTTTAAGAGTGCGGCTAAAAAAAATATGATCTATCTGGCATTACTCATTGTAAAAACAAAAACTCTGAGTATTTGTTATCGTAGAAAAATATTTCAAAAAGCGTCTCGACCCCTTATCATTTTCCACACATGTCCCCTAAACTAGAGTCGGTCAAATTATAAGACGTGGGGTGGTATAATTTTAATGAATTCCGACGTGCGTAATGTTATTCTCACTATAGAAAAGTTTTGGAGTTGTGCGATGCTTAGCCAACTGCAGGAGCGTGACTGATGTCAAGCCATTGCTGAAATGTAGATTCGTGTGAGAGACTTTCCGCACTTGATCTATGTGATCAAAACTCGATCTGCAATTCTGCATACGTAAACAATTGACTGTTATCAATTTCTTAATACAAATTTTGCCTACTTGAGCAACTAACTGTTATCAACATTCGATTCTAAATACAACTTTTTTCTTACTTAAGCAATTAATTGTTACCAACATCCGTTTCTAAATACATTTTCTACTCAACTCCTTATCCTATACGCCAATGTATATAATATATGTTATCTTTTAGATGGATCACATTCATTTTAATTTTCTATAACGCATGTAGAACCATATATATATATGATATATTGGTGTGCTATATATAGAACTTTTGGCTTCTCTTCTGCAAAACTTATCGACTTAGAGAATGCTAGTCCTGAAATAGTAAGAGAGGACAAATCTGTAGCACCCTCTGGAGGAAACTGGTCCTTCAATCTTTGACTTTGCGCTTACTGCCATCGGACTTGCTTCGCAAAGATGGAATGAGGATCCTCTCCGGATAGTTTTTGTGAGTATCCCAAAGATTCTTCAATCACATCCGTTTATCGTACATCGTGCGATCAGAAATTATTGTAAATATTTTTATTTAAAATTAAGTATAAACAGTATTTGACGAAAACTGACCGTACGATGTACGATGATCGAATGTAATTGGAGGATCCCTGGATCCTTACAAAGAGGATCCGGAGATGTGCAAATTCTGGCAGTGCTTACATCAACATTGACGTCACAACCAGCCACATACAAGCCACTCAGTCATGAACCTCTTCCACTTACATCGTTCCCAAGCACGTACCATGCTACGTACCGCCACCAAAGCTGCATGCAATTTACATCAAATGACACTCACGACAGTCAATGGGGATCTTTTTATTTTCTGTGATGGGAGTTTGATTGAAATTTGGTTCATTAATTTCACTGCAACTAATCATACACCAGGGATTTGGGGTTCTCGAAGTTTGGTAGACAGAGAGGACAATAGTGACTGCACTTAGAAGTGTCGGGGCCACCGACCTGAGCATTATTGTTTAGCATGAAAGGGAGAAACTTGGTAAGATTGTATAATTAGGGTACCTTTCACTTACATCAATGTAAGATCGGAAGGTATCAAAATACATGAAGTTCTAGAACCGTTTAAATTTGCTAAATCGAACAAATCTAAGATATTTAGTTTAGTTTTAATACGTACGAAACTCAAATGCCTCGATTAGTTGAATAACTTCGGTGATCAATTTAAAATCCACATAAATGAAACCAAACTGAAATATTATAGAAAACAACTTAACTAAATTGGTCACTTCTAATTTGCTTTGATCATGTTACCTGTTTACAGTCTAAACAACACTGATCTGATGTCACATTGATTTGTGTGCAATTTGATATCTAAGACGTGGAATCGAATTGGAATTGTGTCTAACATACTAACTACTTGTTATTTTAAGAATAATTTTGCTCACTATACATAGTACATGCTCAAACTAACTGCTTTTGGTAAAATGATATTTCTATTTTTCACGATACATAAAAAGATTTAGTCTCAATCATTCCTGTATAAGAAGTATGATACTAGAATGTAATAGGGAAACTGTCGCTGGAACTACTACAACACTGTACTACATTGCTCTCTATTGAATTTCTATTTCGTTCATCCTTACTTGTGCTATACATATTGTGAAACCCCACCCCCAAATTGTTGTGTAATTTTACATTTCCCCAAAAAGGTTTATGTAACTTTTCATTTTAGTCCCCTAAACCTTTACCCAATCCAGAACTGTTTTGTTAGATTCTCTTCTCTCTTTATCTGCCATGTGGCAGCCCCTAAACTCATCACTATCTTTCTCTCTTTCCCCGAGACCTCACTCTGCCTCAACACTCACTCTCTTCCCTATCTCAGATCTCACTCATCTTTCTTTCGGACTCTCTCGCCGATCGAACCCGCACCTATGCACACCCAATCAAACCTCCCTGACGATGACGCCGCACCACCACCGACCTCACGTGAACTCTCTTCCTCTCTCCCTCGTCTCAGTGTAACACGAAGAACCCAGAAAACCCAGCTTCGGTGAACCTCAAGGCTTTTGAGGCAAAACCCGGCCACCTCCGGCCTTCTCGCGATGAATCGAAGGTATGGAAACACTTCTCCTCACCTCGCACTTTGTTTTCATACCTAGATCGCACCTCTAGGTTGTTAGTTGTGGCGTCGACCGGAGCTAGGAAGCTCCGGCTTCCTTCTCTGGCGAGATCAGGCAACTAAGGCCTTCGGGCTTAAACCCACTGAACCAATGTCGTTGGGCTGAGGAATCTAGGGCCTTTGGCCCGTTAAAACAAAAAGCTTTGGATCAGGCCTTCGGGCCGTGCAGAACTTGGGCCCTTGGCCTGTGGAATTCAAGCCCAAACCCAAGGGGGCCAACTTGTTTCCCCCTAAACCCAGAACCCACTAAACTCTTGGGAATGGCCTTAAGCCCTAGACCCAAAACCCCCCTAAGCCCAAACTGGTTACAACCCTAAGCCCAACTCGGTCCAAACCATTGACCCGACCCGGTTGACATTGACCTAACCCGGACCGTTGACTTTGACCTGACCCGATCTGACCGTTGACTTTTTCGGGTTTTCGTCTGGGACCCCTCCTAGGCTAATTTTGACGTCCTGGATTAATTTTTGACGTCCGTTTTCCCAAATTCAATTGTTATAATATAGTTTTATTAATTGGACCCTTTATGTGCTTATGTGCATTTATTGTGGTGCTTCTGGCTTCACTAGTTTGTGTGGCTCTTCGGTGGAGTATCTGTGAGTGGACCCCTTCTAAAAGGCATGTTTTAATAGTAGAAATGCATACATGAAAAGCATGATTTAATGATCACGTTTTAGATAACATTTTATATGATATTATGCTTACTTAAAATATTTTGGAATACCATATTTTCTATTGAACCCATGTTCTTTCTAGGATATCTGATGGATGACAATATACTATTTAGAACATGTTTTTGCACACTTCTTTATAGTATAGATGATGGATGACTTTATATTATGAAGATGATTTTGAGATATATGTACCAATGTTTGGAAAGACTATATTCAATGTTTTGTGCGTATCTAGTGGTCACTATTCTGCCTCCGGACAATGATATTATATTGGCCTTCGGGTCGGGTGATGTAGGGGCCTTTGGGTCGATTGAAGATATTATATTGGCCTTCAGGTCGATTGAAGATTTATGTATTGGCTTTCGGGTTGGGTGATGTAGGGGCCTTCCGGTCGATTATGATACCACTAGTTAGCACACTATATACGAGATATGTTTTATGAAAGGTTTTATGGCATGCTAAGGTTTCGCAAACCTATTACATATTATGCTATTAGTTTTCATAAAGCTTCGGGGGTTAGTATGTTGATAACTGTTTTATTATATATATATATATATATATATATATATATATATATATATCAACTTGGTCCACTCATGTTTGTTTTGCGTCCCCCTCAGGACTTAGAATCGAGGCATACAATCCTGGCGTCAAAGCACTTCCGCATCGGCATCTTCAAGTCCTCTTGGTGTATGACCATCCTCTTGTTCATTCAATTTTATATAATTGGTTATATGCTCGGAACACGTTCCTCATTTGCATATTAATTATATTTAAATTTCTTTTATCTTATTCCTATTTTAGTTCTCATATTTTCAATAAATGACTTGCGTCACCTTCGGGTGTCGGTCAGGATGTGACCATTCCGATGTCCGTGGGACATCGGGATCGGGGCGTGTCACATATATCTCTAAGTATTATGCTACTAATCTAAACTAATAAAGACATACTGCTTTGATGACTTTCACTTGACCACGTTTTTAGTGTTGAAAGGTTCCAATTTTGATTACCTCATCCCATATTGGTACTACACTAATCTCCCTTCCTATATACTGTTGAATTCTTACCTCATTCCTCATTACTTGTGCTACACCTATAGCTTTAAGTATTGTGATGTATAAACTAAATAAAGACATACTACTTTGACGACTTACACTTTACCTCATTCTTAATGTCAAAATGTTTCAATTTTGAATACCTCATACCACACTGGTGTACTACATTGCTCTCGTTTCCTATATGTTGAACTCTTATCTTGTTCATCCTTACTTGTGTTACACCTATATCTCTAAGTGTTGTGTTGTCATCATTAAACTAAATAAAGACAAACTATACTTTAATGACTTATACTTTACCTTGCTCTTAGTGTTGAAAGGTTCCAATTTTGAATACCTTAGACCACACTGGTGTGCTACATTGCTCTCATTTCCTATATGTTGTATTCTTATCTTGTTCATTCTTATTTGTGCTACACCTATATCATTTAGTGTTTTGTTACTAAACTATATAAAGACATACTACTTTGACGACTTCTACTCCTCGCTCTTAATGTTGAAAGGTTCTAATTTTGAATACCTTATACCACACTAGTGTACTACTTTGCTCTCATTTCCTTGAATTTATATCGTGTTCATCCTTAATTGTGCTACACCTATATCTCTAAGTGTTATGATGTCTAAACTAAATAAAGACAGACTACTTTGACGACTTACACTCTATCTCGTTCTTATTGTTGAAAGGTTCCATTTTTGAATACCTCATCTCACATTGGTGTACAACATTGCTCTCATTCCCTATACTATTGAATTATTATCTCGCTCATTCTTATTTGTGCTACGCGTAGATCGCCATGTGTTGTGATGTCAACACTAAACTAATAAACACATTGCTTTGACAACTCACAGTCTACCTCGTTCTTAATTTTGAAAGGTTCCAATTTTGAATACATCATCCCTCATTGATTAAAACAAAAGGAACTTTAACGAAAAGCTCCCGGTACTGTTCACTTTAACGAAAAACCACATTTTTATACTAAAAAATCAATCATGGTAGGCTGGTACTATTCATTTTATTCTTTATTTTGTCCTTATCGTTAAAATTTAAAATTTTAAAGTAATTTTATTAGTTTTCCTTAAAACAAATTCTCACATGCTTAAGACGGTATGATCTAATTTGGGAAAGAAAAAGGAGGAAAAAAAGGTTACTTGCATTACTCACTAATTGCCGCAGTTGCTCATGAAAGCACAAAAACTCTCAACACGTCGCAATCAGTAATAAAACCAAAGTCTATGCCCACTTCTGTGTACACATCTCCGCAGAAAACAACCGACTTAACTAATCGGTCTCGTTCACAAATTTTGCAGGGGGGAAAAGTATCGTGGTTGTAGCTTTCTTGGCCACAGACTGCAATTTGCAAAAAGCCTCTCCGAAATTCGAAACAAGCAAAACGAAAGGTACCAAATTCAAGTGTAAAATACACAAAAATATAATTTGATATTATGATCATATTAACTAGAAAGTTTTCAAATTAATAAAATTTAATCAAGGTCCTCCTGTTACCGCGCAAAAGATTTTAGATTAGAGTTTTATATAAATTTTCCACTTTTTGTAGTTTTTATTTAAATAAATAAAAAATTATTTGAGGGAAGTTTTTTATGCATCTCTGTTCTGAGCTTGCAGGGGGTTTGGTGGTGGGTTGTCTTGCTGATATTGTTGAACAGTCTGGAGCTTGATTCAATGGTAATGCCTTTTCTTTTTTGGTTTGAAATCTGATTAAGATTAATGGGTTTTGGTTAATTTTTTGTAATATTGTTTGGAATTTGATTAACTTGTTTAGATTCTGTGTTGCTACTTTGATGATGCATGTGTTATTTTATTTTGAATGATGAGAGATATGATGAATGTTAACTACAAATTAAATTATGCTGATTAACTTGATTTAACTCATTATTTTTATGTTGTTTCATGAGATTGTAATTTTGGGTATTAGGCAATTTATGCTCTCTTTTTGGGTTGCCAAGATGGTATCTTTGTTTTTCCAGAATTAGTTGTTCTATTAATTTTTCCTAATTTAGGTAATTAGAGATGTGTTTTATGTTCTTCCTATGTAAAAGATGAGTTTATGGATTAATTCATGATCCTTATCATTGATTCATTCGTTTTTATTGTGACATTGATTGAAGTGAAAGATGGATGGTATTGAGAATTTTGTCGATAACATGGCTGCAAATCGTGTAGCAGTAAGGAATGAAAAGCTCAAGCCAAAGGAGGTTGATCCTTTTCACAATGTAGCACTGCAGGGTCAAAATCTGCCTGAGTCGCCGGTGGTGTCCACAATGGAGGGCAAGGATTTGAGTAGATGTGTAACTTCTTCATCTGGATTTGAGCCCCGCTGGTCTGCAAATGGCATGGGGCAGGTGGTGGAAGAATTAAAATTGAAACATTATAGGAAACCAGACTCAGCTTCTAGTCAAGAATGTTGGCAAGATCCAGATCCGGCAGTAGCACGAGGTTTCAGAAGTAAGAATTTTCGCGGAGATTCTACGTCACTTGGCAATGATCAGAATCTGTTGAGAGTAAGAGGCGAGCTTAGAGAAATGTCTCCTCGTGTAAGGAGTCTGAAGCCATTGTCAAGCAATCACTCTGAGCAGGAGGCAGATAAACTGTCTGCGTATTTAAGGGCTGAGGACAGCAAGATTATGTCAAACAATATGCTTAGTATTGCCAAGAAGCGACTGAAGACCCAATCTACAAATAGCAATTCTCAGTTACTTGTAAAGGAAATGTCAAAGGGAAAAACAATCAGTAAATTTCCAGAACCTTATGGTGGCTTTGGTAGTCAGGTTGTAGGCCAGAATGATTTAAAGCCCCGTTATGGTTCTGAGGTAGCTAGTGATGCAGAGTTGAAGGCAAATGCCAACAATGATCGGCTTTCTTCACATGTGCAGAATCAGTCTGGCACAAAATCTATCAGTTACGGGATCAGCTTGAGGGAGTGGCTTAAACCTGGGAGTCACAAAGTCGATGTAGCTGAAAGGCTGCTCATATTCAGGCAGATTGTGGAGTTGGTTGATTTTGCACACTCTCAGGGTGTTCCCTTGCAAGACTTACGACCATCGCGCTTCATTTTGTTGCCATCAAATGAGATTAAATACACAGGTGGATCAGCCATCAGAGAACCAATCAGTATTGTGAACCGAGATTTGATTAACAAAAGGCAATCCGAGCAGGATGCACATGCAGATGCTGAGCGTATTTTAGGTGGAACACAGACAAAAATGAGTGAAGGTAATGAGGACGAATATTTCATAGCTGGTCCAAAAAAATTTGAGTTTGGTGAACTCCAGTTCCGAATGAATTCCAGCTACCAAAATAAATTGGTTGCAGTACAGCAAGGGTCAACTTCTGTAATTGTTCAGTTGGAAGAAAAATGGTATACCAGTCCGGAGGAGTTCAGTGAGAGAGGTTGCACACTTTCTTCAAATGTCTATGCCCTTGGGGTCCTTCTTTTTGAGGTGAGAAGATATTTTCCACTGTTTTGACGAGTTCTTTTTTTGAACTGTTTATTTTTGCTTTTGACTTCAATTGTTCTGTCCTCCGGGTTATTTGACTTGCTCAGCCTGTTCATGACAGTTGTTGTGTCTCTGTGACTCATGGGAGGTGCATTCCGCATTGATGTGGGATTTGCACGATCGGATTCTGCCACCAAATTTTCTTTCTCAAAATCCACTCGGAGCTGGCTTTTGCTTATGGCTTCTCCATCCTGAACCTTTGTCTCGTCCAACAACTAGGTATCACCATCTGCAGTTCTCTAATTTACTGCCTTCTGCTATTTTTATTAACTGTCATAAGTATGAAAAATCGATACTTTGGTAGCATTACAATATTAATCATATAGTGCATGTTGACCTGAAGGTATATCCCTTATTTATGTTTGATTGGCCAAATTTTGAAGTTCTTATTTTCCGGTGTGCTGCAGAGAGATCCTGCAGTCTGAACTGATGGGTGGAAAACAAGAATCGGCTTCTTGTGACGATTTCTCAAAATCTGCTGATGATTTTGATGCAGAATCAGAGGCATTACTTAGTTTTCTCAGCTCATTAAAAGACAAGAAGCAAGGTCATGCCTCTAAGTTAGTTGATGAAATAAGATGCTTAGAAGAAGATATAAACAAGTTTGGGGGGAGGCCCTTATCAGGAATATCCTCAGATGTTTCCTTAGCACACAAGGAATTTCATAGCGACAGAGAACAGGGTTCAGTGTCAAATATGATTGAGACGCAATTGATGAAGAATATCAACCAGTTAGGGGATGCTTACGCTTCCACAAGATCCCAGATGAGGCTAAAGAAAACTGCTCCTGCAGCACGCTCTGATAAGGAGGTGTTAAACAATCGAGACAGTTGGCGTCATGTGCGAAATGGTAGTCAAGATTCAAGCACCAACCAGAAATCAGGTGATCGGCTTGGAGCCTTTTTTGACGGTTTACCCAAGTTTTCTCGCTTTAGCAAGTTTGAAGTATGTGGGACATTAAGAAACAGAGATCTTCTAAACTCTAGCAATGTGATTTGCTGTTTGAGTTTCGACCGTGATGAGGAGTACATTGCTACTGCTGGAGTATCAAAGAAAATCAAGATCTTTGATTTTGATGCGCTTGTAGACAATTCTTTGGATATCCATTACCCTGTAGTTGAAATGCCACACAAATCTAAGCTGAGCTGTGTTTGCTGGAACAACTATTTTAAGAACTATCTGGCTTCATCGGATTATGATGGAGTCGTACAGGTGTGTGTTGTTTACAACAAATTTTCTACCTAATAGCGTGTAAAATTATGTAAATTCAGACATAAATCGAATCATGCATACCTGTGCGATCTTTTAAGTCACCATCCTGTTCTCTTTACGAATAAAAAATGCCGTATTCATTTGTCTTCATTCAGATGTGGGATGCAACTACTGGTCAAGGATTTTCTCAGTATGTAGAGCACCAAAGGCGGGCTTGGTGTGTCGACTTCTCTCAAGCTGACCCAAAGAAGTTTGCTAGTGGAAGTGATGACTGTACAGTGAAACTCTGGAGCACTAACGAGGTATGCTCTTGTATATGGTTCTGAATATTGCTTTAGAATGCAAGATATTTCCATCTTCATGACCTCGATTATCTTTCTGAAAGTTTTCATTTATTTATGCAGAAAAAATCAACAGACACAATCTGGAACGCAGCTAATGTATGTTGTGTTCAGTTCTCTGCATACTCTTCCAATCTCGTGGTTTTTGGATCCGCTGATTACAAAATTTATGGCTATGATCTTCGGAATACTAGAATCCCTTGGTGCACTTTACCTGGTCATGGAAAAGCTGTTAGCTATGTAAAATTTGTAGATGCGGATACCCTTGTTTCTGCATCTACAGACAACACTCTGAAGCTTTGGGATCTTAACCAATGTACCTCAACCGGATTGTCTCCCAATGCCTGCAGCTTAACATTTAGTGGTCACACCAATGAGAAGGTTGGCTAATTACTCTGGACATACGACTTTCCTAGCATTTCATGTTTTGCATAGCATTTATCTTTAGTTCTAACTCGTCACGTCTTGCCTTTTCAGAATTTCGTGGGTTTATCTGTTTCAGATGGATACATAGCATGTGGATCAGAAACTAACGAGGTATGAATTTGTTTATCTTCAAGTTTTTGTGCTCCAGATATGAATTAATATTTTTCAATAATGGGTTGGTGTTTGAAGCATCCTCTAGCCATACCCTTTAACGTGTCATGTTGTATTACAATGAGCATGTGATGGCGAAGGGCCTGAGTGAATAATCTCTGACAAATGAGAAACCTTCCAACACTTGCTCCGATTTTAACTAATTATAATTGTTCCGCTCTCTGTGCTTTTCCCTTTACAGGTTTATAGTTATTACAGAAGTCTACCGATGCCCATCACTTCACATAAATTTGGAGCAATTGATCCTGTTTCTGGAAGTGAGGTTGGTGATTACAGAGGGCAGTTTGTCTCGAGTGTCTGTTGGAGAAGAAAGTCTAACATACTTGTTGCTGCCAACTCAAGTGGAACTTTGAAATTATTGCAGATGGTGTGATTGAAGGTTATCGCCCTCAATCATCTAAAGAATCTGTTCTGTCCCCAAAATTCTTTAATTTGTACGTCCTGTTAGGATCAAAATGGGTACTGGAAGCAGAACCTGGTCAGGTTGAAGATTACACTGAACAGAAATTTAACAGAGCCAACCCTTCGCTTCCTGGATGTGTATAGGACTGTAAAAGATATCAATTAATGGGCTGCTGGTGACAAGGGAACTTCATGAAGAAAACAATCTACCTGTTGATAACTTGATACTGACATTTTGGTACTATTCGTTAATGTCAGAGCGGGAATGGAATGCAGACATTCATGTAATCGCGGGTACAGCAGCGATGTTTGAGCTGGTCTTCCTCCAAAACTGGAGGTTACTGAAGATCATTGTATATTAACTAAAAGGTTCCTCCGATTTATTCCCGGAGTGTTCCCTGGAGTAGTTAAGTATGAAAGTGGACAGAAGTTGGCAAGGGTAGATGAGCCGCGTTGTCAAAGAATTTCTCAAGTTATATAAAACCTAATCAACCTGTTGAAGAAATTATTAAATGTACAGATATCAGTCTAAATGCTTGGAACTCTAAATTTTAATAGAAACTGTGCCTCTTCTAAATGCTTTGCAAAGATATATACAATCTCTTTTTTCGCCCCGGGCTGAAATGATTTCCGATTGTCTTTTGTCTTGCTGTTAAGCGGTAATATCTTGTCAGATATCATCACTGTTGAAGTCTCGCCTGCACTATGCTCGACGGATGCCTTGAATAGATCGTTCCTCTACAGAGTGCAAACCTTCAAGCTATCATGATTGGAAGGGTCTGCCACATTTTTATATGTTATGTACAAAAGGTAAAGCTCTATATGACTCGAACTTGTAAGTTTGTACCCAACTCTTTGTAAAGATATCGTGAAGGATCCCTGAGTTTCTGCTCATTCATGGTGTATGTATATCTTGTTCTGACTGTGAAATGAAATCCCAATGCTCTTGCAAATCTTGCCCCTTACTTTCGGGACTTAAACAATTTCTTCTTCCTCCGTCTCTCTCCTGGTATAGAGTTCTTTCTGTACATTTGAGTTTTCGTCAGCAGAGATTTTTGTGTTCTTGAACACAGTTTACTTCTCGGAGCAAGCTAAACTGTTCCTATCATGAACCGTGCTTCTCTTATGTTCGTCTGAGCAATCCACAGACTGAAAATTAGATGGAAGCTTTGATAATTTGTTGACACAATGTGTGACATATCAAGGTCTAGGAGAGCTCTGAATCTGAGACATGTCCAGATTTAGTTCTCCGTATTCTTGGACTCATTTCCATCAGCTGGCTTTCTGAACCCAATCTCAGACTATCACTGCGGCCACAAGGGGTCATCTGTGGAGGTCTTGACCGTCCTCTTGGTGTTCCTGTGTAACCGAAAGAAAGATCGCATCAGTTCACATGTGCGTACAAGAATTAATCCTGTTTTCTTATTGACCATAGCATGTCTGTATACTACACTACTCTCCTTTTCTTATTTTTCCATGATTGTGAATAAGTTGTAGGTGTTTAATTTGTGTCTTGAAAATAATCAGGAACAAATGAGTTGTGTGGTTAGGGCAACCTGATAGTCTGTTGGCTTTCACATCTGATGATTTCTTCAAGAATGGAAGTTTCTTTTTCACGCTATCAGGCGAAGAGAAACTCTTCCTTTCAGGTGTTGATGGGAACGAATCATCTGCAGGGACCACAATTTCATCCCCACAGATTGAAGCTCCGTCACTTCCCGATTCTGAAGTATCCTTCAGGCTTGAAGATGTTCTTTCTCTCTCTGCAATCCTATAAACGAACATTTGGAATGGGATTTGTGATATTGGTGATGGTTCAGAAGTCCCCCAAGAAGGAATCTTTTTCAGAAGCACTGACTCAATCTCACAGTAATCTACCATAGGAACCGGTGGGTCTAGCTGGCTGTTGTAATCAGGATTCATTGCAAGGAACCGTTTGATATAGCGAAGAATCCTGCAGATGGACGAGAAGCTTGGCCGTTGGTATGGATCACTATGCCAACATTTCTTTGTGAGGTTGGTCACATATCTAAGAGAGTAGAATGGGAACAGCGGCCTCTCCCCCGCCCTTATGTTTCGGCTCATCTTGTCCCCTTGGAGATGACTGTCCTCAAAGGGCACTTTCCCTGTCAGAAGCTCAAAGCAAACCATCCCAAAGCTATACACATCGGACTTTTCTGCGTACTTTTTCTCAGTACCTTTTCCATGTTCTTGCTCTTCCAGAACTTCCGGCGCATACCAGATTAAAGGTAGGCTCCCATTCTGATTTGAAGTGCTTTTCTGTGTGGGGCTTTTGACAGAAGTTAAACCGAAACCTGAAACCTTGGCTTGTAAGTAACCTTCTGTGGAGATGCCTCTTGCTTTAACAAGTATATTACTAGGATTTAAATCTCCGTGGTAGATTTTCTTTGAGTGGAGATATTCCATTCCTCTTGCAATTTGAAGCATCAGATCAATAGCAACAGGAAGAGAAAATGGAAGACGTTTTCGCGGGCCACAAATCTCTTTGATGTAGCTGCAGAGGTCTTTACTCATGAGTTCCATAATGAGAAAACACTCTTTCTTTTCCTCATCCGTAAACCCACAAAGGAAGTGCACTATGTTCGGGTGGGAAAGCAATGACAACGAAGAAATCTCCGGCAACAAGGTTTCTACTTCTCCAATTAAATGTCTTGAGGCAAAGCTTTCACCCAACCATAGGATCTCCTTATACTGACTTCCACCCCCAAGTCGCCGCCTCACCTGGTAGTCCTTAGACCCCACCAGGATTGAACTAGGTAAGAGCTTCCCATTCAAATTCTGTGTCTCTGATCCGTCTATGCTTTTGAAAAGGAGATCTATGAGGCGTTTCCCGTACTTTGTTGAACCTGAAAGTTTCTTTTCGCGGATTTTATGCTGAAGAGTCCATCTATCTTCTTTGCTTGCTGATTCAAACCTATTGCAGAAGTCTTGAGTAATCAAATACTGCTTCCCAAACCTCCACTTGAAAAGTTTCCAATCTCTGTAGTCTTCTTTGTACTTATCCGCAAACACGGTTTTCTTCCTCTGTATCTCATCCTGATCCCACCCTGAAACTTCTCCAGCAATGTCAATCGCTTCAATGACGATTGGCATGCAGGCAAGTAGGTTATGGATGTGAAACTCAACGCAATCGGAGTTCTGATAGAGAGTGATGGCCTTAGCCCACCAATCCTTGGTTTCCAAGCATTGTCGAATGTAAGCTTCTGCTTCTTTGAATATCCTGTGGAGCTCTCTCAGCGGCTGCTCGAGAACCCTCCATTTCATGTGCTTCTCATCAAACCGAAGATTATGTCTCATCTCCTCCGCTATTGATTCGTACGCTGAGCTGAAGATCTCGAGCAGCAGAAGGCACTGCCGCTGATTGATTTGGATGTTGTCTTGGAACACCATTAAGGCCTTTAAACTTCCTAAATCCTCCCCGATCTTTCGAAATTGCTCCATTTCAGGATTCGACCGCGAAGATCTTGAAATAATGGAACCAAACGTATTAAACAAAAAGAAGTAATAAGAAAACAATGATAATGGTCGAGGTATTATATGACTAACCAGGATAAAATGGTTCGATCGAAGGAAATGTCAACCACCAAACATGCAAAATGTCTTTTCTTGCACAGTAAGGAACCCCCAAAAATTTTGCTTCTTCAAGAACAACAATGCGAAGAAGGACATCGAAGACGATGAGGGTTTCTGCCAAATCTTGTCGATGAAACAGCAGAGACAAACAAACTCATCTAGGTTTTCTCAGCAACCAATCGAATCGAAAGCCGGATTATCCAACTTGAATTATTCTTCCAGCCAAATCCGGCTAATAGTTAAAAGAGAGTACCCAGTACGTGGAATACACTTAAAATAACTCAAAAAAGGGGTAAGAAAAATTGTACTCCAGAGCGAAAAGTCAAATCGAGCCTAGCAGATCAGTAAGAAAACAATGAGATGTTCCTGGAAAATTTTGGATTTGGTTAGAAAGTGAAGAATTTTGGGAATGTTAAGTGTTGTTTGTGTGCGGTTGTCCTTCCAAGATTTCCCGCCAGCTTCGAGGTCTCCGTTTCTCAATTTAGAAAGTGTGTTAACCGTTCTAACTGAATTCCTTTTTAAATATAATAAAATAAATAATGTTAATATATACTGAATTTAGAGAATTATTAAATTCGTTCTAACACAATTCTAACTATCAAAGTAGAGCTTATATAAGACGTGATACGTGACCCAAGAAAACTCCAAAACAAAAATACCAAAATAGCATTTCATAATAATAAAGCAAATTTGTAACTAGTTTACTTTTCCAATCGTTTCTAGCCACATGACTGAGTAAATCAGTGGTGAATGACGAAACAAACACAAATAGGAAGGATAATGCATGCACCGTGCGAAAATCATTTCCCAATCTTAAAACCACTTGCTTTGGATTTTTGAAGAGTGAACCCTAGTGCTGTTCCTCTTGTTCGGAGGGGATTTGAACCGTGCATGCCATGGTGGTGTTGATTTTAGGAGTCTAATGGCTTTTGGTTTCATGGTGTAAAATATGATAACCTATTTTAAAGACATCTTTTACTCTATTATCCGTTTGTGTTTTTTCCATCCATAAATTTTTTTTTCCTAATTGGCTAGTGATGAACTTTTTTTTATATTCTTTACTTTGAATCTCGTTAATGACGAGTTAGATACTTCTTCATCTCTAAATGTAAACATATGGTTGTATCTAAAAAGAATATCATACTTATTTGTAGATTGGTAGCAGTCTTCCGTTTTGGTTCGTTAAATAAAAAAATCTAGGGTAAATTACATAAAAATACCTTAATTATTGGGCCAATCATAAGTTCATACCCCATCTTTAAAACATTTCAATGTCATACCTCATCTTATGAATTTGTTACAATTTCATACATTCCGTCAGTTTGTCTATCAATTATTCCGTTAAATAGTGACGTGACTTGAGACAGAACCCATTCTCTATTAAAAATTTAATTAAATATTAAAAGCTAAAAAATAAAATCTTTTTTTATTGCATGGGGGACCCACCACTTATCCCCCTCACCCTTTCTTCCCTATCCACCTGTGTCCCCCCAACCTTCCTTTAATGCCAAAACCAGAACCCTCCGCCGCCTTCTCTTCCTCCATCTCCACCTCCCTCCCATGGCGCTCATCCCCCTCCCCCTCATCCTACACACCCATCACCCTCACCAAATTAATCCATGTAACCAATTTCAAACAAAATACCCCAATTCCACCCAAACCCTAACCCTAAATTTCGAATTCGCTTGTTTCAGAGAAAGCTTCAGGCTTTGCTCAAGGGTTTGTGGGCCTTGGCTCAGGGGACGGGAGGCAGTTGTGCTTGGGTTCTGGGTCGAATGAGAGCGGGTTCGATCGGGTTTTTCTGGGTATTGATTTGGGGTTCGGAAGAGGAGGCGGGGAGCAACGTTGATGTGCCACGGGTGCCCGGGGGGGGGGGGGGACGGCGGAATCGGCCAGAAGAAGAGAGAATGGGAAGAGAATCGGTAGAATCGATCACCTGCAAAAAAATTATGGGTTTTTTTGTTTCAAAGTTTGTTTGTTTCTAGGGAGGGAAGAGAAGAGTGAGGGAGTGGGATGAGTGGTCGGGGAGGGTAAGGGGGAGATGTTGGCACATGTGGGATCTGGGTTGGGTTGGGGGAAGACGGGGGCCGGGAAGAAGGGTGAGGGGGATAAGGGGTGGGTCCCCCATGCATAAAAAAGGGTAAATGACAAAAAACTATCTCAACTATTGGTCAGACGACACTTTCATACCTCATCTTTTAAAAATGACAATGTCATGCCTCATCTTACGAATTTGTGTCAATGTTAGACATCCGTCAGTTTTTTCTGTTAAATGCTGACGTGGCCAGAAACGGGATCCACTCACTAATCCAACTGGATTAATATATATATATTTTTTTAATAATTAAATATTCAAAAATTAAAAAAATTAAAAATTAAAGAACTAAACAAATAAAAAAGGCCTAGGGATGCGGGCCTTCATTTCTTCCACCTGCACCAACCCTTTTCTCTCTCTTTTCTTTATCTTCTCCCGCAACTATCTCCCCACTCTAACTCCCTCTTCTCTCTGCAACCACCAGAGCCGAGGAGGATAGCAGCGGACAAAGGGAGGAGAAGAAGGGTTTGAAGGAGAAGAAGGGTCTGAAAGCGAAGAGAGCGGAGGTGGGAATGAGATGAGGGTTTTGACGGCCGAGATGAGGAGGAAATCGAGAGGTCGAGAGGAAGAGAGACATCGGAGGAGGTGTGGGGTCGACGGCGAATCAGATGGAGGAGAGAGGTCGGAGAGGGACTGGGTGGAGAGAAGGTAGGAGGGTGATGAATGTGTAGGAAGGGAAAGGGATTTGGGTGTGGGTTTGGTATTTTTTGTTTTTTGGTAAATTACAAAAAACTACCTCAACTATAGGTCCAACGACAATCTCATACCTTATGTTTGAAAAATGACAATGTCATACCTCATCTTACAAATTTGTGTCAATGTTAGACATCCGTCAGTTTTTCTGTTAATTTTTCTGTTAAATGCTGACGTGGCTTAAGATGGGCTCCACTCCTTAGTCCAAATGGATTAAAAAATTAATAAAATATTAAATAATTAAATAATAGTTTTATTTAATATTTTGGGTAAAGTACAAAAAACTACCTCAACTATTGGTGTCACGACACTTTCATACCTCATCTTTTAAAGTTGACAATGTCATACCCGTTTTTAGAATTTGGTCCAATGTTATACCTTCCGTTAGTCTGGTCGTTAATTTGTCAGTTAAATGCTGACGTGGCTTGATCCAAACCCCACTTTCTATTAAAAAATTAAAAAAACTAAAAAAAATCATTTAATATTTTTTAAACATTAAAATAATAAAGAAAAGTTAAAAAAAAACAAAAAAATAAAACAAAACAAAACCTGTTCGTCCCTTCTCCCTCTCTCCCTCCCTCCCTCCCTCCCTCCCTCATCTCCTCTTTCCCCCATCTACCTGCTGCAACCCAGAAAAAAGAAGAAAAAAAAAAAAAACTGTCCCTTCCCCCCCCCACCCCGTCTTCTCCCCCACCTGAGCCCCTACCTGCGACCCAAAAAAAAAAAAAATATCCCAGTTCGTCTTCCCCTCACACCCATCATCGCACCCACCCCCCGTGGAATCGGTCTGGCGAACGGGATCTGGGTTTTATTCTGGGGTTTTTTTTTTTTTTTTTTTTGTTGGGGTTTTTTTTCCCTTCTCTATCTTCTTCTTCAGGTTGTGTGTGGGGAGGGGTTGGGGTTTTTTTTTCGTTTTCTGGGACCCACCCCTACAAATTCATTACCCTCACCAAATTTAAATATGTAACTAAACACCCCACAATCCCCCACCTTCTCCATCTCCAGACCAATTTCAAACAAAAAACCTCCCCAATTCCCGTGAAACCTTAACCCTACCTCGTCCCAGATCTTCCCATTCGAACCCATTGGTGCCCATCGACCAAGATGAGATGAAAGGGGCGGGGTTTTCGAATCTAGACGACAATTTGATCTTCGAGGTGTTCAAGCACGTGGATGCACGGACGTTGGGGGTGGCGTCGTGCGTGAGCAAGCAGTGGCACGAAATGACAGAGGATGAGCGGCTATGTGAGCTGATATGCACCAGGCACTAGACCAACACTGGTTGCGGCAACCAGTAGCTGAGATATGTGGTTCTCACTCTCGGCGGGTTCCGGCGGCTTCACGCCCACTACATCTGGCGTCTCAGCAAGGCATCCTCCTCATCCAGCTTCGTCCCTTCTTTCTCGTTGGTGGCGTCCTCCCCTACTTTGCCTTGGGCGACGGCTCCGGGGAAGCCGATGCTGAACCTGAAGTCGTCGAGCGCTTGGTGGGGAAAGGACGAGGTGAATCTGTTGCTCTTGCTTTTCTCGATTGGGTTTTACAAGAATATGAACTACACTCGGTGGGTTTTTCCCTAAATTTCCCTACTTTGGATCTGTAATTCTTGTTAGATCTTGAAGCTTTTCGTGTAAATTAAGGTAATTTTTTAATCATTATGCATTGTAATTCCATAATTTGATTTATTGGAATTTGGGTTTGCTTCAATTTCGTGTTTGTTTTTGGGGAGTTGGGGGAATTTTGGCGGTGGTGATTGTGATTGGCGGTCCGGAGGATTCGATTGGCAAATACAAACAAACAGAAGGGGAAATCGAATGAGGGTACGGTTTTAATAAAAGGCTTGGTTCTGGGCATTTGGCAGGATCGAATGGGAGTGAATAGGAAAAGGACAGAGGAATGAGTGTAGTAATGGGTGTGGTGCCACGTAGAATCCATCTGGGCGAGAAACTGAGCCCCAAATCAAGTCACGTTAGCATTTAACTGAGAAATTTAAGGACAAATTAACGGAGGTATAACATTGGAACAAATTCTAAAGATGAGGTATGACATCGTCAATTTTAAAAGATAAGGTATCATAGTGTCGTTCGACCCATAGTTGAGGCAGTTTTGTGTAATTTACCCTTTTTTTGTGTGGGATCTGGGTGTGGGCTTGGTTTTTTTGGTTTCTTCAGTGGGGTGGTGAAGATGGAGGAAGAGATGATGCAGTGGGGTGGTGAAGGAAGGTTGGGTATGGAGGGACTAGGGGAGGGATGGGTCGGGTTGGGAGGTGGTAGCTAGGGAAGGACGAGTGCGAGTGGGGAGAGGGACGAAGGAGGGAGACCGAATTCCAGAGAGAAGAGAGAGAGAGGGTGGTGGAGGAAGGTTGGGGGGACGGGGAAGGGTTTGGTGGCTGTCGAAGAGAAGAAGAAAAATGGTTGGTGCAGGTGGATGGGAATGTCAAATCCATTAGGCCATTTTTAATTTTCTTTTTAGTTTTTTAATTTTTAATTTTTTTAATTTTTGAATATTTAATTATTAAAAATATTTATTATTATTTTTTAATCCAGTTGTATTAGTGAGTGGGTCCCGTCTCTGGCCACGTCAGCATTTAATAGAAAAACTGACGGAGGTTTAACATTGGCACAAATTCGTAAGATGAGGTATGATATTGTCATTTTAAAAAGATGAGGTATGAAAGTGTCGTCAGACGAATAGTTACGGTAGTTTTTTGTAATTCACCCAAAAAAAAATTATTAGATGATTTTATTTTGGGTAAATTACATAGTAGCCCCTCAGGTTTGAGGTCTATTACAACCTCATACAACATCTTTAAAACATTTCACTTTCATACATCCAGTACCATTTTATTTCAAAATAATACCTCCGTTACATTTTCCATCCATTGATCCGTTAAGTGCTGATGTGGCTGCCACATTTGTGCCACGTGGCTGCCAAATGTGTGCCACGTGGCAAAAAATTAATTTTTTTAAAAAAAACCTGAAAACTTGAAACCCATATCCCATTATCCTCCAACCCCTGAACCTTGGAAGAAGAAGGGAAAAAAAAAAAGAAACCAAAAAAGAAGAAACCCCCACCCCGTGAACCCCCCAAACCAGAAACCCAGAAAGAAGAAATCCCCCCACCACCACGCCACCCCCCACCCCGCGACCCACCTCACCCAGAACCTCCCCTTCACATTTATCTCCCTTCATTTTCCTCACCATCAAACCGCAAAAGGGTTTCTTTGGTTTGCTCGCTCTCTGCAACTTCAACTGATCATCCATGGCCGACCTCTCCAGCTCAGCCTCTCGCCACCAGCTCTCTGTCACCACTCCGCCCCAGATCTCCAAATGTAGAAAGAAGAAATCCACCCCCCCCCCCCCCCGCAACCCTCCCTCCCCCACGACCCACCTCACCCAGAAACCCACATCCTTCCCTCCCAAAAAAAAAAAAAAACCCCAGTTCGTCCCCCCCCCCCCCCAAAAATCTGCAAGAAGAAGAAGAGGGAGAAAAAAAAGAGAAAAAAAAAAGAAAAAAAAAGCCCAGTTCCCGGGAAGGTCGCGGGGGGGGGGGGAAGGGAAGTGGGTCGTGGGTCGCGGCGGAGCGGGGGGAAGGGAGGTGGGTCGTGGGTCGCGGCAGGGCCTGGGGAGTTTCTTTTTTTTCTTCTTCCTCCCTCTTTTTCTTCTTCTTTTTGTTGTTGCAGGTATGTGGCGGTAGAACAAGCAATTGGGTCGGCGGTAGGGGGTGTGTAGAGGAGAATGGATGGTGTGTAGAGAAGGAAAGAGGGTGGGTGCGGAGGGAGGGAGGGTGGCGGGTTAGGGGGTGCACAGGGAGGGTCGTGGGTGGGGGGGGGGGGGCGGGGGTGTTCTGGGTTTCTGGTTTTGGGGTGGGGGGTTATCATTTCTGGGTTGCAGGGAAGAAGATGAAGATGGGGGATATGGGTTTTGGGGGTTGCGGGGAGAAGAGAGGATTTTGGGAGTTGCAGAAGGGTGGGGGAGGGGGGGGAAGGAAGGGATCTGGGTTTCGGGATTTTCTAGTTTTTTTTTTTTTTTAAATTTTAATATTTAGAAGATTTAGGTTTTAAAACAAAAATATTTTTTCCACGTGGCAGCCACATCAGCACAAATGTGGTAGCCACGTCAGCATTTAATAGACTAATGGATGGAAAATCTAACGGAGGTGTTATTTTGAAATAAAATGGTACTGGATGTATGAAAGTGAAATGTTTTAAAGATGTTGTAATAGACCTCAAACCTGAGGGGCTACTATGTAATTTACCCTTTTATTTTTTTAGTTTTTAATATTTAATTAATTTTTTAATAGAGAGTCGGCTCCATCTCAAGCCACGTCACTATTTAACGGAAGAATTGACGGACAAACTGACGGAATGTATGAAATTGTAACAAATTCGTAAGATGATGTATGACATTGAAATGTTTTAAAGATGGGGTATGAAATGTGACTGGCCCAATAATTGAGGTAGTTTTATGTAATTTACCCAAAAATCTATTACAATTAATATTTAAATTTGACAAATTGTGGAGCATTAGTCTTTCATGCCAATTTAGTGATAATTTTTGTCAAAGAGAAAATTAGAGAAGTGCTCATATGTCCCTTTTAATAACATGTGTCACATGCTTAATTTTGACGGACATTATCACAATATTGACGTCAATGACTAAACTTCCATATTTTGTCAGATTTTAGATATTAATTTTAGACATAAACTTTAGTTCAGAGACCAAAATTACAATTCTGACTATAATTTAACGACCAATTCCCTGTTTGACTCTTATGTTGCTTCACTTACAGGCTACAACATATGGCGGGCCTTCTTCATAACACCATATCAGGATCATATTACTTATTCACTTGTTGCAAGACATATATGTTATTTGTGACACAATATTTATGGTTTCGTGTGAGAAAATCTATATGGGTAATGTGGTTGGTGTTGACTTGTTTGAGGCCAATGGTAGTGTGGTGGTCATCCCTTTGATCATGTGGTAGAAAGGGTTGTGTTACTAGCTCCATAATATCAAGATTTGAATATTAATGGGGCAGGATAAGTGTTTAATTTAATTTTATGGTTTTTGTTTAATACAATCGATATTGTACGCCAATCTTTACTAAAGAGATGACAACAGTTTAAACCTCAAAACGTAATGAGTTGAAAAGAAAGATTCTAACCATTAAAATAAATTCACCACATGCTTCACCAAGTTTGTAACACCAATGCAATCCAATCCTACCTCCTAAAACTATCCAATTCCAATGATCAAACATGACCATAGTGATTCATTGATCCGATTTATCTTTGTCTTTGTTTCTCTGGGGTGGCGGAATTAGTTATCTGCTTGTTGTTTGGCCTTGTGCCTTTCTTTTCTATGAAGTTCTCCCTTTAACCAAAAAAAAAAAAAAACATGACCATAGTGTAAATAGTAATTCGAGAACGGACTGGTACCACCGACATGAATGATGTGAGGGTGAAGGCACCATCTGTGGCCTATATCTCTTGCTTATTCCACTTGTCTATGCTTCAGGAATGGAGTTAGCTACTTTTATATACAAATTGTACGTTTGCATTTATGTATTGAATGCTCCCTTACATTCGATCACTCAATCGATGGGAGAAAGATTTCTATGACACGGGTATATCACTATCATGATATTTTATGTTAAGAAAATAAGAATATCTTGTTGGAGAATAGGATCTCACATCAGTCATATGACAAAAATAATCAATTTATGAGAGTTTTCACCTTTAATATGACATAAGTCTTTTATAATAAAACTCAACACCTAGTAATACTAATAGGTGATTAAGTTAGGATAATATCAATGACGTTGATAGTAAATCTACACATCATTATATAGTTGATAACACACGAGAAATATGTATTTTTATTATGTAAGTTGTTCATAATTTATTGGCAGATATCTAGCCATACATGTCTCAAACTCCACACACTGATCGAATGTGTGGACATTGGAGTCGGAAAATAACTATTGAAACACATCAATGCTTTGCATTGAATGTGCACAACCCTAGTGGCACTGAATTATTGCAGTTATGCTCAGCATTCATTTACAACCACCACTAGTTTCTAACAATTCCAATGCTCAAATTTCAGATTTTCCTTTATGGTACATATCATTGAATATTCCGAAAATCAACGGTTTAAATCTTGTATAAAATTCGTATCATTAAATGGGGCATACATTGTAATTAGACTCCTCAAATATGTTACATGTATAAATAACTTCTCTGAATTTTCAGTTGAAAATATCATATTAAAGTACTCTTAATCACTCTAACTTACGATAAATTCAAATTTAAGTCCAAATAAGCGGGTACACTACTCTAGCTAACTACGTTGACTCCACATCTGCTAACTTTTTTTAATACTGTTGGCACTCCAAAATTTTCATAGTTAGAAAAAAAAACACTTGTGAAGAGTGTATAATAAGATTTTTGGAGTGTTAATAACAATTCCTATTATACATATACACATACACACACATATAGGGGGTTGATTCATTTTTTTTACACAACTTTTGACACAGGTTTTTGTGGAGCCTATTTCGTCATGTATTTTAACGATCCGAACCATTTATCTTTTAGGTATTCCCTAAAAATTTATGTCTACAAATAATATCACCCAATTTTGAAACCATATGAGCGTTGGATGAAGAGTTTATGGTTTCTTTGTATAACCGTATTCGTCGATTTTCTTCACTGCAAATGAATGTTTTAGTGGTTTTGGATTTGTCTCATTTTTTGCAAGGCCGAGTTATGAATGATGTCCTAAAATATAGACAGCTTGGATCGTTAAAATAAATTACAGAGTGGACCCCACAAAACCTTGTGTCAAAAGTTGTGTAAAAAAAATGATGTCACGAATCCGCCTCATCTACATATATACAATGATATATTTATACTAAAGGATGAGAGACTAAGTTAGTGTCAAGCTCGTCATTCATAAATTTCAAATCTAATACTTCTTATCTATAAGTAGAGAAGATTATAGTACACCATCGTTCTAATGGAGAACATTTCTGAATAATTGCAGATTCATAATGATGCACTAGAAGGCCCAACTCCACGAGACATATGGAGAGCACAAGTAGATTGGAAATTATTTTGTTTGTTTGGTAGGAGAATTTATTACACCATAAAAATCATTCCATGATGAAGTAATACCAGCTACGATCACTTGTTAGATTGCTTGGATGAAGTTGTAAAATTTAAGTAACCACCGAAAAAGTAAAATTCTCACAACCTACTTTCTAAAGGTCACAAAGTTAAGATGAATTTAGGGTATTTGAAGGTTCAAACTTAGAACGTGAGTTGAGTTTACAACTTATTATCAGTGAGCTACTTCTCTTTCTTATCAAAATTCAAAAGATGTTAAAGTTTGAACCTCTCAAACTTAGGTTGTCTTTCATAGTCCAGGCTACTGGACTATCCCAGTAGTCCGGCTGTTGAATATTTCAAGATATATATATATATATATATATATATATATATATATATATATATATATATATGTTGCATTGTGTAGCATGTGTGTGGTGCTGCAGTGCGCATCATGTGTACAGTCGGCAACTCCTTACAAAAGGTTGGGTTTCATTCAACCTTTGTATATTTTGTTGGATGGTTGCAACTTTGGTTAAAAGACATGATGCTTACTCAAATTTTATGAGTAAAATTAAAAGATATAAATAATCAATATTTATTTTCTGAAAATTCTAAATAGAAGACATGTCTTTTGGATCAACATTTTAAGAAGAGTTGTATATCTTCAACTAAAATGAAAGGATTCGATGAACGAGTGCCTTAATGCCTATAAATACCTATTGTGGCATAATGTTTCACACACAATTTCAGAAATTTATTTCTACATTCCTTGCTCTCTACTCTCTCCATCACATTCATACAATTTCTTTCTAGTTATTTCTAAGGGAATATAATTCGGTTTTGCTAATCGAATATTCCATACTTTGTTATATCCTGGAAGTGATTTGCCAATAACCCTTTAGCAAACTCATTTTAGTGGGGGCAAATAACACTTCAAGGAAACGATTCAAGTCGTACCTCAAAGTTATCATTCAGATTATTCTCTAAATTTCTACATTTACTCTAACACCGGCTTTATATCTATTAGATCGAGAAGTAAGGAAAAGTAGTATCTCCTTAATTCAATTTGATTGTTTATTTCTCATACTACTTAGTAGTCTAGACCATTAAAAAAACTTGCTCAAACTTACAACGTCAGTTGAGTTTACAACTTGAAGGCAATGTGCTTCATAAACTTAATTTGAACTTTGAAAGTTCTACTTAGACACGTTATGATTTAATCATTGATGAGTGGAAAGGACGGTGCAGGTAAAGGCAGTTTTTCTACTTTGTCGGTTGTGGAAAACACAAAGTTACTCAAAACTTAGAATTCTTGGTGGAAAAAATAAAAGATATTTTGATATGGGTTCAAAGTAACTAAAAATTAGACCTATTATTTAAAAGTAAAAAATCATTAAAAATTTGACCTATTTCAAAAGTAGACCTATAAAATTAGACATATTTCAAATTTTTCCAAAAAATAAACATCCTAGAAAACGTAATGCATTTGGAGTTTTCTTGGAGAATACAAAAGCGATTTAGTGGAAAATAATTTCTTTACCCTATCAAAGAATGTTATCCGAATGAAAAATTCCTCGATGTTTCCTTTTCCTTATGGCACTTGTCTATATCTTATGTCTTTTTCCCAAAATAAAACAATTACCAAATATCTTGTGAGGGGAGTTTCCAAAAAAAAAAAAACAAAAAAAAAAAATCTTGTGAGTTTTCAAAAACAAAAAAATATCTTGTGAGGGGTGACACCTCTCCCACTATTCCTTCCCAATCTTGGTTTTAACTGTCCAACATTTGTATTGCAACTTTGTTTTCTCCGTAAAATTGTACTACATATTTCACAGCCTCGATAGTGCTTTGCTTCGTACATATACAGCAAACAATAGTATTCCTTTCTCTGGTTTTCACATCAGAATCTCTATAAATAGCTACCTCCTCCTCAAGTCCCACAACCCTAACTAACCACGAAACGAAACACAGACACAAGCAAGCTAACCCTAGCTATGAGTGGAGGAGGCCTGGAATCGGTGGCTAGGGCGCGATCAACCACGGGTGGTGCAGCCAACGGGCAACACAAGGGAGAGCGCTGCGGATACTTTCAGATGCCTCTGCACTATCCGCGGTACACTAAGTCCGACTATGAGACCATGCCGGAGTGGAAGCTTGACTGCTTGCTTCGAGAGTATGGTCTGCCGATCACTGGGGATGTTCAACACAAGAGGCAGTTTTCCATAGGAGCGTTCCTGTGGCCTAACTAGATATATATGTACGTTTTATCGTAACAGTAGTATGGGAAATCAATAATGCTAATTATGCTTTGTTTTAGGTGTTTTTAATTTTGTTATTTATGTTGGTCCCTATTGCTTTTAGTTATGTGCTGCATGTAAAGGTGAGGGTGTTGTTGTACTTTAATAATTAATCTAGTTAATCTGCGTGATGTTTATTTGCTTGATTCCTTGATCTGGGTATTTTTGTTTGAGCTATGATATGTAGATTATCATGTTTAATTGAATCTTCAATTTGCAGCGGTATCAATTTACAGCAGTACTAGAGACTTTTCAACATTAGGTTTCCAGTTTCTGGAGGTAACTAAACACTATGTGTTAAAGAAATAAAAAACAAAAGAAAGTGATTTCTGGCTCTTTTAAATATAAGGACTTATGGAAAAAAGTGGCTTAAATTAGAGTCATGTTGAAGGAAACCCTACCGTCAAGACCTTTTGGTAACTTGCCAGGTGGTTAAATTGGGAAAAATATCGACGCATATAAGTTCGGTTTGTTTGAATTTGGACAATTTGCTTCCGAACAAATGATAAGAATAACCAACACAAGCGTGCCACAGATATCTTTCACGACTCTTTACAAAATTGATCTAAAAAGTTTGTGTTCTTTTGCTCAGAGTGTTGTTAAGTTACTATATCATCCCAAAATTAAGCATTCTGCAGAACCGCAGAGGTTAGCAAATTGGTTTATCACAGATGACGAAACTATATAAGACTATCTTCATTAGTAAGCGACTAAAATTTCAACAAATATCTCAACTCTTTTCAAACCACAAACCTCATAAAGTGTATATTTTAAGTTTGGGTTGTGATTTTCACACACCCTTAATTACTTTTCCCACACTCCTTTCTATTTTTTAATAGTTAATTGGTATCGTACTACTTAATCTTCCATATATACCCTTCCTACTTTTTTATGGTAATTAATGAAAGATTAAATAGGGAGGGGTATATATGGAAGATTAAATAGTAGGATACCAATTAAGTACTAAAAAATAAGGAGGGGTGTGTGAAAAGTAGTTAAGGGTGTGTGAAAATCACAACCCTTTAAGTTTTAACTCCAGATATTATATACTTGTTTACTGACATATCTAAATTCTAATTAAAGAATAGCCTTTGCCTCTGTGAGATATGCATGGTTTGAACTCAAGTAATGAGAGGTTGTGTCACGTGTGATTTGGGGGTGATTCTCGACATGATTATCACATGATGAATGTTATAGAAAGAAAGATAAAGATATATATATGATCGGTTGTATGTAAGAATTTCTCGTGATTTGGAGATAAAGGGTTTCTAACCATCATTAGCATCAAATACTTACTTGTTTAGTTGTCAAACAATGATGCAGCAACACCTCGTACTTGTCAATCTACGAAATGAATTAAAAGCATATATGATTAGTTAATTAGTGGGATCGAAATAATGGTTCTATCCCCTAACCTTAAGCAAATGAAATGCAAAAAGTCAAAACTTGTTGAGTGGTATTAAGCAGAAAAAGAAAAAGTAAGATGAACACTTAAGCTTGAACGCACAGGAAGGCCCAGTTTCCCAAAAAAAATATAAAAAAAACTACCAGAAGGCCCAAGTTCAATTAGTATATCTTTTTATACAAAGCCCAAAATAAGTGGGCTCATTGCTGATCAGTACATCACTGAATTGCGCGTGGCTACGTATGACTCGAAGAGCTACGCACGTGCCACATAGGCACGTGTGTAAGGGAGAAAAGCTTCTACATTAATAATCAACTAGACAAAGAGAGGAAGAACCATTTTCAGTCAACTAGAGATAATATCCCTATCTTACAACCAAATAAACGAGTTGGATTCGATTATTTTTTAATGGGTAAATCTTAGTTTACTATCATCAAGTTTCGTGGTTTTCAACATTTAGTACATAAAGTTTTTTTCGTCCCAAAGTTATATCTAAAATGCTAATTTTGGGACAGTCTCATACATCCATTAGTCTGATTGTTAAGTTTTCCGTTAACTAATGACGTGGCGCCTATGTGAACCATAACTGGGCACTACGTGTCATTTAAAAAAAATTAACCAAAACCCCCTTTCTTCTTCTCCACCCTCCACCCCTCCATCCCCTCCACCCCTCCACCAGACACCCATTTCAAGCAAAAACAATGGACCCAGATTCACAATCTCTTCCTCCTTCCCTTCCTTAGGCACCCTCTGAGATTTCTCTCTCCAATCTCATTGTACCTTCACACCCAAAAGAAAAAAGAAAAAAAAATCTTCAGAAAATCTAACGAAAATGGCCCTCACAAGCAGTAGTGCTCTGATTCCCAACAAATCCGGCTTTGTTCAAGGTTAGTCTCTCTTACCCTCTTTCAGAACTCACCAACCCTCTCTGCCCATCAAGTCCGTCCGGCCAATCGTCGTCGTCCACACCGCCGAGCCATTGTTTTTGCTTGAAATTTCAGTAATTTGTGTGTAATTGTGGGAATTGAAATGGATTGTGAAACTGGGTGTGGTTGTTTACATAGGTGGGAAGAATGGCGGGTCAGTTTGCGAAACCCATATCGAATTTTTTTGGGGTTTTGGGGGAAGGGAAGGGGCTGGGTTTTTAGGGAAGGAGAAAAGGCTTGGTGGTAGGGGTGGGTATCAAGGAAGGGGAAGGGTGTCGGTGGGTGAGGGGTGGAGCCGTGGAGCCGTGGCGGGGGTGGACGGGATGGAGGGGTGTCGGGTGGGGAAGAAGAAATGTGTTTTTTTTTTTTTTTTTTTTTAATGACACACGACGTCCGGTCATTGTTTACATAGACGCTATGTCATCAGTTAATGGAATACTTAACAGCCACGTATGAGACTGTCCTACAATTAACACTTTAAGTATGATTTTAGGACGAAAAAAACTTTATGTACTAAATGTTGAAAACAATAAAACTTGAAGGTAGTAAACTGAGATTTATCTTTTTTTTAATTGTATCGAAACTCATCTTCTTGAAGTTGAATTTCAGAATTTTCACTTACAATTAAAAAAAAAACACCAAGAGATCGTAGCATTAAGTGGCAATAATCAAATAAGCTTTTGACATATAAAATCTTTTGGTGAAGTGGCTATACCGTTGAGTCATATTCATATTCACTGTAAGTTTTTTTGAAATGATATTCACTTATAATATAAGTTTTTTTTTTTTGAGAAACGGTACGATATTCATTAAACAACGAAGAATACGTACAATCTGAGAATATTGTGCATATTGGGCATTGATAAAAACTTTGCTCGGGATTTCAACTATGTCGAAGAGAAAAAGAATGTCCCACACAACAATGTAACATATCCTAAGCTGAACATTAAAGAAATTACATTCCCTCCTCAACTAAAACGTCTTGAAGTAAATCCGAAGGTTCCTCAAACCACATAAACTCTTGAGAACTCCCAATACCCATACGAGCAAGGCAGTGAGCTACAGAATTACCCTCCCGCTGCACATAGGTAAACCTCGAGTAAGCTATCATTATGAGAAAGAATCTAACATTGTTTATTACAAGATCCAAGGATGAGCAATCTTCCCCTTGATCCTTCATTGCTTCGAGCACCAAGCTAGAGTCTCCTTCAAAAATAACCTTCTAGCCGTGAGGACAATTATTTTTAAGGAAAACTAACGAAAAGTCTAAAAAAACTTCTCTTTTGACGAAAAATCATTTTTAAAGGTATAGTGAATAGTGCCATTTAAAGGTAAAAATGTGATTTTTCATTAAAAGTGAACAGTACTGGGAGTGTTTTGTTAAAACTCCCTTATTTTTAACCAATAATATAAGTTAGAAGTCATAAATTCCAAATTTCGTCAATTACGATTTTGAATATATAAATAAAAGTAAATAAAAACTTTGGGCAGTTGTACAGGTTATTTTAGGAATTTTCAGTTGACCAAAAAAATTACTACCAAAATAAAATTAAAAAGGAATTGGCAACAAAAGGCGCGTTGGACCTTGAAGTAGCGATCAGTTGATAACACTCACCTGAGAAACCCTAGTTTTTCCGAGAAAGTGAGGGAAAATGCCTCGAGAGATCATCACGTTGCAGGTGGGACAATGCGGGAACCAGATCGGAATGGAGTTCTGGAAGCAGCTCTGCCTCGAGCACGGAATCAGCAAGGAAGGCATTCTCGAGGACTTTGCCACTCAGGTCCCCCTCCCACTCCCACTCACTTTCTGACTCTCTACTCTCTTTTCCTCTCTGCGTCTTAACTGCTTGTTTGGTTTCCGAGAAAATACTGCCCTGGCAAAGAAAGAAATGGAATTTTGAGTTGAAAATTTATTTAATTTCTCCTTAATTGTGTGGGTTTGAATGTGTGCAAGCTCTCAAGGAATTGCTGAGAAAATTGTGGTGGAGGGAAAAAAAAAAATCAAATTTCTAATTGTTTAGGACAATTGAAGCTCAATTAAGGCGTAAATAATATTTTCAGAGGTACCGTAAAATGAATGAAGAATTACTATGAAGAATTTCAGTTTAATAGAAATTATATGGTAACGGTATATTTTCCTGACTAAGTCATTGATTTCGATCACTTCGATAATGTGGATTAAGAATTGGTGGGAAATTGGTGGTCTTCATGTCAATTTGGGTAGCGATGGGGAATTATGCATTGGCTATGTGAATTGTGATGGTATAGGCAGTAGGCACTATAGCAACCTTATCAACTGCTAGTCAGAAAAGTCTTGCTCTTGATAAAGATGTCTGTGATTATATTTTGAAAATTTGAAATGCAACAGGGAGGCGACCGGAAAGATGTGTTTTTCTACCAAGCTGATGATCAACATTATATACCACGAGCTTTGTTGATCGATCTGGAGCCCAGAGTGATTAATGGGATTCAAAACAGCGAATATCGAAATCTCTACAATCATGAAAACATCTTTGTTTCAGATCATGGTGGCGGTGCAGGAAATAATTGGGCCAGTGGATACGATCAGGTTTGTGTGGAAGTTACTTTTGAGTTCCTGTAACGTAATTTCATGGTAATGAAGCTTTATGCTTCAATTGCATATAAGTGCACTGAAATCGTTGTGAATACTGATCAGGGGAAGGGTGTTGAAGAGGCTATAATGGACATGATTGATAGAGAAGCGGATGGGAGTGATAGTCTTGAAGGATTTGTTCTATGCCATTCAATTGCTGGAGGAACAGGCTCAGGTTTCTTTGCATTTTTTTATACCGTACCCAATGTTTTTTTTTTTCTTTTTTCGTTTCATGGTTTAATTAACACTTTTTCCCAAATTGGTTCCTACTTAGAGCATTGCTGGGTCAATTATATTAATTATAACATTTGATTGTCCTGCCTATTTCAAACAAGATATAAAATTTAGGCAGGCGATACATAGCACCCCCTTCACTTAGGAGTGTGATGAACCATTAATGTAATTAGTGGCTACCCTCAGTATCTCCATGTCCACTGGGGCAAGATCTTGCTTCAATGACTGTGGTGTACTTTGCAGTATAACGCTATGGTTTTCTTATTCGCGACTGCTTAAGTACTTTACTTCTTGGGCAATTCTTTATTCCACTAAAATATACGATGCAGGTATGGGTTCCTATCTGTTGGAGACATTGAATGATAGATACAGCAAAAAACTGGTGCAGACATACAGTGTCTTTCCTAACCAGATGGAAACAAGTGATGTGGTGGTCCAGCCGTATAACTCACTTTTGACGCTTAAGCGACTAACGCTTAATGCAGACTGTGTTGTGGTCCTTGACAACACTGCATTGAACAGAATTGCTGTTGAGCGCCTTCATCTAACAAATCCCACCTTTGCCCAAACAAATTCTTTGGTTTCTACTGTAATGTCTGCCAGTACAACCACTCTGAGATATCCAGGGTACATGAACAATGACTTGGTTGGTCTGCTTGCATCCTTAATTCCAACACCAAGATGCCATTTTCTAATGACAGGATATACACCGCTCACAGTTGAGCGTCAGGTAATCAATCGCGCAAGCTAGTTTTTCCTATATATATGTCTTTGTGTGTATTTATAGATACATCCAAGAACTTATGTATGTTGGGCATTTGCTTGAGCAAGTTTCTAAATAGAGGGGGAATGGATAGAGAGAAATGTGGGAGATGATCTGGCATCTCATGCTGTCACGAACTTTAAATTTTCATTTTATGCTTCTAAACTAGAAGTTTAGCTTTCTAATGCATGGATATCTCCTCTTCACAGGCTAATGTGATTCGCAAAACGACTGTACTTGATGTTATGAGAAGACTTCTGCAGGTTAGAATCTCGTCTTACCTTTGTTTTTCTTTTCCAAAAAAGCAGAAGTAACAATTCTCTGACATTGATCTCATTTTGCAGACGAAAAATATCATGGTTTCCTCGTATGCTCGAACAAAAGAAGCCAGTCAAGCAAAATACATTTCAATATTAAACATCATCCAAGGAGAAGTGGATCCTACTCAGGTTGTTAAATAGCCATATTAATAGAGCAACATGCAAGGCAATCTTACAGTTCTATATTGATGAAAATAAGCAATACTTATATCATTATCATATTTTACATTCAGAAAGTTGAAATGGAATTGTTGTAAAATGAGTATCCTATATAGCTGCTTAGTTTTGGCCTATTCTCTTAATACTGTAGTGTTGTCTTGGATTTTTTTGGAAATGAATTCTTTCTGAGTATTGGATGTTCAACACATTGGTCCCTCCTCTAATGTTTTCTTTTGTTTTCTAAGTGGTTTATTTGTGCCTTTTTCTCTGTAATCAGGTTCATGAAAGTTTGCAAAGGATACGTGAAAGAAAGCTTGTAAACTTTATTGAATGGGGACCCGCAAGCATTCAGGTGTTTTTATGCAGTAAAATAAAGTAAATATGAGATGAATCCAATTATTTCGGAACTGTCTGGATATTTAATCTTTCACTTTCTTCTTTTCTGTGTAGGTTGCTTTGTCTAGAAAATCTCCATATGTGCAGACTGCCCATAGGGTGGGGATCTAATTCTTATCACAACTTCTCTCCATTGTCTGATTTTTATGTTGATCTGATCGACAATTTTGGACTTGGACTCGTACGTTTTTATTTAAAGTATGACCTAATTTTGATAATGATTCTTTGTATGTTTCTTCTTTTTAGGTAAGTGGTCTTATGCTGGCGAGCCATACTAGTATTCGCCACCTCTTCAGTAAGTGTTTGAGCCAGTACTCATTGTTACGGAAGAAGCAAGCCTTTCTTGACAACTATCGGAAGTTCCCAATGTTTGCTGTAAGTTGCCAGCCCAACAACTGTCATTATTACTTCAGATATGGTTTGCATATTGATCTGCTTCAGCAATATTGTCATATGCATACTCCATGTAGTTAACTAATTAGCGAAGAAGCATGCCTTTCATGTTTTTGCCTTCATTTTTTATTTTAATTTGTTGGCATCATCGGTGATGAATGGAAAACCTTTTCTGGTGTTCCAACTTTATAGATGTCCGAAATTTTTTGTGACTGATATAACTATGACATGAAACATGGACAGGAGAATGACCTTTCGGAGTTTGACGAATCAAGAGAAATATTGGAGAGTTTGGTTGATGAATATAAGGCCTGTGAGTCCCCAGATTACATCAAATGGGGAATGGAGGTAATTATCAGGATTTACAAACTTTACCTCTCATTTGCTTTTTATTTTTTAATTAAACCCCCGAATGATTTTCTTTTTCCAGGATCCAGACCAAGTTCTTACAGGAGAAGGCAATGCATCAGGAACAGTCGACCCAAAATTGGCAGTATGAACAAATCAGGTAAGCTACAACTAACATCTCCTGTGACTAAATTCATCTGATGATTTGAGACCACTATCACGTGTGATCTTCCCGATTATTGGTTTCGAGTCTGTCATTTATTCACCACATATCTGTCTTTTAGTTTCCTTTCAAATGAACTAAAAGCTGCCTTTAATGTTCGCATTTCGTCGTCTGATTACACAGGATTGAAACAGATTGCCGCAAGTTAAGCTACATTTGGAGGGAGCATTGTAGAATATGAATTACGTTTTGTGTTCAGAGCGAATTGGTTTATAAGATTATAATGTGTTATTTTTTGTGGGTGTTTCGTTTTGCTTGGCGTACCCGGAAATGTTGGAAATCCAGGTCACCAATTTGAAGCTGTATCACTAGATTCATCTCCCCCATGATTTTCTACCGTTATCAAGCCGAAAGCACTGTTTGGTGGGTGCAGCTCCATTTACCATTGTATGTACCCGTCCAAGTGGAGAAAATTTGTCATATTACTGATCGTACATGATAACTAGTTTGTCGGTCTTATCCAGTGAATGAGTGATTGAGTCACGTGATAAGAGAGATACATCATAGTTGTATACGCTTCAGTTGTGAGTCTTGGGCTAATTAAGATTTGGAATTTTTATCACAAATAGTCATTTATGGTTTGAAAATGACAAATGTCAAAGAAGTCAAAAAGTCCACATCAGCGATAACAGTAAAAAAAACGGGTGTTTGATGAATGTAAGCAAACTGACAGTTTTCTTACGAAGTTGGATGTCAAGGACACATTGATGAGTAGAATAATTGATACAAGATTGCATTGATGAATTTTGAAACGCAAGAATCAAACTAATGAGTTTGAAGCATAAATGACCAAACTAATGAGTTGACAAAACATAAAGAACAACTTCTGATAAAAACCCTTACGGTTAACTAGTTTTCTAGAAGCTTAAACTTTGTGAGATGATGATGTTTTTGTGTTTTTATTTTTTTATTTTTTATAAACTTTTGATGTATTTTATTAGGTCAGATTGTAAGGATTATTACTTAAATCAACATAAAGATAACACATATTGTGCCGTTGACGTACTAAAAGCAAGAAAATAAATTATTATTACCAATACCAACTAACATAAGCAATACTAGGAAACTCAGCATTAGCCCTAGAAAGGCAAGACTCCTGGAAGATCAAAAGTAAAAGCATTATTAAAACTCTAGGTTTCGCCCCAGAAGACAAACATCCTACAAGACCTTTGACAAAAAGGAAAACATCCTAGAAGAGCAAAAATAAAAATTGATTGAAATTCTAAAAATTTCACATGATACTGCAACCATTAGGGTTATCATCATCGAAGATAGACTTAAAATGTTGTCACTGTTGTGGGATTTGAGGGTGAATCTATCACCCATCGGATGACCATAGATCATCTTGTTCGCGTAAGGAATTTCCGTTGGGGAGGCTTCCTGGCCGACGAGCACACAGCTCCCCGGGAGAGGTTTTGGCGTCGGTTGAGGGCTGCTATCGGGCTTCTGCTTTTACTGTCGGGCTTGTCGGGCAAGGCCCATCGGGCACGGCTTGTCGGGCAAGGCTCGTCGGGCACGGCTTGTCGGGCAAGGCTGAAAGAGAAGGACAGAGTTAACTCTGAAAGGTGCCTTCATGGGGCCTTAGGTGTAGACCTTAAGGATCACAATCAAGGTTAACTTTTGGATGCTCAGGCGTGCCACTGCCATCTTTAGCATGGCAGACGTAGAATGGATGTTGAATCCAATTATATATATATATATATATCTGAGGGACCGTATTGATTATGACAGGTGCCTTCGTGGGGCCTTAGATATAGGCCTTGAGGCTTCCAATCCATAACCAATCCAGCTATTGGACATATACACTGCTGGTTCCATTGTCGCACATAGTATTACCACCGTTATACTTATGACCAGCTAGCCCGCAGAGCTGAACGAATCCAAATAGGTGCCTTTGTGGGGCCTTAGGTGTAGGCCTTGAGGCTTCCCATCAGAACTCATTCCATACTCAAACGTTCTAGCCCGCAGAGCTTAGAACGAATCCAAATAGGTGCCTTTGTGGGGCCTTAGGTGTAGGCCTTGAGGCTTCCTATCAGAACTCATTCCATACTCAAACGTTCTAGCATAATCATAATATAACAGCGGTAAAACTACTAGATCAGTCGATTACTTGCGCCCCAAGTAACTTCGGACTTCTTTGTTTATCAAGGATTGTCGTGGATGGGTTAAGTCCACATAAAGTTCTTTTTTATGCCTTGAGACCAAGGACTTTTACATGATCACTCTTATATGTCCGGGAGATTAGAACTTAGATCTGATTTAAATAGTGAAGACATCTTTAAATCAGATTCAAGAACTGAGAGAGTTTCTTAATCATCATTTTACTAGAAACAACTTGAATACAACTGAAAGTACACAACATACTGCTAGTTTAATAAATGAAAAGACAAAACCAAGAAGGGACAGACAAGGTTTTCACCTTGTCGGGCAAAACTGGGTGTCTTGCAACTTCTTGGGATTGGGGTTTATTAGTGGGCTGAGAGTTTAGAGGAAAAAAGGTTTGAGATGTGAGTTTTCAGAGGGAGATCGATACTACGACAAGTGTTTTAGACAAGGTAGCAGAGCTTACAAAAAAGGGTTGAGTGGGAGTTGATCCCGAGAGGGATGAAGGCTTTGGCTGACTACAGCTATCGTTTGAAGGCAAATCTGGCTTTGAGCAGAGTTTGTGCTTTGTTTGTTTGTTTGAATGTCCTTAATCCTGATTTCTCTTTCTTCTTTTATAGACAACCTAGCATGACCTCCTGTAGCAGCAGCCTTGCCCGAATGCGGTTTGAGGGTGATGACTCATCAGCTTTTTTACATGTAATGCCACCATAAAGTACTTTATGGGCTGTGTAGCTAGTCAGTCTATACCACTTGGCCTTTGGGTAGGTGGGCAAGTGGTCTTCATGAGCTGCATAAGTCAGAAGAGGCCCCTTCCTGCTTTCTTGGGTTCGGTTGGGCTTCGGTCAAATTGCTGGGCCTCGACCGACTCTCCCTTCAGGCCTCCCTTTGGGCCGGCCCCTTTCTGGAGCCAAAAGTTTAAGTTTCGGTCCAAACAGTGCCCCCTTCAATTGATATTTAGCCTGGAATTCCAAGCGCCAATATCAATTGAAAAGCCTCATGCGGCCGCATCCTTGCTCTTGGAACTTGTGCTTTCTGGATGAAATTAATGGCACCCGTAGTCTCTTGATCTTCCCACGACCTTTGAGCTGTCCTCTGGGCCTTATAAATTCTGGCTTGGAACCCCTTCTATCAAGTCATCCAATCCTTCTTGAGAGACAACCGAGAAATGGGTTCCTCAGGTTTTGAATGGAGTTTCCTAAAACTTCCTTTCCGTAGAAAAGAAAAAAGTTTTCATCAAACGACTGTTATCTCCAACACCCTTGTTCGAACATCCCGCTATCTCCAACACCCTTGGTCAGGCGGTTTCCTCATGAAGGTATGCTTTTCTGCTTGCTGCCGTCATAAGTCAAGCTTCACCATCACAAATGGTGGTGACTTGGTTTGAGGATCCTCTACCAGGCACATGTTGGCCGCACAACCCGATCATCTAATCGGGCTCCATCTGTGAAGACATCGGAAAAACCAGTTGAGACATCATTGTATTCCAACAGAATTGAATGTAGTATGTTGGTTTTGAATCGTTGTAATCTTCATCAATTTGTCGAAATGAAATGAATATTGTTTAGCAATTTTTGTTTTTCTGCTTGAATGATTGATGAATAAAGACTGTATCTGAAACTCTCGGCGCCTGCTTTACTTTGCCTTCTCTTCAATGTAACAATCTCTAACATCCCATAATGTAGGACAATATTTTTTTAAGAACTTAACATTAATGGGATGTTTCTGCCCATTTCCTTCGAGGTCCGCTAGATAGTATCCTCCTTTATCCAAAACTCGACTAATAATGAAAGGCCCTTCCCATGTCGGGCTCCACTTTCCAAAGCCCCTGAGCTGAGCTCCTAGAGGGAGGACCGTTTTCCACACTAAATCTCCCTCTTTGAAAGACTTTATCTTTACCTTTTTGTTATAAGCTCGGGCGACAGCTTTCTTTCCCTCTTGAATCTGGTTCAAGGCTTCAATTCGGGCTACATCCAAGTCTTCAATTCCTTGACACATGGCTTCAATGTATTCTTCACTATGTAACCCAAATTGGTTCTGAATTCTGACCGAACTTACACTTATCTCCATAGGGAGCACAGCATCCTGCCCGAAAGTTAAAGCATAAGGAGTTGTCCCTGTCCCGGCCCTCTTGGAAGTCCTGTATGCCCACAAAGTGTTCCCCAGCCTTTTATGCCACTTTTCTGGACTATCCATCACCATTCTTTTGATGATGTTGACCAAGATCTTGTTGCTGGCCTCTGCTTGGCCATTTGATTGAGGGTAGTATGGACTGGACTGGATCATCTTTATTTTGTACTTGCTCGCAAACTCCTCAACTTCTTTTGAGATAAAAGATGGCCCACGATCCGTTACTATAGTTTCGGGCACCCCATACCTGTGCAAAATCTTAGTCTCGATAAAATTCTTGACCACGACTGAAGTTATGGATTTTACTGCTGATGCTTCCACCCACTTGGTGAAGTAATCCGTTGCCACAATTATGAAAGTGTGCCCTTTACTAAAAGCTGGATAGATTTGCCCGATAAAGTCCATCGCCCATCCTCTGAAGGGCCAAGGCTTGACCACTGGATTTAAAGGTACTGAGGGTACATGCTGGAGAGGTCCATGCCGCTGACATTCTTCACAACCTTTAGCGTAAGACTTGCAATCTTTTTCCATGTCGGGCCAGAAATAACCATATCTTCTAAGCAACCACCTCATCTTGGTTCCCGCCTGATGTGCTCCACATACCCCTTCATGTACTTCGGCCATTACCCTCATGGATTCTTCTTGGCCCAAGCATTTCAATAGTAATCCATCTGGAGTTTTCCTTAGCAAGTCCCTCACCCACAAGACATACTTGGTCGCTTGATGTCTGTTCTTTCTGCTCGTAGGCGAAGAGGGATCCTTCAAATGATGAATGATAGGGGACCTCCAATCTTCTATTTCAGTTTCTAGATTCATTACATCCAGGCTGAATCCCCTTTCTAAGATAGAAGTGAGGTTTCTTCTTTGGATCTCGACATCTACTCCATATCTTCTCTCCTGTATTGGCACCCCTGAGGCTAGTTGTGCCATCTCATTGGCCGCTAAGTTGGATCCCCTGGGAACATGATTGACTGATATCTCAGAATCCCAGAAACTCAGTAATTGCGTAGCCACCAAGTAATATCCTGCCATGGTAATATGTCTGCACTTGAACTCCCCGTTTAGCTGGTTTATTACTAACTCTGAATCTCCAAAGATCTCCACATCTGCTGCCCCTATCTCCATTAAGATTTCCAGACCAATTATCAAAGCCTCATACTCTGCCCGATTATTAGTATTTCCTTGGTAGTCTAGGAGGAATGAATAATAATGATAGACCCCATGAGGGTTTATAATCACAATTCCTGCTCATGAAGCCTTCTGAGTGTGAGATCCATCAAAATATAACTTCCAAGGAATGATCCAGAGACCAGTCACTCTTCTTATCTCTTGTTGGACCCAATCCTCTCTGCCCGAGATATCTTCTATCGGCGGGATCCAAATGCTAGTGACCTCCAGGCTTCCTGGGATATTGATTACCTCGTCTTGAGATTCCTGATGCTCGGCCAGAAAGTCAGCAATCGCTTGGCCTTTGACCGCCCTCTGGGGTACATACTGGAAACTGAATTCTGATAATGCTATAATCCACTTCCCAATCCTCCCTGTTAGCATTGGTTTTGACAACATGTACTTTATCACATCTGTCTTGGCAATGATGTGTACGTGACAAGGTAACATGTAATGCCTTAGCTTGCTGGCAGTGAAATATAGAGCCAAGCATAATCTCTCTACTGGGGAATATCTAGTTTCTATCTCGGTCAGAATCCTGCTGAGGTAGTATACTGCTTGCTCTTTTCCTCCTTCATTGTTCTGAGCTAACAAACTCCCAATTGACTTTTCTGAAGCAGAGATATATAGCTTCAAGGGTTTTCCCCTTTGAGGTGGCAGCAACACTGGTGGAGAAGTCAAATAGGTTTTAATGCTGTCGAATGCCTGTTGGTGTGATGGTCCCCACTCGAAATTCTCTTTATCTTTCAGTCTTAGCAGATGAGTCAGTGGCTGGATCTTGCCCTCCAAATTAGCAATGAATCTCCGTAAGAAATTAATTTTTCCCAGCAGCCTTTGAAGTTGCACTTTGTTGGTAGGTGAAGGTGACTCCATTATAGCCCGAGCTTTGTTTTTATCCACCTCCACACCTCTTTGATGAACCAGGAATCCCAAGAAGTTGCCCACTCTTACTCCAAACGCAGATTTCTTCGGATTCATCTTCAACTTGTGGATCCTCATCCTTGTCAAAGCTTGTCTGAGGTCTACCAAATGTTGTCCTTATGTTTTGGATTTTACCACGATATCATCGATGTATACCTCCATATTCTGTCCAATTAGATCATGAAAAATGGCATTCATTGCCCTTTGGTATGTTGCACCAGCGTTCTTGAGCCCGAATGGCATAACCAAATATTCATATGCCCCCACATGTCTGGGGCACCTGAAAGCTGTTTTATGTATATCTTCAGGGGCCATTTTTATCTGATTATACCCGGCATTTCCATCCATAAAAGATAGAACTTTGTGCTTTGCTACTGCATCTATGGATAGATCGGCCATGGGCATGGGATATTCATCTTTCGGTGTAGCGCCATTAATATTTCTGTAGTCAACACAACATCGCACTGCTTTTGTTATAGCTTTCAAAACGGGTACAATGTTGGCTAACCACTCCACATACTTGGCTGGCCTAATGAATCCAGTTTTTACAAGCCTTTCAATTTCTTCTTTAACTTTCTCTTCTATCTCTTTGGACATCCTTCGTGGTGCTTGCTTAACAGGTTTATATCCTTCCTTGATAGGCATCCTGTGTTCCACCAAGGTTGAATCTAAACCTGGCATCTCAGTATAATGCCAAGCAAAGCAATCTTTAAATTCTTGCAAGAGACAAATAATCTTTGCCCGATCATGAGTCTCCAATAAGCCACTAATTTGTATTGGTCTTGGATCTACCTCTGTCTCTAGATCAATAACTTCCAAATGATCCTGCACTTCTGGTGGTGGCTTATCAGGTTCTGCACATAAAAATTCGACTAACTCCGGGCTTTCGGGCAAGTCGTCTGGCCCATCCAGGTCATAAATGCATTCGGCCATTTGTATGGCCCTCTCCAACTCTTTTTTACAAAGCTCTTCCCTGCTTTCATCTTGGCTGGTTGAAGTTCCTGGTTGCCATTCCTGCTCTTCTTCTCCCAAAAGCTCCATTTCTTGCTTTTTCTCTTTCCCATATACCAACAGTCTTTTAATCAGGGATCTGACTGCCATTACCTGATCCTTCTTCTTTTGTCCAGTCATTGATGGCATAGGGGATTTGGGATGATACAAGGTCTATCCCACTCCTCTCTAGTAAGGAGCATTCCTTGTTCCAAAAGCTTTTGGGCCGTCACCTTGGTAGGGCGGCCGTTCTCGTCAGCTCCTGAACATTTCAAGATTCCTACGTTGGGTTTGTAGAAACTTGCTTCCGCAACGTTGGCTGTGGGGAGGAATGGTCGTGATTCGGCCTCCACCATTTCCCAGAAACCTGGTCTTGTTGGTCCCTCTTCATGGTAGACAGCGACTCGCTGATGCAGGGTGGAGGGTATGGCAAGACTTTGGTGGATCCAGTCTCTTCCAAGTAATGCTCCATAAGTGGAAGTACAGTCAACCACAAAGAATGCCAACATAATTTGTTTAGACCCCAAATCCACTTCTAAGGGCAATATCCCGTGGGTCCTGGTGATGGCGCCTGAGAAGCTAGAGACTGTAAGGTCCGTAGGAATAAGATCCTCCGTACTTCTTCCCATTTTCCTCATCTGCTTGGCTGGTAACACATTAACAGCTGCTCCGCCATCTATTAAAATTCTTTTGAAAGACACCCCTTCCAAATGAGCTGTGACATATATGGGCTTCAGATGATTGGCCATCGAGATGTTCGGGCGGCTAAATACCATTTCGTTGGTATAAATCCTTACATGACCTCTTTTAGACGCTTCAGAAGTTTCAGCGTTGCCCGATTCTCCTTCTTCGACTTCCTCTACATTGACATGTGCCATCATTGGCTCAGTTGTCAAGTAATCACCCTCCATAGTAGTGGGCTGATCAGGTTGGGCACCAAATGTGGCAGATAATATGTATGCCATGTTGATATGAAAATCATTAGGCTTGAGCACATCTTCTTTCTTGCTCTCGATCTGGTCCATGAATTCATCCAACCAGGCCATGGCATCGAGTGGTAGTAGTGGTTCTGGTGCCTCCTCCAATTGATTCCTGCCCGCATCCAACGTTTGCTTTGGAACCTCACCAAAAGGATCCACCAATGGCAGAAAATGTGGTTTTCTTTCGGGTGAAACAGTTCCAAAACAAATAGGCTTTGTCTGCTCCGTCTTCCACCCCGGGGTTGGCACCATGATTAAATCTTCTTGAGCCCGCCTCAAGATCCTATATTTCCCAGGGTGCTGGTTCTGCGGCACGTGATTCCCCTCGCCTTCTTTTTGGCTACTGGCCTTCTCCACCTCTTTCTTACTTTTCCAACGGAGTTGATTTCTTCCGTCAAATGATGTCTTCTCCAGTTTTTTATTCTGGGTGGCTTCTGATGTTGCGGGGGTCTTCAGGGAATTCATGTAGGCTTTGTGCTGTCTTTGAACTCTCCTGATCATAGAGGCTCACATTGGTTTGGTAGGCTGTCTATTCTTTCTAACCACGTACCATTTTCGTCCGAGGTGGGCAGGGTTATTTCTCTTGACAGGATTTGCTATCCCATCATTCTCCTTAGCTTCTCTCCCCATATGGCCATATTGAGGATGATCCGCACTCCTTCGTATTTTGGCCCCTATGTCTTCTACCTCTTCAGAAGCTTCATGGTTTCGAAAAACTTCTGATAAAGCTTCATGGTTTTGAAAGATACTTCGAGAAGCACATTTTCCTGCAGTCCGTCTAGATTTCTCACGGGCCTCCTTTCTTCTGATCAACTCCTGATCAATGAGAACTCCTGAGGGTGGTATTTCGAGCTCGCACTCGCATTGGCACTTGCTGCATAAAACCATCCCTTTGATTATGGCAGCTTTTGGATACTCGGGCAACTTAATTACCCCTTTTATAGTTTTGTCAGCCAATTTTTCTTCCTCCATTGGCTCCGTGACTTTTTCCTTCCCCTTCTCCGCCCATGCCATATTGATCATATTTATTGGGGCTTCTGAGAATGGCTCTGCGGGTCTGTTCATCACTGCTTCTTCTAACTGGCTAGTTTTGAGCCTCTTCTTCTCCCTATTATCTTTTTCCCCAGGATGAGGTAAAGATGTAGGAATAGTTGGTCTTGGGACCATACCAGCTTCCTTTTTGAAATATGTGGAGACACCTTCCAATCTCTGCAGCATTTGCAGCAGGGTAGTTTGCAGATCTTCTGATAATCCTGACATATTGCTTTGATCAGGGGAATCCCACCGGGCGTGCCAAAACTATGTTCGCGTCAGGAATTTCCGTCGGGGAGGCTTCCTGGCCGACGAGCACACAGCTCCCCGGGAGAGGTTTTGGCGTCGGTTGAGGGCTGCTGTCGGGCTTCTGCTTTTACTGTCGGGCTTGTCGAGCAAGGCCCATCGGGCACGGCTTGTCGGGCAAGGCTCGTCGGGCACGGCTTGTCGAGCAAGGCTGAAAGAGAAGGACATAGTTAACTCTTAAATGTGCTTTCATGGGGCCTTAGGTGTAGGCCTTAAGGCTCAAAATCAAGGTTAACTTTTGGATGCTCAGGCGTGCCACTGCCATCTTTAGCATGGCAGACGTAGAATGGATGTTGAATCCAATTATATATATATATATCCGAGGGACCGTATTGATTATGACAGGTGCCTTCGTGGGGCCTTAGATATATGCCTTGAGGCTTCCAATCCATAACCAATCCAGCTCTTGGACATATACAATGCTGGTTCCATTGTCGCACATAGTATTACCACCGTTATACTTCTGACCAGCTAGCCCGCAGAGCTGAACGAATCCAAATAGGTGCCTTTGTGGGGCCTTAGGTGTAGGCCTTGAGGCTTCCCATCAGAACTCATTCCATACTCAAACGTTCTAGCCCGCAGAGCTTAGAACGAATCCAAATAGGTGCCTTTGTGGGGCCTTAGGTGTAGGCCTTGAGGCTTCCTATCAGAACTCATTCTATACTCAAACGTTCTGGCCCGCAGAGCTTAGAACGAATCCAAATAGGTGCCTTTGTGGGGCCTTAGGTGTAGGCCTTGAGGCTTCCTATCAGAACTCATTCCATACTCAAACGTTCTAGCATAATCATAATATAACAGCGGTAAAACTACTAGATCAGTCGATTACTTGCGCCCCAAGTAACTTCGGACTTCTTTGTTTATCAAGGATTGTCGTGGATGGGTTAAGTCCACATAAAGTTCTTTTTTATGCCTTGAGACCAAGGACTTTTACATGATCACTCTTATATGTCCGGGAGATTAGAACTTAGATCTGATTTAAATAGTGAAGACATCTTTAAATCAGATTCAAGAACTGAGAGAGTTTCTTAATCATCATTTTACTAGAAACAACTTGAATACAACTGAAAGTACACAACATACTGCTAGTTTAATAAATGAAAAGACAAAACCAAGAAGGGACAGGCAAGGTTTTCACCTTGTCGGGCAAAACTGGGCGTCTTGCAACTTCTTGGGATTGGGGTTTATCAGTGGGCGGAGAGTTTAGAGGAAAAGAGGTTTGAGAGGTGAGTTTTTAGAGGGGGATCGATACTACGACAAGTGTTTTAGACAAGGTAGCAGAGCTTACAAAAAAGGGTTGAGTGAGAGTTGATCCCGAGAGGGATGAAGGCTTTGGCTGACTACAACTATCGTTTGAAGGCAAATCTGGCTTTGAGCAAAGTTTGTGCTTTGTTTGTTTGTTTGAGTGTCCTTAATCCTGATTTCTCTTTCTTCTTTTATAGACAACCTAGCATGACATCCTGTAGCAGCAGCCTTGTCCGAATGCGGTTTGAGGGTGATGACTCATCAGCTTTTTTACATGTAATGCCACCATAAAGTACTTTATGGGCTGTGTAGCTGGTCAGTCTATACCATTTGGCCTTTGGGTAGGTGGGCAAGTGGTCTTCATGAGCTGCATAAGTCAGAAGAGGCCATTTCCTGCTTTCCTGGGTTCCGGTTGGGCTTCGGTCAAATTGCTGGGCCTCGACCGACTCTCCCTTCAGGCCTTCCTTTGGGCCGGCCCCTTTCTGGAGCCCAAAGTTTAAGTTTTGGTCCAAACACATCTGACCCGTTTGATGACCACCTATTTGACCCACCAAGTGACCATTCATGGGGCCCGTAGGTGCCCGATTCTCCACTTGGTTCATATTTTTTTTTTTGGTTGAAATAACGGTTCATAAAAACCAGCAAGGCACACAGCCAAACAACAAGCAGGGGGATGCCCATCACACCCAAATAACAGGAGCAAAGATAAACAGGACACAAAAGACGCCACCACACAGGTCACCCGCGTCATCCCATTTACCCGAGGTAAAACTTCCCCCTACAAAGGAGGACACAGAAGACCGTCTTTGTTCAAAATACCCACAAGCCAATATGGAGATGTCACAACCCAGCCTAAGCCACACATCTCTAGAGAAATATTCCTCACTACAAAATTCGCCGCCATATTTGCTGATCGTGGAGTCCACGACCAGGAGCATGATTGAAAGCTCATCCCAACCTCCAGAGCACGGGAAAGTATTGGGAGCAGGTCCCAATCATAACTCAGAGAAGGGGAATTCATGTAATGAATAATAGCATGTGCATCTGATTCAATTACCACCTCCTGCAAATGTAAATTTTTTGCCAATAAGTAGCCTTCCAGAACAGCAAGAGTCTCTGCCATCGCAGCCGACGAAGCATACATCCTCACACATTTCACCGCTTTGCAACCCGAGACCCAATCTTTGGCAACAACCCCGATATGACCACATAAAGAGTCTCGCTTCCAACAAGCATCAACATTCAGCTTAATCCAATTAACATGGGGAGGAGACCACAGAGAAAGCCAATGCATACCACTAGAAATAACGGGTCTGTCCGAGGCCAACAAGCTCCGAGAGGTAGAAGCCTATTGAAAGGAAACCAGGGCAATGATTATATTCCGCAAAGATCTGAAAGGAGACGAACTGAGCTCGTTAAAAATAGCATCGCATCGTGCCCTCCAAATGAACCAACACGAGAAGACCACTTGTGACAAAATTCGATCTAAGTCCTCCTTACATCCCAAATATTGATTGACAACCAAGCACAACCACTCAGCCAAAGTTGTGATAGAACTTCGATTAATTTGAAGGCGTAAAGGACCCCCTAGACCACACCCTGGAAGCCCACGGGCACATGAGAATCACATGGTCCATGGTCTCTTCGCTTTCAGCACAAATGGGGCAAATGAGGGACAAGGCACACCGCCGACGGAAAAGATTGAACTTGGTGGTGCAAGCATTACGGATAGCCCTCCATAGGAAGTTCCTCATTTGGGGGGGGGGCTTTACAACTCCAAATCCAACCCACACCCAGGAATCAATACTACGTGAAGAAGACAGGTGATCATGATTCAGATGGGGTATGCGGTTATGACACCACTTATAACCAGACTTAATAGAATAAGAACCATTCCTTTCAAAAGGCCAAATCAGTTTATCTGGATTCATAAGTGGCCCCACGTGAATTTAAGAGATAACCCCACGCTCAGACTCCGGGACAAAATTTGAAAGGAGATCTAAATTCCACTCCCTCGAGACTAGATCAATAAACTCTGCAACCTTACACTCCCTGTTAACATCATCGAGCTTGGGAAGGGAGGGATGTGTCACGCCCCGATCCCAACATACACCCAGAATCGACACGTGACACACCAAAACTCGTATCTCAAACTTATTCCGCCTCCGGAATATGGAAAATTACAGCTCCATAATCAAATTTCGTAGTGATTTTTCGTATATCTTATGGCTGCATCTAACCTCCTTGTTAGATTGCCTATGTACCCTCAATAGGGATCAAGCCATTCGTTGTTCGTCATACATTACACTCGAACAATTATCACATCATTCACTTTATCTTCAGCGTGATACATCCATAGCATGTAACATATCAAATAACCAACGAAGCACATTATTAATCTCAAGCTACCTTGATCAACTAAAATAATCATAATAAAAACAATCATATTCAACGTCATTCCACAATCCCGTCAATTAAACAATTCATGAATTAAAGATGCATGATCTTCGCATTTAACTACGTTAATCAAACAATGCGTTAACATATCATTTTATGAATCTAATTAAAGAACTCTATATAATTCCCTAATTGGATTATAAGTAATAAACATGGTAAATCTAATTTATATTCACAAGGTCTAGTGCGGGTAATTCCCATTCGCTCGAATCTAGAGTTCTAGACTAACCTTATAGAAATGAGCAAGAGCAAGGATTCCGGACCACTCAACGGAATCCAAAATATCAAGCGGTTTCTCATAATCTACCCAGATCTATCACATGTAAAATCAATGCCTACATCATGAAAATGGTACATTGGGCCAATCAGACACTTAGATAAGTTGCGAGGTTCGGGTGAGTGACAATAATACAAGTATGTGATATTTAGTAAAAACAGACCATCGATCACAATCTATAAACATCGAGTATAGAATCAGGCTTCAAGTCGCTGAAAACTCCAAATGAGTCACCCAGACATCCAACGGCTTTTCCAATTCAAACCTTAAGATTCTCAAAACCATCATTCATATGTACATAAAAAAACTAGGGCTAGAGGGACGCAGTTCGACCGAAACATACATAAGTAACCAAACAGGAAGTGGCCCCTCAAAGCAGATTAACCAAGCAGAGCCACCCCTGAGAAAGTAACCAAGTAGGCAGTGACCCCCAACGCGGATTAACCAAGCAGAGTCACTCCTACAGCTATTAGGAAGTGATCACCCAACGCGGATTAACCAAGCATGATCACTCCTAAGCATACATGGCCATAAGGATCGCCCAACGCTGATTAACCAAGCGCAATCCATATATAGTATGGTCCCCCAACGCAGATTAACTAAGCACGACTAGGGCTGGGCAAACGGGTCATGGACCCGCGGGTAGGGGCGGGTAATACGGGTACGGGGCGGGTACGGGCCGGTTCTTAGTTTTGTAAAAATAGATCGGGGCGGGGCGGGCCAGGTAATTGAAGTTTTAGGGGCGGGCCGGTTCCAAAATTATAGGATCCGCGGGTACCCGGACCGGCCCGTTTGTGTTAGATTGGACGGATGAGATTTAATATCATCTCTCCATCCAATCTCAACTGTCAGTTCAAGTTTTCAACTTTCAACCCTAGCCAACCTTCCCCGAGTCCCGAGTTCCAGAAGCATCCTCAGACCTCACTCTCGGATTCTCATACTCTCCCTCGACTCCATCTCCTTGAGTCCATCTCCCTATCACTCTCCCTCGAATCCCTAGACCTAGTCTTCTCGATCTCTCTTCCCGAATCCCGAGTCCCGACTCCTCTCATTTCACGTCTCAGAGCTCGATCTCTCTTCCTAACTCCACCCCGTTCTCGAATCGTTCTCTAATCCCCATGCATTTCCATTGAGCCAAACATCCTCCATCCGCTCCAGAGACCCACACAGAAGAACCATGTCATTGTTCTTGTACACCTCGAATTCAACCCTACCGGTGACCCTCACGATGTCGGTGCTGACGCATGTCACCTCCCAAGACTCCTTATCGACCTGATCGCGGCGGAGCATGAGCGAGGCCGAGTCCGACGTCGGAACCGGGTCCCGTTGATTTCAAGCGATACCCCAATCTCACGTCGGAGGTGGCGGAGCGTGATGTGGTCGGGAACACTCCCAATCATCTCCTACGTCTGACTCAGACCTATATTTGCAGCGCACAACTCTGCTTATTGTCCTCTTCAGTTTTAAGGTATTACATTTTAGGGATTTAGGATTGAAAATTAAATTAGGGTTTTCTAGATTTAGGGATTTTGTTGGGTTCTTGAACCTTGGACCTCTGTTATTTTCCAATTTCAAATCTTTTATTGAATTGAATTTGAATCGACTGGGTTGTTGAATTAAATTGAATTTGAATCGATTGTGTGTGTGAGTATATGTATATGTATGTAAGAATTGATGTGCAGTGCATAATCTGTTGTTCGATTCGATTGTTATAATTTGGATTTGTTAATCTATCACAAATTTTCGATTTGATGTGCAGTGCATGTAATTTTCAAATCTGTTGTTCGATTCGATTGTTATAATTTGGATCTATTGTTGTTCGATTTGATGTGCAGTGCATGACTGCTCTATTCTTTCCGACATCTCCCGGAACGAGAGAGCTAAAGAAGAAGAGAAGAGAAAAAAAAAAAAAGGACCCGTCTACCCGGCTCGAACCGGCCCGTTTCAAACGGACCGGGTTAGGTCCGGTTCCTGTATTAGAATTTGTTGGACCCGCCCCGGCCCGGCCTGTTTCTTTTAAACCCGGGTCCGGTCTGGTCCCTTCAAAATTGGGCCCGACCCGGCCCATGCCCAGCCCTAAGCAGGACCACTAGTGACCCCCCAACGTGGATTAGCCAAGCAGGGTCACACCTACAGAACTATTAGGCAGTGATCACCCAATGCGGATTAACCAAGCATGATCACCCCTAAATATAAATGGCCATAAGGATCGCCAAACGCGGATTAACCAAGCACGATCCATAAATAGTATGGTCCCCCAACACGGATTAACCAAGCAGGATCATCCATGTACCACTGCTACATGGTGCAGTTAGATCAACACACAAACCACTTACCCTTATCTCATCCGCTATGATTTACATCGTAATCACTTGCACTATCAACTTATCGTAACCACTAACTATCTTATCATACAAGCATAAAAGTTCTACATAATACTTCTCATAAGATTCTGGGTTCACATCGTCATAAAAACAACATACACATCATACTAATCATACATATCTAACCACATTTCATAAACGTTTTCAAGCTACAGTCGAATCACAATTAATAAACATAGATCGATGCTAAAAATAAAAATAACAATTCAATAGAAAGCACATTTAATAAACAAGTATAACTCAATATGGTGCCACTAATACATATATCGAGACACACGTCAACTGGAAATGACACGTCATCATGATGAGCCAACTAAGCTCCATCAAGCCTTAACAACAAACAAGAGATAAACGACACTCTAGAGTAGAGCACGTTGACTAGAACGTCAACCGTCGATAAGGTAGGTCCATTAAGGTCAACAATCTAAGGTTATTCAATCCAGAAGATCCACACATCGGATTTCTGATCCGTAAGTTCTCAAAGGTCCAACAACTGATAACTAGGGTGCTCACAAAATTGTACGACGATCCAACGATCGGATTGTTGTCAATCACACAAACAAGTGGTGGTCCAATTTGATCACCACACCAAACAATTGAATTTTGGGAAACCGAGCTAGACATAGGTTTATAGGGTCACTAGAAGGTATTTGGTATTTAGACAACACTCGTGGACCGTCCCATGCACCGCCACACGTGGTGGTAGCCAATGTGGAAGGTTTAGAAAACCTGAATTTTCAACATTAACTAAATGAGCTCAACAAAGGAAACACTTTTCACAACTAGAGCTCAACAAAGGAAACACTTTTCACAACTAGGCCGACGATAAATTCTAACCGGAAACCGTCCAAATTCACCGAAGAAAACCGAATTTCTAGGGTTCTAAACACCCAACTCTAAAATGAATATGAAAGGACGAACCAAGCATACCAACTCGAAGATTATGAAGAGTAGATGAAGTTTCATACCTCACTCGAAGGAAATGGTTGCCGAAATCACCGGAAAAAAAGATAAAAACGCCGGAAAAGTCGTGGCTTTGTGGCTTCGAACTGCAAAGATGGAAAATAAAATGGGAAATCTAACACTACAAATATGTAGGGCTCGTCAAGAGCTTTCCATGGACACCAAGATCACCCAAAATAGAGCTCGGACGAAGAAGATACAAGCGGGTCAAGTTGGTGGGTTAACGGGTCCAATCTCCCCCCAAAACGGGTTAGAATCAGACCCCTCCCCCTCTTTTTTTTTTTTTTTTTTTTTTTAGTTTTTTTTAGTTTTTGAAACCTTCCCCCTTTAATTTGATTGGTCATTTTCCTTCTAGCTGATTGGTCCTCTTAGTTTTGTTTAAATCTGTTTAGGCTTCTTCCTTGGGAAAGTTTAATTGATTTAAAATCTATAGTTTAGTAAAACAATTTCAAATGTCCGTAACTATACCGTTATAATCCGGACTCGCAAACGGCTTTCGCCTATACATTCGTGGTTTCAATATCTATTCTAAAATATAATTTATGACCTCGAAAGGTCTACGAATTTTAAATAATTAATTTCCAAACGTCAAACTTCGTAACTAGTTTAATTAAAATCTAAATTCAAACAAATTAAAATAAATTCTCGAGAAATAATATAAATTTTCAATAATACAAATACGTAGATTATAACAGTGAAATCCAGGAACGGGATTTCCTGGATTTCACAGGATGCCCTGCTGGTATGCCCGGGACCCATTTGTCCATCCAAAATCTAACCTCCTGCCCTCCCATAATATGCCATCTGGCACCCTTTAGGATGAGATCCCTCCCTTCTAGAAGACTCACCCATGCCCAAGAGGCCCTACCACCTTTTTTAGCATCCAGGAAAGAAACATTTGGAAAATACCTCTCCTTCAAAACCCGCGCCCATAGAGAATCAGGATCATGAATCAAACACCAACATTGTTTCGCTAGTAATGCAATATCTCTTCAATTTCTTTCCCTTTGTTCTTCTCTTCCTTTTCTTCAATATCTTCAATTTCTTTGCCTTTGTTCTTCTCTTCCTTTTTTTCACTATCCGCTTTCTTCTCGGGTTTTTTCTCAATCACGAGCGCTACATTTTTGTTATCCTTATTGTTCTTATTGGGATGAGGTTGTTGGACTTCACCGGAGGTTGAACTCGAACCTTTGTCCTCGTGAACTGGATTTATAAGCTCTGGAATTTTATCTATCGTTTTAAGCTTCTTGAAGATTATGGCCTTATCAATGTTGCCCGTTACAATCACTAGTGCCTTTCCTTGTTCTAGCTGTGGAGCAATGGAGGTACGGGTACCATGCTTGCGGTCGATTTTCTCGAATAATTTGTTTATCTTCTTAACACAGCCTGTGCAACAGATATTCACTAGGAGGACACAACTTGGAGGAATCTCCATGACTTGCTGCCTGTTAGTCATCTTCTTTGATTATGTGAAGGAGAGAGGGAGAGAACGTAAGAAGGTTTTTTTTCTGTCTCTCGGAGTTTGAAATCGTTGGGAATATGATTGAAAGCTTTAACCAATACACTCTTTAAATACTATACACAAATCAATGGAACGGGAAGATTAATTATTATAATTGAACATGAAACATAATTAAGATCGTACGTATCTAGAAGAAAAAACGAAACACAAAATTGTAAGTGCATATAGAGAAGGAAATTGACCAATATTAGACTAGGAAAGTATCTTAAGATTACGATAACTTAGATTGCAAGGACAAAAACGACACAAGAAAGATATTTCTTTGATTACTTCACAATCACATCCATAAGAACAAAAGGTTACGTCAACATCTCATGCTAGTGGTTCGACTAAGGAGTTTGCCATCTCTTTCTAGTGTTCTCATACTCGAATTTGGAGATCGGGAGTATTTTTGCATACCAATTTAACACAAAGTACATATTCTTACCACATTTCTGAAACTTCTTGTTAAAGTAGTAAGTTCACGTATCATGCGTGTTACACCTATACATACTTATTTTTCAAAAATATTTATGTTTTCCATGTACTTCTGAATGATTTGCTAAAATACATGATTTTTTAACATGTTTTTTTTAACATCACACACGCTACATTTGTATTATACACGTACATATCTTTCATGTTAAATATACATTTTTCATAACTTTTTTAATAATCATATAAAGTAAACGTATTTTAAACATATTAAAAAAAGAAAAATAAATCAAATGTTTTAAATTATACATTAAGATTTTAGTTTATCATATTTTTTAAATATAATTGTTGAGTAATAATAAACGTACGTATTTGTCACGTAAGATAGTCATCCAGTAGTTTTTTTATTTGAAATGACAATAATGAATCAGTTAAAAGGAGGTTGAGTACATCATATCAAATGCCTAGTTATGGCAACAGGAGATTAGGCAAACCGTTGCCTATTTTTTTCCGCTCAAATCAATTAGAATAAATTGTGACCCTTGGCCTTCTGGAGTTAAATTGTAAGGTTTGTGGATTGAAAAGAGTTGAGATATTTGTTAAAATTTTAGTCGTTTACTAAAGGAGATAGTTTCGTCATCTGTGCGAAACAAATTTGCTAAGCAGTTTGATTATTTGAAATTGAATTACTGCAGAATGCTTAATTAGAATGATATAGAAACTTAACACTCTGATGCAAAAGAACACAAACTGTTTAGGTCAATTTTGTGTAGAGTCGTGAAAGAACACCATTCAGCCCAAGTCAGCCATGAGACCCAAGAGGAAGGCTTATCTGCAACATAACAACGTAGATAGTGTTTGACCGTGAGATTGAGAACTTCGATTTGTCCGTCAGTTTGGAGATGGTAAGCCGAAATGTGGCAAAGCGTAGTGCCTGAACTTTGAACAACGAGGTCCAAAAATTACTCATGAAGATAGGGTCACAGAGCACTAACAATCGACTTGGGCATGCAGTTTAGGCGTAAATTTTCCTCAACAAAACATCAACCACCTTTGTCACTGTAAAAGGATGATTTGGAGGAATGAAATGGTCGTACTTGGATAGGTGATCAACCACTACCAACAACGATTTCTTGCCCTGTGAAGTGGGAATTCCTTCCACAAAGTCCATAGAGATATCTTGTCATACATGATACATCGGAAGGAATATGCAGATATTGGATGAGACTCGAGGTGGATGAATGGCTTCATAGCTCTATTTCTGGCATACCTCACATTCGGCAATAAACCTCTTTGCTGCCCTTTTGAGTCCAGGCCAATTGAAATTCTGCTTGATAAGTACTTAGGACCCCTGTATGTATAACTTGTGGGGCTAAATGAAACTCTTGTATATATGTTAGCGCCACTCAGATAATGCCGGCACAAAAATTCGTTCTTGATAGTACAAACGTTCACCCTTGAGACTGAAATGGCGTTTGGCTGGTTGGTTGGCTTGAAGATCTTTCATAATTTGAGCTGTCTCTGTGTCTGAAGTACAAGCCCTTTGAATCATGGCTACTTCATCAAAGATTGGCTGGAAAGCCCCATTAAGATCAATAATTCATGGCGCCTGGACAATGCATCAGGTGCTGTATTGGGCACGCCAGATCGAAACACCAGCTTATAAGTATACCCCAAAAGCTTAAGGAGCCAACGCTGCTACATTGGTGTTGTGAGGCGTTGTTCTAGGAAGTATTGGATTGTCCGAGGATCTGTAATTATTGTAAATGGACTCCCGATGAGATGAAGGCACCACTATTGCACCGCATAAACTATCGCCATGGTTTCCTTGTCGTAGATAGGAAGAGGCATGTGTTTCGGAGCTAGAGTGCGACTGAGATAGGCAATTGGATTTGAATCTCGGGACAACACATCGCTAATTCCTCCATCAGAAGCATCACTCTCCAACACAAATATTGGTTGAGAATTTTTTTTAGTAAGAACGTACATAGAGTACATTCAGTAGGCATGCCAAATGTAATAAAATCGTCACACACGCTAAAAAAACCACAAATTCACAATTTTAAACTCAACATGAAAACAATTTTGAGGCACACTTATGGTAGAGTAGAAATAGATATGATTTAAATCTTTCTCTTAAAGTGTTATTCACGTTACTCAACCGATAATTTGCATTTGGTTTTGTATCTGTTCTAAGTTAATCGTACTATTGTACAGTAATAGATAGTTCGGAATCTCAAAGGAGTATCTTCGTAAGTTGAACTCCTTGGTTATAAAGATAGAAGTGTGATTTCTCTAATTGTGGTTGGTAAAGATCATTATATGCAAATAATTTTCAAGAGACAACAAAGTTTGAAATCTCGACAATATTTGTTTGGAAGTAAATTATATAATTAATGTAAACGTTGAATATTTATACGATTAATGTGTAACAACACTTGACTTTGACATCACATCATAATATTTCTAGCCACACCTTTAGACTTTTTGGCTATTCGAAGATATATTGGATAAGAACTCAAGCGTTTGCAAGGATTATAACTTCATTCAACATGTAACAGATATTGTGCCTTTGACATAATAAAAAACAAGAAAATAAATTATTATTACCAATAAAAACCACTTGGAAACTCGGCATTAGCCCCAGAAAGGCAAGACTCCTTGAAGATCAAAAGCAAAAACATTATTAAAATTCTAGGTTTCGCCCCCAGAAGACAAACATCCTAGAAGACCTTTAACAAAAAGAAAACATCCTAGAAGACCAAACGTAAAAATTGATTGATATTCTAAAAGTTTCACACGATGCTGCAACCATTAGGGTTATCATCATCGAAGATAGAACTAAAATGTTGTCGTTGTTGTGGGATTTGAGGGTGGCCAAATCTATCACCCATTGGATGACCATAGATCATCTGACCTGTTGGATGACCACGCATTTGACCCACCAAGTGACTATTCATGGGGCCCATAGGTGCCCAAAGCTCCTCTTGGCCCATATTTTTTATTTCTTCAATTTCTTTGCCTTTGTTCTTTTCTTCCTTTTTTTCCATCTCTTCAATTTCTTTGCCTTTGTTCTTCTTTTCCTTTTTGTCAATCACGAGCGGGGTATTTTTGTTATCCTTATTGTTCTTATTGGGATTAGGTTGTTGGATTTCGGTGGAGGCTGAACTTGAATCTTTGTCCTCATGAATTGTATATATAAGATTTGGAATTTTATCTATCGATTTAAGCTTCTTGAAGAGTATGGCCTTGTCGATGTTGCCCGTCACGATCACCAGTGCCTTTCCTTGTTCTAGTTGTGGAGCAATGGAGGTACGGGTACCGTGCTTGTCGTCGATTTTCTCAAAGAATTTGTTTATCTTCTTAACACAGCCATTACAACAGATATTCAGTAGGAGGACACAACTTGGAGGAATCTCCATGACTTGTTGCGTCATACTCATCTTCTTTGATTACGTGAAGGAGAGAGGGAGAGCGAACGCAAGAATGTTTTTTTCTTTCTCTCTCGAAGTGTTGAAATCGTTGAGAATATGATTGAAAGCTTTAACCAATAGACCCTTTAAATACTACACACAAATCAAAAGAACGGGAAGATTAGTTATTATAATTGAACAGGAAACTTAATTAATTAAGATCATATGTATCTGGAAGAAGAAAGGAAATACAAAATCGTAAGTGCAAATAGAGAAGGGAATTGACCAATATTAGACTCGGAAAGCATCTTAAGATGCTGATAAAGAAAGATGTTTCTTCGATTAATTCATAATCAATCCAAAAGAACCAAAGGTTAAGTCAACATCTCAAGCTATGTGACCTATTCGAAATTATTTGGTTTGACTAAGGAGTTTGCCATCTCTTTCTAGTGTTCTCGTACTTGATTGGAGATCGGGAGTATTTTTCATACCAATTTAACACGAAGTACATATCCTTACCACCTTTCTAACTTGCCATTTATATTACACTAGACATGGAACATACTAGGGATATTATATTTTCAGACCATATTTTGTAGAATGTGGTGTTGATGGTTGAGTTTCTGATTTAATGATTTAAAGAATGAATCAATGGTCAACCGCCATATTATCTGGACAAAATATGGTTCAAGTCAATGGTCTATCTAGCATCACCCCCGATAGATAATTATTATTATTTGAAAAAAAAAATGTTTTCTATGCACGTTTGAATGATTTGCTACAATACATGTTTTTTTTTAACATAACACAGACTATATTTGTCACATCCCGGCCTAGGGCCCCACCACATCCCGGGTTCGACTCCACCGTAGCATGATATTGTCTGCTTTGGGCCCCGACCAAGCCCTCACGGTTTTGTTTTTGGGAACTCACACGAGAACTTGGGTCACCCATCATGGGATTGCTCTCGCGCGAACTTGCTTAACTTCGGAATTCCGATGAAACCCGAAGCCAGTGAGCTCCCAAAAGGCCTCGTGCTAGGTAGAGATGAGAATATACATATAAGGCTTACAAGATCCACTCCCCTGGGCGATGTGGAATGTTACAATATTTGTATGATATGCGTACGTACCTTGCATGTTAGATACACATTTTTCACAAATTTTTAATAATAAATATAAAGTTAATGTATTTTAAACATGGAAAGTAAATTAAATATTTTAAATTATACATTAAGATTTTAAATAATGGTTGATTTTGTTTATCATAGTTTTTTAAGGATAGTTTATGAATAATAAAGGTACAATTAAAATAAATTGGAACCCCTTGGCCTTGTAGAACACTGTCCTTCCATCCCCCAACCAACCGACTGCACACTGAAGACTACAATCCTCAAATAACAAGTCTGAACTTAAATATGAAAGCTCCTTGAACAAAACAAAGTGATCAAGGTGTTGAGCCACATTATTAGCTTGGCAGCGGACATGGGTAAAAAAAAAGAAGAGAATTTAAAAAAAAAAAACTTTCGGTACTGTTCACTTTAACGAAAAACCACATGTTTATACTAAAAAGTCAATCATGGTACTATTCACTTTACCATTTATTTTGTCCTTATCGTTAAAACTCAAAGTTTTCAAACATTTTTCATTAGTTTTTCTTAATTAAAAAAAAAAAAAAAAAAACTACAGTGCTCACATGCAATAAAGATTTAAAGACCTCCTGCTGACGTCAACGCCAAGCCTTCTTTGACCGCTCAAAGGATCATCATACACATTTCTCTCAGTTTTTTACCATCATATCGAATTAATTGAAGAAGATAAAATGATAGATATTAACAAGAGAGTATGAAAAGTAAAAATAGATGTGTAGATAGCATCATCCTAAACTAAATTATAAATGTAAGTCCCGCTATATAATAATTTAAAAAGAAAAATACAATGCTTTTAAAATATTAGGGGGGCGTTATTGAAACTTTGTAAAAAGTTATTTTGCACTTTTTTATAGTAGTATGTGTTTAGAGTGCATAATGACTTTATAGAATGTCAATGATAACTCCGAAAAAAATTAAAAAAAAATTATTAGACTGGCATTATTGACACACGAAAAAAATTCGTTTTGCACTCCACTCAGGTGTTTTTTTCTTCTTCTTATATTTGTATATATTTTGAGCATTGTTCTAAAGGGCGGTCACCTAGTTGCTAGGCAACTGGCAACCGTCATGATTAATTCTTAGGCCTTTAAAATATCGGGTAGGACGCCTAAGCATGCCTAGGAGGGGTTAAGCATGATCAGGCAGGCTAGGTGACTGTTTAGGTTTTTATTCAATGACTATGTGTGTTCCACTATACCAATGTCCGTTCAAGATATCCATGTTTTCAACAAATTGTAATACTTTATAGTTTTTATGTTTCACAATATAAGTATAGTTTTTTTTTTTTTTTAAGTATAAGCTTATTTATATGTTATATAAATTTAATAACAAAAATTAAAAAAATGCCTAGATCCCATTTAGGCGTTAGGCTCTTACTCACTGACTGACTAATGCTTAGAGCAAGTCCACCGGAGTGAACTTTGCCCAGCACCCAGTCCAAATATCAAGCTGAGGGTCAAGGAATCCACTCCAGCCCGTTGGGTTGCCTTGCACCCAGCCCAAGCCAGGCAACAGACCAGCCCATTTTTGACAGACCCAAGAGCCGGCCTATTTGGCTGGCTCGTGGACTGGACTCGCGCTTGGCAGCGAGTAGGGGACAAGGGGCAGGCGCTGTCAGCCCACTTGTGCTGCAACGACGTGGCTTGCTCAGAGCCGTTGGATTTCCAACGGCTAGTTTTTCTAAACCGTTGGATTTCCAACGGTAAAAAAAATTTAAATTTTACTTTTAAACTGGACCGCTTGATCACAGATCAACGGTCCACGTTCCCCCCCCCTAAAAAAAAAAGGGCCCAACGGTCAGATTTATGACCGTTGGCCACGTGGCAGATCCTTGGCTCTTGGATTTGAATATTTTTCAAATCCAACGGTCCAAATTAATTAACTACATTAAAATTAATTAAAAATTATAAAAAAATACAGAATTATTTTTATTAAAATACAGTAAAATTTTAAAAAAGTTATTTTTTTTTCTATAAATACCTAACCCTCATCTTCCACCTTACACCATATTTCAATATTTTCTACACTTTAAGAGAAAAAAAATGTCTTCGTGGAAGCTCATTGAAAATCCTATCCGAAATTAAAACTATTTTATTTTTTTATTTTTTTAGAAAAAATTTAAAAATATTTTAAATGGGTTGGGTGCCAACGCATTTTGTAGGGGTGGAGATCGTTTGTGCCAGCGCATTTTTTTAGGGGTGGAGATGCATATTACTGTTCATTAGAGTCTATTACTTTTCACTGGAGTGGATAAATGGGATGTGTGTTGGCACAAAGTCCTTAGGGGTGAACTTGCTCTTAACAATAACAACTCTTAAATAGTAACATGATCTTAGCTTGTCTCACCTCTCTCTATCTCTCGAAGTTAACCAGAGAAATGATTTGAATTTTGAATTTGAATACCATCCAATTGCATAGAGATGATAGATAAAACAATAATTCGTTAATAACATAATGAAAACAAAGCTAAAAGCTGTTCTACTACCAACCATTGGTCCATTGTTGACAGAAACACTAATCACCAGCTTAAAAGGAAAAATAATTATTAACAAAAAAATTATTTAATAATTTGCACACTTGATTTATTTAATACCAAATCAACTGTCACACATAGAATAACGGAACCTTTTCCTGGGAATCATGGGGATCTCGTAATCGTGATCGCTCACCGTAATCGTGCGGTCAATTTTCGATAGGTATTATTTATATTTAATTTAAAATTTAAAATTTAAAATGATTTCTGATCGCATGATATATAATGAACGGTCATGATTACGGGATCTCCTGAAAAAAAGATCCGGCATCCTTTTCCGAATAATATAATGTAAACTCCTTTTCATTGACAATTGTCAATACCAGAATCTCAAGGTAATATAATTTTCATTTTCGTAAGATGATCCATTCACTTCTTCATTCTCCACAAGAGAGAATGCATGAACAAGGATGTCCTTCCATACAGATCTTCGAAGCGTAAATTCAAAATTCTTTGCTTCGATTCCACCATGTTTAAAATATAAATAAAATAATAACATCATATAAAAAGTTTTGGTTCTCCAGAAGGGTTTGATAATTTGATTGATTGTCAATGATCGCGTTACAAAAAAAGAAAGGAAAGTAAAAATACAAATCGGATAAAATAGATCACGTGTGGCCGGTGAGCTTTACACATGAGATAATCTGCTTTGATGTCATAAAAAAAGTTGAGGTTCCAACATAAAACTAATTGACAATATGAGAAGTAGCCTTCTAATAAGCACATACATGATTTCTTTTTCCCCATATGAGATTCATATTCTCAACACAGTCCAAGTGCTCATGATGAAAAACTATCCTCAAGGAAAGACAGTTTATGATGTTGGTTGGCTTGGGAATTTCTAATCGTCTACGTCTATCTAATATTGGCTTCGATTAGACGTTCAACTTTATACATAATCAGCATTTGCACACAGGATCGACAAAGATATATATGTTGGCATGCTGCTATTGACATTTGTTTCAGAGTTTGGCAAGTAATGCATTTTGTGGAAACATAACGAACCTGCATAAGGCATTGATGAATGCATTTGCAACATGTAGGCCTTTGTAGTTTATTTTGTGCTGATACTTGTAAGAACTTATTCAGTTGCAGACTTGCAGTAGCAAAATCATAGTTTTAGTAGGTTGACGGATTAGTCAAATCACTTAAATAAACTCCACGTCAACATTTTATATTACTATTTATTTTTATCTTATTATATCTATAAAAAAAATATATAAAATGTTGACGTAGTTTAACCGTGACCACACAAAATAGAAAATCACGAAAAGAGCACCGAAAGTGGAGGGCAGACAATCCTTGTCCCACGGAAAATTACTCCAATCTCACATGGTCCTCACCTCTCACACAATTATAGCCGTTTATCCCTTGTAGGCCCCGCCCGAATTGTAGAATCCGAGACTTGTTTGAATAATTTCCACCCAAAAGCACATGGCCACGTCACCAAATTGACAGTAAAAAAGATAAAAGCAAAAAATATAATAAAAAATAAATGAAAAAGGCCATTACCATACAGGGAGGCCTGCCTTATTCTTCTCTTGCTGGCCCTTCCTCACCGGTCACCACTCTCAACCTAACCCTTTATATAACAACCCTAAACTCTCTCTCTTTCCTCCCTCACATTCTCTCTCTTTCTCTCTCTAAGTTTTGAGTTTTGCTCATTTTTGTCTTGTTTTTTTTTCATTCAAATTCTTTGCTTTAAAATTTATTTTTTGTTTAGAGTTTTAATAGAGAAGGAAAAATGGCGCTTTGCTTTGGATTTTCTAAAGCATTTTTTCGAGTTGTTCTAGTCTCTGCAATTGTCTTGTTCGCCCTTCTATCCCCATCTGCTGCTGCCACGCCCAAGCCCTCAGCTGCTGCTGCAACTCCTTCCTCCGCCCATTCTCCCACCGCCGCCGCCCCTGCCCCTGGCCCTTCCAGTGATGGTATTTTCCAATTTTTGTTTTCGAAAATTTTCTCTCTTTTTTTGGTTCTTCGGTTTTGTTTTCCTTTTTTGGTTGAGCGATGAGCATTGGGTTTTTTTATTTGGGATCTTTAAAATAATGTGAATTTTTTATAATTTTGGTTGTAAATTTGGCAGGAACTTCAGTAGACCAAGGGATTGCATATGTGCTGATGCTAGTGGCTCTGGTGCTGACATATCTCATTCATCCTATGGACGCATCATCATCCTACAATTTCTTTTGAGTTGGATTCTTTTTAGGTGAATTAGTTAAAAAAAAAAATCTGAGAAAAAAATGGTGGTGATTTTTTCCTTTTTCCTCTATGATGTATTTGACTCTGTGATTGTTTGTGCATATTTAGAGAAATTGATGAGTGGTAATATTTGAGGTTGATTTAGCTTCTGTTATATAATTGTTGTCAGATTATTGTTCCTTTCTTCGTTTCTGTTCCATTCCTTTCTTTTACTACATTCCCCATGGACACAAACACGTTATGTGACCCGACACACCTGAAACGTGTTACAAATTCATCTTCTCTTTTACTTGCTCGCATACCTTTACGTTTGTCATGCGCGACTAAGATTAAAATTTGAGAAAATACAAGAAACATGCAGTTGTGACACGCTTGAGTCTTGGACGTACAGAAAGAGAAACAAATAGATAAGATGGGGACATTGTCTAGTATATATATGCTCTGGTTAAGATTTAACAGCTAAAAACCTTAGAGTATACATTCAAGTATAATAGAATTTTTCAGATGTTCAACGACGCACAATATAATAGAACTTTCGGATAAGATGTTCAATCATACACAAGCTACCTTGCTGCAGGTACTAGCTGACGAACTTCCATTCCGACCGTCCCTTTTTCAAAATTCTTTACCAAATGTGTCAAAATCTTGTAGCTCTAATCACATGAATAGGATACCAATTTCCGGTATGCAATACTAAACATCCAAACTCACTGCTAAACAAGGCTATAAAAACAGGCAGAATAATATGATGTATAAAGAAATAAACCAAAAAATGATATAGATGGTTAAGTTGGGACAATATCGGTAATGTTAATGGTGGACCATGCTTGACCTATAAAATTTATCAGAGCAAGAGTGAAAAAGAAGCCGGTGGCAGTGACGAGCCCCTTCCAGCCTCCGAGAGCACAGTTACTGCAGGCAGTCCTTACTGCTGCAATTCTGTGATCAAGTTCATCCTGTTGCTCTTCTTCTTCTTTATCTGAAAAACATAGAAGAAATAACAGAAAATTTAGAAATGAGAAGGGATTGGCCTGGAAGTGTTTGAATGTAGCATAATTTACCAATGGTGACAACATGATATAGTCGAATTCATTGCAGTATAAAACAACAATCATTCCCTCTATAAAACCGAAAGTGAACTTCAAGGCTTTGACACAACTCTTACTCGTTAAATATTAATATTAATGTTTATTTCATTCATTTTTAATGTTTATTAAGTCGCCTCAAACATAAGCTCGAGCTCATTTAAAAGACACTTGTAATACCATAGTATTTGGCTTGTCTCATTGAGCCACCAAAAAAAAAAAAAAGAATCACTTGGCCAAAACACAATTTTAATTGAAAATAAATAAGAAACAAACAAGAATAAATTGTTGGACAAAAAAAAAAGAATAAAGTATTTTTTCGAATCTTATAAAATAAAGGACGAGGATCCTCTCCGGATCCTCTTTGTGGGGATCCAAAGATCAATCAATCGTATCCGTACGTTTATCGTAAATCGTGCGGTCAGTTTTCGTTAAGTACTATTTATATTCAATTTTAAATTTTAAATTCAAAATAATTTCTAACCGCATGATGTACGATGAACGGACTCGATTGATTGATCATCCGGATCCCCACAAAGAGGATCCGGAGAGGATCCTATTCCTAAAATGAAATCACCATAAAGCAATAAAGACGCATTTCGAAAAACCATCAAACCAGACACTTAGGCCATCTCCAACCGAAGGGTCAAGAGGGCCAAAAATAGCCCGAAAATCGTCTCCAACCAAGAGCTAGGCCAGAGGGCTCGTGGGCCCCACGGAATCTGAACGGGTCAGAAGGCCAACCGGTTGGCCATCTTCAATCAGCTAGCCAGCCCGCTGGCTAGCCCTTTTTTTTTTTTTTTTTTGCCTTTCCACTTGCCCAACCCGGTTTCATTTTTGTTTTTTTTGTTCTTTCAGGCCACTTTAAGGCTTTCAATTTTAGGTCTCAGCCCACTTTTTTGTTTTTTTCTTAACAGCCCTTTTTGTTTTTTTGACCTTTTTTTTTTAATTTCTAATTTTTTCCAACACCATTTCTCACCTTTTTTTTTCACCATTTCATACTGTCTTACCTCTTTTTATTTCAATTCTTCACATTTCATACTATAGCCCTTTAACCCTCAGTTGGAGATGGTTTTTTGTGACAGGGCTAAAACGAGCCATCTTGCCCTTTAGCCCTTGGTTGGAGATGGAGGCAAATATGGTCATGTAATGTTCATTAAAATATTAATATCTTGGAGGGTCAGAGGGCTAAAACGAGCCCTCTGGCCAACCTTCGGTTGGAGATGGCCTTACGAGCTGCTAGCAGAACAAAGTATTCCTTGCAAATGAGAGATTTTTCAGTGTGACCGGCACACGAGATGGTACATCACGTGTCACTATACAAATGGTGGGATATGTGTGTTAAAAAGTTAATAACTTAAAAAATAAAATTTCTCACAATTTACATAAAAACACATGGTGTACCACTCGTGTTCTCGTCACAATAAAAAATTTCTCCTTGCGGACGCTACTTCAAGATACTTTAGGTCTAGTTCTAACCGAATTAGGTACGGGGGACATGAAGGCATCATTTTTATCCCTCATTGTGGTCCAACGATCAACACTTATACGAGGGTAGTACTATCCACCCACCAATTTTTATTTTCCACATACCTCTTTCAATTTTTCGATCGTTGGATTAAATTAAATAGAAAAGATTAATGATAAAAAAATAATAAGGATGTGTGAATAGCACTATCATTCTATTATCCTATGATATTTTAATAAAACAATATTCCAACTATCCTTCCATTACCCTATGATATTTTAATAAAACAACTAGCATTTGCCTACACATTTTGTGTGTATGAATACATTTTTTTAGAAAATGAGAAGGAGAGAGAGAGAGAGAGAACGTGGGGGGGAGTGAGACTTTTTTTTTTTAAATTTTAAATATTAGAGATATTTTAACATCACCTATAGGTGAGGCTTCAATAAAAAACAGTAAAATTTGGACTTGTGAAATTACATTATTGCCCATCATTTTTTTTTTGTGATAGAAGACTAAATAATCTTTTTACCCTCTTTTGGTTGACAAAGATGATTTCATTAATTAGTAGAGATATTCCAACAAAAACAACTTAACAATTTTTCTTATTAGAATCCAATAAAAAGTAAAAAAAAAAAAAAGATGCCAAATAAGAATAAAAGAATCACTTTATTTTTGCCAAAAAAACATAAAAGTCCTTACTATATTAACCGCCTAATGAGAATAAAGGGGAAAAATAAAAATTTATTGGGCTCTAATTAAATAAAGGGCCTATTTAGCATATTCTTAACCGTTTGGGGCCCACAAACAAAAACATAATATTCGCACGTACAAGTAAGCTTAATTAGCGAAACCCTAACTCATTCGGTATCACATTCACGTAGACCCTCGCGCACCCTGGGGAAATCGATGGCGCGTAGAACAGAGGCGGCGACGACGGCGATGAGAAGCAGCCAATGGAAGAGGAAGAGGAAGAGGAAGAGGGAGCGGATGTCTACGATAAGGTACCTTGTACCCTCGCGCCTCTATATATATACGAGGCATTAGGCGTGGGGTTTCTTGAGGAATAGCCAAATCACACAAACCCTACGAAGAGCCGAGAAGTACGAAACCCTAGACGAAGGCAATGAAGCGACGCGGAAGAGAAAACTCGTTCTACGAACAGGAAGAAGATCCAGAAGAGGCCCTTTTTGATGACGAAGACGGAGAAGAGAAGGAGGAGGAGCGACGAGGAGGAGGCTCTGATCGTAAAAGGAGGAGATCGGATCGCAGAGAAGATTTCGCATCGAAGTTTTTGGATATTGAAGCCGAGGTCGATAGCGAAGAGGAAGACTATGAATCTGAGCCCGAGGACGACGGCTTCATAGCCCAACCTGGCGACGATCCAAACCCGAGTGATGGAGAAGATGATGACGACGTTAGAAGGGCGAAACACGGTTGGCCGTTGTTCCCGGAGGAATTGGAGTCGGAGGAAGATATTGAAGAATTAGAGAGAAGAGTTCAGGGGCATTTTGATTCTCACCAAATTCAGTTTGATGATGGTGATGATGATGATGAAATTGGGCAGCAAGCTCGGTTACCTTGCGTAAGGGACCCGAAATTGTGGATGGTCAAATGCGCGATCGGGCACGAGAGAGAGGTTGCTCTCTGCTTGGCGCAGAAGTGCATCAATCAAAAATCAAATCCATCTCATATGATCAGGTCTGCAATTGCTCTTGATAATCTGAAAAATTACATATATGTTGAGGCAGACAAAGAAGCCCATGTGAGAGAAGCTTGCAAAGGCATGCGCTATGTGTTTGCTGCCCAGAAAATTGTTCTTGTTCCTATTAAGGAGATGGTAGGTGTCGTTTCAGTGGAGAGAAAACCCTCCGTTGATATTTCGGTGGATAGTTGGGTGAGGATGAAGAGGGTAAAGATGTATGAAGGGGACCTTGGCAGGGTTGTGGATGTGGATGATGTGAGGAGGAGGGTTACTGTGAAATTGATTCCAAGGATTGATTTTCCGGAACTTGCGAGGAAATTGGAGGGACTAGGCCTACAAAAGAAGAGATTTGTTCCTCCTCCTGCACGGTTGATGAACGTTGATGAAGCTGAAAGAGTACTGGGGATTCAGGTAAAGGAGACAAGAGATCGGGCTACGGGTGAATACTTTGATAAGATTGGTGACATGAAGTTTAAAGATGGGTTCTTGTATAAGACCGTGGCAATGAGTTCGATCAGCTGGCATAATGTAAATCCTACTTTGGATGAACTTGAAAAATTTAGAAAACCTGCAGGGAATGAGAATGCCGATCGTGGCGAAGATATGTTTTCGAACCGAAATAAAGGAGAGTTTATGAAGGGTGATGCAGTTGTGGTGGTGAAGGGAGATCTGATAAATTTGGCGGGGAGGGTTGAGAAGGTTGAGGGAGGGAATGTTCATATGCGACCCGACATGAAAGGCCTTCCAGAAACTCTTGTGATAAACAAGAACAATCTTTGCAAGTACTTTAAAATTGGGAATCATGTGAAGGTTACATCTGGTAGTCAGAAAGGTGCTGCTGGCATGGTTGTGAAGGTTGATCAGCAACATGGGCTGGTCACCATTATAACTGATAAAACCAAGAAACATGTTTGCGTGTTCTCTGACGATGTTGTGGAGAGTTCTGGTGCTACTGGTGATGATGCAAATGGTGTTTCTAGTTTCTCAAGATTTGGCCATTACAGAACTCCGAGCAAGTTTTCTGGAGGTGGAATAAGAGGGCCTGATGCTAATGGTTTGGATGCAGGGACTAGGGTGAAAATTCGGCAGGGTGTTTATAAGGGCTACCGTGGTCGTGTTGTAGAGGTCAAAGGACAAAATCTGCTGGTTGAATTAGAGTCCCAAATGAAGATTGTCACAGTTTATCGTCGAAGTTGTGTTTCTGATTCTGATAACTTTGCCGCGGTTGGAACACTGTATCGCTATGGCAATGGCATGAGAGGGGCTGAGACTCCGATAAGAGATCCCAGAGCAACTCCGCTCCATTCGTTCATGACTTCTCCGATGAGAGATCCTAATGCAACTCCGCTCCATTCGTATATGACGACTCCGATGAGAGACCCCAGAGAAACTCCTATCCATGATGGCATGAAGACTCCAATGCTCTACTGATTTTCAGCTTTTAAGATTTCTAGTTACGTTTGAGTATTAGTTTTTATGTTTTTTGTTAAGCCCTTTGAGACTTTGAGTATTAGGGGGGTGTATTCAATTAGGATTTCGAGAGAGTTTCAGGGAATTAATAATTCCAGATGTATTCAATTGGGAATTTAAAAGTCTTGGTGTATTCAATTGAGATTCTTAAAGACTTCTTACAATTCCCTATAAATTTAGGTGTATTCAATCATAACTTTTAGAAAGTCTCTAAAAGTTTAGGTGTATTGAAAAAGAAAGTGGATTTGAACGGATTTGTGATTTGGTGGATTTTGGAGGATTTCAAGGTGATATGTATAAATACCAAAGAGCTTGGCAAATCTCCCCTCAACCCTAGAAACTTTGTGAGATTTTGAGCGTGCTGCTCTTTCCTCCAGAGACCGTCTTCTCCTCTCCAGAAACATCGGGCTCCAAGGTAAAAAATTTCTCACCTTGTACATGTTATCTTTTTTTCTCTCCTTCAAGCTTCATGATTTTTCTTGTTTTGATAGTGTTGTTCTAGGGTTAGGGTTTTTCTGGTTACTTTGGAGTTAAGGTTTTTCTTGTTAGGGTTAGGGTTTTTCTGACCATCAAACTTTTTGAAATTCATGTATATTGTGAAGATACAAGTATTGATTTTACTGTTTTGATAGAAAAGTAATTGAGTTTCTGGTTTGATTACTTTGGAATACAAGTATATACGTTACTATTGGGTTAGGGGTTTTATTTTACTGTTTGGAATTCAAGTTTGTATAGGTTGTCTCCCTTCTGCATCCCATGCCAAAAAAAATTTCTACTTGTGCAGCATACTATTTGCAGTCAGAATCTTGATTGACTAGAAGGGTCTTGCAATCACTAATCTTTTTCTTTTCAAGTGCAGCACTTTTGCAACCTCATTTTTTTTCTTTTTATCTTAAATAATAAAAAATTATTTCATGCCTCAAAGTTTTTTTTTTTTTAGCCGAAACATGGTAGGGTGAAGTTGTTTCCTTGATTTTTCAACCTTTGTATCTAGTCCAGTCCTGATCAGCTTGTACTTGGGCTCGTTCTTCTTGGCATTCTTTACTGTATCATAAATCAAATCGAAACCAGAGGACTTCCCCCTCCAAAATGGGTGCGGAACTTGAATACGAAGATGGAATTTGGGTCCCTCACCTCTGAAAACATTGTCTATACAAATAATTTGTCACTCCAAAAGTTGTTGAGTTTCTGCTTTCTCTATTCTTTTAAAATATTTCTTGCTCACTTATATGACTAATTAATCTTTTATTATCTTATAGGGAGTTCTTCGCAAGGAATGTTGTTCTGATGAATTTCCAATTGAACTAGAAGATGAAGAAAATGATGATGAACTAGGTAATCAAACTCAAGAGCAACAACGACAGATTGCTAATGCATGGAGAGCTGGCATAGCTACAAATATGTGGACAGATGTTGTGAGCGATAGCAATCAAAGATGAGAAATAGAATTAATTGTTTTTACGGATTGGAGTATGCAATTTGTGTTTGAAAAACTTTGATAGCTAGTTTATTTTGTAAGCCTTTAACTTTCAAGATTTTGGATGCCAATGTTTAATTTCACTTTGATGGCTACTTAACATTGCATGTGAACTTGGTATTGCGATTTGTATTAGTAGGATGAAACTGATTTTGGCTTGTAAAGGGAAGGAAATTGTTGATCAAATTCTCTGAAATTCTCTAACCCCATGTAAAATATTCTCTCACAATTCATGTGAATTCTCTGGAAGTTATAATTTAATTCACTCAAAATCTCTGGGAATTCATTTTTTTTCTCTCAAACTCTCTTAAATTCCGTAGATTTAAATTCCCTGAAACTCTCTCAAAATCTTAATTGAATACACCCCCCTTAGTTTGGCATTTTGCTAATGTCAAAACTTTAATATTTTTGTATTAAGGGAATAAATTTTAAATATCATCCAACTTTATTATAAATTGGAGGGTCCCAGTGACTATTCTGAGTCGTTTTCATTTCTAAGCACAGAGAAGTGAGTGTAAGTCGTTATCATTTTCCGAACGGAAAACCCTCATATCATTATACCAAATCAATCCTTTTATGTATTTTTTAGAAACCCCGATTTATTTTTATCGAAGGCAACTTATTAGGAGAAGTGAGGTGTTGAAATGACCGAAATAATTCTGAACATAAGTCATGTACAACTTTTTCTAGGTTAATTTTGGAAAATTAGTATATGACAAAAATCACTTAAAATTTTAATTCATATAAAATTTTAAAAATGATTTATAAATTCATATAACATTTTAAAAAATTTCAAAAAAATTTCATTGAGTAAATAAAGACTACTGTCTGCGACAAGTATTTGGAATTATATGTTTGTCTGCCTCCATTGCCATCGAGGTTGAATAAATAAATAAAAAATATAGATTTCGAACTTTCAACCCAAACTTAAATGTACGAAACGAACATCGGCAGGTATTTGCTAATTTTTGTTTCAACGAAGAAAAAATGAGCACAGTTATGCTACAATCAAATACAGAGTTCAAACTTGTGAAAAAAAAAAAAAAAAAAAAAAAAAAAGGTATTTCTAAAGGAACAATGAAGAGAGGATCTCCTATTCTCCAAAAATTGCTGCCATCTTCTGTCGCTTTTGATCTTTCCCACCACCATGACAAGAACATTGTGATTTCGCTCCTTCAAGGCAGCTCCGTGTATGATTAAACGCCCGGTAAGCTTTGTACAAGTACACCAGAATCCCGAAACCAACGAACGCGCAAGTACAATCCATGAATGTGTCAGTTTTGATCATTGAGGTGTCAGATGTCTGTAATATAAAAAATACTTGACGACTTCATATGAGGAGATGACTATGCCAACAGAAGGGCCGGCACGACCAACACGGGGAACAACTCCCATGAACAACCCCTTCATCCTTCCGTCCCTATTAAACACAAAAAAGTACGAGGCCATGGTTGGTTAAAAACAGAGAAAAATGAACATTAATTTAGGGAACTGAAATCATGTGATTGATGGCTTATATTGCGGTTAGAAGTCTCATGTACCTCCAAATTTCAAGCAACGTTTTTCTTGTTGTCATCATCAATGCTCTTGCAGGATCCTTCTGCAAAAAGAGAACTGTTAAAATTCAAACAGTTCATCTTTTTAATTTTGGGTGCGCTTGAATCTCGTGAATAAGTTCGATAGCACATTTAGGATTGCTTCACTGTTTCTTTCAGTACAATGACAAGAAAGGAAAGGAAACAAAATCATGGTGAAGCTTATTTTAGAAAAATAACCTCTATTTGTCGTCGAGTTTTTGCCACATCAAGTGGACATGTAGCAGCAGCTGCAAGGCTTCCTGCAACAAATCCTGCAGAGAAATTTGCCCCGAGGACACTGGCTGCGCTGGGTTCATCACCCACCAGACCAAGAATTCTTCGCCTGATCTGCACAGAAGGGGCAAATGAACAAGTTGAATCAAGTTGTGTACACCTGCTGGTGCAAGGCGTAAAAGAAAATCAGAAGGTAGGTTTTGAATTTTCTTGAAATATGTGACTCACTGGCTCAAGGGTTGACCAACAGATTGCAGAAAAAGGAACATCGCGGGTAAGTTGAGCCCCAAGGCCAGTCCACAAGAGGCGATAGTTTTGAACTGTTACAGAAAGAAAAAAGGAAGGCCATCAATAATCTATTTTAACTAAAAGGCGACCTTATAACTATTCTCAGCGAAATCAGCTGCAAATCCAATTACTTATGACAGATGGAACGGCAGAGAATAAATCAAAACTATAAGTAGGGAGTTCACATACAGTTTTGAAGGGGGGTTTTGTTCTTGACAGGGTCAATGACCCTATTCAGCGTCCCCCAAACTCCTGGAGGCTTCACACCGGCTTGAGTTTCCCTGAATGCCTACATTTAAAGAAGGGACAATGAGAAATTTCAATTTTGGGAGAAAAGAAAAGACAAACGTTATCATCCACATAGAGTAGTTCTCCTTACATAATCATCAAGATAAGTAGTCAATACATGAATGACAGTTTATCAAGGATTTGGAAAACATGATCTGGTATTTAAGCAAAATATGTAGTTAGTCATCTTCTTGTCTGATGCTAATTGTATTTTTATGCCGCAGATTCTCAATAACAACTGTTATAATGTGAGGTCTGCATAAAAGATAAACTAGGGCATCAAATCTACATATAAGATACCTGCATGCGCGTCCTTGCCAGCTCAACAGGGTAACAAGAAACGCAAGCTAAGGATCGTGCTATTGACCCTGCAACTAATGGCACATATGGTGTTAAACTTGGAGCATTCTGAGTCGTGAAATCTTCCATCCAATTGCGGAAAATGTCATAACAAGGCATGTAGATCCCCACCTGATCGACAAATAGAAAAAGTAACTACTAGCAACATTACTTCCAGAACAAAGTGCATGGGATCTAACGCTGCAAGGAACCATTTAGATAAAAGAGGTAATCATTGGAAAGAGGGAGACTTACAGTTGGCATGGCCAATGTTAAGCTTGCAGTAGTGCCTCTCCAGAGTCTCCAAAATCCTTCCTGCACCAATTTATTCCTGTGAAACCCCTCTAATATTATTAAAAAGTTTGCCTACAAACTCAAAGACGATGACCTAAATATACAGATAGTCCCTTAATGGCGATACATTAGGCACATGGACAAGGCAACGAAAAGTGTCTTAACATGAAATTTACCCAGTTACTCTCTATCTAAGACTGTATACAATACTTTCAATCTGTCCGCAATTAATGAGAAGAGAGTGAGTAGCTTTTATTATAATGTTAATTAAAAAAACATATGCCTGGTTTAACCTATGAAACAAATATTTGAGGTCGACACTTCACATCACAATATGACAGGAGCACTCTATTTGACTGCAAAGGTTATTTAAGGATAGATTGAACTACAAAACACAAAGGAAGATAAGTCACCCCTTTTTGGGACATGAATATACTACATAAACATAAATGTATGCATCCACTAACCTGGCGTATGACTTTGTACAGCACATCCAGTGTTCCTTTATACTGGTTACACTCTGGAGGGCAGACAGTCTTGGATCCAAGTATTGAGCTTGTGCGTGGCATGGAAGATCTCAAATCTGAAAGCATCTACAGACGATCCCAAAGCCAAAATGTAAGGTGCTTCAGTACAAGGAAATATCCGTACATGAAACCAGCTAGCCATGATTCAAGCTCAATGAAAGCAATTAAGAATTGAAGATGAACTCAATAAAGGAGGTACTACTAAACTAATGAACTCAATAAAAGAGGTACTACTAAACTAAGTAATCGAAAACCAGTTGTGTACATACCGCGTTTGATTCTGCGCAAGCCACATCACATAGCCCCTGATAAGGAACTCCAGCAGCCTGTGCTTGCAACCTTGTCTGAAGGCAATGCAACAAACAATGCATAACACCAATCAATTTCCATAACACAAACCTCAAGGTTAGAGAGCTTTCTAAATATGCAACCTTCACAAATGACTAAAATTTTCAGGCAAACACCAATCAGTTCAAAAGGGTAATTTCTAAACCAACAAAATTACCCTTTTACTAATTCACAACAGCAAAAATATATGATTTTTTCATAAGGGTTCTAAGAAGAATACAGAATCTCAATCACAGCATATGCAAAATGGGAAAAAGTGTCCAAAAGATGAAGAAATGGACAAATTTAAATACAACGAATCCAAAAAAAGGAAGAGAAACAGCAGAACCTTGGCAACGTCAAGAGGGTTAACGAGAATCGCAGAGACGAAGGCGGCGCCGGCGGCGGATAAAGACCGCTCGCCAAAACCCAAATTGGCGTCGGAAACACGCATGGAATGGAACAGTTTCTGCTGCTCTTTGGCTTCTCTGAACATGGTATCTACGTTTCCTTCGAAATCAACTCTGCTGGCGGCCGCCGTGGTCAACCACGAGGGCAGGCCGTGCCTTGAACCCACCATTTCCTCCTCCTCCTGGTCTTTGTCGGTCTGTCCTGCAGAAAGTCCGGAGATTTATTTAATATATGGAAGAGAGAGACTGAAATTTTCATGGGGAAGACGCGAGAGAGTGCGTCATTGCGTATGTGTTCTATACTTCGATGTATAATTCGTGGCGTGGAGCAGAGGGCGCCAAACAAATTGGGGCTGCTGTGCTGTGGATGTGGATTCCAATGGGAGAAATTTGAGTGGGCTTTTAAAGCAGTTCCACACCTAAAAAAAATACACTAGCATCCAGCTTATTTAATCTATTCAATGAATAATGATAGATCCTAATAAACAGTAATAGGTCGAATGCATCTCTATCCCTAAAAAAAATAGTCTAGTCAATTTTATTAAAATAATATATTTATTTTTAATTTCTACGAGGAAGACACAATGAAGAAAAACAAAGTCACAAAATCCCTCGCATTCCACTTCATCAACGCCTTCGCTTCGACTCTCAAACCCTTGGCCCTTCTCAGCGCGTCGACCTCCTTCAACAAATCGAACTCCAACCCCTTCTTCTTCAGCTCCTCAATGCACTTTCCAGTTCTTATCCTTATTTTCTCTCTCCAACAACTTCTCCAAGTGCCCCTCCATGTCGCTTTTATACCTTATCGCCCAAATGATCCCCAGCGAGAAGTAGAGAGAGCAGAGCGACGGGATCCAAGACCTGCGGCACGTGAACCCGTGCGGGTCCCGCAACGAGGAACTGAAGAGAAGAGTGAGAGCTTTGGAGTGGAAGAGGAAGAAGAAGATGAAGAGCATTGTGATCTCCTTTTGAACCGAGTCGATTTGGGACTCCTTGATATTAGGATTTCAGCTTGCTGACGTCATACGAGCTAGTCCATGGCTCTGTCAATTTTGGGTTGGCCTAGAGACCAGCTTGGACTGGGTGCCAGCCTATCTGTTGGGTTGGAGTGGAATGACTAGGTGTCGGGCCAATAATTTGGTTGGGTGCTGGCCTATTTGTTCCTCGGTGGAACTGCTCTTAAGACTTATTGTATTCGGGTTAAAACCAAGGACATATTCACTCTTTCGTATTCAAGTATTGAATAATTTGATTTCACTCGTGCTCAAATTTTGATGTAATTGATTTACTATTTAATAGTCAGATATGATATTATCTCTTTTTTATTCTATATTTGATTGTTAGATGATAAATGTATTAATAAATGCACATAACATAATTGTGCTTCTTTAGTTCAATCATTTTTGGAAAACCCTCCCTCTAAAGTAATTCCATTTTCTCTAATAGCGCGTTTACGTAAGGATAATGAGAATCAAAAAAGGAAATTGAATTCCGATTATGGATTACTCCGATGTTTACTAAATACTGGGGAATCAATAGTGTGGTGGACCCCACCCGAAAAAGGAATGCAATTCCTGAAATTGGAGGAGTGGGATTCCCTGGATAAATGAGGTATTTGAATTCTAGGAGGGTGAGGGAATCAGGAATGCATTTGCCCTCATTCACATTATGCACAACTCCATGCATATACCGAAGAGAATAAACTACAATTTGAGCGATAAAATTTAAATATTAAAGTAAATACTTAAATTTATAAAAAAAAATACAAATAAACAAAAGCATTTTAGTGTGTATATGAAATAAAAAGCAATTTAATTTTTTTTCTTACTATTATATATTATATCAAATTTTATTAAAAAAAACTATATAAAGTATTTGATTTAGGACAAAGGCATTTTAATAATCATATTAGTTTATATTTCGATTTTGCTGAATTAGTAAACAACTTTATGGAATTAGTATAATTTTTATTCCGATTCCATAACATTTAAGTAAACAGCTTCATCATGAATCTGATTCTGACTTCTCCTCATTCCAACTTCTCCTCAATTCAATTCCTCTTATTTTCATTACAGTTACGTAAATGCGCCATAAGTGTAATGTTTACTCAATTCATGCTATCTACAGTCAACTTAGTTGATTTTGGTCATTGATTAGTACCTTTGTCCAGTTTTTTATGCACAGCTTGGATTGTTGAAAACTAAATTCATCTCCAACTGAACAAGTTAAGGCATCTCCAATGAGAATGGCTAAAGGTCTAAAAGTAAAAAAAATGGTTAGAACTGTCTAAGACCATCTCCAAAGAAGACGTCAAATCCTAAGTGGAATGTCATGTAATTAAATTTGAAGGTAGGAGCAATCTTCAACCGATATATCAATTCTATGTGGATTGACATATGAGTTTTCATATGTCAAATTTGATAGAAGAGAAAAGGTGATGTCAAATATTTTTTTAATTATTTTATTATGTAAGTCTCATTAATGTACTAATTATAGATCTTGAAAATTTATTTTAATTGATTTCTTTTTAAAATGGATCCTACAAATATCATTTATAACTAAAAATATATATCGGTTGGAAAAAGAGAAAATTTGACATTGTAATGTTAGTCATCAAATTAACATTTGACATTTATCTTTTGACATCTCTATTGAAGATGCTCTAATAACCCTCTCCAATCAAAAGGCCATGTTTCGGACAAAAGGACATCAGACTGATAGTACCTAAACTACCCTTATTAAAAACCCAACTCATTAACCAAACATGCCCTTAATTATTAAAAATCAAAACCCTAACCAGTCCATCTTCTCCATTTGTCTCTCTGTGTAAACCTCTTTCTATCTTCCCTAGTCATCCTAACTACCTGTATGTATATTTACTTTACAAGTCTTTTATGCTTCCTGTTATGAATCTTTCTAAAGAGTTAGTCTTGAAAATGGAATAAAGAAAATTAGGGAGTTATAACTTATAAGTACTTCTTTCGGACCCTAAACACCATTGACACTGGCGTATTTGCATTTGCACTGGAGAAACTCTCCTATTAGATGTCAGAACATAGTATTCTGGAATTAATCCCCCTTCTGGTAGTCTTTGTTTTTTTTTTTTTTTTTTAAATCAGGAAGAGAACTTTCATTATATTAAAAACTAGTATAAGGGCCCAAAAAGAGCAAGGTAAACAACATAAAGTAAAAGGCCTAAGCAAAATGAGAGTCACAACCAAGATACAACGTGAGATCCACATAAGCTTAGGCTTTAAGGCTGAAAAAACAAAAAACAAACAATCCTAATCTCAAGCAGCATAAATCAGATCGACGCCGCAACCACATCCTCAGAGGAAGTCAAACTCTGAACCGAGAAAGTAGACCCCAGATCCAAATCCCTTCACTAATCCCTGCAAATATATACAAATAAAGTATCTTAAAATGAGGCCGAGGGTATGTAAAATACCCTTATTGTGATGAAGGCCACAAAAGACTTGGTCCCGATGGGGATCCGGCATGCCTGTTGGGAGAGGGGGAGTAAGGGAGGGAAGTGGATCTTATATTCAATTTTTTATCGGATCTCGTCAATCGGAGCACATGGTGGGTGGGAATGAAATATCACGCCTAAGGAAGAGGAAGGAAGGAAAATTAAAAGATAGAAAGTAGTAAAAGCAGGTGAAAAATGTTGGATAAGGGGCATGAAGCCCGAGATAGTTGAGACTCGGCTCAAGAAAAACTGAGATTAAACTCAGGGGAGAACGGGAATTAAAAATGAAGGAAGAAAACTAGAAAATGGGAAGGAAGAGGAGGAGGGATGCAGGGAGGGGGAGGAGCAGAGGAGATGAGAAGGGAGGAAAATACTTGACGACTTTATGTGAGGAGATGACTATGCCAACAGAAGGGCCGGCACGACCTACACGGGGAACAACTCCCAGGAACAACCCCTTCATCCCTCATTCAACACAAAAAGTACGAGGCCATGGTTGGTTAAAAATAGAGAAAAATGAACATTAATTTAGGGAACTGAAATCATGTGATGGCTTATATTGAAGTTAGAAGTCTCACATACCTCCAAATTTCAAGCAACTTTTTTCTTGTTGTCATCATCAATGCTCTTACAGGATCCTTCTGCAAAAAGAAAACTGTTAAATTCAAACAGATCATCGTTTTAATTTTGGGTGCGCTTGAATCTCGTGAATACATTCTGTAGCATATTTAGGATTGCATCACTGTTTCTTTCAGTACAATGACGAGAAAGGAAAGGAAACAAAATCATGGTGAAGCTTATTTTAGAGAAATAACGTATATAGACTGTTTATCGTTGAGTTTTTGCCACATCTAATGGACACGTAGCAGGTGCAGCTGCAAGGTTTCCTGCAACAAATCAGAGAAATTTGCCCCGAGGACACTGGCTGAGCTGGGTTCATCACCCACCAGACCAATAATTCTTCGCCTGATCTGCACAGAAGGGGCAAATGAATAAGTTGAATCAAGTTGTCTACAACTGCTGGTGCAAGGCATAAAAGAAAATCAGAAGGTAGGTTTTGAATTTTCTTGAAATAATGTGACTCAATGGCTCAAGGGTTGACCATCAGATTGCAGAAAAAGGAACATCGTAGGTGATTTGCGTTCCAAGGGCAGTCCACAAGAGGCGATAGTTTTGTACTGTTACAAAAAGAAAAAAGGAATGCCATCAATAATTTATGAGAAATTTTATTTGAACCCAATTTATGTATCTCTACACCCTACTAATAAGTTTATTTAGCAAACTGCCAAATTTGCCCTTCGATGGATGAAAATGAAAAGGAAAAAAAAATTATTAGAACTCAAAACCCATAGACCGTCGACACACTTTGTTTATCTTTACACCCACTCCCCCATTTTTTTTCCGGTGAACCAAACCACTTCTCCTCGATGTCATCGACGACCACCATCCTCCTCCTTTTTATTTTTATTTCCGCTCCCTCTTTTCTCTTTCCTCTTGAACCGAATGGAACTGCAATGCTCCACCGGCTTAGCTGTCGACAATGACTTTGATGTATGTTACTGCGCCAACTCCCTTCCTTACGAACAAGGATTGTCTGCCCTCCTAGTTGTGGTGCCCTTCCATACCCTCATATTTTGTGCGGCCACGGTTAAATCACGTTAATATTTTATATTTTTATTGTTTTTTGTCTTATTATCTCATTAAAAATTAATATAAAATGTTGACGTGGCTTAACCGTGACCGCACAAAATAGGAGGGCATGGAAATGCACCAAAACTAGGAGGGCAGACAATCCTCGTCCCTTCCTTACGGACTCTCTTTCTTTCCCCGTCAGCCTGTCAGTTGGAACCTGTAGCTTCCCTTCATTAGTTGTTTATTCCCCAAGCTGTTGACATTTAATCCCACTCGGTTGATAACAAAACCAAAATACTAATTCTCATCGACTTAATTGACTTAATAATAATGCTCCATATATATTAGTTTATCAAATTAATAGGCATCGGGAAAAGTTAACCTAACAAGAAAGAGAGAGAGAGAGAGAGAGAGAGAGAGAGAGAGAGAGAGAGAGAGAGAGAGAGATGAGAGCAACGGTGGTTAACTGCGTTTGGGTTTGGGTTCACCCACAAAAATGAGGGACTGGGTGTAAAGATCAAGTGTGCTGATGGTTGATGGGTTTTGTGTTCTAATATTATTTTTTTCCATTCACCTAAGGGCACATTTGGTAGTTTATTAGGAAAGAATTATTAATTGGGTGTAGAGATACATAACATGGGTTCAAATAAAATTTCCTTAATTTATTTTAACTAAAAGGCGACCTTAGAACTACTCTCAGCGAAATCAGCTGGAAATCCAATTACTCATGAGAGGTGGAACGGTAGAGAAATAAATCAAAACTAGAAGTAGGGAGTTCACATACAGTTTTGAAGGGGGGTTTTGTTCTTGACAGGGTCAATGACCCTATTCAGCGTCCCCCAAACTCCTGGAGGCTTTACACCTCCTTGGGTTTCCTGAATGCCTACATTTAAAGAAGGGAGAATGAGAAATTTAAAATTTGGGAGAAAAGAAAAGACAAACGTTATCATCCATATAGAGTAGTTTTGGGAGAAAAGAAAAGACAAACGTTATCATCCATATAGAGTAGTTCTCCTTACATAATCATCAAGATAAGTAGTCAATACATGAAGGACAGTTTATCAGAGATTTGGAAAACATAGTGTCGTTTTTAGGCAAAATATAGTTAAAAAATTAATTAGTAAACATTGGCCAATAGTCATCTTCTTGTCTGATGCTAATTGTATTTTTATGCCGCAGATCCTCAATAACAAGTGTTTTAATTTGAGGTAGACTTACTGACATGACACTCATGGGATTGGTCAAGAGGTGCTGCATAAAATATCAATTAGGGCATCAAACCTGCTTATAAGATATCTTACAGGTAAAAAGTTTGGAATTTGCGAGAGCTTTTTATAAAAACTGTTTTTATTGTGTTGTGAATAAACAGCTGTAAAATAAAGTTATTGAATGTTTAATGAACTTTTTGTGTAAAAGTGCTTTTAACAAAAAAACAGTGTATGAGTGTTTGGTAAAATTTTATAATAAAGTTGATGTAAATATGTTAGATGACTCAAAAGGATATAGTATTTAATATAATGTAATAATTGCTAAAGAAAATAATGCAAGGTCAAAGATTGTCATTTTGATGTTCTAACTTTTTTGATAAGTTGTTTTTTCCAAAGTAGCATAGCCCCAAACCAGCCTTGAACCGAATTAAGATTTGTCGTGGTGATAGTCTCAGGAAGGGTAGGCAGACGTAAATCAACTGCTTTTACAACCTTTCTTTCTTACTATTTTTGCAGTATAGTTTTCTATGTTTTTTAAGGTATATTTTGGATTTGGTTCCTAATTATTAACATTCTTTGACAAAAAATATAATGGTATTCAAATTTGATCAAAGTTCATTGACTTTGTACACATCATTATATTACTAATAATATAAGCTCTTTGACTTTGTACACATCATTATATTACTAATAATATGAATAATTCTATGAGTAAATTGTAGCTATGGTCCATTAACTTTAACTCAATTGGAGCAATGGTCCCTCAACTAAAAATTCATTACCATTGGTTCCTCAACTTTAATTCAACTGGAGAAATGGTCCATTAACCTTACTTCAATTGTAGCAATGGTCATTCCAACATAACTCGTTTTGACAAAAATTTTGACGTAGTTGACAAAAATGATCATAATGACACACTTTGATGAGTTGAAGGACCCTAATTATATAAATGGTTATTCTAACATAACTTATTTTGACAAAATTTTGACGAAATTGATGAAAATGACTATAGCTATACATTTTGATAAGTTGATGGACTAATGGTAATGAATTTTTAGTTAAGGGACCATTACTCCAATTTGATTAAAGTTGAGGGACCATTGCTACAATTTACTCTACTTCTATATATTTGATATTAATTGTTTGACATGTTATGAGATTTATATAGGGGTTTTTAACGAAAATGTCACGGTACTGTTCACTTTAACGAAAAACCACATTTTTACACTAAAAAGTCAAACCTGATGCTATTCACTTTACCCTTTATTTTGTCCTTATCATTAAAATTCAAAGTTCTCAAACATTTTTCATTAGTTTTCCTATTTATATATGGCATATAAACCTCAATAAGGAATAGTTGTAGTATTGTGGGTCTTTGTGAATCATATTTATGTATACATATTAGAATTAAGGTTAGGGTTTACAAATTCCATCCTATAAATTGTATCGTTATCTTCCAAGCAAACCGTGAAGAATTAGGGTTAGGGTGTTTGTATTCAGGTTATTTGTGAGATAAATAATGAAGAAGAGAGTTCGGCGGACCTATCGATATGATCGATTTGTTCAGTTGAAGAAGGCGTATGTCTGCAACTTGGGAAGGAGAAGACGTTGGCCACAGGCCCACAAGCAATGAAGAAAAGAAACAACTCGGGAAAGAAATTGCGGGAAAATATTATTAAGGGTGATTGTTGCAGCTCGGTGGACCGAATCAGTGAGTTACCACATGAAATTATTGTTAGTACACTGTCACTCGTGTCACTAAGAGCAACTCCACCCATGAAGCCCTCCCCCTGGCAATCCACTATTCAATCCACCCTATTGAACAATAACTGCCTTAAATGAATAGTAACTACAATTAATGAACAGTAATTGTCATTTACATCTCCACCCTTGGAACCCTCCCCCTGGCAATAAGCAATTAAAATAATAGTTTTTTTTGTTTGTTTAAATAATAAAAAATTACAAAAACTCTCTCTCTCTCTCTCTCTCTCTGACACAAAAAAAATAAAAAATTGCAAAGCCCTCGGGCCACAGGCCCGTCGACTCCCCACCCCCCTTCGCTCGGGCTCCCACCGTCGCTCGGCCTCCACACGGCTGGACCTCTCTCCACCGGCCCTCGGGCCCTTTGTCTTCGCCTGTCGCCCGAGCAACCAGCCTCAGCTTGAGTTGCTCTAAAGGAAGCAGCAGCTACTGGTATCCTTTCTAGGGGATGGCGCTACGTCCAAGTCACTCTCGATCACATTCACTCAAAATATGCACAACTTGTCCGAGCAATTTGGATGAAATTTTTTTGAATCTTTTTGTTTTTTCAAGTCTGATTCCAGTCCTCGAAACTGTTTCACATGCCTCTCACATTCATGGAAGAAAATATCGATAATATCGGTGATATATCGCCGATATTATCGAATTTTGCCCAAGCCGATATTTTAACTGGTATCCAAGGGGTTTTCGTCCAAATTTCGCGATATTATCGCGAAATATCGGAACTGTGCACGTCGGAGACGAACGCCGGAGCTTCTACAGCTCCGGCCGACTGTAAAACAACCCCCTAGACTTCGATCTAGGTATGAACATGAAATAGAAGCCGAGAGGAACGTTTTTATAACGTCCGTTTGCCGTGAAACGGCCGGAGGTGTTTGAAAAGTTCTTCGACACCCACGGCCTCGCCGGAGATGGGTGTGCCTATTCCCGAGTCGATTTCATCCCAAAATCCTTGCAAAAAGACGAGATACAACTTCAATTTCATATCTAAGCTTCGATCTAGAACATAAAATGAAAAACCCAAAGCTTACCTAACCGGAGAAATTGAAGGAACTCACCGGAGCAGGTGCGATGGTGTGCGTGTGGGTCTAGGTGCAGAGAGAAAGGAGAGGTGTATGTGGGTCTCGGTGCAGAGAGAAAGGAGAAGGAGGAGCAGAAGGCTGTGGTGTGTGTGTGGGTCTCGGTGCAGAGAGAAAGGAGAGGGAGGAGAGAGATCGGAGAATGGAGAAGAGAGATCGAGAGATCTCTGTGTGTGTGTGTGTGTTTGGGAGAAGGGAGAAGAGAGATCGGAGAAGGGAGAAGAGAGATCGGAGATCTGTGTGTGTGTGTGGGGGGGGGGGAGAAGGGAGAAGAGAGATCGAGAAGGATCGAGAGAGACAGAGACAGAGGTCGTGTCTGCGTGTGTGATGTTTGTGTGCGTGCGTTGTGTGCGTGTGTGGTTGCGTGCGTTGTGTGTGTGTGTGGGTTCCTCCTGTCAGGAGGACACATGACTCACTCAGGATTCCCAACAAGTTTTACAATTATTTTGACAATTTTAGACCACTTTTACAATTATAACTTGTATTCTTTTCAGACCATGGATGGTGGCTTCATTCAAAACCGTGTGCCGATATTCTTTTAAAAGGTGGAGTACCAGAGCCATTGTGATATTCTTTCAAAGCTGCCATTGTGATATTCTTTCAAGAGGTGGAGTATCAGAGCCATTCAGAGCATTTTCGTTTCTTCTTCTTCCCTTACCCCTTTCAAAGTCATTCCAGATCCATTCCAGAGCTTGAACACAAAGAGTTCCATATTTAAAGTAAGTTTACAAACTTATATTTATATTCTTGTAATTTATACAACAACAAAAAAATTTGTGTGGACTCGTATGTTAATTTTTTTAAGTAATTAATACTTGCATGTTAGTTTTTGTAAGTAATTAAGTAATGTTAACATTTACATGTTAATTTTTTTAAGTAATTAATACTTGCATGTTAGTTTTTGTAAGTAATTAAGTAATGTTAACAATTACATGTTAATTTTTTTTAAGTAATTAAGTAATTTTGTATAATTATTCCCTAGGATAATTTTAATATGTTTAATGTTATTTATTATTTTATTTCCCTTACCATTTTCAAAGCCATTCCAGATCCATTCCAAAACTTGAACACAAAGGGTTCCATATTTAAGGTAAGTTTACAAACTTATATTTATATTATTGTAATTTATACAACAACAAATAAATTTGTGTGGACTCGTATGTTAATTTTTTTAAGTAATTAATACTTGCATGTTAATTTTTGTAAGTAATTAAGTAATGTTAACAATTACATATTAATTTTTTTAAGTAATTAAATAATGTTGTATAATTATTCCCTAGGATAATTTTAATATGTTTAATGTTATTTATTATTTTATTCATTAAATTAGATTATTATCAAATTGGATTATTATTCATTAAATTGGATTATTCATTAAATTGGCTTATTATCAAATTGGACTATTCATTAAATTGGATTATTATTAAATTGGATTATTATCAAATTGGATTATTATTCATCACTAAGTTTTATATTAGGATTATTTTTAAGATAATTGGATTATTATTCATTAAATTGGATTATTCATTAAATTGGCTTATTATCAAATTGGACTATTCATTAAATTGCATTATTATTAAATTGGATTATTATCAAATTGGATTATTATTCATCACTATGTTTTATATTATGATTATTTTTTTATCAAATAGGATTATTATTCATTAATATTAGGTTTTTTTTATTATCAAATTGGATTATTTATTAAATTGGATTATTATTAAAGTGGATTATTATTAAATTGGATTATTATCAAAAAGGAATATTATTCATCACTATGTTTTATATTAGGATTATTATTCATGAAAAATAATTATCATCATTTATATTAGGATTATTTATATTAGGATTATTATAAAAAAGGAATATTATTCATCATTTATATTAGGATTATTTTTTTATCAAATTGGATTATTATTCATTAATATTAGGTTTTATTATTCCATATTATTTTTTTAATTACTTAAATTTTTACAATCATTTTCTTTACTTCATATTTAATTCTTCTGTAGAATAACTTTATTATTTAGGTTCTCTTATATAACCGTCATCACTACTATATTTTTTGGCCAAAAAATATTTGTCTAATTTTCATGAAAAATAAATGTAGGTACATTTACGATGTCCAGTGGAGCTACTAAACGTGATCCAGCTTGGGAACATGGATACCCAATAGACGGAAACAAACATGGCACAATTTGCAAATATTGTGGTCAGGTAATGAAGAGTGGCAGAGTGACACGACTTAAGTACCATCTTAGTGGATTAGATCCAGCAAAAAATGTCCAACGATGCGATAATGTCCCCCCAGAAGTGAAGGCATTCATCAGCACATTATTAAAAAATAAAAAACAGCAGAAGGAAAAGATAACACAGGGAATGGAAAATATTTGAGCTGGGCTACGGGGAGAAGTCTATGGCCAAGCGATTGACAGTGATGATGATGACGATGAGGACGAATGTGATGATGACATGGGACCTGAAGAACGACGCAGTTTGAAACAAGCTTTACGTGCCTCCAAACAGTCAGCATGGGAAAGAGAACACCTTCATAAAATTCCTAATAGAGCACAAGGTTCCGGGACAAGTGGTGGTGCACAAATGAGACGGGGAGGCAGTCTTAGAGAATCACAACCAACACCACCAATAGCCCCAAGTTTATATAAGTCATCCAAAGCACGTCAAAAGAGTGTTTGGAGTTATTTCACTGGAGGTAATGTGAAGGAGGGAATGGGGCGTCTAATTAGCAAGTTCTTTATCTATGAAAATGTCCCTGCTGCGAAGGCATCATCACATCATTTCAAAAATATGGTAGTGGGATGTCAACAGGCCGGTGTTGGAGTACAACCTCCCACTCCCTATGAGATAAGAAACAAATATTTGGATATGGAGTATAAAGACATTGGCGAGTATGTTAACAAGTTGAGGTCAAAGTGGGAAACTAATGGTTGCACAATCATGTGTGACGGATGGACCGGCCCGACCAGATTGTCTATCATAAACTTCATGGTATACTCCAAGGGAAAGACAATTTTTTTGAAGTCTGTTGATGCTTCAGACCATATAAAGAATTACAAGTATATTTACAAATTATTGAGGGATGTAATCATGGAGGTGGGAAAGCATAATGTTGTTCAAGTCGTGACCGACAACGGTTCTGCATTTGTCAAAGCTGGAAAAAAGTTAATGAAGCATCATAATGTGTTTTGGACATCATGTGCAGCACATTATATTGATCTCATGTTTGAGGCAATGGGGAAGAGAGAGAATGTTGCTACTGTGGTCAAAAGAGCTAGAACGATCACAAATTATATTTACAATCACGGTTGGTTGTTGGCAAAGATGCGTGAATTTTGCAAAGGAGAAATTATTCGTTCAGCTACCACTCGATTCGCCACCAACTATATTGCATTAGACAGCCTACTCAAGAAGAAAGCAGGGTTGAAACAACTATTCACTAGTGACGATTGGGCCAACCACAATTTGAGCCGCTCAAATACAGGTCGTATGGTGGAAAGTATAGTGCTTGATCATGCTTTTTGGACTCAATCAGAACATGTGTGTCAAGTGTTTGAACATCTTTACAAAGTTTTACGGATCGTTGACACAGAAGTGTATCCTACTATGGGGGCAGTATATGAGTTGATGCGTGTAATGAAGGATGAATTGGAAAGAAAACATGTTGCAAGATGGGTCATAAAGATAATTGAAGACCGATGGTATAAAACATTATACCACGATTTGCATGCAGCAGGTATAAATTATGTCATAATTTGCAATTCATTTCTTTAGTTGCATAAGTATTATTTCTCTTATTAGAGTATGTGTTTCTTTGAACAGCATATTATTTGAATCTCCGATACCAATACAGTCCCGGTGTTGGAGATGATGGTAACCTTATACGTGTTGTACATAATGTATACTCTAAATTAGACCTTGCATCACCAGCAATTGGCCAATTTGGAAATGAGGTACACAATTACTTAAATTATAATAATTACTTTGTTGGATTAAACTAACACAATTTATTGAATTCAGCTAACATGGTTTAAAGATGCAAGAAGAACTTTTGGAGAACCAACATCAGTTGCTGCTCGAACAAATATGTCTCCTAGTGAGTATAAACATATTTCACTATAAGTTTATAATAGAATTTGTTGGAGTTATTAGGCTTATCAACATTGTTTTTCATTGTAGCTGAATGGTGGATCATGTATGGGACCGATGCACCAACTGTGAGAAAGTTAGCAATCAAAGTATTATCACAAACAGCTTCCTCATCTGCTTGTGAAAGAAATTGGAGCACATTTGCACTCATACACACAAAGCAAAGAAATAAGTTGGCTCATAGTAGTTTGGAAAAATTAGCTTATTGCTACTACAATATGAAGCTTCAAATTCGAGATAAGGAAGCAGAAATAGATCATGTCGACCGTGGTGACCCACTAGATGTGTTTGATATTGTTAGTGAAGATGATGATACAGAGGGTAACCAACTTTTTTCAATGGATTAGACCTATTCATTTAGATGATGATGAAGGCAACCCAGCTCCCAGAGTTGCTGAAGAAGCACGTAATGAAGGGATAAATGTAGAAAGAGTATTAGAGGAGGAGGTGGGATCTAGCAGCGCTGACTCTTTGGAAGAACTTTTGTGCCCAAGACCAAGAAACACTGGAATTCCACCTTCTTCCAATCCTACACAACCACAACATCGTGCTGATACTAATGATAGCTCTAGTACAAGATCAGGAGACTCACCTACCACCGGAGGTGGGAATGATGAAGGACATAGTAGAGCTGGAGGTAGTGGAGCTGGAGGTAGTGGTGGTGGATATGGAAACTATTATGGACCACCTCTCGGATTTATGAGCCCCTTCACTGGTGAGGCAAACTTCACGCATGCAACACATGATGATGACCATGGCAGTAGGCGGGCAGGACCAGGAATTGGTGCCATAGGGAAAGACTATACTCGCAGAGAAAGAGGCAAGGAGATTTTGTCAAGTCAAGAAGATGACTCGTTATCTAGAACTTCGGACTCTGTTGGAGTGGGAAGTAGTAACTATGGTAATACTCATAACCAACCATTTCCCTACCCTTCATATCCCATTCCTTTTGGGATGGAATCGAGCGACTCATGGAAACAATCCGAGACTCAATCTTCAAATGATTTTGCTTATGGACAAGGTCAACCAATCTCAGATCCATATGGGTGGCATGTTAACAATTACATGCAAAATTATTTTGGGGATTTATCATTTGATAACTACTCTTCACAATACACTCACTCTACACATAGAGATGATGAAGATAGTCAAAATTTTGAACCTCATAGGAACTCTATGTGGTACTAAGTCACTCATGTATCCTACCATGCAATGTATAAAGTGTAAAATATTGTACTAATTCATTATATATAAATGATTATGGTGTGTTTAGACTTCTTTCATTAATTACTACATATTTTCTACACTCACAATGTTTGTCAGCTCGCTATATAATCAACTTGATAATGTTAAATCCATCATGCAATGTATTTCCTTCCAATTTTTTGTGATAAACTAATAGATAATTGACTAAATAAGCATCCTGCAAAGTTTCAATAAAAATTTCCAAGTTTTTCTTACAATTTCCGTGGTTTCCATGTAATTTTTATCGATATCGATATTATCCCGATATTTCCATAGATATTTCCTTGTTTTCGGACTACTGATATTTCTGATATTACCGATATTTTCTTCCTTGCTCACATTACACAACTTAACGAAATTTTGGATGAAATGGAAGGGAGGTAATTGACACTCTTGTACTAGTTAAGGGAATGCAAAAGCAAGTGGACAATCTATACAAACGACTTAAAACTCGTTTGGATGTGCTTTTAAAATGACTAAAAGCGTTTTTGGTGAAAATATTTTTGGAAACAATCCATAGTAGAAATGCTAATAAATCCTGAAAAATCACTTAAAATGCTTCTTAGAAGAAGCACATAACTGATGTTTTTTTGTAAAAAACACTTAAAGTGCTTTTAAAATCCAAAAACATTTTTTCTATAAGCACCTTCAGTCATTTAAAAAACACATCAAAACGAACCATTAATCACACGGGGGGATAATTCATCAACTATGTGCAAATGTGTTTGGGACCTGCCAGGTGCGTTAAACATAGGAACGAAGGAAGTACTTGGTTCCTGCTCCTAGAAGGAAGTACTTGGTTTCTACCCCTAGAAGAAAGTACTTGGTTCCTAGAAGGAAACAGTGACAGCTGCTGCAAACCTTGAAATGGACCCTACTAGTACTCATGTTTTTTGTCTACAATATTTTATGAGAAATGTTAAAATATTATCTGAAAAATGAGACTCTCAATAGATTCTCCACTACTTCATATTTTTAGCATAATTCTCATGCCGACATTATAAAACATTGTACAAAAAACATGAGGTGACAGAGAGTTCATAAAAAATCTCACTCTAATAAAGTCTCCTTAGCGTTTCTTATATTTTATTTCTTTTTCTTTTTATTTATTCGCTTTGTTTTCTTTCCCCTTCAAATGAGCTAAATTATATATCCTAGCTTAGATTGGGAGATTGGTGATTAGTGTGGTGCCAAAAATAATTTCTAAAATCATAGAGGTGACACGTGGATTTTTGGACAAGAAATATGAGATTACCCTTGTTTGTATCATACTTGACCAATCCTGAAACTACCGAGCACCGGTCAACGTTATACTGTCAAGGACCCAGAAGAGTTTCCCTCCAACCAGGAGGTCAATCACAGCGCGACACGTGTCGACATCAGAAGCCAATCATAACGCGACACATGTCAACATCGGAAGCCAATCACAACACGACACGTGTCAATGTCAAAACAAAGCTAGAAACTCTCTTCTATAAAAGGAGATCATTCTCACACAATATTGTCTAATGTCATTTGTACTAAATCATTCACTAGTACTCACAAAATGAGAGCTTGAACCTATGTACTTGTGTAAACCCTTCATAATTAATGAGAACTCCTCTACTCCGTGGACGTAGCCAATCTGGGTGAACCACGTACATCTTGTGTTTGCTTCCCTGTCTCAGACCATTTACATATTTATCCACACTAGTGACCGGAGCAATCTAGCAAAGGTCATAAACTTAACACTTTCTGTTGTACCAAAGTCATCACTGATTTTGTGCATCAACAACCCTCGTTAAACAGACGAGGCACACCCGAATTTTCACGCGCATGCAACGGATAATAACAGCTCAAAATCCTCTTCATCAATGGAAAAGTCAAAGGTGATCATTAAAGAATTTATTCAAATGTAACTCATCAATCCCTCGTTGATTTCATTCAATAAGGTAACTTCCAAAATCTCCTATTTAATTTGGAATAATTACCATAATAAATTCAAAATATTATTTCACATAATATCTTGAATTATTTCACCCATTTTCGTCATATATGGTCGGCCACTCCCAACCCTAAAGGCCGGCCACCCTCCTATAAATACTCAACTTATCTCACTAAAATGCTAAGTCATTTTGCTACCACAAACTCCTAAAAATAAATTATTTTCATAATTCTAACTTTAGCATCGGAGATTCTTTGGCCAAAGCGCCCCACCCTAATTCATCGTGGGTGTGTGAGACTTTTGGCCTTAATCTAATGTGATATTATTTTGCAGGTGCATTTTCTTCAGAAGAAGAGACGGCGGAAATTTGCATCCACAATTAGCACTTAAATAGAGGGAAACGTAGACTCAAAACGCTAGTTATATATCTCATGGGTGCAATTTTTGAACCATTTCGCTTTGGGGGTAAAAAAAAAAAAAAAGTTGTACACTCTTCGACTGGGTAAAACTTGTGTGCAACAACAAAACGGATTTAGGGCTTTGCCTCAACATAGATTGATTAGGCAAACCAAATAAGCAAGATAATATTATATTATTTTCTTCCATCTATTTCATCTACTTCTATCATTTAATTTTGTCATCCTCCTCCACATAAGAAAACAATGATTGAAACAAAAGCTCAGCGGCTCACCCCTATTATGAATTCTGAAGAGAGTTATGTTGAAGATTTGTATAAAAAGATTGTAAAAATGAGCAAGAAGCTTATGATCTCTATAATGGGTATGTTGCGCGAATTGGCTTAAGCATTCGGGGAAACAAAGAAGAAATGGCAAAAATGGAGATCGAAGAACACTTAATTTTGCATGTTCAAAAGAAGGTTTATGACAGAGTAGTTAACCCTAAATAAATGTATTTTATTCGTGAAAAGTGTGAAATGACACAAGTGCTCTTGTGGAGGTTATGTTGAATAATCATGGACCATTGAATTGAAGTTGAATTTCTCGTGTTTTCTAATTTTATACAAATAGTATTCATTCTCACAAGTGCACAAGGGAAAAGAGATTAAAAAACAAATTTAAAATTGACTACATTACGACTAAGTTACGTTTATTAGCTCGTCAGGGCAAAATTGTAAACCTATATATGTAGGGGAAATTCTACGTGGGTTGTAATCCTCCTCCCTCAGCTCTCACTTCTCTCTCTCATTTTGAACTGTACATCTCTAACTCGCTTTCTCTGGAGTTCTGTCTTCTTCACGGCAGACGAACATTCAGCTCATATTTTTAACAATATATTTTGGGTAAATTACACTTTACCACCTTAAGTTTGAGGCCTATTACAACCTCATACAACATCTTCACAAAATTTCACTTTCATACATCACGTATTATTTTATTTCAATATAATACATTCGTTACATTTTTCATCCATTGGTCCGTTAAGAACTGACGTGACTGCCACATTTGTGCTGACGTGACTACCAAATTTGTGCCACATGGCAAAAAAAAAAATTTATGCATTAAAAATATTATAATAATTTACCCTATTAAAAAAAAAGAAAAAAAAACCTAGAAACTCAATCCTCCCGACCCACCTCCCTCTCCTCCACTCTCTTCACCTCCCCTCCCATCCAAAAACCCACCCCATCCCACCTCACCCCCACCTCCCTCGCACCCCCCACCCCCCCCCCCCACTCCACCCCCACCTCCCTAGAGACCTACTGCTCGCTCCCCGAATCCATCGAATTTGACCACATCGGCGACCTTACGTCCCTCAACCCTTTCCACCCTCCTCTCTCCTTGAACTTCTTCCCGAACCTCTGCCACGACAACGTTCCGCTCCCGCTGCCTTAGTGCCTGGACTTATCCCACTCCGATCGAAACCTTTTCGGAAACTCCGCCGGTGACCTCCTCGACGTGGATAAGCTCTTTGAGGCACTTTGGAAAGCAGAGATATAAGAACATGATTTTTTTTCCGTTGCTCACTTCATCCTGAATGAAATTAGGTCATCTCCAACCGACCCAGCCAGATGGCCATAGGGCTAAAAATAGCTCGAAATGACACAAAAACCGTCTCCAACCAAGGGCTAGGCCAAAGGGCGTGTGGGCCCCACCATGCCAAAAAATTGAAAACAGGCCAACATGCTGGCCTATTCCAGCCAGCTAACCAGCCCTCTCCCAGCCTAATTTTCAAATGCAACAGCTACCTAGCGTCAGCATAACGCCAACTAGCAATGACTAGCTAACGTCAAGTTACTGTTGGAATTTGAATTTTTTTTTCCTATAAATACCTAAGTCATTCCTACACCAGTTCTCACATACTTTTCATCATTTCATACTATTTTACCTCATTTTGTTTCACTTCTTCACATTCTATTCCCTTACCTCTTCCAATAATCTTTCCTTCATTTTTTTCAATAATTTTCAAATGACCACATCTACAATGAAGGGAAGGGCTTGGACTCGAAAAGAAGATGAAGCTCTTTGTAGGGCTTATAGATGGGTCTCGGAAGATAGTGTCAAGGGGAGTTCTCAAACTAGTGAAGGTGTTTGGACTCGTGGGTCCAAAAAGTACTATGAGTTCTCTGAAGGCACCACTCCACCGAAGCCCTGAGAGTTGTTCTTCAAGATGAAAAAAACATTTTCAACCAAGTTTGAATAAATGGCATTAAGCAGTGGTGTTGATGCACAAAACCGGAGGGGTCTTGGAACAACATAAATCCGACCGTGAATCTGCAAGAAAGTAAAGAACACAAGATGTATCGTGGTTCACCCCAATGTTTGGGCTACATCCACACTGATGTTGATATTGTTTCACTCTGAATGGTGAATATACAAGAAGGCTAGAGGCAGTGTGCTCTCTAGCCTATTTTCTGTGTTTGCCCACTCTGAGATGTTTTCTCTCTTCCCATGGCCTAAACCTTGACCTCCCCCAATGAGGAGAGTGAAAAGTCCTTTTATAGAATAAGGGCTCCTCACTTATTACATATTTGCCCCTTCATTTATTACATAATTACATTTGAGTCCCCCGAGTATTTATACGAGGTCTAAATACGAATGCCCTAAATATGGTACAAACAGTAGTCCTCCAAGTCTTCAGTCAAGAGAGTCTTTTGGCTGGAGACTTGAAATTCAGTCCATGTGTGGGTCAAAGTAACTAGATGTCGTCTAGAACTGATACTCGATATGAGACGGTGCTCAATGTGAAATGATGCTCAAGTAGAAGTATCACATGTTCTAGGCTGCTCGACTTGTGGCTTATGTTGCCTTGGTTGGCTCGGCTTGTGGCGTTGAAGGTGAGGGAGTCCCTTTTATAGAATAAGGGCTCGCTCTTCAATACATAAATGATGGGCTAGAGTTGATGCTCGCGGTGAGGCGATTGCTCAGCAGACGGCGATGCTCTCTAATGATGGTGAGGGAGTCCCTTTTATAGAATAAGGGCTCGCTCATCAGTACATAAATAATGGGCTAAGTCCCTCAAGTATTTTTCATGAGGCCCAGTTGCGGAAGCCCAATATATGGTACATAGTGTAGTTCCCCAAGTCTTCAGTCAATGGAGTTTGTTGGTTGGAGACTTCAAATTCAATCCATGTATGGGCCGAAGTGGCGGTTATTCGGATGTGGTCTTTGTATACCATGCACTGAAGCTTTGTAGGTGAAGCTTTGAAAGTGAAGTTTTTGTAAATGAAGCTTTGAAGTCGGAGCTTTGTAAATGAAGCTTTCGAAGCTGGAGCTTTTGTAAATGAAGCTTTCGAAGCTGGAGCTCTTGTAAATGAAGCTTTCGAAGCTGGACCTCTGTAAATGAAGCTTTCGAAGCTGATTGACATGAGTGATGCTTATGAATGTTTATGTTGATTGACATGAGTGATGCTCATGGATGTTGACATGAGTGATGCTCATGGATGTTGACATGAGTGATGCTCATGAATGTTTATGTATGATTGACATGAGTGATGCTCATGTATGATGGTGATTGTCATGAGTGATGCTCATGTATGATTTTTTGGAGGACGGGTTGTCCTTTTGATCACCTGGTTGGTGATAATAACGGCAGGCTGCTGAATAATTTTAGAGTACTGGACGTACTTTTGATCACCTAGTTGATGATAATAGCGGTAGGCTGCCGAATAATTTTGAAGTACTGGACATACTTTTGATCACCTGGTTGGTGATAATAGAGGGTGAACCTTAAGTTGAGGGATGAAGGTTGGAGTTTGAAGCCATAGGGCCTGGCTCTTTTGGGCATATGGACCTTCGCCCTCCACATAACATTCCAGCCCACTATTTTGGGCTTGCCGACATTTTGCCCTTTTTTTTTTTGGCATGCTGCCTTTTTTCTTTATTTATGAGTACCCTCTGGTGGGGTTATATAGATGTCTCCAAAAGATAAGAAAAGTAAGTCACATCATTCAAAAAAAAAAAACTGCGGGGACTTGGCAACAACGAGATTTCTCCCTTCACATCAACCTCAGCGGTCCAGCTGTTGGAGGAAACCTTCACGTGGAGGCAGGTTTGGTTAGCAGGCATGGTCTCTCTGTGTCGACAAAAGCCATCATCAAGTATACCCACTTGACTCTTTGTTTGAAAAGCATATCTCGACTTTCTTATTTTTTCTGATTTTTTTTTTCTACTTTTGCTTTCTGCTTTTGCTTCTTCTTTGGCTTTACTGGTGGTCGATGCCCATGGAATCTGAGGAGACTACTTGGATGCTTGCAATGATCTCTCACACTCGCCGGAGCAGCCTCAGTTTGCCTTCTTCTTCGATCTGGTGGTCAGTTTTCCATGTTGGATGATGGGAGTTTTGGGAGGCAGCATCCATTGAGGAAGCAAAGGCGGCAGTGAGGAGAGGTGAAACTCCGACATTTGAGAGAACGCACAGCCACACCGTGTAGTCGCATCAGAGATGAGCTTCGCAGCCTCGTTATCACCTTGTGCCTGGATAATTGCAGTCCGCCTCTCCTGCTCAGTCTCGGCCGCCACAAACTTGGACCGCCCCGCCTCTTGCTAAACCACTTGTTTCGTCACCACGGCGCGCAAATGGAGCTTGATCTCATCCGGCGGCTCATGATAGTATTGTTGGAAGTATGCCCACAAAGCCACTCATTTGATGTAATAGCTTTTTGGAATACTTAATATGTTAAACTTTTATATGTTTAACGGAAGGGCAATACTTATTGTTAATCACTATTTATTGAATCATGTGTTTAATCAATAAGAGAATCCAAGGGATGTATTTGACATAAGAGATAAGTGATCTAATGAGTTAGATTAAGGAGACCTTTCTCTTATGTTCATTCCTAAAACGTTCCTAGCCATAGGATTGCCAATTGGGCATTGACAATCCGCTAAGGTTAGTATGTGTTATGTTGACTCAAACGTGAGTATGAACTAGTCTCAAGTCATTTGGTGTTGGACACTAAGACAAACACATAGGTGCTCGAAAGAGTAATCGAGTACACTGAACTGCGATTAATGAGAGTTCAAACATACATGTCATGTACGAACTCTAAGGTTACAATATGCAAAGTAGTCCTTAGACCTGAGGCATCATAGATGTCTAATGGTTAGGTCCTTGATCTTTGATCATGACAAAGACATTCCCTCGGATTGTCCACGGCATTGTTGGGGTCATGTGATCTAGTCATGTAGGCATATGAATGCACAACAAGGGATCTCTAACCTTCCATGGTGGAAGGAGTATACTCTAAAATATGATTCTAAAGTCTTTGGCCAAAGCAAATGAATATGACTAAGGAAGATGTTCCAAATCATATTCAAGGGAATCATATAAGAAAGTATCACATTGGATAGTAGACATGAAACAAACTATCACTTAAACAATGTGGTTAAGAGTATTGTATTAGAGAAGGACCGTATTGCATTGTAATTGTAACTGGATAGGTTCTCCAACCAATTCTACTTAGCTTGGGTAACCATGACATACTGCTAGGTGTCACTCATGGTTTGTGGAAGCCCTATTGATTAGCAAACACTAATCATCAAAAAGGGAGAATTGAAATGTGGTTTCAATTCACAATCGATAGTTAAGAGTAACATCGCCCACTGCCTCGCTAATTGGAACCTAATGGATCGCACACCAAATAAGGATATATGTGAAGCAATTAAATGAAATGGATAAGCAATTAAATGGTTTAATTGAAGAATGGTCAAGATTAATTAATTAGTTAATTAATTATACGAAATGTTCGTATTGGGCTTTTAAGTTGGTTTTAGGGCTTCGGGGCCCAAAAGTGTTTTGGTCCACAAGGCCCATTATGTTTAAGTTGTATGACAACTAAAACAAAATGGGCAATAAGCCCAATAACCATATAGGCCAACCATTTAGGGTGAGGGTATGCAAGTTTGCTTAATTGCAAGTTTGCCACTCACCTAATAAATGAAGTATAAATTCATCTTTATAGCTTTGTTTTCAATTAGGGTTTTCTAAGCTACTTGGGGAAAGTTATCTAGCAAATTTACTTCCCTAAGTGATCCATTTTCATTCTCACAAATTATATCCTTGGTGAAGAGACATAGAGACATCAAACTTTTGGTGTTTTGGAGAACTAATCCTCAAATCCTCAAAGAAGCAAAGGAGCACTAAAAGGAGGAAAATCACAAGGAAGATCCAAGGAGCAAGGAGGTGACTTGAAGGCCCTCCACTTGGGTGAATCCCTTGTGTAATCAAGGATGAGCTTCAAGGGTAAAGAATCTCTAAATTCTTCATATTCTTTAATGTTGTTAAAGAGTCTTTTGATTCACCATATACTAGGCTTTGAAAGTCATGGGTTTCATGAATTGTTTTTGGATGCATGCCTACTTTAAAGAGTTAATTGTTAGCATATGTATTCAAATGTTCATACATGTTCTTAGCTAGGACAAAATTTTTCCTTCAAGTGGTATCAGAGCCTAGGTCTAGTGTATGGTGGATCCTTTTGGGTTTTGTGATTTTCATGTTTTATGATTTAAATGTTGTAAATGTTACAAGCTTTGTTCTTGCTTTGAATATAAATTTTGCTAGAAAATTTAGCATCTCAAATGTTGTAGATGTATTTCATTTAAGCATGAATATTGGAACTAAAAATTTGGTGCCATGTATTTTGAGTTTTCATAAGTGTTCTTCAATGTTCTTGGAGTTCTTGCCAAGAACAAAAAAAGTTTTGAAGTTTTGATTCAAAAAGTTTTATGTTTTTACATAAAGTTTTGATTTAATTTTAGTGGGTGATGGTTAATGATTAAGTAATTTTAATGGGAGACAAACTTTGTTTTAAAGAATGACATAAATCATTTCTTACAAAATTTTATTTCATCTTTACCTCACCTAACATAACCCACTTACAAAACTTTGTATAAAATTTGAATTTTCATCACTAAAACACTATATGGCAGGCCACCCCTTTAAAATAGGGTATTTTTGGGTGTTTTGTGCACTTACATAAAGTTTTGATACTTTTGTGTATTTGCATTTTGGCCCAAAAGTTTACGTTTTTACGTTAAGGTCCAAAAACTTTAAAGGACAAATTGTTTTGCTCCTTTAATGATGTTTTTGACATTATTAAAAATGTTTGGGTTCTAAGTTGTAATTACATGAAGTTGTGGACTCTTGTGTTTTTACAAAGTGACCCCAAAAGTTTTTGTTTTTAGAAAATGGCCCAAATTAGATGAGAACAAAATGGTTTGTCTCTTTAAATGAGAATTGGATTTTCATTTTATTTAGTTTCATTTAAATCAATTCTATGGATCCGAAAACCAATTGTTTTAAAGTTGTTTTCTTAATTAAATGTGTTTGATTAAGAGAAGGGTGATTATGAACCAAATGCCTCGATAATTGAGCTATGTGATTGGCCGCTTTACATTATGAATGTTTGGGCTTGGTAGTGTAGATTTGAATGTAATTTGATTAATTCAATTGTTGTAAATGGACATAAGTCCATCATTTGTGTTGTAAAAGGGCATAAGCCCTTATTATTATTTCATGTATTCCTTTTGTTTAAATGTATGCAAAATGGAATAGTTGGGTCCAACGCCCAATAGGAAATAACGGTTTAATTGGATTAAACGCGTAACTAAAATCAACAACTACATACCTTAGACCCAAGGTCCAACACAAGGCTCGTGTTGGATCAAATCAAACGGTTCATAATCATCCTAAAGCCTAATATGACTATATAGTCCATATGAGGATGCAAAGCATTCGTTAGTAGTTCCATATAGTCTCGCTTGTTTCAACGAAACAGTGGGAGTATTATATACTACTAATTCATATAAACTTGGACCAATGGTTGTGATAGGCCCAAGTTCTTTTAATGTGATTAAAATGTTTTGATGTAGCCCAACGCTATTCCCTCAACAAATGAATATTAAGTTGATAAGCGAGAGATGTTTAGAATATCTCTTCGTAGGCCTTCCACCGTGGTGGGCTTCAATCGTTTGTGACTCGTACACCGTATTCGTCCAGTTCTGGGGTATACAAAGTATGTGCTTACATTCAGGAGAAGCCCATAAACATATGATGAAGTGAAAGTAGGCAACGAGTATGGCCAATATGATATTCTTCTGAGGCCATTCTTGAACCCCTATTTGAACTAGCATGGTGGGAATGACTTAAACTAAGTGCAATGATGCAAATAAGATATTCTTCTGAGGCATCATTCTCTAGAGGCCGAACTAGATGGGTAATTACAAAAGGTTGTAAATGAATAATGCGTTATTCTCTCATCATTATTTTTGCTAACCAATAAGATATTTTTCTGAGGTGGGCTTGGTAATGGTGAGTCTCCCATAACCCACTAAGAGTTCAATATAACTCTCGAATTCTATTGAGGGATGTGGAATTTGCCAAAAATGGTGGGTGATACTATTTGATTAAAAGACCCAATCAAAATAGTTTTAAACAACAATGCTAATTCGATTTCTGTTATGTTATGTAGTGAACGACATGCCTAAAATTATACCCACCATTATACTTGACAAAAAGGGCCTAAAGGGCCAACGTTTCCTTGCTTGGTATCGCCACATTGAGAATGTCTCAAAGGTGAAAGACATATTGTATGTACTTAAGCAATCCCCTCCTCATGTACCTCCTACGAAACTAGCTTCAAAGGAGGAGTGTCAAAATTATGTTAGACACTATGAGGATGACTTACAAGCCAAATGCTTAATCCTCACTTCACTTAGTGAGGAGCTTATGAAGCTACATAAGCACATGGACACTTCTTGTGCCATGGTTGAAAGTTTGCATAAGATGCATGACCTTGAGACTAGTAATGTACGATTCTCAAATATTTGTAGTCTAATGAATGCCAAAATGGCAAAGGGGACATCGGTCCATGAACATGGACAAAAGATGGAAATGATCTTTCAAGATCTTCAAAATTTAGGAACTTCCATCGATGGGAAAATGGCCCAAGACTTTTTCCTTGCATCTCTCTCGGATGATTTCACTAAGTTTATCGTAAACTATAAAGTGAATAGATTCGATCATTCTTTGAAAGAGATGATTGACATGTGCTGTAAATTTGAAAAAGGTTTCAAAAGGGACAGTGGGAGTGAGAATGCAATAATAAGGAAAAGGTTACATAAGAAGAAGGCAAAGAAATCCAAGGGAACATGCTTTCATTGTGGAAATGATGAACGTTGGAAGAAGAAATACAGGGTGCGCATTGCGAGCCTTATGACAAGGACTTTTGAAGAGACTATTTCTGTCATAGAGAGTGCTTTTACAGTGGGCTCCAATTCCTGGATATTTGATTCAGGCGCTAGTCAACATATCTGTAATACGTTGCAGAGACTAACAGGGAGCAGGTCACTGCGCAATGAGGAGATGGTTGTGCGAGTTGGGAACGGCACTAAAATCTCTGCAAAAGCAATATGCACATATATGCTTAACCTACCCTCTGGGGAAGTCCTGGAACTTAAAAATTGTTTATATTTTCCTTCATGTATAAAGAATTTGATTTCCATCTCTAAGCTTTTACGAGATGGGCACTCAGTGTTGTTTGACAAAATGAGTTGCACTTTATACTTGAACGGTCGTATTATCTCTCATGGTAATATGATAGAGGGACTTTTTCACCTAGAGACGAATAGTGGGATGCACTGTATTGAAAGCGGGAATACCTCAAAACCCAAAAGGGCTAGAGAAGAAGTTAACCAAGAAAAGATGTGGCATCTTAAACTTGGACATGTGAACCTTGATAAGATTCGCAAGATGTCGAAAGACGGATATTTCCACCCATTAGGTAATGACCGGATGAGTACTTGTGAATGTTGCTTGAAAGGGAAGATGACCAAATCTCCATTTATTGGAAAAGGAGAGCGTGCCACTGAAATTCTAAGGTTAATCCACACTGACGTATGTGGACCTATGTCTACTACGTCGAGAGAAGGCTTCTCATACTATATCACATTCACCGACGATCACTCTCGGTTTGGCTATGTATATCTTATGAAGTACAAGTCAGAATCCTTTGAAAGGTTCAAAGAATTCAAGAATGAAGTTGAGAAGCAAACTGGGAAACAGATAAAAATCCTAAGATCAGATCGAGGGGGTGAATATCTGAGTAATGAGTTCCTAGATTATCTCAAAGAGTGTGGAATAATATCACAGTGGACTCCACCGGGAACTCCACAACTTAATGGAGTTTCTGAAAGGAGAAATCGAACCTTGATGAACATGGTTCGTTCTATGATGAGTTCCGCTGATCTACCAGTAACATTCTGGGGATATGCTCTATATACAGCAGCTTACTTGCTTAATAGAGTACCTTCCAAATCAGTTTCACAAACACCCTATGAGATATGGCATGGAAGAAAGCCAAGTCTTAATCATATTAAGATTTGGGGTTGTGAAGCATATGTCAAGAAGCTTGAGGCCACTAAGTTTGAAGCAAGATCAGTAAGATGCTATTTTGTGGGATATCCTAAAGAAACTATGGGATATGAGTTCTACCATCCTGACGACCAGAAAGTCTTTGTCGCCAGAACTGCTAAGTTTCTAGAGGACGAATTTGTTCTCAAAGGAACTATAAGCAAACAGATGGAAATTAATGAGATTAATAATGAACCACAAACAAGCACTCGACATATTGACAACCCTGTTCCTGAACCCCTAGCTCCACGTAGATCTGAACGGGTTAGTAAGCCACCTATGAGGTTTGGCTTAAATAATGACTTTGATGAATTGTACCTTTTAGGTGACAATGAAACAAAGGAGGACCCTAGGGACTACACTGAAGCAATGTCCGACATTGATTCAAAGAGATGGCAAATGGACGTGAAGACGGCCTTTCTGAACGGCTACCTACAGGAAGAGCTCTATATGACTCAACCCGAAGGTTTCGTGTCCGAGTCTGAAGAGACTAAGGCATGCAAGCTTCAAAGGTCCATTTATGGACTTAAGCAAGCCTCCAGGAGCTGGAACATTCGTTTCGATACTGAAATCAAAACGTTTGGTTTTACTCAAAACGAAGACGACAATTGTGTTTATCAAAAAGTCGTTGGGGATGCAGTTGTATTCCTAGTGTTATATGTAGATGACATATTACTATTCGGGAATGACACTGCAGTACTTTCTTCTGTAAAAGTGTGGTTGTCTAAAACCTTCCACATGAAAGATTTAGGAGATGCATCTTATGTACTTGGGATAAAGCTCTATCGTGATAGATCCAGAAAATTAATTGGATTATCCTAATCAATATACATTGATAAGGTGCTAAGTAGGTTCCAGATGGAACAATCTAAGAAAGGTTTTCTTCCTGTGAGATATGGAATTCACCTTTCTAAGTCCATGGGACCTAAGACTCCTGAAGAGATACGGCTAAATGAATGAAATTCCTTATGCTTCCGCCATAGGGAGTCTCATGTATGCCATGATATGCACAAGGCCTGATATCGCGTATGCTGTGAGCATTACTAGTCGATATCAATCTAACCCAGGATCAGAACACTGGGCAGCTGTCAAGATGGTCCTTAAGTACTTAAGAAGAACTAAGGACATGTTCCTCGTTTATGGAGGAGCATCAGAGTTGCGAGTGGAAGCTTATACAGACGCAGATTTCCAATCTGACGTCGATGATAGAAGTTCCAACTCCGGATATGTATTCACTCTGAATGGTGGGGCTGTCAGTTGGAAAAGCAAGAAACAAAGTGTAATTGCTGATTCCACGACAGAGGCTGAATATGTCGCTACAGCTGAAGCCGGCAAAGAAGCGTTCTGGATGAAAAAGTTCATTACTGAACTTGGAGTGGTTCCAACCATCACATCACCAGTAACTTTGTACTGTGATAATAGTGGGGCGATAGCTCAAGCCAATGAACCCAGGGCTCATCAAAAGAACAAGCATTTTGATAGGCGCTTTAATATCATAAGATGATATGCTGCCGAGGGGAAAGTCAACATCCTCAAAGTTGCTTCAGCCGATAATGTAGCAGATCCACTGACAAAGCCAATGACTTAAATCCAGCTTGATCGTCATATGGATAAGATGAGTATTAGATACATGGGAGGATGGCTTTGAGTGCAAGTGGGAGATTGTTGGAAGTATGCCCACAAAGCCACTCATTTGATGTAATAGCTTTTTGGAATACTTAATATGTTAAACTTTTATATGTTTAACGGAAGGGCAATACTTATTGTTAATCACTATTTATTGAATCATGTGTTTAATCAATAAGAGAATCCAAGGGATGTATTTGACATAAGAGATAAGTGATCTAATGAGTTAGATTAAGGAGACCTTTCTCTTATGTTCATTCCTAAAACGTTCCTAGCCATAGGATTGCCAATTGGGCATTGACAATCCGCTAAGGTTAGTATGTGTTATGTTGACTCAAACGTGAGTATGAACTAGTCTCAAGTCATTTGGTGTTGGACACTAAGACAAACACATAGGTGCTCGAAAGAGTAATCGAGTACACTGAACTGCGATTAATGAGAGTTCAAACATACATGTCATGTACGAACTCTAAGGTTACAATATGCAAAGTAGTCCTTAGACCTGAGGCATCATAGATGTCTAATGGTTAGGTCCTTGATCTTTGATCATGACAAAGACATTCTCTCGGATTGTCCACGGCATTGTTGGGGTCATGTGATCTAGTCATGTAGGCATATGAATGCACAACAAGGGATCTCTAACCTTCCATGGTGGAAGGAGTATACTCTAAAATATGATTCTAAAGTCTTTGGCCAAAGCAAATGAATATGACTAAGGAAGATGTTCCAAATCATATTCAAGGGAATCATATAAGAAAGTATCACATTGGATAGTAGACATGAAACAAACTATCACTTAAACAATGTGGTTAAGAGTATTGTATTAGAGAAGGACCGTATTGCATTGTAATTGTAACTGGATAGGTTCTCCAACCAATTCTACTTAGCTTGGGTAACCATGACATACTGCTAGGTGTCACTCATGGTTTGTGGAAGCCCTATTGATTAGCAAACACTAATCATCAAAAAGGGAGAATTGAAATGTGGTTTCAATTCACAATCGATAGTTAAGAGTAACATCGCCCACTGCCTCGCTAATTGGAACCTAATGGATCGCACACCAAATAAGGATATATGTGAAGCAATTAAATGAAATGGATAAGCAATTAAATGGTTTAATTGAAGAATGGTCAAGATTAATTAATTAGTTAATTAATTATACGAAATGTTCGTATTGGGCTTTTAAGTTGGTTTTAGGGCTTCGGGGCCCAAAAGTGTTTTGGTCCACAAGGCCCATTATGTTTAAGTTGTATGACAACTAAAACAAAATGGGCAATAAGCCCAATAACCATATAGGCCAACCATTTAGGGTGAGGGTATGCAAGTTTGCTTAATTGCAAGTTTGCCACTCACCTAAGAAATGAAGTATAAATTCATCTTTATAGCTTTGTTTTCAATTAGGGTTTTCTAAGCTACTTGGGGAAAGTTATCTAGCAAATTTACTTCCCTAAGTGATCCATTTTCATCCTCACAAATTATATCCTTGGTGAAGAGACATAGAGACATCAAACTTTTGGTGTTTTGGAGAACTAATCCTCAAATCCTCAAAGAAGCAAAGGAGCACTAAAAGGAGGAAAATCACAAGGAAGATCCAAGGAGCAAGGAGGTGACTTGAAGGCCCTCCACTTGGGTGAATCCCTTGTGTAATCAAGGATGAGCTTCAAGGGTAAAGAATCTCTAAATTCTTCATATTCTTTAATGTTGTTAAAGAGTCTTTTGATTCACCATATACTAGGCTTTGAAAGTCATGGGTTTCATGAATTGTTTTTGGATGCATGCCTACTTTAAAGAGTTAATTGTTAGCATATGTATTCAAATGTTCATACATGTTCTTAGCTAGGACAAAATTTTTCCTTCAAGTATTCCTCTTCGCCGACCGTCAAAACTTCATCGCCGGAGCTCTCCTCTGCTCCCTTCCCCTTCTGCGCTTTCGGCCTCTTCTTTTATTTCTTCCTCCTAAGCCCAGTCGGAAGTCTGAGCCACTCGAAGGTGAGGCAAAGACTTGTGCTTTAGAGAGAGAGATGAGGAGAGAAAGGGAGTGAAGGAGCAGGAGGTTTGTGCGAGCTTGGTGGGTTTTGAGATGAGTGAGAAATTATGGGATTCTTCCGGCCAATGCATTGTCGGAGACGTTGAGAAACTGGAGTGAATGGAAAAGTGCTGGGAAATTTTGAAACTGGATCGGACCGTTGAATCAAAGTTTCAGATCTAATACAGATCATTCTCAAGGAATAAAGCAAGAGGGAAGAGAGATGGAGAGATACGACCCCGGAAGATTGCGTGAAGTCCCGACTCCCGAATGGAGCTTTTATATCTCTTTAGATGGAGTGTCTTCCTCCTCTGATATCTATAAAAACCCAAACTTCTTGGTGTAGTCTGTAGTGTTTCCAGAAATGTAAAGAGAGAAAGATGAGAGCTTTCTACAGAGAGAAAGAGAGATAGAAGAAACTGTGGTTTTCTAGAAAAGCCCAAAGAGGCAGGTTCTGGGTTCTTGGGTTGTGCAGATTCACGATGGATGTTGTGGTGAGGTTTCACGGTGGTGAGATGAAAAAATGAAAGAGAACCGACATAGCTTTTTATGTCGATTCCCACAGACGGCGCCAAATGTTGATGCACAAAACCGGAGGGGTCTTAGTACAACATAAATCCGACCATGAATCTGCAAGAAAGTAAAGAACACAAGATGTATCGTGGTTCACCCCAATGTTTGGGCTACGTCCACACTGATGTTGATATTGTTTCACTCTGAATGGTGAATATACAAGAAGGCTACAGGCAGTGTGCTCTCTAGCCTATTTTCTGTGTTTGCCCACTCTGAGATGTTTTCTCTCTTCCCATGGCCTAAACCTTGACCTCCCCCAATAAGGAGAGTGAGGAGTCATTTTATAGAATAAGGGCTCCTCACTTATTACATATTTGCCCCTTCATTTATTACATAATTACATTTGAGTCCCCCAAGTATTTATACGAGGTCTAAATACGGAGGCCCTAAATATGGTACAAACAAGTGGTAAAGGTCGAAAGTAGACATGAAAGCGGAGCCAATTACTACGACGAAGTAAGTGATTTCACAAGTTATTTTAAATATTTAATTATATTACATTTAATTTCATAAATTAATTTCCTTTAATTTTTGTAATTATATTTTCTAGGTATGCCAAGCGGAGGAATTGAATATGGAGGACATGAAAAAACCCATAAGTCATCACGGTTGTTGGGAAATTTGTAAAGTGTGGGTGTTATTTTAAGATCCACCTCAAGAAAGATTTGGTCCTACGCCGATGTTCGGAAATGTTTCCTCAAATGGAGTTGGGGATGAACAAGGATCTCCTATCATTCAAGAAACAAGGGTAGAAAATTCGTCTCTGGGTGAATCTTCCATACGGGACGAAACAAGGCCTGAAAATTGAAGGAAAAGGGCAAGGCAAAGGATGATTTAGCATTTCGAGATGAATGGCGTCCTCATTGCGATTATGGCCAAGCAAAATGCCCTTGCCACGGAAGAAATGAAACGTAGGCACGAAGAACAGGCAAAACAAATACCACTACTACAAAAGAGGTTATCACTGGCAGTGTAAAAACCGACAAGAAACCCCAATTACTGTCGGATTTTTGGTAAAAATCCAACATCAAATCATGCAATGTCAGATAGAAGAACCGACACCATTGCTAGTGTCACAAAAAAGGTATTGACGTTAGTTAGTCCCCTTAAACCGCCACCAAGAAGCAAAGTAATATAAAATAAAAAAGAACATCAACGTCGCTTATAAGTGACATCGAACCTTACATCAATTAGAAGCGACATTAAATTATGACATGATGACGGTCCTAACCGACATCAAGTAAACCTACTGTCGGCCCTAACCGACACCACCTAACTATTTAATAAATAAAATAAACAACTATATTGTCACCCATAACCGACACCATAAACCATTAATAAACAAAATAAAAGTATGTCTCAGTTCCTCTGTCGATAACCTCCACTACTGTTCCAAGCCACCACTCAGTTGCTCCTCCTCCATTTCGTGCTGCCCGCCGATCAGCATGTCTTTTTTTTGTATTCCGGAATGACACCGAGTGAGTGAAAGATCACCGTTGCTTGATGGAATCGAAAAGATCCTCATACGAATGCTTAGGGGCATCAGGCAGCGAAACTACCTTCACAACCTTGTAAGACACTTCAGGATTCAGTAATGCCTCTGCAACCAGGTCTCTAGAGATGCTGTCTTCCGAAAGAGTGTCATATCAAAAGGGATCATAGACAACATTCAGTTAAAGCAGCTTGGGTTTTTGTACTTAACAAGATTAAATGGGGAGAGTTCTCAAAGTGTGACGAAAATCATGTTACCTCTGGCTCCATTACAAGATTTCCGGTTAGAGGGTCGTTTCCCAACACACCAGGCCTTATAGTCATGTAGTTTATACCAAACTTCCTGATATAATTCTTTGCCTGAAGCTTTGTTATTAAGGTGAGCCCAAAAACATTGAGGAAGATGTGAGCTGGGTTGAGAATCTACCACATTGCTGCTCCATTGACCAATTTTGAGAGAGATGAAGAGAGAAAGAGAATGGGAGAAGAACATGAGAAGGAAATGGGGAAAGAATGCAATGGGAATGAAAATAAACTGGGGAAGCGAACCATATGTGGACGACCTTGGCAAAGAGAGTGTAGCACCATTATTGCATTCGTTCCCACTACAAACCTGTTTGTCCCAGTTGAAGCGCCTTAGTTTCTGGAGAAACACGGTGAAGGGATGGTCACCGCCGTTGCGGTAAGGCTGAGGAAGATAGTGCATGGAGGTTGTGTTGGGGTTGATTTGTTAGGTACTGATGCTATTGCAGGAGGAGAGTGGGATGTTTTTTAGTGGGCAACATCATGACGGGAAGAAATTGGTAGTGGTGGTGGTGAGGTGAAGAGTAATGGATGGAGAGAGGCGATGAGTGGAGAGAACATAGAAAAATGAGAGAAAGTTTGTGAGAGAGAGAGGTAAAGTAATAGGAAATGAAGGATTTCACTTAAATTTTGAGAATTGTGGGAGTACAGTGAAATTTCAAAGATTTGAAATTTTGGAAAAATTTTCAATCCCGCCTATTTTTCGTCTAAAAAAATGGTGGGAAATATCCCGCCCAAAATTTTGTCACGCGAGATATGTATTTAAAAAAATAAAAACACCAACCTGTCAACTACAACCGACAGGAAGTTTTAAAATATTTAAAAATAATTATTAGTGTCGAGTAGAAACGACACGATTCTCTTTTTAACCGACACTAACTTTATGTCAGTTGAAAGCGACACAGTTTTCTTTTTATACGACACCACCATTAAAAAGATTAAAAGCTATGTCAGTTATAAGCGACACTAACAGTCTATGTCGGTTATAAGTGACATAGACAGTTTATGTCGCTTATCCGCCAGTATTTTATATAAAACCGACACCAACCAGCAACACAATAAGCCATTTTTGTAGTAGTGTACAAGAAGAGATGGATGATAGGAACATGCAAAGGAACACTTCGGAGAACACTCCAATGAGTAAGGCATATTTTGATAGGAAAAATAGGGAAATTATGGCCCAACGGGAGTTGTTTACATCCGACTATACTCCTACAATGACGGATGAAGATGATGATTATAGTCTTTAATTGAAGTTGTTGTAGTCTTTCATATTTAAGTTGTAGTTTTTAAATTTAAGTTGTTGTAGTCTTTAAATTGAAGTTGTAGTCTTTAAATTTAAGTTGTAGTCTTTAAATTTAAGTTGTAGTTTTTAAATTTAAGTTGTTGAATCTTTAAATTGAAGTTGTTGAATCTTTAAATTGAAGTTGTTGTAGTTTTTAATATTTGAGTTGTTGTACTCTTTAATATTTATGTTGTTGAGTCTTTCAATTGAAGTTAAACAACATTTAATAATATGAAACTTAAACAACATAAAAATTACACAACATTAAACAACATAATCTCCACCTTAGTGAGGGAGTTATTCAAACTTAAACAACATTAAACAAAACATTTAACAACATAAAACTTAAACGCCTACTTCATGGTTCTTTTGGCCCAAAGATGTGCAACAAGATCCTGTTGTAGGTACTTATTTATAGCACGTGAACATATCATCCTATGACGTCACATGTGCTCATTTAAAGAGATATTACCAGTTCTTGGATCCAAGGGCAAATTAGGACCATCATATATTTTCGCACGAGCCATCCTTGACCTATTTGGATCATCTTGGTCGCCATCAGACTCTTCATCAATATAGTCATCTCGCTCATCCTCCACAATCATGTTGTGTAATATAATGCACAACATCATGATGAAATTCAATTTATCTCGACTACACCCTCTTGTCGATTCCTTAATAGTCTTCCACCGTGCTTGTAGAATACCGAAAACTCTCTAAACATCTTTCTGGTACGCCTCTTGGTGTAAGGTAAACCACCTTTGGGCGTCATCCACATGCTTTGCAATTGCTTAGACAAGTGTCGCCCACTTTGGGTAGATGTCATCTGCCAGATAATACCTCATATTGTACTAACACCCGTTGATGTAGTAGTCAAGTTGAGGTGATTTACCCTCCGTCAGGTTATTAAAGAGGGGTGAACACCCGAGTACTGTAATGTCATTTTGGGATCCTGGGACTCCAAAGAAAGTATTTCAGATCCATGTGTTAAACGACAATAGTTGGCTTTCTCGTTCTTCCATTAAATCCTTTTTGCCATCTGGTAGGACAATTCTTCCACTGCCAATGCATGGAATCTAATAACCTTATCATGCCCGGAAAGTCACGGTCTTCAGCTTTGCGAATGAGCCGAGCCAAATCTGCTTGATTTGGTTCACCGAAGTACTCCTCTTTATAAATCTGAACAACTGTGTGACATAATTCAGCAAGATTTTCAAGGCATGTAGACTCAGATATACCATATGTATCATCCATCGTATCAGCTAGAGACGCATATGCGAGCATTCGGAGTGCAATAGTAACCTTTTGGCGAGGTGAGAAACTAGGGCAGCCTACTTTATCCATCTTCTATCGAAAGTATGGATTGACATGTTAGACATCATGAAGCAAACACTCGAAGACATGATGCCTCATCTGGAAGAGACGTCTGAAATCCTCTTTTGTGTACACCGAGTTGGAGTTGAAGTAATTGTTCATTAGAATCTCATGTGCAATCTCTCTATTTCGTGGTTTGTAAGAAAGACCAGCAACAGAGCCACCCTATTGAGGTTGTTCTTCATCTTCTTCACACGTTATGACCGCAGCCATTGCTGCCATATATGTTGTGTTGCGCCATGCTTCATCTTCTTCATCTGACTTCTCATTTTCTCGTCTCATATGCGCCCATTTATCTTGTAATTTGAAATTGATGAGGACCCCCAGTTGGAATGCGAAGAAGATCAAAAGTTGGAATTCATTGCAAACTTGAATTGAAAGAGAAATTGGAAAGGGCAAAGATGAAGGTATGTGAATTCTACCCCAATATCCAACCAATTTATTAACATTGGAAGCTGAAGATAAGAAGTGCCACGTAGATAAAAATCCTAAATCTAAAATTTTCATAACCAATTACATCTTGACACGTGGCATTTGAGATCATATCTAAAAAATTATTAAGATTACATAAAGATAAGAAATCTGGAAAGTTACTCACTTCAGCGACATGTGTCACTCGAAATCCTATCTGAAAAATTATTAAGATTACATAAGGATAAGAAATCTAAAGAGTTACTAACGTTAGCGACACGTGTCACTCAAAATCATATCCGAAAAATTATTAAGATTATAAAAAGATAAGAAATTCGGAGGCTTATTCATTTAGCGACAAGTGACACTCAAAATATGTCCGAAAACCTTATTTTAATATGGTAGTTTAATTTAATTAACCATATTAATTCAATTAGGTCTGACATCGCACCCCTAATACCCACATCAAATTTTGCAATAACATTCCACCCCAAATATGGTGATCAACTTCTTGCAGTAACCAGATGCAGCAGTAGATTGAGCCACAATCGCACCCGTAAATGAAATTTCCAACTTCACCTACCATAAACCTTTGAAAACTAATGTTGGTTGTTGGCAATCCAACATTAAAGAATATGTTTTCTTTTACTGGTCTTCAGATGCAGCAGTAGATTGAGCCACAATCGCACCCGTAAATGAAATTTCCAACTTCACCTACCATAAACCTTTGAAAACTAATGTTGGTTGTTGGCAATCCAACATTAAAGAATATGTTTTCTTTTACTGCAAGACCAATAAGTGCTTCAGCTTCAAAACCCTGTGCTGGCCTGCGATATCATTTCCAAAAGATTGATCATTCCCAAACGCTACCTACTTTTTCCAAGATTTTGAAGCTAAAATTCACTAACGCTGCAAAACTAGTCTACACTTTTCTTCTGGGTTCAAACACATCAACGAGTTTTTGATTTCCCTTTCCTTGAGATTGAACCTCTACCTTGATCAAGAAAAAGTCCTTGGCGAGTTCGGAATACCCAAATCCGATTAGGAGTTGTCATGTAGCTTCTGTTGAGAGGGTTCCACAGAATTATAAAGTGGTTATTGGCCAAGCAGACAACTCCTCTACAAGAACCCAGCGCCACTGGCGAATGATGAAAACGTAAGAAAGTTTGACCAAACGAAGAGTCATCCCGTGCACAAAGTAAATTCTTGCATAACCTTTCAAATGGTCCAGGTAGGTAGATGAGGTCCTTGGAGCCTGAAGTTTCACAAGATGTTGGACTCTATGAATTTGTCAGAAAGAATGATGTCGCCTTATTCTACGGACATTGTTCTGAATCTCGCAAGATTCGTCGTTGAAAGCAGGTGCAAAATCTGAAGGGCTATGTTAGTGGGGATCGGTAGGCGCAAATTCTGAAAGGTTGTCCCAGTGGGTGATCCAGCACGAGTTCTCGTCATATTTCTCAAGGGTATTTGTCGTAATTTCTCTAAAGATCAGCTTCCGTTCCATACTTCTCTCCATCACAACCACCTGCAAATGGCGATGTACATCGTGTCACGGCGGGCAGCCGGCTGATCGACGCCGTTGGAGGCGTTGCACTACGCTACTTCTTTGAGACCGTATTCGACGAAGTTTAGAGAGGAAAGGGACACTTTTGGACCCATCAACGTTCCCTCAGACAAGTTCGTCTTTCTCTCAATTCCCAGCTGCTGCTTCATTTTTCATGTCTCTAATTTTGAAGTGATTTAATTATTCAAGACGTGATTTTTCAGGCTGTGGGGGGCGCAGACTCAGAGATCGCTGCAGAATTTCGATATCGGCGGCGAGCGGGAGCGAATGCCCGAACCCATTGTTCGTGCTTTTGGGGTGCTCAAAAAATGCGCTGCAAAGGTTTGTGCTTGTTGGTTGTGCCCTGTAAGGTGTTTGATGTATTGCCTAGCTGAGTTTTTTGGTGACTAACTGCAGGTGAACATGGAGTATGGTCTTGATCCAACTATTGGGAAAGCAGTAATGCAAGCCGCCCAAGAAGTCGCCGAGGGGAAGCTCAACGAACACTTTCCGCTTGTTATCTGGCAGACTGGCAGTGGAACCCAAAGCAACATGAATGCCAATGAGGTGAGCTCTTAGCAGCTAGCTAGCACTGATCCATGAAAGTTATGCTCTTGGGTCATGCTTCTTGTGGATGTCAACTGTCAATTAATGGGGTAATATATTGGACTGTGCCCAGGTCATTGCGAACAGGGCCCCTGAGATACTTGGCCATCAGCGCGGCGAAAAGTTTGTGCACCCGAATGACCATGTTAATAGATCACAATCTTCTAATGACACTTTCCCAACCGTAAGCCCTTTTCTTTTGTTTTAGTGAGGTTTGTTTTTGCTTTGTTGCTGTTTATTTGAACGTTGTGTGTTATTTCCAGGTCATGCACATTGCATCTGCAATGGAAATTAACTCACGACTGATACCAAATTTGCAAACTTTGCATGCTGCCCTACATTCGAAGGTTTAATTTCTCCCGTTGTCCTTCAAAATCATATGGATATCTTATTGGAAGTTCTTGATTCCATCTGTTTTACTTTTACCGGTCTGAAGAATTCAAAGATATTGTTAAAATTGGACGCACTCACACACAAGATGCGACGCCTTTAACTCTTGGGCAAGAGTTCAGCGGCTATTCAACACAAGTGAGCTTACTTTCCTCTGGCAGAGATTTTTTCACCATTGGGCCATACTATTCTTTTTACACCTTTAACTCTTGGACAAGATTAGTATCTTGTTCGAGGAGATACTTATTAAAAGCCTCTTTCTTTGGCTGCAGGTGAAATATGGAATTGAACGAGTTTTGCTTACTCTACCTAGGATGTATCATGTAGGCAACTCATAGGATTGTGAGTCGCTTTCCCTCCTCTTTTATTTTTTCTTTTATATGTCCTGATTGATCGAAATTTTTTGTTTGAGCAGCTTGCACAGGGTGGTACTGCTGTTGGGACTGGATTGAACACAAAGAAGGGGTATGAATAGCTTTTAGCGTTGAAGAATATTTGTGTGTTCTTTTTCCATGTTTTTATCTCTCTACGTTTGCCTGCCTTGGTATTCTGATGTGCTTTCAATTGGGGGAATCGTGGTTTCATTTCAACTCTTATTAATTCTTTTTCCTGCTCTGATATTTCAAGATTTGTTTTGGTACTTCATACACCCCAATTAGTATTGTATATAGACTAGAGAGGCATGCTTTGTACCTTATTTTAATATGGTAGTTTAATTTAATTAACCATATTAATTCAATTAGGTCTGCCATCGCACCCGTAATACCCACATCAAATTTTGCAATAACATTCCACCCCAAATATGGTGATCAACTTCCTGCAGTACCCAGATACAGCAGTAGATTGAGTCACAATCGCACCCGTAAATGAAATTTCCAACTTCACCTACCATAAACCTCTAAAAACTAGTGTTGGTTGTTGGCAATCCAACATTAAAGAATCTGTTTTCTTTTACTACAAGACCAATAAGTGCTTCAGCTTCAAAACCCTGTGCTGGCCTGCAATATCATTTCCAAAAGATTGATCATTCCCAAAAGCTACCTACTTTTTCCAAGATTTTGAAGCTGAAATTCACTAACGCTGCAAAACTAGTCTACACTTTTCTTCTGGGTTCAAACACATCAACGAGCTATTGATTTCCCTTTCCTTGAGATTAGACTTCTACCTTGATCAAGAAAAAGTCATTGGCGAGTTCGGAATACCCAAATCCGTAGTTGTAGCCGTCAACCTGACAAATTCATAAAGTCCAACATCTTACGACTTCAGGACTCCAAGGACCTCATCTACCTACTTGGACCATTCAAAAGGTTATGCAAGAATTTACTTTATGCAAGAGATGGCTCTTCGTTTGGTCGAACTTTCTTGGTGTTTTCATCCTTCGCCAGTGGCGCTGGGTTCTTGTAGAGGAGTTGTCTGCTTAGCCAATGACCACTTTATAATTCTATGGAACCCTATCAACAGAAGCTACATGACAGCTCCTAATACGAGGTTGACGGCTACAACTACGTATTTGGGTATTCCGAACTCACCAATGACTTTTTTTTATCAAGGTAGAGGTCCAATCTCAAGGAAAGGGAAATCAACAGCTCGTTGATGTGTTTGAACCCAGAAGAAAATTGTGGACTAGTTTTGCAGCGTCAGTGAATTTCAGCTTCAAAATCTTGGAAAAAGTAGGTAGCTTTTGGGAATGATCAATCTTTTGGAAAGAATATCGCAGGCCAGCATAGGGTTTTGAAGCTGGAGCACTTATTGGTCTTGCAGTAAAAGAAAACAGATTCTTTGATGTTGGATTGCCAACAACCAACATTAGTATTCAGAGGTTTATGGTAGATGAAGTCGGAAATTTCATTTACGGGTGCGATTGTGACTCAATCTACTACTGTATATGGGTACTGCAAGAAGTTGATCACCATATTTGGGGTGGAATGTTATTGCAAAATTTGATGTGGGTATTACTATTGAAATGCCATCAACAATGCACAAACCTCTATGTCTGACCAATGGGTCATCTTGTCTTGTCTTCATCTGTGGTGATATAATAGAGCTGTGCATTCCTCAAGTAAGGATATATGTTGTCATGAAGATTGAAGGCTTTCAATTTCTATGACTGCATCTCCTTGCAAGCAACTATGGTTTCAATGCCAGGTTTAGCGCCAAAAAGGGTGGGCAGAACACAAAGGGTAAGTAGAAAGAGGTATGTAGAAATTGAAGTTGAAATTGAAGACAGAGGAGAGGGAGAGAATAAGAGAAGACATGACAGGGGCAGGGACAGAGAAATGAAGATGAGGAGGGAGAGGGAGAGAAGGGACAAAGATAGATCAGAGAGGGGACACCATGAAATGCAGAGAATGGACAGAGACAGAAAGCGCAAGAATATTAAAAGAAAAGAGAGACGGACACATCAAGGACAATAACAAAAAGCAAAGAAATGAGAAGGACAAAGAAAGAAGGCACATATGAGTTACTATAAAAATCTTGTGTTGTTTTCTAGTTTGACTTGAACTACTAGCTACTATAGTGAACAGAAAATTTTTATAGAGCAGCCTGGGGCAGTGGGGAAGTTTTTAGGATGAACAGGGATGCCATAATTGTTGTTTTATGCTTTTATAGAATATAGATTGCACTAGAGCCTTGGTTCAAGTGCCACTTTGTGGTACCATTGATCTTGAGAATTGATATCCGGATTTCACCAAGAGAATGAGAAACACCTCAAGATTAATTTTTAATATTTTTTATTTTCTCCAATATCTTAACACAACTATTTCACCAAACAATATTGCTTGTAACAAGGTCGAATAGTTAGAGATCATATCATTTTCTTCCTATTCTTCCTTGTTTCATAATGAACAATATATCAAAAAGCCACACGATCTTTTTAGCGAAAAAACAATCACATAATTGTTGCTTACATCCATACAATTCACATGTCTCAGTTCTCAAACTCATAATGTTATAGCATACATATTCTTCTTCTTCTTCTTCTTTGTCATAAAATGCCAAAAGCACTCGCATTTATCAATCAACACTTACATGAACAACAACATGCCAACAAAAAATTGACTTGAAAAAACCCCGTTGTCATATGTTTTATTATTTTTCTGATGTGATGTGCTCAAAATAAATGGCTAGATTGGCCCAAGTGTTACGTTTTTCATGTATAAATTGATAATGTTGGTGGCAGTGTCACTCTTCTTGTATATACCAGATAAAGCAAACAAAATCAACAAAAACCCAGAAAAGCAGCTCACAAATGTAATTATATGAATGCAAGAGGACTCGGCATCTTACTTGATAATATCAGACTCGCGTCTATGATCCTGATGAACTCTTTACGATACAAAAAAATCACTCTTTTTCTTTATATACAACTCAGGCAAGAAACACTAAAACACAACCCCAACTGAATCAGATGTAAAACAAATTTGAATATAATTTTCTAAATTCAAAATAAAAAGAATCTATTTGTTTGGAGCAGATGAAATTGCAGGCCCCATGCGAAATTTCTAACAGTTAAATTGGATTAGACAAAATCATGAATTTTTTTTCAAAAGGCCAGCAATTTTAAATCACAAATTTGAAGCCGATTTTGACATGCAATAGGGCAATAAGGTAGGAATCGTTTCAGACTAACCTTGATGGCATGCGTCAGAGGAATCATCCAATTACCGTCGGAAAGCTTGAATCCGAACAAAGCTCCAAGGTTATAGGGAGATGTTGTTGATGTGAAATCCAACATGCAAAGGTTGAAGGAAAGGAACTTCAATTGAAAGGTTTGGAGCAAGGTGGCTTCTTGGTGAGGAGAAGTCGCACCAAGTTAGCAGAAATCACCAAGATCTTGGTAAAACAGGACGACGGCCAGGCAGGAAGAAATCTGAAGGAAAGAGATGAGTGCGGGGCTTTTTTGTCTGTGTAAAAACGTACTAATGCAAACTTAGCAGGGGTAATACAGGAAGAACACTGTGCTTATGAACAGTGTTTTAGAGTGTTTAGGGTTTTAGTGTAGATTAAATTTCTAGTGAAAATAGTAGCTAAGGACTGGAATTGTCAAGATTGGTTTGATGAAATTGAGATTCCACTATAAAACCAATTGGCAATATGGGGAGTAGCCCAAGATCATATAAGCATATAGCAAACATTATCCATCACCGATGTGGGACAACTCTCAACACGCCCTCACACGTGTGGCTGATTTTCAAGCCTACACGCGGACAACGACTGGGTGACATGGAGCGTGTGTGGTTGTTGGGCTTCACACGTGGACAACCTTGCTCTGATATCATGATGAAATTGAGGTTCCACCATAAAACCAATTGGTAATATGGGGAGTAGCTCAAGATCACATAGCAAACATTGTCCCTCACCGATGAGGGACAACTCTCAACATGGTTGTCATGAAAGGAGTTGGTTACGATTTTCTCATATGAAGGGTTTTATAATGTTTATCATGCTGCCTATGGAATGTAAATAGTGGATGGAGAATTATGGTTCATGTGTTGCATAATGTGTTATCTTACGAATTTTAGAGGGAAATTTAGTTGCCAATCGAGTAGGATTGTCACACTATACAAGTGTGAGTAGTATAACAGTGAGAAGAAGAAGGAAGTTATAACAATCCATTGTTTAAGAGATAAGATGGGAGAAGAAATTGTTGAGGCTTCTTCCCAATAGGGACTTTAAGCCGTCCTCCCGGAGAAGAAATTAGATAGAAGCAGGAATTACAAATGTTCAAGGACTCGTATCTTGATGTCCAGTCTCTTATGCCTAGAGTCAGGGCCGATCCAGAGATTTTTGAGGCCCAGGGCGACGTCAAAAAAAATGCCCTAACTTCATGTAAGAAAATTATTTATTTTTACACATAAGACATCGAAAAAAATTATACTTAGAAAAACACTTCAAACTCAATAATTTAGAAACACAAAAAGACTAATTTATTTTGTATTGAGAGAGGAAAACAAAAAAACTTCGGGCTTACAAGTAGATAGATGATGAGTTTTGTTTTCCATCTGAACTTTGAATGTGTTTTTGAATAAATCGATGTTTTTTTCTTATTTACTAAGCTTGTCAATATGGGACTAAAAAATAATGATGTTTTCGAGTCTTTAATTGATATGTATTATTAATGAATGGACACTAAATTAAAAATTTTGATGACACGTCATATAATTTGCAAATTTGGTCTACGTATTATTCTTTGTTGAAGATTAGACTTGAATTAAAACGAATATATAAAAATAACAACCTACATAGCTACTAGATAGTAACTAAAAATAAATTAACAACCAAACAAAAATTTGTAAAAATTGAAAAAAATAAACATGCACATATCATTTCGAACTTAGGACCTCTTGTTAATTTTAAACAACAAAAATCATTGTTTCTAATTAAACTTCTTGATCCTTTAACCAAATTTTATAAATTTATACTCTTATAAAAAGAAATTTGTAAAAAATGGAAAGTAAATACGTACACATGGTGTTTTGAACGCAAGACCTCCTCATTATTTTCAAATGACAAACCACCACTTCTAGTTAAATTTCTGTGTCTTTGAACCAAATTTTATAAATTTATACTCTTATAAAAACATATATAAATATACCACCCTAATAATTTTGGTGCCCCTAATTTTTTTGGGCCCTGGACGGTCGCCCTGCCTGCACTGGGCCTGGGCCGGCCCTGCCTAGAGTTAGAAGACCTGTTTTGTGCTAAGGTTCTGCGGAAGTTTGTTTAATTCATCTCCCTTGATTTGCAAGTGTTCATCGATTGTAAAGGTAGATAGAGATTAAAAGAACAGGGTCCATATTTTGTTCTTTTAGCTAGCTGCTAGCTCAACCTCCTAAAGGAGAATCTCTATTGGGCACAGTGGCGAAGCCACGTGAGGGTGAGGAGTGGCGGCCGCCACTCCCCTCGCCGGGAAACACCACTGGACCCAGCTCTTCGCCACTCCCCTTGCGCGCGCCTCGCCGGAAAACCCTGGTTCATCTCCTTTGTTTTTTCTAGGCAATCTGCAATCTGTTCTGCGCAGATTGCTGTTAATTTTTTTTTTTTTAAACCAGGCCAAAACTACGTCGTTTTGGGCTTGGTAAAAAAAATTTAAACATTGTAAAACAAAACAGCACCGTTTTTATATTTGAATTTAAAAAAATTATAAAGGGGGATCGCTTCCCTTCCGTTCGTCACCCCAAAACCCTATATGTCCCCCCCCCCGACCCCATTCTCCTTTACTTTGCTTATCCCGTGTCGTTTGTTCACCAATCAACACAGAGAAAAAGAGCCAAGCTGCTCCCCAAAATCCCAGCAGCCAAGCCAACGCCAAGTGAGTCCCCTTTAATTTATGTTGAGCCTTCACAATTCACAAGCCACTCTCCTCTCCACCTTGAGCTTGAGCCGTCGGCTTCCACCAATCACCATTTAAAGGTAAATTTTTTAATTCTTAAATGTATAATCCCTAACCCTAATTAATTATTTAATACAAATTTCATTTAATTGGTATAGAATCATATGGTAATGCATTAATATGGTTATTGGTTATTGATTATTGATGTGAATCATATGCTTATATGATTATTGATATGAAATTATTTTTTAGGGTGAAATTATTGATACGAATTGGGAATTAGAAGAATCGTACTTTTAATTTGCTTCTTACTCTTATCATATGTATGTATAATTGTAAATATAGATAAATTGGCATGTCAAAAGCCATCTTTAACTAAAATTATTGGTAATAAGCCACCAGAATGGACGCAATGAGCCATCTTTAACTAATATTAGTACTTTTGATTAATTGAATTGTTGGTTGGTTGGATTAGTTATTATGCATACTATAATAATAGTGTAGTCTACTTTAGGATTAAGAGTCTAAGAATTTTTATTTATTTCCATTTTACAGTTACGTAATGGAACGATACTATAAGAAATCCTCATTCAAACATTTCGGGTAGTCCTCCTCCTCTTTCAAATATTCCGAGTAGTCCTCCTCCTCCTTTAAATATTCCAAGAAATCCTCCTTCAAATATTCCAAGTAGGTCACAACAAAGTGAAGCCACTGAGTTGGATGAAATATTGGCTAATCTTCCTGCAGACCCTGCACATAGACGTCGAATGCTTGATTATCCACCTAATTATCGTGAAGCAATTCGTAGACACTATCTCCAAGTTGATCCTTATCAACCTAGAGACCACATCATGCCAAGAAAGGTTAGCGACAATCGATGTTTTATCATTCGTTGGTTTGATAAGTTTAAGTGGTTGGAGTATAGTATATCAAAAAATGCTGCATTTTGCCGTTATTGTTATCTTTTCAAATGTGATTTTGATCAAATGGGTAGCACTGGAAGTGATGTCTTCACTGAGATAGGGTTTACAAATTGGAAGAAAGGACCCGAAAATCTTCGAGTCCATGAGGGAGGTGTTGGAAGTCTTCATAATAAAGTTGTACAACAAGCTAGAGATTTGATGACACAAAAACAACACATTGAAATATTTGTGATTAAGCAAACTAATGAAGCTTGCATTAATTATAGTACTTTATTGAGTGCCTCACTTGAGTGCACAAGATGGTTGTTGGGACAAGGTTTGCCTTTTCGTGGCCACGATGAATCGTTGAAATCAAGCAATATGGGCAATTATTTGGAGCTTATGCAATTTCTTTCCAAGCATAATGAACAAGTTAGGAAGGTTGTGTTTGAGAATGCTCCCAAGAATCTTAAGTATACTTCTTCCGATATTCAAAAAGATCTTGTCCGTGCTTGTGCCATTGAAATTGTAGATGCAATCACTAAAGATATGGAAGGTGCATTTTTTTCTCTTTTGGTTGATGGAGCACGTGATTCTTCAACTAAAGAGCAAGTGGCAGTGGTATTGCGTTCTGTGAACAAAAAAGGAGAAGCAATTGAAAAGTTTTTGGGTGTTCAACATGTCTCCTCTACAACTAGTAACTCGCTTGAAGAGGCCATTGAGAGATTGTTTGCTACAACAAATTTGAGTATGTCCAAGTTATGAGGACAAGGCTATGATGGAGCTAGCATTATGAAAGGTGAGTTAAATGGTCTTAAAACAAAGATTTTGAACAAATACCCTCAAGCATTTTATATTCATTGTTTTGCACACCAACTCCAACTAGCTCTTGTATTCGTGGCAAAGGAAAATGAGGATGTTGCCAATTTCTTCATCAACGCTAGTAGTTTGGTGAATCTTATTGGATCATCGTGTAAGCGTCGTGATGCATTTAGAGAGAAACAACAATAACAAATTCATAAAGCTCTTGATCTTGGTAATCTTGAAACGGGTAAAGGGTTAAATCAAGAAATGAGTCTCATGCGTCCATGTGATACACGGTGGAACTCGCATTATGGTACTATAGTTAGTATTATTGTTATGTTTGAAGCCTTGGTGGAGGTGGTTGAATGGATTAAAAGTGATTGCAACCAAGATAATCTCGGTGAAGCAACTAGGTTATTCAAAGACATACAAACTTTTGATTTTGCATTTCACCTTTTCTTGATGAGACTTATATTGGGAATTACAAATGAGTTATTACAAGCATTGCAAAAGAAAGATCAAGATATTGTGAATGCGATGGCGTTAGTGGAAGTATGCAAGCAAAGACTACAATCCTTGAGAGATGATGACTTTGGGGACTTGCTTCATGATGTAGAAAAGTTTTGTGAGGAGCATGATATTATCGTTCCTAACATGGAGGATTTGCATTTCGTACCTGGAAAATCAAGGCGTAAAGCTCCCAAAATCACAAACTTACATTACTATCGTGTGGACCACTATTTTCAAGTCCTTAATATGCAACTAAAGGAGTTGAATGATCGCTTCAATGAGGTAAACACCGAGTTACTTCTTTGTATGACATGTTTGAGTCCGGTGAATAATTTTGCATTTTTTGACAAAGCAAAAATTGTTCGTTTAGCCCAACTTTATCCTCAAGATTTTGATCGTATGGACCTCATGAATCTTCCAATTCAACTTGACAATTACATTCATGATATGAAGATGCATAATGAGTTTTCATCATTGAGAGGAATTAGTGATCTTGCAAAAGAGTTTGTGAAGACCGGGAGATGTGAAAGCTATATGTTAGTGTATAAACTTCTTACATTGGCTTTGGTGTTACCAATTGCAACCGCTTCGGTGGAGAGAGTTTTTTCTGCTATGAAGATTGTGAAAACACCATTGCGTAACAAAATGGGAGATCAATGGTTGAGTGATAGCATGTTTGTTTACATTGAGAAAGATGTATTTGCTTTTATTGATAATGAGCCTATTATGCGACGTTTTCATGACATGAAACATCGCCGACAACAATTGTAATTTGTTTGTATTGATTAATTATGGAAGACATTACTATATAAAAAGATTTAGTTGTTGCCATTTTTCTTTAACCTTGCATTCTTTTAAGTTCGCCCCTCCCCCGAGAAATCCTGGCTTCGCCACTGATTGGGCATTTCTGTTTTACCTTGTCTAATAAGCGTGCTATCTGAATGCGATATTTTTCAAGTGCTAGGTATTTTCTGATTTGATATGGACCTGCTTCATTTTTCTCATATTGCTGAGCTTTATATTATTGCTCAACTTTAAGCAGCATTGATATATATATGCCATCCTGCATAACAATTTTCTATGGACTTGACTGATGTTACCGTTCGAGTTTGTAATACCTTTCAAACTGAATGTTGTTCGACTTTAATCAAGGTTTCTAGTAATTAATGCAGAAACAACGGATGAAGCGGTTTTGTAAAAAGAAAAGTAGCATGAAGGGTTTCAGTGGACTCACAAACCTGTGGAAGTGAAGAATGTTCAGAGAATAATGGGCAAGAACCCGATTAGATAAAACCAGTTTCGATATTAGAACTTATAGTATTTTTTCCTAAAGAACAATGGGCAAGAACTCGATTAGATAAAACCAACTTTAAGGTTTGTGGTAGTGATAGCCAGGAATGGTAGGCAGCTGTATATCTCCTGCGTTTACAAACCTTTCTTTCTTACTAATTTTGCAGAATAGTTTTCTATGTTGATTTTACTTCCTTTTTTGCATTGTTAGGCCAGTGGTGACACTTAAATTTGCAACTTTTTCAATATCAATCTTCACTTGATTGTTGTAGCCAAGTTAGAATCCGGCTCCCCGTACTTATATTAGATTAGAATATTGCTGGAATGGTGGAAGCGTTTGATTGATGCATTCTCTCCATCAATTGATTATTTGTTAGGCGAGTTGCAGTTCATTGAAGCTTATAGGTTGCTTTAGTGAAGCGACCAAAGGTAAAAGAAAAGAACGGAAGATCGATAGCTGAGAAATTGAGGGAAAATATTATTAAGGGTGATTGTTGCAGCTCGGTGGACCGAATCAGTGAGTTGCCACATGAAATTATTGTTAGTACACTGTCACTCGTGTCACTAAAGGAAGCAGCAGCTACTGGTATCCTTTCTAGGCGATGGCGCTATGTGTGTCCACTATGACTCTCGTCTTTGATACTAGTATCCTTTCTAGACTCTTGCTTCACAAACTCCGTTGATGATTGGATTCGAATTGCTATGAGTAAGAGAGTTGAAATACTTGAGTTGGATTTTTGTGCATTTACCCCTGGGTTTCAAAAGAATTATTATAAATTTGGCAAGGAATTATTAGGTCTTGAAATTCCAAATCTAGGTTCTTCCTGTGGAAGATTTGAAGCCCTCAAAGTTCTTCATGTCTACAAGGTTTCTGTGACTGGAGAATTTCTCGAGTACTTGCTGTCTAATTGTCCCGTTCTTGAGTGGTTAACAGTGGGCTACGCCTTCAGTGATTTGGTTGATTCAAGATGTATACAAAAGTTGTAATTATCAAGTCATTCCAAACTATCAAATTTTGATTTAAATTATCAAGGCCAGAAATAGTTGAAAGTATCATACAAGACATTTGATGACTACCAACTCTTACAAGTGGATAGGCACGTGCTATATGAAAAAATATTATATTAAAAAGCGAAAGATATTCGATATCGAGACGTTTCACTAATGATTATTTAGCCTAGTGACAATCAGTCTGATTAATTTATATCTCACAAGAATTACACTTGTAAATTAATTAAAAAATAAATCTCTAAACTTTTCTTGACAACTACGTGTATTAGAGACATAAAAACAAAACAAAAAAAGATTAACAATCATCCCCTACCAAAAAAAGACATCAAGAGGGATCTTTGAAAAGGTTAATAGACCGTCAATTTTTCCTGCTTCTTTGGAGACCAAAAATGGAATCATTTTGGTTGAGCTGGTGTACAATAGTTGCCTGGTTTTACAAGCGGCAATTACAAAAGAAATGCTCGCAGAAACCATAACCAGTTTCACTGCAATTCCAACAACTTTTTGCCACTTCCATGAGATGAGCAATTTTCTTATGCAGTTAGTGAGAAACCTTGTGCTGTGAACTCCACCTGCAGGTTCATCAGACATTATCTTCAACCTCTCTCTAAAATCCCAATTGAAAGGGACATTATTTTCACTGCCAAAACATGCATTCAGTTCTGTCAGCACATCAAGTTTCCTTCTTCCTTTATAATCTGCCACCTTTGCTACTAGATTTTGCTTGCTTTCTTCCAAACTGTTGAATGCTGCTTGCCTATCCATCTGCTGCCAAGAACTCATTCTCTGCGTATATCGATCCCCAGAAGTGTGAAAAAAAACTAAATAAAAGATCATACAAGAGTGATATGGTGACAGAGAAATCAAAAACACCTAAAGCTATGATGCAAATGGAACAACTTTGCAGACTTGGGCTTAATCTAGTTGCCTATAGCAATGTATTTCTACCTTCTGGACCCATGTTTGAATCCCGGTCTCCGTAGTTTAAGCAAACTTAATTAGTGTCATAAAAGAGAAATATATAAAATTAGACAACCCACAAAGAAAAACAAAATAATGGTGAGGGGGGCAAGTAATTACCTGTAAAAACACGAATGAGTTCTCAACTTCCTTCACTTGATCTCTAATTGCAATCAATCTGTTCCTCTCCTCAAATGGGGCCTCTGCAATGTCACAGTAACGCCCCTTTTGTGAACAGAAACTACACAACCTGCTATTTACCCTAGTTTCATTGCTGCTGAGCCTACCATGAAATCTCATGTTGCCTTATCTCGATTGAAAAAAAAACTGCAGGTCTCTCTCTCTTAAAACTCCCTCAAACAGATGAATTTCCCATCAATCAAAAACCCACTAATCTTGTAATTTTCAATGGCCTTTTTTATTTTTAATCATATTCTGAACTGGCCATGTTCAATTTTATCAGGTTTTCTTTTTCTTTTGCCTGTGGTTTGGTATGAAGTAGGGCTCCTCTTCTGCATTAACTTAAATTAAAGTGTTTCTACACAATCATTTTGTTTGTCACTTTTTCTTTTTTCTTTCCTTTAAAGGGAAGATTTGGTGGCTTTAGCTGTTCATGACCCCCACACCCTCACTCTCATCACGCTCTTCTCCTACTCCATCTTCTTTTTTAAAAATAAAATTTCTCATCATGTTAGTGATGCATGTGATACATGTATATTGCATATTATGAAATGCACAACTTGTATACTAGTTTTTTTGAAAATACACAGAACTGGTTATGAACTTTTAATAAAACATAAACCTTGACGCATCATTAAAAGGACACTAAACTTGGTTGCGGCTTATAATCTCTAGGCCATGTTTGGGACGAGAGATTTCCAAATCTCAAGGGATTGATATCAAGTTAGTAAGTAATAGATTAAAAATGTTAGATATGAGGGATTAGAAATACATACCCTTTCATAAACATTACATAGACATGTGAGAGAGATTGTCAAATCCATGAGCCATTTAGGGCCCGTTTGATAGGCTGGATGGGATTGGACCTTAGGGATATGATTGAATTGGCAGACACTTGTAAGACATGATTTGTAACACATGTATAAGGATACGTTAGATAACTCACTCTATTGTGAATTCACAACTCATCTTGTCTAGTTCAATCCATCTCACATTTTTACACAACAAACAACGGACTAGACTCAAGTCCATTTTAATTGATCACAACCTATCTCATCCAGCTCACCAAACGGGTCCTTACAAATCTCACCTGCATACCTTTATAATACTCATAAAAGACATTTCTAATCGCTCATATCTAACATTTGTGATACATTTCTTACTAATTTAGCGTCAATTTCTTGAGACTTGGAAATTCCTCACCCAAACATAACTTATGTCTGATTTTATTTTTCTTTGAAAATTTAAAACCGGTTCTATTTGTCTTGATCTCCATGTGATTTAATTTAGATCATGTTCACAAGGTTAACATGAATCACATCTTCTTATAATCTGTGGGAGTGACAAATTTGGGGCCAGCCCAAGTGCTCCGAAGGATTTTCTTTCAGTTCACAAAAGTGGGATGGACCCAAAACTTTGAACACGCACCATCTCACAATATTTTCAATGAGAACACTAGCAGCATGAAACACCAATGAGTTTTCCTCAGATACACAAGAAGCTCTTCTGCTTCTGAAATTGGCCATTTTAGTTAGTTATACACCATTGACCATGATGTTACTGTACTGCATCACCATTCACCACTCAACAATGTATATATTGAAGAAGTTGAGATTCTACCGTAAAATTAATTGGCAATATGAGGAGTATCTCAATCTCTTATAAGCTTGCAAGGTTTCTTCTTTCGCCACTGTTAGGCTACACAGTGGGCCAACATGCTCTGATATCATGAAAAAGTTGGGGTTTCACCATCAAAACAAATTGGCAGCATGAAGAGTAACACAACCTCTTATAAGCCATTGCAAGGTTTTCTCTTTTACCGATGTGGAACTCTTTTACTTTCGTGTCTTCACATATATTAATGAAACAATTTAAAATCAAGTATTTACAATGAAATTTTGTTTACGATGTGAGTAGAGGAAAATGTGACCAATTCGACCTTGCACTTCCATAAGACATGGCAAAAAGGCTAAGAAACGTTTTTAGTCCCTGTAGTTTTGAATCTGTTCCAATTCGACAACATTCATCAACTTCCGTTAACCTAGGTTGACGGATGTCCTTGAATGGAAACATATTAGAAATTACAAAGACTAAATACAATGAAATCGAGAGTACATAGATGGTAGTGGAACTTCGTGTACACTACAGCGTCTAAAAGCATGTTTTAGCCTTAAAAACCAAGAACATTGCTCGACTCGTCCTATGTTAGAAGTGGTTCCTCCTCACATATAAATAACGGTTTGTTATATAGGCAAAAACATATTATAAAAACGATCAAACTGTAATTTACTTGTAACGAAAAATACCATTAAGAGAAAGAGCCCTATATTTTTAAGCAAAAAAGTTCATCAATGGCTTCATGGACCCAAAGATCTGATGCAAATCTCTATCCTTGTTCTGGTGGTAGGTTGAATGGGACCACTGATCCCGCCTGTTCTTCTGATACATTTGATATGATCTCTACGTTCCTCTGCAAATGATGTACCTTTTCCTCGGGCTTCCTCTCCCATCATGCTTCAGATTTTGTGGCCCACTTTAAACCTTAAAAATTATACAGTAATTAAGCATGAAACCATAGGGTTTCATGCTAAGTAAAGTTTAAGGTGTGGGCTTCACATCCCATTTTATTATATTCACCAACTTTGGGTCCAAAAGAGATTAATACACCTTGTATTTTAAGGTATTTGGAATAAAGATCTTGTTTTTTCCTGTTTTAGTTTTCACCTTTGATGAAATTCTGTCCTCTCTTTGTCTTCCTTTGCTATTTGGGTAGGGGAATGTTCCATGTCCATTTTTGTTTGCATACTTTTAGGCCCTAATCTATTTGCTAATGTCACCTTGAAAATGATCTGAAGCTCTTCATGGTTGTGGACTTGTGAATATGAAAGACAGTATATCTCGACGAATAATTTATCATGTCATGTTATCATATTGTTAAACCAAGATTCTAACTAAATTGTTGATAAGTGAATGCTCATATTGATAGTTTGACTAATTATTAGACAACAAAAACATTAACAATCTAAAAATGCTAAGATGTGATTCATAAAACGATATTTGATTTGTTTAGATTCAAGATTCATACAAAGAAAACCACAAAGCATATGAATCCAAGATTTTGTTCCCTAGGAACCTTTAGTTTACATTTTAATTTGCAACCGCATCTGCATTTTTTCTAGCATGAATCAAAGTATTGTGTGTACTAGAATCTTTAATTGTTCGGGTCATGATCGTTAAATCTTTGACTGCACATTCAACCGTTGAATCATATTTTTTACTTAAATTCTGAAAAATTAAAATTGGCACAGTATAAGAAGGACCACATTGACTAGGACTACTAATAGGAAGAAGAAGGAAGATCTACTGATTTATTACTGTACTATTTGAGTTGAATATGAAAGAGTTTAAATTTTTTTTTTTTTTTTTTTTTTGGGTTGGTTATTAAATCAACCTACTTGGTTCTGGTTCAGTGTTTTGCTTTAAAGGGTACCATGCTCAGGCACTGTTGCCTCTGTAATGTAGGGTGGACCCTACACCTGCAACATAATATATCGGAGGGAGGCAGAGGTTGGCTGCATTTCCGATAAATACTAGTTAAGGAGACTTTCACAAAAGTATGATCATTTACGAACTCTTTTGCACCTCATATTTTATACAATATTTTATAATATTAGTAAGAAAATTAACGTTAAATTGTAAAAAGTGACAAAGTCTAGAGAGAGTCACACGAGAGAGCCTTGTTAGCATTTCTCATAAATAAATTAATTATTTTTTATATCTCTGTTGATTTTCAATGGCATGATGGAATTCTGTCATGTATTTATTGGAAATGATAAGCCTGTTGAGACTTGAGTCCCAAGTAACTCATTTAAAAACATTAAAAAAATAAAATAAAATTCCTACTCAACTACTATCTTTTACTGGGTTTACTGGACCAAGTAGAGGGAAGTGCGGTCTGGTTTGGATCGTTTCATCTTTAGATTGCGGTCAAAGTAATTACCAACTAAAAAGAGTAGAGAAAACCAAGTCCAATTAGTTTTTTTTTCATGTTTTCTTTTAGTAATTTAGCTCAATTTCAATACAATTTAATTAGATCCTTCTTTATAGTGTTTCAGTTTTTATTCTGTCATGTGAAATGAAGCACAACAATTATATTCTTGAAAGTTAGAAAATTTTGTGTGCGGCAGTCTCATTGCTGATTGTCGTTATAATATGTGTATAGGAAATATGATTTGATGGACGTAGATTACAACGTTAGAACATGAATAGAATAGTAACACGACACAAGATGAGGAAAATTTATCTATCACGTTGGAAAGGAAAAGCTTTAGAGATTACTGCAATATTGTCATGTGGTATTATTGGTCTATAGGTTATAGTACGAGTGGAGGATGAAATTTATAGTTTAGAATATTACAAAAGACAATAAGATTAGTTGATGGTCTGATTGTCAAATGCCAAGTAATCACTAGTACAAAAAAGGCTTTGGGTGACGTAGGACCTTCGTCGCGCAAAGTCAAAAAAACGTCGCGCAAAACGTAGGACAACGAACCTGCGTCGCGCACCAACCGTCGCGTCAAGGTAGTGAAGGAAGGGTTTGCGCGACGCAGAAGTGACCTACGTCGCGCAAAACCACTTAGCGCGACGTAGGTCTTCGTCGCGCAAAACCACTTAGCGCGACGTAAACCTTCGTCGCGCAAAACCGCTTAGCGCGACGTAGGTCTTCGTCGTGCAAAACCACTTAGTGCGACGTAAACCTTCGTCGCGCGAAACCGCTTAGCGCGACGTAGGTCTTCGTCGTGCAAAACCACTTAGCGCGACGTAAACCTTCGTCGCGCAAAACCACTTAGCGCGACGTAGGTCTGCGTCGCGCAAAACCACTTCGGGCGACGAAGGTTTACGACGAGCGAAGTGGTTTTGCGCGACGCAAACCTACGTCGTGCAATTGTTTTTTTTTTTTATTTGGGGCAAAGAAATTTTTTATTTAATTTTTAATAAATATTGTAATTAAATTCTAAACAATAATTAATAAACCAAGAAAAAGTATTTAATTATACAATATATGAAAATGTACATACAAGATGTCCGAACAAAAAAGAAAAACTACAGGTCTTTAGGTTTAATACATCATGCTACTAAGTATCGACTGGGCGAAGTGGCTAAGAAGTCGAAGGTGGAGCAAGATTAGGTTCTGGCATCGGGATTTGGAGGCCGGACATCGCTAAGGCCTGAACAATCATATTCATCCTCTCGTTCTGGGCCACAAGCTGACCTCTTAGGGTTGTCACTTCCTCCTTCAGGGAATTGACCTCTACTGTGGACGATCTGGAAGAAGATGCACCCGTCTCACGAACCCCCGCCTTCCCCATACATCGAACAACCTTGCCATGACGACGACCCAACTTCTGATCCAGGACCTGAGTCACGATCTTAAGATCTGCATCCTCAGGTACAATGACATCCTCGATCAGGGTCTCTGGTGGAAGCTGCGATGTTGCTTCTTCGAGAATAGCAGTGCTCTTTTCCACCATATCGCCCTGTAATAATAAAGAAAAAACATATAATGTTTAATAACAAAATATAAATAATATTTGAACAATTCATAAAAATAACAAGATTATTCAAAAAGCAATAATATCAATACTATATCAAGATTATTCAAAAAGCAATAATTGCAATAATATCAATACTATATATTAATGCCCATATTCTAAACAAGTGCATGAATCAAGTATTAAAGCTCAAAGTGCATGAGCTTCCAATACGGATCAAAGGATTGAAATCCCAGTTCTGGAAATATGAAATATGCTTTTAAGGGTCACAGAGATCATTACCTGAGACGAAAACTGCCCAAAAACGCCAGCAATTCTTCCCAGAAACCGGATTTACCGAATTGAGAAAGTTAGTGAAAATATGTGGAGAAAACTGCCCAAATTTTTGAGAAATTTGTTAGGAGGAAAAAAAGGGGAAAGGGAAATTTGTTTACAGATGGGCGAGAGGGAAGAGAGAGACCGAGTGGAATATAGCAAGTGTTCAGTCAATAAAGCATAAATCAAGTGAGCCACTGTATCACTTTCAGAGCATATTTAACTAGGCGTGCTTTAAGAATGATGGCAAGCAAGTGAGCCACTGTATCACTTTCAGAGCATATCATAGAAAAGTACCTCCTTTAGAATTAAAGAAATTTGAAAGGCAGCAGAAGTTTAGTTCAATTGTTGCCAGCTTGTTTTTGGTTTGCAGATTGGTGGAACTAGTGGAGCAGCCCAGAAAAAATAAAAAAATAGCTCCATCATAACCCTAAGGTTCGGTTGTTTAATTCTGGAACTTTTAAGATCATTTCTTGTTTTCTTTCTTTTTCTTTAATTATACATAATTATTATAAGTTGAAAGAAGAATATCTTAAATAATTACTTATTCATTCCATATCCAAACCAGGTCTCATCCTACTCTACTAGAGCTCATATAACTAGAAAAACTCTAAACAATTCCTTTTCTTTAATTATGCATAATTATGCATAATATGATTGTAAGTTTGTTGTGATATTTTGTTTGAATGACTTTTATGAAAGGATGAAAATTGTGTTGAAGTGTTCAAAGAACCTTGTAGTTGAGTTTGATGACACGGGACAAGCCACAACCATCATAGTAAACCTGGCCAAGTTCAAAGTCCCGGAAATGTTCAAAGATGTGGTGTTTGTCATTGAGTTTGTGTCGGAAAAAGAAAGTAAGCAAAGTCTTTTTACATTGATTTACATATTTTACATTGATTAAAAAAAAAAAAAAAAACATGATGCGAAAATCTAACACTTTAAAATAAATGGAGGATTGATTTTTGACGAAATCGAATTTAAAACAGAAACTTAAAAACAAACTTTAAAGAAAATATATTTTATAGAATGATGAGACACTAGTTAGAGGGTTCCTTATCCACACATGAATAAATGCATACAATTTGATTCCCAGTTATGACTTCAACAAACGAATAAATGCATAAAATAAAAAAAACAAACGAAAAATTGAAAATGAAAATAAAAGACAATGAATAAAACTAATAAGTGATCATTGGTCCTGTTTGGTGATTTTCCACAGCTTTGAACTTGAACTGGCCTCATGAACTTCTTAGCAAGGAAAATGAGACTTGATTGGTGGTGGTGACTGATGCGTCCAAATGTTGTTGAAGCTTCTCGAGCTCTTGGTTTCAACTCGGACTCTTTCTGCCGGGTTGATTGAGTCTGCAGGCTACAGTCTTCTCTTTTTGTTTCTTCTGCATGGCAGGTAGGCACGAGGTAGATGTGGTGGTCTGATTCTTTGTTCAATCTGTCCAAGTGCCGACCGATTGCCTTCTTTCTCCTTGTCTCGCAGGCAAGAGCAAGGGTAAAGGAAAAACATGCCATGAGATATCTTTGCCTTTGACTCTGATGATATGGGATACTTTTGCTTTTGAAGAAGTATCGTTCCACAGGTGTATTCTTGAACTGGGCTGGGGAACTTCTTAGCAAGGAAAATGAGACTTGATCTTGAAGATGAAGCAGCACCTTGTCTCCACATGCTTCAAGTTATCATTTTCACTTGTCTCCAGGCAGATGTGGCGTCTTCTTCGGAAGTACATCAGCGGTTGAAGATGAGCACTCGAGAGCAATGCTAGGTAAGCAATCAGGAAGGATTTCCAGGCAGTCGGTTTTTAGATCGGAAGATTGACACCGAATGTTGGCTGATTGCTCGCTTTCTCCTTGTCACAAAGACAAGGACAAGGACAGGGAGAAAGCATGATATGAGATACTCTTGCTTTCAACCTTCATGATATGAAATACTCTAGCTCTTGATGACTTGTTTGCAAAGGTATCCCAGGGAATGAGAAACACAGAGTAACTCGAGAGGGTTTGTTGGAAAGGCATTTTCGGAGATGAAAAATTTCGGAGATGAAGAAGTGCAGAGGGGGTGTGCCTTTGCTGTGGAAAGCGAAGGTAGACGTTTATAGGTGATTCTTCACAACCGAAACTGTTCTTTTACCCCTGTCGGCAGCCGGTGGATGGATGAACAGTACAAGTTACGCGCTTTCTGACAAAGCTGACAGCGCGCGTGACGAGAGACGACAATTCTGGAAAAACTGTTCGCCTCGTGATTCCTGACCGCACCGTCTTTTGAGAGAGGCGCCCGACTTTTGAGAACGGCGTCCGACTTTTGAGAAAAAAAAACTCGGCTTTTGAGAAAAGAGCCCGGCTCTTCGATTTGCGAGAGGACGCCACTTTGATTTCTGATGAGCGCCTCTTGATTTCTTCTTTTTATAGAGGCGCTAAGTTTGTTCCACAACACACTTGCTCCCTCCTGTAAACACTCCATCCGGTAAACGTTCCCTCCTGTAAACACTCCCTTTTGCATTTCTTTTAATCTTGATCAGTCCGACTCTTCATTCTCAACACCTTCAAATATGTCTTGCCCTTCTGACCGTCGCCTTAACTTGAATGTTGGGGAAGATAGTGATATGTCTTCTCCAACCAACATTTGGCAGCCGTCCTTCATATCCCCAAATGGTCCTCTTACAGTTGGGGATTCCATGATGATGAATGAAACAACCGCATCGGTGGTGGCCAGAAATCTGCTCACTCCTAGAGACACTAGGATACTTTCCAGGCGGTCCGACGAACTGGCTGTTCAGGACTCTATGGCCTACAGCGTCCGATGCGCAGGCTCAGTATCAAACATGGGCCAGCGTCTTCTTGCACGAACTCGTCAGGTGGAGTCGTTGATGGCTGAAGTGGCTAGTCTTCGGCAAGAGGTCAGAGTGCTTAGGCATGAGAATAAGGAGTTGCACATGCTCGCAACTAATTACTCAACAAGCATGAAGAGGAAGCTGGATCAGATGCAGGAGTCCGAAGTGCGGATTCAGAGTGATCATCAACGGTTTATGGCGTTACTCCCGAGGTTTATGTTGTCTTCGTCCTCTGGAGCTGCACCAAGTATTGAGGCTCCGAATGATCCAACTCTGGCGCTTCGTCTTTCTAGGGCTCCGTCGACCTCCGAGGCACCACCTACCAACGACCAATGAAAGCTATTAGTTCACTTTATTGTAAAATATTTATGCTTTAAGTTTATTTAATTATAAATATAAATATAAGTATTTTTGTGTTAATTTTTTTTATTTTTTTATTTTTTTTATTTTTTATTTATATGAATGTAATGTTTATTATTATTATTATTATTATTATTATTATTATTTTATCAATGTAAAATAAGTAAATCAAAGTAAAAAAACTAAATAAACAAAACAAAATGAAAGCAGTAAAGAGAAGGGATTAGGAATGCAAACATTCAGAGATCAAGTAACGGGACAAAACTCGTAAAAAACAAACATTCAGAGATCAAGTAACGGGACAAAACTTTTCGACGGTTATAAACGAAAAATCACGATTTAACGGTTATTTTAACTCCGATTTTGATGATTTTTTACAGCTACACTCCTTGATCCTATATGAATACAATGAACTAATTTGATTGTCAATTTAAAATATTTACACTAGTGGATATCACAAAATCTTATGTTATACTTAATGAAAGTATAAATAAACTCCAAGTGTTAGTGAATTTATTGTTTTGATGGGATACCGCATTGTACGAAACTAGTTTCAACGATCCAACCGTCAAACTTGTTTGTACATGTTTCGAGATCGTATACGCCAAAAATTACAAAAAAAAACATTCAGATATCAAGTAACGTGACAAACCTTTTCGACGGCGATAAACGAAAAATCACTATAAAACAGTTATTTTAACTCCGATTTTGATGATTTTTTACAGCTACACTCCTTAACCCTATATGAATACAATGAACTAATTCGATCGTCAATTTAAAATATTTACATAAGTGGATACAACAAAAGAAAAAGACAATGTAAGAACCCCAAAAGAAAAGCAAAGCCTTTGTTTTTCTTTTTTTTTTGTTTTTTTTAAATATGTATTTCCCTTTTGCTTATGAACTAATTCGATCAATGAATTAAACCATTTACAAAAGTGAATACCACAAAATTTTATATTATACTTAATGAAAGTATAAATAAACTCTAAGTGTTAGTGAATCTATTGTTTTGATGGGAAACGCATTGTACGAAATTAGTTTCAACGATCCAACCGTCAAACTTGTTTGTACATGTTTCGAGATCGCATATGCTAAAAATTGCAAAAAAAAAATATTCAGATATCAAGTAATGGGACAAACCTTTTCGACGGCGATAAATGAAAAATCATGATTTAACGGTTATTTTAACTCCGATTTTGATGATTTTTTACAGCTACATTCATTAACCCTATATGAATACAATGAATTAATTCGATCGTCAATTTAAAACATTTACACAAGTGGATACAACAAAAGAAAAAGGCAATGCAAGAACCCCAAAAGATAGGCCCAAAAAAAAAAAAATATTGGCGCGACGTAGGTACCCCTACGTCGCGCAAAACAGCTTCACGCGACAAAGACATACGTCGCTCAAAGCTGTTTTGCGCGACGCAGGGATGCCTACGTCGCGCAAAACATCTTTGTGTGACGTATGTGCACCAGCGTCGCGCAAAATTAGGAAAAAAGTGGTAAATTATCTTGATTTGGCGCCAAAACTTTGTGCGACGAAGCCTGGCGTCGCGCAAAACAGCTTTGCGCGACGCAGGGGTACCTACGTTGCGCAAAACATCTTTGCGCGACGAAGCCTGGCGTCGCTCAAAGTGTCGTTGCGCAAAGTATGTTTGCGCGACGGTTTCTTTGTAGCGTCGCGCAAAGTATGTTTGCGCGACGAAATTTGCTACGTCACGCAAGTTTCCGTCGCGCAAACATATTTTTGTACTAGTGAATACTGAGTAAAAGTCATCAAGCCTCCAACCCCCTAGTTAAACAAAAGGGTTTTTTTTTCATTAACATAAGGCTTTTTAGTCAAAATGGTTTTTGAGATTTGTATAACTCATCATTTTAGTCTCTGAGATTTAAAATCGATAAAAGTAGTCCATTAGATTGTTTACCATCAATTATTTTGATGTTTCGTGAAAAATCTTCGTTAGATTGAGGATGTTTTTATTAGATCAAACTCCTCCACTTGAACAAGTGGTTTCTTCAATTTAACGAGATTTTTCACAAATGACCAAAATAATTAACGGTGCACTACATCAGGAACCACTTATATTAATTGTAAATCTAAAATAATAACGTAAAGAGTATACCGATCTCAGAAACCGTTTTGACTAAAAAGTCTTTTAACATAAAAAGTTGAGAATTGAGTTCTAATGACCATTTCTCTCTGGCAAAAACAGTGCAGAGAGGGCTGGGGAGCGGACCCAAATTAAATACATGTTTGCAAGAAGATCTAATCTAATGACCAGAATTTGAGAGATACATGGTCTAGTCATTAGTCACAGATGGAGATGGGATTTGCAAGTTGCAAGTTGCAAACTGTGGGTCTGAGATATGACATGAACTTTGAAACCTCGTTTTCCACGACACACTGCATGCATTACCAACACAACAGTGGAAAGGTCTTATCTTAATTTATTGTTCAAATTTACCAGGGAATGCAAATCCGTGGCTTTTGTGCAGCTAGCTTCCTTCAGTTGGCCGGAGATTCAAGAACCACGCCGGGGATTTCACCAGAAAAAAGCGGGCTGCCATTGTCTGGGAATTTCTGAAAAAGCAAAGGCCCCTACATGTTAATTTTCACCCTTTCCAAGATTTCTAGTACTAAATCAGTATTAAATAATGGTTAATTTCTAGGTTTTGGTTTTGGAGCAAGAACATCGGTGACACTTCACCATTGATTTTTACAGTCTCTTTCGCTCTTTCGTGTTGTCTTCCAGATACACTGACTGAGACAGAGAACCCCATTTGGGTCATTGACTTGAATCACTCTCAAATCACTTTTACTCCAAATTGTTGTTGTTTTTAGAATAAATCACACAAAATGTAGATACCCTTATGTTGAATTTGAGTTATTTTAGCGGTTAAAGTTAAGTATGAGACGAGTTGTAAACTCAAACGTTTATGTAACAGGAACTTTGACGTCTTAATTGATAAGTATGAAACGTCTTAATTCAAAATTGCAACAACTTTCGAAATATAAAACAAATTGTAACCTGTAGATATTTTAAATTTGAAATACCTAAACGGATAACCGTAAGTATGAAACTACTCCTGCGTTTTAATAGTTAAACGTAATATGCTTTAATTGTTAAATGTAATAAGTTCGAAGAAAGTTAAATACAGACATTTTTAAATAACGGATTGTAAATTTAAATCAATAAAGAAATTAAGTTAAGCAACTTAATCATTTGAGTGCTCCCCCACTTGGTGAAAAATCAAGATACATACGTCCCAAAATTTACAGAGTCGTAATTTAGTAGTAGGTAATAATAATAATAATAATTTAGATTAATTTATATAAACTAATTACTAAATCACAACTCCAAACAACTCTTTGGCACTCAAAATCTTTATTCAAAATCAAAAGACCACACTTTTGATAATCATCGTTTCAACTCATAAGCATCTTGAAAGTAATCCTCCACGTCATCCCAATTACACGTCCGGAAATCAAGCGATAAATCGGAGAAATCCTCATCTTTCAGAAGCGTTTCGGGTACGACTCTCATTTCCTCGAAAAATATCGGCGGTTCAAAACAATCATTCAACCAAAACTCCGTATCAAAAACCCCGAAATTTTGTCGCTCCGAAACTTTCCAGTCGATTTCGGGTTCTCGGCCACTGAGAACAGAGGTTGGCGACCGGACGCTGTGGCCGCACTGCGAGTTGAGCGGAGACTGAGAAATTGGGTTGCAGTCCTCTTCCGAGATGTCCGGAATGGCAATTTCGGGAGGCTTGAGGAAATTGGTCAAAGCCAGAGGTCCCTTAAACGCAATGGCAGCCTTATCGTAAGCCATACCGGCCTCCTCCGCCGTCTCGAAAGTTCCGAGCCAGACCCGGACCCCACGTTTTGGGTCTCGGATCTCCGCCGCCCATTTCCCCCACGGCCTCTGCCGTACGCCTCGGTATTTCTTCCCGTTGGGCGAAATCTCGTTACTCTCCTCCGCCGCTCTGCACCTCGAAGGCTTAGTTGGTTTTGAGACGAGCGCCTGAGAAGGAGACGGGTCTTCGATTCTGACCTCGTTGATGACGCGCTTCACGAGGACCCGGTATTTCCGGCCCGGCTCGGCTTCGGCTTCGTCGCTGGAGGAGTCGGTGGCGTTGTCGTCGGTGACGGAAATCCTTACGATTTGGGGGGCTCCGGCAGCAGACTCCCGGAAGCGGGTGGTGAGCTTTTTGACAAGCTTGTTTTTGACCGTGCGACGCTGCGTGTGCTGCTTGGGTCGATCCATGGCTGTAGCTTACAGGCTAAACGACAAAATACCGAGATGATGAAATGGTGGGAGAAAGAAGAAGAGAAATTTGGAGGGCAAATGTGAATGGCGGAGGAAAATGAAACTGATGGAGCATTAAGAGAAAGTAAAAGCCTGGAATAAATAAGAGTTTTTAGAGAGAGAGAGAGAGTGAGGAGGAAGAGCGGAGAGAGCAGAGGAGGAGTCAATATTACCGAGGATCGCGTACTTATAGGAGGATCTTAGCAGTCTCCAACATTTTCGTGTTTTTCCATTAATTATAGTATATTTGTTTGATAAGTATTAAGAATGTTTTTGTCTTACCAGTTCAAATTTAACATTTGTTTTTTGGGGTTATTAAAGTAAAAAAAAAAAGTAATTTTGAAATTCCTCCCTAATAAGAAGGTTTTCATGACCGGAAACCTCTCCGGATCTTCTTTGTGGGGATCTGAATGATCAATCAATCGTGTCCATTCATTGTACATCGGACAATCAGTTTTCGTTAAGTACTATTTATATTCAATTTTAAACAAAAATTTTAAAATAATTTCTAACCGTACGATGTACGATAAACAAACACGATTGATTGATCCTCCGGATTCCCACAAAAAGGATCTGGAGAGGATCCTATTCCTTCTTTCAGAACTCTTTGTCAAATTGCCCAATTTAGGGTTCGTTTTGGAGTATTTTTTTGTTATAATATTTGAGTAATTTCTTGGGTACCGCTGCACATGTTGCAGTGTTACGAGTTGAGTGTATAATTAATAACATTACATGATAGTATGACTGTCATACCAAATAATTTGTGTAATATAACGGATACATAAGAATTTGACCAATAAAATCACGTTAAACATGTGAAAATAACATACATTTTTTTCATTGGGAGAACTTGAGATTATTTGAATTGATATCTCTTGGTAAGTATTTTGTGCAACCCATAGTTATTTTTGCTTGGGGACCAAGTTTCTAGTATTCTACTTTCCTTCTATTGTATTAAGCAAGTCAAACGCCTCAATATTTATTTTTATGAATTTTTATATTTATTTTACAATTAATAAATATTTAAAAGTACTTATATAACGAAATATTAATTTATCTTGCGACATATTATTAACAGAAAAAAAATTAAAAAATAAAAAATAAAAAAAAAGTCAAATATATGTAGTGGGCTTGTTGGTGCTTGCGCTCCAAGTTACCTGTTCCCCAAAAACAACATATTTGTCTAGTAGCTATCTGATGTCGTCAACCATTACCTTATATATCATTTTTATTTTCTGTCACTCAAATTTTGGATTTATCTTTTTGGGCTGTTGACTAACCAAAGACCACTATACTTAATGCTGAAGTTTATGTATAAGGAAATATAAGGGAAAATTATATAATTCTAGTAAAAATAAGGAACTGTTTTTTGCAGATGCCTTTAAGAAGACGGATCTCGATTCGAGTTGTCTATTTTTTTAAGTTGCATCTTATAGATCATCTTTGTAAAAATATTAGTCAAATCAAAAATATTTGAGACATATAATTCGATAAGAAACAATGAAATTTTAATCATGATAATTAAATAGGCAAATGGTTTCGGATTGAATTGAATTTTTGCAAGAATGATATATGAATCGAGACTTACAAAATAGACGATTCGGATTGTTGAAGTTCGATTTGGAGTGGGTCTTACAACTAAATACCATTTTTTGAAAAAAATCAGGATCTCTTCCCTTAAAGGGTCTGGTTATTAACACGCTAAAAATTTTATCATACACTCATTGTAAGTGTGTATATATATATATAGAAATTTAGAGTACAAAATGAAAAAATTTGAATTGCCAATAACGATTTCCTAAAAGTATGTAATACAAATTAGGGTTGTATCGTCACTATCATGTATCATACCATGGCTTGGGAATTGATAGCAAGGAAACTGCAAGGACTTTCTGTTCTCTGCTCTCATTTGTTGCCTTTCAACTTGTCACCATTCATCAGTTGCTCACATCACCAAAGTTAACTCCTCCCAATTTCCTTCCTCCCTCTAAAGCGACGGGTGGATTGCTAAGAAATTTCCTTCCACTATAAAAGCAAGTGGTGGATTAACGTCTAATTCAGATTAATTATTGTAAATTGATTTTTTTTTTTTTTTGGTTAAAAGAACATTCTTTCTTAGAAGAACAACTTACATAGGCTACACCACCACATTAGTGTCATAACAAGCACATATGAAGGACAAAAACGTACACATATCTTTATATTATTGACATAAAATGCCTATGTGACTGTGTACTTATTGTCATATAAGTTGCTATCGTTTCTTCTTATCTATTTTCATATATTTCCTTTCAATTTAATTTGAAACTTGAAAGTGTGAACATTTGGGGGGTTTTGCTATGTCAGATTTGGAGATAATCCGTCGGAAACACTTCCATTTACATGAAAAGCAGGCGAATGTACAAGCGAAAATGATGTTTTAGCTTGGAAGAAGAAACCTCTGGCAAAAAAAGTGTGTTTGTGTTCAGCATGCAGCAGAAACCACAAAGTTATTTCATGCAAAATCTTTGGCTTATCCAGAAGCACTTATTTCAAACCATGTTCAAATTAAGCTTTTTCGGAAGCAATCTTTTCTGAACAAAGAGTGGAAAAGTTGTCTCACCTAGCTACTTCAAGTTTCAAAACACAAACAAAAATTCTCTTTAGAAAAAGGAATTCAATTTTTTTTTAAATAACTTGACAGCTAGGTATCCTGCACTTATGCCAGCTAGAGGAATCCAAATTCACAGGGCAACATATATGTCGTTATATTATCTTTGGGTCTTCGGGTTCGGGTCTTGGGCGTCCCCAAAGGTGCCGGCGGAGTTTTAAAGTAACATTCTCATATCTCTGATCCGCCTCTTTTATGGTTAAGAGTCTTGAGATTATGATGGGATGACATCGTTTATGGTTGAGAGCCTTGAGATTATGATGGGATGACATCTGATCGTTTTCGAGCATTAACAATTCTAGTAGAAAATGGGTGTAAAATAAGGTATTTAACCCTAATGAAAATTAGATGAAGAGATAAAATGAAGGGGTGTGATATACACACACCCCATTTCACTTCTCACACATCTTTTTAATTTTCGACCATCAGATCGGATGAATTGAAGAAGATCAACAGATAAAAATTATCAGGGGATGTGTAAGAAGTAAAATAAGATGTGTGAACAGAACATCCCAAAATGAAACATCACAACTTGGTTGACTAGAACGAGTCGCAATCACACTGTGTAGTCATTGAGTCCTGTTTTCTTGGCTACATCCTCGATATCAAATCCAAAGATAAATGAACGTATATTCCTTGGTCGCTATACGGCCTTAGGGTAACGTACCATCATGCATCAAATCCACGCGAGGAAGGTCACAAAATACTTACGTATTCACATATAGACGGTAAATTGAACATTTAACTGCTGATATTTCATAGTTGTTACGAAAAATATCCATTAAACCACCTGAAACATCGTCATGACTTGCGAGGGTGAACATGTAGAACTATTCTTCAATGTCTATTGCAAAAGTAGAAACCACGCTTCTTTTATACATAACAAGGAATACAAACCGATGTTCCTACACGCCCTCGCGACAAAGCACGCTAGCCCATAGCATACTTCTGGGTCCAGCTCCTTGCGGTTGTCTCGTACTTTGACCGGTCTGTCTTGTACATATGAGCAATTTCCGGCACCAAGGGATCATCTGGGTTTGGGTCCGTCAACAGGGAACAGATGGATAGCAATACCTGAAATAGGAAACAAGAACCTTTCCCACCCACTTAAAAACCGGCAGATAACAAACAGTGAAAAGGGTGCATAGCAACCGTGCATTAACAAATGACAGCCTTCCACAGTGCACCCACTCTCGAAATGTTTCCTGCAACAATGGAGAGCAGAGCCAGTGGCATATGCTCCTTGATGGAAATCCAGATGAGGCGTACATGGTCAATATTAAAATTAAATAATTTGTGAACAAAGCATTTAATCAGACACGCTGCCATCTGGACTTCAGCATGGAAAATATGCAATTTGTGGGGTTATTCATGGTAATTACCAACCCACGTTTATATTGGACTGGAAAAATTGAAACATAAGACATTAAATCATAACGAGTCACGAAGAGATCAGAACCTTAGATATGGTGAGAGCAGGGCTCCACTGCTCTTTCAAAATGTCAAGGCAGATACTTCCATTGCTGTTGATATTGGGATGAAATACCTTAGTCCTAAAGGCAACCTGCAAAAACAATTTGGTGAAAGAATATTAACAGATTGGATTTCATCTTCCTAGACTTTTTGAGCCAAAGCATTGGCGACAATTCAAAACATGATGTACTATTGACATTTCCCTGAAAATGGTCAATCTGAGATCTTATGTGCCAGCCAGGTTCAACCGTATCCTCTCAGGCCATTACCAGCCGAACCCCAAGTCATACACGGAATTGAACATGCTGATGCAATGGGAGGTGGCTAAGACATAGGCCTAAGGTTCTCTGATTTTTCCAAGACCCAAGCCAATATGTTTGACTTGAGCCCCTAAGCCGTGGCCCATGGCCCTATATATTTAAGGCATCAAGAATGTTTCAACACATACTCTTACTGTTAAGTAGTTTAACAAGACAAGTATCATACAAGTCAATGAAAATTCAAGGGAGTAAGAGTTAATTGGACAAAGACTTAATCATCACCACCTACCCAAACAAAAAAACAATGCCTTCCCTATCAAAGAGCAGCAACTTTGTCACATGCCAGAATCAAATAGATAGAAATTGAAAAGTTGTTGGATGACTAAACTATACCACCGCACACTAAAACTCCAAACACTATTGAAATACCGCCACCTGATCCAGTGGTTGTTCTCAAGGTCACCATGCCTATGTCCTCGTCCTATCACTAGTTTTTATAAAATTTGGTTCCCTAATCTCATAGACAATGAATTGGGGATTTGGGATTCAATTCAATATAGGACAAACTGATTAAAAAGAATGGGTACTTTCTTAAAAAGTTCGTAAATTATCAACCGCTTAATTGTAAGTTCCAACCATGGAAGAATCACATTATACGGTACAATTTCTCTGACACTGTGACTAAAAAACCATAATATTTATCGGATCTCTTGACAATGCATGAATACACCCCAAACCAAAAGCAAAGGGATAGGGGAAAAGGGGGCGTGGGGAAGAAAACAAGAGTTGGCAATAATGCAATCGCTATGAAGCTAAATTAACAACTTAAACAAAGAAATTAAAATTCCATACCTTAGGTGGTTTGAATGGATAATCAGGAGGGAAATGGATGGTAACTAGAAAGACACCCCCTGCATAAGGACTATCTGGGGGGCCCATTATCGTTGCTTGCCAATGGAACATGTCCTCAGCAACAGGCCCTGACATCGAACACAAGTAACCTCATAATCATTTCATAGCAAACCATTTTTAAAATCCATATTACAAATAAATTTAACACACAAGGTTCAAGCAACTAAATGCATGCCTTCGTCAGCAACTAGAAACTTATTACTTCCACATTTCAGTAATTATTAGAAAGAAAAACAAAACCTTCTTGAAAATAGTGTGTATCTTTGATTGTGTCTCAATCAGGCAACAACTCAATAAAAGATCAATGGTGATCAACCATGACAAATTCGCTACCCATAACAGTATGAACTCTAATCACTGACATCACCATTCGCATAGCTCAAGTCAAATTCAGTTAGCACATTACAATTCTGAACATTCATAAGTTTTCAACTTTGTCCTATCACAAAATTTTACATATCCAAAATGTCTTCCAACCCCGTGATGAAAAAATAGATCCTTTATTTCATTGACACAACAAAACTTCCGAATAGCTCAAGTCAATTTCGGTTAGCACACTACAACACTTAAAATTCACAAGCTTTCAAAAAGTGTTCAATCACAAAATTGCATTGGAAGAAAACCAAATTAAACTACCAAAGATCCAATATTTCATTGCCTTAATAACATAAACACTGTAGCAGGTTCATGATCATGCAATCCAAAACATAATTTTCACAAAACCCAAAATTCTTTCTGCAAAAAAGTAACTTCAGCTACAACAAACACAAAACCAAACAAGCCAATTACACACAACCCATATCGGAAAAAGGCTCAAAATTCACAGATCGAGCTTCGAAATCGGCTGAGGACGTTAAAAAACGAAAGTACAGGGTAAAACCACACAGAAAAAAGGAAAATAAGAAGAGGGGTCGAAGAAGAAAGGGATTGTACCTGCGCTGCAAGAGGTCGGGGGGTCCTTCTGGAGATCTTTGAGCTCCTTCAAGATCCGTTTGGAAGCCATGGATGGACCTCGCAGATCGTACGGATCTAAGGAAGGAAGGGGACGTTGCTTTGACAGAGAGAAGAAGAGAGAGAGAAAATGAAGGAACTTTACGAAGTTCAATAATAAGAGGATGATAAGCAGGGACGGAATAATAATAATAATAATGTATTTTTGTCACTATCTGCCTGAGAGAGGAGAGAGAGATTCCAAAGAGGTTCTTGCATTTTATGTGAATCTGATTGTATGATTCTGAGCCGTTGATTTTGATGACTGCGTTTAGATTGTGGATTTTCAACGGCTGTGGATGGCGTTTGGAGGGTACTTGACCACTTGACCCTGCTTTGAATCTTGGAATGGGTCGGGTCAAAGTGCGATGGCGTTTTATCAATAATAACCAAAATTTAACACTCAATTTCATAAATGTCACTTTTATAAAATCTTTAAAAAATAACAGAAAATCCACTTAAATAGACTTAAATACCCTCCAAATTAATTTTAAAAAAAACATAAACTAAATTCAATAAGAAAAAAGTCAAAGTTAGCCAAGAACCAACGACCATGAGCATAAGATCTACACAACCCTCAGATTGTTCCCCTCTTCCTTGTCGTAACCACTAGCAACAAATTACTGCCAGCAATGAACGTACCATTAAAAGCCTTTCTCATGGGTACAAGACTGTGGGGGCAATCACTCTTTCAAAGTAGCGTCCCGAGCACCCAAGCTTAAACAACAGTGGCAACAATAAGGATCAATTCGTGGCAGGAGGTAAGAGCAAGAAGACGAATCACACTGTGCCCAAGTCCGATGATATCTATCTCAAGCTTCTCGTCAAGCTGTACTGTTTTCTTGTCCAGAAGACTGGAAGCAAGGAGATTGCGAAGGTTAGGATTGAGAAGCCAGCAGGAGAGTGTTTGACATTTGATCAGCTTGCTTTGAGAGCACAATTGGGTCAGAACATGGTTCTCCTCAGAGGTCCTAAGAATTCTCGTGAAGCGGTGAAGCACTTCGGTCCATCTCTTGGTGTGCCACACAACCACACTAAACCTTATGTGCGGTCCAAGGGATGGAAGTTTTAGAAGGCTAGAGGAAAGAGGAACAACAAGGAGTTAGGATTGAAAATGCTATTTCTGGAATCCATTTTTGCTTTAGAGTTTAAGCCGATTAGGATTGATCTTTCATAAACTTGCACAAGTTTGATATTACCAACTTTGCTAGCGGCCTCGCACTTTGAACAACAATGTCGAGGAGATTTATTAAAGTATTTTGGCTTCTTTATGTAAATGAGTTTTGAATTTTGAGGGTATTTAAGTCTATTCACGTGAGTTTTCTGCTATATTTGAAAGTTTTTATAAAAAGTGACATTTATGAAATTGGATATTAAATTTTGGCTATTAATGGTAAATACTCTTAGAATAGTTGCCCATGTGAGGGTTCCAACACAAAAGCAGAGGCAAGGGCTATCTAATTGCCTAAAATATAAAAACATTGCTCCAGCGGGCATTTTTAGGGGGATGATTTGTGGGCAGCCCAGCGAACTTTTACCATACCTTAAGCCTGCTGGCAATGAACGATGTCAACAAGTGGAGGGCGGGTCTCGCAACAGACATCAGCCGGCAGAGCCTAACGACTATTTGCACTTGTCCTAAACCGTTGGAACGGTCTGATGACTGGATCGTTAGGCTTCCAACGGTAAAAAAAATTTGAAAAGCTTATTATTGTGCCACGTGGCACAATCTAGTGTCTGATGTCCAAACTGTTTGAAAATCAACAGCCACAATCAATTCATCAGTAAAAAATCCAAAAAAAAAAATCTATAAATACTCAACCACCTTCTTCATTCCCCACAGTACAACTCAATATTTATTTTCACTACAATCTCCTATTTTTGTTTTCCACTTTCCAAATCCTTTTGTTACATTAAAAAAAAGTGAGAATCCAAATTGGTTGATCGAGGAAGCTGTTAATTTGCCTCAGGCATGGGTGTTGGTTATTCATGCAAAATTTGTCACCCAAATTCTAGGCATATCCCGGATTGAGCAATCTCTGTTGAGTAGGTTAAGGTTTAGCACATCACCGATTAGTGAACCACCTACTTCTTGGTTGTGTTGATCAATTGATGTCATCGCTTGCACCACTTGACGGATTGATGCTTCTCTACATTTTTGGTGTTAGGCACGTCTCCTTATTCGTTCTTCATCTTCTCACTTGTTTTCTTACTCTTGACTCTCTTGCAACCTCCACATGTTAGTCATTGTTGCAAGAACCTTTTTTTTTTAAATCTATGAATTGAGATGAGTAGGGAGGATGGAGGATGCATATATGTCAACCATGTCAATAAATCTCTAACATGGCATAAGTACGACCCACTTAATTGTTGATAGGCCAGTTGCATCATTGCCACGTCACTTGTCAAACATCAATCAGTGACGGGTCTTGTCACACCCCTCACCCTTTTATTTTAAAGATGAATTATATAGGTTCTAGACGAGCAGAGGTTGTGTTAGAAGAGGGATTTAAGAGTTTTATTTGTTTTTAGACACTTGTAAGGGTCTTCACATTATTTGTTTGGTTGAAAAACAGGGCTAAAAGCAAGCCCAAACAAACCTATTCAATAATAAATCTAGACCGGGACATCCCAAGTCCATCCTCACAAATAAAACTAACTAGACAAGAAGGAGAAGTATCAAAATAAAAATGACCTAAATCTAAATCAAGACTATAGGTCGCTAAATTGTTCGCCACAAAATTCTTTTCTATGTAGACATATCGAAGTTCACATTGCCAACATCTTGAAAGCAAACCTCGATAGGCTAACACAAATGGACCTAAAGGATGATTATTGCCAGCAGCTTGCAACACCGAATGAACTATGACTGCAGAGTCTGATTCCACCAATAATATATCAATACGTAATCTCCATGCCAATCGTAAGCCCAAGTAAAGACCTCATAGTTCAGCATTGAGAATCTCACCTAAGCCTAAATTGGTGCAAAACCCAAAAATCCATTTACCATCAGAATCTCTCAAAACACCACATGCTCCAATATAATTATTACTTCCCTTCTTGCAACCATCAACATTAAGCTTAAACCAACGTGAAGGAGGAACTTCCCAATGGAGGAAAGATTCAATCCTATGAGGTTTATCAATCTTGTGAGTACTTGTCTTCAAGCATTCACGAAGATAAGTACAAATAGCAATTCTAGGCTCATCAATCATGGCAAAATCCTGCTAAAAAATAAATTTATTTTGCCGATACCAAATAAACAATGGAAAAAAAAAACTAACCTCCACTCTAAACCCCCCAATATGAGAGATTTATTTTTGATTAAAATGAAGCCAATCATGAAAATCAATGTGATCTAACTGTGGATTTTACATTCCCAACCTTTGCCAAACTTCTCTTGCCTTAGGACAATCTTTGAAAACATGAGGCATTGATTCAACGCCACAAGTACATCTCTGACACTCAGGGCTTATAAGTCATGCTCCTTTTCAGCCTTTGTTCATTAGTGAAAAGTTTATTAAGAAAAAGCAGCCATAAGAAACTCTGAACTTTTAGAGGAATATGAAGTTTTCAAATGAATTCCCATCGCCAATTAGGAAGACCACTTGAATTAATGGCCAACATATAAGCAGATTTAACAAAAAAATTACCATCATTTGTTCCACTCCAGTACACTTATCAGCTAAAGCATCAAAACCAACTGGAATGCTAAGAATTTGTTCGACAATCAATCTCCTTTGGTAAAACAAGTAATAATTGACCAATATCTCAACCATTATTATAACAATAATCCACTACAGTAGCCTTAAGCATATCATTGGAAAGCGGGCAAGAAGCATGATGAAGCAAAATACCACATTTAGCCCATTTGTCCGTCCAAAACTTTACCGTATTGCCATTTCCATTTCACCATAGTAGAGCCCCACATGCAAAAGTTTAGTCCCTTCAAGAATTCCTTTCCAAGTACAAGAAGAGTGTAAAGCAGTTTTATCATTGAGTAATTGACCCATATCACCTTTAATATACTTTCCTTATAAAACTTTTGCCCAAAGGCCATTATCCTCATGCATCAATCTCCAAGAGTTCTTAGAAAGAATAGCCAAATTCATAACTCTCATGTTTTTCAAACCAAGCCCACCAAGAGACTTCGGAAGGCAAACTTGGCTCCATTTAACCAAGTTAACCTTATTTTTGGATTGAGTGGAGCCCTAGACGAAGTTCTTATTTAACCTATCAAGTTGATCACAAATGGTAACTGTTAATTTCACTGTCTGCATAGCATAAAATGGGATGACGGAGGTGACAGATTAGACAAGAGTGGCTCGACCAGCAAGAGATAATGAATTCACCTTCCAAGCATAAAGCCAGGCTTGAGCCTTTTCGACCAAGCCTTTGTAAGTGTTTTTAGTGATGCGAGAATGAATGAGCAGAACTCCCAAATACGTTCCCAAATCATTAGTCAGGGGAGAACCACAAATGCGACTCAGTTCAAGAGCCATTCCACGATTAATTGTTGGAAAATATTACTATTTTGGCTTATTTGAATGTTTGGTTTTCTGGGTTTAGCCCGTTAGAATTAGGTTTTGTTAGAGATTAGGGTTAGTTTATTATAAATAGGGTGCTTTGTTATTCATTAGAGAACAAGTTAGTCACAATGTAGCTTCTTAGGGTTTTGTAGCCGTTTCGGCATTCTCAGTTTGTTTAATAATATTCCTATTATTTTGTAATCTTATTCGTTGCACACTCTGATATTCAACTTGGTATCAAAGCAGGTTCAATTCTTCGGGATTTAATCTGCTTGGTTGGGTAGGTATCTGTTTGTCAGAATGTATGTATACTAGTTTATTGTCGTTGGTTTAGTTAGCAGAAAAACAAAAAGAGGATTGATGAAGCTTTGTTATGCTTTGCCGCACATTGTTCTTATCCTGCATCAGATCACCACCGCACAGTCGTCGCTCCACCTCGCTGCCCCACAATCATGACTCCACTGCTTGAATCGATTCTGCCTTTGTCCACCGCCGTCCGCACCATGACTCGCTGACTTTGCTGCTGCACTGTACCCGCATCCCCTATGCCACATCTGGCTGACCCGACGCAACCCTGTCGTCTTGCAGAATCACCCATTTTTGGATTTCATTGTTGTTGCTTGACCTACGAGCCTGTCCACTGACCAGAACTCACGTTCTAGACGAAGAACCCCAGGAAATATTGGAAAAGTATGAAAGAAAAAACAAAAAGAAGAAAAAAAAAACAAAACAAAAGGAAAGAAAAAAATATTTGCTGTTTGTTTAGAAAGGCCCACACGGGGTGGGTTGCTGCTGCTGATTTGAGGCCCATAAGGGCAAGGAGAAAATCTGATGTTTGTTTGTAATGTTTGGGCTTTTTGAGGCCCACACGGATAACATGGAAATAACCTGCTATTGGAGCTTGTTGTCACTTATCGCAACGATCACTCGAGCGCTTGGATTGGTCACCACTTGATTGATGTTGTGTACTGGTGAATTGAAAAGTTTGTTTGTTCGGAAGTTCACATTGGCATTGGAATCTTGCACTTGATTGCTGGAATTGCTTGTTCGCTTGCTCGCCTACTCGCTTGGATTGTTCGTTTGCTCGCTTGAATAGCTTGCCTTGTCATGTCCGCATAGCAGAGCCTGCCTGTCTGTCTGTCTGCCTAACGGAGCCAGTCTGCATCTGCTTGTTTGCAAACCCATGTCGTATACCACCATGAGTTTGACGGGGGGTGTTGGAAAATATTACTATTTTGGTTTATTTGAATGTTTGGTTTTCTAGGCTTAGCCCGTTAGAATTAGGTTTTGTTAGAGATTAGGGTTAGTTTATTATAAATAGGGTGCTTTGTTATTCATTAGAGAACAAGTTAGTCACAATGTAGCTTCTTAGGATTTTGTAGCCGTTTCGGCATTCTCAGTTTGTTTAATAATATTCCTATTATTTTGTAATCTTATTCGTTGTGCACTCTGATATTCAACTTTAATATTAGGTGAGCAATAGATTCTCGATTTTTCATAGCTTATTTGCTTCCCAGAAGCCAAGAAAATTTTATCAATGCACACTAACGATCTGAGCTTGCTTTTTGGAGGCTTCACAAACTAAAATAATGTCATCTGCAAACATAAGATGAGAGACGGCGGGTCCTTGTCTTGCAACTTTAACAACTTTCCATTTTTCAGAATTAATTAACAGCTTCATTAATCGGATGAGATAATTTTTCATCGCAAAGAACAAATAGATAAGGAGAAAGAGGATCACCTTGTCGAACACCTCTTTGTGGGCAGAGGCTATCAGTTTTCTCACCATTTAAAACAATTTGGAAATTCACATCAGTTACGCAATGCATAATTAGCTCCAAAACATTACCTTGCGCTTCTTTTTATTTATTTTATTTTTATTTCCACACCGGATTTGGGTTTTTATACGGACCCGGGTCTGGGGAGTGACAAGTCTGCTCTCGTGGTGGAAGGGAATGAACCAAAACTTGAAACTACGACCAACCCAGATCTGAAACCGACCCAGTCTCGGGGCATGAACGGCGTAGTTGTGGTGCCTCAACCGCCACATCAACGTCTTCGGGTCCGTCACGGCTTCTGCCGATAAAGTCATTATCATCAGACACTCTCCGAAGACCTGCAGCCCCAATTTCGCGTGGTGTTATAAGCACTCGTCGCCTTTTGTGAGCTTAGGTTATATTCTGTGTAATTTTCGAAGCTAGGGTTTAGTTTTATTTGTATGCTTGTTTTAGAGACATGGGGTTTAGGGTGCAATCAGTGTTTGTATATTACTGCCACTGTCTTTGTAGTCAATCCATAAGTTGTGTCCCACTTTTACCAAAGTATTAAAAAGATTTCACAACTTATTATTTTTACAAAAGCGGGAAAGGAGATGTTACACCTTAATTATATTTATATATATATATATATAATATATTTTAAATATGATATTATCTACATTAATGGTAGAAGAATGGGCCAAGCTTGACAATGGGCGAGCTATAATAATGTGGTTCAAACTCGCATTTGACGAGAATCGAACCTAAAACCTCTTACTTACAAGTGAAGAGGAATACCACTAGACCGTAGTACTAAGTGGCATGATTACAATTTTTTTTTTTAACTTACAAATAAATATATATGGCAAAATGTTAGGAACCAAATAAGCTTTTATCATATAAAAAGAAAAAAAATATTAAGCTGATAAATAACTAATTAATTAAAACCAAGTGTCCAAACCAGTCACCAAAATAAACAAATAAATTAATTAAAATTTCAACCCTTGCTCCTTCTAAACTGATATATATTCCAAATGCGTTAGAAGGATCCAAAGCTTAAACTCACACATGTTAGCCTGTGTTTTGGAATTCATATAGATATACTGCCCCCATCCATCCAATACTTTTTTTTTTTTTTTGTAACACCAAAGAATATAAGTTGTAAAGGCTCGCGATTTTATAAATATTAGAAAGATATATAGATTAGGGAGAAATCCATATCCTTTAATCTTTTGGCAACTATTGTCTGCTTGAAAATTGCAGCATCCAGCTGATGAGCTCACCAAATTGAACTCTCTTGCGCCATCACCCTTTACATATTATGCTTTGTGAGGATCAGATCCATCGTATCAACGAATGTTGATCCTGCACTCATATCAACAAAATCCCAGAAATTAAAGATCGTGACTATACTTCATGCTCAATTTTGACACAAATCTTATAAATATGTGTGCATAAGGCAAAAAAGAAGTGTGCGGAAATCACTTCACAGATGTAACGACGTGCACATTTATCAATTGACAAAAGAATTGTAATAATTTTTAGCAGTCACATTGAAATGTATAGATACCACATCTATATATACATTTATGAAATTTCTATTTACACCATAGTCAGCAAACACAGTCACTCGCTTATCTAATTACATATCTTAATTTTTTGAGAATGCTTTTCATAATTCATATACTCCCCAAACACCTATGCCCTCTTCACAATCAGGTTTTATTTGAATATCGTTTAAGAGAGCATTTTTTTTGTACTAAATTTTATATCAGATGATGCGGTAAGTGATGTATTTACGTTCTATCATTTAATAATTTTATGTTACTCAATGGTACTCAGTAATTGTTAAGTCATGTGATATTGCAATGTGTTCTAAAATATGATCTTCCTAGCGGTACAAGTTTAAATTCTACTAAAAAAAGTGAACCCATCAACCTAGTAGTCAAAAGAAGCATGGAGCAGGTTGCATTTTCTGCTCACTACCAACAAGCGGTGGTAATGCTCACTACCCAGATCTCGACGATAAATAAGGTGATTACTTAAGGGTAATGAGAAAAAATATGCTGAATGGTAAACTTTTTGCTAAGAAACAAAAATCTAAAACATGAAATCGCATGCAAAATTCAAAATAAATAATTAAAAATTCCGTACCATTTGAATGCATTGATGGTGCACTTGGGCATTTCCCCTGCATCAACAACCTTCAACTTCACGCCACCACACAAGACATTGATCTGCATCGTCCCAACCCTCCACCCTTTGATCACGTATCCAATCCTCGTCTTTCCCTCCACCGCCACCTTTATCTCCTTACTCTTCAGCTGCGCCGCCAGCCTTCTCCCCACCGTCTGATCCACCACTTTGTTCCTCACCCTCATATCCATCTTGAAATTCGTCGTGTTCCGGTGCCTATGCGTGAACCCTTTGAGCAGCTTTGAACCCAGCCCCAAACCTACGTCGTTCTCGTCCCCGAGGATCGCGTGCATCTCGATCCCCTCGCGGTAGAAGATGTCGAGTTTCGGGTTGGGGTTCCTCACCTCGACACTGGTGACAGCCTGGACGTCGAGGTGGGTCCCGTCGGGTTTGGAGACGGGTTCGAATTTGGGGATCTGGAAGGAGAGGAGGTAGAAGGCCGGGAGCCGGGGGTCAAATAGGAGGTAGAAGATGCCGCCGGCGAGGGCGGCGAGGATGATGACGATGAGGAGGAAGGCGCAGAAGACGCAGCAGCATATGCAGTAGCAGCTGCTCCGCCGGCTGCGCTGTGGGCGGAAGGAAGGGGGGATGTTGGGCTTTCGGCCTGGGGGACTGGGTACCGGCCGGCCCGGTTGGTGCGGGTATCCGTATCCTGGAGGTTTCTGGAGAACCGGTTTAGTGGGCGGTTGTTGCATCATTTTGTTGGATTACTCTGTTTCTGTTCTGGGTAATTTTGCAGAAAAAAAACAGAGGCCCAAATGGGATTAGATGGAAATTTGTTTGAATAATAAAGAAATTAGTAATTAATATAAAAAATGTGATTGAGTTCAAGAAATTGGTTGGGTAGTGAAATTAATCGTGCAGAGCAGGAAGAAGGGGTCAGAACATTTTTGAAAAAAAAAAGGATGGAAATTTGCAATTTCTGGAATTTGAATTAAATTTGAAATGTGGATTTGAATTTCTGGGAAAAGAAGAAATGGGTAGTGAAATTTGGAGGAAAAAGATGAAGAATGGAGGAAGAAAGGAAGGGGAAGGATTGAATCTCAGGAAATCGGATAACCAAGACAGAGTCGTTCAATTTTTGAGAAGTAGGAGAGAGAGAGAGAGAGAGAGATGGAGAGAGACGGGCAAGCAGTAAGGCTTGGGACGATGGGGACATCCAGTCGGGTCGGGGCGGGGGCAATTTAGGCGCGAGATTCACGCGTGCCGTTTGGATGCTGATATTGGCGGTAAGGATTTTTGGACAAGTTGTTTTTATTGTTTTAGTAATGAAATAGTTAATTACAAATTTGGTCCTTGAACTTTACCGGTGGTTTCACTTTTGCCTTCAATTTTTTCGTCCCAAGTTGATCCTCGAACGCTTAAGAATTTTGTTCAATGAGGGCAATAGCGATGACAATTACAAGATTTAATAGGATTAGTGGTGGGTGCTATTCAATTCCACGAGTTTTTTTGTTGGAACAAACTCATATCCTTAGATATAAGTGTTTATGTACTAGCAGTTGGGTGACGTTTTGATCAAAAGCAAGTTAAACACTGAAATGCTGTTCAAAACTTGTTGTGTGCTATATTCTCAACTTTTGTAACCAAAGTTTCATTCTGCCTTAGCTAATCACACTTTCAAAATTTAGGAGCCAATATGAGACGGAAAGAAGTTAAAAGACCAAAGTGAAAGAAATAAAAAGTTTAGGGGGCAATTACAAAATTAAACCTTTATGAAATTTTGTTTCGTGAAATGGTTAGATTGGTTGGTTGGATTCTGGTATATGCATGGATGGCCAAACAGCAGGAAAGCTCTAGGTTAGGGATGGGATAAGATTTAATTTAAAAACAGTTTTTTATTTTTCTTTTTTCAGAAAGGGTAATAAATTAAAATATAATTGGTAGGTAGTAGTTTTTATAAAACAAAAATTAGGAAACTAGGAAGTTGAATGCAAGAGCAACAACTTTTCAGAGAATATAAAGGATATCGTTTTCAAAAACTACCAAACACAAATAGTTGTTTTCAATATTTAACAGTAATTATTTTATTTTTTATTAGAAAAATAGAAAACAATAGAAGTGCTTTTCAGTTTCCTTTAAATTAATACTTTTTTGGTGAAAATATTTTTGAAACCAATCTTTATAAAAATCCAAGTGGATCATAGAAAATCATTTTTAGTTGTTTTAAAAGTATTTCTAAACGAATCATTAGTCTAATACAACTCAAGTAATCAGTAGTGGCACTAAAACAGATTTGAAGTTTTCATATCAAATCATTTGATGGAATCCGTTAGAAAGTAAAATCCAAAGTCACTTGGCAAAAGATGGAGATGCCTAAAATCTTGCTTGACTATTAATGCAAGGCTTGTTGTAAATAGTGGGTATGTATGCCCACATGCACATAGTAAACATTTCACAAGTTTAATAGTGTTTTGTTTGCTCTATAAATAGAGCATTACAAGTGTTCAAAAGTTGGTGATAAAAAGGAAGAATGGGAGATGAATGTGAGACTCACGGGAGAGATAGGAAGGAAGAAAGGAAGAGAGAAAAGAGAGGAAGAGGAAAAGAGAAAAGAGAGGAAGAGGAGAGGAGATAATAGAGAGAGTTATCTTTGTACTCCTATTATTCCAAATTATAATGAAAACATCACTGCTGCCCCGATGATGTACTCCAGTCACCCTGACTGTAGAGGAACCTCGTAAATTTTGTGTCTTGTTTCTTTTATTCCACTGCACACACCGTCGATTTTACAACACGTTATCAGCACGAGAAAGCTCTCGTGTCAGTGGAAAGCACAACGTCACAAATCTTGTTCACATTTGTCTCCTGAAATCTCACAGATAAGAAAATCTTTTCATTTCATCTTCAAATCTCAGTACAATTGATTTTCTTGAAGCAACTATATATATTGTTGTATAACTGTATATCATCTTTTGCAGAAGCAAAAGAGTACAGACTCAAAATTCGTAGAGAATTTGACAGCCATATAAACAGCCTCGAAACTCCAACTTGCGGACCTCGGATTGAAATACTTTCTTCTTAAAAGTTGTTCGTCCGCTCAATATCTACAACATATCAAAATTTCAGAAAACTTTAACGGTGCGATCGTCTCAGATGTTTGAAATACCAAACCAGTTTCCAATTTCCGCATAAAACTGGACAGCCACCTTATGAGTACCACAACTCCATTTCTGTAGCTCAAATCGAAATTGTTTCTTGACGAAAGTTGTTTGGTATCCTCTTATCCATATCATACTAAAATTTGAACTAAATCTAACGGTTTGATCTTCTCATAAGTTGCAGACACTCTTGACTCCAAAACTTATGGGAACTGTTTCGACTTTTTCGAAACTCACCGGATGAGGAACACCAATTGGAACTTATTGTTACTATTATTTACTGAGTAACCAAAATGACTTCAGAACTGTGAAATAAAAATAAAAATAAAAGGAATCAAACAAAAGAAGTGGCAGACCAAAAAAAAGAAAAAACAAAAGATGATGACTTAATTATTGCATTTTCTGTTTTGGCATATTTATGTGCATGGTGTTGGTTTAAAGCCCATGTCACAAGTTCTATTTATTTAAAGCAATTTATTTACAGTGGGTAGAATTATTACCCTTTGCTTTAAAGCTTTGATATTTATGTGAATGGTGTTGAATCAAAGCCCTTGTCACAACCTTTATTTACTTTAAAGCAATTTATTTACCATGGACGGTTTTACCGCCTATTGCTTTAAGTTTTGATGATTCTAAATTAAAGCCCTTGTCACAAGCTTTATTTACTTAAATGCAATTTATTCATTATGGTTGGAATTACCGTATATTGCTTTAATTTATGTATTGTACTTATCTTTTGTTACAATGAGTATATATAGGACCTGAAGTTCCTTGATCAGATCAGAACCTGCAGTTTCTTGATCATCATCATATAAAAATGATTGGACCTGAAGTTCCATCATGCAAAAGGATCAGGCATGAAGTCCCTTGATCTTGAAGATCAGGACATGAAATTCCTTGATGAGTATCGTAAGTTTTAAGTGTCACAGTGCCTCAACTTAATTGTAATAAAAGACATAAGAGTCTCAGTTCACAGACTATTAAATAAGGACCAGAAGTTCCTCATGTCCATACTCAAAATGGTTTAGCAAAAGCATTTATTAAGTGGGTGAAATTGATTACCAATGCTCTGCTCATGAAAACGAAATTGCCAGTTTTCTACATGGGGACATGTAAACTTTACATGATGCATTATTAATTCGGTTGAGACATGTTACCAACCATCAATACTTCTCAGTACAACTCGGGTTTGGGAACCAGCCAAACATTATACATTTACGAGTTTTTGGTTGTGTTATTTATATGCCTATTGCACTGCCACAACGTACTGAAATGAGGCATCATCGTGGATTAGGCATTGATGTTGAACACCATCTATCATTCAATATTTGGAATCCTTGACTGGGGATATGTTTACCGCGTGGTTTGCGGACTGTCATTTTGATAAGACAATTTTCCCGTCATTAGGGGGAGAAAATAACATTGTTCCAGAAGAACGATGAGAAAATATCATTCCAGAAGAATGATAAGAAAAGACCGTTCCAGAAGAAAGAAGAGAATTTGTTTTATTTTGATTCACGAAGCAATCAATGAGAAAATGAAATAGGAATAGTTGAATGATGCAATGAAAGTGCCTACAAGAATTGATGTCCCTGTTGGACAAAATAATGAGACAGTAAATGATTTATCTGTTGCACGCCTGAAGCGTGGCAGATTTTTAGACTCAAAAGGTTCAGTTATTCGAAAGAAGAAGAATATGGCACTACTGAACTATTACATTCCTGAAGCACAACTGTTGCATGCCAGAAGCATGACAGTCGCCGCATGGATACACGTCCCAGAAAGGACAATCCGCAGGCATGGGAATGATGATATCTCATGCATGAAGCATGATAGACGTATAGGTTCCAATGACTTAACTCCCGGAAGTGGAGATTAAAATTCAAGCTCTATAACGCTCAAGAGGAGGTTATGATCCACATTCTCTAAATTATGACTATCCTGGAAGAGATAGTGTCATGCCCTTGAAGAGGCAATGGATATCCAAAGAAATGAAAACTTTTATGCATGCGCATGCACATGAGAATATGGGATCACAAATTGATGATAACCAATGGTAATTTTGGTTTTTACAAGTAGCTACTAAATTCATCAATGAGCTGTGTTAATATTGAGTCACATTCTTTTGTTCGTCGACAAAAGGAAAATTATTGGCCAAAATGGAGAAAGACAATTCCATTACAATTTTGTAAGAACGTGGAAAAATGGACCTATATATTTGAATACAATACAAATAGCCAAAAGATGTTGAACCAATGAGGTTACATATGGGCATTTGTAATACAGTGTAATACACTCACATGATATGACACAAGGTTACTAATTGAAACCTGAAATTATACTCTTGTAAACGAGTTCATATAAATGGAGAATTAAATACGAAGGGTTGTGAGTCGCCTACATCATATCTCCATAAGTAAATCCCTCAAGTATACATGGGAGCAAATTGCTCAATATAAATTCCAAAGGAAAATGTCTCATGAAGTGTAGAAAATCCCTGAATGATTCAAATTGTTTGAAGTAAGCCCCCAAAGGGTAAAGCATAAAATATGTACTCAATATCAATGGATGGTATACATTGCCTTAGTGAGTACTATCATTATGATATTGTTGCAACATACTAAAATCTCTTGCAAGAGTCAATGACATTAAATTGGGACTCCTGAGGAGTCAAGAAAAATTATAAAGTGTTGAGAGAAATATTGTCTCGAGCTGCAGATCGAACAATCTACCAACACGAATCTTATCCATGATGTCTATGATATTAAAAGAAACATATGGATTGAAGATTATGAGTTGAATACTCAAATGATGTAGACATTAAGAAAGATCATTTATCTTCGTGAGGGTAAAGATAAATTAATGTTTGGTCCAGAAGTACCACATCTTAGTAAAGTATATGCTTTATTGTATTTGGCACAATACATTGAATGAAATAAAGCTTATCTATTAATATCTTCAAGAAATTACAGATATGTGCATACACATGAGTTAAAACAAACAAACAGGATGGAGCCTTCACAAAGGTTACTCATGTGAAGCCTCAGTACTCGGAAGTACCCCATAATGAGGAGGCACTAGAGATTGATCATGTGGCGCCCTAGTACTTGGAAAAACACCAGAAGGGGAAGGCATCAGTTGCTTTCGAAATCTAGCAATGAACCTTTGGTGATCACCTTGAATCCGACTTTCGGATTCCTGCAGCTAGTCGAGCTTTCTTTTCATGCTCGTAGAGTAATTATTTGCAAGCACGTGTAACACTCTATTCTCGTGCTTGAGCCCTCTTATCTCTTGTTTAAGACTTGCCACCTCAGCCATCAATGATTCAACTTGGCGAGTTTGAGGAAGTAGGCGTTGACCCATATTGGAAACAGAGCCAGCACACTGAACACTGAAAGCCAATGAGTCTTGAATAGCCAACTCGTCAGACCGTTTTGAAAGGATCATGTTATCCTTTGGAGTGAGAAGATTCCTAGCTACCACAGTAGCGGTTATGTTATTCTTCATCACAGAGTCCCCAACCGTAAGAGGACCATTAGAAGATAAGAAGGACGGGCGCCAAATGTTATCCTGATGCTGCTCATCTGTATCACTCATAAGACTCAAATCTAAGCAAATGTTAGATGGGCAAGTCATTTTCAGAAATGATAAAGGAAAATGGAGGTCCAATAAAATTTCAGAAGTGCAAGATGGGGAAAATTTCTACATGTAGCAACTTTCTGAGCATACTCTTGAACACAATTGATGTCTCTATAAAATAAGAAGCAACAGAGCCACTTGTTCAAAGATCGAAGGTGCACGGCCCTCCGAATTTCAAAAGCCAAATTTTCCTTAATAAAGTTCGTTGGCATTTTTCAGATGCAATCTCAGCTTTTTCGGATATCGCGTGCAACTTTGTCAAAGATCTCTGACAAAGTTGAAACCGCGTAAATCTTACTGTTCTATTTACACCACAGTTGCTGACAAGAGTAAAAGCACAGCACCACCACTTGCTATTGGGAAATCTCTATATATGTCGACCTTCGTTCTCCATAACAAGGCAGACCTGCAAGAATGTCCAACTCTTCCTCATCTCCGAGAATGCATCTTCAACAAAGCATCTCGAAATACTCAGTTTTCTTCCTCTCCGAGAATACCTCTTCAAATAAGTCACACTAGAGCAAGATTATCTCATATCTTCAGGGACCAGAGCAAGATTATCTCATATCATGCAATTTCCATGTCCTTTCCTTTGTCCTTGTTCTTGCCTGCAAAGACAAGGATAAAGAAAATAATATGTCGGAACCTCCACTCAAACTCCCGGTAAGGAACCGACTGCCTGGAACCTTTCCTGATTGCTTACCTAGTATTGCTCTCGAGTAGTCATCTTCAACTGTTGTTGGAGCTGGGTCCCCAGTCACCAAGAAGTGATGAACCATTCAAATGCAAGGGTTTGCATTCCACTATTGCATCAGATGACAAATCCTACAAGAGAATATGCCACACATGCATGGGGGAAAACCAGGGAAAATACTACTTAAGCCAGGGGAGCAAGTAAGGAAAGTGAAACTGATACATTGAAGCATGTGGAGACAAGTGCAATGAACATGTGTTGATTCATCCCCAACTAAGCCGAAGATCACTTGTCACGTGAAGCTCCTCATGGTCCAATTTCATTCAAGATCAAGCTTCGAAGGTCCTTAAAGAAATCACAAGTCCGATTCAAGATCAAGTGTCCACCACCCTTGAATCAACTTCCGCTCCAGATAAAAGAAGTAAATTCAGATCTTCGATGCAAGTCTAGCATAAAGTCCTACAACCCAGTTCAAGAAAAAGCCTGTGGAAAGTTAACAACAAGTAAAACATCTCTTTCGGCAACTCTTCTTACTAAGAGACTGAAGCAGAATGACCAACGATCAGCCTAAATGATTTCAAATCAAGGGGAGATACTCATCAAGGAGAGCATCCAAAAACAGATCAAGATTTTAACAAGTTAATTAAAGACTTATGTGGGCATCCAAGGGGGAGTGTTGTAAATAGTGGGTATGTATGCCCACATGCACATAGTAAACATTTCACAAGTTTAATAGTGTTTTGTTTGCTCTATAAATAGAGCATTACAAGTGTTCAAAAGTTGGTGATAAAAAGGAAGAATGGGAGATGAATGTGAGACTCACGGGAGAGATAGGAAGGAAGAAAGGAAGAGAGAAAAGAGAGGAAGAGGAAAAGAGAAAAGAGAGGAAGAGGAGAGGAGATAATAGAGAGAGTTATCTTTGTACTCCTATTATTCCAAATTATAATGAAAACACCACTGCTGCCCCGAGGATGTACTCCAGTCACCCTGACTGTAGAGGAACCTCGTAAATTTTGTGTCTTGTTTCTTTTATTCCACTGCACACACCGTCGATTTTACAACAAGGCTTTCATTTTTCATTGTACTCTTAAAATGCTCTAGCGCGTGTCACACTATCACTTAAAATAAATATATTACATAAGGCGTGCCGTGAAAGCACTTGTGAATAGCTTGCTCTAACACCACAAAATCCCATATTATTTTGCAACAGCAAATTGAACACAATACACAATACAAACTTCAATGCTTTGTCCACCACCTACCACAAATGCACATAAAAAACTTTCAATGCTTTGTCTTCCTATTACTTGAGAACTATGTATTAATCCACACTATTAGAAATACACTATCAGAAGAAAATAACAATAAGAAATATATTTAATTTGAAAAAAAATCAATAAAAGTTGGAAATATATCCTTTTTTTACAAACGATAGCGTTAGTGGGTTAAATTGTTAATTATTAGAGACATTTTAATTATGCACTCTCCTTCCAAAAAATTGCCTTCAAAGAAACAAAAATTCAGAGTTTCTACAAACTAAAAAATGAAAATGATTAAGCAATGGAATAATAATTTTTGCTCTAAATAAAAATAAATAAAACTTAATATAATGACATGATATAATTTTGATTGAGTTTCTTTTCAACAGTAGAGTCCTCAAAACATATATCATATGTTCTTGAAGTATGGTTGTCCTGTAAAACAATGCTACATATCAAACTTACATTCTTTTTACAAAGTTATCGCTCATAGCAAACAATGAAATGAAAATGAGGTCAAAGGTCCGAAATAACCCTAAACACAAGTTATGTGCAAGTATTTTTTATGAAAAACTTAACGGTGCTAGGATGAGATGACAAATAAATAATTTCGAAATGTTAATATGACAAATCGCTTAAAATTTTAGTTCACATGACAAATTGAAAAAAAAAATATTCATATGATATTTAAAAAAAAAGATCCAAAAAATAATAAGTCTCTCAACGACCTAGTTGACTTAAAGTGTTAATAACTTAATAGCAAAAAAGTTGGTGCCCACATTATATAATATCTTGATTTTTGAATTTGATGGTTGATGAGTCAAATTAAAGTGGCATTTATGCATTAAAGTTGGGCATTTCTTCCCACTAACTTATATAGCTTTGATTCTTACGTCTCAATGGTGCAAATGATAAGCAATGTCAATGTCAACAACTATACACTAGTGACTCATTTCCAATTCAGACCAAAATGTAGTCCAAGTAATTCATATATTCTCGTTCACGATGCAAATGGTAGCTCAAATTATAAGAGATTCTACTTTATCGTTAGATATATATTTATTGCATTCGTTACGTAACTTACTTATGACTATATCCGGAATAATACACAAGATTTTTCTCAAATTAGACACTTCTAAGCTAAACACTTTTTTTTTTTTTTGGTAAACTGGATATATCATAATCAGAGCAAAGATGCCAAAAGTACATAAAGAAAGCCTACATCAAGGCAAACTACCAAACAACAGACCGGGTAGTGCAAGGGGATAAAAGGGAAACCGACGCAGCAAGAAAAGTTAAACGCGTCACCCCTTCCTCTACCACAAACTAAACTACGGAGGGCAGGGAAGTCCATCATTGTTTAGTACACTTTTTTGTTTTCTTTGCCTTCATGTTAGTATTCGCTTTCAACGATCATCCAAATTTTATATAAACGATCTTCCCAATTGTATACAAATAAGTTACGTATGACCAGTTATCACAACAATCAGAGTGGCGCAGCGGAAGCGTGGTGGGCCCATAACCCACAGGTCCCAGGATCGAAACCTGGCTCTGATATACCTTTTTTTTCTTTCTTTTTTTTAATTTGGCCCTATTTCATATCTTCATGATTGAAATTCTCCAAATTATACTTTCCATTTCAACATTTTTTGAGCATTATATGTCAAATTTTGCACACATATCATCAACATATGTAACATAACCTAACATGTTATGCTTTCGGCTATAAGCGTAACGAAAACCACAGATGAAATTACAAGGTCTCGGTGCTTCGTTTTAGGATCCTAGTTCGAAGAATCGAACTTAGGATCCTAGTTCGAAGAATCAAACTCTAACAAACTACAACAGGTTACAGGACAGACCCCTTCTGCGATAATCCGCTAGCAGCCTAGTACAACATAATCTTAAAGCACTTTACCCTATAAACTCTGTACTGGTCTTCAAAAACCTCGCTTCTAAAGATCAAGGTGCTCGCTGCAGAAACTCGAAGGCACAACTGAGAGCTGCAGTCGCCCTGTCCATTCCTTGCCTGGCTTCAATGTGATAGGTTTCTCTATCGCTGCCCCATCCACACAGAGCATCTGCTTGTACTCCTCGTCACCAAAATCAACCATAGATTTCGATTTCTTCTCCCACGGATTCCAAACAACTGTACAAGGGGGAATGAAAGGCAAACAGAAAGCCAAATTCAATATCGAGTCATCTTTTTGTTTAAGCATGTCAATGCAATATGTTTAGCTAAGCTAATCCCTTTTGCACACGAAAAGCAGAGACCTGAATATACAAGCTCCATCCACATGCCAAATTTTTCAATCCATTTCACTTTCCGTCAAATATGAAAAAGTAATAACAGTGAAATGTCAAACATGTGCCAGCTTACCAACATCTGGTAGTCCTTCCTTTCGGATTACATATGTTCGCTTTTTCTCATGATCAAGGACTGCAACTACATTGGGCGAACTTAGATAAAGTCGACTGACCTGCCAGTAGAAAATTTTGTATCTATAAGCCAACGCACTCATATTGCATTGACAATACTAGCAAGAAAAGAAAATTTTAGCCAAGATTTGATTCTAACAGATTATAAAGTCGAGACTGATTGAGTTTGGCAGAAAAACATAATGAATATACTGTTCTGAGAGGTTGAAAGGTATTTCTTCCTCCATGCCACTTATAATATCACAGTACGGAGAAATGAAATAATAATTTGTTGTGAACTTTTATTGTTTCCGAATCTAGAGTTAAAACCAATTTCACATGTTTAAAATACAAATACTTTACCTCAGACTCAAAAGTTATGGCATCTCCTTGTTCTGTAAAACGTTGTCGTTCACAAAGGTTGTCTAAGTAGTCAAGTGTCTCCAGCCCTTCTATCCTCACCTCACTAGGACAGAACTCATTTCACATTAATAAATCAAATCACATGCCCATAACGAAAGCAAATATGCAACAACCAGAAGGCAGATGATTGTGAATTCAACAACAGCTAAATACCTTATATCAGAAACCAAAAAATAAGTGTGGTAGGCAAAGGAGAAATTAAACGGCTTGCCGTTGACATTTCTAACTCGTGATGTCAGGATCAGATCTCCATTTGTTGCAAGAGACACCCTAAGTCGAAACTCAAAACTGCAAAGGAAACAAAGACGAGAAGACAATTACCTAGGACTTGCATTTTGCTACAAAATTGACCATACAAACTTCAATCAACAGGAAAAGAGTTGATTGTCCCATTTACCTAAAGAGACCTTATTGTAGTTTTATCTAAGAATACAGCATCCAAGCTCATACCTATGAGGCCAACACTTCAGGTCGTCTTCAGACGGTTTTAGTAGTAGATCAATAAAGGATTTTCCATTGGAATCATTTGGTTGACGCATTTCAGGATTCTCATCAATTGCCCACACCTTATTCCTAGCAAAACCATGCTTTTCCAGCGATCCACAGTTCCCAAACTTCAAAAGCATTAAGTTAAAAGCATCAGTTGGAGTGTTCAGATTCTCGTATCTTTTTAAAAGAATAGTTTATACAGGAATAATTGATAATACCTGTGGGAAACAAATGGGAATTCCTCCTCGCATCGCTTTTGGGGGCTTGAAGATTGCCTGTGATTGATGAAACGCACGTTAAAAGAATCTTTTTATCTATATCTCTAGACAGTAAGATATGTTTCGGACCTAATGTCTACACTGCCAAATATCAGCCGTGTATTAGGTAACAGGGCATAGCCTTGCATAAAACTTAAAACGCAGTTGAAACCCTGATCCAACGGGAAATCTGATTCGAACACACAGACTATGAACTAGTACAGATTGGACAATCCTAAAGCAAAGTGTACTCAGTCAACCCAGTTTTACTTCTACGCCCAGTCTTCGTGACCATTCAACCATACATACAAACATAGACAACATTCATGCCAGGATAAAAGACGAAATCAAATGCTTTCAACTACAACAGCCACAAAATTGTAAGAAAGAAATCAATGGAAAGCAAATTTATACAATAGGAAATGAAAAGTTATACCTTGCTGCTAGTGAATAGGAGTTCTTCGCCGTGCTTATTCCTCCATGAAGTGACCTGTCCTCCAAGTAAGCTAACCTATATTATCACAATAGAACTCATTAATCGCAACGTTCGCACACACACTAATCACCCCACTTATATAGAAACCAAAATGGTATATGAACAGAAGTTTTCACATAAATGAACTAACAATTTAATGACAAATTGTAAATTCAGAGCCTTCAAAAACTTAATTAATGGCGAAAACAAGAGATTCTCGAATCTCACCCGTGCCGAAGCCCCTTGCTGGTTCTGAAGCACAACTTGTTCTACCCCATTCCAATCTTTTGTAATCTCAATTGCTGCCCTATGTTCCCATTCTCCTGCTGAATGGCCCATTTTGTGGAAAACAAGCAGAATTCTCCCTCTCCCAAGTCCCCAACTCAGCAAATCCCAGTGACACAACCAAAGATCTAAACTTAAAGAAACACCTAAACTTGTAAAAAAGCAGTAATCTTTCGAATTAAAAGAGAAAACCCAACTACCATTACTCCTCAAATCTACAAAATCTCAACTTTTCGATCCCAAACTGCTAATGCCTCTGAAGTGTCATTAAAGCAGCAAACCCAAATCCAGAAAACCCAAAAAGTGAAATTTGGCAGCTCCGCAGGAAACCTCCAACTTCAACACCCACCTAAAATTCACACAATCAATTTAATGGAAAATAAAAGGGAAAAATCCAAATTTGCATAGCCTCACTTCTATGGAACTTTGAATTAATACACACTCATAAAAAAGAATAAAACCAAATTCTCAACTGTAACAAGCCTTTTTCCAAAAACCCATCAAAGGAATATTGAAAACACTCTAAACTACCTTGTAAGTCTTTAAGTTTTTAATTAAAGTTAGAAACTTTCAGGCAGAAGCCATTTTTAACTTGCAAATTAAACAATGCAAACACAGTACCTTGAACAGACATCAAAACTGAGTAAATGTCTAAGTGCAAAAGCAACCCTTTTTCTGGGAAGCATTCAGTCAGTGTTTCCAATTACAATGCACACACAGTACCTTGAACAAACACCAAAACTGAGTAAACGTCTTAACTGCAAAAGCAACCCTTTTCCTAGGAAGCATTCAGTGTTTCGAATTTGATATTAATAATACAAACTAATTCTTAAGGGAACTTATTAGAAAAAAATTAAAATAAAAAGAATGAGGTTAGAGATATTATTTTTTAGACTATATTTGTAAATTACATAATGTGTCGATAGATAATTAAATTTTATCTTTAAATCATTAAAAATAAAATCCAACCATCAACCGTTATATTATACAATACTCTCCTAGCAGTTTTTAAATAATAAGAGTAAAACAAAAGTGTAGTTGGTGGGAGAATGAGAAGGAAGTGAAGGAAAATAATAGGAAATATGTTTGAAGATAAGGAGGAAAAAAACAGTGTTTTGTTGCAGGGATCTAGGAAAGAGTAGGGACGTGGAGATACGAGAAGTGCATGAGAGACTGTACAACCGGTTAATATTTGAAACAATTTTTGTGGGAAATTTTTGAAATCGAGAGAGACTATGCACTTTTAAAAATTTGATTTATGAATGAATGAATGTGCCAACTTTGAATGTGAAATGAAAATCACAAAGTTTTGTTTCCTCCTATATTTGTTGATTTTGTTTATGGCCAATGTTTTGGTTATTAACGAGCAAGATGAATGATTTCTACGACAGAAAAGAAATTGTATGGTTAAGCAATATATCAAACAAATCGTTATATTATGTTGTCAATTTGTTTATATTTTAAAATAGATTTATTTTTAGTGGTCAGTTGAAGATCTTCATAACAAAAATTTAAAAAGGCTTCGAGCAAACACTAGGAGGATATAAATAAGACGTCACTTACGGTCAATCTGAGATTTTCATAACAGAATCTAAAAGATTACCGTACAAGATCCTACATATGCAGGGAAAACATATGCCTTGTATATGAGAAAGAATACAAACACAACGCTACTTATGTATACATCGAATGAGTAAACCGTGCTTCAGGGACTATTGATATAATCAAACCGTTTTTCAACCTGAGCTTGAGAGAGATGCTGATAGGGGCCACGGATTCACGTGGAGGTGAACATCGACGTCGAACAAAAGCCGGCGGACAATACATGTATCATTAGACATGTGCTTTATAAAGGATGGATTTCAGCGTGATTGTAACATCGTTATCTATTTGAGACGTATTTTATAAGGAAAAAATTATAATGTTATTTTATAAGAAAGAAAGTATAAAGTAACGGCAACACCGTTTTGTACTTACAAAGTTTTCATATTATTCGACCCCAAAAAAAGTAATTTTCATGCCAACAGATATACACACTCATCATAATCCACAAAAAAACTAGTTGAATATCACCTTGGTTGCTAGAAATGAGCATGACGAACTTGTCGAGAGAGAAGTAATTCAACTCATTCACATCCAGATCATGAATGTTTGGAATCCATATTATGCCAAGAGACATTGCTTTTGCTAATTCGAATTGAAAGGTGATATACCTTACTTATTTTTCTTGCCCACAACTAGTTGTAGAGGCGTCCGTACCTATCACGGGTAATTCACCCGTGATGGGAGAGATGGAGCCGAATATTTAGACAAATGAGTTACAAATAAAACCATACATCGACATTGCAGTGTCATCACATTACTGTTAATTAAGTTTACATCACACCCACACGCATACAATTAAGGAAGGCGGTTCTATACTAAATCTCTACACCCTTCAATGTACATCACCTTTCAGTGGCCATTCCAGCGCATCTGAATTCTAGTCTTTCAACTCATAACATTAAATTCAAATGCAAAGAAGCCATTACTTCTTCCATGAGATAACTAACCATACAGTAAAAATTAGAGCCTCAGCTTTCACCGCGATTCCGATCCGGCTCAGCTGTCGCTTTCTCCTGCTTCTTGTTAGCAGTAATTTTGGGCTTGCAATATGCCAAAACTACGTAACTAAATAAACTGTGCCAATTACCGGTCGATGATCAGCCAGCAACGACTGCATCGGCCCTTGGACTCGCATCCAGGAGTTGGTGCAGCTTCGTCCCATTGTTTTTCTCGTAAGTGTCACTGTCTTTCTCAGCATCCCTCGCAATAGAACCTGCGTTATTAACTCTTGACAGTAGGTTCTCGGTACTGAAAGGTTGGACCCTCTTATCATCAATGTTCATGATGATGTCTTCCATTCTTCCTACGCGTGCGTTTTTGAGTTTATCCTAGTATGTTGAGAAAAAAATGTATGTTAACACAAGAACAGCCGCATAAATTTTCATCAACTTCCGAGTAAAGAAATGATTCTGAAATAGCATGTGGATGTACCAGTAATGTAGTGTTTTCTAGCCTCAGTGTAGCAGAATTCTCGGTTAACCGGTTTATTTCAGATTTCAGTGCCACATTATCTGCAGATAAGGCCTCGACCTTTCGTGCAAGTTCTTCAGTCTCAGCCTAGATGGAATAAGCATTAGCATCGCATCTTCATTAATAAGAACACTCACTACAAAAAGAATATTGGAACATGGATCTTTCACAACTTTCATACCTGCTTCCTCAACCTGGATCTTCTAGCAGATTCCCGATTAGATTGCTTCCTCCTTTCCCGTTTTGTCTCCCGGTCATTCTGTGAATCATATTCAAGCCACCATAAGCTACATTCGGTGGTGCATAATTTGGATGAAGTATGAGAACAAAAGCATATCTAACAACTACAAAGCGATATACGCAAACCATACATGTATCCAGGTTTCCGGAGGCAAAACTGCACCGGATTGTGGAACACTGGTAGGACTTGTCTTCGAGTTCAAGATAGGCGAGTTCTTGAGTTCCAACGCTGTGGTCATGCCAGGAGAAACAGCTGGTCCAACCAATTTTCCTGGGATACTAACAGCAGCAAGAGTTACACCCAACACTTTATCAGTAGCAGCATTTGCCTCCTCAGCTGGTCCAGGCTGCATGTCAGTCTTCCCTTCTCCAGCTGTTGGAACAAATATTGAGCAAAAATATGTGCCAAAAACAGGTATCGAACTTAAGATTTTGTTTACTGTAAAAAACCAGTGAATCCATCACTGCATCAAAGCGGAGGATCCTGATTTTAAACCTCCAAAACTATAACCTATCAAAGTCTCAATTAAGTGGTGGAGAGATGTTCGCATGCGAGTGAATGTGTTTGGATGTAAAACAACAAATGGCTCACATCTTAAGACTTTAAGCTTTACGAAATAAGAGCGATTTACTAAAAAATACTGATTGCAGGCCTACTCTATTGTTCGTCAAGATGTAACAACGGATCAAGAGCATTCATACCAGTGGCTGGTGTTCCCTCACGACTTCTTTTTCTTCTGGTTTGATTTGCCTGGACATATAGTGCAATTTAACTTTGCTATTAACCATCAATATACATAGAAGATTCAAATCAAGTGAAAAAAAAGGAGGTATAGCAGAAACATGCCACAAGCAAAGGAAGAAGTCCTTACCGCAGCAGTATTCCCATCACTTCCATTGCTAGAACCTTCAGTCCCAGAACTGCTAACATGGTAACAAATACACCAAATTAGTCCATAAATAAAATATTTATACGAAGAACCGAGAGCCTAGTGGACAAATTTTCCAGATACAAGTGAGCAAAGGGGAAATTCCAGTCCACCAGAGAGTGGACCAGATTAGTGCACTAGGCGGAGTGTATCTAAAAGGTTGAAGAACGAAAGGAAGAACGAAGATAATCTGGTTTACAAACCTCTGGGAGAGACTACGCTCAGCTCCACCTTCGGCATTCATAACATTACCACTGCCTATTGACATTGCAAGCCCATCAAATCCTTTCAACTTTTTCATTAACCCACAGTCTGTATTACCAGATGACTTTGTTGGTGTTTCCATATTCAAAGGAGTCACAGCCTGCATTATTGCACCACAATAGAGTTACATTCAAACATAAAGATTAAACCCCTTAACCATGGAGATAGTGTAGGTGAAAACTTCACTTACAGCAGGTAAGGATGGACCCCCTTGACCATGGGATGCCTATATCAAGAAAAACAATTCATTAATAAGTAAGAAACTTCCAGTCTTGTAAATATTACAGTTACATCACACAGGATAAAAGGGGAGGGAGGGGGAAGACACTGGATTGCACAACTTCTTTAGAACGAAAAGGGTGGAAGGAGTTATGAATTATTGATTGAGCGCTATATCTACATAAAGAAATAGGAATACTTATTAATTTCCATTGGGGAAGCATGGGGAGATCAGCGGCAATTGGAATATCCAGCAAGTACTAGTACAAATACATGTACATAACAATAGTAATGAAGTGGGGCAAATACAATCAACTCTCCGCTTTCAAAAGGTGTAGCAATAACGTTGGGGAACTTTAAAAATCAATAAATCACTCCAAACTGAAAATCAAACAGAAACTCTGATGAAATGTAGATCTTCACTAAAAATGATGAGAATTTAAACTTACAAGAGGAACTGCCGGATGTGCGTAAACACCTCCATGCGAGTATACTGCATAAGGCGCCCCATAGGGTGGCATCATATGCTGAAAGAATTAACAAGTCAGCAACTTCTCAAACAGTATACTGAAGTTATTCCAGCATGCGTATGCAATTGCGAATTTAAATTGAATGAACCACCTTGAAGCAAAAGAAAGTACCTGTGGTGGGGGCCACATATAGGGATGAGGAGGGTGGCCAGAAGCCATAGCTGAGTTGTAATATGGAGGGAGAGCAACTCTCGGACCATAATAAGCCTGAAGGTATAAAACATTAGCGCGAATCAGTTTTACATGAAATGGTACAATATAAATCCCAAAAAGTTGTTGGAGCAAAACTGCAAAACAAAGTTGTAACCTGCATGGCTGCCCAATCAGGATAGACATGCATATTGGTCTGATTGTTAGGATTCGCCTGATCCTGTCAACGTAAAATGATTGGGAAATACTTAGATACAAGCTCCAACAGTAAACAACTAAGATTAACACGAAAACAATGTATCTCAGCTTACTGCCGGCAGAGGCGAATATGATTTTTCAGATTTAACAGACTTTGCATCATCATCGTTTCCCATGGATAAACAGTATGGCTTATTCAAAGATAATGTGAGGAAGTATTGCGAACTTCCCTGATTAGAGCATCACTCCTTTGATCTGTCCAGACTGCACATTGCATAAATAGTTGCCATGAACAACTGTACCCGATAAAAAAATGCTAGGCTTATAAACAAAAGCACAAAAGATGGGGAACCAATATCAACACAACTTTAGTCAACTTTCTATTGGGAATTCTTAACACAAGCCAAAACCGATATGCTCTTCGGAAAACATTAAAACGATGAATCGATTCAGCTCGATAAACAAACTCAATTAACGCTAATGCAACAACAACAATAACACGTTGCTTCAGATTGCTTGGTCAACAGAGGCTAAGTATACAGGTTAGATTAATGCACATATGAAACTGTTCCTATCCTATCTGCCAAATCGAAAACACACCGATCGAAACCAGAGGAATCGGAATCTCCGGTAAACCTAAAAGATTGATTGAAGACAGTGCTGATTACATCACACTAGAACAACAATTGAGACTTAAAATATTTACCAAATTTTGAAGTAGCAATTAGCAGCTTGCTTATGTGAGTGTTCATCAACTAATTAAAAAATTAGCAAGAATACAAATACATCCATGCCTGTTTTCTCTTTTGCTAAATTAATTACAATATTCTCACAAATCTCTTTCACCAAAGCAAAACGGGGATCAAGTTAATCAGAACATACAAAATTAGGAAATTAAAAATTAAATAAAATCTGGGGGCAAAATGGTATTTCCACCAAATCACTTCATAGGAGGATAATGATACATTGCATCACCAAATCCATCACAGCTATTAACCCTGTAATTAAATGACAGATACGCCCTTCACACGCAAAAACATTTTTCTTAGAAATCGTCTTATAATTTTGTATTTGTATCAGATGATTTGATTAGTTCTAATCTAACACGAATTATTATACTTTGGAATCCTAATTTCTTCTCTATTTTTGTACAGTTGGACAGAAAATAGTGAACCGAGAAAATTTCTAAATCAAAATCATAAAATTCCAGCATAAACAAACAGAATTCTTCCAGATCAATCAAAACTCATTCCACTCTAATCCTCTGTTTGGTTGCTAGGAAAATCTCAAGCTGCCGGAAAATAATTTAAAAGACTCATACTTTGAATTCCTTCATCTTCCTAAACATTTTCTCACCGTAATTCCGTTCAAGTAACAACGAGATTAAGCTCTTTCCACTTACTTTATCCCTTTTCTCAGCAACCAAACAGAGGCTGAGCCACAATACAAACGAAAAAAATCAACCGGAACTCAAAATTCAACGTACCTTAAACTCTCAATCCGAATCTTCACCTCCCGACCTCCGAAACCAAAGCTTAAAAGAACAAAAAAACTGCAGAATTTGCTTCAAAATTGGTCAAAGCTTCAACTGTCTTCAATGGCGGGCCGGGTTTCACATCCCCTGCATTTTATTTCTCTCTAAAAATTTCGAGATAAAGAACTTGTTTTATATTTGCAAAGGAATACAATTTAGAGAGAGAGAGAGAGAGAGAGATGTAGTTATGCAGGAGAAGAACAAGAGGGGGGGGGAGGAGGAAGAAGAAGAGCGCCAAGGCAACGGCCACGTCACGAAACACGTGTCGTATGCGAAGGAGATCGTATACGGTACACCGTATATACGAAGTGGTGTGGAGGTTGTTGAGCTGGCCCGTCGATATTCGCGCTGGCCATCCTTTTTATTTGATGCATTTTTGCTTTTCACCATTTATTATAGTGTATTATATATGCTCACCACCTTATTTATAATCGTTAGATGAGTTTAAATTTTGAGATTTGTGCTTATTCATTACACGAATCTCGAAATTTAAACTCATTTAACGATGATAAATAGGATGGTGAACATACACATTACACCACATTAAATGATGGTGAGTAAAAATGCTTCCTTTTTATTTATTCCAGCGTCACCTTGTCCGTACACGTGTTTAGGGGCCATTGATCTACGCGTCCCGGGTTCCGGGTCCACCCTAGTCCACCCGTCTTGTGGCTGACGTGGTCCTTCTCCACTTCATTAATTAATTACCCGAATTACAAATAAATCAATTAATAAGTAGGAAAACTAATTAAAAGGGTTTGAAAATTTTAAGTTTTAATGATAAAGACAAAATAAATGGTGAAGTGAATAGTACCAAGATTGACTTTTTAGTGTAAAAATGTGATTTTTTTTGTTAAAATAAACAGTATCGAGAGTTTTTCGTTAGAATTCCCTTAATAATTTGAGATTTCTCGGGTTTGGTTTTCCGTCGATTGTGAATTTAATATCAAATGATATATTTTCTTAATATAAAAGTTTAGGTTTTATTAAAAATATATTAAATTCTATGAAAAATGCTTTAATCTTCTGGCTGCAAAATTGAAGGATGTAGTTTGAAATTAACTCAAACTTGTATATTACATGGTTTTAGCGGAGTCGTCTCCAAGACTTTGAGGTTTGTGCGAAATTTGTAAAAGGGACCCTCTTTAATATAGTTTTAAGTTTTAAAAAAGTATGACAATGTATTGATACTAGAAAACATTCATTTAAATCAAAACAAAATCAGTTAGTATTACAGTCTAGTAGTATTCCTCTTCACTTGTAAGTGAGAGATTTTATGTTCAATTTTTGCCAAAGATGAATTTGAACCACATTATTGTTAGTCGATAGTGAGGCTTAGACCTAGTTTGGGAGTGAAGTGCTTAAAAAAAAAGCACCCATGAAAAAAAGCTGTGAGGGTTTTAGGTGTTTGGTAAACTGAAAAAAAAAGGCTTATTTTGGAAGCTGTTGTGAGAATAAGCTGAAATCAAAGGAAAAAGTTGAAGGTGCTATTTGCAGCTTTGGAAAACTGGCTTTTTTTCAAAGCACACGAAGCTACAGTGCTTCTTTAATAAAAAGACCCACTATTAGACTGCTTTTTTTTCCAAAAGCAGTTTTACAAAAAAGTTTACCAAACACTCTGCTGATTTATTTCACAGCCGCTTATTCTCACAGCACAGCCGTTTATTCTCACAGCAGCTTTTTTTTCAAAGCACAGCAATACCAAACCAGCCCTTAGCCTACTCTCCCACCCTCTTTGCGTAGATAATATCGTTTGTTTAAAAAAAAATCAAAACAATTTAGCACTCATTGATTGCATATTTACAAATGTCCTCAATGATAAGTAAAAAGAGCTACAAATATAACATTTACTAAATAATCAAAAGCAATTTTATCTTAAACAGCCAAACATGAAGAAAAAAAAACATCAGACCTCTAACTTTAAAATTCACTTGAATATATGACATTGTTATGTTATAAAATTAAGAAACTGTCGCTTTTCAGGATGTTATTATTGACACTCAAAATATCTCATCGTACTCCAAGTTTTTATATTTAGAAAAAAAAAAAAAAAAAAAACTTTCATACGGAGTGCACATTACGGTTTAAAGTGCTAACAAAAACAACTTTTTTAAATATAGAATATTATTACATGATGTTAGATGGCAAAAATTTAGGGGCTCCTTCAAATTTAGGATTATGTGCGACTGCACCTTTCGCTTTTCCTTAACGCCCCTTCTGGGTTTTAGAGCCTTTAGACCATCTCCAAATGAGATGTCAAATCTTAAGTGAAATATCATGTAATCAAATTTGAATGTAAGAATAAACTACAACTAATATGTCAATCCTATGTGGATTGACATATGAATTTTCAAATGTCAAATTTGACATATAAAAAAAGGTGATGTCAAATAATTTTTTAATTATTTTATTATGTGGGCCTCATTAATGTACCAATTATAAATCTTAAAATTTTATTTGAATTAATTTCTTTTTAAAAATTGATCGTACAAATATCATTTATAACAAAAAAACATATGAGTTGGAGAAAGAGAAAATTTGAACATTGTCACATTAGCCACAAACTAACATTTGACATCTCCATTGGATATGCTCTTAAGATGAGGAACCTCCATTTTTTTATTTTAAAAATGGGGATTCGTTGTGGGCTCCACGCAAAATATTCGCCAAATCGGAAATATGTGAATCATCTAATTGAGTTCAAAGAAATTGACGAACATTTTGTTATGAGAAATATTGAAATTTCATCATGACAATTAAATTGTAGTAATGGTCCATCAACTTTAACCAAATTAGAGTAATGATCTCTCAACTAAAAATTCATTACCATTGGTCATTCAATTCATCAAAACGTGCAACTATGGTCCTTTTCGCCAACTCTGTTAGAACTTCCGTCAAAATGAGTCATATGTCATGCACGTGAGGCTAAATCAATGGGCAAATATGGAAATTCAAATAAGAAAAATTGTATCAATAGTCTCTCAACTTTAATCCAACTGGAGAAATGGTCTCTCAACTTTAACCTAATTTGAGCACTGGTCCTTCAACTTTAATCCAATTGTACCAATGATCTTTTCAACATAACTCATTTTGACAGAGTTGACGAAAATGATCATAGCTACACGTTTTGATCAGTTGAGAGACCAATGGTAATGAATTTTTAGTCGAGGGTTCATTGCTCTCATTTGATTAAAGTTGAGGGACCATTACTACATTTTACTCTTAAATAGACAAGTGGTTTTAGATTGAATTGAATTTTTACAAGAATAATCAATGAATTGAAACTTACAAAATAAATGGTTCGGATCGTTGAAGTTCAATATAGAGAGAGTTTCGCACAAATAATTCCTATTTTAAAATTTAAAGGGCATGTAGACAAATTTTTTTATTTTTAAAAAATGTTTGTTTAAAATGTCCTTTGGAATCCACGACAAGCCAGTTAGCCAGTAACGGACGGCATAAATGGGGGGTCCTTCATCTTTGAGCCACGCGTGAACAAGATTGTGAGATAATTAGATTAAGATTATGTGTGTCAATAAAGTAAAGTCTAAAGATCTAATTTTTCCCTTTAAAAATTTGGTTTGGCAGATATTTAACCCGGGGCGCAACATGTTTTTCAAAAGCCATGACGTCAAGATCCGAGCTGTGTGCCACATACCATTTAGCTTTTGCACACATACCATTTGTTGCACTTGCACACATTAGCTTTTGATTATTTTCTTTTGGTCTAGAAAGCTTTTCATAATTTAATATTATTTTTTGCACAATTCCCTATATGCGATTGCTTCTTATTGGATAACATTGATCCTCTATTATAATTTATATAAGAATAATACTTGACTAATTAAAGGATGAATACAAATTCATATTAAAATTGTTCATTGCCAATTTATAAAATTTTGTGTTTATTATCAGAATCGTTTATTTTATAAATCACGCTATCAAGATCATCCCTGCAAAAAATCAATTAAAAATAAGGTTGTTTAGTCATCGAACTGTATAAAAACAAATGAACGAAATTGATGAAAGCATTACAAATTTACTATAATAGATTGACTAAACGACTTTCATTTTAATTCATTTTTTTTTTGCAGAGATGATATTTACAGTGTGATTGATAATATGAACGGTTTTGATTATAAGTATAAAGCTATGTGATTCAAATACTAAGTGTTTTGAGTATGAGTTACTATTCATCTTTGATTAGCCAAATAATATTCTTTATTTAAACACCAAAAATCCATGGTTTTATTGGTCATTCTATTCGTCTTATTAACAATTTTGAAGAAGATGTTCACGTATATTTTTCTTTAAAAAAACAGATCAGTTGATGCTTTCGTCACGGTAGTCCATTATTCCAAAGTCAAGAAGACTTATTGTGGCGTTTCGACCTCTCCTTAACCACTTGGTGTGATTCACAATCACCAGAAATTGAAACTAAGACATATCATGTGAAATATAGGCATGAAATTCGTCTTTAGCAACTAAATCACTTTGTGATGGTTAGTTGTTCACGTGTTTAACTTTCACCTACTTTGAGATGCAAAAGCTAATTGACGAAACACTATTGTAATGGATGATTTGGAATTGCTATTTGTTAGGCAGGAAACACTTGCTCATAAGCTTTTTGTCAGAAATACGTTTAAATTTTAGGAAAACTAATGAAAATGGTTTGAAAATTTTGAGTTTTAACGAAAATGACAAAATAAAGGGTAAAGTGAATAGTATCAAGATTGATTTTTAGTGTAAAAATGTGATTTTTCGTTAAACTGAACAGTACCATGAGCTTTTCGTTGAAATTCCCTTAATTTTTTTATTAAAATGTTGAAGTGTTTCTTGAACGAGGTTATTAAGTGTTTTATTGGACGTGGAAAGTTTATTTATGTATATATGTCAAACATACTTTGAAGCAGTTTTAGTTATCAAAAATTATTTTAATCTCTTTTACAAGCAATTTTAATAGACTTTAAAGTGTGTTACGCATTTAGTTTTAGGGTAAATTATATGTTTAGTACCTTGTGGTTTGCTCATTTGGACATGCATGTACCTGTACTTCAAAATTTGATTAATCAAGTGTACGTATTAGTTTACTCGTTAATGAGGCTGTAATTCATGACGTGGCACGATATATGCGTTGTAACAAACAAGTTAGGGCAAGAACTTTGAAGTGGAAGTGTGAAAATACCTTTCAAATAAAGGCAACCTTAAACCCAACATAATGACCAATTAGCTGCTACTAGTTGTATTTTCTCTATCGAATGTTGGAAGAATCTCAAGTTCAAATTCATCTTTCCCCTAATCAAAATAAAAATTTTACGATAATCAATAGTTAAATGAGTTTCTATCATGGTCCGAAATGCCGATAATATCGGCGATATATCGCCGATATTATCGGTTTTTAGGGGAACCGATTTTTTTTTCAATATCCAAATAGTTTTCGGGATAATATCGCGATATTATCGAAATTATCGATAATATCGGAACTGGCCTGCTCGGAGAAGAACGCCGGAGCTGTAGAAGCTCCGGCCGACTGTAAAACAGGACCCTAGACTCCGATCTAGGTATGAAAATGAAATAGAAGACGAGATGAACGTTTTTATATATGAAGTTTGCCGTGAAACCGTCGGAGGTGTTCGGAAAGTGAGTCGACACCCACGGCCTCGCCGGAGTTCGCCGAGTTGCAGAGACAAGAAGGAGAGGGAGAAAGACGAGGTTGCTGATGATGATGGGTGTGCGTGTGTGTATGTGGGTCTCGGACCCTCGGTGCAGAGAGAAAGGAGAGAGACGGCGGCGACGAGGGAGAAGCAGAAGCCCACGGCCTCGCCGGAGTTCGCCGAGTTGCAGAGACTAGAAGGAGAGGGAGAAAGACGAGGTTGCTGATGATGATGGGTGTGCGTGTGTGTATGTGGGTCTCGGACCCTCGGTGCAGAGAGAAATGAGAGAGACGACGGCGGCGACGAGGGAGAAGCAGAAGCCGATCTGCCGATGTGGGTCTCTGTGCGTGTGTGTGGGAGTGGGAGAATGATCGAGAGACCTTGGGTCTCTGTGCGTGTGTGTGTGTAGGGGAGAATGATCGAGAGACGTGGGAGATCTGTGTTTGTTGTGGCCCGTAGGAGAATGGAGAAGGGGGAGAAGGGAGCTTAGAGTCAGAGAAGATAAGAGAGAAGGTTCGAGAGTATGAGAGAGAGACAGTATGCGTGTGAGGTGAGTGTGCGTGTGTTGTGTGCGTGTGTGGTGTCATGTCTGTGTGCGTGTGTGGTGTCATGTCTGTGTGTGTGTGTGGTTGGGTCATCTCATCCGAGATGCCTGACTGATTTCACAATATGTCAATAACGTTTTGCAGTTTCAGACCATGGACATCAAATAATACTGCTTTTATAATGAAACCGTGTGCCACTGTGAGTTCGTGATATTCTTTCACATGCAGAACAGTGTGCCATTGTCTATTATATTCTTTTACCTTATCAGAGGTGGAGTATCACTATCAGAGGCATTTAGAGCATTTTCGTTTCATCTTCTTCCCTTACCATTTTCAAAGCCATTCAAGATCCATTCCAAAGCTTGAACACAAATGGTTCCATATTTAAGGTAAGTTTACAAACTTATATTTATATTATTGTAATTTATACAACAACAAATAAATTTGTGTGGACTCGTATGTTAATTTTTTTAAGTAATTAATACTTGCATGTTACTTTTTGTAAGTAATTAAGTAATGTTAACAATTACATGTTAATTTTTTTAAGTAATTAAGTAATGTTGTATAATTATTCCCTATGATAATTTTAATATGTTTAATGTTATTTATTATTTTATTAATATTAGGTTTTATTATCAAATTGGATTATTATTTGAACCTCATAGGAACTCTATGTGATACTAAAGTGTAAAATATTGTACTAATTCATTATATATAAATGATTATGGTGTGTTTGGACTTCTTTCATTAAGTACTACATATTTTATACACTCACAATGTTTGTCAGCTCGCTATATAATCAACTTGATAATGTTAAATTCATCATGCAATGCATTTCCTTCCAATTTTTTGTGATAAACTAATAGATAATTGACTAAATAAACATCATGCAAAGTTTCAATAAAAATTTCCAAGTTTTTCTTACAATTTCCATGGTTTCCATGTAATTTTTATCGATATCGATATTATCCCGATATTTCTATCGATATTTCTGTGTTTTCGGACTACCGATATTTCCGATATTACCGATATTTAATACCTTGGTTTCTATTAAGTTGAAATGTTGTAGATATTAATCACGCTTGAATATTATTTCTAGTTACTCGTACGTTGGATAAAAACCTTAGTACGACAAGCTAACTATAGTATTTTTCGTAAAAACAACATTAGATCAAGTGCGACTAAAATACAAACGTATCAGATTTTTGTGATAGATGCGTAAATGATAAGACAAGGCACCCAAGGATGTCCCAGGGTCTAGTTGGCAAAACAAAAAGGAAGCAAAGGGCAATTCAGGTAATCCGAGGTGGAATCAATAACCTCTCATCATTCACTGAGTCCGACGCGGAGGGAGGCAGATTGTTTGCCCTCACTATTCCCATCCTTTCTTATTTTATACGGCAATGTTAACATTTTATATTAATTTTTTTATAGAAATAATAAGATAAAAAGTAATAAAAATATAAAATATTAATGTGGTTTAACTGTGCCTGCACAAATAGGAAGGAATGGGATGGGAAGAGCACCCAAACAGGAGGGCAGACAATCTGCCTCCGACGCGGAGTCCACTCTTGTCTGACGCATCCTGCCATTTTGACTCGAATCTTACCCAGTCGCCACCGCACTCCGCCCGCCTTCCACCACATCTCCATCTTCAACACTTTACGCACACACCTCACCCCCTACCTCAACATCACGCCACGTGTACGCCCCCGCCTCAGTCGCCATCCCAGATACATTAGAAAACGAAACTCATATCTTCGCTTAAATCTCGCGTGGGCCCCACTCTGACTCAACCACAATAGACGGTCTACATTGATCTAATCGGACGCACAGGCGCCAGCCACCGCACCGAAGGAGATAGAACGGAACTGTCAAACTGCCAACGAGGCCTTTCCCGCCTTTGCCTAAAAGGAGAATAAACAAATGGTTACGCATCGATCTCAACACGTAGTTCTGGCTGGGCCCTACCCGCTACCGCACATGTCGGTGTTTGTGGTCCCGCCGGATGACGTGTTCCACGTATATTGACTCGGTTGGATGTGGGGTCCAGGCGAGCATCGATTGCGTAGTCAGCTCTATATCATAGTCGTCGATACTTTCTAGAGATCTTGAAATGGCCCACGTGTCACCACTTACATCCACGCGGGTGCTACATCCCTACCTACACATTTTTAAGATGAGGATGCTTTTCGGATTTTTTCTGTGGGATCTTAGAAATCTTCGTATTCTAGTCGTTTATTTATATCGTATGATTAATTTTTGTTATTTATATTTAATTATAAATAAAAAATTTAAAATAATTTATGACCGCACGATGTACGGTAAACAATTAAGATGTGAAGATTCCTAAAATTCTCACAATTTAGATTTGGATGGAATCCAAATCTCACATTTTACTACACGAATTGGGCCACAAAAGGAAAAAAATGACAAGAAATCAAGGCTTGCCTAATTATCAATTATTTTTAGGGTTCCATAGGACGAAAGGTTTGTAGAATATGAGTGCCTAAGCTATAAATGAAAATTTTCTTAGTTGAATTCTAGTGTTTTTTTTTATGCTTTTTTTTGTTTTGGCATTTTCGAACATATTATATTATTTACATTAAGGGTGGGCGAGTAAGTCAGCTTAACAATGTGGTTCAAATTTGTCTTCAACGATTTTTAAATTTAAATTTTTTTACTTATAAATGAAAAGAAATAATATTAAGCTATAATACTAAGTAACAGATTGATACTAATTATTAAGTTAACTCTAGAAAAAGAAATAAGACGGGTTAAAAGTAAGAAAATGTTCGTTTAAAGGGAAAAACTCAAATTTTCAGTTGTTTGTCTATTCCATATTATCACTTTTACATTCTTCATTATGTAGTTGTTGTCACACCTTTCGCAGTCCAACCATCGATTATGTCGACTAACCTCCTTCTATTAATTTATTGAACCTTGAATGCTATACGGAAAAATAATGCTGGTGTTCTCTCATGGAAGGACTTATTGCTACTCCTAATCACTTTTAATGAATCTTTGTTGTTTGAATATCTATTAGTAATTAGTCCGCGAATGACTATTAGTAATTAAGGGACAACAACCTAAAAGGCGAACATGATTAGTCCGCGAATGACTATTAGTAATTAGTATTAGAGCACTAGCGCTTATGGAGATTATCTGCAAAAAAATATTCAATTTAGAGATTGTTTAATCATCTATACATGATCAATGGTTTTGGTCACGAGTAGTATCTTCATCGTTTATTTATGTTATGCATATAAATGACTAAAAGATTCTCAAATTGAATAATTTTTTTGGCAGATAAGATCTTTAAATAATGATAAAAGAATAAACGATTCTAATTATGATTTTCAGATACTTTTTATCTACACCTTAGTTGCCTCATAAATTTTCCTTCAATCTAACCACAAAAGAAAAACGGAAAAATAAATTTTTTATCAAACGAGCTTTAAATATTTGTGAGTTAAGTCCCACCAGGTTTTGTTTAATTCGACTACAAAATGAAATCTCTCCCGAAAGGCTACTTAAGTTGTAATACCAAGTGGATGAGAAATGTTTTAGTATGTTGAGAATACGGCTTCGTACCTAAAGTGTTATAATATAAGTTCAAGTATTTAACAATTTTTATTATAATATATGTTGCATTGGATCGTATTTTCGGTACACTGAAATTACTCCTAGATGGTGTGGCGAAAGAGTCAGAATGGAAACGTCATGCAAAGGGTTGGCCGTTGATCAGTTGGCTGGATGAACGGCGATGCGATTATTGCGGTGGACTAGGAAAAGGACACGTGATTGGAGGGGTCTGATGTGGTAGCCTTTTTATTAAAATGTTAAGAGTGCATTTTTGCTTACCGTTATTTAATGTGTTGTATCCTCATTACTTTATTTATTATAGTTAAATAAATTTAAATTTTGAGATTTGTGCCTATTCATTACACAAATCTCAAAATTCAAATTCATTTAACTGTAATAAATAGGATGATGAGTATACACAACACTAAATAATTATGAGCAAGAATGCTCCCAAATTTTAATGGGGTGTGATATCCACACACCTCTTTTTACTTCTCACACACCCTTCTAATTTTCGGCCATCGGATCGGATGAAATAAAGAAGATCTAATGGATAAAAATTAATAAGGGTGTGTGAGAAGTAAAAATGGGTGTGTGGATAGCACACCCCAATGGAATTGGATCCTCGCCGGATCTAATCATGGGGATCCTAGGGATCAACCCACGTGGATCGTTGATCAAAAATCGTGCGGTCACAATTTTTTTATTTTTTTTATTTTTCACGCAAAACGAGACTGTTTTACTTTTAAAATATTTAATTGTGACCGCACGATTTTTGATCAACGGCCCACGTGAGTTGATCCCTAGGATCCCCAGGAATTAGATCCGGCGAGGATCCAATTCCCACCCCAATTTTAATGGCATGGCATGGTGAATCAGTGCAGGCAATAAAAAGCATCCTTACCGACAAGGTGACGTGTTCTTAAGACACATGGCTAGCAAAGCCAAGTTGGTGGGCCCCAACTGACGTGGACCATAAGGAAAGGGTTTCAGATCCAATCTAATTTCTTTATTTTATTTCTAATGTTTTATTCTTTCGCTGAGGTCAAGGGCCCAATCACAATAACGAAACAACGCAAGGCCAGCAGGGTGAAAATTACGAAAGCCAAAATCCACCCAATTTGGCCCAATAATTCCTTTTACACCATGGGTGTGAAGTGATCTTGAGTCTCCAGATTGTACATATTTATTCGCATTTCGCTATATTTAAATTAGATGACTGTTATTAGCATTTTAAAATTTTCATTCTACATTCTTTACAAGTGTATTTGTCTTTCTAATTATGAAAAGTTTGGAGTGCCGAGATTTTTGAAGTGCTAATAACAATTCCCTTAAATTATTATCTAAACTACTTATTAACAATCAATTTAATTGTTCTTCTCTTCCGTTTTGGTGAGAGTCCTTATCTCTCAGTGAGAGTTTTTCTGATCGCGGTGTGAGTGACCTCCATTCCGGTAATTTCTCTACAGTCGCCGGCCTTAATTGCGGCTAGCGTCGTTAGTAGTTCCCTCATTTTGTTTTGTTTTCTTCTACTTTGCGCTTCAAAATCTGGTTTAGGCTTTGTTTTGTTTCAAGGTTTCTATTTGTATTGTGCTTATCTTGTAATTGAGCCTCTGCTCGTAATAAAATTTACCTTTGGCACAAAAAAAAAAAAAATGAAAACTAATGAAAATGACTTGAAAACTTTGATGGCACGTTTACTAATCCGTAATCAGATTAAGGGGAATTGAATTGAGGAGGAATTCAATTAAGGGGGAATTTGAATGAGGTGGAATCAGAATCAGATTCCTCCAGAAGTTGTTTATTAAAACTGTATGGAATCAGAGTGCAAATGATGCATATTCTATATAAGTTGTTTACCAATTCACATGAATCGGAATAAAAAACAGTTTGATTACTAAAATACCCTTGTACAAAACAGATATAAAAATTTCATCTTTTTTCTTTCTATCTTGCTTTGGACCCTCCGAAGAAAGACGGGTCGTCCGCCAGAGCTGTTGATCTTTCTCTCTCATGGGTTTCGTTTACACCATTCATTGCATGCTTCTGGTTTTCAAATATTAGCTTAATTCAATCTCTCTGGGGGTCTGGATATTTTTTTGTGGGTCTAAAATTTTGCTTTGTTGGTTTAAATAAATGGCCACCACCAATGCATCTGGGTTCTTCACTGCTCCTACAGTTCCGACCTCGAGGAGGAAGATTCAATCGTCAATACGCATTAATGCATGCCCTCCCCCTCCTCTCCTCGCCCTCCAAAAATCCCCATCTCCTTCTGATTCTTCTTCTTCTTCTTCTTTTGATTCTTTTTTCTTTCCTCTTTCCTCTTCTTCTGATTCTTCTTCTTCCAAATAACTAATTAATTCCAAATATTTATTTATTTATTTATTTATTATATTGGTCCTTTGTCTCTCTCTCTCTCTCTCTCATGTCTTCTTCTTCACTGGGTTTTGATTTGAAACTTGAAGGCGCTGGCTGGGTGTTGTGCTACAGGGAAGGAGATAAGGGTATATTGGGTAGAAAAAACTGATTCCGGGTTCAGGTTTTCTTCAGGAATCCAAATACCACCTATTGGTTAGTAAACACATGAATCATTTGGAGTGAATGTGATTCCCATTCCTTTCACTCCATTCCCCTTACGTAAACACGCCCTGAGTTTTAATCAAAATGACAAAAAGGTGTTGTAAGTGAATAGTATTATGAGTGACTTTTTAGAGTAAAAATGTCATTTTCGTTAAAAGTGAACAGCACTGGAAGTGTTTCCTTAAAACTCAAAAAAAAAAAAAAAAAGCTACCTATTTACAAAACTTAAGCACGTACAAGGTTTTATAAAGTTTAAGCACATACAACGTTTTATAAAACTTAAGCACATACAACTGTGTTATAAAGCTTCAGCACATACAACGTTTTATAATGCTTATTTCCTCGTTTCATATTTTACACGTATGCATCAAAATAATCAAGATTAAACATTTTAACGAATTACTTTAAACACTTCAATGACATTGGCGGGTTACCATTCCTTGTCTCTAAAAAGTGATTAGACTTCAAAGCTAAACAAAAATAAATGACATGAATACAACAGTCATCAAAGGAATTCTCAATCAAATAAGTCAGTATTTGAGATTTGGAAACATACGTAGAAGAATTATGCAACAAATTATATGACCGAATGGACATAATATGTTTTATTTTAACGGAAAAATGAGATTCGAACTTGGAAAATAATTGTCAATCAACATATATGTCAATTGTGGGCAACAACCTAACTATGTGCGGGTGGTACAATTCACAGCATGACCGAAACAAGGTGATGGTGAAGTTTCATGCGTGTGAACTTTCTGTAATTATGTGCCTCGCCTTTTATAATTGTGTGGATGCTAATGGTGGCAACTTTGAGTTGTTTAGGTCATTCTAAATGTGAATTTGAGGCGATTTTCAATTTCGGGGACTCGAACTTGGATATAGATGGGTCTTGGGCAACGTTTCCGGCATGACCTATTTCAAGAGACCTGTTGGTCGGGCTACGGATGGGAGGCTCATTGTTGATTTTCTAGGTAACTTACTCAATCTTCTGTTTGGTTCCATTTTTCTTGTGTTTTCCCACTACTTTTCCAGCCAAACAGAGACTTTGGTTATTAGGAATAGGAGGTCAGATTTCATGCATGTTTATTGCTTGTATTTGTTCAGCAATTTTGTCATTTGGCTTGATATTTTCCTAAATCCTGTAACATACGGGAGGCCCTCCATTTGACAGGTCGATTACACCTCCAAAACTGGACAAAGTTTGGACTAATCACAAGTCATTTTCTTGCTCAATTTTCCTTTGTATCACTAATTATATCAAAGAATGATGTTGATGTTAAGGCATGTAATGGAAAATATCTAAAATCATCATAGGTGAAGTTAGACCTATCTTTTTTATACAACTGATAATCAAAACTACTCTAATTTATGCAAAGAAGATTTGAATTGGAAGCATACATGTGGGCACACTACTCTGACCAACTGACCTAACCCATGTATACATGTCTCCACGCTAAGCTAAACCTTAGATTGTACATTGTGCAGAACTTTTAGAGCAGTGTTTATTAGATATGTCGAGCCACAATGTGTTTGTTGCTAAGAAAATGACGCCACGTGATATCGATAACCCGAAGATGTGTATTAGTGTCGAACACAAAATTACTAAACGGCAGATATGAGATCTGATTTTATGCTTTTTGGCATTGAACTTTGGCAGCCGAAGCTCTAGGGTTGCCATGTATAAGCCCATATCTGAAATCAATTGGACCTGACTACAAGCATGGGGCAAACTATGCAACATTGGCATCCACACTGCTTTTGCCAAACGCTTCCTAACTTGTTCATGTAATCCAAGTTGAAGAGTTTCACCACTCGGATCAACAAGGTGAGCATATACACATGAGTACAATGTCTTGACCAAATTGTCTTAATTTACGTTCGTATGCCGGTTTTTGTTGGTTCTGATTATTCGATTGTTGTTGGTTCTGATCACTTCGATTGTTGTTGCTTAGAACTGATAAGACTTCCTTCCCTGGATGTTATTGGGAAATCACTCTACACCTTATACATTGGCCAAAACTATTTCACCTCCAATTTGGGAGCCATTGGTGTGGGTGGAGTGAAGCAATATCTTCCTCAAGTGGTCTTACAAATTGCTTGTACCATCAAGGTGAGCCAGTACTTGATTCTATAATTTATGTTGGGCAAATGAGCTTTGGGCTTGATCATCAACGGGAGAAAAGCTTTCCTTTACTGGTTGCATAAAACGAGTATCTCACATTCATGGTCACGTGCTACTCGCATGTTATAAAAAAGTGAGGCATGTCGTTTCATGCAATGGGTGCATAGTTTTTTCTCCTTAGAGGAGAGGCAAAGCGTTCCTCAGTCACTATTGCATGCAACATTTGAGAAGCAAAAATAATGTTTACGGTTATATGAAAATGTTCTGTTGCTGAACTGTTTGGTAGTATAAAGACTTTTCTTTTTACTAGATTGTTAATTAGAATTTTTGTCAAAATTTGTGATCTAGGTCACAATGTTGCAACACAAATATTTGTTGGAGAATAAAACATACAGTTACCGTTATAATATTAAAGAACTATGACATTTGCACATTGCTTATATTTGTTTTCAAAATCTATAGGAACTATATGGATTAGGAGGGCGTGCATTTCTGGTGCTAAATCTGGCACCAGTAGGTTGTTATCCATCATCTCTGGCGGGGCTTCCTCCTTCTGAACTTGATACATTTGGATGCTCAATTGCTTACAGCAATGCAGTTGTGGACCACAATAACATGTTGAAGGAGGCACTTAGCCAAACTAGAGGCTTCCTTCCAAATGCTTCCCACATATATGCAGACACTACTCTGTTTTGCTAGAGCTCTTTAGACATCTCACATCTCATGGTATAGCTCCCAATCAAGGTTTTCTATTCAACTAGGCTTTATATCTTTAGAGAAATGTTTCTTTTTTTGTTTTGACAAACTTATATTGACAGACAAATACTTATGTTGTCTGTGGATGCAAATTTCTTCTTCCTTGATCTTGGATAATTTTGCACCTACAAAACAATTAACACCTTAGGTTAAGGCCAAGAGCCTCACGCGCCCACGATGAATGGGGGGGGGGGGGCTTTGGCCGAAGAACCTCCGATGCCAAAGTTAGAATTTAGAGAGAAATAGTGTTTAGAGAATTTTGGGATTTTTGCCAAAGTGTTGGAATTGGCTTTTTTTGGTGAGAATGAGAGTATATTTATAGGGATAGGAGGTGGCTAGGGTTTTTTGGGTTTAATTTAGGTTTAATTAGGAGTTACAAAATTGATTATTTGTATAAATGGGGTAATAAAATGGAGAAAAGTGAAAAAGGTTAGGAAAAGGGAGGTGGCCGGCCTCTTAGTAGTTTTAGGTGTAAATGGGTGTTTTAATTGATAATTAAGGGATTGATTAGGTAATTAATCCCTTAATTAATCAATTTTTAGGGAATATGAAAGGAAAATATCATTTAGCTAATTGATTAGCTAAATAATGGAATACAAAATATATAGAATAAATTAGGTTTTAGGAATTACCTTATAGAAAGGATTTGATGAAATAGGCTTTAAATTGTTACCTATTTTGAGCACTTTTGACTTGGTTTAGGGATGATTGCTCGCTGCTCGCGCGTAGGAATCCCAATATGCCTCAAGGGTATTTTTGTCCTCTTTTACCCAAGAATCCACATGTCGCCTTGTGATTATTTTTGTCTCCACAAATGCCCCCACACCTGTTGGGCTGCTCGTAGGAAAGGGCAGCAGGTGTAGAGATCATCTTGCTTTAGGAAACGTGGGATTGCTTCCTATTTTGATGTAGATTCTCTCTTTAATAGGAAATTAGATCATTCTAGGAAAGGGAAATAAATTTCTCTCAAAGCCTATTTAAGTCCACCTTAAGTGGGTTATTAAATCAACTTTGGAGAGCGATTTATTCTACCCTACAAGAGAGAGATAGCTTAGAGTATATTTGTTCCCCCTCCTCTAGCAATTTTCTACATCTTGCCCATGCAAATGACCGTCTTTCGTTGCTTTCTTTGTCTTCTTCATGCCGCATTGAGGTAAGAAAAAATTAATTTTCCTTGTCTTCTTCTTGGATGGTGCTACCTCGGGGCAGCCGTCGGGGTGGTGCGGCATGTCGGCTGGCATAGGCCAGGAGTCGGCTCGGCATGGGCCGATGAGGTATTGTGGCAGGGACCACTGCTTTAAGCTGTTCGACTTGGCTAGAACCAAAGGCAGCTTGTATGGCTGGGGCCACGGATTGTGGCGATGTGGCGCAATGCTAGGCGAGTCACATGGCTCATGTCTTTTTGGGCTTTTGGACATGACTCGAGCTAGGCAGGTGATTGAGAGAAATGAAGAGGTTGCGGGCCTCATGAGCTGCTGGAATGTTAGGTTGAACTCCCCTGCTGGGTACCACGAATGGCGTTGGCTACTTTAACTTTCTTCGTCAGGAGAAACGTGGGCTGCTCCCAAAATAAGAGGTGAATATGATCAAGGCGAATGCATTGGCTCGTCCAATCACCGTTGTGGATCATGCTGCAAGTGAAGGTGGGAAAATGGATCTTCCCTGCCTGCTCAAGAGATGCCGGCTGAGAAAAAACCAAAGACTTCTTTCGCTGCTTATGCAAAGGATGAAAAGTTGATTGCTGCTTAAAATCAAGTGATCCACTTCAAGAGAATCGTCGATAGGCTTGAACCCCAAGTGTTGGAACTTTAAGGTGTACTGAAGATCAACGAAAGTTTGAAGAAAGAAGTGGATGAGCTGCAGCGCGTCCATGTTGGTATTGGTGAAGTAGTTGGAGAAGTTGGTGCCTAGGCTGAAGCAGTCGGGGGTGATGCCACTGCTAAGAGCTTCGCGACTGCTGAAGGTGTAGCGACCGAATAGTCGTGGGATGTCCAGGCTGCTAAAGTGTAGTCATTTAGGTAGCCTTTAAGATTTTCTTTGTTTTTCCTTGTAGCTCTTGTTTTGCTTGAACTCCTTCGGCCTTTGCTAGTCATTTATAAACATGTTTTCCTTAGCTTTTCTTCATTTTTGCTTCTTTTGTTCATGCCCTAACCTTTAGACTTGATAGACCAGTGGCAAGCATGCTACTTTTTATAAGCAGACAAGCTCGCGTAACCTATGCAGCCGTAAGTGTTGGTGTAGAACTTTGTAAAGTAGTTAGCCATTGGGTTGGCAGCCGGATGCCTTACTTACAGAAGCAGACAAGTCCGCGTAACCACTAGGCTGTTAACCTTGACTTTCTCCAATTCCGTAGGTTGCATAGCAAGTATCACAACACTTTAGGACTTGGTGTAGGTTGTTCCGCGCTTGGCAGATGTGAAGCTTATCGACTACGTAGCATGTCGGCAGTGGATAAAACTTCGTATATGCATGCTAGCTTGTTTAACCTTTCACAAGAATGTGGTTGTATAAGTCTAGTGCGGCTTTACTGCTCGAAGGGCAAGCCGTAGGCAGTCTTCCAGAATCCGTAGGCTACCTTAGTGCACTCGGTAGCAGCTTTAGGATTCTAGGGCAGCCGTCCATCGAATGTACTGCGTAATATGCCCTCTCCGTCTCTAGGGCCCGGTTCCCTACGGATTAGGCCAAGAGACCCAAAATCCTTCAGTTAGCTAAGCTTTGAAAAAGACCATTGCGGCTACTTCTAGGAATCCCGGCGCAAGCCATCGTGCATCTAGTTATACTAGGGCAGCCCGGCTCATCCACGTCTGGATATTCGGAGTGTAGAGTTTATCCTCCCGTTCTTGGAGAGCTGACCCATGTAGGTGTCGGGGAATTGGTTTACCCTCTCTCGTTTGAGAGCAATTAGTTTACCCTCTCGCACTGGAGAGCATGGTTGGTCCCTCGGGGGGCGCAATTCCTGCGGTAAGTCCCTAAGAAGGGCGCGGTCTTCTTTTGAAATGCATGAGTGATCAGTTGCTGTAAGCATGCAGCCAAGCCAAGTCGTGATTACTTCTGAATTCCTCATTGAAAAATGAGTTAAACGAACGAGAACTTAGATGTAAGGTAAGAACTGCATAACAACTGGATAATCCTCGGCTGGTGAGGTAGTGCCCGTCGAGCTACTTGAGTCTTCGGGCTTTGATGTAGCAAGAGGTCACACATCGTACTTCCTCAGATTGTAGGCGTTCCACTGTTTTTCGATCTTTTTGTCGTTTTATGGTGGCGAGGGTGTAATTGTTCTTGTCACCTACTCTGCTGATCTTGTACGGACTTTCCCAGATGAGATCCATATTTTTGGAGCCTTTTCTGTTGGCAGTGATGAAGGTTTTTCTTATGACCAGATCTCCGGGCTGGAACTGCCGGATCTTGGCCCTTTTGTTGTAGCTGGAGAGGAACTGATGCTGGTAGGCTGTAATGCGAGTGATAGTCTGTTCGCGCATCTCTTCTGCCCGATCTAAGCTTGTGGCCATATCATTTCGGTTGCTCGTCTTTTGGTTGTGTGATATGCCCATATACATCATTGGAGTTCGTCTGGCCATTTTCTTTTCTTATTGGTGGGGGATTTCTTGTGGCAGTCGAGGATCATCTTAGTGGATGCTTTGGCCCGCCTATTGCCTTGAGGATATCTTGGCGTAGACATGTGCTGCTTGATGTCATATTTTTGGAAGAACTTCGCCAAATCTTTGCCCACGAATTACGGGCCGTTGTCGATGACGATGGATTAAGGGATGCCAAATCGGTAAATGATACTCCTTCATATGAAGCGCTCTATGTCCGTCTGAACCATGATCGTCATGGGCTCTGCTTCTACTTATTTGGTGAAGTAGTCGGTTGCCACGATCATCATGCATTTGCCCCTGGTAGTCTGGCTGGTGTTTAGCTAGAACTCGGAATGAATAGAAAGCTTTTTCACCATCAAGTCTTTTGTCATTCGAAGGCCTGCTAGTGGGGCTTCGTACTCTGCTTCGTTGTTAGATGCTTTGAAGTTTAGAGTGATCGCCTGCTTGAACATTGAAACGTCTGGGGTGGCAAGAACCACGACTGCTCACGAGCCTTCGTAGTTGGATGCGTCGTCGACATGCAAACACCAGAAATCTCCATTGAGGGAACATGTGTGGCTAAAGTGTGCTCGGCTGCCTTCGGGGCGTCGTTGGGCCGAGTTGTTGCGTTCGTCAGAAAACTTTGCATCTGCCAGGGTCTACGCCTTTATCATCACCGGTTTGGATTCGGCGGAATAGTGCATCGAGGAGAGCTTTTGAACTGTAGAATACAGGTAGTCGGGCCCCCAACTCTTCTCGCATGATGGTAGAGCTTATTGCTACTTAGATACCGTCAAACATGCGAATAAATCATCCGCTGCTTCTAGGGAGGTGATGTCGGGTACTTCTTCAAGTCCTTGAATGTGCATTGGCGAGCCTCATCCCAAAGTGCATGCTTCTCTACCAAAGCAAAAGAGTCTGCTAGAGTTAGATCTTCTTTCATGATCAATTTTCTGAATAGCGGGTGGTCTGCTGGAAGTCCTTTTTGGAAGGCTGCTCTAGCTATCGAGTCGTTGCATCCGACTATTTTTGCCTTCTCTACTTTGAACCTCCTCACATAGTCGCGAAGCGATTCCTTTGGGTTCTTCTTGACGTCGAACAAATGGTCAGACTTCTTTTTGATCGAGCGATAAGATGAATATTCTTTGGTGAAAACCAAAGAAAGTTCGTAGAAATTCCGGATGGATTGTGGCGGCAGGGTGTAGAACCAATCTTGCGCCTCGCCTTGTAGAGTGGTGGTGAATATCTTGCACATGAGATCATCGTTGTTTCGATAAAGGATCATTGCGCTTCGGTAGCGCTTTAAGTGTCTCTCCGAGTCTTCATCCCCTTTGAAAGATGTGAAATGTGGCATGCTGAACTCGCGTGGAGGCTCTGCCTGCTCGATCTCATCCGTGAAGGGTGACCTGCTTATGTTGGTCATGTTCCGTCGTAGTGCCTCGTCAGTGACCTCGTTGCGTTAGAAATCATGCAATCGCTCGGTCAATAGTCTCTCTACTTCTTCCTAAATTTGCCTTTGTTGGGGTAGCGGAGCTCTCGGCTGCCCCCAGCCATGACTTGCTGGTCTAGGATGTTCTTCCATGTGTTTGGCTCGTCTATGCCGCAGATGCAGTGCATGTGGTGCGTTCCTAGCAGGCGAACGAGTTCTTCGCAGGCTGTTGGTTGAACTTGAGTTGGATTGAGTGACTGCTTCTCTCCGTCCGTCGTGCTGCCTACTCTGATGTGAGGTGGATGATGCTCAATGTGGGCTTAGCCGCGAATGGACAATTTGTCCGGAAGGTTGCTCATGTTGACTATCGGAGTATGATCTCAACCGTGAATGTATGCTCATCCGTGGGCCTAGTCGAGAATGCATGCTCATCCGCGCGCTAAGAAGGGAATGTACACTGCCCAAACGTTCGGCTCGTGGCTGGTCGAGTGGCTGCTTGCCGGGATGCTGCTGGAAAGGTCCGTCTGCCTTTGTCCTACTTCGGGATACCTTGTCCGGGGCACGTTGGATCTCGATGCGTTGCAAAAGTTGATTCACCAAGGTTGTCTGTTGTGCAAGGGCGCTCGTCAACTCTATGACTTGTCGAGACAAGTGTTGTTCGCCATTTGGATTTGAAGAGCTTGGAAGGAATGCGCCTCCTTGGGCAGTGGAAGGGTGGTAGACTCCGGGCGCGAGATTTGAGTTGGGAAATGTCAAATCCGCGAAAAAAATGTGGTGAGAATGCCCCCGGCTCGATAGTAGGTCTGGATGGTTGAGATAGTCTTGGGCCGACTTGGGCTGCTTGGAAAGTCACTGGAGCAGGATGGGCCATGAGAGTGGGCTGTTCAACTGGAGCTGGCTGGGCCATGAGAGTGGGTTGCTCGTCGGGAGCAGGCTGGGTCACGAGAGCAGGCTGCTCGGTAGGAGCAGGTTGGGCCGTGAGAGTGGGGCTGCTCGACTGAAGCAGGCTGGACCATGGGAGTGGGCTGCTCGTCGAGAGCAGGCTGGGTCACGAGAGCAGGCTGTTTGGCAGGAGCAGGCTGGGCCACGGGAGTGGGCTGCTCGACGGAAGCAGGCTAGGCCACGGGAGTGGGCTGCTCGTCGGGAGCAGGTTGGGTCACGGGAGTGGGCTGCTTGGCAGGAGCAGGCTGGGCCACGGGAGTGGGCTGCTCGACGGAAGCAGGCTGGGTCACGAGAGCATATTGCTTGGCGAGAGCAGGCTGGGCCGCGAGAGCAGGTTGCTTGGCAGGAACAGGCTGCTTAGTATGTGATGCATGCGAATGCGAGGCTTGGGCCGTGGCCTTGGTGCCGTGAACCTTGGATGGCACGGCTCGAGTCGTGGTGAAGGCACCATGGACCTCGTCACGGGTGGCTACCGAGGTAGCCACCGTGGTGGTTCCCATGGTGGAAACTCGTGGTGGTGGTGCTGCTCCACTTATTGTCGCATTTAGCCTCACGGATCTCCGCAATCCCATTTCTTGAACATTAGAATTTTCACTTGTGGAATTTTCTAAATTTCTAGCCATTATATTTTGCTTATACGTTTTATCAAAGAACCTTTGCAAGTAAAAAATTCTAATAATAAGAACGTATGAAAAAATATTCAAATGGACTAGAAAATAAAGAAAAAACCTTTTTGTGCGAGAGTCTTCTACGAGTATGTATTTCAACTCTCAATGAAAGCACCAATTTGTGGATGCAAATTTCTTCTTCCTTGATCTTGGACAATTTTGCACCTACAAAACAATTAACACCTTAGGTTAAGGCCAAGAGCCTCACGCGCCCACGATGAATGAGGGGGGCTTTGGCCGAAGAACCTCCGATGCCAAAGTTAGAATTTAGAGAGAAATAGTGTTTAGAGAATTTTGGGATTTTTGCCAAAGTGTTGGAATTGGCTTTTTTGGTGAGAATGAGAGTATATTTATAGGGATAGGAGGTGGCTAGGGTTTTTTGGGTTTAATTTAGGTTTAATTAGGAGTTACAAAATTGATTATTTGTATAAATGGGGTAATAAAATGGAGAAAAGTGAAAAAGGTTAGGAAAAGGGAGGTGGCCGGCCTCTTAGTAGTTTTAGGTGTAAATGGGTGTTTTAATTGATAATTAAGGAATTGATTAGGTAATTAATCCCTTAATTAATCAATTTTTAGGGAATATGAAAGGAAAATATCATTTAGCTAATTGATTAGCTAAATAATGGAATACAAAATATATAGAATAAATTAGGTTTTAGGAATTACCTTATAGAAAGGATTTGATGAAATATGCTTTAAATTGTTACCTATTTTGGGCACTTTTGACTTGGTTTAGGGACGATTGCTCGCTGCTCGCGCGTAGGAATCCCAGTATGCCTCAAGGGTATTTTTGTCATCTTTTACCCAATAATCCACATGTCGCATTGTGATTATTTTTGGCTCCACATTGTCAGACTATGAATCTGGATCACAAACTCAAAACGAATCAAACTAATATATGGTGCACAATCAATCTGACAACTTATTGTCATGCAGTCCAACAAGAGGACATTTCCGAATAAAGTTACAACAAAACACAAACTTACTAATCATTACATAGAATAGATCGACGGTCTTAACACAAAGGTGATCAATGGGAGCCCTGTGACTGCAACAGCTTGTAGTGACCCTTACAACTATGTGAGCTGGGATGGAGTCCATGCCACAGAAGCTGCAAACAAGCTAACATCATGGGCTATCCTCAATGGCTCCCTTTCAGACCCTCCTTTTCGCTTTCAGCAGTTCTGGGACCTCCACCCTATAGCTTGAGCAAATCCTTTTTCTTTCAAAGATTTGACTGGATTATGAAAGCTCTGGTTTATCTACCTACAAAATCTCATTCTACAAGAACGTAAAACTTTATTTTCCAAAGTGTTTGTTTTACATTTTGGGTTTTAAGGTGACTTCAGAACCTGAGAGTTAAAACCTTAAACTAATCGCGAAATCAAGAAAGTTAAAGCTTTCAATTGAAATCAAGGCCAAACTACAAGACCAAAATTGTCGTTTTTCCTATAATTTTTTTGACAATGCAATTTTAAGCTACTCTAATTAACGAGAAGGGAAATGTGAACTTGGTTGTAAGATGATAGATGTAATGTCATGACCTACTAGCCTAACCCACTTCGTTTCTTCTATCTAAACAATGAACATGTGTCTATTCTCTGATGCACGTAAATAAATTATAAGGTGCCGGGTTTTGTTGGTTGAATTGATGTCTTATTCTTGAAACGCTATGTGGAATCTTCGTTTTTCTATTTCAGGATTCACTAATCATGATGGAGATAGGCTATAAAACTATATGCTAAACCCAGGTCACTTTCTCTTTAAATAACCAAAATTATTCGATGCTGATGGATCGGTTGTTGGCTAATGTAGATTATGTTAGAGTAATCATATTCTTACGCATTAATGTATAACTTTTAAAATTTCAAATGCTGCAAACTGCAAATCATTTTATGCTAAAGGAACCTTTTAAATTTGTCTTCTACGTTTTATCTGTTGAATGTTATAGGCACAAAAGCCAAGCTGCCGTCCCTTCTGAAAACATTTAGGCAAGTAAACATGCATGCATTTTTTTTACAACTGAACTTAAAAAGTACTTACCAAATTGTTTAGAACTTAGAAAACTATTTGTCAGCAAAGTAAAACCACGACGCCTCTCGCATGTAGTCTGAGAGATAAGAGACTGAAGAGGATATACAACTGGTTACTGATGAGAGTTGTCCCACATTGGTGAGGGACAAGATTTGCTATATGCTTATATGGTTTTGGGCTACTCCCCATATTGCCAATTGGTTTTATGGTGGAACCCTAATTTCATCATGGTATCAGAGCAGGTTGTTCTCGTGTGAAGCCAAACGGCCACACGCGCCACGTCACCCAGTTGTTGTCCACGTGTAGGCTTGAAAATCCGCCACACGTGCGGGGGCGTGTTGAGAGTTGTCCCACATTGGTGAGGGACAATATTTGCTATATGCTTATATGGTTTTGGGCTACTCCCCATATTGCCAATTGGTTTTATGGTAGAACCCTAATTTCATCAGTGTGGCTTTATGGTAGAACCCTAATTTCATCAGTTACAAGACAAATTATCTTCTGAGGTAGAGATGTGGTAACGACATTGGCACGACATTACTTTTCTGTCATCATTCTAAAGTTCATAAATAAATTTACTTCACTATTACAAGTTTGTATGGAAAGAGAAGGCGTACACAAAGGAAAGAACTAGAAATAAAATTTGAGTCAAGGAACATCTTCATGTTCAAGGTAGGGTTGAGTTCTAGTCATCGATGCAGAAGGCATTTTACTTCTCCCAACCCAAAATGTATCGAACGCCACATCTTTTTCAGATTGCTTCTCCATAGATTTAAGTTTCCTCCTCGTCTGCAACTTGAATATGACTATCATTATGAACCCCAAAAATGCTAACCCAAACACAATTCCAATCACAAACAGTTTACGGTGCCTCTTTTTCTTCCGCCGTGGCCATGGTTCTGGTGCTGCTGCTGACGGGGATGGAACAACAACACTGAAATGCCCTAGACCGCGTGTAATGCACTCTTTTTCACTAATCATGTTTGTGATCTCAAAGCTCCCCCCGTCACCAAATTGGACACATTTTTGTGTCACATTCTCCCCTTCAGCAGCATCAATGTGAGGAAACCGGATTGTGATGGGATCACCCTCGGTAGTGAAAGTGAGCTTCTGGTTGCCAATTGCTGTTGCATTTGGAGAATCATAAGCCATGAATCCAACAACAGGAGCAACCAATGTATAATTTGACACTTTGTAGTAAAGTGAAGACCAATTGCCTAAATTTTCAAACACTATAGCTAACCTTCTGCCAGAAGGTATTGGTATAACCCTTGGTGGGATATAAAATGAACTGAAATTTGCACCTCTACTCCAAAACTTTGCAGTAAGGATCCTAACAAATGAAGCTTCCAAGCCGGAAAAATTAGCCGGCAGAGAAATGTTGTACAGCATGCCGGTGTGAGGGTTACTTAGGCTTGCATTTGCATGATCACGGAGGAAATTAGTCAAGGACAGAGGATCATAGCCATTCGAGGCTTGCGCGCATGACCGCAATGGCAATGACAAAGAAAATAAGATCATCAGCCAGATTATGCACCAGTTGAAGAACTCCATCAATCAATGCAACCCTGAGAGTCTCGTGATTTTATTGTTAAATTCTTCTTGAATTGCAATCACATATATCCATCTGTATTCCACATCCATTAAAGCTCCTATTATACAAACCTCCCACAATTCATAACAAATAAAGAATCTGAAAAAAAATCCCACAAACTCAAAGGCAATAAACAATTTGCATGGTGCAATGAAAGAGGCGTCGGCAGAATATGCCCAAGAAATGAAGAGATGTTAATTTTGTTGGCTTAGGTTTTGAGAAGGTAAACCAAAATCACATCACCAAAGGAATATTCTTCTGCAAAATGAAAGCCTGCTGCATGAGTCTAAATTCTTCAGAATCGTCCTCGTTTCGTCTCGATGTTCTTGGAGTTTTTCCTAGGAAATAGAGGGCAGGCATTTGGGATGTATTGGAGAGGTTGAGGGAGGAGAAATGGGGGAGTGGAACATATGGAATTTAGAGGAGTTCTGGTTGTTGTTTGCGTAATTCTAAGAATATGGAAAGCCATGCTAGTTGGGGCACCAAATAAGAAGGGGTCCAATTTATGAGTTGTTTAAGGTGTTGTTTTACTATTACAATTGTTAATTGTTAATTTTTGTTTTTTTTTTTGAATTCCTAGTTGTTTGAATTAATTGATGAAGGAAGGGGAGGGAGTGGCTTGGTTGCTTGTGCTAGCAAATGCTTTGGAGGGTTATAGTTCCACAAGAGAATACAGAAGCTCTGGACCCTCTAAAGTGTACAATTGAGCATTATTTTAGGCAACTGATTTGGAACCCTCTTGGCTCAATGAAACTCAAAAATTCTTTAGGGGAAAAAAGAAAAAGAATAAAAAAAACAAGGAAGGGCGAGCAAAAAACCTATCACGTGGAGGAGTGAGACAAAGACACAAGAAATATTCGATAAGTTCCTGTGATAGGTAAATCCTTCTCCAGGGCCCCATAGATGAGTCATAGGGTATACAGTCCCTTGATTTCATATTTCTTAGTGCATACAGCTGCATATAGCTTTCATTTCTCTTTTTCTCCACAAGATTTTTTATAATTTTATGTAGGAAGATTAATATAGTTTTATACACATATACAAGGACATCTGTCCTTGATTTGAGAAGGGTGTTTGTTGATGATATGTTGTATGTAATTGAGTTGGCCTTTGTAGTGGTTTGGTTCAAATGTCTTATCCTATTCTTAAAATTAATGAATAGGTAAAGATTCCAATATCCAACCATAATTACGAAAATCACTCAGTGCTACAATGCGGTTACATTTTCTTTCTTTGTAAGTAAGAGATCTTATGTTCGAATATCATGAATGACGAATTCGATACCAAATTATGTTGCTATTGTGTGACTTAGCCAAACTACCCCCTTCCTTTGACAAAAAATAAAATAAAAATCTCCCCTTTATTTGTGTAAATATATCGTTGTATTGTATCAAACCATAACCATAAATTAATAAATAAATAGGGCAACAAATAGATTTATTCTGTCGAAAATTAACTAAATTGCAATTTGTTATAGAATAAAGTTTTTTTTTTCTTCTGTCCAATATTATTGCCAAAAGAATTGGCTTTGTCAACTGCTAATAACAAGAGAATTTTCCAACTACCGAATATTCAATTGGTACTTGGAAATTGATATATTTTCAAGTGCCAAAACAGTATGCTTGTCAAAGCTCAAAACAAAATAACCTCGTTTCTAGTGCCTCTCAAAACAAAATAATCCACGTTTGAGTCCTTTTTACATGTTATAATATAGAGTTTTTTTAGAACACGATATGATACATCACGTGTCACTATTAATAACTTAAAAAATAAAATTTCTTTTTACTTGTATAATAACACGTGATATATTACTCGTATTCTTATTACAATATAAGTGAAAGAAAAGATATATTTTTTATGTCCCTCCACTGGTTTTAGGGTAAATGACAAAAAACTACCTCAACTATTGGTCTGACGACACTTTCATACATCATCTTTTAAAAGTGACAATGTCATACCTCATCTTACGAATTTGTGACAATGTCAGACCTCCGTTAGTTTTTCTGTTAATTTATTTGTTAAGTGCTGACGTTGCTAGAGACGGGGACCACTCACTAATCCAATTGGATTAAAAAATAATTAAATATTAAAAAATTTAAAAATAAATTATTTTTTTATATAAAATCCTTCCCACCCGTCCCCCCCCCACCACCCACTCTCTCTCTCTTCTATTTCCCTGCAACCTGCATCCCTAAAATCTCAAAACCCAGAAACCCTTCCCACACGTCCCTTGTGAAATCTCGTTCTCGAATTTCACTGTTATAATGTACGTGTTTGTATTCTTGAGATTTTATATTATTTTTTTCAAGAATTTATATTAAGTTATTTGAAGTTATACTTTAATTAAACTAGTTGATAAGTTTAGAGTTTGGAAATTAATCATTTAAAATTCGTAAACTGTTCGAGGTCACAATTTATATCTTTGGATAGAGCTCGATCTCACGGACGCGTATGCGCAAACCGTTTGTGAAACGGATCTATAACGAATAAGTTAGAGACGTTTTAGTTGTTGAAAAAAATAATAATAATAATAATTAAATGCTTAGAAGCTGCCAAGTGGCAGCAAGGGAGAGGGGAGAAAGAAGAGAGTGCAGGAGAGAAAATAGGGGGGGGGACCAATCAGATGGAAAGGAGGAGAAAAGGGAGGGGAAAGGAGAGAATGGGGAAGCGGAGGATCCGCGACCCGGATCCGACCCGGTCGGTACCCATTCACAATTCCGGCGATTTTCACCAATTTTTCCAGCGAACTACTTCAAGAAACCTCTTGGAAACTCTCCCATAACCTTCCCTCTTCATGTTTCACCCCACAAATCTCGAAAATTAGTGGCGGTTTGGTGAAAAACGCACCCGTGGTGCCGCGAGTTTTGTGTTCGAAATCCTCCAATTTTTGAAGCAATTTCTTCCAATTACTACCACCCCTAGCTTCCTCTTGAGGCCTAGAACAAAACCCAAACAAGTTTGGGAGCGGCAGAGCTGTTTTGGAGACGGATCGAAGACACCAAAAAACAAGGGTTCCGTATGGTTTGAGTGAAATTGAGGTGTTTCCCGGCTAAATTGGAATTGACCACAGGTATAAAGTTTGCTCTACTCTTTGAGATCTTCATTTCTGTAATTTTTGGTAATTTTTAAAAATAGTTGAATTTTCCGGCAAGTCGGGGCGGCCGACCGCCACCCGCGGCGGCGCGCGGCCTGGCCAGTGGACCGACGATGTCCTTTTAAGTTCAATTAGATGCCCTGATTTCATAATTGATATCCGTATGATGTGGTTTGATTGTTTGAACTTAGTTTTATTACGATACATCACTTGACCTTTGTATGAATCGACGATCCGACCGTTGGATCGTCACCAAACTTTAATGCGTTATAGAACATAATATTTGAGGATAGTTGGAATTGATGGATCAGGAATCTGATATACGGATCTTCCTTAATTGGATTTCTAAGTTCGTAAAATCAAACGTTGGTCGCCACTTAAATTTGTAATTAGCGGAGATCGGACCATCAGATCATGATGAAATTTTAGTAGGTTGTTTTAGAAGCATAATGTGGACTTTAGAACTTTACGGATCCGAAATCCAATGTGCGGATCTTAGGGATCGAGTTGTGTAGAATTGTGGACCCTACCTTTGACTGAGAGTTGACTTTTGGTCAACATGTCTCCAAACGTTCTTAATACTAAAATTAGTACTACGGGATACTTAAGTGAAGTCTAGTCGGCCTACATTGGTTGGAGGGTGACTTGAATATTTGTAATATGGTTATTACTTTAATTTTTATGTTATTATCATTTGTGAATATGAATTGGTCTTATAAATATGATTTCTATTGAAATATGATTTTTTATATATTTAGCCATAGACTTATGTTTATTAAACATGATTTGGCTTGTGTACTGATGATGATGGTGATATATGGATGTTTAATTATTTCTAGAAATGTGAATGATAAGTATGATAAATTTATGGCTATGTGATCTTAGAATCTTATTTGAAATATTATGTAGAACTTATATTGCTTGTGTGATATATTAGTTGGTGGCCATGAGAAGTTGATGGTGTAGGAGACTACGTTGTAATCCATAGAGGTGATGATGATTAGTTGTACATGGTACATTTTGATAGGCGATCATAATTTAATATTGATTCCGTTGAGTGATGGTCCGGAATCATATGCTCGTTTGGATTCCGTTGAGTGATGGTCCGGAATCCCTTCTATTCTTCGATTGGAATTCCTTCTATTCTTCGATTCCGTTGAGTGATGGTCCGGAATCATATGAAAGTTTGGATTCCGTTGAGTGATGGTCCAGAATCATATGCTTGTTTGGATTCCGTTGAGTGATGGTCCAGAATCCCTTTGTTGTCTTGGTCCCTTGGATTTGTTTTCAACTTCAGAGATGGAGGCTTCGGCCAAACTGTGTTGCTTTAGCCCTACTTTTCATGGTATTGTATGAGATTATGATTATGAGCTGTTGTGATTTGTTTCAGACGAACCGTTGGATGTCTGGGTGACTCATTCAGAGTTGTTAGAGTTCCTTGGTTAAATTTGTGAAATGACATGTTACTGCATTCATTGATTAAACAATTAAATGCCAAGATCATGCATCTTTGATTCATGATTAATTAATTGATGTGATTGTGGAATGACGTTGGGTATGATTGAGATTATTATGATTAGAGTAATTGATTAATGTGACTTGAGAATAACATTGTGCTTCGTTGGTTCTTGATATGTTACTTACTATGATTTGCGGTAATATGTGAAACAGAATGATTTATATGTTGGATGAAAGAGAAATCATGATTTTCATGGGGGGTTTGTTATGTAGCTTGAGTTAAAAAATTTCATGCTGCCAGGTTATAATAAATGATAGAGGAATGCTATACTTTTCTGCTTGAACTGGGTGTGACAAACATTTGATTTTGTGAGTGTTGAACTACGAATGACTTGATCCCTAATGAGGGTACGTAGGCAGTCTAACGAAGATGTTAGATGCAACCATAAAGTATACGAAAAATTATTGTGCATCTGGATCTTGAATGATACTTTGTATATATTCAGGAGGCGGAGTATGTTAGAGATACGGGTTTGGTGTCGTCACGTGTCGATCCTGGATGTATGTCGGGATCGGGGCGTGACATCCCTGACCCCCCCAACCTTCCTCCACCACCCACCCTCTTCGATCCTAATGAAGTGGCTTCACCCGCAGCTCCTCAAGCTGGTCCCTGTTCATGTACAAAAAAAAAAAAAACCAGTTCGTTTTACCCACCCAAGCCCAAATCCCAAAACCCGGAAACCCTTCCCACCCGTCCCCCACCCCCCCAACGTTCCTCCACCACCCACCCAAGGAGACCGACGATGACTTCACCTGCAGCTCATCTTCATGTACAAAAAAAAAAAGTTCGTCTTCCCTACCCGAGCCCTTTCCCAAATCAGACACATCCATTTTCCCCACCCCCTTCTCCCCACCAGAGCCCACCCCCAAATAAGAGAAACTCCTCTCTCTAATCCCTAGCCCCAAATCAGAGAAACTCCTTTCTCTCTAATCCCTAGCCCCAAATCAGAGACGCTTCATCTCTCTCTAATCCCTGCACCATCTGGATAGGAAGGGTGAGGTCGAAGTCGAACATGACCGCCTTCTCCAAATTTGGGAGGTTGATGAGATTTTGGGTTTTGAGATTTGTAATGGGTTTTGGGATTTTTGGGATGCATGTTGCCCAGAGAAAGAGAAGAGAGAGGCGAGATATCGAGAGGAGAAAGAGAGGGTGGGTGGTGGAGGAAGGTTGGGATGGGACGGGTGGGAAGGGTTTCTGGGGTTTGGGATTTTAGGAATGCAGGTTACAAGGAGAGAGAAGAGAGAGAGGCGAGAGAGAGAGAGATGAGAGAGAGTGGGTAGTGGGGGGGGACGGGTGGGAAGTATTTTATATATAAAAAATAATTTATTTTTAATTTTTTAATATTTAATTATTAAAAATATATTTAATTATATTTTAATCCAGTTGGATTAGTGAGTGGCCCCAGTCTCTAGCCATGTCAGCACTTAACAGATAAATTAATAGAAAAACTGACAGAGGTCTAACATTGTCACAAATTCGTAAGATAAGGTATGACATTGTCATTTTAAAAAGATGAGGTATGATAGTGTCGTTTGACCCATAGTTGAGGTAGTTTTGTGTAATTTACCCCTGGTTTTATGACACATGATTTACCCACTTGAATACCGTCTACTTTGAAAAATCTTTCATTAATACAACATTAAAGGGAGATGTTAGGGAACATTAAGAGGCGCTTGTTAATTAGAAGTGATTGGTGCATTAAAGTTTTGTTTTTCAACTTAGAAAGTCTTTATGTAATATCGCTTCGATGTCTCTTTAACAACACATACTTTCTGATTTGGAAATTTTATTTGAATTCATATAACCTCACTTTACACTCAACTTAATTTTAAATGTGAATTGTCTTTTTAGTCTTATTATATAATTACCATCAAGTACTAGATAAAATTATCACAAAAACTAAAATTTATCAATAAATCCACATCCAATAATCAACCCATGCAATCTTTCTTCTAGGTTCTAATTTGGCTAAAACCCTAAGATTTTGTCATAGAGAAAAACAAACTCTTTTTGACGGATGGATGGTAATTTTGAAGTTTCTGATCCTTCAAATTTTTCTTCCTAAGAGGAAACGGTCATCACTCGAGGAGAAAATTGAAATCAAGGATAATTGAAATCAGATAACCAAATTGGGTAATCAGACTTGGAAAAATCTCGTCAAACAATAAACATGCCTGGAGCACCAGGTGCAAATGAAACCCACACCACAACCCAATTCAATTTTCTCACAATTCTCCATTCATTCAACTTATAACTCACTTCAAACACTCTATACTAGTAGAAAACACTAAATTTTTGCAAACTAAAAGAATATTTTGAACATATCAACGCTTGAGTTGATTCGGTGGAAAAAAAGAGCAACGAAATTTCTTACACCATTCCACATTCTCTCTCTCTAGCGACTCTTTAGAAAATTTTCCTACGCTTTGTTTAGACGTTAAATTTTTTGTCTTTTATTTTTAAATGGGTATAATGATAAACTTACATATTGAATTAGGCGTGTGAGGGTACTTTAGATAGTAAATTTGGGTTTAAAGAGATATTGATAGTTTAATAATAAAAAAAAGGGTGTAAAGAGAGTTGAGTGTAAAGTGAGTTATATGAGTTCAAATAAAATTTTCGTTTCTAATTTTGTAAATATTTGTTGAAGTTTTCTACTTGCGTGTTGTACTTATGTGATACCTAATACCATTTGAGTAGCTAATTAGTATTACGGCCTAGTGATATTCCTCTTTACTTGTAAGTGAGAGGTCTTAGGCTCGATTCTCGCCAAAAGCTAATTTGAACCACATTATTCTTAGCCCATTGTGAGGCTAAGCCCATGTAACAACCCGTCCTTAATTTTACGATTTTATTAATTTTAAATGTGTGAAGTGACCAAAATGTCCCTAGAGGCGAGAATTTTAACTTTCGTTGACCACCGTATGAGGAGACGTATAAAACATTCTTTTAGCGTATTTGTGTTGTACTCGACGGTATGAACGCATAGGTGTAAGCAGAATCGAAATCGGAGTTAAGGTTAAAATTTTACGGAACTACAAACGTAAAGGGCATTTCAGTAATTCACGTTGCATGATAGTTTTCTGTTTCGTCTTTTGTGGCCTTGTTTTATGAGCCAGTGAGGCCCACTCCCCACTCTTTTCCCCTCTCTTGTGCCTTCCAAATCTCTCGGGTCATTCTCTAACTTAATTCACTCTATCTCTCACTTCACACTCTCCCTCTCAGCTGTCTTTCTCTACTCTGTAACCCTCATTTCTTTGTAAACCAGCGAACTCTTCTTCTCTTAGCTCTGTGCATTGCATGGAAGGTGCAGCAACACTAGTCCATCATCACGATCACCACCCCAACGAGTTCTCGGACCACTATACTGCCATGTTTCTCTCTCCCTCGCATGTTTTCTCTATTCTCATCGTTGGTGCATAAACAAAAACAAACCATCGTTGGTACCATGATCTCCGATGAGATCTCTGCTTTTCGAGTAGGGGTAAGCCTCGGGAACACCATCTTTCTTCCTTTTTCATCGTTTAGTATCAAATTTAAGTGTGGTATGTGATTTTGGATTGGTTTAATGGTAGGAAAAACCTCAGAAAGTTTTACCCAATTTTCCGGTGAAGGATCCAACGACTTTCGACCTATTTTTCGGCCAACTCTGGCCATGACCTCATGTAGGTATATTTCTCTTCCTTGTACTTCCAACTTTAAAACCATATATTATGCGTTGAGTTTGGTTGAGTTTGGTTGAGTTTTGAAGCTAATAGGAGCCGTGGAAGTTTCCTGGCCAAATCCGCAATTTTCCGGCGGTTGCAGTGGCAATCAGAAAAAAAAGAAAAAGAAAAAAAAAGCCCAAACCGGATCCTAGAATCAGCCTAAACCCATGAACCGTTAACCTTACCCGGATCCATTTAAGAATTGGAGGAAATATTCCGTTAACCTTCCAGTTAACTTTAACAGAATATTCCATCTGAGAATGGAATATTTCGTTAAAGTTAACTGTTGACTGTTAGTTGACTTTTGTTAACGTTGTCAAAATTTTTTCGAAAACCCTCCTAGGCTAATTTCAACGCCTTGAGTTCGTTTTGACATCCATTTAGTGAAATTTTGAATTTTTAACGTAGTTGACCGGCTCGACGTCTTGGTTGACGTTTTAGGGTTGATCGTTGACTTTTTACGAAAGTTGCTCAAAACCCTTCTTAGTGTATTTCAACGTCCAAGTTCCAAATCCGCACTCCGTTTTTCTAAATTTAATCATTTTAGTTGAGTTTTACTAATCGGTCCCAATATTATGCTTAGGTGCGATTACTATCGGAGAATCTGGCTGCAGACCGTAATATCAAAAACTTATTCGTTGGAATCATTAAGCAAGTGGGTAAGTAGGCTTGTCTACATTAGCATTTTTATTTATTTATTTATTTATTGTTTGGGCTTGACCCAATGATACTACACTTATTCTCGAAGTACGTGACGCTATGACTGCGTAGGTGAAATTTTTTCTATTTTTAGTTTTGATTTCAATACAATTATTTTAACTTTACGTTATTATATATGTATTTTTGACATGATATTATACACACACACATATATATATATATATTTTGACTCTATGTTTTTATAAAGTATTATATTATAGTATTATGTTGAAGGAGAATGTGGAGGCATGAAAGAGGAATCATTGCAATCCGATCGCGACGGAATGACATTCTCTTTTATGCAATCACTCTGACTTGATATATTCCTTATACATATATATATATATATATATATATATATATATTGTTTTTCCTTCCTATCATTGGAGTATTTTATGTGTAACAAGCGATATTAAATTTCGGGGATGAAATTTTTTTAAGGTGGGTAGATTGTAACAACTCGTACCTAATTTTACGATTTTATTAATTTTAAATGTGTGAAGTGACCAAAATGCCCCTAGAGGCGAGAATTTTGACTTTCATTGACCACCGTATGAGGAGACGTATGAAACATTCTTTTAGCGTATTGGTGTTGTACTCGATGGTATGAAGGCGTAGGCGCAAACGGAATCGAAATCGGAGTTACGGTTAAAATTTTATGAAACTACGAACGTGAAGGGCATTTCGATAATTTCACGTTGCGAGATATTTTCATGTTTCGTCTTTTCTGGCCTTGTTTTGTGAGCTAGTGGAGCACATTCTCCAATATTTCCCCTGGGTCACTTTCTCTCTCTAACTCAATTCACTATATCTCTATTTCTCTCATTTCACACTCTCCCTTTTAGCTCTCTTTCTCTACTGTGTAACCATCCATTCTCTGTAAATCATCGAACTCTCCCTCTCTCAGCTCTGTGGACTGCACATAATGTGCAACAACACCGGTCCATCACCACGATCACCACCCCAGCGAGTTCTTAGGCCAACACACTGCCATGTCTCTCTCTCCCTCGCATGTTTTGTCTATTCTCATCGTTGGTGCATAAACGAAAACTAACCACCGCTGGCACCAAGATATCTGCTTTTCGAGTAGGGGTAAGCTTCGGGAACCCCCTATTTCTTCCTTTTTCGTTGTTTAATATCAAATTTAAGTTTGGTATGTGATTTTGGACTGGTTTAATGGTAGGAAAAACCTCAGAAAGTTTTACCCAGTTTTCCGGTGAAGGATTCGACGACTTTCAAGCCATTTTCGTCCAACTCTGACCACGGCAGGACCTCATGTAGGTATATTTCTCTTTCTTGTACTTCCAGCTTTAAAACCATAGATTATGCGTTGATTTTGGTTAAGTTTTGAAGCTAATCGAAGCCTTGGAAGTTTCCCGGCCAAATCCCCAGTTTTTCGACGATTGCAGGACAATTGGAAAAAAAAAAAGCCCAAACCGGATTCGAGAATCGGTCCAAACCCATGACCCGTTAACCCTATCCGAATCCATTTAAGAATTAGAGGGAATATTCCAAGGGAATATTTCGTTAACCTTCCAGTTGATTTTTAACAGAATATTCTGTTAAAGTTAACTGTTGACTGTTAGTTGACTTTTGTTGACTTTTTTGATATTTTCTCGGAAACCCTCCTAGGCTAATTTCGATGCCCCGAGTCCGATTTTGACATCCATTATGTGAAATTCCGAAGTTTTAATGTAATTGACCGGCTCGGCGTCTTGGTTGACTTTTTAAGGTTGACCATTGGCTTTTCGTTGACTTTTTATGAAAATTGCTCGGGACTCCTTTTAGCGTATGTTGACGCCTTGGTTCCAAATCCACACTCCGTTTTCCCAAATTTAATCGTTTTAATTGACTTTTACTAATCGGTCCCAATATTATGTTTAGGTGCGATTACTATTGTAGAATCCGGCTTTTCTAGTTCGAACGGCTGCTTCTCGCAAGTATATGTGAGTGGGTTTTTTCTTTTATATAGTATTTATACTCGTTGAGTTTCCCCATGTATATAATTATTAATGAATTTTCTACGTGATGCCATAATTAAACGTTTATAAGAAATGTCGTATTGTTGAGATTTATGAAATTATGCTAAATTCTACGAGATGCACAGGTACGCGAACTATTATGAGATTTCATTTACGGCCATGATTAATATTTTATGAAATAGTATTATGTTGACTAGAATTATCGATTTGTAGTTGTATGATCATATTTACGTTATCTGCTCATCGTGTGCTACACTAGTGTTAGTACTCGCCCGGGCCAGGGCCAGTCTTTCACGTGTATGTTCACATCGCACCGTACACTCACTTTGGATCCATTGTAGGTGCCAGTTCTGTCCTAGATTGCTATAGGCAATTAGGACTCGTATGTGATGTGCATGTCGCCTATCTTCACGTGATTGTAGTACTAGAGCGTAAATCATTATTACAACCAGTCCTATTCATGTCAAAAGATCTCTGCATGAACTCGTGTGTCAGCATATGTCGATGAACACTCGATATAATATGTTCATTTATTCGAGATATTGTGATTACCAGATGTTGAGTATTTATTTACGAAATATTATGAAGTATTGTGTTCTCGATGATATTACTGTTTACGATAAGTATTTTCATACTATATGTATTAAGCTATAGGAAATTATTAGCGTTCTAAAAAATGCCCTAGGCGTTTGGCGGTGGTTGCCCGATACGATTCGGGGAAAATCGTTACAAAAATCGGTGGGTATCTAGGCGGCCTCTCGCCATAGCTAAGGGCCCTGCAACTCTCGCCGTTTCGAACTCTCATCGAATCTGCAACTCTCATCTCGAACTCTCATCGTATCTGCAAGTCCAACTCTCACAGCAACATCTGCACCAAAATCGCAGCTGCACCGGCATCGCAACTTGCGTCTGCATCTGAATCTAGCCTTGCTAGAGGTTTCTGGAAAAACTAAAGAAAGAAAGAGAGAGAGAGAGAGAGAAGAGAGAGGGATAGAGAGAGATTTTCTGGGTTTGTGTGTAGCTGATAAGATATTAAAGTGGGAAGAGATGTGGTGTAATGGGTCACCGGCTGATAAGACACTAAAGTGGGAAGAGATGTGTAGAAACAAAGAAACAATGCTTTTCTTTGCCACGTCTCTAGCAAATTTATTTTTTTATAAGAAAACAAGGCTGTTATTAATTGAAAGGCAAAGCCCAATATTTGAATAAATAAAAAAAGTAAAGTCCAATATTGAATTAAATATGTAGGTTGAATAAATGTTACAAACCAACATAAAAAACCTTAAAATATTACAAATATACTCATATTTTATAACATATATAATAATTTTACGTAAATCCGCCTAACCCGCCTAGGCGTTCGCAGGCTCCGCCTAGGCGCCTAGGCGCTAAGCCCCAGCTCGCCGCCCGACTAGCACCTAGCGTTTTTTAGAACCTTGGAAATTATACTTGTTTTACAGCGAGGGGTTATTACGTTTTGAAAAGGTTTTACAAAGCTTTATTTTTAGGCCCACTCACCTTTGTTTTTCACCCCTTCAGGTTTTAGTAGCAGACCTTTCGTGTCAACGAGGATTCTTGGTAAATCTTGGTATTGGAGATAACCTTTGATGGTACAATTCACATTCTACTTTTACTGTACTTTACTTATACGTTGACATCACGTGTGAAATGAGTTCATTCCTGCTCACAAGCGCACTTGTGCATTTAGGCACTTTTAGGTTTAAATTTACTCACATTTTCTATATCATTACACTTTATGGCTTCATCACCCTCCTAGTTTTGGCCATCACAACTCGATTCAGAGTCCAAGTAAATATTTCGAGGTGTGTCAGCCCACCCTTCCTTTCTTTTTGGTGTAAATAATAACGTATTAAAAAAAAATCATTCGAGTAAGAGTTACTGGCTAAGCAATGATCCAATTTTGAGCATAAACAAATCTAATTATTAAATTCATAGTGACAAACAAAAACATGCAATTATACTATTTTCTTGGAGAAAAAGTGGTCACTGCCAGCAATGCAATCTTTTTCATTAATTTTATTTTTGTTCAACGAGGTCATTAATCATAATTTGGTCGTCCTATTTTTTTTTATATTTTTTTTAACAATAATATTATCTGAAAGAGGAGGTAGGCTAAACCTCACAATAAGCTAGTAATAATGTGGTTCAAATTCGCCTTTGGCGGAAATCGAACTTAAGACTTCTGTCTTACAAGCGAAGAGGAATATCACTAAACTGTAGTACTAAGTGAATAATTGGTCTTCCTTGAAAATGATTTAAAATTGTTGCTTCTGTTTTGTAGTTAAGACATATTTAAAAGGTGGGTCACTGACTCAATTGGGTCTGTGTAGTCGTTCATTAACAGCCCAAGCCTCTCAAAGAAGCCCATACTTTCCTGAATTGGGTTGGTCTTATAGAAACAAAAACTTATACGATCATTTAGAGCAAATAGTTATTTATTTATTTCTTTCTTTCAAAAAATGGATCAGCTGGTGGCTTGCCATGGCAGTCTACTTTTTTGGGGGTTGGAAAGATTTACAGAGATATTTCAGCCTCCCTTTGGCCACCATCGTTTGATTTACCAGTGCGAGGAATCGAACCCAAGACGTGTTGTGTGGAATACGAACTTAGAATTCATTTGGAGCAAATAGTTGACACTCCAAGAGATTTTTCTACTGGACATTTAAGTTACAAATTTAATAAGAATCGTTAGATCATTACACCTAACGGGATATAATGGCTCTTGTTCAGATTTATAACTTAAATATGCACTTTTGATAAGCTCTATAGAACACACACTACTCTTCTTTCTCTCACACATATTCAACATTCTATTAAGGGAGTTTTAACAAAACACTCATGGTACTGTTCACTTTTAACGAAAAACCACATTTATATTTTCACTAGTACTATTCACTATACCTTTAAAAATGACTTTTCATTAAAAGGGAAGTTTTTTTGGACTTTTCGTTAGTTTTTCTTTCTCTTAAAGCTTCACTCACCCGAGCACCTGAATTGTGTGCATGATTTGTGCAAGACCCGGATAGATAGTATATTAACAGCGTATCCCTACCATGTTGATAGTATATAAATAGGGTATCGTCATTATACTGGAGATACATTGTATTGACATGTTCACAACCTAGGCGTCTAGATGAGCATTTCTACATTCTCTTATACTAATCTTTTTTTAACACAAGATTTAACTTAATTATTTCAATTGAATTGAATAATAGTTCGACTTTCTAGAGTGAACTAGTATGATTAAACTGAGTAATATTTTTCGTCCTCTGAACTCACTATCCTTCTACTTAAAAACATTTATATAACATTAACCATGACCTAACCTCTTTAGTATTTAGACTATCTTTCAAGTATGTGTATCTTGGCAAATTCAAAATATCCTTTATGATTAGGGTAAATTATAGTTTGCACCCTTAAATTTGGGTGCAATTACAACTCTATATCTCAAATTTAAAACATTGCAATGTCATATACAAACGTACAAATTGATGATCTAATAGGTTTATGAGTCATTTTGGTCGAAGTAGCTAATATCCAAATGACTCACATGTCAAGCCCCTTTAAATTGGACTTACATATTATCTCAGTCTTGCCTAAACATTATAATTAATTACGTGATAAGAGAGACAAACATATAGTTGCACACAACTTGTGGCATCCAAGAATCTCAAAATTTAGCATCTTTGCTCTTTCATTTCAATGACAAGAAAATAAGGCAATTCAAGCAAAAGAGAGATTATTTTGTTTTGAGCTTTGACAAAAAGAGACCTCAAACGTGGATTTCAGATAGGGAACCAACCAATCAAAATGGTCTAATCTGCCACGTGTCAGGCTCTCCCAATGAACTGAGGAAGTAATACAACCCTCAGAGATAACGAACCAACCAACACCCAACACTTCGAGAGAAACAAAACCATTGCAAGCAACCGAAGCAATCAACCAAGGCTACCAAGTCAAGCAGCTGACGATACGACTCAATTCTAATGGCAGCGACAGCCTCATCCATGGCGGCCACCACCGTCTTCATACCACGCTTTCCCATCAAACCCACCCGCTGCTCCGCTTTGCCTTACCTCCCTCCTCGCCTCTCCTCCCCTTCTTCCTTCCCTCTTAAATCCTTCTCAGGTGAGCTACTTCTCAAGCTTGTATTTTTAAGTTTATTTCTTAACAAATTATGTTGTTTTTTGTGGTTTTTATGTGTGTTCTTTTACTTGCTTTTTTGGGTTGCTGAGAAAATGTGGGTGGGAGGGAAATTTTTTTGTGCTTTTTTATTTATTTTGGTTAAGTTGTTATGTGGGTCTCAATGGAATTATCTGCCAGTTGCAGTTGACTTGTGTATATCAAGTATTTTCCCTGCGTTTAGTTGTTAATGGTTTTGTGAATTGAAGTAATTCACGAACGAAGAATTTTGTTCTGTTGTTTTCCTGCATTTCTCAAGCTAATAGATGTAGAGGAAAGGTAAGGTTCTGGTTCTTCAAGCAGAGGTTTTGAACCTTGCTGTTTTGATATTTTGAAAGTCGGGTGTTGATTGAGACGAAGATTACTGTACTGCATTCCTGTGCTAATATACGTCATAGACGGGAAATTAAGGTATGCAAGTTACGAGAAGGAATGGATGTATCTTAGTTGGTTAAGTTGGATCATTGCGGTAGTAACTTCTTACCTTAGAATGGGGCTCCAAGATTCCGACTTTAGTTTCATTTGGAACTAATCTCAGTAGATTTTACGGGTGGGAATGACGAGTGTCGGAGTTTTTGGATTTTAACACGTATTTATGTATCTAAGCATTTAGACTTATAGCTGATTTGGTGCATTGACTGCATTCCAAGTAAATGAACTTAAAGCGCTGTTTTTTGCTTCCATGCTCCAATTCCACTCCAAAACCTTTCATAGCCTTGATCAGTTAATTGGTAAGAGAAGGGAACCTTAGTGCTCACTGCTCAAACTGTGTAGGCAAATAAAACGGTCACAGCCAAGTTGACATGTCAGGTTTCTTTGATAGTTGTTGATATAGGTGGTGGGACTCAACTCAGGTACGCCGTTCTGTGAAAAGGCAACAGTCATAGAGTAGAGTAGGAATTGGCCAATCTCATATATTGCTCAAAATTTGCTCCAACTCTGGAGCACATATATGCAATCCAAGACACGCAAACGAAGATGATATTTAAAAGACTTTTGGGGTGTGAATTTTTCTCTTTTTGGTTTGGCAGACCGTTTGAAAGATAAAAATCATTGCTTAAGCTTAGAGCAGACCATTGTTATCCTTAGTTTTTCTATTACTTAATTGGTTTCACTGTCTATTGGAAACTGAGTTTGATTTCTTATTTTTTAATTTGTCTCTTTATATAAACCGTTAAGAATGTATTAACTATAAGCTTAAGCAAAGATTGTTTTTCTTTCAAAGGGTCCCGGAGGCTTTCTCTTCAGGTCAGAGCTTCATCTTCAGAAGAGACATCCACATCCGTCGACACTAATGAACTTATATCAGACTTGAAGGCGAAGGTATGAAAAGCTTTTTGTTCCCCTTTGTGTTGAATCTTATGACAATCATTTCTATGTTCCTTCTACTTACTGCTATTTTGTTACGACTTTTCTTGCTGAAGTGAATCCAATAGTTGGTTTAAAAACGATTTCCTGTATGTTCTCCTTCCCAGTGGGATGCAGTTGAAAACAAGTCTACAGTACTTCTATATGGAGGTGGGGCGATAGTCGCTGTGTGGTTGTCCTCAATAGTTGTTGGTGCCGTCAACTCAGTGCCACTTGTAAGTGATTTCTTTGGAAACCACATACCTCTAGGTTTTTCAGTTTTGAAATGGAAAGTGATGAATCTATTTTTCAAGTTACAACTTTGTCCGTGTCGTTGAATTATCTCCTCTTTAGAAATTAATTGAACCACTCTGAATTGACTTTCAGCTTCCAAAGGTCCTGGAGTTGGTAGGGCTAGGATACACTGGATGGTTTGTCTACCGTTACCTACTCTTCAAGGTGAGTCTAAAATTCCTGACTTCAAGTTGAGTTATCGCTGTTTTCTTCAAGAACGATGCATTCCTTTACAAGAAATAAGATCTGTTTTTCGTTTCATATTCGCCCCCTTAATAGGATCTCGTATACACTGGATGATCACGTCATTCACGCAATTCCCCCGTCCATACATCAATGATTTTAATGGCTGTAACAACATATTTGCTTCCTGTATCTGCGCACTCGATAATTCTAACAAGTGCAATTTGTGTTTGGTATCACCCTCAGTCAAGCAGAAAAGAACTAGCTACAGACATTGAGGCACTGAAGAAGAAGATTGCCGGAACTGAATAGATCCGTATGACGCGGTGGCATACGTCAAGCACATTTATCGTCCACATCCTTTCGTTTTGATTCATGTACGTCCACTGTAAGAGGCATTTGTATCCCGTAATCTAAAATAGGTTTATATTTGAACTATTGTTGTAGTTATGTTAATGTACTCCCATCCTTCATCTTTGGAATAAGATTTGGCAATTTTATGTCAGTTGGTCCATCGGAATCGGCTCTTACACTTTTAACCATATCCGAAACCATAACTGAATAATATTTCCAAAATCATATCCGAAACCATATGTATTTTATTGGGGTTAGATACGAATCGAGGACCCCTTTAACGATATCTAAAACCATAACCGAATAATATTCCCAGTTTTTTCCCATTTCCGAAATATAACCAAGTTTTCATCCCAAATTTGTTCCATGCTGGCAATTATCCACGGTTATCGAGTTTAACGGTTTGAATTGTCATCCCCACACATCCCCACACAACCACAAAAGCGCCACCATACCATAATTTGGATTACTTTTGGACTTCGCCTAATTTGGATACCTTAAATACTTGATAATCACGATTAGCAGAGGATGGAGAAATAAACAGTTGTAATCATGTTTAAGCCCCCAACAGGAGAGCGCTAAATGGTGGCTAGTTATTACAATGCATTGTCCAAGTTAGGACAAGGATGGTAAAAAGCAAACACATAAAAGCAAAACGAAAATAAAACTTGTGCTTCGACAATCGGCTTGACAGACAAGTCACTGTTTGATGGTAAGCTCCGCTCTAAGATGGAGGACTCCGTTTATGAAGAAAGGACTATCATCGGCCATGAAGGAAGTCCATGGTATGGTGAATAAGTTACGGTAGCCAACTGCCTTGCCCCCGGTAAATGTGTAGTTGCCTTTGTATTTGCTAATGAATTCCTCAGTTGGCTTTGATCTCGCCGCAAATTCGTAGTCCACTGCAAAACTCACTGACCCTTTTTCCTGCATCCCCAAAAACAGGCCAAAACAATGGAAAGAACTCTGCTGGTCCATGTTGCAATGCGCAGAGAGGAAGAACCCTTGCCCGCCCAAGTGAAATGCCTGAGAATAAACCCGTCCGGATGGGAATAAATTTGCACACTCTTCCCGCTTCAAGTCCAGGTACACCACACACTGCTGTCTCGGAAGATCAAATTCTACCACCTTAACAGGGCGATACTTGTATGCCCGCTCCACAAACCGACGATTCAAGGTACCAGACTCCTCTGCTGCAAGAATTCGCTGCCTGTGTGGAGCCTCAGCCTTGAAGAAAAGGGCCTCAAGGACAAGCTTGGATGCAGCTTCATGGTCAAAATCATTACAGGTTAAGACCTTTTTCAGCTTTCGACAAGTCATGTATGGGAAGCGAATGTAGCGTGCAAGACGAGCACCCAAGATATCTCGCCTTTCCTCCAACTTAGGGTAGTGAGTCCTACACCATTTCAACACAAAGTCATATACAGCATCCTCTGATGCAACCTGGAGTTCATCACTGGATATAATTGCCTCTATTCCAGCTAGGGGTAAGGCCATCACCTCTTCGAAAAACCTGGTTGAAAGAACCAACTGTCAAAAATATATCTCCTAAATTTTAAACAACTTTAATGAACAAGAACTTAGTCAGATCAAGTTCAAATACGAGTCACACAGAAATTTACTTGCTTATGTCCTTGTAACGGACAGCGAGGTACTGCTTTGCTGCATCAGTCAATGCCAGGACTGCTTCAGCCATTAAGACACTTGAAGGAAGCTCTAGGTAAAGCAATGCAGATTCAGGTGTCATGGGCATATTCCTCAGTAGCCGACTGCAATACCTCATGCATGAAGCAACCTCAAATTTGTCAGCAGCCATCAACACATCTAGTAGAGCAGGAGCTGTGGTGGTGGACAAGGTATTGCTGTACATAAAATTTAGGAGCTCCATGACAGCAGCTTCTTCTGCACTCAGGGAAACAAAACGACACATGTCAGGTAACTTCTTCACGATCAACTTTTAAAGTAGTAGTTTCCATGGAAGGAAACATTTGGGGGACAGTAAGCTTCTAATATTTGTTCTTACCGGACGCACTGATTCGCAAGGTTACGTGTCGCTGTTCAGACTCCCTCATCCCATTTGAAAAGAGCTGCATAATAATACAAAAGGAGGGCAATGAGAAAAACCATCCACTGACGATAACGAGCAAATAAACAGGAACAGATAAAACCAAAGGACAATTACCTTATAGAAAAATGGACTCTTGGCTGCCAAAATTGGAGAGCTAATGTGCAATGTTTTAACTCTCACAACTGTAGAACAATCCATTCCCCAATCTGAATCATTGCTGTTTGCAGCTTCATCCCCTATAAGAATATTCATTCAAGCTTAGATCGCTTAAAACATGACACCACTAGAATTACAAAGCAGATCTCTTAATATGGCCGCAAACATGACTCACAGCAAGACAAGGATATGACACAATGAAATTATAAGCGCTCATTAGATAGTATCAGGGTTTCACCTCAGATAATATTATTCTCATAAATTTACGCATTCTCGCTCAGAATCCTTAGAGATACAATAGATAAAAAAGAATTATGTCGAAGCCATTATTATTTTATTCATACGACTTTCTTTAGAGCTCAAGGACACAGAGAAATGTGCATATGGGAGATCCTACTCAATTAAGCCCGTATTCTTATGTGCTTTACAAACTTCACTTAAGAAACATTCGGTTACCTGAAGGTGATTCTTCAACCATTGCAACTGCTTCCTCATCTTGATTTTCACAGCCTTCACAATCATCCATATCAGGCTGGTTGTCATTCAAGATTTGCTCCTCGGGGCATTCAGCGAGATCCAGAACTAAACAAAATTTAAAACTTTAACCAACATTGCCATAACACCACATCATGTGCATAAACACAATGCATGGGAAGTGAGAATCATGCAGGTGATGAAGAATATCCAGATAACAGAAACCACAATCCCAAACAATCAAAGGGAAAAACAAACCAACTGGGAAACGGAAATTATGCCTTCTTCTTGTCCACAAATCACAATCGAATAATACATGGAAACGCCGAGTTGAATACATGTCGGCCAAAAAAGTGTTGAAGAAATCAATTATAAATTAAAAATTGAAGTCCCAGGTCAAACCAAGTAAGTCTTATGCAGTCATATGGCTCCGTAAAGTCAAATACTTTGATTTCTTATGAGGCGTACAATATACGAAGTATCACCCGAATTTCATATGAAATTCTCCTTCTTCTATTTCATTTCCACAATTTTCTCAGCAACCAATGTACGCCTACTACCGCTCAAGTAATAAACTCAATCAAAAGTTGCCCCCAAATATTTGCATTTGAAATTTAAGCACAATTATTAAGGAATAACCAATATCAATATCATAATAATAATTTCACTTCTATGATAAATAAACACCAAATTACTAAGCTTTTCAGCTGAACAAGCAACAAACAGTTTCAAAGTAATCCGCAATTCGAAATCCTAAAACCCCAAATGTTCAAACTTTCCCTAATTTCTCAGAAACCAAACAAAACCCATCAAAATTCAAAACTCAAACTGAAAAATACAAAGAGAACATACTGTTTTCCTTCTTGATGTCTTCTCTCCTCCGCTTCCGGTGACGGGCCCAATCAGCGATACTGGTGCAGGCCTCGGAATCGGGTCTGGACTCGGGTGTGTCACCCATGATCTCCATCCGAAGCAGACGGTCGGAGAAGTTACTATCGTTAAAGGCGAAGCCGAAATCGTCGCCGTCAGCGTCGGCCGACGGCGTCACGGCCCGCGAGAAGTCGGGTTCCATCAGCGTAGTTCTCGGGTCGAATAGATCCGTATTCAATTCCTTCATGATTCAACCCCCAAGAGCTAAAACCCCACAGAAGAAGACGACCCGAAGAGGGTCTGAGGTGGCAGAATCTGGGAGGAGGTAGGACGGAGTTTAGGTGGTGGCGGTGGGTGACGGGAAGAGGGGGAGCAGAGAAATGGAATGAATGAGAAATGATGAGAGGAGGAGATGAGGAGGGAGAGGGTCATAAAGTCGTGATAATAAAACTGAAGCGGTAGACGACCCTTCTCTCTCTCTAAACTTTCTCTCTCTTCAAACTTTCTCTGTGTTTGTCTCTCTCTCTTAACCTTCTTTTGTGTGCTGCTTTGGTTTTGTTTGTTACTGTTTACTGAAATTTCTGTCATTTGGGTTGGTGCATCTGACTGGATTTTATTGTGCAGTTTTTGTTAACCTTTTTTAGGTAATTAATAGCAATTAGCAAGGTAAATATATGTAATTAGGGGCTGTGACAGGTCAATTAAGGTGGCCATATATGCTAATGTGTAAAATATTTACTCATTCAAAAGCTTATCCCAATTTTTGGGTATTTTCATATCCTTCACTACCTTATTTGTTGAGTACTAATTCCACTATAAACTTTGTTTCTTACATACATGCTTAATAACAAATTGGGTTTCTTTGGATTCGTTTCACACGGGTAAAATTCTAATAAGACCAAACTTAACGAGTGAATATGCGTAAACTAAATCATATCACTGAATGAAGTTAAAAGAGTTGGTAATATATGGACAGATTTGTATCGTGATAACGAGTGGTGTAGAATAGGTTGTGGTGCGTAACTTCGTTGTTTGTAATTTGGATAATAAACGTACTTTTTTGTTTGCTAATGAATTGTAATTACTATATTAAGGGGGTTCTCAAGAGGGTAAAAGGATAAAAGAGAATATAGTTAAGTTTTGCTACAGCAGATATGTAGAGAATATTAGTTAAGGAAGAGCTGTGAATTAGTAGAGTAATAGTTTAATAAAATATTTGACAGCTTAAGTACAGACAATTAATTGATAAAAATAAAATACAGACAGTTACTGAGATGTCTACACGGTAAGAAATACATATTAAGCAAAATTAGTGTAAAAATAAGGTTGTTTTACGCAAATAAAACACCCAAGGAAGGAAAACTAGTAAAAACATATATATGGGCTAACTGCGTTTTACACCCTATATGTTAGGGGTAATTTAAAAAAAAAAGTCATGAGATTTTAATTTTTTTACATTGCACATTGAGGTTTTTAAATTGTCTCAATTTATACTTTTTGACTCTTTGATTGTCTTTTTTTGTCAAGCCTCTTCGAATATCTATTCTCTCATTAAATTTTTGATGAATATTTTTTTGTTGATATGGTGCAAATATTGTTTACATGTTAGTCCATAGAAGAGTCGCACACTCACTGTGACAGCCCGTCCCGAAATAAATCTTTCGATGGTGCGAATTGTCTAAAATACCCTTAGACGTTTGTGGTGTTGTGTGGGTTAAGTTGTGTTGTGGACCAATTATTTTCTTCCTAACTTTTTGGACCCAATTAGAACTAATTGTTTTGGTTGGTTGTAAGAGAATTAGGACCACACACACAATCTCTCTCTCTCGTTGACCCTCTATTTCTCTCTCTTCTCTCTCGGTTTTCTTCCATTTCCGTACACTCGTACGGACAACACCCAAATCAGACCCTATCTTCACGGATCGACGTCGAAAATGGTGTTTTTGTGTTCCTCATGAGTCCAGGTGGTCATCCATACCCTTAGTTTGACGTGAAGACCTTGTTTTCCCGAGAACCAGAAATCTCAGTTTTAATGCACTATTTATGTGATCGTGAATGTGGAGTTTTTAGGAGGTTTCAAGCTGCTAGTGAGCTTTAGGACGTCTTTGCGAAGCTCGGAGAAGAAAAACGAAGTGAATTGGACGTCGGGAAGTTGAGTTTGGCAAGTTTCAAGTTTGGCCGGAATATTAGACCTGGCATTCGTGTCGTGTTTTCCGTGTTCGTGTCATACCCGATATCTTAACGGGTCGTGTCGTGTAATACCCGTTAAAATAAACGGGTAAAATGACCCGACCCGAAATCGACCCGATAATATTAACAGGTAATATGACCCGACCCGTTACTCGTTAAAGAAAATATATTTTAAACCAATAAATAATCAAATGAAAAACATAATACTAAATAAGTATATACATATCATATCCAAAACATAAAAACGCATTTTTCTTTTAAGTATATTTTTATAAATAAGTATATACTTATTCAGATCTTTGATATCACGTTTTGATAATATTGTTTGATGTTTATAAAGTTTCTACAAACTATATGACATCGACTTATATTTCAGTTAACCGTGAATATCGAAACATGATATCAAAGATCTGAATCGTTCATTTTCTTACATCCGCCAGATGATCATGTTTTCAAAAAAGAAAATTTTAAAAATCAAATTCAGTAAGAAGAATAAAGCGTAAATGACAATCGACGGTTAAATATAAATTTAAGGTTTATGAATTATAGTGTTGGATTTCGAAGTTGACATCTTCATGAAAGTTGTAAAGTTTGTCATGAGTGATTGTATTTTTTTTTTTTACATTTTTTACACTTCTACAATAATTATTATTAATTTTATTAATTTTGCCCTCAAATAAAAAACATTATCCATGAAGGTTTGGAGGATTTTAAAAATCTAAACGATAATGTAAGTGTAACCATTATCTACTCGTGGAGGAATAATGATGAATCACGAGTGTTTATATATTCTTTCACATTTTTCATACTTGTATGTATGTCTTCTTAGTTCTTGCCTATACAAATACTATATTAGTTTATTTTAATTTTGGACAACAACATGTTAAGTAAAATTTATCCTAGTAATAATAATAAGAAACTCTCATAATAAAAATAAATAATGACTAAAACTTTTTTTTTTTAACTTATATAGAATAATAATACAAAACTATATATTTAATATATAATATATTGTATATATTAATATGACTATTGTATTTTATAATAAATCTTTTAGTAATTAAACTTTAAAATTATCAAAATAAAATTTTCTTAACGGGTCGAAACGGGTTACCCACGTGTTACCCGCGTGTATACCCATTAAGAACCCGTTATTAACAGGTTCTTAGCATGTCACCCGATAATGACCCGATAAGTTATCGTGTTGACTCGAAACCCGTTATTTTCGTGTTGCGTCACCGTGTCGTGTCAGAAACTGCCGGGTCTACGGAATATCGAGGCTCCTCCGGCGAAATCCTGTGGATTTCAAGGCTTGAAAGTGGTAAGGTTTTGTTCTTCTAGTCCTAAGCTTCATTTTGGTACAAATTTCATGAGTTTTGGTGGAAAAAATGAGCGAGATATTGAAGTTTTAAAATTTCCCAGAAACCGGTGAGTGCAGTGGCGACCAGCGCCAGACTCCGGAAAAACAAGGAAAGAGAAGGGAATATTTCGTCAAGTTTGACAGAATATTCTAACGGCGTCAGGCAACGCTGTTAATTTCTGTTAAGGTTTTAACAGAATATTCCTAACGGCAGTTAAGTTTCAGTTTGGCCGCGCGTGGGGGCGCATCTGGCCGTGCCTTGGCCGGCGTGTGGGTGGTCGGAAAATTTTTCTACAAATATGGGGATGTTTCTGAGGTTGAGTAGATCATGGTGGTATATTCAAATACCCTCTTTGAGTAATGTATGAGAAGTTATTTCCTAGTTTTGTATATGTGCTTTAAATAACGTTTATTCAATTATTTTGCATATAGGTGAGACCTATCCTGAGGACGAGCGCCATCAATCGAGGCTCGGAGGCTACAACCCTTCGACATATCAGTGAGTGGGCTTTTGGTTTTCCGTAATATACTTGAGATTTTTCCCAGAAAATGAATTTGAATGAGTATGCGTTTTGAAATGCCATGCAAAGTATATGTCTATTCTATTATGCATTAGTAGTTGCATATATTTATAATTGGTGATGCGGACGCACAGGTAAGTACCAAGTAAGTTCATAAATCAAAGATAGGAAATTGCTTCAGTTACGTGAGATATGATGTGATGTATTGAGAGCTCATAAACTTGCACCCCGATGTTAGTGCTCCCGCCCAGAGTTAGGGCACAATCCTTCATGTGATATTCACCTCCCGCACCATATGCTCACCTTGGATCCAAGTTAAGTGCACATGCTTGTCGTACTGACCATTTTAGGTGGTTCCGAATCGTAGGTGACCCGCGATCATTCACACATTCTTCACGTGATCGTAGCACTAGAGCATATTTATTTTACACCTAGTCTTGTCATACAGAACACTTTAGGTGGTTCCGACTCGTGTGCAGAATTTGATTTGATATGATTGAGATTGGTTATGAGCTATATACTCAGCCGTGCAGATTGAGTTAGAGGGATTTGGCTGATGCGATATTTGACATTGATATATTTTGCCTAGATTACTTATGGCATTGCATTGAGATACTTTGGCATGGTATATTTCTATGAATTTTCATCATGAGCGTGATTTCTGATTTAACTTATATTATTTTTGGGAAATTATACAGGTTTTAAGGCGAGGGGTTATAACTTTTGAGGATTGAAATGATTTTGAAAAACTTTGTTTTTTTGCCCACTCACACTTTCTGTTTTGTGCCCTTCCAGGTTTTAGGTAGAAGTGCTTTGGTGGATCACAAGGATTTCGACGGTGGTTCTGACAGAATATCATAAATGTAGGATCACCCTTGGGTGTTGTATAATTAGTACTTGTCCTGCTTGACGACACTTAGGCTATGCTCTGATTGTGTATTTCACACTTCATCTTGCACTTACACCTTATCTTATCTAGTTCTGCTAGTAGTTTGGTTTTTATTCCTTCACATTTCCCTTATATCTGTATTGCTTCCGCACTGTGCACATGGTTACGTCACTCCCACGTGACGGCCATCATGCCTTGATCTAGGTTGAGGTGTGTCACTCACCATGTCATCAATTTAATGAATGATCAAACAATCAATCCCACAAAAAAGCATAAATTGGTTTTGCGAAGTTAGGGTGCTTTTATGGGAGCCTTGTAAATCTTATTGGGACTTTTAATCCAGCCGAAAGGAAAAAAATTCCCACACCAATTACGTATTGGAGCTATCTCTTAATAATAGTTCGAGCATGTATTACATTTGGTGGTTCTTCAAACCAATATATTAATAAACCGTTAGTTCTTACAATCAAACATATATACTTCTTTTAAAACATTGTTTATTTTGGTTAGGCTTTTTAGTCAAAATGGTTCCTAAGATTTGCATAATTCCTCACTTTGATCATTGAGATTTGAAATCAATAGAAGTAGTCATTGAGTTTGTCCACCATCAATGTCACATCCCGGCCTGGGTCCACCACATCCCGGGCCCGTTCCACCACCGTAGCACGATATTGTCCGCTTTGGGCTTACCATTCTCTCACGGTTTTGTTTTTGGGTACTCATGAGCAACTTCCCAGTGGGTCACCCATCTTGGAAGTGCTATGGCCTCCTTCTCGCTTAACTTCGGAGTTCCTACGGAACCCGAAGCCAGTGAGCTCCCAAAAGGCCTCGTGCTAGGTAGAGATGAGAATATACATTTAAGGATCACTCCCATGGGCGATGTGGGATGTTACAATCCACCCCCCTTAGGAGGCCCGACGTCCTCGTCGGCACACTTCTGGCCAGGGATTGGCTCTGATACCAATTGTCACATCCCGGCCCGGGTCCACCACATCCCGGGCCCGTTCCACCACCGTAGCATGATATTGTCCGCTTTGGGCTTACCATTCCCTCACGGTTTTGTTTTTGGGTACTCATGAGCAACTTCCCAGTGGGTCACCCATCTTGGAAGTGCTATGGCCTCCTTCTCGCTTAACTTCGGAGTTCCTACGGAACCCGAAGCCAGTGAGCTCCCAAAAGGCCTCGTGCTAGGTAGAGATGAGATATACATTTAAGGATCACTCCCATGGGCGATGTGGGATGTTACAATCCACCCCCCTTAGGAGGCCTGACGTCCTCGTCGGCACACTTCTGGCCAGGGATTGGCTCTGATACCAATTGTCACATCCCGGCCCGGGTCCACCACATCCCGGGCCCGTTCCACCACCGTAGCATGATATTGTCCGCTTTGGGCTTACCATTCCCTCACGGTTTTGTTTTTGGGTACTCACGAGCAACTTCCTAGTGGGTCACCCATCCTGGAAGTGCTCTGGCCTCTTTCTCGCTTAACTTCGGAGTTCCTACGGAACCTGAAACCAGTGAGCTCCCAAAAGGCCTCGTGCTAGGTAGAGATGGAATATACATTTAAGGATCAGTCCCCTGGGCGATGTGGGATGTTACAATCAATCATTTTGGTCATTCTTTGAAAAATCTATATTAAATAAGGCTAAAATGACAAAAATACCCTCAATTTTTGTCAAATAATTTGGCCAATTGTTTATTAAATTGAGAGTATTTTTATCATTTTGGTCCTTATTTAATATAATTTTTTATGGAATGACCAAAATGATTGATAGTGGACAAACTCAAGGACTATTTCTATTGATTTCAAATCCTAATTACTAAAGTGATGAGTTATGTAAATCTCAGAGACCATTTTGGCTAAAAAGCCTTTTGGTTAAAAAAGAAAAATTGAAGAACTGATCAAAACTTCATTTTCTTTTTCTTCAAATCTTTAACTTTGGTCATCACTTAGTACTACAACATAATAATATATTAGCATTCTTACTCACTTACAAGTGAAATTCTTAAATTTAAATTTGATAGATGACGAATTTAATATAAAATTATTATAACAAGAGAGCGAAAATTAATAATTTTCCCATAAACACTAATAAATTGATTATTTCAAACTAATCCTACAATTATGGGATTACTTTAATCATAAACACTAAACAGTAATAAACTAACAACGACTACTAAAAGTGATGGTACGTACGTAGTTTCCGTTACACCCCAAATGCCCTTCGTGCATGCTACGGTTGCGACTTTTGAGCAGGCAACGAGAGGCTCCATCCATACATATTTTGTGGAATTAGTCACAGTATCGTGAGAGTGTTGAAGGGTCGAATTAAGCCGTTCTTCACGTCTGAGTTCTGTTGATATGCGGATAAAATCTAAAGTCAATCATTTGTACACGGTTTAAACGATAAAAGTATGATTTGCAAGCCATATTTTATTGCAATATAAATCCTTAACAGTTTGTCACTTAGTACTATCGTCTAGTTGTATCTCTTTTTACTTGTAAGTGAGAGGTCTTAGGTTCGATTCTCGCCAAAGGTGAATTTGAACCACATTATTGCTAGTCTATTGTGAGGCTTAGCCTACTCACCACCTCCTTATCGTATATAATATCGTTTGTTAAAAAAAAAACAAATCAACTGCTTAATTACTATTGTTTACTAGACGACCAATAATCGGTATGATTTGGCTACTCCACATCCCCTTATCGTAAATAATATTGTTTTTAAAAAAAAAAAATCCTCAACTGCTTAATTAATTACTATTGTTTATTGGGTGGCCAACAATCGGTTTAATTAGGCTACTCTCAGATCATTGGCCAAGTCTACTCATGTGTCCCTAAATATATATATATAATTAAGCCCTTGTATGGCAGCGTGGGTCATCTGTGGTTAATTTAATATTTAACCTAACAAAATCTATCGTTTGACAAAAATAAATAAATAAATATAGGGGAAACTTGAAATAAGTCCAAATTTGTAAGCAATTACTAGATATAGTCCAATTTTATTTAATTATTGGTTTAAGTCCAGTGACTCATTGTCCACGTCATTTTATTTTCATTTTTTGTCAAATTTACCCCTCTATTAACATTATCTTTGAATTCTAGATTTATTTGTATTATGAAATTAATTATAATTGATTATTTATCATTAAAGTAATCCCATAATTGTAGGATTAGTTTGAAATAATATTACCTCTTCTTCCTCATAACTCCTGTACAAACAGTATTATCTTTTATGCGTGGTGATCTTCTTCCTCCTTAGAACCCATAACCATGTGTGTTCATGCTGGAACATTTAACCACAGGGCTAGGAAGAAAGCCTTCGAAACCATAACTGTGGGTGTTGATGTGTATATATAATTGTAGGCTCTCACTATTAATTTCTTTCTTAGTTTTTTGTTTGTTTATATGAACTTTTCTTTTTATAAGTAAAAACGTTATATCAAATGTACTTTATTTATTTTGTTTATATACCTAATACATAGGTAAACGTAGAAAATAATTTTGTCTTTCTATAGAGTAAGTAGAATATATCTGCTTTATAGGTATAAAGTATTATAATTGATTATTTATCTTTAAATAATCCCCTACTTGTAGAATTAGTTTTAAAGTATATCTCTTCTTCCATAACTCCCGTATACAATTTGTGCTGTGTTCTCCGATCCCCTTCCTTCTTGTTCAGTCTTCTTCTTTCAGGCTCTTACGATTTCTTCCTCCTTTTTGAAATACAAGGTCACAATTTCTAATTTTTTCAGTGGTATAGAGCTTTGAAGTATGCCAATACACCAACAAAAGGTGCGTTGATGTATGTGGTTGGTTTTGGTTTTGTAGCATCAAAACTTACATCTTCCTACTTGTCATCCCCACCAGGTCCTCCCACAATAGCACTAGTTAGGTCGTTTTGATTGGGAACATTGCCATGAAAATATGAGTGTCATGCGTGCACTATTAATTTCTTCCCAATTTTTAGTTTGAACTTGGATTATACATATTTTTCTTTTCAACCTTTATAGGAAATGCATTGCTTTGTTTATCTACCTGTATTATATATTTCTGTAATGAATCTATTTGTATATTTTGTTTATTCTACCCGTGTTATAGATTAATTGTATTTTATCTACCTATATATCACAAATTTTTATATCTCAAATTAATTGTGTTATCTACCTATACGATATGTTTTTGCTCTTATTCTATCTATATCACATATTATTTTGTGTTATCTATCTATACGATATGTTTTTATTCATAGTCTACCTATATCATAAATTAATTAATATTATCTACCTACATCACACATTTTTTACGTACCTAACTTTTCATTTAATTTTTGATAAACTTATAAGATTGGTTGTAATGTGTTTTTAAAATGTTTGTAATTAGAAAATGGGTAGATAAAGGTATTTGAAGATTCAAAATTTTGAAATTTTAAATTCAAAAATAAAGAATTTAAATATTTTTTATTTTCAAGGGGCAAAATAGGTGTAATAAAAAATCAAATAAAATTGGACCCAATTCGAAAACTGGTGAATTTTTTGGACCTGGATCAAACTGCCCCATAAATATATATAGGGATAGGATCAGATCAATGGACAAACATTTTGACAAATATTTTGACACTTCTTTTAAACCTTTAGATTACAAAACATCCAAAGGTCCATATTCATTCATTAAATGACATGGATGCTTAAGTGGATTTTAACTAATATTAAACATAAAAATAAAATTCAAAAAGCATAAAATATGGAGGGTAATTAAAAATAAATTAAAAAGGAAGAAACCCTAGTTTTAAGCGTGCAAACAAAAAAGGACGTAGAACTCCATTGATTCGAAGTAATGTATCCTCCATCTCCCTCTTTGCCGATGAGGTTTGCAATTTTCATATGATTGATATGAAATTTTACGCTAGGTTCAAAGTTTGATTATTGGTTTTTTCAATTTTATCCTATTAGATATTAATTTTTATTTTAGATTAGTGTTTTCTTTATTAGTTATAATCCACATTATCATCCAAGTTATTTAATTTTAAAACTCTCCGCATCACTCTTAATCTAGACTGTTGAATGTTATAAAATCTAAAGGCTACAATGAAGATATAGAAACTGCTGGGCAGTAAAAATGCGATGTCCATTTACTAGATTCTTTTGGTTGGTAAATTGTATGATACGGTCCAACTGCAATGTGTACATACAATTTATTAGGTTTAAGAGAATAGTTAGGTACCAACCTAAATAGGCTTGTAAGACCACAACCATCTACTTATTCCCATCACTAATATGTGTACAAAAACTGACATCTAAGAATTAAGGCATGTGACATATCGAAATATAATATAGGCAAGAATAAGAAAGCATATTGGTTTGGCTGTTGAAACTGAACATGATTGGAAATTAGTCTAGTTCATTCGTATAGAGTTTTACCTCTCTAAGTGAAGTTTAAGACGCCATATATTGGATCATTTTCTAATTTACTATGTCTAGTTCTAACACTTAAAAGTTCAACGATCAGGAGACATGACATAAATCAAGTTTTAGGTAATGTGGATGAGTTTGATACCGAATGTGTAGGCATTATGGATGAGTTTGATACCGAATGTGTACATAATGTAGATGAGTTTGATACTGAATGTGTAGGCAATGTGGATGTGTTTGATACTAAATGTGTAGGTAATAATAATATGAATGAGTTTGATACTGAATGTATAGGTATTATGGATGGGTTTGATACTGAATGTATAGGTAATGTGGATATATAAGTTCAAATACTTATCGCAAATGTGATATAGATGATATTTGAGTTTTGTTTTTTAAGAGACATTTTATTCCACATCAACTCTAGGTATTATGGCGGCAATGCAAGCTTTCTATATTAAAATGTATAATTTGATCAAATAATACATTTAATCAAGATTTTTAAAATTTTATTCCTTAATTATTTAAAAGGGTATTTTCGTCCCAAACATAACATTCAACCCTAAAATTATAGAATGATGTTAGACCCACCCCATCGTCCTATTTTCCCACCCACCTTATTATCCCACCCACCATAAAAAATTAAAAACTTAACATTTTATTTCCCCACCCACTGTTATTCCTAAAATAACCTTTAAACACCACACCTTCAAGAACTAACTTTGCACCAAATCAAGATTGCAAATCTTTGAACAAACCTAGAAATTAACTTATCTTGTGAAAAATTAAAAAGGGTAAAAATTTATAACTTTGAGGGCCACATAGTCATTGGTTTTGTTGGAGTCAGATGCGAATACAACCCTAGCTCGAAAATGAACCCTAACTTTGAGAGCCACATAGTCAAATAAAAATGAACCCTAGCTCGAAAATTGATTAATTCCAAAATTAATTCGAATACAAAATTGACAGTGGAAGCAAATAGAAATCATAAATAGACAAAGAGGGTAAAAAGGGATATTGGGTGAGGAGAGGTTCCGCTATTTCAGTGATGCAATTTGGATTGTAGGTGACATAAGATTTGGGTTGGGGAAGAGAGAGGGAGGTCGAAAGAGAGGGAGAGATTCAAATGATTTGAGACTGGTTTCCGAGATAGAGACGGGAAGAAAGAATGTAACGGTTGGTGGAGGAGCCGAGAAGAGAGAGAATGGAGAAGGGAGAGGCGGTGGGGGAGATAAACATGTAGGGATTTAAAAGTTTTTTCTTAAAAGGATATACATGTCTTTGAAATTTTATTAAAATGTGGGTGAAAAAATAGGACAATGGGGTGGGTTTAGTAGCTCTCAAATTATAAATTTAATAGAGATTGAATTACTAAAGCATTTAGTTTGGATTTTCTCTAAAATATAGTGAGTTTTGTCAAAAAAATATAATGGGTTGACTGGGTCTTAAAATCAAAAACGGTTTTTTGCTTGAAAAAGATACTAATAGTAAGTTCAGGCGGCACAATCTACTACTCGTGGTATTGAGCATTGGGTTCCATACACCTAAGAAAGTTAGATGTTTTCTATTCTTGGGGCCTTTTGGATCGAAGGCTTTGTTTGGTTTTTCATCGTGAAGGGGACTTAAGCCTTTAAGAATGTGTTTGTTGCATTGGATTATCTCGAACTAGACTTACTTCAAAAACTAAGGCCATCTCCAACCGAAGGGTCCAGAGGGCCATAGGGCCGAAAATAGCCCTAAAACCGTCTCCAACCGAGGGCTAGGCCAGAGGGCTCTGGAATCTGGGAGGGCCCCACGGGATCGGAGAGGGCTGGAGGGCTGGCTGGCTATTTTTTTTTTAATGATTTCCTATTGCTGTCGGTTAAAACCGACAACATTAAAGACCTTTTGTTTTTTTTTAATAGTTCTGCTATTAGTGTCGGTTATAACCGACACTAATAGTTTGAAATGTTTTTGAATATAACGGCTAGCTGAGTCAGCTAGCCGTTGGTTGTTTTTTTTTTTTTTTTTTTTTTATTTTAAACATTACTAGCCGTTGGTTTTTTTTTTTTTTTAATTTATTTTAAACATTTTTTTCTTCTATAAATATAGTGAAGTTCTTTCAATTCTTCACTTCATTTGCAATATTTCCTTCTTCAATATTTTTCAATATTTCCTTCAATATATTTCTCAATATTTCCTTCAATATTTCCTTCAATATATTTTCTAATATTTCCTTCATCTATAATATTTGTTTCAATTTTTCAATATTTCCTTCAATAAATTTTCCAATATTTCCTTCATCTATAATATTTTCTTCTATAACATTTGCAATATTTCCTTCAATATTTTTTTAAAAAAAATGGCCTCATCTGCAATGAAAGGTAGGGCTTGGACCCGAAAAGAAGATGAAGCTCTTTGCAAGGCTTATAGATGGATCTCAGAAGATAGTGTGAGGGGGATTTCTCAAACAAGTGAAGGTGTTTGGACTCGTGTGTCCAAAAAATACTTAGAGTTCTACGAAGGCACCATTCCACCGAATACCCGAAACCACGAAAGTTGTTCTTCAAGATGGAAGAAACATCTTCATCCAAGTTTGAATAAATGGCATCAAGCACTATTAGCAGCAGCACGTAGACATGAAAGCGGCGCCAATTACTATGACGAAGTTAGTGTTTTTACAGTTTATTTTAAATGTTTAAATGTTTAATTATATTACATTAATTTCGTGAATTAATTTCCTAAAATTTTTTTCATTATATTTTCTAGGTACGCCAAGCGGAGGAATTGTATATGGAGGGCAGCTCAAAACCCTTTCAGTTTCACGGTTGTTGGGAAATTTGTAAAGGGTGGGTGTTATTTGAAGATCCACCTCAACATAGAGTGGATCCTTTGGAAGCTGCATCCCCATCTGTAGATACGAATGAAGATGGATCTCCTACCATTCAACAAACAAGGGTAGAAAATCCGACTCCGTCCGAAATTTCTTTACCTAGGGCTATGGGACGAAACAAGGCCCGAAGGTTGAGGGAAAAGGGCAAGGCAAATGCTGATTACGCCGCTCAACATGAAGTGGCGGCCTCATTTCGATTACTGGCGGAGCAAAATGCCCGTGAGGCGGAAGAAAGGAAGTGTAGACATGAGGAGCGAGCCAAACAAATACAAGAAGAGATGGATGATAAGAATATGGAAAGGAACACTTCGGATTACACTCCAATGAGTAAGGCCTATTTTGATAGGAAAAAAAAAGAAATTATGGCTCGGCGGCAATTGTTTACCTCTGACTATACTCCTACAATGGCGGATGATGAAGATGATATTGATTATGAATATTAAATTTAAGTCGTTGTAATTTTTAAATTTATGTTAATGTTGTTTTTAAATTTAATTTGTAGTGTTTAAATATAAGTTGTTGTTTTTAAATTTAAGTTGTTGTAGTTTTTAAATTTAAATAATAAATTATGTTTGGTCCTATGGCCCTTTGGCCCTCGGTTGGAGACGGTTTTTTGTGACAGGGCTAAAACGAGCTCTTTGGCCCTCTGGCCCTCGGTTGGAGACGGAGGCAAATATGGCCCTGTACTGTTCATTAAAATATTAATATCTTGGGGAATCTTGGAGGGCTAGAGGGCTCAAACGAGCCCTCTGGCCAGCCCTCGGTTGGAGATGGCCTAAGGTGGATTGGCTTAACATGAACTAATTAGGCCATCTCCAACCGAAGGCTGGCCAGAGGGCTCGTTTGAGCCCTCTAGCCCTCCAAGATTCCCTAAGATATTAATATTTTAATGAACAGTACAATGCCATATTTGCCTCCGTCTCCAACCGAGGGCCAGAGGGCCAAAGAGCTCGTTTTAGCCCTGTCACAAAAAACCGTCTCCAACCGAGGGCCAAAGGGCCATAGGACCAAACATAATTTATTATTTAAATTTAAAAACTACAACAACTTAAATTTAAAAACAACAACTTATATTTAAACACTGCAAATTAAATTTAAAAACAACATTAACATAAATTTAAAAATTACAACGACTTAAATTTAATATTCATAATCAATATCATCTTCATCATCCGCCATTGTAGGAGTATAGTCAGAGGTAAACAATTGCCGCCGAGCCATAATTTCTTTTTTTTTCCTATCAAAATAGGCCTTACTCATTGGAGTGTAATCCGAAGTGTTCCTTTCCATATTCTTATCATCCATCTCTTCTTGTATTTGTTTGGCTCGCTCCTCATGTCTACACTTCCTTTCTTCCGCCTCACGGGCATTTTGCTCCGCCAGTAATCGAAATGAGGCCGCCACTTCATGTTGAGCGGCGTAATCAGCATTTGCCTTGCCCTTTTCCCTCAACCTTCGGGCCTTGTTTCGTCCCATAGCCCTAGGTAAAGAAATTTCGGACGGAGTCGGATTTTCTACCCTTGTTTGTTGAATGGTAGGAGATCCATCTTCATTCGTATCTACAGATGGGGATGCAGCTTCCAAAGGATCCACTCTATGTTGAGGTGGATCTTCAAATAACACCCACCCTTTACAAATTTCCCAACAACCGTGAAACTGAAAGGGTTTTGAGCTGCCCTCCATATACAATTCCTCCGCTTGGCGTACCTAGAAAATATAATGAAAATTTTTTTAGGAAATTAATTCACGAAATTAATGTAATATAATTAAACATTTAAACATTTAAAATAAACTGTAAAAACACTAACTTCGTCATAGTAATTGGCGCCGCTTTCATGTCTACGTGCTGCTGCTAATAGTGCTTGATGCCATTTATTCAAACTTGGATGAAGATGTTTCTTCCATCTTGAAGAACAACTTTCGTGGTTTCGGGTATTCGGTGGAATGGTGCCTTCGTAGAACTCTAAGTATTTTTTGGACACACGAGTCCAAACACCTTCACTTGTTTGAGAAATCCCCCTCACACTATCTTCTGAGATCCATCTATAAGCCTTGCAAAGAGCTTCATCTTCTTTTCGGGTCCAAGCCCTACCTTTCATTGCAGATGATGCCATTTTTTAAAAAAAAAAAATGAAGGAAATATTGAAGGAAATATTGCAAATGTTATAGAAGAAAATATTATAGATGAAGGAAATATTGGAAAATTTATTGAAGGAAATATTGAAAAATTGAAACAAATATTATAGATGAAGGAAATATTAGAAAATATATTGAAGGAAATATTGAAGGAAATATTGAGAAATATATTGAAGGAAATATTGAAAAATATTGAAGAAGGAAATATTGCAAATGAAGTGAAGAATTGAAAGAACTTCACTATATTTATAGAAGAAAAAAATGTTTAAAATAAATTTAAAAAAAAAAACCAACGGCTAGTAATGTTTAAAATTAAAAAAAAAAAAAAAACAACCAACGGCTAGCTGACTCAGCTAGCCGTTATATTAAAAAACATTTCAAACTATTAGTGTCGGTTATAACCGACACTAATAGCAGAACTATTAAAAAAAAACAAAAGGTCTTTAATGCTGTCGGTTTTAACCGACAGCAATAGGAAATCATTAAAAAAAAAATAGCCAGCCCGGGGCTGGCTGGCTGGCCGAAAGCAGCCAGCCCTCCAGCCCTCTCCGATCCCGTGGGGCCCTCCCAGATTCCAGAGCCCTCTGGCCTAGCCCCCGGTTGGATACGGTTTTAGGGCTATTTTCGGCCCTCTGGCCCTCTGGACCCTTCGGTTGGAGATGGCCTTAGTATAAATATAATAAAGCATTTTGTGCAATGTCAAACTAAATTATTTTTGCAGATCAAATATTTTTTTGTCATTTTTAATTCATTTTATTAATAGTTTATTATTATTATACACATTTTTTATTTGACTCTCTTGCTCTCCCCTGTCTCTCTACTTCTCTTCTTTCATATGCTTCTTGTTCTTCGCATACCCAAATTGCTCCCATTAAAAACCAAACTCATACTTTCTCTTCATTTCATTTTCTTTCTCTTCAATTCAAACCTTCTCTTCTTTTAATTTCTTTCTCTTCAAATCAAACAAAGAAAAATCCCATATCGTTTTTTTTTAATTTACAGAGGCTTCGTCGGATCTGCAAATTCATTTCACTCAGTTTTTGCAGATCGACGTCAGTCGATCTTGCAGAAGAAAGTGACAAACTTACGGGTGCATCTTCCTGGCAGAGCGCTTGCGACCTCTAGGAGGATGCCACCGTCGGTGCTCAAAATTAAACCCACACCGCCAAATCAATCGAAGTTTTCCTGCAGCGTTGTCGTCATCCTCCCTAGGCTTACGGTGACGGCCTACCTATAGTGACTGTGCTGGAGAAGAAGAAGGTGGAGTACAGAGGGGCTGGGTGTCTGGTTTAGCAAGCGAAAGCTTGGGGGTTAGATAGACAACTTTAGTGAAGTGCGGTGGGACTCATAGTCGAGGTGAGTCACATTTATGTTAGTCTAACAACCTACCAAACATGGGATTATCGTCTTGCTTAAGACAATCCAAGCTAGTCTCTCTTAAGGAGGTGCAACAAACGCACCCTAAGTTCCTTATATACGAGTTAGTGTGAACTATGCCCAAATCATCTCGAAGGAAATAGAAGTCGTCGAAAATGCTTTGTTGTCATTCTAAGAGCTCCAAAGTGTTGAGTCTATTTTCTATGGAAATGTTTCCAGCGGTCTGTCGAAGTTCTTCCAGGTGGTTGTTGAAGTGTTTCCTGTGATTTTTTATGTGGTGAGTCAATGTTAAAAAAAGGTTTGAGATAAGAGCTCGGGGTGTGGAAGCTAGAGACCCACAAGTTTAGTAAATGAGAGGGCATGAGCTTCATTTTGGGTGAATGTAGGACAAGTTCATTTGATATTTGCTCTGTTTTTTTTATTTTTATTTTTATTTTTATTTTATAGAGGGTGAATGCTCTCTTTTATTTCTGCTAGATAAATGTGTGTGCCAGAAACTACTTGTTTCTAGCGGGTAAATAGATGGATTGGAACCTCCTTATGTACTATGAATAATAGTAGGAGCTGGAAAATAGCTTATTTCCAACAAATAAAAGGGTGGAATGTAATCTTCTTAGTAACCTATGGATAATAGGAGGCGGAAATAGCTTATTTCCAATGGATAAAAAGGTGGAATGTTCTTAGTAACTTATGGATAAAATGGTGAGATGAGTTGCAGCATAAATAGGAACGAGAAACATATGTCTTGGCATAAGAAAGGAAAATATATGTCTTGGGGTGGACATGCTGAGTTAAATGAATAGGCTCAAGGGAACATATGTGTGGATGTAAATTTCCGTCTTCTTCTTCTTGGGCAAAATTGCACCTACAAAACAAATAACATCTTAGGTCAAGGTCAAGAGCCTCACGCACCCACAATGAATGGGGCGGCTTTGGCCGAAGAACCTCTAATGCCAAAGTTAGAATTTTGAGGGAAAAGTGTTTGGAGAATTTAGAGAATTTTGTAAGAGGATTCAACTTAGGTTTTTGGAGAAATGAAGTGGTATTTATAGGGGTATGGCCGGCCCCTTTGGGAGGATGAGACCGGCCACTTGGATGTTTTTTTGGGTGTGATTCATAATTTGTTAGCTAATTAATAAATTAATTGAGTAATAAATCAATTAATTAGCTAATTAATATAATTTGAAAGGAATGATTTGGGGGTTACCTTGTGGATAAGGTTTGATGAGGATGGATGAAATAGGTTTTGAATAATTACCTATTTTGAGCACTTTTGACCTTGATTGAGTCATGATTGTCCACTACTCGGGCATAGGAGTTCCGGTATTCCTCGAGGGTAATTTTGTCCTTTTACCCTAGAATCCACATGTCACCTCCATATTTTTCTTGATTATTTTTTTACTCCACAAATGCCCCCACACCTGTTGGGTTGCTCGTAAAAAAAGGGCAGCATGTGTAAAGATTTTCTTGCTTTAGGAAACATAGGATTGTTTCCTATTTTGATGTAGATTCCCTCTTTAATTGGAAATTAGATCCTTCTAGAAAAGGGAAATAAATCACTTCTAAAGTCTATTTAAGTCTACCTTAAGTAGATGATTAAATCAACTTTAGAGAGAATTTTATTCTACCCTACAAGAGAGAGAAAGCTAGAGGATATTTGTTCCCCCTCCCCTATCAATCTTCTACACTTGCCAGTCCAAAAGACCGTCTTTTGTTGCTTTCTTCGTCTTCTCCACGCCGCATTGAGGTAAGAAAAATTTAATTTTCCTTGTCTTCTTCTTGGATAGTGCTGTCGCGGGGCAGCTATCGGGGTGGTACGGCATGTCGGCTGGCAAGGGCCAGGAGTCGGCTCGGCATGGGCTGAGGAGGTGTTATGGCAGGGACCACCGCTTGGGTTGCTCAGCTTGGTTAGTGCCAAAGGCAACTTGTGCTGATGGGGCCGTGGATTGAGGCGTTACAGCGCAGTGCTAGGCGAGCCGCATGGCTCATGTCTTTTGGGCTTTTGGACCTGTCGCGGGCCAAACCGGTAATTGAGAGAAATGAGGAGGTCGTAGGCCTCATGGGCTGCTGGAATTCTGGGCATGCAGGCCTCCTGCCTGCTGGTCCGAAAGAAAAAATGAGGGAAAAACCAGTATAGGTTGATCTCCTCTATTGAGTACTGTGAATGACGTTGGCTGCTTAGTCCTCTTCGTCGAGAGAAAGGTGGGCTGCTCCCCGTAAGATGAGGTAAAGAGGATCAAGGTGGATGCATTGGCTCGTCTGATCGTTGTCGTGGAGCCTATTATGAATGAATGGGGAAAAAATAGATCTTCCTCGTCTTTTCAAGAGATGCTGGTTGAGAAAAAACTGAAGACTTCTTCCGCTGCTTGTGAGGGTCCGTCTGCTACCGAGATGCATGTGATTGACATGACTTCTTCCAATAGGAAGAAATTTGAGGCTGCTAGATCTAAGCATGTGGTGTCTGCCATATTGAGAATGGCTAGTACGATTGCTGATAGGATTATGGGTGGGCAAACGAGTCATGGATCTGTTGGAAATATGCCCTGAAAGCCAATCTTTGGAAGAAACCTTTCAGGACAAAAGAATAGATGTATAGATGATTCTTATACGTCAAATGGCAAAAACACGAATTAGGACTATCTCAATAAACGATATATGTCTTAAATAGTGTATCCATGGACAATGGATGGATTGAAGAAGTAATCTAATGATGTTAGACTACAGAGACCTTCTTCAAATAACCAAATGTCCAAAAGGTTCCTGGTCATTGGATTGTCAGAGGGAAACTGACAATCCGTAGATCGGTACATACTGTGTCTGCTTCAAATGGAAGGATGGAAAGTCTCATCCCATTCGTGTTGTGACACTAAGACAAGTATGTAGGTGCTCATTAGGGGAATGAGTTCACTGAACACAATCGAACGAGAGTACTTGCATGGAGGTCTACTCACATGTCAAGCAAGTAACTCTAAAGGTTGGAATAATGTAAGTAGTCCTTAGACCTGAGGCATCGTCGTTGTCTTGTGGTTAAGTACTTGATATTTGATTATGTCAAACGTCAATCTTTCAGAATGTCAACGGCATAGTTGGGGTTAAGCCACTTAGTCATGAAGGCAAGTGTATGCGCAACAAGGAATCTCTAATCCTCGGTAAGAGAGGAAGAATACTCTAAGATATGATTCGGAAATCTTCGGCCGAAGTATCGAGCGTATTGAAAGGAATGTGTTCCTATACGACTCAAAAGAATCATATAAGAAGGAATAATCACATTAGGGGTTTGACATAATATATCCATACCCTAGTAATATGATTGAGAGTATTGTATTAGAGAAGGATCGAATTACATTGTAATTCCAACTGAATAGGTTCTCCGAATAAACTTCTACATTAGCTTGGGTAGCTATGACATATGGTTAGATGTCACTCATAGTTTGTGAGTTCTTCTAAGATAAATAAACATAGTCATCAAAGAAGAATGGTGAATTAAAATGAAGTTTTGATTCACTAGTGATTGAAATTAAATTGAATTAATGACCAATCACCTCACTGCCTTGCTAATTAGAACCTAAAAGATTGTTCACCAAAACACTATTGTAGTGGGTAATTAATGGATGATGGAATTAATTAATTGGATTAATTAAGTGTTTTGATTAATTTAGAAAGTCTAAAGAAATCATAAAAGCGATAAAAGATCGTTTTGGGCTTAAAGAAATGTTCGGGTTTAATTGGGCCCATTGGGCCTAAACCCATTGGGCTTTTATTCAAGCATTGGATGACTTGAAATAAATGAAAGCCTAAAGCCCAAATTAACACAATAGGGCCGGCCACATGCTAAGGGTTTGGGTGAGATGTTTGGTCAATTTGTTGACTAGGTTTTTGATAATATATAAGGAACTTTATAGAGATTGATTCCTTTAATGTTTTTGTAAGTTTTAGAAACACAAAATAAAAACAACCATCTCTCTCTCTCTCTCAATTAGGCTTGCCACCTTGAGGGTGAATTGGCTAACAACTTTTCATCTTTTTGGTCATTCCTTCATCCTTCTCATTATACTAGTGGGTGAGGATCTTTAGAGGTCTTCTACTTTGGGGACTTGAAGAGAACCTAGGAGCACTCATTCTATCAAAGTGGAGGAGGCAAGGAGGGAAGCTAGGCTCAAGGAATTCAAGGAACAAAGAGCTTGGAGGTGGTCCATCCTTGGTCTAAAATCAAGAACAAGAGGTATAGATCTATTCCTTGACTTTGTTCTTAAGCAAAATTGTTTTGATGCATTATATTTAAACCTATGAACCTTGAAGGGGATTTACATGACTATAACTTTGATAACTTGTTATAAATGCTTCCGTTGCGTATGTATATAAATCTAGAATTGTATATGCATGCTAGTCATTTTGAAATCCCAAATCTTGAAAACTCATAATTTTCCCTTCAAGTGGTATCATGAGCCAAAGGTTTATGTATAATGTGTCCTTTTGGATTTTATGCATATGGGTATTAATATTATGCATGACATAATTATTGTTTCATTCAAAAATATGTTTATCTTTTGTTTTTCAATAGTTGAAGAATGTTAGTCAATAGTTGAAAAAGATATGTATTCAAAAGTTGTTTTGTATGCATGAATGAAATTTGAGTTTAGAACTAATTTTGACATATTACTTCTTCATTTAAAGTATGTTTATCTTTTGTTTTTCAATGGTTGAAAAATATAAATCAAGAGTTGAAAAGATGTGCATGTAAAAATTGTTTTGTATGCATGAATGAAGAACAAGTCATGAACAAAATTTTGGGTTTCTTGTTCTTTGTGGTTGGCACGATTTTGGGGAAATTTTGAGCATGTGTTTATGTTTTATTGTAAGACACTCACACATCATTTAAAGCTAGAAAGAAGAAATCTTGTCACTTAAGTTTTTGGGTTTGAAAAATCACCAAGAATACACAAATCTTGAAAAATATGTTCATGGTTTTGTTCTTGGTGTTCATAGTTTTGTTTTTGATGAAAATGGTTTTCATGCATGGTTTTGTGGTTTTGGATGATATTCTTACCATCCATAACCATATTAAAATTAATTGAACCCTACTAGATTAGGTGAATATCCATCACTTTTTCTAAAGAATTAAAAGCTAAAATAAGTGACAAACATAATGATGTTTCTTTTTATTTTGTAATGAATTAATGCAAAATTAGTGGATTTCATCCCCCCCCCATTACCTAGGCCGGCCTACCTTAGTGGATTTCCCACTTATGGGGGCCATTTTATAATTTGAGAAAGTTGGTTTTACTTTTGAGTATTTATGGTTTGACCCCTAACTTTTTCATATTTGCATATAGGGCCCTACTAACTAGAAAGTTAAAATATTTGATTTTAATTTTGTTAGTTGTTTAAACTCATAATACTATTATGCCCATATGCACTAAATCTAAATGTTTATGTTGCATTCCATATGATTATTTAATGTGATTAGATAGTTGGAAAAATGGGTGACTATGGACTTATGCCTTAAACGATAATTGAGCTATGAGATAAGGCGCTAAAATCAAATTGTTTGAACCTTGGGAATGTGTTTTAATTACTGTTTAATTGGACCTTGTCACGTTTGAAATTAATCTATCTCTCTCCCCTTTTAGTATATGTAATTTATAGGAATTTGTACAAATCGGTTTGTAATTCTTATTACTTCTTAATCTCTATTCATTAGTTGATTCCCTCTAGTGCTAGACTAGAGTTTCTTTAACTATTGGCAAGAAGACATAACTAAAAGAGGGTTTTGACATGAGATTAAAGATTAAATGGGTCCAACGCCCTAATTAGCAATGAATGATTGTCTTTCATTTCTAATGGCTAAATGAAAATGTTTTAATTGGATTGAAAAGCACGTAATTAAATTGACACAACCTCCCCGAGTTTATATTCAACAATGATGGCTCGTTGTTGCAATAACCTAATAAGTCCATGGTCATCCAAGAGCCTAAGATAACTATAAAGTCCAATTTCAAAGGAATGCAAAAACCATAGTAGTAGTAGTTACTTCCAATATTTGAAAAATTCGTTTTTGATATTGATTTGTTTTTCTTAAAACAAATAGTGGGAGTATCATACGCTACTAAAATATAATGAATATAATTAGTAGTAATATATATCTCCAATATTTTGAAAAATGTTTTGATATTGATTTGTTTTGTGAAAACGAATAGTGGGGATATCATATGCTACTAATTTCATTAACTTTGGACTAGTAGTTATAATAGGACTATTTATTTGAATATGATTAAATAAATAATATTGATGAGACCTTAAAATCCCTCAACCAACAAACAATATTAAGTTGAAAGCGTAAGAGTGCTTATAACACTTTTTCGTGGCCTTCCACCATGGTGGGATCCAATCGTTTATGACTTGTACACCGGCTTCACCCTATCATGGGGGAGTACAAAGTGCATGCTTATACTCAGGAGGAATCCATAAACATATGATGAGGTTAGTGTAGGCAACGAGGATAGCCAATATCATATCATTGTGAGGCTATTCTTGAACCCCTTCACGAACTAAGCATGGTGGGAATGACTTAACTAAGTGCAATGACGCCAATATCATATCATTGTGAGGCATCATTCTCTAGAGGCCAAATTGATGGGTACTTGCATTAGTTGCAAATGAGTAAGTGTACTCTCTCATTATTATTAATGCTAGCCAATATCATATCATTGTGAGGTAGGCTTGGTAATAGTGAGCCTCCCATAACCCGCTAGGAGCTTTCTTTGAAATCTCCCGGATTCCATCTTGAGGGATATGGAATTTGCCAAAAATGGTGGGTGGTGTCATTCGGTTTAAAGACCCGAATCGTTTGACTTAATCAACAATCAATCTAATTATTTTAGTGTTTATGTATTTAGATATGGTTGGAAGCGCACTCGCGAAAATACTCGACAAATATTGCCTTGAAGGGCACAATTTCCCATCATGGTATCGTAATGTCAAGATTCTCCTAACATTGGAGAAGATTGTTTACGTGCTAGACAAGGCTTCACCTCACATACCTCTTGGCCCTGAGGCTACAGAGGATGAGCGTGCTAAGTTTGACAAGCACGTTGAGGATGACACACAAGCCAAGTGCTATCTGTTGGCTTCCATGAATGAGGAGCTACAGAGACAGCACGAGGACATGGACAGTGCATTTTCCATAATACTCCATCTTACGGAGTTATATGGCGAAGGGACGCGCAACCGTCGCTTTAGCACTGTTTGTGAACTTGTGAAGACCAAGATGGTCAAAGGGGCTCCAGTACATCAACATGTACTGAAGATGATAGGATTCATTGAACAATTGGAGAACCTTGGTACTCCACTTGACGGGGAATTGGCCCAGGACTTCATATTGGCTTCTCTTTCTGATTCATTTGCGCAGTTCGTAATGAACTACAATATGAATAAAATGGATAGTACTCTCTCTGAGTTGCTAAATATGTTAGTAACTGCCGAGAAGACTATGAAGAAAGAGAACATTATAGGGACTGCTGCAGTAGCCTATAACAAGCCATCCTCTTCCAAAGCCAAGCTGAAAGGCAAAGGCAAAAGAAAGGAGATGAAGTCACCCACTCATAAGCCAAAAGGAAGAGTGTGGAAAAAGAAGGCAATAGAGCCCAAAGGGACTTGCCACCACTGTGGAAAGGAGGGACATTGGAGGAGGAATTGCAAGTTTTACCTTGCAAGTCTTAAGGACAAACCACAAGGTATGGTTTATGTTCTTGTTTTCAATTCTAAATGTTAGATCTTATAAATATTTATATTTGATATAAAGGGCTAATCATTTGTATAATTGTATATAGGTGAAAAAGCCAAGTAGAAGAGGAACAAGCAAGGAAAGGTGTGGAGAAGAGTTCGTCCACCATGTTTTTTGCTTACTACTTAAGAAGTTTGTTGCATTTAAAGACAGTCTTTAAAACTTTCTTATTTTGTTAAGAACTTAATATGGCTTCATATGATGGAAGACCACTAAATAAATGCTTATATGTATAAAGGTATTTAATTAGTCTCTAAATGTTTAGAGCTAATGCTTTTTATATTAAACATTATGAATGTTTGAATTATCATATTAATGTAATGTGATGAATGCCTTCTAATACATTTTCTTAATAGTAGTGTTATGAATTGAATATTGTCTTGTTGTATCCTAGGTGAGATACAAGATTTATATTATATGAAACACAATGTCTTATACCAATATACACCAATTTTATACATTTTGAATGTATGAAATGATTTCTCATTAAAGTCATGAGAAATAGTGGGAGGTGTGAAAATGGATATAAACTTGAATGTGATTGGTTTATAGTTGTCAAAAGAATAATAGTACTTGACTATTATTAAGAGTTTGTAATTTTAAATTGTTAAAAGACTCAAGCTCTTCAAACGTTAAAATTCTATGTTGTGTGACATTTAAAGAAAGTCTTTGAATGTTGGTTTCGTCAACCTAGCATAAAATGGTTATATGTTAGGAGTTGTCCATCATTCTCTTTTATGAGAACAAGCTAAATAACAAAGCATATGGACAAGTTGATGAAACAAAAGGGAATAACTACAAAATGAGTCACAACATTTGCTTTAACAACAAGACAATCCAAATTCAACATCTAATGTAACAATATTGCTCTATGTAGTTTTGATAAAGAATTATATCAACCACCTAGAAGGAATGGTTGAGTTTCTATATCATTAGTAGAAGTTATGCTTCCACTAAAGACTTGGATAATTCTTATATAACTACATTAAAAGTCTTAGTATGACTAAAGCTTGAAATATGATGTATGACACCATATGAATTAAATGAATAGACTTGACAAAGCAAGTTACACATTTCAAATGGAATTGCTTGAGAAGGAATTCTTTTGTGTACGATTCGTTTGAATAACTTGTGTTAGCTAGTGTTGTTGATAGTCTCAAAATAGTTGAGATATCATCAATAAGCTAATGGATCTTAATGATTGTCAATAGATCCAATACAAGTTAGTGGGAGCAATATGCATTCAAATCAAGATGATATAATTGTTAATTTTGAATGAATGCTAAGTTACATCAAGGCCAGTGGGAGTGATGTCATAATTTGAGCAAACAAGATATGAATGAAGTCTAATTAATAGACTTGATACATCATAGATGTTACTCGAAAATTTGACAAAAACATGACACAGTCAATTTTGAAGTATAGACTTGAAATTGGACTAATTGATATAGCAAGACTATCTCAAGGATATTAAAAGAGGAATTAAATCTCAAATGTTGTAGATTTAAGAAAGCATTTTCTTATGTGATAGGAAATCACTTTCAGAACCCTTATAATGAATGTGTCATAAAATCACAAAAGGGACACATGTATTGACTTGTGAAAATAGATATCCAAAAGTGAAGAACCACAGGGGTTGTCACTTTAAGATATTACTATATCCCAGGATCAGAACCAAAGCAACTGATAGAGTATTATTGCCTTTAAAAGGAAACATCAGAGTAGGACTCTGGAAGCGTGCATTCACTTAAGTTGTTAACCAAAGTGAAAAATAAGCCATTTTAACAAATGGAACTTCATAATGGATGAAGAACTAACCATATGAATGAATTGATAGTATGGTACTACAATGGTCTCAAGGATGGAGCAAAGTTTGTATAAAGTATACAAACAAAATATATGACGATATATTGTTTTAGAAACTGCTTCAAAAATGTGTTTTGAATGAAGGGGTTCTATTAGAACCAATGATTGAATCCAAACCATAAGGTCGATGGTAGTGTACTACGACGTAATGGGGCGATAGCTCAAGCCATGGAATCAAGGTCTCATCAAAATATTCGAACACAATAAAGAGACATCATCAAATGTATTGGAAACATTTGATGAGTAAATTCCCTTTTAAAATAAAAGGAATTAATACATAACCAAGTTAACCAGCTAGCATGAACTCTCTCGACAAGATGTATAAGATACACTAGTGATTGACTTTAGTGCAAGTGGGAGATTGTTGGAAATATGCCCTGAAAGCCAATCTTTGGAAGAAACCTTTCAGGACAAAAGAATAGATGTATAGATGATTCTTATACGTCAAATGGCAAAAACACGAATTAGGACTATCTCAATAAACGATATATGTCTTAAATAGTGTATCCATGGACAATGGATGGATTGAAGAAGTAATCTAATGATGTTAGACTACAGAGACCTTCTTCAGATAACCAAATGTCCAAAAGGTTCCTGGTCATTGGATTGTCAGAGGGAAACTGACAATCCGTAGATCGGTACATACTGTGTCTGCTTCAAATGGAAGGATGGAAAGTCTCATCCCATTCGTGTTGTGACACTAAGACAAGTATGTAGGTGCTCATTAGGGGAATGAGTTCACTGAACACAATCGAACGAGAGTACTTGCATGGAGGTCTACTCACATGTCAAGCAAGTAACTCTAAAGGTTGGAATAATGTAAGTAGTCCTTAGACCTGAGGCATCGTCGTTGTCTTGTGGTTAAGTACTTGATCTTTGATTATGTCAAACGTCAATCTTTCAGAATGTCAACGGCATAGTTGGGGTTAAGCCACTTATTCATGAAGGCAAGTGTATGCGCAACAAGGAATCTCTAATCCTCGGTAAGAGAGGAAGAATACTCTAAGATATGATTCGGAAATCTTCGGCCGAAGTATCGAGCGTATTGAAAGGAATGTGTTCCTATACGACTCAAAAGAATCATATAAGAAGGAATAATCACATTAGGGGTTTGACATAATATATCCATACCCTAGTAATATGATTGAGAGTATTGTATTAGAGAATGATCGAATTACATTGTAATTCCAACTGAATAGGTTCTCCGAATAAACTTCTACATTAGCTTGGGTAGCTATGACATATGGTTAGATGTCACTCATAGTTTGTGAGTTCTTCTAAGATAAATAAACATAGTCATCAAAGAAGAATGGTGAATTAAAATGAAGTTTTGATTCACTAGTGATTGAAATTAAATTGAATTAATGACCAATCACCTCACTGCCTTGCTAATTAGAACCTAAAAGATTGTTCACCAAAACACTATTGTAGTGGGTAATTAATGGATGATGGAATTAATTAATTGGATTAATTAAGTGTTTTGATTAATTTAGAAAGTCTAAAGAAATCATAAAAGCGATAAAAGATCGTTTTGGGCTTAAAGAAATGTTCGGGTTTAATTGGGCCCATTGGGCCTAAACCCATTGGGCTTTTATTCAAGCATTGGATGACTTGAAATAAATGAAAGCCTAAAGCCCAAATTAACACAATAGGGCCGGCCACATGCTAAGGGTTTGGGTGAGATGTTTGGTCAATTTGTTGACTAGGTTTTTGATAATATATAAGGAACTTTATAGAGATTGATTCCTTTAATGTTTTTGTAAGTTTTAGAAACACAAAATAAAAACAACCATCTCTCTCTCTCTCTCAATTAGGCTTGCCACCTTGAGGGTGAATTGGCTAACAACTTTTCATCTTTTTGGTCATTCCTTCATCCTTCTCATTATACTAGTGGGTGAGGATCTTTAGAGGTCTTCTACTTTGGGGACTTGAAGAGAACCTAGGAGCACTCATTCTATCAAAGTGGAGGAGGCAAGGAGGGAAGCTAGGCTCAAGGAATTCAAGGAACAAAGAGCTTGGAGGTGGTCCATCCTTGGTCTAAAATCAAGAACAAGAGGTATAGATCTATTCCTTGACTTTGTTCTTAAGCAAAATTGTTTTGATGCATTATATTTAAACCTATGAACCTTGAAGGGGATTTACATGACTATAACTTTGATAACTTGTTATAAATGCTTCCGTTGCGTATGTATATAAATCTAGAATTGTATATGCATGCTAGTCATTTTGAAATCCCAAATCTTGAAAACTCATAATTTTCCCTTCAGGATCCGCGGGTCAGGGCGGGTTCATGCGGTTCGGGGTGGGTACAGGGCGGGTCCAAAGATTATAAACACCAAATGGGGCGGGGCGGGTTCTAAAATCTGGAGAAACGGGGGCCCGTCCCGAACCGTTTCCATGCTTAGCTCCGAGTCCGACCTCTTCAACCTTATATCTCTCTTCTTAAACGACAACAACTTCTCCGGCGTTTTCCCCAATGTCGTCATTTTCCCCAAATCCCTCAAATCCCATGAACCCTCAATCCCTCGATGTCGGCGTCTTCAACATCAAATCCCTCAACGTCGGCGTCTTCAGCCTCAAATCCCTCTTCCCATGAACCCTTAATCCCTCGATGCTCGTTTCTGCTGTGGATGGTGTGCCGGAAGAGTCACGGCGGTGGCGGAGAGGCGAGGAGGAGCAAAGGTGTGAGTGAAGATTTGAACACGCGGGGACCCGTAGGAACCGGCCCGTTTCAAAAGGGCCGGGTTAGGTCCGGATCCCATTTTGAAAAATCCAAAACCCGCCCCGTCCCGCCCCGTTTTATTTATAAACAGGTCCGGTCCGGTTCCTTCAATTTGGGGCCCGGCCGGCCCGTGCCCACCCCTAGATAAGATTGCTCAGTGTAGAGGTCATGTCGTGCCCCTAATGCCGAAGTCTGTACCAAGACGTCCGTTGGGAGCTAAGTCTGGTTCACCTTTGGAGAGGCTTGCTATTATGAAGAGCGATAATGTGGACTCTGCTGCTAAAGTGGCGCTAAGGCCCATTTCCCCTGCTGTTGAGACTGATTTGCCTGCAGGGAATGAGGAGACTGCTCGCGTGGGCATCTATGAGAAATCCACTAAGTTTGCTTCTGGGGAGGCTGTTGAGATCTGTGCGCTTTTGAAACCAAATCTACTTGAAGACATGGACACTTATGCTAAGTTTGTCGATGGTGTTAGAGGAGTTCTTTGCCCAAGTTCCTTTGCAAAACATACAACCGAGTATACGAAAACTGCCCTACTTGCCATGATGCAGAAGACGGCTATTATGGCAACCGAGTTTATGCTCCTTGACCAAAAGGATACCAAGGCTGCTAAGGAGGTGGCAAAAGTTGTGACAGCCGAAACTTATTCTTTTGCTGAGAAGATCAAAAGGTTGGAATTTGAGCTCGTCGCTTTGAAGGGGTTTAATATCTCTGCCCCCACTTCTCTGCAGCTTGAGACCGCTCGCCAAGAGATCGTTGACTTGAAAACTAGGCTTGACGTTATCCAAGTTAAGTATGAAAGTGCAGAGAAAGAGATCAGATGATACATACCTCAAATTCAAGATTTTGAGCGTGCTGTTTCTGAGCTTCGTTCCCTTACTTATGCAAATGATGAAGAGTTGATTGCTGCTTATAACCAAGTGATCTACTTGAAGAAGGTCGTTGCCTTGAACCCCAAGTGTTGGAATTCCAAGATGCGCTGAAGATCAATGAAAGTTTGAAGAAATAAGTGGATAAGTTGCAGCATGTCTGTGTTGGTCTGCTCGAGGAGAACGAGCAGCTGAAATGTGAGAAGGTTGGGCTCGAAGTTCCACTTGTTCAGAGTAAGGCCGATTTCTACAAGCTGGGTTTTGTAGATCATCTCTTTGGTAGGTTGTCTGACTTCGAGTTTGTTTGGAAGACTTCAAAACATTCTCTATTTCTCCGGAAGGCTCGCTTGCCTTTACTTTTAAGGCCTCAATTAGTGAAGTAGTCGGAGAGGTTGATGCCCAAGTTGAAGCAGTCGGGGGTGAAATGCTGGATGATGCCGCTGCTAGGAGCATTGCAGCTGTTGAAGGTGTGACGACCGAGTAGTTGTGGAATGTCCAAGCTGTTGAAAGGTAGTCTTCTAGGTAGCCTTTAGGATTTTCTTTGTTTTCCTTGTTGCTCTTGTTTTGCTTGAACTTTTTTGGCCTTTGCTAGTCGTTTATCAACTTTGCTAGAAAATTTAATAAACTTGCTTCATTCGCTTTTCTCCATTTTCGCTTCTTTAATTCATGCCTTAACCTTAGACTTTATAGACCAGTGGTAGGCGTGTTGTTTTTCTATAAACAGACAGGCTCACGTAGCTTATGCAACCGTAGGTGATGGTGTAGAACTTTACAAAGTTGTTAGCCACAAGGTCGGCAGCCGGACGCCCTACTTACAGAAGCAGACAAATTCGCGTGACCACTAGGCTGTTAACCTTGGCTTTATCCAATTCCATAGGTGGTGTAGCAAGTATCACAACACTTTAGGACTTGGTGTAGGTCGTTCCATGCTTTGGCATAAATGAAGCCCATCGACTGCGTAACATGTCAGCAGTGGACGAATCTTCGTATATGCGCGCCAACTTGTTTAACCTTTCACAGAAACGTGTGGTTGTATAAGTTTAATGCTGCTTACTGCTTGAAGGGCAAGCTGTAGGCAGTCCTCTGGAAATCGTAAGCTACCTTAGTGCACTTGGTAGCAGCTTTAGGGTTCCAGGGCAGCTGTCCATAGGGCGTAGGACGTACTGCGTAATGTGCCCTATTCGTTTCCAGGGCCCGGTTTCCCGTAGATTAAGCCAAGATACCCAAAATCCTTCAGTTAGCTAAGCCTTGAAAAAGATCATTATGGCTACTTCTAGGAATCCCGGCGTAAGCCATTATGCATCTAGTTATACCAAGGCAGCTCGGCTCATCCACGTTTGGATATTCGGAGTGTAAAGTTTATCATCCCGCTTGGAGCGCAAACCCATGAGGGTGTCGGGGAATTGGTTTACCCTCTTGCATTGGAGAGCATGGTTAGTTCCTTTGGGGCGTAATTCCTGCGATGAGTCCCAATGAAGGGCACAACCTTCTTTTGAAGTGCCTGAGTGATCAGTTGTTGTAAGCATGCAGCCAAGCCAAATTAATTCTGAATTCCTTATTGAAAAACGAGTGAAAAGAACGAGAATTTAGCTGTAAGGTAGGAACTGCATAACAACTAGATAGTCCTCAGCTTATGAGGTGGTGCCCGTCTAGCTGCTTGAGTCTTCAGGATTTCATGTGGCGGAAGGTCACACATGGTACTTCATCAGATTGTAGGGACCTTCCCAGATGGTGGCGAGGGTGTAACTACCATTGTTGCCTACTTTGCTGATCTTGTACGGACCTTCCCAGATGGGATCTATCTTTTTGGAGCATTCTCTACGGGCAATGATGAAAGCTTTTCTTAGGACTAGATCTCCGGGTTGGAACTGCCGAATCTTGGCCATTTTGTTGTAGTTGGAGATGAGCTACTGCTGGAAGGCTGCGATGCGGGTGATAGTCTGCTCGCGCTTCTCCTCTGCCGGATCTAAGCTTATGGCCATCTCCATATTGTTCTACTCAATGCTTGGCAGTAGAGTGCTGATACTTGGCATAATGACATTTGGGAGGAATGATTTCTTCTAAACCAAATGCCAAAGAGAAAGGAGTCTCATCGGTGGTTCGTCATTTGGTCATACCATATGCCCATATACATCCGGGGAGTTCGTCTGGCCACTTTCCCTTATTGTCAAAGAGGGATTTCTTGAGGCAATCGAGAATCATATTGTTGGATGATTCGGCCTACCCATTACTTTGAGGATATCTCAGTGTGGACATGTGCTACTTGATACCATACTTTTGGAAGAACTTCACCAAATCTTTGCCCATGAATTATAGGCTGTTGTCGGTGACGATGGATTAAGGATGCCAAATCGGCAAATAATGTTCCTCCATATGAAGCGCTATATGTCTGCATGAGTCGTGGTTGTCATGGGCTATGCTTCTACCCATTTTATGAAGTAATCGGTTGCCACGATCATCATGCATTTGCCCCCAGTAGCGGGCGGCATTGGCCATACCAAGTCGATTGCCCATTGCATAAACGACCAAGGACTCATCTGTAAGTGTAGCTCACTGGTAGATAATGCTGGTACCGGCTTGTAGTGTTGGCAGCGGTCACACTTTTGCACTAAATTCTTAGCGTCTTGATGTATGGTAAGCCAGTAGTAGCATGCGTTAAGAGCCATCTGCGCTAAGCATCGGCCTCTGGAGTGATTCCACAAATGCCTTCATGGATTAAGCTCAGAACCTTTAAGTCATTGAGATGAGCTAGGCAACGGAGATGTGGTCTAGTGTAGGATTTTCGGGCGAGAATGTCGTTCCACATGTAGTAGCTTGCTGCCTTTATTTGGAGCTTTCTATACTCCAACCTTTATATGGGGAGTGTGTCATTGACTAGGTAGTCTATAATATAACTTTATCAATTTGGAGTTGTACTAACCTGTGACACTTTGGCTGCCGACTCCGCCTCTATGCTTAGCTTGTCTAGATATTCCACCGGGATATAGCGTTTGAGTTAGTGGTCGAGGAGGAGCTTAGGCCGGCTAGTGCGTCTACATGAGCGTTGTCTGCCTGTTGAACTTGAGTGATGGTGTAAGTCTGAAATGCCTCAAGTTGCTTGCATACTTTCTCTAAGTATTGCGCCATCTTTGGATGTTTTGCCGTGTAATCTGCAGTAGTCTGGCTGGTGATTAGCTAGGAATCGGAATGAATTACAAGCTTTTTCACTGCCAAGTCTTTTGTCATTCGGAGGTCTATTAATATGGCTTCATACTCTACTTCGTTGTTGGATGCCTTGAAGCTTAGAGTAATCGCCTACTTGAGCATCGAACCATTTGGGGTGACAATGATGCTTCCGAGCCTTTGTAGTTGGATGCATCATAGACATGCAAATGCCAGAAGTCTCCATCGGGCGAAACGACGTGGCTAAGGCGTGCTCGGTTGCCTCTGGAGGGTCGTTGGGTCGCTATGTTGTGTCGCATAGGCTAGGCGTAAAGGCGCGGTAGGGAACCGTGGAGCTAGGGCCATGTTACACGTTTAGAGCTGAATTATGGAGCAAGGGTCGGCTGGGCCAATATGACGCGCAGCAGGAGGTGGTGCTCAACTTGTCAGTATATGTTGCTCTTATGTATAATCTTATGGGGCGACGAGGACAAAACTTGCTTTCGAGTGTCCTTCTAATGTTCATCTGCCCTTGGTGTGCCTTTTAAGCTGAGTTGTTGCGTTCGTAAAAAAACTTTGCACCGTCAGTGTCTGCGTCTTTGTCGTCGCGCTTCTAGATTGGATGGAATAATGCGTTATGAGGATGATTGCGCGAGTTTGAAGGTATAACTTGAGTTTCTGGGTTTCAACAACTATCGCCAAAGTTAGCTTTTGAATTTCTGGTAACTCGTTTCCGCATCAATGAGAGCTTTCAAACTGTGGAATACAGGCAATTGGGCCTCCAGCTCTTCTCGCATGAGGGTAGAGCTTATTGCTACTTCAGATGTGGCTGCTCATCTAGTCAGACCTTGAATCTCCTTCAGAGTAGTGATGGACTTCATATTTAAGATCGCTCAGATTTTCCTTGAATGTGCATCGACGAACCTCGTCCCAAAATGCATGCTTCTCTGCCAGAGCGAAAGAGTCTACTAGAGTTAGATCTTCTTTCATGATCAATTCTCCAAACAGCAGGTGGTCAGCTAGGAGTCCTTTTTGGAAGGTTGCTCTAGCTATTGAGTCGTTGCATCTGACTATCTTTGCCTTCTCTGTTTTGAACCTCTTCACATAATCGCGAAGCAACTCCTTTGGGTTCTTCTTGACGTTGAACAAGTGGTAGGACTTTTTTTTGATCGAGTGATATGATGAATATTCTTTGGTGAAAACCAAAGAAAATTTGTCGAAACTCTGGATGAATTATGACGGCAGGGTGTAGAACCAATCTTGCGCCTCGCCTTGTAGAGTGGTGGCAAATATCTTGCACATAAGATCATCATTGTTTCGATAGAGGATCATTGCGCTTCGGTAGTGCTTTAGGTGTCTTTCCGGGTCTCCATCCCCTTTGAATGATGTGAAATGTGGCATGCTAAACTTGCATATAGGCTCTGCCTGCTCGATCTCATCCATGAATGATGACCTGCTTATGTTGGTCATGTCTCATCGTAGTGCCTCGTTAGTGACCTTGTTATGTTGAAATCGCGCAATTGCTCGGTCATGAGCCTTTCTACTTCTTCCTGAATTTGCCTTTGTTGGGGGTAACGGAGCTCTCGGCTGCCTCCGGTCGTGACCTACTGGTCTAGGCTGCTCTTCTACGTGTTTGGCTTGTCTATGTCGCGACTGTGGTGCATGTGGTTCGTTCATAGCAAGCGATAGAATTCTTCGCAAGCTACTGGTTGAGCTTGGGCCAGACTGAGTGACTGTTTATCTCCGTCATTTTTGCTGCCTACTCCAATGTGAGCTAGATGATGCTCCTTACAGGCCTAGCCACGAATGAACACTTCGCCTGGAAGGTTGCTCATGTTGACTATCAGAGTGTGGCCCCAACTATGAATGTATGCTCGTCTGTGGGCCTAGTTGAGAGTGCATGCTCCTCCATGCGCTAAGACGGGAGTAAACGCTATCTCGATGGCCCAACCAGGAGTGTACACTGCCCGAACGCTCAGTTCGTGGCTAGTCGAGTGGCTGCTTACTGGGACGCTACTGGAGAGGTTCTTTGTCTGCCTTTGTCCTACTTCGGGACACCTCGTCTAGGGCACGTTGCATCTCGATGCACTGCAAAAGCTTATTCATCAAGGTCATCTACTGTGCGAGGGCGCTCGTCAATTCTATGACTTGTTGAGACAAGTGTTGTTCTCCATTTAGGTTAGAAGAGCTTGGAAGGAATGCGTCTACTTAAGCAGTGGAGGTGTGGTAAACTCCGAGCGCGAGATTTGAGTTGGGAAACGTCAAATTCGCTGAGAAATGTGGTGAAAATTCCCCTGGTTCAATTGTAGGCCCATAAATTCGAAGCCTGGACAATTGAACAACTCTTGGACCGATTTAGGTTACTTGGAAGGCCACGGGAGCAGGCTGGGCCACTGGAGTGGCTCAGGCCGTCTCGCCTTGGAAGCGAGGCTAGGGCTCGGCTTGGCAACGCTTTGGGTTCACGTCGGGCTTGAATGGCTCAGGCCGTCTCGCCTTGGGCTTGGGCCCGTGTGGGCTTAAATGGCACAGCTTGGGCCGTGGTTGTGGCGTCGTGGGCCTTGTCGAGGGTGGCTGTCGTGGTGGTTGCCACGGTAGTGCCCCATGGGGGTGGTGTCGCTCCACTAATCATTGTGTTGAGCCTAATAGATCGTCGCTATCCTAATCCTTGAATGTTGGAATTTCTGTTCGTCGAGGTTTCTGAATCTTTTGCCATTGTACTTTTCTTTTACGTTTTATCGAAGAATTTTTAAAAATAAAAATTTCAAGAATAAGAACGTACGAAAAATCTACAAGTGAACAAAAAAAATGAAAAACCTTGAATGCGAGAGTCTTCTACGAGCTTTTGATCAAGACTCTCAATGAAAGAACCAATTTATGGATGCAAATTTCTGTCTTCTTCTTCTTGGGCAAAATTGCACCTACAAAACAAATAACACCTTAGGTCAAGGTCAAGAGCCTCACGCGCTCACGATGAATGGGGAGGGCTTTGGCCGAAGAACGTCCGATGCCAAAGTTAGAATTTTGAGGGAAAAGTGTTTGGAGAATTTAGAGAATTTTGCAAGAGGATTCAACTTAGGTTTTTGGAGAAATGAAGTGGTATTTATAGGGGTATGGCTGGCCCCTTTGGGAGGATGGGGACCGGTCACTTGGATGGTTTTTTGGGTGTGATTCATAATTTGTTAGCTAATTAATAAATTAATTGAGTAATAAATCAATTAATTAGCTAATTAATATAATTTGAAAGGAATGATTTGGGGGTTACCTTGTGGAGAAGATTTGATGAGGATGGATGAAATAGGTTTTGAATAATTACCTATTTTGAGCACTTTTGACCTTGATTGAGTCATGAGTGTCCACTGCTCGCGCGTAGGAGTTTTCGATATTCCTCGAGGGTAATTTTGTCCTTTTTGCCCTAGAATCCATGTGTTGCCTCCATATTTTTCTTTATTATTTTTGGCTCCACAATATGTCTTGGCGCATGAAAGGAGAAGATATATGTCATGGGTGGATAGACCGAGTTAGATTATTGTCATGGACAGTGCACAACAAAAATAAGGTGTTGAAAATTATCTCATTTGCTTACCCATCGTGAGATCACTCCAACTAATGGGCTTGGACCTTGGTGCACACAAGTAGACCAAAGTCTCCATTATCGAAGAGTTTCTACGGCATTGTGGCTTCGTAACCTTCCACACCTCAACCCCTCTAGCAAGCTCCATAAACTCACATGTTTTAGGTCATGTAAGCTTGATAGGTGTTGGGTTTAAAGGAATGTGCTTGGCATGCATTATATTGTTTGGCATGATATGAGAATTAATGAGGCAATACGACCGTACAAAGCAATGGACGTTTAATGTGTTTGGGCCTTCGCGTGTAAATTTTGAGTCCCAACATTTATGACACTTGTTATGCGTAGTTTTGGGTGAAGTTGAGAAGCAGGAAGATAAAGGAGTGATTAGTGAGAAAGAAAGATGAGAGACAAATAACCTTCCTATATATTTGAGTAATGTAAATAGGAGCGTAATTGACATTTCAGTACAAATGATTGACAAATAACCTTCTCTTGGACTTTGAAAAATAGAATTGAAAATTTAAGGACTCATTTGAAAGTGCATTTAAATGATTGAAAACTTTTTTAGAGAAAATATACATGTTGGAATGAAATAACTTTCTTTTAGTTGAAGAGTTTTAACATTGGGAAGCCCTAAAATATGCGTGCCTATAGCGTGCATAGAAGCATGAGAACCGTTGTCCATTCTCAGGCATGGTTGTCCTGGTTTTAGGTTTATATCCACTCTCATACCATGTAACGTACTACATACATGATAGCTATTCCCTGAATCAAGTATTAGGGGTTGGACATAATTTAGTGCAATCATTGAACTCATGATGGTAAGGACATTTGAGACCAACATTTGTCCTTACGTCTAGAACATTTTCTTCTCCAGATGTCCATTGCCTCGTTTGTTCAATCAACTACTTATCAGGATTTGTTTGTTAATTTAGGCTGTTAAGAAGATTCTTTAGCTACAGAAAATAAAACAAAATTTTTATTAGAAAATGTTATAATCCAATTAGATGGACCTTTATTTATTAAGAATTGGTTCTAGTCGCGCTTCTATTACGTTCTGTTGAAACAAAACAACCCCCCCCCCCCTCCAAAAAAATAAAAAAATTACTCTCAACTAATTGTTTTTTGTTGCAGTCCTATTAGATTAAATCATAGTATATATTGGAATATTTCTCATATTCTTATTATGAGTAGATTACCTATTAAATGTTGTAATCCTAAAGGGTAAGGAATTAACCTTCCCTACTACTATAAATAAAGGCACAATAAGGTGGAATAACACACCTCACAATTACACATCTCTCTCTCTCTCTCTCTCTCTCTCTCTCTCTCTCTCTCTCTCTCTCTCTCTCTCTCCTCTCTCTCTCTCTCTCTCTCTCTCTCTCTCTCTCTCTCTCTCTCTCTCTCTCTCTCTCTCTCTCTCTCTCTCTCTCTCTCTCTCTCTCTCTCTCTCTGCTATGCCGCATATTGAACTCATCAAAATTCGAACCTAAAAACTTTCTACTTATATAATATAATATTATGGTGCCCAGTTTCAAACTAATTAATTCACTTGTTCCATCATTGTCTGGTTTTCTCATTTTTAGTCTATTCTACATATGCGAGCTAGTTTAATATTTCGTAAGACAATTCGTGAAGGATAATCCTAGAGAGACTAAATTTGCAAACCAAATGATGGGACACCAATAAGAAATAAACAAGTTAATCAATACTTAAGTAATAATCCAATCATCAACAACTATGTCATTTGGTTTGCAAATTTAGTTTAAAATTTTGGTCTCCCTAACATTACCCTCATCAATTCCTGGGGGAGAAAGAATAAAGCCACATAGGCGAATGCCATGGGCACAATTTGAATGATTTCATGATTGTTTTTTGCTTGAGAATGCTAAGGAGACTGGACTAGGGTGCGTTTGTTGCACAGAACTAACTCAAACTGGACTAGCTTCAGGGACCAAGTTGGACTGGCTTGGAATAGACTAAGAAAAACTAACTTAATGAAGCGTTTAATGTATTGTTGGACTAAAAACATGATAATTAACAAATTCTAGTATTATATTATTTAATCCTTATCTTCTAATACTTTATTAATTATATCTTCTTCTTTTTTCTAGAAACCTCTTTTATCTCCCTCCCCTTTCGCTTTTTTTCTTCCTACTTTTCTCTGTCCAACTCTAGAAGCTAGAAAGCTCCCGTAAGGCTGGCAAATCAAGTCCTCTAATCTCATTTGAAATCCTGACCGAATCCTTATGGAAGCAAAAAATCAAAAGCTAAAACAAAATTCGAACTCCATCGTCAACTTGTTGGATCCCGTTTGAAACCCAGATCGAGTCCCCCCAATCCCTCAAAATCACAGCTCTTCTTTCCTCCACCACCACTGCACCCTCTTCCCAAGTAACTCCAACAACAACCCATGTCACAAATGGCCAGAACAACCAACTCATAGCCCTTGTCCGACTTCTTGGGTTCAAATTCATAAACCATCTATGCCCTAAAATCGCTTCTGCAAAAGAAGCTAAAAACGATGAAAACGACGACGTCGACAAGGTGCTCAAGATCCTGCAACGCTTGGTCATGGTGCAGCCCTCCCCCACATAGTAAGATATTCATGATAGAGAAGGTTCTCACTAAAATGGGCGAAATTGATGGAAATATGAATACGGGTGTCACGCCCCGATCCCTACATACGTTCAGGATCGACATGTGACAACACCAAGTACCCGTATATCTAACATAACCCCGGCTCCGGAATATGGACAAAGCACAACTCAAGATTCGAATTGCGTAGTAATTTTTCGTATACTTTATGGCTGCATCTAACCTCTTTGTTAGACTGCCTACGTACCCTCCGACGGGATCAATCCATTCGTAGTTCATCATTTGTTAAACTCTGAACTTTTTGTAAAACACTTCCTAGCAAAAAACATAGAGTACCACACTACATGTTAACCATAAGCCAAACAATAGTTGTCATCTTGCCATTCACACACACATATGTTTTCCAACACCATTCCACAATCACATCAATCAATAACATATACAATACACCAAAATGCAAAGCCAGAGCAACACAGTTCGGCCAAAGCCTACATCTTTGAAAAATGTGATTTCAGACCATTCAATGAAATCTAAAAACATCGGGTTCTGGAGCACTTAATGGAACCAAAATACCAAGCGGGATTCCAGACCACTCAACGGAATCCAAACCAGGATACAATTCCAGACCACTCAACGAAATCCAAACCAGGATACAATTACGGACCACTCAACGGAATTGCAAAGTAGAAGGGATTCCGGACCTCTCAACGAAATATGAGTGGATACGATTCTGGACCGCTCAACAAAATCGCAGAGTACAATGGATATCATACCACTTAACGAAATCTAAGCCAGGATATGATTCTGGACCACTCAACGGAATCGTGGAGCATGAGGGATTCCAGACCACTCAACAAAATCCAGACGGAGCAGGGAACTGGACCACTCAACGGAACCCAAGCAGAACCCAGTTCTGGACCACTTAACGGAACCAAACGAAAGCCCAAGAAACATAACAACGACTCGAAGAAATGAAACATGAATCAAGTGCTCAATTTACAAAGGCTTAACGAAATGACATTCATAACAATAGATCGATGGCCAAATATAAAAATACATTTTAATAGAAATCACATTCATAAAACCAAGTCATATCCACAAAGGATATTAAATACGAAACCAAGGTAATATCCATATCACGTTTATTAAAGTCACTCACTAACCAATGTAGGCCCACTAGACTTCACTTAGTCTCTAGTAGTACTAATTTTAGTATTTAAAACGATTCGAGACATGTTGACAAAAAGTCAACGGTGGGGCTCGCAACCCTACGTATTTCGATCCGGAATACCCACTCACAGATTTCCGATTTGTACTTTTTCAAGAGTCATGTATCTTCTAAAACAATATCCTAAAATTTCGAAACGATCCAATGGTCGGATCTCTGCCAATTGCTAGAACTAGTTGACGATCAACAATTAGTTTAACAAACTTAAAAATTTAAATTTGTAAGTCGGATTCCCAATCCGTCAGTTTCTAATGTCCTCAAATATTACATGCTATAACGCATTAAAGTTTGGTGATGATCCAACGATCGGATCGTCGATGGTTATAATGATCAAGAAGTCGACCCTAACAAAACTATGTCCGAACGATGGGATTTTGTCCATCGGATGTCACATATGGAATCGGGTTATCAAATTTAGCCTAGAAGGGTCAAGTGGGTCATCGGGCAAGCGGCGGCCAACCGCCCTGACTCACCGGAAAATTCACCTAACTCCAAAAATTACTAAATTTTACAGAATTGTAGAACAAAACAAGGGGAACAACTTTGATACCTGGGCTGAAGTCCAATTCGGTTGAGAAAAGCCGGAAAACACCCTCGATCCGTCGAAACCCTAGAAATAAGTGTTCCTCGATTCGTCGAATTCGCAGCTCCGCCGCCCCCAAACTTGGTTAGGCTGTGTTCTTGGACTCAAGAGACGCCTGTGGGTGGTGGTGGTTGACGGAAAACCTTTCAGAAATGATGGAATTGTCGTCGTGCACCCACGAAGCCCTCGGCGTAATTTTTCGCTAAATCAAGGCAAAAAACTCTCATATTTTTTTATGGAAATAGGAGAATCGAGGTCGAGGTGGAGTGTACAAGTGACGGCTAAGTGGAATTCGTCAAAAAAATGGACAAAAATTGACGAAATTGCTACCTAGAACCGGGTCGGGACCGCGGGTCGAAGGGAAGATCCAAATTGGGTGGTTTTTCTCTTCCTCATTTCCCCTCCTTGCTTTCTTTTCTGATTGGTCCGCCCTCTCTCTCATTTCCCTCCCTTCTTTTATCTTCTTCCTATCATAGCCACACACATGACGCCCTAGATCATTGCTCCAACAAATCTGGAGCCTTCCAGATAATGGTAAAATGACCATTTCGCCCCTATATTTGCTCGCTTATATCTCATTCGTTATAACTCCGTTTGGTGAACGGTTTTTTCCTACGCACTCGTGAGGTCGAGCTCTATCCAAATATGTAAATAAAAGTGATAAAACATATACGAATTAAATACGTCCTTGAAAAGTCTGTTTAGTTCATTAAGGGCGTTTTCATCCTTCTACTTATAAAAAAAAAAAAAAAAACTACACACCGTAATTATAAACGCGTTGAAACTAAGAATACACAATACATAATTTTAAGTAGTGAATTCCGAGGATGGGATTTCACAACGGGACTGCTAATACCAACCTTTCACACAGGAATAGTAGTGAGACCCTTAGCGAAGACGAGTCTCACATAGTCTCATTAACTTAGTCCTTTACCCACGCCAAAAAAAGAACTAGGACAACAACTAAGCCAATCCTAGCTAATCCTAACTAAGGAGTCCAAACAAATGTAGCCTTACATTATAACGTTAATTCTCGTGCCAATGTTATCAAATATTGTGTCAAAATATGAGGTAGCAGAAAGTTCATGAAGAGTCTCATCCTTAAGAGTCTCCTTAGCATTGCCCTTTTGGCATATAAATCTTAAACAGATCCACCCTTCAACCTTTTTTGTAGGTGATTGAAAGAATGACACAAAGCTTTTTTTTTTTTTTTTTTTTTTGAACAAGCAATATTATCTACGATAAACCCTAAAGGGGAGGGAGAGTGGGCTAAGCTAAGACCTCTAACTTACAAGTGTAGAGGAATATTCCTAGACCGTAGTACCAAGTGGCGGCACAAAACAATTAATATTGTTGTTTATTTTTATACAAATAATATTTTATATTAATTTAGCAGGGTGAAAGGATTTGAATTTATAACGCGATAAGTTGAATACAAATGCTCTAACAATCCGACATTTCACTAATTATAATATTACTACTTATAACACCATATTTACACTAACACAAGAAAATAAAAATAAATAATATCACACTTTTTTTTAGCTTCTCAAACTGTTTTTATTATGACTGTCGGATAGAATAAATCAAACAGAATTAATAAACAAGATTAAACATGAGTATGTAAAAAGGTAAAAGTTTAAAAAATATTTATAAATTAATTCATTTTAGACTCGAGATTGAGAAGATAAATTAATTGAATAAAAAATAGCCTTTATTAAAAATTGGGAAACGTAGATTGACCACCTCAAAGGTCGCAAAAGGGCACACATCTAGAGATGGATGGACAGCGCTCACAAGCATGAACCAAGGTACTCAAAATCTAAATAAAGATGATATATATATCCGGACCACAAAATCAGAATAAGAACCATCAAAACTCTATTTTAAATAATCAAACTTAAAAGAGAAATGTTTATTTTATTTTAATTTTTTCGCTTTTCATTTTGCTCAATGTACTCTATTAACACTAAAAACTAAATTTTAATGATATTAAAGTCATAATTTTTTGTTGGTATAATTAAAATCTTAATTTAGTAATAAAAAGTAACTAAACTTTTAATTTTGCATGCTAATAAAATACACGTGACCAAACGTAAAAAATTAAGTGAAAAGGTTAATACTCCCAACTCAAAAAATTCATCTCCATACAGAGCCTTTATTATACCAAACGAACAATCGCTCATTTAAATTTATAGGGATCAACTATTCAATTGTTACATCATCTTCAAATGAGATGTGAAATTTTTAATAAAAAAAATACATTTAAAAGCCTAAGTGGCACTTCGATATTTTAAAAGTTTTTTTCTCTTCACTTATAGTTGATATGTCAAAATTAAACTATTATTCATTACGTTATTTTCTTTCCATAATTGTAATAAATATTTTGAGAGCAAAAAACAATAATGAAAATCGTGAAAAGCATTTACTAACCAATTAAAAATGGATTTTAAGTTGCTGTCAATTTTAGCAGCCACCACACCATTTCACGTCATACTACATAAGAATTTGCAATCGATAGAAAAACAGTAACATTGTCTTTTATTTTTCTGTCATTGCTAATGTGGATTTTTAGGATATGCTCTTAGATATTAAAAAAATTATAAGAGTCATCTGAGAGGAGAAAAACAGTAACCTTTGATTTTGCTAATGTTAATGAAAACTTGTTAAAATAGTAATGAAAAGTTGAATTGAGTAGCTAAAATAATTTTTTTACGCTATTTACAACTTTAACAAAAAATAGAGTTTGAAGTATGAGAAAGTCATCCTTCTGTTTGGATTGAATAATCCGATCAAAAAACGTGTATCAGGTTACATGAAGTATACAATATACCCATGATGAATTAGATGATGAACATTATTTTTATCGAGTCAGGCAGACAATGGCGATTGACCAAATCATCAAGGCGGATGTGACAATCTTATATATTTAGCTATGCATTCAAATATGGCACCTGCAGCGAAATCCAATATTCATTTTATAAAAAAAAGAAAAAAAAAGAAAGTGCCAACGCAATGTTCAACATTGTAATCGGAAAAGAAAGATGAGATTTCCAGAGAATGTATTTTTTATATTAGAAGATTAATTCATTGAATGTGTTTATATATTAATACATAAAATAATCAGACCAAAATACACAGTTTACAAGTATTGTCTACGGCCATCTAGGATCAGATCCAGAACCAGAACGATGGATACGGTGTTAAGTTGTTAATACATAATTAATTTTTATTTAATTAGTTTACAGAGTTACGCAGTCTGTAAAAACGCCATGAACATTCCCTGGCAAATTTGGATAACAAAAAACATTTGGATTTCGTAGATTTACACAAGCAAAAGAGAAACTAAATAATATGGTGCTCCATCCGGATCTGCATATGCATGCCCTTCAACGTATTTCAGGCTAAATTTCTTACGAACCCTGAAGTCACAAAAACCTTCGCAAAAAACACTACAGGTCAGCAATATTTATACATACATACATATAATTATAGTTTCATAAAGTTAAAGAATAAATTGAAATAAAATGAGAGAGACAGGACAGGCAAACAGTATCGGAGCTCCCTTCAATCCAAGAAAGGAGAGGAGAAGGAATTCACATCTCCTGGGTCATGCAAACCCTTAAACTGCGCAGTTTCCTTACCGTGCGCACCCCAGAGGTATCCATGAACCAGCAGCAGTGTAAGACCCTCTCTCCCTCCTGCTTTTGAATCAAAGGGAGCTCCCATTTACTCACTTCTACAGATCTACAAACTAAAAGACAAACCCTAGTCGTGAAGAGAAACCCTAGTTCTTTTTTTGAAGAGGGTGAAGGAGGATTGTGGTCTAAAGGGACTTTAAATAGAGATTTTGGGGGGGGGGGGGGGGGGCTCATGGGAGTAATGGGAAAGAAACCCTAGTTGGTGAGAGAGGACCACAGGATAGGATTGAGAAGTAAATATGGACATTAATGGGGGGTCTGAAGAAAATGGGAGAGTTAGATTTTCTATTTATTAATTTCTGACGAAAGTTGGATGCATTGGGTTGGTTTTGGAAACAGGGACTGTTAATGGCAGACAACGGCATCTTTCTACATTTCTTCTTTTGATAAAGGTAAGAAAAATCTGGCTCAGGATTCAATAGATAATTTAACTATTACCTATTTTCAAAGAGAAGGCCGATTCTAGCTTTAGAAATAGATCAGTGGCACACTGGCACTCGCAACGGCTAGATTTTGGTTTCTTTTTTCCAAAGATAAAGTAGTATTATTAGATATGAATTGAAATATTTACATCATAAATCAGAGTATTAAACAACTATTTCAGCTCAAATCATTCCTCCACATGACATAAGTTGCCACCAAATGTGCAGCCCCATTGCAGGCTCGAGGGGTAAAAAGAAATTCAATTGAACTCAATTGCTGCTTAATATGATGAATGTCCCATATAACACCTTCCATGACAGCCTCTGGTTGTAAAACACCATTTAGCATGTCCACCATTACCTTCGAATCAGTTTCTACTTGAACTATCCCAAAGCCTCTCTCCACATAAGCCAACAAAGCCGCCCTCATCGCTTCCACTTCGGCCATCAAACTAGATACACATAAGATATTCCCTACCCCTCCAGCTCCTTTAAAAATGCCTGCAAAATCTCTAGCAACCCACCCAAATCCACCCCTTTCCGTTTGCTTATACCAAGCCCCATCACAGTTGACTTTAATTGTTTGAAATGGAGGCTTTGTCCACCCTCCCTGAACCTCCCCTCCTACCTGGATATGTCGGCATGCCTGCTGCAATTTCTCCCCTCCACACTCCTCGAGCTCACTCCACATGTCCAATTTTGGGCTGTTGGATTTCAATTGTTTTTTGAAATCCAACAGTCCAGATTAATTAACTTAATAAAAATTCTTAAAAATTGTTTTAAAATACAGAAAAAATAAAATGAAAATTTATTAAATTGGGTACTTTATTTAAACTGGTTAAAATTCTACTTTAAAATCTATCCACAAAAATTGTACTTTCGAATAATGACACGTGGCGTGACAAGATTGGTGAAAAATCCTATCCGAAATTAAAAATAAATTATTTTTTATTATCTATAAAAAAAATTAATAATATTTTAATACAAATTGACTATATTCTTGCCTAGCTCATTTTTTACGAGTAGAGATGCACTTGATCAATTACCATTTATTTTGGTAGATTAAATGGACTTTGGGCCAACTCATTTTTTAGAAGTGGAGTTGCTCTAAATGACTAGGCTCTTGCCCAACTCATTTTTTATTAACCCATTTTTTAGAGGTGGAGGTGCTCTAAATGGGTTAAATGGACTTTGGGCAGCTCATTTTTTAAGGATTGGTTAATGTGAATATGAGTAAATGGGTTAATAAAGAAAAAGAATTAACGGAATCATAAATTGGGGGTTTGTTTAGGTATAGATGTTAATTATATGTTACGAGTTACTTAATTGATGTATAAAACTTTATAATTTAAGGCTGCACCGTAAAGATGGTGGTGATATATAAAAGCATCTGTACGTTTTGTAAGATTCTCCATTCAAAGAGTAAATGTGCGAAGCCAACCATCAGACCAAAAAAAGAATTGCGTTTAGCTACGAGCTACATATGAGTTCATGCTCACCGTTTGATTGGTTGGTAGATTTTTCTGCAATCCAAGGAAAATACATGCATCCACAGTATCATAACTCTATCTAAGCTTTAAAAAAAAAAATTGTGTATGACTCAGTTTGTGACGGTTCACTTTTTTCCTTTTCTCCTCCTTTTTTTTCCTTCCCAAATTTTCTTTGTCAGTATTCTTCCCCCGCCCCCCGTGTGACTTTCCTCTGTTCATAAGAATATATGGGAAGAAAACATGTCATTTTCTTCCCCACTCTGTGTCATTGAAATTTGAGCAAGTATCGTTGAAAGTTTGTTAGACATCTATTTGCATTTGACAGCTAGGTTACCATCTTCAACCTTATGGGAGGCCATGGTAACCTCATTCAAACCATTTCATAATAAAACAAAAATGTTACGGTAGCTTTATATTTTCAGAAAAGTATATGTCTACCAAATATAATTAAGAACTATAGATAATACTATTTGAAAATTAAACTTTGATCAAAACTAAACTTGTTGTCAACACCTAGATTACATAAATAAGAAAAAAAAAAATCTCACACATCGTTCCTTCAATTCATCCACCTTCAATCTATGAGCTCTATGTTTTCTGTATCTAGGTATTTTTCTTTAAGCATGCTTGAAGTTAAAAAGTTTTTTTGGATAATTCTCACTTTACTACCCTTAAGTATCGTGAAATTTTAACTTTTATACTTAATTTTTTTTTTTCGTCCCACTTTAATCTAAAGTTTGAATTTTGTGACACTTTCATACTTTTGTTAACTTTTTCATTAGGAATCTGTTAAAGTGTGACGTGACAACCCATGCCGTTAAGCCAAAAATAAAAAATAAAACTTGCCCGTCACTCCCAACCGCGGTCGACTGAAGAAGAAACCGCCATTAATAATTCAACGACTATGGCTTTGTGTGTAGTTCGGTTTTGCATGATCCTTCAGTACCTTTTACTGTTTCTTCCAGTTTGGTTCTCATTGTACTGGATTGCTTTTTCTTCCTCAACAATATAATATCTTGATCCGCTATACCGAAAAGAAAAGAAAAGAAAAAAGTGTTTTGATTTTTAGGAAAACTAATGAAAATGATTTGAAAACTTTGAGTTTTAACGATAAGAATAAACTAAAGGGTAAAATGAATAGTACGAGGATTGACTTTTTAGTGTAAAAATATGGTTTTTCATTAAAATGAACAGTATCGGGAGTTTTTCGTTAAAGTTCTCTTTTTTTACTGTAGGTGCATTGATCTAGCTAACTATACTACGTATTGTCTCAGATGTATCTCTTTTGTCCATAATTAACCTTTTTAAAAATTTTGCTTCTCAAACTTTTAGGTCATTTTTTACACAGTAGTGTATTTGGCATCTTGATCATCACGTTATTTTTCATTTAAAGGAAAACTTGCAGTCCACTACTGTACTTTGTAAACTGCATGCAGCTTGCTTTTCAATTTTCCCGAATAATTGGAGTACTAGTAGATCGATGTATAATTACAAATGAAGAATTTGAATAGTAGGGAATAATTCAGTGTCACTCGAAGGAAAACTTGTACATTCAAATTGTACATAAAATGGGACCATACATACATACATACATACATACATATATATATACACACACACACACACACACATATATATATATGCCTTATTATATTTAAGGATGATTTTATCTAGTTTTTCTATTTGTCCAATAATAACCGTCCTAGCTTAAGTATGGGGCAAGAATCAAATGCTTTCACTTTGTCCTCCGGGATTCACCACGGCTAGGTTTGAGAGTCGTGTGATGGCGGTGACTATCCAGCACGGTTCGGGGAGTACTTTGTTGATGTTGGTGAATGGAAGCTCCCGCTATCAGAGCAACTCAAGCGTGAGGAAGGCCCAACTTCCTATTCAATCTCCTCAAATGAACAGTAACTGCCTTTAATGAACAGTATTTATCTTTTGCATCTCCACCCTTAAACTGAATAGCCATGACAATAAACAATAAAATATTAGCATTTTTTATTTTATAAAAAATAAAAAATAATTTTATTTGTAATTTCGGATAGGATTTTTAATCGGTCTCGTTGTACCACGTGTCATTAAATAAGAAATTACAACCCAAGTATTTGAGAAAATATAAAATTGTGGTGTAAGTTGGAAGATAATGATAACATATTTATAGAAAAATTAAATCAATTTTTTTTTAATTTTTTAATTTTTATTAATTTAGGATGAAAAATGGCAGGCCATGTATAACAATTCCATAATCACATCTGCAGGGTCACGAGAGTATTCAAGTCTCAATGCCTTAAATCGCAACTTTCTGTAATCTAATTGACCAAGCAACTAAGCAATAATGTTAATTAAAAAAAAAAAAAAAAAAAACAGGCCAGTTACATCAATACATATAGAAAACAAAGGATAATCCAAACTAACCAATTCTATGTTCATCGATCTATACATAATTAAGCACATTGTCATGCAAATACAAAATGGGGCATCGATTTCACCAGATATATAAATAGAGAGAAATTAGGTTGGACCACCATCGTGATTTTTCATGAGTCTGAGGAGGAGAGGAACAGAAGAGGCAGACTAGCTCTTACTGCAAGTGCAAGTCTAGTGCTAAAAATATTTGAAGTCTAACCATCACCAACATGCTTAGAGAAAGGAGGGAGAATAAAAGACGCAAGCACGCACAAACTTAGAAATAAGAAAGAACGAAAAATTTTAGGAAGACCATTAGGAGCTCCCTTCACTCCAATACCAAAAAGTTCAAGGTAGTCTCGTCTCCTATCTCATGCAAACCCTTAGTATGCGCACACTCAACATTATCGTGCGCATCCAGGGGTATTCATGAACTAGCAGTCGTGGTCTACCATCACCTCCTTTCAGAGTTGAAGTGGAGGGAGCTCCATTTGGGCCCCACCCAAAACCCAAAACCCTAATGCCCTAGCTAGCTACTACACATATGCATATAAATATATATCACTACTCTTCTTAGGAAACATATGTAGGAAGTGATGATATTTGGCTGTGAGAATGGGAAGCCTCAAGGGGTGTTTATATAGACCAGGAAATTGGCTTTGGGTGAAGTTAATTAAGGCCATTGATCTTCCAAGATTTAATATTTAATGAAAGAATCTGATAATGGGATTTTCTTGTCCAAGAATTGGTGAAACGTTGCAATAGTAAAGAGAGAATCACTTACTCTTGATTGAGAGCATCTTTTTTGCTTAACTTTTTAAACGGGTTATTATTGGTGATGATGATATATATATAATCATATATTAGCTAAGTGCGTGTGTATCTTTAAATCAAGGGGTCTACAATTCGTAGGTCCCATACAAGAACGTTGGTTCGAAGTGTCCCAATTGTCAATTGTGTGCATCATCAAAGAAAAGGAAAAAAGTTTGCTCGTGTGGCGTGGATTATCATCTGGTGGTAATGGTATGTTGAATATTTAATTAAACATTGGTGTCACCTTAATTAGGATAATTTTTGGGCGGTGCCTGTTTCCACGTATAGGGGTCCAGAAAATTTTGAAAAATATGATTAAGTACAATTGAGTGCGATACTATGAAGAAAAGGAGAGTGAATTTTGATACAAAAATCAGACAAGTACAGATTCCAATAGAATCTATGAAGAGGTTAAATTTGACTATAGGATGGAATTAGGAGACTAGGAGTGGATGTAACGTTTGAATTATGAAGAGATTACATATCTTTACAGCTATGATCCAACACGCCTCATCTCTACTAATTAATGAAATCCTCTTTGTCAACTAAAAAATTGTGAAAAGATAAATTAGTCTTCTATCACAAAAAAAATAATGATGGGCAATAATGTAATTTCACAGGTCCAAATTTTACTGTTTTTTATTAAAGCCTCACCTACAAGTGATGTTAAAATATCTCCAATATTAAAAAAAAAAAATAACCAAAAACAAAAACCTCTCATTCCCCCCACGTTCTCTCTCTCTCCCTCTCTCCTTCTCATTTTCGAAAAAAATGTATTCATACACACAAAGTGTGTAGACTCTTAACAGAGAAGATCAGACTCTCAAAGAAGACGAAGAAGCCATACAAAGACTGAAGAAGAAAACTTAGAGATAAAGCTAGAGAGAATATGAAAGATTTTGTATTGATAGAATCATAGTTTTTCTTACAATCATTTAGCTACAAACAGCCTTTTATATTCCTATCAGTAGCCTAACTACCTTGCTTACTGTGTAAGCTACACATAACCATCCTAACAACCTTTTAACAGAAATATTGATGACATGGCATCAGTCAACATAACAGAAATACTGATGACATGGCATGTCATCAGTCAACATCCCCCCTCAATCTCAACGAGGGAAACCAAGTTTGAGATTGAAACAATGACGAATGAATGGAGGACTATATAGTGCTTTAGTAAGAATATCAGCAGTTTGTTCATCAGTAGGTAGATACTCAACCAACAGATCACCATTATGCACCCTTTCACGGACAAAATGATAATCCGTATCAAGGTGTTTGATTCTCGAATGATACACCGGATTAGCACTGAGGGCTATGGCAGATTTATTATCACAGAATATAGTTGGTTGAATCGGTAATGCAACTCCCAAATCTTTCAAAATTAGCCGAATCCATGCCACATCCGCTGCAGTATGAGCAAGTGCCTTGTATTCCGCCTCTGTAGAACTTCGAGAGACAGAGGCTTGCTTCTTTGATTGCCAAGAGATGGGATTCCTGTTGGAAATGTGCCCTAAAGCCAATCATATGATGATACTTTACGGACATTTCACATGTTAAACTAATCTAGTTTACATATAAAAGGCAAACATTATTGTTTGAGGCGTCTCATATAAATGTTATATGCTTAAACGATAAAGTCCAAGGAATATGTGATTGGGAGAATGCAATCTAATGAAGTTAGATTAATGAGACCATTCTTTCGTAGACACATCCTAAACATTCCTGATCATAGGATTGCCAATTGGGCATTGACAGTCCGTTAAGATCAGTACGTACTATGTCTTCTATCAGGGAGAGTGACTAGTCTCGAGTCATTGGTGTGTGTGACATCAAGACAAGTACGCAGGTGCTCAATAGAGAATGAGTTCACTGAACACGATCAACGAGGAGTTCTCATACTCATGTCACATGAGAACTCATGTTTGGGATAATGCAAATTAGTCCTTTGACCTGAGGCATCACCGTTGTTGTCTTGTGGTTAAGTCCTTGATCTTTGATTATGCCAAAGTCACCCCATCGGGGTGTCCACGACATCATTGGGGTTAAGCCACTTAGTCATGGAGACAAGTGAATGCGCAACAAGGGATCTCTAACCTTCAATTGGCTTGAGGGAGAATACTCTATGATATGATTAAAATCTCTGGCCAGAGTATGAATGAGATTGGGGAATGCGTTCCAAATCACATTCAAGGTAATCATAAAATGCAAATGAATCACATTGGATAGTAGACATGAATAAATAAACTATCAAACCAAACAATGTGGTCAAGAGTATTAGATTAGAGAAAGACCGTATTGCATTTGTAATCCTAAACTGAATAGGTTCTCTACCTCTTCTGATTAGCTTGGGTAGCCATGATATGTTGCTAGGTGTCACTCATGGTTTGTGGAAGCCCTAAACGTGTGTAATCACTAAAGGGAGAATTGAAAGTAAGTTTCAATTCACAATCGATGTAAAATGGTTTTAATCGCCCACTGCCTCGCTAAAAGGAACCTAATGTATCGTACACCAAATAAGGTGGAGATTGAAGAAACAAAGGAGATGAATTAAATGGTTTAATTATTTATGGCAATGATTAATTAATACGTTAATTAATCAAACGAATAAGTTCGTTAAAAGACCTCGGGATAGTTTTGGACCTTAAGGCCCAATGGGCTTCGAACGTCAAAGCCCATTGACTTAAGTTGTATGACAACTTAATGAATAAAGATTCACAAAGGCCCAAAAGCCCATATCCATTTAGTGTTGAATTAGGGTTTTTGGTTCTTTAGGTCATTTAAAGAAGTGACTATATAAAGAACTTTATAACCTAAAATTCATAAGTTGTTGATTTTAGAGAAAATTGGTGAGAACACAAAGCTTCCATTTCTCTCTAAGAGGCCAACCACCTTGGGGGATATTGTCTAGCAATTCTATTTCCTCAAGGTCACTCATTTCCTCTCCAATCCAACCTTGGTGTAGAATCTTTAGAGGTTCTCAATTTTGGGAACTTGGAGAACCTATTCTTCTAACCAAATCCATGGAGCTAAGAAGCAAGGAATGAAGGCCCTATCTCTTGGGTGATTATCCTTTGCATATGCAAAGAGGAATCTACAAAGGTAAATATTTCTCAACTAACAAATTGTTGTTTTTAAGTTGAGTCAAGGTTCACCAATCTACTAGGCTTTGAATTTCATGGTAGATGTTTTGTTTTTGAATGCATGAAAGCATGATTCCGCCTTTAATTGTTAATTGCATGCTATATGATGTTATTCAAATGAACATGTTTTTTTTTCACAAAATTTCCTTTAATTCCCACCAAGATAAACCACATAACCAGTCACAGATCGTCTGGTGTTCAAATCAGCAGCCCAATCAGCATCAGAAAATGCTGTCAAATGGATGGCAGTATCAGCTGCATATGTAATTCCACATTCTGCAGTGCCTTGAAGATATCGAATAATTCGTTTGACAGACGTGAGATGGACATCTGTCAGAGCAGTCATAAATTGACACACTGAATTCACAGCATAAGCTATATCAGGACGTGTAAATGTGAGATATTGTAGGGAACCAACCAAACTTCTGTACAATGTAGGGTCCTGCAATGGTACGCCCTCATTCAATAGCATTTGATTGTGGGGTTTGCATGGTGTATTTGCAGGTTTACAAGACTCCATTCCAGCTTTATGAAGAAGATCTTTAACATACTTTGATTGATGCACAAATATATCTCCATTCTCCCTGTAGTGAATCTGAAGTCCCAAGAAGTAAGTAAGTTTGCCCATATCCTTTAGGTCAAAAACACCTGCCAACTCATCAATAACCTGATGAACTTTGCTAGCATCTGATCCTGTTAAAATGATGTCATCCACATATAGTAAAAGAACCACCACATCCTTGTCATCATTCTTCACAAATAAACTAGTATCCGATGAAGATGCTACAAATCCCAAAGCTGGTAAATAGGTCGTGAACTTTGAATTCCATGCCCGAGGGGCTTGTTTCAATCCATACAAGGATTTAATCAACTTGCAGACATAATGGGGTTTAGTTTGATCAACAAACCCTTGAGGCTGTTTCATATACACCTCTTCCTGTAAGTTACCATGCAGAAATGCATTTTTGATATCTAACTGCCTTAATTCCCATTTATTGATAGCTGCCAAGGATAAAATTAGTCTTACAGTAGTGTGTCGTACTACTGGACTGAAAGTTTCTGAGTAGTCAATACCTTGTTCTTGGGAAAAACCTTGAGCCACAAGTCTAGCTTTATACCTCGATACACTTCCATCAGGATTCTTCTTGACTTTATAGACCCACTTACTGCCAATAATGGTTCTGTTTGGTGGAGAAGGAACCAACTGCCAAGTTCCTTGAGTCTTGAGTGCATTAAACTCTTCTTGCATTGCACTTTGCCAATGTGGGCTTGTATAAGCTTTTCGGAATGTAGATGGTTCCTCCAAATCTGTTATTGCAGCAATATATGAAAAGCCTCCAGTAAAGTCACATTCATTATCCATATGTAAAGTTTGTAATTCTGGAAGTAGTCCAATATACCCTGTGTAAGATCTTCTCGAAATAGCACCTGACTTCAATCGGGTGACCATATTGTGAACTGATTCGTCATTAGGTTCAACCACAGGAGAAGCAATTGGGAGTATTACCTCTAACTGAGAAGAACTATGAACATGCAACACTGGTATTGTACTTGGAGTTGATGTTGAGAGAGTAGGAGAGCTATGAGTATGAGTATTGAGACTCTGGGAATTTGAATTTGATGAGCCTGGAACCTGTAGGCTATCCAGTGATTGATCTGCCACCATATCTGGATTTGCATATGACTCAGCATGGATTGAAGATGCTGTGGGAGCAGGAGCAGAACATGGTATTTGAACAATGATTGGAGACATTGTTGAACTATGAACCTTATTGAGCTTCCCAAAAGGCAATTGTAGTCTTGTCTTAAATGGAAATGTAACCTCATCATGCACCACATGTCTTGACAATACCAGTTTATTGTTACTCAAATCATAACAGACTACTCCTTTATATCCAGCCACAAAACCAAGAAAAACACATTGCTTAGATCTAGGTTGCAACTTATGTTTAGTATACGGCCTTAAGAATGGATAAACTGCAGATCCAAATATCTTCAGTGTATGCAACACAGGGTCTTGTTTAAACAGGAGCTGATATGGAGACTTCATCCCCAACACTTTACACGGCATTCTATTAATCAGAAATGCAGCATGATTACATGCATAATTCCAGAACTGTAATGGAACTTCAGCCTCAGTTAAAAGTGTGATTGCAGTCTCTACGATGTGCCGATGTTTCCTCTCAGCAAGACCATTCTGCTGAGGTGTGTAAGGACATGATATGGAATGTACAGTTCCTTTGAGTGCCAAAAATGACTGAAATCTGTTACTCATATATTCTGAACCACCATCTGTCTGTAAGCACTTAATTACAGAATTGAACTGAGTTGTAACAAATGCAAAAAACTTGACAAATACTTGGAAAATATCTGATTTATTGATAATAGGGAAGATCCATACAAATCTTGAGAACTCATCCACAAAACTGACATAGTATCTAAACCCTTCTAGAGACTTAACTGGAGCAGGCCCCCAAATATCAGAATGTACTTTTTCAAACATAAAACTAGCCCTAGTTTCTTTGACAGGAAAGGGTTGTCTACACATTTTTCCAGAAAAACATGAGGAACAAACAGAAGGTGTGGAATCTGCACCAATAGTTTGTCCAACATTTCTAAGCATAACAGCAAGCACTTCTTCAGATGGGTGCCCAAGTCTCTTATGCCAAACCGAAGTCTTTACAGCTTTCCCAAGTAATGCAACAGCTTTATTTTGAGCAGCAACTAATCTTCTTGAAAACACAGCCACAGGAACCTCATATAGCTGTCCCCTACTCTTGCCGTGGTACAATATCATTCATGTTGCCTTGTCCTGTATAAAAAATATACTCTCATCACATATGAACCAGCAATGATTATCTTCACACAATTTCTTAACAGATAAAAGATTAACAGTAATGGTTGGAACATGTAAGACATTCTTGAGAAACAATAAATGTTGTGGAGTTGAAATTGTTGTAGAACCAATATGATTAACAGTCAAACCTTCCCCATTTCCAATAGTGATTTTCTCATCACCATTGTACTGTACCGGTTGATTTAGATTCCCAAGATTAGATGTCATATGGTGTGAAGCACCAGTGTCCAACACCCATGTATCAGCAGCAGAAAAATGTTGAACATTCTGACCATACTCTGCAGCAGTCATGTTCGATGGAGCTTGAGCAGAAAAGGCAGTAAGAGAATGAGATGGAGGTGCCCCCTGATATGAATAGTTATTCCTGTGTCTACAGTCCAGAGCATTATGACCTTTCTTTCCACAAATTTGACATATTATAACCTGATAACCATCACTCCTATTCGAACAGTTAGCAGCAGTATGACCTCTGCGAGAACAAATCTGACATTCAACTATAGGACCTGTTTTGAAGGTAGTATTGCCACTCCAAGATGACCTATTCCCAGTAGAAGACCCATTATAGTTGTTTCCCTATCTCTGTTTATTCCCATTGTAATAAGGCCTTGAATTATTGAATGACCCATAACCATTTCTGTTGAAGTTCTGAGAAGAATTAGACCCCTGAGAAGGATTAGACCCATAACCATTTCGGTTTTGAAACCTGTTGTTCCCTTTATAGCCTTGAGTATCACCAGTTCGTGACCCAGCATTTGAACTATCTCCTTGTGAATACCCGGAATTCTGATTAACACCTTTGACCCTATCTCCTTGAACATACATTGCAGCCATGCCACTGGCCAGTGTAGTGACCCTTGCTTCCATAGCAGATTCAACACCAATCAATTGCGCTCTGAAATCTTTCAGCGGAATAGAAGTCTCCCTTGCTAAAACTACAGCCTTTACAATATCAAACTCCGGTGGTAATCCAGATAAAGCAGTAATAACAACATCATTATCAGTAATCCGCTCCCCTGCAGACACAAGCTGATCACGAATAGCTTTCAACCGAAGCAAGTACTTGTCAATAGAATCACTGCCTTTTTGAATTGTATGAAACTCAATTTTGAGTTGATTAATCCTAGCCCTTGACACAGACGCATAGCGGTCTTGTAAATTTATCCAAGCTTCATTAGACGTTTTACATCCTATCACATATTCCATAGCATCATCTGATAGAGTAGCAATTAACAAACTCAATAAAGCCATATCTTTCTGAACCCAAGATCTATAAGCTTCTGTAATTTCTGTAGTCACTCCATGCTCAGTGTCAATTACAAATTTTGGTGGACAAGGAGACTCACCAGTAAAGAACTCAAAAAGATCATACCCTCGTAAAACCGACTGAAACTGATAATTCCACTTAACAAAGTTGTCATCTTGCAACTTCACAGTTAACATACCAAGTAAACTTTCAATACGTACTGATTTATCAGTCATCTTTATCACGTATTACTGACAAGCAATCAATCGCAATCACAAATCTGTTTAACTCCAAACTTGAACAATTATCAATTCTTCAAGATATTCACACTACTTCTTGGCATCGGCCTTCTATATGTATATACTTCAAAAGCTAAAAATTTTAGCAATTTTCACAAATGATCAACTTCAACCAAATCACACCCACAAATATAATTCTTTTATCTTCAACAAATCTTGGCATCGGCCTTAATCGAATCCAAAAAATTACCCATATATGAAAAACCACAAGAAATATCCCAATTCGCCATATATCTTCACTGAAGCAAAAACTCAAACAGTTGATGTGCACAAGAAGAAAGAAAGAAACCAACACCTGATTGAAAGATCCTCGACCCAAAAACTCCAACCAAGAACTCCAACGACGCCTTCAACCAAGCCTGCAACGATCGACTCCAAACAATTACTCAGCGGAAGACCCCAAAAAAAAATCAACCATGCTCGATACCATCTTAACAGAGAAGATCAGACTCTCAAAGAAGACGAAGAAGCCATACAAAGACTGAAGAAGAAAACTTAGAGATAAAGCTAGAGAGAATATGAAAGATTTTGTATTGATAGAATCATAGTTTTTCTTACAATCATTTAGCTACAAACAGCCTTTTATATTCCTATCAGTAGCCTAACTACCTTGCTTACTGTGTAAGCTACACATAACCATCCTAACAACCTTTTAACAGAAATATTGATGACATGGCATCAGTCAACATAACAGAAATACTGATGACATGGCATGTCATCAGTCAACATAGACAAATGCTAGTAATTATTAAACGTTTGTAAAATGTTGCTTTTATTGAATTATCAGAGAGACGGGTCAAATGTTCACTTTTAATAATACTGATAATGTCCTCAATTTGATAATTACTGCCTGACAATTCGTCAAGTGTGGAGTTTTATCACAAAATGCCTCGGTAATTATTAAACGTTTGTAACACTAAGTTGTAGAGTCGTTCCAATACAAACAGGCGCCAAAAGCAAAAATGTAATGAGACTTTGCTAAATTAGTGCATTCAAAACCACAACAAGTGGCTCAGTGGTAAGTGCACTGGACTAGGCTCCCCAAAAAAAAATGTGGGAGGTTCCAGGTTCGATACTCCGAGTTGGTGAGTCTACTTGACCCTGGCCACGGGTAGGGTGAAATTCCTCGTAGCCTCTATGAGCTTAGAAGAGGTAGATAACCGTGACTTACCACCAATTGTCCCCTTTTTTTAGAAATTTTTTTTTGTACTTTCATATAATTTCTTTTGTAAACTAGTGAATTTTGGTACAAAAATAAGAAATATAGACATTTAGAAGCAAGAGACATGTAAGATAGTTGATTATAAGCATTTCACTCTCCCCTCTCTTGATATGATTTGTATAAAAAAAACAGAAAATTGAGAACGGTGAGGTTATTGACAAATACGCATGGTCTTTTTATTTTCTTTTAATTTCTTTTTCCAATAACAATCTAATTCATAAACTTACTATAAGGAATATGATCATCATTTTGTTTAATACAAGCCTCTGAAATACTTCGAGAATAGAGAGAAAGTTTGAAATTGAGGCGCAACAGGACAATTAATCCGCCAAAAAAAGCAATATCTATGAAGAAAATCCTATCGAGACAAATTATTTTTCACCAAATTTTATTCACTAGCAATGGAAATTTAATTGAATCATTTTTCTCTCTTTTTTCAAACAAACGATATGAAATTTATGAAGATCCGTCCAACCACTAAACTGCCGTATTATCTCAACATGAAATGACAATTTTACTTTAAACAAAAAGTAGAATTTGTTGTACCCAACCGTTCTCATAACTATGTTTGGATGAGGGTTTTCCAAGTTTCAAGAGATTGATATCAAGATATTATGGAATGGCTACAAAATGTGACACACCCCGACCGAAATCGAGACGTGTTGGCCGTCACGTGAGCGTGACGTAGCCTTGTGAGCAAAGCGGAAGCGATAAAGAGTAAGGAAATACGAACAATTTAAAACTAAGCAACTAGCAATCCCAGTTAAGAAATGATGCTAGTGAGAGTCCAAGTGTATAAATACACTTTCAGAGCAATAAGAAAGTCTAGTTGCAGTCAAGTAGGACAATTGCTAAGATACAACACCCGAAGGTGAATCCTACTTTTCGGATTCTGTCAGAACACCGTTGGATTCCTCGTAGCCACCAAATTCTGCTACCTAAAACCTGGAAGGGCGAAAAACAAAGTTGAGTGGGTCAGTAAAACACATTTACACGAAAACCTTATTTTCCTTTGAATATACTAACCCCTCGCCGTAAAACAAGTATATAGATACTTTCCCAGAAAATAGAATACATAAATATGTATATATCTCAAATCATGCTCAATAAATCAAGATTCATATTTGTATAAATATATGCCATGCGTATGCCATGTGTATGCCATGCCTAATAACATAAAAATACCAAAAGTAAGCCAGGTGATGCAATTCACAATAACCATCTACTAGCCGAAGTCACCTGACGTGATCTATACGGCGGAATCTAGAGCTCATCTCAATCACAACATCAATCTCATATCTCATCATATATATCATCATGTATATATATCACATATATCACATATCTCATCATATATATCATCATGTATATATATCACATATCTCATCATATCTCATCATATATATACAAATCTGCACACGAGTCGGAACCACCTCACGTGGTCTGATCGACAAGGCTGGGTGTAAAATAATAGTACGCTCTAGTGCTACGATCACGTGAAAACTGTGCGATAAATCGTGGGTCACCTACGAGTCGGAACCACCTATAGTGGTCTATTTGACAGGACTGTGCACCTAACTTGGATCCAAGATGAGCGTGTGGTGCGGGAGGTGAACATCACGTGAAGGACTATGCCCCTAACTCTGGGCGAGAGCACTAACACCGGGGTGCAGATTATGAGCATAATGTACATCTCAACATCATCATCATCATATCTCATAACCATTATCAGCATAATGTACTCACCTGTAGCTTACCTGGGCCTCCACAACACCATGCAACAATATGCATAATTAAGATAATGCATATACTAAAATATAATGCATATATGACATGGCATTTAAATCACATTTCTTTTAAATACGTTTTCTGGGAAAAACGTCAAGTAGATATATATATATACTGAAAATAACTGCCCACTCATAGATATGTAGCTGGGTCGTAACCCCCGTGCCTAGCATGGCTGCGCTCGTCCTCCGGATAGGTCTCGCCTATAGGAGAAATACTGAAATTGGGTATATGAATATACCACAGTGACCTACACAATCTCAGGATCGTCCCCATATTTTTAAAATAATTTTCTGACCCCGCACGCGCCGGCTTAGGCACGGCAATACGCACAGCCACGCGCAAGGAATCCTGATGGATTCTACAAACGGCGTCAGGAATATTCCTCGGAATATTCTATTATGTCCTAACAGAAACCGTCAACTTAAACTGACGACTTTGGAATATTCCGTCAGACTTGACGGAATATTTCGTCGTCTTCTTCCTCAAAACTCCGGCGACCGTCGCCGGCGCCGGAAACAGGGAAAAATTCTAAACCTTATAACTCGGCCATTTCTCAACTAAAATGCACGAAACTTGAACCAATTCAAAGCTTATAACATGAGGATCAAGTTTATACCAATTTTGAGTCCCAAAGATCGCTGGATCTCGCCGGAGAACTCTCAAAAGTCCGGCCACCTCTGCAACTCCTCTGTTCTACGATTTCCGACGTCTAAATCCTTCAAACGAACGTCTCCGAGCCTTGTATGGACCTCCTAAAGCTTCCTAGAAGCTTGAAAACTCCTATAAATTACGCGTTAGAAAGTGCATGAACAGTGCATATCTCGGAGGTTAAGGTTTCTACGTAAAATCATAGGTTTCCTTACCTGAAACTGGTACCAAACGATTCGTATGAACTTCACGAACACAATGGTGACAATTACACCCTCGATCTGTAAGGTTTTGGGGTGAGTTGAAGCTTGTCCGTACGAAATAGGGAAGGGAGAGAGAGAGAGCCTGAGAGATAGAAAGAGTACGGGAGGGTGAGAGAGAGAAAGTGGTACTTTTGTGTGTGTGTGGTTTACAAACAACCAACCAATCACCACTAATTTCCTTTAGTCCCAATTGGTCCCAAAAACTTAAGAATTTAACATATTAGTCCACTTCCAATAGCATGTCACACACAACACATCTCAACGCCCAAGGGCATTTTAGTCTTTTCACATCAACGATAATTGTTTCTCGGGACGGGCTGTCACAAAATGTAACATATAAGAGATTAGAAAAATCATACATGAGCAATACACATGCATATATAAGAGGCATTCGCTAATCCATACTTAGAATGTGTCATCTACAAATCCCTCTCACATTTTATGATCCATTACTTTATAACTTTGCATCAATCCATAAGAACGTGAAAAACTCTAGCTCAAACATAACCTTATATCACTACTACAATATTAGGTGGCGGATGATGGTGGCGGATATTATAAAAATCTTGTCGGATAAATTATATCCGACACATCATTTAATTAGTGGCGGATATTAGAAAAATCATGTCGGCTATATCCAACATAAAGTCCTTGCGGATATTTAGTGGCGAATATCAAAAAAATCATGTCGGTTATAACGGCAGTATTTTTTAATCTTTTTTTTAAAATATTTTTGACAGATTCTGGCGGTTTTTAAGTTAATGGTGGCGGTTATAACCGACAGAAATTGACTATTTTATTGTTTTACTTTCTGGCGGTTATTATTTTAGTATTCTGGCAGTTATAACCCACAGAAATGAAAATTTTATTATTTTAAAATGTTATATTGATTAAAAATAAATAAACACATATTTTAAATATTTTTTCTCACTCATGACCCTAAAGTCTAATGAACCAAATTCCCACGATCCATAAATTTTCTGAGAGAATAATAACAACAGACTACAATTTGAAGCGTTATCATTTTTATAATAAGTATTATGTTCCCTCACAGGCAAGCAACAAGATACAAATAAATTCAAATAATTTTTTTTCAATGCATCACAAAGCACATTGTCTGGCACATAAACACACATGAACATCTGTTGTACTCTATCATGTCTAATTTTATTATTTTAAAATGTTATATTGATTAAAAATAAATAAATAAACATATGTTTTAAATTTTTTGTTTTACTCATGGCCCAGTCAGATATAACCGACACGAACAAAGCAAAATTTTGGATGGCCGCCAAAATAATCTCTGAATGTTTTTTTTTTTTTTTTTTTGCGATTTTTTACACATGCTATCTTGGAGTATATACAAACATGTTTGACGGTTTGATCGTTGAAACTAGTTTCGTAGAATGCATATCCTATCAAATTGATAGATTTAACAAACACTTAAGAGTTAATGTTATACTTCCATTAAGTATAAAATAAGAATTATCCACTAGTGTAAATATTTTAAATTGAAGATCGAATTCATTCATTGCATTCTTATATGATCGAGGAGTGTAACTTCAAACAAGTTTGAAGGCATAACCGTCGAAATTTTTTGTTTTGTTACCTAATCTCTGAATGTTTGTTTTTGTGATTTTTTACATATGTGATCTTGGAGTGTGTACAAACAAGTTTGACGGTTAAATCATTGAAAAACGTTTCGTAGAATGTGTATCGCGTCAAAACGGTAGATTAAATAAAGGGTTTTTTTATTAGCACCCCACTAATCGTTGAATACACCCCACTTAATATTTATTGTTAAATAATTTATATAAAATGACTATTTAAACCTTAAAAAGTAAAGAAAAACAATTATTTTCTTCCTACTACTCAAATCATTTAAAAAATCCTAACCACCCGTAAATTATATATAATTTTATATACACCTGCACTCACAATATCTTGCGATTATGTTTATATATATATATATATATATATATATATATATATATATATAATGTTAAAGATTCTGCAACATAAGTGTCACATCCCGGCCCGGGGCGGACCACTTCCCGGGCCCGCTCCACCACCGTAGCATGATATTGTCCGCTTTGGGCTTACCATTCCCTCACGGTTTTGTTTTTGGGAACTCACGAGCAACTTCCCAATGGGTCACCCATCCTGGGAGTGCTCTGGCCTCCTACTCGCTTAACTTCGGAGTTCCTACGGAACCCGAAGCCAGTGAGCTCCCAAAAGGCCTCGTTCTAGGTAGGGATGAGAATATACATTTAAGGATCACTCCCCTGGGCGATGTGGGATGTTACAATAAGAGATGAAGTACTCTGAAATATTCATATCTTCTTTGAGATAGTGTAGTATTGTTTTTTTCTTTTGCTAAAAATTTTTAGGTATGTTTGTTGTTTATTTTTTAGGATGGTTTGTGGTGCAATTTTGCAGAACTGAGAATTTGCACGGACACAACAATAGCACAATCAACTAGTCCTTTCATGATTTTTTTTATTTCAGAAAAGCCAGCAAAGTAGCCATTTCTGAGTTTAAAATCAAATTCACATCTAAAGCCTAAATCCCCTAAATTGACAAAAACCTTGAAGCAGTAGAACCATGCGCACTATTTGTGTGCTAAAGGCAAAGGGTTTAAATTTATTTTTTGGACAAGATGAAGACTTAAGGTAGATTTTGGTGTAGGGTGTATGAAATGTGTGGGGTGTGAGGGTAGTTTTGGTTAGTAAGTGGGGTGTATTAAGATATTTTTAAGTTTAAAAAGTAAGTGTGGGGTGTTTTAAGTATGTGAGGTGTATTCAACAATATGTGGGGTGCTAATAAAACAACCCTTAAATAAATACTTAAGAGTTAATGTTATACTTCCATTAAGTATAAAATAAGATTTTGTGGTGTCCACTAGTGTAAATATTTTAAATTGAAGATGAAATTTATTCATTGCATTCTTATATGGTCGAGGAGTGTAGCTCCAAAAAATCATTAAAATCGAAGCTAAAATAACCGTTAAATTGTGATTTTTCGTTTATAACCGTCGAAAACTTTTGTTCCGTTACCTAATCTCTAAATGTTTGTCTTTTACGATTTTTTACGAATGCAATCTCGGAGTGTGTACAAATAATTTTGACGGTTGGATAGTTGAAAAAAGTTTCGTAGAATACATATCGTGTCAAAATGGTAGATTAAACAAACACTTAGAGTTAATATTATACTTCCATTAAGTATAAAATAAGAATTTGTGCTATCCACTAGTGTAAATATTTTAAATTGAAGATCGAATTCGTTCATTGCATTCTTATAGGGTCGAGGAGTGTAGTTGTAAAAAATCATCAAAATCGGAGTTAAAATAACTGTTAAATTGTGATTTTTCGTTTATAACCGTCGAAAACTTTTGTTCCGTTACCTAATCTCTGAATGTATTTTTTTTACGATTTTTTACATATGCGATCTTATAGTATCTACAAACAAGTTTAATGGTTAGATCATTGAAACAAATTCCATCACTTGGGTCAAAATCAAGATATAAAGATGGTGGGAAATGGAGGAAACCCGATGCAAAATTGGGAAATTTGGGTCTGCTCTTTGAATGCCTCAGAGAAATTTAGTTGAATTTATCTGTGAATTGTTGTTTTTTTATTCCTAATGTGCTATTGAAAGCTCTGGAGGCAGAGCACCCAATAATCGACTCCAATTTCCAGACCAACACAAAGTCATCTTCTCTGCAGGTTCTTCTCTACCAGGTCAGCATCTATGCATTACAATAATATACTAACTATATATGTATGTATACGTCTGAAAGTTTGTTTCTATATTTCGCTTCATCAGGTGCTTAGAGTTTTGAATTTCATGTTTTATTATTTGTACCACTTGGGTTCTTTGGTATCTGATTGGTTGATTATGTCTGTGAACTTTTTGGGTTTATTGGGTTTTTAGTTCTTGGTTGTTTCTTTTGAGCAAGATTTGAAGTTTTGTTTCTCTTCTAGCAATTAACGATGCTTGGTTATTTGATATTTGTAGAGAAGTGGGCTTAATTTGAAAAGAGTTTTATAGAAAGGAGAACGCGGAGTGCTGGGTGGCTGGAAGAGGCGGAAGAGCTCATTCCTAAGCAACCTAGCTGACCCCTTTTTGTTTAACTGGAAAATCACTGTTATGGTATAAAGAATAGTGCTAGGAGATTCTTTGAGATATTTGGTCATGGCTAAGAAGAACAAGAACCCAGGAAGGGGAGGGTACTATGGCAGTACATTTGGATTCTTTGAGAAATGATTCAGAAAGTTGTTTATATTTTTTTTAATTATTAATATATTTTATGTCGGTTTTATCCAACAAAAATGCTTTTATTTATTCTTATTAATAAATTCTATGTCAGTTATATCCGACAGAAGCTATGTCGGTTTTAGTATTTCCTGTCGGTTTTAGCCGACAAAAATGCTCTTATTTATTCATTATTAATATATTCTCTGTTGGTTATATCCGACACAATTTCTGTTGGTTTTATAGTATTTTCTGTCCGAAAATTCATTTCCTGACGTTAACAATTCTGTCGCTTATTATATCCGCCACTGCATCCATTTTCTGTCGAATTTTGCTTAAAATCCGACATTAATATACGTTTTTGTCGATTTTTGGACCGCCAGTTATAGATAATTTTGTAGTAGTGTATGTTTGTCAGTTGTCACGAGAGTTGCTACATCTCCATGAAAGATGTATGTTACTGCTTCAACCATCATCGATCACAAAGTTGATTCTTATGCTAGCTGCTTTTCCATAGTGGTCCACTACATACACAAATTTAAAAGAAAAAATGTTATGCTTTTGCACAATTATGATTTGTTATAGGCTTTATTAAGTTACTGGATAATAAAAAAGAAAGACGTTTCAGTGTAGTCCCTATCTTTTAACAGACAAAACATAGTAGGAACATAATTTTATAAATTTTAGATCCCCAATTCGGTTCGATTTTGTCATTGTTTTAGCAATACGAACCAATAATTTATGAGACGAAACTATACACACAGAGTTGTCCAGTCACTCACTACCAAGTTCCAAAGTTCCAAAATTAATTGGATCCTTAAAAGGTACCAAGAAATTTTGGATCATGCAAAATAATTTATATATTTCTATGCACTCCACACTAATCTTACTTGCATGAAATGGGGGTGGAACTTATCCCCAATCTTTTATTTATTTTAAATTTTTGGAGGGACGAAAAAGTATAAAAAGAGGACCCTATGCAAGTCCTATTGCCATCATACAAATCAAATATTGCGAAAAAAAACTTATAAATATAAGACTGAATGTAATTATATATATATATATATATATATATTTTATAAGAAGCGATAGTGATTTCATTACCAACAAAAAGCGATTACAACGATTGTTACTAAGGTACATTTGCTCTAGTGACCAGTACATAGATTTGGAGGTAATTTGCATAAACTAACAAATTGATTAAACCTCTATATGGCTACCACAAGCATAAGATCGCCAATACAATTTTTTCGCAAAAGAAAATAGATGCAACAATCTGCGAGATCACATCACTCGTTATACGAGACAATGCCCACTAAAAACAGCATATCCCAAATAATTGAGTATATACTAAATTATATCCCATCGTTGACAGACGAATTGAACGCTCGCTAAGCCATATCACTCGCTATTTATATACCTAATTAGCAAGACTTCGAATGACACGTTGAAAATCTGCCCAACAAATACCAAACTTAGCCCATACGAAGTGAAAATCTAACAAAATGTTTTGTTTGTGTTGTTTAACTATTGTTGGCAAGTTAGTAACAATTTTAAATATTTCAATCCACTCATTTGGGAAGGGATGGTTGATGTTGTAGTCAGCAACTACCTAAGATTCTGGTCTGCTTTTGGGTTTTGGATTCTAATTGAGATTAAGTACCATTTGGTGGATTAAATTATACCTCTTTACATGGTCAAAAGCAACTGAGCAAACCTAATTATTTTCATTTGAAGAGCTTAGAAAATCATGCATATCTCAGTGGTGGTGCTGCCAATTGTCTCCTCGTTACAGTCTGGAAGGTTAGTAGTAGCTTTGATGGCCATCACAATCATGAATCAACCCTTAATTTGATACTTTGATACTTACATGAAGCTCGGCATTCACTTAGGAGAGGGGTGATCTTCACATACCAATTCTTTTTTATTTTTACACACTTCTCTTTACTTTGGTTATCAGATTGAACAAAGCAAATAAAAACAACGTACAATAATTAACAACGATGTGTAAGAGAAGAAAAATAATGTGTATTTATCAATTTTCTCTAGAAGAAACTCAAAGATCCTATGATCCACTTCGAGCAAGCAATTATATTCCGGTTGAATCGAAGCTTGGTTCAAAGTTTCTTTTACTTCAATTCAGTAGTCTCTCTCTTTTTTTTATATCTAGAAGGAAGATGGAAATTCTCCTCTTCTAGCTTTTTTAATCGGTTTATTAAAGAGGACCCCATGCTCTGATTGTGGGATATTGCTAATTGAGAACGATTAGTAGTGATACCCGTCACCCAAGACACATGCAAGTGATTTCCTGCATTTCATTCCTACACGAGTGCATATTTATGCACCTAAATACAGGAGGTCCTTTTAGGGCCTTGCATATTTCTTGGGTGGACAAGTGCCATGACACGGCTTCGGCACCGAAGAATCTTTGATTTAGAGTTCAGTTGGTTTAAAACCCTAGCCGCTAATGAGAAAAAGCTCTTTGCTGCCGACCGTTGCCTTTGAACTTGGGGTATATTCCCTTTGTTCCCCTCCCTGTGTCTCTCATCTCCTAACCATCTTTTATCCTTTGGTTGGGGTTACTTTTTTTCCTCTCTAGTTAGAAAAATATTTTTTTTTATTTATAAAAGTCGCTATCTCCCTCTGTCTAGTGTTTATTGCTTTCGACTCAAATTGATATATTTGAGTGGTGACTGTCGTTAAGCGTTGAGGTGATGGTGTTTTGTGTTTCTTGTGGGTTGTGTGCATGATAAAAGACTATAAAGAAGAATCTCGGTATGTGTTGGAGGTGACTCATGATAATGTTTCTTAACTAACAATTGCAAGATTATCAAAGGGTGATGCAGTTAATCTTTTCTTTATGGTGCCTTTAGAATAAGTTCTACAACTTGTAATGTTTAGTCATCGTGAGTGTTATCTTTCTTGTTAGTTGAATGTGAGACCTTTGTGGTTGTGAAATTGTATTTATTCGTATGTGATTGTAATTGTGAAGTTGTAGTATTTTATTTTGTGTTTGTGACCTCTTGATTTACGTTTGATATGTTTATCTTATATATATTCTTGATCGTTCTTAAGAGCATCTCCAATAATTTCCAATTGCCCTTGCAAATGGGTGAACATGCCTTCTGGCCCACAAAAAATTTGCCCTATCAGTGAAAAAATGAGAAGGTAATTGGTAGGAGGGCAGGTGGCATGGCAACTGCCCTCCCTATTATTGTAAGGGCAGGCACCAGCCAATCCAATTGCACCAGCAAACATCCGTGGGTCCTACCCACATGAGGAATAGATAAGCCAAATGGCTTTCCTGATGAAATGGCACTGTTGGATTTCCAACGGTTCAGACCGTTGATTTTCCAACAAAAAAACAAAAATTGTCCTTTTGTGGTCAGCTGACACGTGGCAGAATCTTGACCTCTAACAGTTTATGATTTTAAAAATCAACGGCTAAGATTATTCTAACAGTAAAAATTCCAAAAAATTACTATAAAAATTCCAAAAAACCTACCCAATTTTATTTTTGTATACAAATACCCAACTATATATTAAAAACATCAATAAAAATTATATTTGTGAGTAGTAAGCGCCCTTGCCCTTATCATTCCTCCTTCCAAACTGGTGGACTTGCACAAAGACAAATAGTGTTTAGAGTTAAAAGTAAGAGCAATTTTATTGACATTGCTTTCAATTGTCATTGCCCTCTACCAACTAGTGGCGATGCTCTAATAGAGTTCCATTTTATCTCAGAAGGGGTAAAAGGTAGACCTGTAAATGGGTCGGGTTGAACCCGACCCGTTAAGCTAACGGGTCATCCGAATCCAACCCGTTAAGCTTAACGGGTCACCCGAACCCAACCCGTTAAACTAACGGGTCACCCGTTTCAACCCGTTAACCTTTTTTTTTTTTTTTTTTTTTTACACATTTCATCCAAATCAATTACACCCGTTCATAACTTTTGAAGTGTATCCTCATCGCATAAAGGATAAACGAATAACCAAAACGAACCCAAATCGAAACATTTATGGCTAACATTTTGACAAATTCAAAGTGAGCAGTTTGGAAGGGGAAAGAAGCTCCCTTTAAGCTCATACATAACAAATGAGACTGCAATTCAACATATTTACGACAAAACAAATCAACCCATATAAGCAAATAATGGAACCTCATTGATTCATACGCAAAATGGCCTACAAAATCCAGAAAACAATAAGGGTCTACCGAAAATTGCAACAATCTTCCATAAGAACTAAAGCAAAGAAATGAGAGATAGAGAGAGACTTACCTGATATTAGAAATAACATGAACTAATTAGCAGTCGAAGATGAAGGTTTTGTAGGGAGAGGGAGAGAGAGAGAGGAGAGAGAGAGAGGTGGGGAAGAAATGGAAAAGGAGCCGTGGGGTTAAAGTTTTGAAGAACGTTGGGAGGAATTGCCAGTACAGACGGCAATGGCAACACTTGCATAGAGCAAAGCCGTGCGAAGACGGTGCGAGAGAGAGGTGAGGAACCTGAGGGTTTTCTATTAGAACTGTTGAAATTACACAAAAGTCCTCCATAACGAGTCTTAACGGGTGGTTAATGGGTTTCGCGGGTTCACCCAAAATGACCCGTTATTTAACGGGTGATTAACGGGTTGACCCGTTAACCACCTGACCCGTTTATCACCCACCCGAATACTAATTTTAACGGGTCGGGTCGGTCGGGTTAACGGGTCGGGTGAAAAATGCCAGGTCTAGTAAAAGGGGTTCAGATGGTTCCTGTATCCATAGCCAAAGAAAAATAAGAATAATTTCAAGTCCATTTTTTTTTATTTTAGATGATTGGATTGAGATTCAAGAAAGTTTTTAAAAATCATGGATCGTTACTGAATTTTTTGAGAGGTTTACTGATGGTAAGTGGAGATTTGGATGAGAACTAGGTATTTATAACAAGGTAAACAGAAAAACACTTCTCATGTACAAGTGTACTGCATTTTGGCATTTGCACAAGAAATTCAGTTTACAAAGATTCTGGCCTCAATTCAAAGATCAGCTATTCTTCCTGTTATAAGCTTACCATGAGAAACTAGAGAGGCCCCTTGGAAGTTTTCATGCGAGAGCGCTTTGCTTCTAACCTGGCTTCTAGTAGTTTTGCCATCAAGGTATTTTCGTCAAGTCCCGGAGGCCATTCCAAAGAACATTGAGATTTTCCAAAATCTGGGGTTCCTAGTTTTGACATCCATTGCTGTACTGGACTAGCATTACCTGTATACACAGGCTGAACACAAGTTTCCACCCTGCAGTTACTTTCAGGATGACTGGATTTCATTCCACGTGCCCTAAGCCGTTTACTTTGTATTTCTTGTAGACCTGTGATTAAATCACAGTACTCAGATTCTTCAAGATTCTCAATCAGAGCTTGATTTTCTGCTCCCACTTCAGTGATTTCACCATGTTCCCTATCTGCAGACTCACTTCTGTTTGCATTATAGGACATGCTTCTGGCCATACGTTCTTCGTACTGCCCTTGCAAACCAGACAAGCTATTAGCCTTAGTGTTCTCCTTTGATAACTTCTCCCTCACAGAATAAGATCTCGCCATTCCTTCATATTGGCCTTCTGCAACATTTTTTTTTCGCTGTCTAGAGCTGCGCTTGATTTGTTTTCCACTGGCACTCTTGCCTGCTTCTAAAGGGTGTGAATCATTGTCAGTAGTATCTTCGTCAGCTACGTGTTGTGGTGCACTTGTAGCTTCATTCAATGGAAAGGACTCTAATGACTGCCGGCGTGAGCAATTTCCCTTCAGCTCCTCTGGGGATAACTTACCATTTTTCTTTGACTCAACAGATCGTTTAGCCTGAAGAAAGGTTTCTATATCAAAACCTAACTTGTCCACAATTGTATTCCTCTCTGCAAGGTCGCTCTGAGCTTCTGGTATCTTCATTTGCATCCGTTCATCAAGCCATGCTTCTGAAAGATGGAGAATTAATCTGTCTGGGCTGGTCATACCACTGTGATCCTTTTCAGGCTTTTGCTTCAGGGATCGCACCTCTTGTTCATACTCTTTTATTCCATTGGCAAACTCATCGCACAAGTTTTCTAATAGGATACGCGCTTTTCTCTCCCTTTCAAGCTCTCTCAAAGCATTAGAGAAAGAAGATTTCACTTCAGAGAGCTCTCTAACTAGCTTCCTATGCAGGCTTTCTGAATGCTTTCTCAACTTCCTCTCACCTTCTAGCTCATCCCTGAGCAATTGGACAGTTGCTTTGATTCGGTCTTGGTCCTTATTCTTCCAAATAAGTTTATTTTCTGTAACATGCTTCATCAAGTCGTCCATTTCTTGCCTATCCGATTGCTTCTCATGCAACAACTCTTCAATTCTTGCATGAGAATGATCTAGTTCCACTTTCAAAGCTTTTACCAATGATATATTAGATGCATGTTGCTCTTCAAGAGTCCAGATACGATTCAGTACTTTGAGTAATTCTGTGGATGTTTTAAAACTACGACTTGATTCGCCCATGCTTCCCTTATAAGGTGCCACCTACAAAAATTGAAAACCAAAGGGTATCCGAGTCCATCAGTCTCTGATCTTGGGTAACATTGATTCTACAATGTGTGTAACTATTTACTATTCCAATACAAATAATTACGAAACTCTTTTTTTAGGCATTAAACTTCTTTTCAATTCATGCCTCCTATCTATCAATTGTACAGATGATATTGTTTATATAAATTATACTTGATACCCCAAAGTTCTTTCTTGGATATCGTCATTTGAAAACATTTTTATACAGCATGGAATCTACACTTGAATGAATTTTTTCAGACGCGTATTACTTTACATTGTTGTCTACTTATCAATTGACTTTACCCTTAAAGTAATCACTCACAGACTATCCAATGGATCAGCCGTTCTGATTATTGTGGTAATAAGGGAAGGATGGGCGACTTCCTAATCTTCAAAGGGAGGGCATTTTTTATATTCAGGAGAAGAGGGACATAATTACTCACCTCCAATGAGCTACAAGTAGCAGGAGATCGGGGTTGGAGAGCACAACCATTGCTCTCAACTGATTGATGGTGCTGTATCGGCGGTGCTGATACAAGCCTTCTCAAGCTTCTTGCACTTGCTGGCTGGAATCAGAAAGGTCAAGGGATCAGTAATCAATTAACACACACAAACGAACGCAATTTCATATGTTTTTGAAATTTCGGAGCAGCAAAAATAAGATCACAACCATCAAATCATACACAAAGACGAGCAATTCTTCCCAACTTTACAATTTTCCCCTAATGTTAATGCTGCATAATCAACAACTCAAACACATTAACCTTGACAATTAAGAATCAACAACTCAAACTTTTCCGGATAAAAGGAAATTCTAAATCATATTTGCAGCAGAACTGCAAAAATATAAGACAAGGAGAATGCCTCTCACTTTTGTTGTTGTTGTTGTTTTTTTTTTTTTTTTTTTTTTTTTGACAAGACTAATCTACGGAAGCTCCGAAATTGGATGGGATGGGTGGATATATTGCCTTAACCAACTGACAGAACTCACATCTACGTAATTGTCTTTAATGTGTCATACAATCTTTAGACTGATTTTCAGCATAGCAAGAAATCCCAATTTGAAGAAACATTCCGTTTCTGCAACAGGCTTCATAAAACAAAGTATAACTAAGCATTCGACCAAAAAATAAACACAAATTACACACACACCTGATCACGAAGTGAGCCAGCAGGACTCTCAACCTCCACCAGATGCCTGGAAATCCCGTCCCCATTTCTCCTCTGCTGCTTGCGGCGGAGCCGACCGCCGGCTTTGCTCATTTGCTCGATTTCCCAGACGGAGGAACAGAGCTTTCTGGCAGAGAGTGACGCTGCGGAGTGAGGGATGAGGAATTCTGAGGTGGGTTTTCTGCGACTCTCAGAAGAGAAATCGTCGAGCCTCCAAATGGGTGGTGGCGTACTGGAGGAAAGCCCTCCTCTTTTCCTCACCAACACAACCCGTTTCAACTTTTTCACCATCACTCCCCCTTCCTTTTTCCTTTCACTTTCCGCACCTTTTTCCTCTCTCTCCATCTCTCTCTCTCTCTAAATTCAAATTTCAACCTGTGCTTTCTTGCTGACCCACGTTTTTGTGTTTGTTTTTGTTTTCTGCTTTTTTTTTGGGAGATTCAAGATTACAAGGTTGCTTCTTTCACTCTCGTTTTCTTCAAAAGCTACAGAGTCGAGGTTGTTCTGCTCTCTTTTGGAATCTATTTCTCTATTTTTTTATTTGAGCAGTAATTTTTTATTTTTCCTATTTTTTTGTCCCCAGATTTACCCCGAAGTTTATCCACCTCAGCCATAATATGCCAAAGGAATTGGGACAGTGACCTCCAAAAATTGGGCCCACTTAGCTCCTCAGAGTCATGTGTTCTTGCTTTTTTTTCTCCTCTTTAAGTTAAAACGAACAACAATAGTCTAACATTACTATGGTCCGGTGGTATTACTCTTTATTTAAAAGTGAGAGGTTTTAAGTTCGAATCTCTTAAATAGTGAATTCAATACCAAATTAGATTGTCCATTTGGTGGCTTAGCCGAATTCTCATTCTCTTAATGTAAAAATATCGATGTACTAAAAAAAAACTTAGCCGAACGTCTCATTCTCCTAGTGTAAATATGTTGATGTACTCTAAATAAAAAAAAGAACAAGAGTATGTTTTATTTTTCCTTTATGTGTAAATTTTTACCGCTTGAATGTGTTTTCTTTTTTTCTTAGCTGATTTTGATTTCACTTATAATTCAAAATTATCACCTTATTTCTTAAAATACAAAATTCGCTTCATTTTTCCATATTTCCCTTTCTTTTGTCAAATTTACTTTATTTTTAGGGAATTTTAACGAAAAGCTCCCGGTATTGTTCACTTTAACGAAAAATCACATTTTTACACTAAAAAGTTAATCCTGGTACTATATACTTTACCCTTTATTTTGTCCTTATAGTTAAAACTCCAATTTTCAAGCCATTTTCATTAGTTTTCCTTTATTTTTATACCACTTTGCACTCTGGAACTCGCGTTTGATCTCACTTTGGCTTCTGAAACTCAAAACTCATCATTTAATTTGTGAAACTCAAAATTCGCACCACATTGCCTTAATTATGTTAATTCAATTCAAAATCCATCAAATGTGCTGATGTGGATATGTGAAAAGAAAAAAAAACTAATGAAAAAGACTTGAAAACTTTGAGTTTTAACAATAAGGACAAAATAAAAGGTAAAGTGAATAGTATCAAGATTGATTTTTTAGTGTAAAAATGTGGTTTTTCGTTAAAGTGAACAGTACATAAAGCTTTTCGTTGAAGTTCCAAAAAAAAAAACAAGATTCGAAGCAGCTTGAGTATGCATACTCAAACTAGTTTGAACTTCTTCCTCACACTTTTTCTAAGATTGATTTGCTATTTGTAGAATGAAAGAAAATTCTATTATGTGGGCCTGATTTGGATGCACCAGGCTAATCAATTTCTTTTTTATTTTTTTTCCAGATCTTTGCAAACCAAAAAAAAAAATTAATCCTTAATTTCTTCTTCTAAACTTAATATTTTCTAACTGTTAGATGTTAACACATAGTAAAGATTTATAATCAAATTCATAGTAGAGATGATATTTATGAATGATAACTTTTGAGTTTTAGGGGGCAAAGTGAGATCAAAATCGAGTTCTAGGAGCAAAGTGGGAACAAGATCGAGTTTCATGAGACGTAGCTAAAAAATAAGCTTATGATATTACATTTTACCACCACGTCTGCAACTTTAACAGTTGTTTGATAGAAGAAATGGAAACGTTATAAAGTAGAACGAATTTTAAGCTTCAGAGAGTAAAGTGGTGGTTTTTAACCTTCATAACTTAAAATTCAATCCTATGACTTCAAGCTTAGTACTATTTGACCTTCATAACTTAAAATTCAGTCCTATGACTTCAAGCTTAGTACATTAATTACACGTGTCAACTACAATTTTTCGGTAAACATTTAGGTTTTATAGAATGAATTTCGACATTCTAGAAGTGCATTTTGTAACAGTTAACATGTACAAAGAATTGAGCGTGATGCATATTACTGAAACTAAAATGTCAATGTATTATATAGTGTGCTCAACCCATCATAAATTAAAAAATATCTCCCATAAACATCATATTCTTTATCTTGTGGACCGTTGTGGAGCAAGATCAAAGCCTACAATGATATTGTTAGTCCATTTTTCAAACTTTACACTCACATGAGGAGATAGCGGAAGATCTTGACCCTTCAAAGAGAGAAATGACAAGATATTCACATTATGAAATTGGCCCTTTCTGCTTTCATGCGCCCTACATCTATAAATACAAATATTAATCATAGCTTTCTGGATATCTGATCTGATTTACCATACAAATCTCTATCTTTCTTATCGCAAAATTACTCATATGATGTAGAAAAAGATTCATACGATACATATATACTTTTCTCGAAGACTAACAGAAGCTGCAGAAGTTTGATATTTAACCAACCAACCCCATTAAGGACAATTTAGAGTCAGGAATGGAATCCTAGGCCAAGGAAGGTGGACAAGGATTGTCTGCCCTCCCGTGCTCTCCTGTTTTGTGTGGTCATGGTTAAACCACATCAACATTTTATATTACTATTCTTTTTTATCTTATTATCTTTATAAAAAAAAACAATATAAAATATTGACGTGATTTAACCATGACCACATAAAATAGGAGGACATGAAAAAGCACGGGAGGCCAGACAATCCTTGTCCAAGGAGGGTCACCTGTTTGTTGTCTTAAGCCAATTTAATCAGTATGTTCAATTAGTCACTTGAGAAGCATGATTGTCCACACATGGCAATCTGGAGCTTTCTGACAGAGACGAACCACAGCTGAAGCCGAAACACCAGGACCACTGGACCAGTCAGTCAGAAGAAGGAAGGCCCAAAATTGTGGTCCTTGCCCTATCATGCAACAGCCTATTGCCATAGGCTGTTGCGTCTTTATTCCTCTGTTGTCTTGTCTATGTGCTTTTTGTCTGCAGGCAACAAGTGTCTGTCATCTCCTAGATGTGGTTTGGTTCTGATTTTTGGATTTCTTTTTCATACCTTTTCTTTTACTCTACTCGAATCTTTGCTTGTTGAATGGAAATTCGAGGTTTAGAGTCAATTCAATTGTCAGATAACCATACTTTATCCAAAAGATTGATGTTTTAACGGTTGAGTAGGGATGGGCGCGGTCGAATTTGGATAGGTTTGACACTTAAAATTGCAGTAGAACCAACTAATTAGAATTTTAACTAAATCCGTTGGGATGAAAACGAACCAAAGCAAATCACTTTTTCTAAATCTAAATCCTTAACGTCATTTTTTAAAAACTATTTATCTTTCTAATAATCAAAACCGAATTAAATTGCTCATTATTATTGGCATTGTTCGATTTAATGCGCACATACCATATTAAATCTACCGCATCTCCTTTTCATCAAGAGCTTTCATACCAACTGAACTCCACAACAGGACCACAAAAAATAACGATTGGACCACTTGTGTGGTTTGGTATTGTTCTAGACAGGACGTGGTCCAAAGGGGGCTTTGCTTTTGAAGAACTTGTACAAAATCCCATTTTCTGGTTTTGTTACCAACATGGGCAATGATTAAGCCTCAAACGGTAGAGTAACATGGGAATTTCATTCCTGGTTTTCGTATCCTGCACCTTGACATAGTACTTCTCATACTTTTTGGGTGCTTCCAAGATTGGATATTTGGATTTACTGTGATTTTGAGGATACCAATTGGAGCTTGGCCAATTGTTCGGCCGGGCATTGTATAGGCATTATTGGGAAACTGTGCCTGGTATAACAGTTCATCATGTACGTTCTCAGATAGAAACCAGTTCGTTTCAAAGAATTCAATTTGTTAGAGTCCGTCTAACATCTTTACTCATAAACGTTTCTGGAAAACACTTTATTTGAAGCATGTTAAAATGCTTTCCAAAAGGTACACAAGTGTTTGTACAACCCAAAAAGCACTTATAATTTCTCTTCTCATACTCTGAAATTGGTTACATCAAGAATCGGCTATTCAGAACAACTTGTGCACGCAATGGGATGCACTTACCTCTTAGCAACTATCTTCATTTTTTTTATCTTTATAAACATTACCATTACTTCACTAATTCGCAATCCTAGTAATGCAGTAATCTATATTTTCTACAACATGCACGAATTGCGACTTTCGGGTTCTGAGATATCTGACATGAGCAACAGTGTTCTTGGTGTTGATCAGAAGCATCTCCTCTTCACTAGGCTGTCTAAAATGATCAACGTAGCGCATTCTTCGACTAAATTTTGTGGCTGAGTCGCTGTCTGAAACTCATTTAGAGTTATGTTAAACTTAAGATGCTCATGACATCCCAAATGGTGTCAAGAACAGAAACCCTCCATTGTTACACTGCATTGATTGGTGCTGACGAAGTAAGAAATGAAGGTAAAGGTGAACGATTTTTCATTTTGAAGGGGATTCGAGGAAATCAGTTATAAGGTGTTGATAACGTAGCTTAGAAGGAATAAGTCTTCTTCATGAGTGACAAGTTCTACCTTCACATATTAATCCAATCTAATCCTAGCTAAGCCTTAGAGATTGTCACGTTTGAGTTACTGCCCCAAAAATAGACCATCTTCATTAATCGAAAGCATGGCTCAATGCGACCTGAGCAGGCCTTACATGAATCTCTCCTAGTTTTTCATTTCTTATTTTGTTCAAGCCTAACAGTAACATGAATCTGTATTTAAAGGTCAGATTTTGAAGGAGCAGATGGAACCTGCTGGTTGTGTTCAAAGTCATCCGACTCTTCGGGCAGAAATACTTCGCTCAGAAACTCTTGAAAGCGAGAAGAATAGGCTTTGGGGTTCACAGTATTGATGGACTTAGAGTCATATTTGATTGCCTTGAAAGCATGCTCAATGCGTTTCTTCATATTGTAATTCTGACAAAAGTCTATTATTCCAAAGAATAAAAGAACATTGAAGCATTCCTGTGATCTCCTGGACCTATATGATTTACTCTCCATTTCATTATTGAAGGCTCGGACAGCGCGTGCTGGCAGTCTGTCGCCAAATTTAAAACCAGGCCTGCAGCAGACGAATACTGATCAAGAGTCAAAGAAGAACATAAAGCAGAGAAGTAATCAACAGATACGATTTGGAAATAAAATATGGTTGAGATTTTGTTAGGTTTTGTTCGTTAAACTTTTACCTCAATTGTAAAGGCACTTTCATTTACATTACTACTTACTACAGTCAGGGTTTAAGCCTTGACAGATTAGTAACAAAGTGGTACAGCGGTTCGTCCTGAATGCCAAATCAATTGGAACTTACTACAGATTTTCAAGAATGACAAGATTTGAATTGGGAAGTCTCATGCCATCTGCCTTTGCTTTCTTCCGAATCCAAGACAAACCGCTCGGATACTAGTTTGTCAAGGCTTAGCCAATATTAGGTGGAATATAAACGATGCAACAACAACAAAGCCTTTTCCCACTAAGTGGATTAGGAAATGACTGGAATTATCTCTCCAGCAGAGCTTCAATGATGGCATTACTTCTTCGACGAGTCAGTTGACATAATAGTTGTGAAAAACAAACCCTAGCAAACTTCCAACCATGTTTATGCCAAACCGAACCTATCACAGTTCTATGCTAACCGGGACGTTTTGATCCTATATTTAAACCCAAACAGAACCAACCTAAACCTTTTTATCTTCAAGTCCAGATATCAATGTGGAAATACATACAATATAGTACCTGTCAATTAGATCGCAGATATCGGCAAGAGTTAACTCTGATGAGGTTTCATCATCTTCAGAAGCATCATCTATTTGCTTTTTGGCATCAAAACTTCTGGAATTTCTTTTATCAATTGAACCTGCCAAGGGATAGGTGGATTCTTTATATTACAGAATTAAAGACTTGAGAATCAGGACAAACACATTTTCTGAACACCTGAATGGATCTTACTTAATAAGCGTAACAGTTCATTTATATGTTCAATTGATGAAAGAAAATAAGCAATTCTAACACTACATTTGACACAACGACAATAACGGGAAAATTTTGGACTAGTTTTCTGCAGAAATATTTGTGTATGTTGTATTCTCATAAGAATTTCCTCATCTGCATCTGATGAAACGCACACTAAGTGAGAGAAAAAGATTAATGAGGAGAACCACCTTCCCGTGAACGTGAAGTATCTATGTGCATACCAAGCAATAAACTATAATCCATGATGCCCTCGGCCTCCAAAAACTCGCAGTCATACTTGATTTGTCTATAACACAAAAACGAAGGCAAAAGGTGTTAACAAGGCAAAACGAGGGATTCATATGTTACGAAGCAAACAGATCCATGCATCCTTGTAATAATTTGTCTTCTGAGATTAAAGCGTAACAGGATAAGCTATACAATCAAATCTGTGTGTAAGATACCCGCCGAAATCCATATAACGAATAATTAGGAGTTTGTAATTACTAATAAACAGAATTATGTGATAGAATGCATTTCCTAATTAATGGTTTGTGAATGCACACTCCAAACTAGTGTCATTCTCCTTTTTGTCCCCATAGAAATTACGTTGGCTAGAAAACAATATCAATTTGTGGTCTACCTGCCAAATAACAATATTATGGGCTCAAATTTTCTTTCAGAAACGAGATACAAATCAGATAATTTGTAGAGCAGCTGTGGTGAATGACAGAGAAGTAAAGTTTCATGATTCTCAAGGTCTGTAGACATCCAATAAGTAAAAGTAGTGAAAAACAAAATTTTGTTTTTTATCGTACCGATGGCAACATTCCCTCAACAATTAAACACAACTACAACTGCTCATTCAGAACATCTCCAGACAGCCTAGGAGTGATGTGTTACAAGAAAATAGGAGATGACATTCGAGTTTGAGATCAAAGCTTCTTCTAATTTAAGTAATGACTAATTCAAGTAAAATAAAAAATTCGAAGAGCATGCTATTCGCTAACATCCAAAAAATACAAACTGAACTCGAGCGTTATGCATAAAAGTTTGCTTATGCGCCGATGTGCTGAGAAATGACAATTAGACAAAGGTACTTACGCTAAGAGCCGAGCATGGACTAATGGATCCAGGTAAAAGCAAAAATCAAAATCCAGATCCTTAAGTATGGCCGTGTCGTGGACGTGTGATCTGTTGCGGGCTCTACCTACTGAAGAGCCCTTGAGATCATAGCACTTATATAAGCAAAGTTCTGACGGCATTACACTTGCGCAAACTGCAAAGTAAACCTGCTCATTGCAAACAATGTAACTATTGATTAGAAGGAGCTTGAATATGTCAAATCCTAATTAAAGGAGATTTGGTAGGATAAAATTTGTTCATCGACGTTAGCTCTTTGCATATAAAAGTTGACGCAGTTTCCACATCATCTATGCTGATATTTGTAGTACTATATATGTAGCTCTCATTTCACATATATATGTATTTTATGTGTAAAGTATATGCTCACTATCTCTACCCAATATATTGCATTTAATCTAATTAAGTAAACTTTAATTCTGCGTTACTGAGAAGATCGTACCTTGATACCTCCCGGTGGCCTGATAACATGAAGTCCATACAGTCTTTTCAAAAGTGAGGCCCCGTACTTCTTAACATGGCGGTAATAGTTTGGAAGCATTTCTAGGTACACCTACCAGGAAAGGTAAACATAGTAAATGCCTAGACTGCTGACAAACAGATATATATATAGAAGCAAAGGAAATTCCTTTGTTCCATTAACTTTGCATCAAAACTTCCAAATTTATACAGAAATCTTTAGAAACACAAAATCCTTCGACAGAAGGTAAAAACACGAAGAAGAATTGTTTCGCAATAAGTGTATATAATCAGATTTGTATATATGGCTCGTAAATTTGCTGGTAACCTTTCATCCATTAATGACAAATGACACTAGAGGTTTATTTGATTACCTGCTTTTCTGATTTCCGCAGAGTTTTAATCACTAATCGTTTGTCACCAGGCAATATATACACCCTACCGTACCGTCCTGGTAAAGAAACCTCCCTTAGAGTGTCATCTCCACATACTGTAAGCAGGTAGTCATCATAACTAATTATACTGTCAAGCTCCAGCAAACGTCTGCAAACAATCTATTCATTACATATTTTGCAAAGTCTTAAAAAGATAGCAACAACATAGACATGTGTATACATACTATAGACATATATGCGCACACGCTAAATCACTTGAAATAAGATGAACAAAGAAACTTGACACGAGAAGATCTAACTTGAAAAATAACACACAATTGAAAGAACATTAAAAAGAAACCTGAAAACTGCAGGACTGTAATCCTTCCATTCAAAGTCATTTGTGAAGTAAGCTCCACGTATCGAGTCCTGCCTGGTATACTTTATACGGTTTGTTTTAGTAGCTTTGAAGTCATCTGGTGAAAGCTCTTCTTGCAGAAGCTCCATGTATCGCCCTGCGGAATAGTTCTTGTTGGATCAGCATTTCTAAGTAGACAATGTTACACTTTGAGTTTGTTAGCCTCATATATTAGCATCACATGTTACAATAAAGATGTAATCAGAATTGATCATTATATCCGTCAGCCATACTTGAATTTCTAACTCATTTTCGCAAAGCATAGACACAACTGCGCGCAATAGTTCGTATTCACAGTTCGGCAAGAGAATATTTATGACACAAATGATCTTGTATTGTCGACAACTTACAAAGTCATGAAACATATACACGACGCATGACCATAAACAATTAACATAAGATGAGAACAATCATCTGTTTTTCTGTTTTGTCCACAATGACTAATCAACAGCCTAGCCTTTCATTCAAAGTTTCAGTCACAAATTTAATTAGCTGCAAACTTACACTACTTATCATATAATGATTTATATCCTCATTGAAAAGAGCAGTATCACAAGATTGTCAAACAAGCCACCCGTATTTTCATTTCATTTTGATCATTTTTAACTGAAACCAAAAAGATTACATAAATAATCAAGACTCGTTCAATGAACCAAAAAATAAATAAATAAATAAAGTACAAAATTGATGCAAAATTGCAAATTGAGTCTTCCTGTATCTGACATTTACTAAACAAAGAGCTACAAAATCTACCAACCAAAAGTGAAAAAGCCTAGAAAAACATGTCTCCAAACAAACCCAGCAGTTATTACCCAAACATTAAAACCCAAAGGCAACATTTGCCTTCAGTATCCCTGACAAATCACCAACCCCAAACAAAACCTACCAAAAACAACACTGTTTGGGCAAAGATTTACCTTTGTCAGAAACCCTGTTTCGAAATCCAAGAATTTCCAGAGAAGAAAGGGTTCTCGTTTTTTTTCAGGTCCGACTTTTGAGTTTGTGCTGTCGTCGTCTTCGTCATCAGTTTTAAAATTTGGGTTTTAGTTATGACAGATAGGCTAGGAGGAGGATTGCCCATCGGACTCATTGATTCACTGCACTTTTACGCGCCAAGGAAAGATCGAACTACCGATATAGCCGTTTTTGGAATGCGTTCGCGTCTGGTACAAGACGTACCCTCCCTCCCCCACAACAAAACTTCCTAACGGTCCATTTTCATTTGACTGTTATGCCCTCGCTTGTTACAAACGATATTAATATGAGAAATTTTATTTGAATTCAACTTTTTTATCTATACACCCAACTAACAAATTTTTTCCACTAAATTTTTCAAAGTTGCCCTTAAATAAATAAGAATCAGAAAATAAGTATTGAAATATTTATCTCTACACCCAATAACCTAAACTCACATCACCGCTACATTGATGCTCTTGTTTTCTATCTCTTTGGATCTAACTAATCGGAAAATTAAAAGGAGCCGGGAGGAGGGATCTATTTCCCACTTTTCATGAGAATAATAGTATTAATTTACTTTTTGTAAATCAATATATGAAGAAAAAAGTGCGTATGCGTACGGTGCGGAGGGGATCGCTAAACCCTAAGGTTTCTTATGTTCTTGGTCCAAAGTTCTTACGGTGATTGAAAGAAAGAATGATTTTTGCAGCTTAAGTTTGCTTTAAGCCTCACATTGGTACTCCTTCACTCTTAATTTGTTGATGTAAGTGTTGATGGAGTTTAGGTTGGATTTGTCAGAAATAACGGAGGCGTGCAGTGGTGGGGGGGGGGGGGGGGGGTTTATTGGGTGTAGGAATCCAATTTAGACTTCAATTTTATTTATTTTTATTTGTATAAGGACAAATTCAGAAGTTTAATGGAGAGAAAATATTAGTTGGGTGTAGAGAGAAAAACTTTGGGTCCAAATAAAATTTCCCTATTAATATTTGAAGCTATACTAAGACCATCTCCAACCCTTGGGCTAAAAGCCAATTTTTTTAGCCCGGAAAATTTAGCTTTTAGCCCAGAAACATCTTTTCTGCTCCAACCCTTCTACCCTAAAATTTTAGCCCGAAATTATTAAAGAATGAAATTAGCCTAAATTTTTTTCTTAAATCAATTTAAAAAAAAATAAATAAATATGTAGATTATTGTAAATTAATTTTATGAACATTTTAATCTAAAAAAATTTAAATTCCGATAAACATTTCGCATTTAGCCCGGGGGGAAAGCTGGGGGGTATTTGGCCCAGAAATAGCATTTGGCATTTAGCCTAAAATTTTAGCATGGGTTGGAGAGTGTTTGGGGGGGGTAATTTGGCTTTTAGCCCAGGGTTGGAGATGGTCTAATGGAAAGGGGAAAAAAGAGTTTGTACCCGAAACGCAGTGAATTAATTAAAAAGACCATATCCACCAAAGCAATTCGACAAAAATAGCACTTCATCTAAATGACTTTGTGTTTAGATTCTTCTCTTACACTAGCCTCCAAGCAAAGACATTGCCAACCTTTTAGATAGACTACAAGGGAAACGGAGAGCATCTTTATCCATGGATCCTTTACTCATTCTTATTCAATTAGAAGTATTGATCTAATAAAAAAAAATTATGTTTCGTAATCTTATAATTCAATTTTTCAAATTTTAATTGATTTTTGGATACAAATTACGAGAATGTATATTCTTCCTCGAATTTTTCATTGAATACAATTATAAACTTCTATGGATGCATGTTCTTAGAATAGCCATGTAACTGCAAATTGCTTGCATGTCAAGTAATTAAGAGTATACATCTCTACATTCGAAATTATGTATTTGAAGTTTTTCTTTTATCAATATTGGTCGTATCATAAAATCTGACGAGACGTTTTGTTATAATTATTAAAAAAGAAAAAAAGAAAGTTTTTTGTCATCGCCTGAATGGAGCATTAGATATTTTTACAAAAAGTAGACAAGGAAATAAGTAGTTAACCTAATAGGTGCCACCCAAGCCATGGCATATTGGCTTATTGATTGTAATGATCTCATTGGGTGTTTTTAATTTAGTCAACTTGCCCCCACTTCTATTTGACCAAATCAATATCATTAGCATAAAGTGAATAATTTTAAACATATAAAATTGTAATATCCAAAAATAAATTGAACTTGAGTGAAGGCGATTATAGAGACATACAAAACATACAGCTATGGAGATGTAGATCCATTTAGAAATTCTTTATTTTAAAATAGCAATATTCCCCTAAAATGCAAATAAATAATTCAAACTTAAGTACATAAAAAATACGACACCGATTCCCAAATCATAAAATTAAGATTCATTGAAAACCCAAGGCATTTCAATAAAAAAAATCCTTTTCTTTAAAATATTTGGTAGTGGCACAAGTCTTCGGGCCACAAGGAAAAAAAGCAGCATGGATTCATAAAACACAATCGTCCATAGTCACATGTCCACCAAGCAAAATCTACCTCTATTAAAATTAGAATTTTAAAACCAGAGTGTCGATCTTCGTCACTTCTCAACCAACCCACACAAGGCAAACACAAGCTTCCCTGTTAATCTCCACTTTTTAAGTGCCTAATCAATTTCTTAATTATTTTTACGTTGAAAACACGTGAATTTGCAAAAAGATAAAACAAGAGGAAATCTGCTGAAACATGGAAGCTTCTGTTATTGGCTCATTGCCAGAAATTGACCAATTTCCTTGGCTAGGAAAACATCTTCAAAACCATGGGTGTGATTGAAACTTGAAAGGGACACTAGAAATCAATGTGCCCACCTCCACATATGTAGGGAAATTCCGTCATATCTACAAACACGTATGATATATAAATAATGTCTAAACCATCTACGGATCAAATTTTTGTTGACCTACCAGTCCAGACAATGTTTATCTGTCATACGCATACAATCTCAAAAATATCCCCCTCTAAATCTCTCTCTCACGTCACGTAATATGAGATAAAAAGCGAAGATATAATCCCCAATTGTATGATGGAATTCTCCACATAAGAGAGTCAAATCTAAAAGGTTTATATTACATGTCAGGAATTCATAAGATTGAATTTACTAGAGACAAATTCCCAATTGAAAGAATAATATAGCCATGACCATGAATAAGCAGCTTTTTATCTGCGGGTACATTATATGTATACAACTTTTAGAACACACATGTGCTAACTGGAAACTAATGGGAAAAGAAAACAAGGGTGAAACACAGGAAATTCAGACAAATTGGTGTAATGCCACAACCACATCCTATCAATCCACACAATCAAGGAGAAATTTCGAGCCTCGGTTCGAAACAAAAACCAGTAAAGAGCTGAAGTGGGAACCTCTTTGTTACAGGGCACTTCTGGGACCATCTCCAATGCCTCAGGTTCATGTCAAATACAAGAAGAGCTGGAGATCCGTAGCTCTGAATGTATATGAGATCATCTGTGCCGCTGCTGGCGAAAACATCATCAAACTCCCCAAACCCTTGGAAAAACTTGTGAGGCATTCGTGCAATCTCTTGCCACTCTTTCCCCTTTAGAAGCCAGATACCAATCCCCTTAATTATGTCAGGCCGATCTTGTTTACCAATCCCTCCCACCATAACCAACCTCTCTTTCAAGTTCATCAGACGGCCACATGTAAGAGAGCAAGGTACAGGAATTATACTGCGTATCAACAACCCATGGGTAGAACAAGCAGATAAATTATATGTGATTAGGCCATGACGATTGTCTGGTGACCCGCCCCCAGTTGAGTAAATCAAGAAGTACAAAACCCCGTCACAGATTACACTCTCATCTCCACCTCTCCATCCTGTCAGAACCTCTGTCAAAGAGGTCACCCACATCATTGTTTCTGAATCATAAATATGAATGGACACATCCCATTGGAAAAAATTTCCAGCAACTTGCTTAGATTTCACAATTGAGATAGTATAACCATGTGACTTCCTGTTAACGGAAACTGCAGGTGCGCTGTAATCAGAAAATCTCAAGCCAGGGGGCTCCTGAAGCTTCCTGCATGTTTTGTTAATAGGGTTGCAGACATATAACTCAGTTCTACTTTCATTGTCCATAAAGCAAACCAAACCGCATGATGACGCAATTAACCAATTGGATGTCTCAATACAGGGGAGCTCAATACCATACCACTTTCTGAGGATAGGATCATATGCATAACCAGTTGGATCATTAGAACTTGTAAACATAAAATACCAAGGTTTTTGAGATAGCACGTTCGAAAAGTTCCACAGAAACCTTCTTGAACTAAGAATTTCATGCCACCTTTTGCACACACTACGTGCTCTGAAAATGCTTGCAACTGGTAGATACGCTAATATCCGTTCCAACAGGTCATCAGGAAGTATCAAATCCACCGAAACTACACTAGCTTCTCTATTTCCTTCATCACTGAGCTCCGAGAATGCATCATACTCCGTAGTCCCTCTTGCCATGTTATCAAAGGGATGGCTAAACCACGATGTTTCTCCCTCCATGATCAAAAGGAGTAAAGTGAAAGGAACCTGGACACAAATATAATACAAAAAATTCTTATCTAGAAAATATAATACACCAAATTATGTTAAATGAGAATCTCTTGCATTACTGTTAGACTACTCAAGCTAGCGATCGCAAGATTAGCATCAGTAACAATATTGGTTATGAAACCTGTGGTCTAAACCAATACAAAGTCGGAGACTGAGACCAATTCAAAATTGAGGAATCAAAGATGGCATATGAACTCCAGATGTCAGCTATATTAACTCTCTCATCTAATTGTGACTGACTGATTCAAGACACTATAATCAGCAGACAATACTGCTCTCCCTACCTTTATTAATTACAAATTATATAATCACATAAGGGGAACGAAACATGATTCCGACTAATTAAAAGGCTACACATAAGCAGAAATCCATCCACCTTCCAAGATTTTTATTCGTTATTCCCACAGCAAAGATTCATTATCCAGAATCCAAATCAATATTCATTCTATAAGAAATGCCATGGTAAACCTTCAAACACTCCATTTGAAAGGTAAAACAAAGGAAAGGACGGTAGATGCAGCCAGAAAGTACAGACAGTCTTGGTAATTGAATACCGGAAATTCGATAAGAAACTCCCATATCTTCAAAATTACAGACATGACAGAGAATGCAGCATAACATCATTAAATCTTGCAAATGTCAGAAATTTTATCTCATACCAAAACAGAAAAATCAGTTACACAACCAATCAACCACATATAAGATCGCATGCAATGATGCAAAGAAGAATATCAAACCGAAATGCATACCCAGTGAAGAAATCAGAAAATCAACACTTTTCAGCAGCATAGTTTACAACCCACATCCAAAGCAAAAGCAACAAAATAAAAAGGGGAATTTTTTAATCAGATTTCAAAGCAAAAACTTGTGCTTTTTTTCAAAGAAATCAAACCCTAGGAGAGATTTGTGACTTGCAATTTGTTTTATGATGTTAGACGAAGAGCTATTAGTCAATGGATACCAATCAATCAAAACATCACAATACCGCCACAAAACCAGATAGCAATACATCAACAAACTATATTTCCACCTGACATCAATGGCACAAACAAAAAAAAAAAAAAAAAAAAAACCACAAAAACAAAAGCAGAGAAAAACTAATTTCCTGCAACAAAATCTAACAAAGCACGCACCTTTTATTCGAATCCCGCCCCCTCCACCGCCGCCGGCCAAATGGGTAGATTCAATATATGACAGCGGCGAAAAACAAACGAGCCGAATAAAATTTGACCTTTCACCGACCAACCCTCCTTAAACGAAGCAAAAGGTAAAAAAGCACAAGATTTCCTTCAAATGGTAGAAAACCATGAAATGGGTAGCTCTAGAGTCGGCTGGTGAAACATGTTTGCTCGTCAGCTGGTGAGCAAAAACCCAAATGCAAAAGAAGGAGATTTTAAAGGGAGAAAAGAGAGAGAAGAGAGAAGTGACTTCCGTTTCTTTTTCGATGCAACAAAAACGACAGGCAGGTAGTGAAGTGAGAAAACGTTTACTTCTTCCAACAGTCTCTCTCTTCCTCTCTGTTTATGTGTGAGAGAGTGGGGAAGAGAGAGGGGGACGAGAGAGGGGAGGCGCGTGAGAGTTGAGCTATGTTTTTGTGCATACAACACATGGTGAGTCTGAAATTATGGGGTTTTGTGGTTTGTATTTAAGCATTTGATAAATTTTAACGAGAGAGGAATAAGGCGACTTTTGCCAAAAAAAAAAAAAAAAAAAAAAAACCACCGAAAAGGAATAGTATAATGCTCTCTTACTCATCACTCCTTATTTTTTCTTCCGATAATGCTAACGTGATCAAATTTTTAAATTTTATTTTATAAATTAAATGATATGAATGTTAATAAGTGAATTATTAAATTTTGATTAACGTGTTTATTTTGTATTAGTGACACATCATTTGGTTTGCAAAATTAATTTAAAATTTTGGTCTCTTTAGTATTATTTTTTTCCTTCACTTTTTTTTCTTCTTTTCACTCCTTGTTTCTATCTATTTCTTCTTCATAATTTGGTATTACAATTTGCACCCTCATTTTTCCTAATCATTTAGTTTTTTTTTTCCTTTTTATTCCTTATTATATCGAATTTAAATTCTTTGCTCGATAAACATTTCATTTTAATTTATATGGTAGTGCTATTTTATTGAGGAAAAAGAGAGGGAGAGGGCCAGTGTCAAGGACAGAGAGAAGAGAAAATTATATACATAATATACTAGGATTTACACAATTACACTCCTAATGAATTAGGACTGCAACAGAACTTACATTTTTTAGTTTTCAAAATATCACTTTCAATTTTTAGTTTTTAGTTTGCATTTTGTTTGAAACTGAAAAGTAAAATAAATTACCAAACATATTTTTCATTTTTAGAAGAAAAAAAACTAAAAATTAAAATGATTATCAAACGGGCCACTAAAACTAAAAATTACAAAATAAATGCTTTAAAAAAACCCTAAAATATAAAACACAAAGTTAAATCAATTGAATTGCAAACTTTGTACTTCTTTGGGTATCAATTTTTCTCTTTTTTATATTGGTATATACTTTACCAACCATAGCGAGGCAGTCCATGATACCAAACCACATGGCTAAGCTATTCTTTTCTTGCTTCCATTTTCTTTGAAACATGAAAAGGAGGTAATGGGGTAAGACCCTTTTGGTTGGTTGGAGGCACGTTGGCCCATCTTTACCTAATCAGAATATCATGTTTCACGCTTTATAACTCGCCTCAAATTTTTATTTTTTTTATTTTTTACAAGAAACATCGATTTTCCATTAATAACGATAACAATAACAGTTACAAATGTTGTCACATGAGATAATTTTCAATGACCAAATACTTGATCTGGAGGCAATTCGCACAAACAAACAATGATGATAATCCCTACTTGGTTACCAGAAGGCAGAAGGCAGAAGCGCACACACAATAGCACAAACACCCAACCAACAGTTAGATATGATTTTGAACAAAAGAATAAAAACTCAAGTTCGAGTGCTCCTTCTTTAATTGTCAACTTCAAACCAACAGTTAGATCATAATTTAAATAAATTAAAATGTAAAAACCGAGTAACCTATATCTTAAAACTAAGGACTCAAATTCGAATTCTTCTCTTCCATGAAAAAAGATATGAGGATACCATTGTGTAGATTGATCTATATTAATTTCAAATCCAAAGTTGCGAAGATCTATAGCTTTTCAACAAAATAATTTGCATTAAAATTTGCATAAAGTTTTTTCAAGGCGGCCAAAATTGTTTCTATAGCTTTTCAACAAAATAATTTCAAATCCAAAGTTGCGAAGATGTATATGTTTTTTTGTATGAACAAGAAGAGAAGATTCTTTGCCGTAGCCATAACAATATCCAGGCCACTAATTGCTCAACGGTGCAATACGTCATTATTCATGCATGCTAAGCAATCATGTAGCAAAAGCTCTAGAATTAGTCTAGAATCCAAAAGCTTCCTCTACCAAGGCTAAAGTGCCTTGGCAATTCACAAGGCCCACACCTCGAGCTGCAGCTCGAGGATGAGATGGCATCAGGATGACGCCACCCTTATTATTATTATTATTATTTTGTTAAGCATGTGTTTTACGATCTAGTCTGGCACAATAGGATGACACATGAAGCCTATTAATGCAGAATACAGGCTTAACGGCTTCAAGCCACATGGGGCAATCTGGTTCATTCATTCCCAACGACTACTTCAATCCAACGTGGTGAACCGTTGTATAAGCACTGCATTTTAAAACTTGCTCTTAGAGGCTTAAGTGAGTATCGCCATGAACTAAAACAATATAATCCTTACTTAGGTCAAGTCAACAGCAGAAATGCATACAATAAAGTAATTGAGGTAAAGCTAAGGATTCCCAATTGTGTCCCTTCGGGGACATCCGGGCAAAAAAAGAAAAAAAAAAGAAAAAAAAAGAATCCCAATTGCAAAAGGGGAATGACAAAGATGATGTAAAGTGATCTAATGAAAAAGTAGAGGAGAAATTTTTATAGTTTCTAGCAAGTGCCATTATACTCCCAAAAAATTGGTAACAATCAAATCTTAGGCATATATTTGTCACACACACTACTTTTATTAATTGACAAATAGGGAAGAAACTGCTGGACGAAAAATAGTTCAAATTTGATGCACTCAAAGTTCTCTGTGGTTTCTCTGTGACCTATTTATTTGAGCGACACATTTTTTATGATTTAAATGAATGATCAAGTATCAACAAATGAAATAAGTCACAAAATTGACCCCCAAAAAAAGTCATAAAGAGGCCATATAAAATTTTGAGTGCAGAAAATTTAAACTCAAGGAAAAAAAAAAAAAAAAAAAAAAAGAATCCCAATTGCAAAAGGGGAATGACAAAGATGATGTAAAGTGATCTAATGAAAAAGTAGAGGAGAAATTTTTATAGTTTCTAGCAAGTGCCATTATACTCCCAAAAAATTGGTAACAATCAAATCTTAGGCATATATTTGTCACACACACTACTTTTATTAATTGACAAATAGGGAAGAAAATGCTGGACGAAAAATAGATCAAATTTGTTGCACTCAAAGTTCTCTGTGGTTTCTCTGTGACCTATTTATTTGAGCGACACATGTTTTTATGATTTAAATGAATGATCAAGTATCAACAAATGAAATAAGTCACAGAATTGACAAAAAAAAGTCATAAAGAGGCCATATAAAATTTTGAGTGCAGAAAATTTAAACTCAAGGAAATAAAAAAATAAAAAAAATAAAAAGGGGGGAGAATAGAACATGCTCTAGTGGAGTAGGATATACCATCCCAAACCATTATAAATATATAATGGGAATATTTTTAGTGCAGTTGCTACATAATACCAACAAAAAAAATTTTGTTCAAATTAAGTATTTATATAAGCAGCTGCACTAAAAAATGTGTAGTGCGTGGAGCCTCATCAGTTGATGGATCAACTTTTCTTCAGAATAGAAGGGCTATAAATAAATGAAAACAAATAAAAATGGCTCGATGGGTGAACCAATGATCAAAGGTATATGTAGTACATGGTTTATTTATTTATTTTTCAAAACCGAAAAAAAAGATGGCATAAAAGATCATCTCCCAGAGTCCTCCTCTTCTAAGATCTTTATTTTGAAGGACCTGTGAGGACCAAACGCATATTAGCCACATGATTATATTAGTTTAGATTCAAATGCTAAAATTATTTGACAAGTTGAAGAAGCCTTTCGATCTAAACTAGTATAATATTGTGGCTAATATGCATTTGGTACCCACAGATCCTCAAACGATGATCTTAAGAGAGTAGGACTGTCATCTCCCAATTTTTAAACCATACATATTAAAATTTACTCTGCACACAATTTTTTTAGGAATTACAAAATCAAATACAAGTGTGATTATCCTCTGGCATCACAGTTTTTTTTTTCTTTGCCTAATCAGGAGAATTTAAACAAATTTTAGTGGGTTCACCACTACAAACCAACCTCTTTATGGTAAAAATTATCACTTTTGCACATTAAGTCATGCTTCACTTGTAATAGTTTATTGACAAACTTTTTACAAAACAAATATTACTTATATATATATATGTCTTGTTATGTGTTGGTTTGTCAAGCAAAACGGACCACATACATTTTAAACTTGCAGACATATGGTTATATATCCGTTTATTTTCGAGTCAAGCTTAATTATTTGGACCATTCATCTAACCATGTTTAGTTAACAAGGCCAGAGATTAGTTTTCATGCATTTCTATTTTCGGGTTATAACTACATGCAAGATCTGTTGTAGGATGAGAGTCGACTAGCGTTATTTTACAGTAGGCGAATGCAACATAAAAGAGGAAATGTTTCACGATACTCACTCTTTCATCGGTCAAGAATTTTAAGGCAAATCCTTGATTATGAGGTCTTAATAAGGGATTACGTTGAGATGATACTTAAAATTATAGAGTTGACTTAATTAGTCCTATAGAAACATTCCAACTGAGCATGGCCTTTACAGACCCAATATGCATGATGGAAAAAGGCAAAATGTAAAGGGAAGATAATGGAGTAAGTAATCAAGGGAAAAGCAGAAGGGACATCACATGGTTGAATTGCCAAAAGTGAATTATTACAAACTTATGGGTCGTGCAAATATGGCGATGGCAATGAGTGGAGGTTATAGATTTTTGTGAAACCGAAGTACTATACAAGTGCTCATAGTCTCGTACAACATTGTGGGTGGGAAAATGCATGTGGAAAACGTGCTTGTGTTTTGGCATAAACAATTTGAGTTCAAATTTTCTGCATCTATTTTGTATGTGATCTTTATGTGGGCTCTATTTTGGATTGACACATAATAACAAACTTAAATCTCATTTATCTTATTGTCATAAACTTAATACGTGTCAATCAATGATAGAAACTACAGAAAATTCACACAGAAAATAAGGGCAGAAGATTTGACCTCGATGGTTTTTTTTTGCTTGACTAGATGTACTTCTAATCCTTATAGGTCATTTTCAATTGGTGGTTGCAATCTGAGGGGTCTTGCAAATCCATCAATGGGGTTATATACTTCTATGAACAATTACCATTTGCTAAGGACATAATAACGATTAATTTTGATGCTAATTTTCTTAATGATATCTATTTCTCAGTTGTAGTTTAATTAATATGTATGATTTAAAAATCTTATGGTGATTTGCTTCTTGTTAAAACCAAAAAAAAAAGGGTTTCTAAAATTTAATGAACTAGATTTGTTGGTGAGTTCTCATTGTGAAAAGGTTTCAACATAACATCTTCCAAAGAAGAGATGATCACTTGTTACCACATAAGGCAATAAGAAGAAAGAAGTAGTAGCAAAAGGTGATTTCTCTTCTCTCCCAAGCACAATAATATCAATGTGATTTAGAAATGATGGGACAGATTAAGCTCACTTGGGAAAGGAGAAGAGACCAAATTGATTTAACAGAAAATAAGTTGTTGTATTGTTATAAAGTTGGGAATTGGATCCCCTCGTGAGCAAATGGTAGGATCCTCATGACCCATTAATAGGGGCCATTTGATTTGATTCAACGGCTACAACTATTATAACTTTTAGAAGAACTTCTTGTTTGTATCCGTTGGATTAAAATCCAACGACCCATGTTCGTGGGTCATGAGGATTCCCACCATTTGCTCAGGAGGGGATCCGATTCCATAAAGTTGGTCCTTGTTTTGATAAATTAAGTAAAGGTAAAAGAGAAGTAGGTACCTGTGTAGACATCGAAATTTCCTTGATATATATATATATATTCACTAACATAATAAATTTTGACATGTCATGACTTACGTGACATACACCATGTGTCTCACAAATTGTACACAGGGCATTTGACTCATCAAAAGCAAACGAGTTATCAAAAGGGACACATGTCAACATTTGGCGAAAAATAGTTAAAGAATGATCTTTTTTAATTTTTTGATTGATTTTAATTTACATCAAACAAATTAATTGATTTAAATTTAAAACAATTAATTGATGAAGTCAAATCATGAACCGAGTCACAAATCAAGTTCACAATCAAGGCCAAATTCAGTCGTAGGAAAGACTTGGAAAGCCTATAATATGAGGCTCCAAGACAAAGAAATGGGTTAGAAAATCATTCTCACACGCAGACGTTGAAGCTCTCAAGCCTTAAACTCCCAAATTCCCAGACACTCAAAAGATTCAGAAAACTCTATGCATTCTTCATCATTCTTGTGAAGAACCACCAAGCACCCCTACATGTGCCGGTTCCTCCATCCCCACATGTCAAAACCTTGAGGTGCTCGTTCATTCGAGATCAAGTCATCGTGACCCTCGGATCAACAACACACACATTTTCACCCCAGAGATCGAATCAGAATAATCAAGTTTGTAAAGAGATTGTAACCCTACATTTACATTAATACCAAACAATTATTTTGTACACAGAATTACCAAAAATATTTTCACCAAAAATATTTTCAGTTATTTTAAAAGTATTTTCAAATATACCCTAAATTCGAATCCCTATTATGTGTATATATTAAGAAGATATCAAACATAATGCCGTAAGATCACTACAAAAGCACAACGTTATCCCACTTGCCCTATGTTTTCACTGCAAAGTCCAACATTATCGCACTTGTTCTACGTTTTGTTTCTATGCTTATTGAGTGGCCACCATACATGTAATCACAACCGTTGCTAGTTCCAAAAACAATCACGTAGTATCCTGAATAAACAAATTAACGCTATACTTGCAAGAGTGCATTAATTGTAGTAATCAATCCGATCGATGACATGCAAGTTTGTGAAAAAGATATTAAGAATAGTCATACACGAGTAATGCTAGGGAGACTAACTAATTAGATCAAATTTTGGAAACCATATGATGTGATTGTTGATGGGTGAATTATTTCTTAAATTAATTAATGTGTTTATTTTCTATTTGTGACACATTACATGATTTACAAATTTTGTCTAAAAAATTGGTTAACCTGACATTACTTATAGACATAATCATATGGTCGATGGGTATCAAGGCATTAAGCCACTACCTGATGTTGACGCCTTCTTTTGCCTGTTTTGAATTTTGATATCAAGCTCCTATTTCTCCACTCGTATAGTTGGATTAGGGTTATCTGAGTAACAACCTCTAACGACTGTATGTTAGAATATGGAGATTTTTTACGGTACTTCGAAGTATGAGATATTTTGAATGTTTTAACTATTAAATTTTTGTTTAAAAATACAAAATCAGGATTTAACAATGAAAACACTCAGAACATCCTTAGAGCACCATAAAATCTTGGTAGAATATAAGCATCAAACCCAACACTAATGCAAGGCTTTCAATTCCTAAAAAGTAAAAACATCTCCAAGAGCAACTTTGAATTTTTGTTAAATTAACAAGTGAACAACGTCAAACTTTTTATCTCCATCAACACTCGTTATTTTAACAAACTTTAAATCTTTTATTATTAACAATTCAAACACAACCCACTCATTTTATAAAACAACCTTCTCTCTTTCTTTTCTCCTTGCTCAAAGGACCCTTGAGTTTTTTTTTTTTTTTTTTAATATTTAATTGCTCTCTAAATTCAAAGAGTGACTGATTATGTTGTTATAACATAAACTTTTTACAATATCTTCTTTGACAACATCTCTTGGAGATGAATTTTTGAGTTCGGTTTTTTAAAGTAGAGTTTTGGTTGTTTTACAGCATCTCTTGGGGATGCTCTGACACTATAAACTATTTTGACAACACAAAAGAGTGCGAACGTGTTCACTCAAAAAAGATTCACAATAAAGGAAGAACTCGGAGATATTCTATAACTTTTTTTTTTAGTACAACAATAGTTGTAAGTGCCAATTTAGGCCGAGTCATCTAATCGAGTCGACCATGAGACTTGAGAAAATTTGATAGAGAAGTGTTATTGGCATTCTAAAAATCTTATTCTACGTTCCTCACAAGTGTATTTTTCTTTCCTAATATAAAAAGTTTGGAGTGTAGAATGAGATTTGGCAGTGCTAATAACAATTCTCATTTGATATTCAACTTTAAAACTATTTGGCGATATAGCCAAAGTCATTATAAACAAATGCAAGTGGTTTCTCACTTATAAAGTTACAAGTGAAAACTATTTTGAGCCAACAAAAATCAATACCATGATATCTAGATGGATGCTGTTCACACACTTATTTTAATATTTCATACACATTCCGATAATTTCTGTAATATAATATTTTATATATATATATATATATATATATATATACTCGACGAACAAAAATATAAAATAATATAGGTAGATAGCACCGCTCAATTATTTAGGCACAAGAGAGTCCCTTTCAGGGGATCACTTATCAGCATCGTTGACGACAATCGATAAAAATAATAATTTACAATATCAGAGTTCGGCACGGGATCCGGAGATTGCAATCAGAGACAGCCGGATCCACAGCAGTTGTTGCATCAGCTGAAGTTGTACCAATCAATCCCCGCGTATTTGAAACTGTGTACGTGCATGACTACGTGTGAAATTGTGAGTGGTTGGTGCTTACTTGTTTTGGTTACTCAATCAATCAAATCGTGTGCTGTAGTCTACACAATCCCTGCCCCTGCAGTCCAGGGTACTAGGCTACTTCTAGGCTGCCTCCTGCTGCTTCTGCGGTCTGCAATTTGCTGATTTTCTTCTGCTGAGCTTACTCGCACTGCTTCGATGGTGGTGTGTACTCGCTCGGTCTAATCGAAACGTGGCGTGCCTGTCCTTGTTTTTCGGGATTGGTAAAGAGATTTTGCTTTGATTTGTGGAGTTTGTTGGAAACATCAAATCAGATGGACAAATGGGTGGATTTTTGAAATCGGAAATTGGGCCGGAACTGATGCATCCAATTCCAAGTTTTTATTTAGGCCCAACCGTAAACTTGGGTTGATATTGGGCCCAGCAGCATATCAAAGGTAAACCCAATAGGTAGTTCTAAGGCATTGGAGAAAAACTTTCATACATACGTCCAAATCAAGTTTAAACGTATTTTTACATGCACACGCAAAAACCCTCTCACACCTTGCGCCATTTTCCTCTCCCAACTAAATCGTGACCTTCACCATGCGTGTCTACTGCCACAGTGCTACAACCACATTGAATACTTTCTTCGTAGCACAAAGAAAACTCTCGATGTCCATTTTTCTTGTGATATGGCATCAGTGTTCTTAGATATTGATTTTTATTCAACTACAACAATAACAAAGTCTTATCCCGTTAAGTGGGGCTAACGGTATGAATCTTAGAATGCTAGTGTGCTCAATTTTGTGTCAAGTCTTCCGTTAGATCCAATTACTCCATGTCTTTTCTTATAGTCTCTTTCCAAGTCTTCCTCTAGCTCTTTGGCCCTGAGCCTGTGTCTTCCAATCACATCTTTTAATTTAAGCGTATGTAGATCTTTGTTTCACATGTCCAAACCACCTTAACCAATTTTCTCTCATCTTATGTTCAATCTTAGCTACTTTTACTTTACCTCAGATATCCTCGATCTTAATTATGTCATTTATCGTGTGCCCACAATCTAACAAAGCATTCTCATATGTTCTTTTTACATGATGTCACATATGTCACAACGGTAAAAATTTCTCACTTAGCTCAAGTTCACCACGATAATTGCTAAACACAACCGTAAATGCAATACAAATAGCATTATTACCGCCATAATGCACAAAAACAAAATTCCAATTTCAAAAGAAATGAAAAATGTGCAAAGTCCACCACTTGAATTGTCATTAAAACGCCTCAAAAGTAGAGGAAAATTTGATGAGATTTTTGCATGACTAATTGCACATTGTTTGCACAAAAAGCAAAATTACAAAATTACATGCTTAATAGAAGCCAACAATCACCGGTGCCTGCCTGATTCCTACATTTTTATTTTAGAATCAAGAAGAAACTAAACTCTGGCTACTCGTAATCAAACTCCTCATTAATCCGTAATTTGCACTCTCTTACTCTTAATCCTCTCTCATTACCATTTTAATCTTCATCCCTCCACCGGCATTATTCACACGAATAACCTCCATGCTCGTCAAACTTTTTTTTACCTTTTTACCGTTTTACTCTTTCTTTTTACCTTTCTCTGCTGTGGGCTCCATCCGCGTTCTCATCCGACGGACTGTATTGCATCTTCCTCTGCGTCAGCAAGCAGCACAGGAAACGCGAGCCGTCCATTGGACGAGCCTTCAACACCTGCCTTGTTGTTCCCGCCAGTTCGGTGATCGTGTTCAGCTCCTTCAGAGGCGGTAATGGCGTCGCCGGAGATGATGCCGCCGACTCGCAGACGTCTGAGTTCTCCGCCGACTCAGTGAAAGAGTTTTCCTTCGAATCGCCGGGGTAATCACTCGATTTGCTCTTCATGCTGTCGCGTCGCCGGCGCCGGAAGCTTTCTCCCTTTCCCATCAGGTCGCGGTACCCGACCGCAGACAACTCGCTCACCGCCGGAGCCAGATACGAGCCGTCGATCACCATCGCGGCCACATTCAACACGCCTTGGAATCGTCCAGAAGGTCTCCGAATCTGGATGGCCGTAAACGACGGAACCTTGGACGCGACGTCGAGAAAGTTGTTGATCAGAAGTCGGACGGTGCCGACGAGGTGATCGCTGAAGCAGCCGACGGCGTAGATCTGGATGGAGACCTGGGAGGTCTCGCTTGAGAGAAATGCGGGCGGGACCTTGAAGAGGAACCGATCGTTCCACGTGGGGTTCTCGCCGCCGATCTTGTCGACCCGGGAGTGGATCTTGTGGGCGGAGTCGACCCAGGCGAGGGCGTAGGTCTGCATGCGGCGGAGGGCGGCGGAGGGAGGCTTGAGGCCCTGGGCGGAGATGAGGTTGATCTCCAAGACGTGCACGTGATCGTCTCCGTTTTCTTTCTTCATCATCATCGTCGTCGGTTCTCAGGCGGAATCGGAGGGCCGAGAATCGATCGAGAAAGAAGGAAAAGAGAAAACGGACGGCCTTGATGAGATTCAAGAACGTGAAGGTCGTCGGCGCATGGCTCGCCGGTGGATGGAGAGGCGAGAGGCGAGAGGGAGAGGAGGTGGGGCGGGTGGGGTGGAGTAAAAAAAAAAAAAAAACGAAGAGTTATGGGGAAATTGGCGGGTCCGGATTAGTCGGGGGGAATATTCGTGTTGGGTAAAAAATGAAGCGGATGGCTAGGGTTTTGCCGGGGTGTCAAGTTGCGTGGTTACAGGGTGGATGATGCATCAAATTTATACGGTGGAAAGTAAAAATCAGTGGGGTTAATTTGTTGGAACTTGCATGGTAATTCTATTATTAACCCTTTTGCTTTCAATTTACCTTCTAGTGGCACTCGTTTATTTTTTTAAACAAACAATATTATCTATATTAAGAGCAACTCCACCCATGGAGCCCTTTCTCCTGGCAATCCACTATTCAATCCACCATATTGAACAATAACTGCCTTAAATGAATAGTAATTACCATTAATGAACAGTAATTGCCATTTACATCTCCACCATTGGAACCCTCCCCCTGGCAATAAGCAATAAAAATAATAGTTTTTTTTGTTTGTTTAAATAATAAAAAATTATAAAAGCTATCTATCTCTCTCTCTCTCTGACACAAAAAAAATAAAAAATTGCAAACCCTCGGGCCACAGGCCCGTCGACTCCCCTCCCCCCCTTCACTCGAGCTCCCACCCTCACTCGGGCCCTTCCTCGCTGGATTTGCTCCCACCGGCCCGAGGGCCCTTTCTCCTCGCCTGACGCCCGAGCAACCAGCAAGGCTGGAGTTGCTCTAAAAGGTGGAAGAGTGAGCAGTGAGTAGCGACAATCCTTTTATATTAAGTCAAGTATGATTTTTATTTTTTTTTATAAGAAAAGTGATAGATATATATATTTTTTTAACAAATGATATTATTTATATTATGAAACAGTTACATTAATTTAAGAGATTGGAAGTTTCGAGCACTTCCCATCTTATTTGTCCACTATATGAAATCAGCTCCGGTCCAAGCAGGTTTGTTCAGTTCTAAATTTCTAATTATAATTAACATGCATGAACTAATCGGTCCTTTTATATATAAAAAAAAAAAAAAAGAGAGGAGCAAACGAAAGAGTTATTAAACGGGTATGAGATTAAAAAGAAAAACATGCACTAGATGTTACATATTTTCTCTGTTTATCTCTAATTAACGTTGTTACATGGTACTCATAATTTTAATTACTTAAAGAGCTCCGCCCCCTCCTCCGGCACGGGCCACATTTATTAGACAAATTCCGCCGGATATGTAAAATGTGCTAATAAGCTATTAGCATCAAGGCTCCAGCTGCTAGTTTGTGCATTAAAATCCTTAGAAATCCGGATGTATTCAATTAGGATTTTAAAGAAGTTTATAATATTTCAGGTGTATTCAATTAGCAATTAATTTTAAAGAATTTGAGAAAGTAGAGGAATTAGAGGGAATTGGATAGATTTCGTAGTGTATTTTAAGCATCCATAAATCTCACATCTCCCTATAAGATTTCGAGGGAATTGAATCAAAATTTTATATGGAATCTCTACAAATCAATTAAACTCCATAAAAATCCATGAATTTATAAATCCATCAAAGTCTCTCTAATTCTCAAATTGAATACACCCCCCAATTGATTTCTAGAGATTCCATGAAAAATTTTGATTCAATTCTCTCGAAATCTCAGGGGGAGATGTGAGATTTGTTAATGCTTAGATTGCACTACGAAATCTCTCTAATTCCCTCCAATTCCTCGACTTTTTAAAATCCTTCAAAATAAATTTCTAGTTAAATACACCTAGAATGTTATAAATTTCTTTAAAATCCTAATTGAATAAACTCGGATTTCTATGGATTTTAATAAATTATCTTAAAATTCTGATTGAATATACGTTGAATTTTAGAAAATTACTTAAAATCATGATTAAATACCGCTAGATTCATTAAGGGTGCGTTTGTTGCGCCGGACTGTCTCGGACTGGACTAGCTGCAGGGACTAAGCTGGACTGGCTTAGACTAGACTAGCTGGACTAACTTAGTGAAGCGTTTGGTGCAGTGTCGGACTAAGAAGCAGGATGATAAAAACAATAATGTTCACCAGATTTGTGTTTGCTTAGACTAGGACTACAAATTTTTGCCATTGTTTAATAGAGTAATGCTACAAATCTCATGATATCGGTTAAATGGAGCATATTTTTGCCATGTATATTATGAATCTTAAAAAAAGAGGACAATTGTTTTGTTTCTATTACCTGCTAATAGAATTGGGACATACTATTTATAAATAATTGAGTTTAATTTGCAAATGTAGTTTGGTTTAAACTCTATCACCCAAAATAAGAAAAAGAATAGTGCCCAATACATGCAACTTCAACAAATACAAGTACATAAGAAGATACTTGTGACTCAATCTTTGCCATTGATTGACTCTTAAAACATCATTCACTAAACTTTCATCCAGGATATTTTACAAAATGCCAGTGAACTATAGTATAGCATTCCAAAGTAGATCTCCATAATTTACAAAATCCTAGTTAACATTAGCCAAAATACTTTATAGTGCAAAGCTAAATTCTAAGCCGTAACATAAGATTGTACGATTAAAGTCAGTTGCATCATAAACTTGGGAAGAATTGGCAAAGCTGGCTGGAGTTGAAGCAGGACAAATACTATCCGAGCGCCGTGGAGTTGGCCGCAAGGTTCATTTTCTGAAGACACCGGGGAGTTGAATTCAAATTTTTATAGAAAGAAAGAATTGACGTGTTTTAGTCTGTTTTTGTAACTAATGGAAATACACTCTTGTCTTGATCTGCAGTCATCTATTGTTGTACAAATAACAAAATTCGAAAGGAATATTTGGATGAAACACGAAACTTAATTCAATCTTTCGAACATCATTTGAATTATTAAGTCCATCAGCTTATAACAAAATGCTTGAGACCATGTCAATCATGATAAAACAGACAAGGACATTGAGCATTTCATTACTATAAGACATCAAACACAATTTCAGACTACAAAATCTGCAAATTAACTGAACAAGTGAGGGGTTCCTCAAGTTCCCCCGTCAACAACAAGCTCCTAGTTTCTCTTCTACAAACTGCACTGAAATCCTACTAATTGTGAGGTTACTTGATCTATTACGAGAAACTAATCCTTGCCAAAGTGGCTCTTCAGAGTCAAATATTGATACAGGACTCGAAACCATCTCTGTCTTGATACCTCTGTCAAGGATGATCAGAAACACATTACAAACGACGGTCACTGTGTGCGTGCATGACAGAAACTTTACTGAATGCTTAGAACAACTAAAGAAAAAGTGGATGTGAGATAGAATCCTTACTCTTGACATAAGTTCAGGGGCATATGGTGGAAATTTCCATGAGCAGGGATTCCATTGACCAAATAACAACTCGATATAGTGCCTATGGAATTGATTTGGTGATGACCCTTAGACGGAAATGGAGGTTGCTGCATGACGGGGTATCCCATAGGTAAATTGCTAACTGCACTAAATATAAACAAACAAGGAATAAGGGATCACATTACATTTAGATCCATGGCATAGAATTCAGTTAGAAGTAGCCGACAACCTTCCAATAAACCAACACCAAAAGTGAGAAGGAATTTGAATACGAGAAGACATGCATTTTAGCCATTTGCATTCAGTATGGCTTACACTTTACATGACCATGCTCAGGAAAGAAATGTCTCAACAAATAAGCCAAACAAGGTGTATCTCAATTACGAGTAAATTCCCCCTGAATATTTTTCTGAATTCAAGTATAATTTTCCTTTTTACCAAAGTTGGAATTGGAACTCAAAAACTGGTCATTGGTATTGAAAGAAGAGAAAATGGAATGCAGCTCCTACTCCTTTCTTCTACAAAAATTTAAAACGCTGACGTGTGCCTATACATTCAAGTTCTCTGAAAAGAAAATACCTGGCATGTAATGCATCCCATTATGCAAGGGAGGCAATGGAACCTTTGGAGGCTCTTGCAGTTTCATCAGATGGTATTGTTGCTCAAGCAAACGGTTGTACATAACAATTTGATTTTTCAGCTTTAGCCTCGTGTAGTAAGCCTTGAAAAATTCTGCATTTTCTACTTCCAATTTCTCAAGTACTAAATAAAAAATAAATAAAACATACGACAATTAGAGCAATTTGAAACATATAGCAGCAATATAACGACAAAGTCAAAATCTTCTTTTGCGCCATCAACTAGTAATACTTATGCATTGCGAACAATGAAGAAAAGTGAAGATGTCATATAAAAGGGAATGGAAAGCTTTATTTCCATGTGTCTGGAGGAAAAAAAAACAAAGGAAATTATGTATGTAGCGGCATACCCAAGCTTGTAAAGCCCGGCTCAATCCTAGCACGATCTAACAGGGTATTGACGACTTCATTTTGTTCATATACAACCGCAGACATCTTTCAACCAAATTCTGGACCTACAATGTTCATTATATTACCCAAGCAAAACAATGTAATTAAGTTTCGTCCTTGGAACAAAATCAAACTCAAGCTCAAACAAGTAAAGTAAAAAAATGTCTTACAACTTCAATATCTTCACGCGTGACTTTTGTACCCTTGTTGCTGGAAATAGATACTGAACCAGAGTCCACCGTAGGAACCTCACTGACGCCATTTTGTTGGTCATTATGGGGAAATTGCTTCTCCATTGATTTCTGTTTATCCTGTGAAAGTCCTCTTGCTTAAGGATACAAAGCTCAAAGAAGTAAACAAGACTTGCGAAATAAATGTATTGTTTTGAACTCATCGAAATGTGAGGCAATCTAGGAGGGGGAAACAATTCAGTTGTATGGTTTATGGCAACAAACAGCTAAGAGCCTTTCATACAACAACACTAGGTTAGAGCAATTCGGGTGCTATCATTGTCTGTCAGATTAATAAAATCAACGATGACTCGCAGATTGAGAATACATATAAATGATGCTAAAACCTGCAATATCTTCATTTCACTTCAATGCACCTAAACTCCGAGCTTTTGTTTGGCTCGAGATCTTCTGTTTAACTTTCTATGATGGCTAAATCTGAGAGACCAATAAATCCAAATATGACTTAAAATATCATAAAAATTGTGTAAAAATGATGAACAATTGGAATGTCGAATATGCAAGAAGGGCAAATTTTCATCTAACAAGATTAGTATAACATGCCAAACAAGGAAATGGATTGATTTCACCACTTCCAATCATCCATTTATGTAAAAGGAACAACTTTGTTTTTCTGTTTCTGGAATTAATTGGTAAATTACAATCCTTCTCGTTTTCCCATCAACTCTCGGCATCTAAACAGAGAACAAATCTCAGAAACCAACAACCAATGATCATTTCCCCCTGAACCCTTGTTTGGTTGCCAAGAGAATCCAAGAAAGAAAAAAAGAAAACAACACCTCACCCCCACCCCCCCAAACCCAAATCTCCAACTCAATTCTCTTCTTTTCTTCCTACCCTTTTCTCAGCAACCAAACAAGCATCAAAATTTATGATAAGAAAGTGCAGAGGTCTATGATTGAAAATTTCTCAAACCCAAAACAACAAAATCAAATAAAGCTCAGTTAATATCACAAACTAATCCACACAAATCGACGAAATAAATCGAAGATTCGAAGCTTACCAGACAACTCGAGGCAGATGAGGGCGAGTAGATGCAGATGAGCGAAGACGCAGCGATGAGGGTGAGGAGAACGACGATGAGGGAGCACGGCAAGGACGATGATGAGGGAAGACGCAGAGATGAGGACGATGAGGGAAGACGCAGAAAATCTCTCGTGATTTCTCTGGCTTACAAGTCCGCCCAAAATTGGGGATCCTCGTTAAGAACGGCTAAGGAGGTCTTTAATCCGAGCGAATCCCTGCTAAGCTCATTAAAGCTAATCCTGATGCACACCAAACAAAGGACTATAGTCCAGTCCAGTCCAGTCCTTCTTAATCCTGTCAAACAAACGGGCCCTAAAAGAATTAAAATACCTCAAATTCTCAATTGAATACATTCTCCTTTAAGTTCTGTCCCGTGAACGAGAGTTGTTGGATTATGCTAGATATCGGATAAAAAGAACATTATAATACATTACTCTGCCAGACGAGTTGGATATAGCTCGTTGCTGTTCGTTTCCGGCCTCAATGAACTTCAGCGTGATTGCCCTATGTTTCTCGTTCTCTTTTTCGTTCTCTTCGATCAGCTTTCTACCATTTTCAGAGTTCTGTGACATCTCCATCGACGGAGGATGCCTCGAACAGAATGTCAGTGTTACATTACGTTTTTTCGTTCTAATCCTAAGTTGAACATTATTAGCCAAATCAGCCCTCCACCGGGTCTCTAGGCTCTAGGCTCTAGGCTCTAGGCTCTAGGCTCTAGCTAGTTTGATTTTGATTAATTTGTCACCGTGATTTCATTGTACTTGTTTAATTTCCCTAGTGTATACAAAACTATATCCTATTGCTAAGTCTGGTTATAATACAACATACATATACACGTATTGTATGCATTGGATGCAAACTACAATCACTGTATTTGATGCAAATTAAAAATAAATGAAGGAAAGTTGAACGTTGCGTAAATGTGTTTTGGTCGAGATATATACAAAGGAGGTTCTATGCTCTATCTCCCGAAGATTATATTGCGAAAACGTGTTTTGGCCAAAACATAGACATTATGCTGAAGGATGTTCTATGTTCTGTCTCACGAATGATTATGTTGTGAAAACGTGTTTTGGCCAAAACATAAACGTTATGTTTGGGGATGTTCTACGTTTAGTCTCGAAAACGTGTTTTGGCTAAAACATAGACATTATGCTGGAGGCATTCTACGTCTCTGTCTCATGAATGATTATGTCATGATCTCGTCTCATGAATGATCGTGTCATGAAAACGTGTTTTGGCCGAGATATGTACATGATGTTGAAGAAGGTTCTACCTTCTATCTCACGAATGATTATGTTAAAGAAAGGTTCTACCTTCTATCTCACGAATGATTATGTTAAAGAAAGTTTAAGTTCTTCTTGCAACAGGTGATGAAATTTATTTACCACAATCATACTGGACCTCAATTATTCCTAATATTACTTTGGTACGTATACAAACATTATCATCTGGAATTTGGTGGCTTTGTTTTACCAAAAAAATGCAAGATGGGAAATATATACTGAAACAGTCCTTTATTTTCTTGTAAAATTGAAAAAAAAAAGTAAATACAAATTCACACATTATAGATACACAGTCACTCAAACCAAACCCCAGATTATAACTACTTACATTCATTCAATTGAGATATGAAATGAACTTTTCAAATTGCAACACCAGCATCCATCTCCTTGGAACAATTGTTTGATGGCCTGGCACGAGAAGGTAACCTTCTACCCCTTACTTTCTTCTTCCTAGCCAATTTTTTCTCCAAGTCTTTCACTCTGCCGGTCAGGTTCGATATAGCTTGTAGCTGTTCATTTCCGGCTTCCATGAACTTCTGCATCATTGCCCTGAGTTTCTCGTTCTCTTCAATCAGCTTCCTACCACTTTCGAGTTCCATGACATCTCCATCAATGGAGAATGCCTCGATCGCTACTTGTTTCTCAGGCAATGATTCACTCTTCTGCACTGGAGTGGATTGTGTCTCACTGAAGACGTCCTCCGCAACAGTTTCAGCAACATTAGGCAGTGGATTCTTGTTGTCCTCGCATTTGAGGTTGATCTCCTGCATCTTTGTATCCTCTGTAACTGTTTCTGCTCGCAGGTGCTCACAGTCTTTTGTACTTCTCTCAATTGGCACTTCGTCCTCGCTAGGCCGGCCCAAATGATGATCATGAATTATGTCCAAGGGTCCATCTTCATGCACAACATCATGAGCTTCCGTCTGAACAGGTAAGCTCAGTGCTTGGGTTTCAATCGACTCGGAGGCCAGTGGAAGATGATCATCTTTGCGGACTTGTTCTTGTGGCTGGAGCTCTACCTTTAAATCAAGCACTGAATCTGAAGGGCGTCCTTCATCCTCCTGAGATCCAATCTCTACCTGCTGCTCTAAACGGACAACAGGTTGCTCCTCCCCTGCTCCCTCTCGTCGTTGCTCTGATTGATCCGTATTTGAAGTTCCATCCGGTTGTGAAGTTGCATCAAATGCCGCATGATGTTCTTCTCCACTTTGTAGGGAATCATCTTCCTTCACCACTCCGACTTCTTCAATTTCCTTGGACTCATTAAGTGCATTGTGCTCATCAGTCATGCCCCGTGGCAGTTCTGCTAGCTCTTGCATCTCTGCTTCCTTTTCCGTCACATAAGCACAAGCATTTGATGAAGTCACATCTGGCAACAGTTCTACTTGTTCAACGATTTCAGGCTCCAAAATGGTAGATTCGTTAAGTGCATTGCGCTCATCAATCGTGCCAGGCTCCAAAATGGTAGATTCGGTAAGTGCATTGTGCTCATCAATCATGCCCCGTGACAGTTCTGCTAGCTCTTGCATCTCTAAGTCCTTTTCCATCACACAAGCACAAGCATTTGGTGGAGTCACATCCGGCAACACTTCCACTTGTTCATCCTTTCCAGGCTCCAAAATGGCAGGTTCGTCATCAGTTACTCCTCGAGGCAACTCTCCAGGCTCTCTTGTCTCTACGTTTATATTAACAGCTTCGGAAGAGTTTCCTGTCAGAGTATGGTTTCCTTCTATTAGAGATGGTGCTTCACTGCATTGCCCAGGCTGAGTAAAACCATTCTTCATTTCTGCATCTCCCACCGCCATATCTCCAGTAGACTGTTCACCAACCACATCATCTTTTGTTTCCACAATGGGCGCAGAACCATTATCTTCAGACTTTAAGCAACTTTCCACCTGTAGCTCTTGATCACCATCCTCTGCTGCGGCGTGCAACTCTCTATGATTACAATGGCCTGGTTCCTCGGCTCTCAAACCAGGCTCAGGTTCAACATTCTGAAGCACTTCCCCTTGACAATGGTTTGTACCATGATGATTGCTATCACTGACACCATCAGGCAATCCTTTACCAAGTCCAGTCACGTCCTCTCTTTGCTGCTCTAGCATGCAGTTACCATTGTTGGTGTTCTCACCGAGCTCTTCCATATGCTCAACAGTGGATACCTCCTGTGTCGGATTTTGAGACTTCTTAGCGTTAAACTCGTCGAGCTTTTCCTGCAGAACTACGAGGTCCCTTGCCAAGGATCTTCTAATGTCTCTGAGGCTTGGAAGCAAACCCTGTTGAACAACCACCAAATAAGCAACCAGATCAGCATAGTTTTAAAACAAATCCCACAATCTAGAAACTTTTAGATTCAGGTGCCTCTTTCATTGCTAAGACGGAGAATCATCTAAGCATAAACTACATACATCAATTACTTTTAAACGAACACTATAACATGAGGGTTGAGGGTTTGCATATCTGTCCATTTCTGCACGTGTTTGTGAGTGCGCGAGTGTGCGTGCACAAGGGTTTTTAACTCAACCAGTTTAAGTACATACCTGAATGGTATCCAACTTGAGGAGGAGTCTCATGATTGTCTCCCCAATTATTACTCTCTGCTTGTCATCTTTCTGGAGATCAGAAGTCTCTAAAGTGGAGATACGATTACGAATATCAGCAACCTGCTCACGAATGTCAGCTATTTGCTTTAGTTTCTTCAATGGTTCCCACCTCCTGACCTCAAACCCACGAAAGGCAGATTGAATAAGCACAGCTGCCTCTATATCTGACAATGTCCTCGCAAGTTTTCCATCAGCAACTGATTTGGTTGCCTCCGTAGGTTTATTAGTCTCCTCAGATTTTGCATCTGCAACCTTTTGTGCTCCTTCATCCTTGTTGGTCTGACATCTATCTCCATCCTTCTCAGATTCCCGCACGCTTGAATTCCTAGAAACATCCTCTTTAGAATTAGTAGGAATCTTGGATGTATGCATCGGATCTTTGTTCTCACTGATTGTCCTATCCACCACCTCTGTCGCCTTCTCCTTTTCTTTTTTGTGTCCTTTTTGAGCAGGACTAGGAGACCGTGAACTGCCATTGGCCTTCTTCTTGCTTGGCAGTGGATCAACTCTCAGACAGACGGGAGGTAGCTCAGATGACTTTTTAGGGGAAGAGGACTGTCTCTTAACACTCGTACCAGAAGGTTTGTTCCCCACATTCTCTTCGACTTGTTTCACAGGGACACTCCTTTCTCTTCTCTCCTCGTCTTCAGAGTTCTTTTCCTCCTTACGTGGATCCATTTGCTTCACAACTATGCTTTTCACGTTAGCAGTGTTTTCCTTCCTCTCCTCAGCACCCTGACCAGCATGTTTCTCTTCATTTGTACCAGCCTCCTTTGTGACACCACCTCCAGTAATGTTCATTGGAACAATTTTCGGTGCGGAATTCACCTCCCTGTTGTCCTCCTTTCGAACTTCCTCCTGCTTGTTTCCGTAAGGAAACCAGAAGAATGGAAATGGGATTTGCTTCTGTTCATCCTCAGTCTTGTGATCACGAGAAGCATTGACATTCTTGTCCTTCTTTCCAGCCTCCTGATAAGGTGGCATCCAGAAAATTGGAAATGGGAATTCCTTCTTTTTATCCTCCACCTGCTGTTCTTGACGTGGCTCTCTATTTCCTCCTTGCATCAAAGCCCCAATGTCATTCAGATCAAAAGGGAACCAAATATGCCTTTGATCTCCCTGAGACTTCAAACCCTCTGGAGGCTTAGAATCAGTTGGAATTTTTGTTTCCTCTATGACCTCCGGTTCGGAAACTTTCCTTTGCTCTCTACCATTCATGGAATCCGGTGGAAACCACAAAGTTGGATAATGGTTGTTGTTCATATGAACCGGAACCAAATCTGCCTTCTTGTCAACAACATCCGATCCTTGTTCTTCAATCTTCACACCCTTATCTACATTCTGGTGGCAAACATGATTGGGACACCCACAGCAGTGATAATTTCGAGGCGCCATCTTATCATACTCATATTTAGGAATCTCCATGGAATAATGAGGAGGCGGCGGCACATATGGAACAGGGTAGGCCTCGTGATGCGGAACAGGATAACCCCCATAGAAGTGTTGCGGTGATGGCATTGAAGGATGAGGGTAAGAGGGTCTGAAATTATGGTTATAGCAAGAATGGCAAGGCATTGGGTAGCCATAGTTTCCGCCACAGGGCCAAGGCTCACATACCATGGACGGATTGGACCCGAAACCCGGATTATGATACTGAGGGAAAGAGAAGGTTTGGTTTCTTTGGTAGGGGTTTGAATCCATGTATCCGTATAATGGCATCATTATTCACCAACTCTATATACACAAAGACGAAAAGGAATTCTCCAAAAAGTGTTTAAGCAACACCAAAAGCACTTGTTAAATCTGTTGACATAAAAGGAACGAGAAAATGCTTAGAACTTAAATTCCTAAAAGTCTAAACCATAGCAGAAAAAAGAACCAACAAGCACCAAACGGTAATCGCATTCAAACTAATGTTCTATAACTAACAAGCACTAAATTCAAATTTATGAGCTTTTAATTCCAAATTTCCAAACCGTACCTTAAATTCAAACTCACAAATTAGGACATAGTAAATAAGAAGATGCACACCAAAGAATATAGAAATTGCAGATTTAGAGAGAGAAAGCATACAAAGTAAAAAGTTTGCATTCAGATTAATGGGTTTTTATCCAAATCAGAAGATTCGAATCGAAATTCATAAAAAGTCCAAATTTTGATTTCTGGGTTTTCAATCTCCACTCAAAATTCACAAAAAGTTCAAATCTTTTTTCCTGAGTTATTACTATTCATGTAAATCTTCTCTCAGATAATCTCACATCATTGCAGAAACAAAGGAAAACGCAAAATCACAAGGAGAAGAAAGAAGAGAGGAAGAACTTACAGTTTATTTTCTCGAGAAAATTCAAACAGCCAATTGCGGTTCCACAATCCGGATGACAAAGTTATCGGAGCGAATCGGTCCACAAACCCGAAAATTAGAAAAATGGAAGCTTTTGTAGTCTGGTTTTCTTTCGGCTTTCGCTTTCTGAAATTCAAAATCTGTGTTTTGGGGAGAAAGGAGTCGAGCAATATATAGGAAAGGCTAGAAATGCAAATCAACGGGAAAAATCTGAGGCTTTGTGTTTCGAGATGTTTCCCGCGACATCCAACGCTGGAGTTTTCTGGAGGTTTCTAACAACGTGCAGTTCGTCTTTGTCGGACACGTGTGAGTTTTGAGTTTTCTCCCCAAAGAGGGTATTTGTCTGGCTCATTCTTTCTTCGGTGTGAGACTAGATAGTTCTTTAATTTTTATTCAATCAATTTACTAGCTTTTTTTTTTGTTGTTAGTAAGAGATTTCAGATTCGATTTTTATCAAAAATAAATTTGAATCATATTATTGTGAGATTAAACTCACTCCCTCACATGCGGATAATAACGTTTGTTAAAAAAAAAAACTTTATTCAATCAAATTCAGGGTGAGATTAGTCAAAGTGTTAAAAGTAAATGAATTTGTTTGCAATAATTTTTTTTCAATAGTCAGGAAAATTAAGTAGTTCAAAAAATGGAATGCTAAAAATAGATTTTAAGAAGTCGAACAACATAAAAAATTGAGTTAACTACTTTGTAGGTTGGACTATCAAAGAATTCAAACTCATGAAATTTTTTTAGACACATTATCCCATAGTATAAAATCCAAGATTTAGGGACATAAGGCACACAAAGTAAAATCTACAATTGAATTAACCGCCGAAAGTGCAAGAAGACATACATAGAATGTATTCACCGTTACCAAGACGTTTCATTCCTATAAAATGGAATATGCAAGTGTTAACATCAATATATAATGTATTATTAGATCGAGATGTCACCTTATAATGACTCGTTTTATATAAGTTGCTCATGAAATTGTAGGAACTTTATTTTCTTCAACGTTGAGAATCTTGAGACCAATAATTATTTGACAATTTATAGAATCCACAATTGATCATGAATGATCTATTAACCATGATGGATGTTTTTTTTTTTCTACAAGTTTTTCCTTTGGTGGTTTGTAGCCCGCACAACGAAAAAGTAGACAACTTTTTTTTTTTTTTGAAAAAGTTTGACTATAGCAAAACTACAGCCAAAACTCCCTCAACTTTTATTAAACAACAAGCCCAAAATTACAAGCAAACCAAAGGCCCAACTTACAAATAAACACAACAAAAAAAGGGCCGAAACCAACATAAAAATGGAAAGAGGCCCTCACAACAGTGAAGCCCAAAAAAACACACAACAGCCAACTGAGAAACTTCTACATAAATCTCCTTCATCGATTGAGATCCAAGCCAGCCTTTTGAAACGTCAGCCACCATTGAGTATCGCCGCCTCAGACACCAGCGCCAACTGCAAATAGCAACCAGATCATAACCATTAATAGGAGATAGTTGGCATCAAAGAGGGATTAGCCAACTACCAATAAGAAGCTCGTGGAAACCCACAAGCAACATTGCTGAAAACGGCAGACAACAAGGAGAACGTGGTGGTGTGGGAAACACCCGAGCCAGGAAAAACACCCCAGCTTTACACAAGAACTCAAAAGGAACTATGGATGAAGATCGGACTGAGGAAGATATAGGAAGAGGTATACCGATGGGAGATGAAGAACATGACAGGCCGAAGGAGAAAAAAGGGAGAATCATCTGGAGAAGCGAAAAGAAAAGAAGAAGAAGAAGAAGAAGAACATAAGAAAGAGAACAAGGCAGAGAAGTGGAAAATAGGAGAAAACAGAAGAAGAAAGAGAAAAGTGGCAACCGACTCCAACCAAAGCCAGAGTCGGCACCTGAGAAGGTGGACAAGATGAAGGCCCTCACCGAGAGAAGAGGAGAGAGGAAGGGTGGGGGGCTAGAAAACTTTATACGACTAGGCTAAATTTGTTTAGTCTGTTAAATCTAAAAAAAAATATTCAAACAGTAAGAATTAGTAATCAAACAAGTTGGTTCACATATAATACAAAGAGTTTAATAGCATAGATAAATAGAAAAATAAGAACTAATGAAACACCGATGGTTTGATACATCATTTTTTATGGCTAGAGGAATTGGTTCAATAATAAAAAATTCCCTTTAATAAATTTTATAATAATTACATCTTTCTGAACCGTTAAAATATCCAAACTCATTCTCATTTCGTCCTTTGAATATAGATATAGTACTTTCTCTTAGATTTATCAGTCAAAAGTAGGAGACAATATACGTTGATATTATTGATTATTATTCTTATTTAAAAAATCATCATATCTCAATTGAAAATACAAATACCTTTTTAGGAAGAAATCAAACTCTGCATTTGTTTGTATTGATCTTGTATTGTTTTTTATTTTTGAAAAACATAATTATTAAACATAAAAAAAAAGCATTACAATAGAAGTAAATAGAGCTTACTTAGGTCATATCCAACTGACCCTGCCATAGGGCTATAGGGCTAAAAATAGCCCGAAATGTCACGAAAACCGTTTCCAACCGAAGGGTAGGCCAAATGGCTCATGGGCCCCACATGGCCGTAAGGGATGAAACAGGCCAATCGGCTGGCCCTCCCCAGCCAACTAACCGGCCCAACATTCAAACTCCAACGGCTAGCTGACGTCAGTTGTGACGACCCGTCCCTAATTTTCCTATGTAATTTCTCCCCGAGTATGTGTATTGACTATTATGCCCTTATTGGCAAGTGACGTGGACGTATTCATATCGCTTTCATTTTATTTCTCGCTATCGCATATAAATTGTACACGTTGTTACGAGTGTACGTAAATTTTTATCAGTGTGAAAACACCATTTCAGATAGATTTTCGATACCCTTTTCTGTACAAAATCTAAACCCTATCCCTAGCCTTCTATTTAGGCCATCTCGTGCACTCCACCAATGCCATCCACTCCCTCTTTGCTGCAACCAATCAGAAAAAGCAAAAGAAAATATCTCTCTTCCTTCTCTATCTCTCTCTCTCCCGTATACTGTCTTTCTATGCAAACCCCTCAAACGAGCTTCAAAGCTCACAGATCAAACCCAAAAACCACTCCATTGTACTCATCTCAGTCCCATGATCACAACCATGTTCTTGAAGCCTGGTTTAGATGAGTTTTGACTCGTTAACTTAGAAGGTACAAACTCGGGCAAACTGAGTTTGACGTGTTTTCGAACGAGTTAGGATGTTTTGAAGCTTGGGAAGGCTTCTACACGACATTCTAAGGGTCCTAGGCTTGTTTTGGAAGAAGGTCGACGTGAAACAACCGAGTTTCAAGGAGTTCACTTTTGGCAAGAACTTTCGAGGCTTTTTCCGACGACCTCCGTCCACTTTTTGGACTCCAAACAAGTATAACGCCATTCTACACTTCATTAGCTTCAAATCCATATAAAGTATGTAAAAAATGGTTGATAAATGAAAGAGAATAGTGAGTTTGAAAATTTTCCATAAATCCGGCGAAGTTGAGTTGCTGACGGCGATGACGGCGAGGCTTGCCGGAGAATGAGACGACATATTCTGTCAAATAGGTATAACGTCATTCTACACTTCTTTAGCTTCAAATTCATATAAAGTACGTCAAAAATGGTTGAGAAATGAAAGAGAATAGTGAGTTTGAAATTTTTCCATAAATCCGACGAAGTTGAGTTGCAGACGGCAACGACGGCGAGGCTCGCCGGAGAAGGAGACGGAATATTCCGTCAAAGTGACGGAATATTCTGACGGTGTCAGGTAACGACGTCAACTCTGTCAGTTAAAGTTAATGGAATATTCCTTCAAACTGACGGAATATTCCTGACAGACGTCAGGCATGGGTCTGAGCATAGGGGTGCGTCTGGCCGTGCTCTTGAAGGCGCGTGGGGGCGCTTGAGCCATCCAAAAATTATTTTGAAAATTTGGGGATGTTCGTGATGCCGAGTAGGTCACGATGGTATATTTAAACCCTAGGTTTGAGCAAACTATGGGGGTTTTATTTAGGTTTCCATATATGTGCTTTAATTAATTATATTTTAGTTATTTCACATATAGGGGAAACGTATCCCGAGGAATTGCGAGGCTAGACTAGGCTCGGTGGCTATGACCCAACGATGTACTTGTGAGTGGGCAGTTGTTTTTATACCTATACATAATTATAGTTTCCATAAATGTGTATTTACTTCACTTTTACGCTTATATTGCCAAGTATCGTTGTTGTGATATTAATTGTGATAAATGCTGCTATATCGTTGGGATATTACTGTCATGACATTCATACATATCTATACATGTTCATCCTGTTGCACTAGTGTTAGTACTTGCCCCAGGGCCAGGGCCAGTCCTTCACGTGTATGTTCACATTGCACCATTCACTCTCCTTGGATCCAAGTTAGGTGCCAGTCCTGTCGAGTAGATTGCATTAGGCAATCCAACTTGTATGTGACCGTGCTTCTACACCAGCCTTCACGTGATCGTAGTACTAGAGCATATTGATTACACCCAGTCCTGTTCGTGTCAGAAATTATCTGTTCGAACTTGTGTGTCAGCCTAGATGGATGAGCACTTAGCTATACTTGATTATCACATGATTATATTATTGTGGCATTTGATACATCATAACTTGGCATATTTCTGGTTATAATATTATTACAATGTTGTTGATTTATTGTTTACATACCTACGTAGTGCGTTTTAAGGAAACTATACTTGTTTTACGGCGAGGGGTTAGTATATTCGAAAATGAAGGATTTTGTATAAGCATTGTTTTGCTGACCCACTCAACTTTGTTTTTCGCCCTTCCAGGACCTAGATAGTTGTACTCTTTGTGGCACTCGAGGAATCTCGGTAGTTTTGACATTTTCTTTTGTTTAGACGTACGAATTTATCACTGTTATGTAATAAGTGTACTTTAGTTACTTTGACTACTCTTCTGTAGTCTCACTGTCTATTACGCTCAAAATAATTGTAGTGGGTTCATCCCACGATTGCGCACTCTTTCATTGTTTAGTATAATTAGTTCTAATTAGTTTTAAATATACTCACTTCTTACATCATTTACCCTTATGGTTGCATCACCTCACGGGACGGCCAGCATGCTTCGACCTTTCCAGGTCGGGGTGTGTCATCAGTAGCCATTGGATTTGAATTTTTTTTTTTAAATCTACTTTTTTTCCTATAAATACCTAAGCCATTTCTCACATTCCTACCTCAATTCTTACATCAATTTTTCACATTTTCACCATAATTTTCCTCAAATACCTAAAGCCATTTCTCACATTCCTACCTCAATTCTTACCTCAATTTTTTTCACTATTCTTACCTCAATTCTTCACCATTCTTACCTCAATTCTTCACATTTTCACCATAATATTTCCTTCAAATAATTTTCCCCTTCCAATAATTTTCACCACTCTTACCTCGTCCAATAATTTTCAAATGGCCATATCTGCAATGAAAGGAAAGGTTTGGACTCGAAAAGAAGATGAAGCTCTTTGCAGGGTTTATAGATGGGTCTTAGAAAATAGTGTCAAATGGAGTTCTCAAACAAGTGAAGGTGTTTGGACTCTTACGTCCAAAAAATACTATGAGTTCTATGAAGGCACCACTCCACCGAATCCCCGAAACTTGTTCTTCAAGATGGAAAAAACATCTTCAACTGAGTTTGAATAGATGGCATCAAGTAGTGCTTGCGGCCGAAACAGACATGAAAGCGGAGCCAATTACTACAACGAAGTAACCGTTTTCATAAATTAATTTCGTAAATTGATTTCACAAGTTAATATTAATTTCTTGAATTAATTTCATAAGTTGATCTTAATTTCATAAATTAATTTTTTTCAATTTTTGTACTTATATTTTTAGGTACGCCAAGCAAAAGAATTGTATATGGGGGAAATGAAAAAACCCTTTAATCATCACGGTTGTTGGGAAATTTGTAAAGGATGAGTGTTATTTCAAGATCCACCTCAACAAGGATCTTCTATCATTCAAGAAACAAGGGTAGAAAATCTGTCTCTGGGTGAATCTTCCATCCCTAGGGCTACGAGACGAAACAAGGCCCGAAAATTTGAAGGAAAAGGGTAAGGCAAGGGATGATTTAGCTTGTCAATAGGAAATGGCATCCTCATTGTGATTACTGGCAGAGCAAAATGCCATCGGAGCAAAGGAACCGTAGGCACGAAGAACGGGCAAAACAAATACAATAAGAGATGGATGATAGGAACATGCAAATGGACACTTCGGATTACACTCCAATGAGTAAAGCATATTTTAATCGAAGAAAGAGGGAAATTATGTTCGAACGGGAGTTGTTTACATCCAACTATACTCCCTCCCTCCCTCTAATCGTCTGAGTCACTAACCACACACACACACTCTCTCTCTCGCCTCCTTCTGATCGACCGAGTCACTAACCACACACATACACACACACACACACATACACACACACACACACTCTTTCTTTCTCTCTCTCTCTCTCTCTCTCTCTCTCTCTCTTTCTCTCTCTCAGAGAGGAGGCGTTCAAGCGGAAAGACCCAATATATTTAAAACATATATCTCTCTATCTGTTTGAGTGTTTTCCATGGCTTCATCACTGCTCTTGGTGTTCATAACATTGGTGGTGGTCGTGATATCCACGGCCTATTGTGGGTCTGCCGTTATTCTTTCTCTACGGCCGACAATCCCCACTCGTTATCATGTCCAAGTACAACAACTTAAAGCTCGAGTTCAAATAAGGCATGGACGAGTCTTCAAACACATCATCAACGGCCTCGTAAACATATATGTGGTGTATGATATGTTTTTTCACATATGGGGTAATTTTTTTTTATATTAGCTTTTATTTTTGGTTAATTTTAGAAGCTGAAGTTAAACACAGTTGCTCAGCATTCCTCAATTCGTGATCCAACCGATTGCATTACGCTAGTACATATTAATTGTTCGTATGGCTGTTGATGCACTTAGTTTTATGCTCCTTAATTAAGCATTTTTAGTTAATTTTTCACTCTAGTAGTATTATTTTGTTCGTCTTCAATTTTTTATGTATAATAGCTAACGTTTGAATATGTAGGTTTTATGTGACGAAAGTAATGTTGGGCTCTCCGCCGAGAGAGTCTGAGTTGTTGTTCGACACTGGTAGCAATGTGACGTGGACTCCCTACAGGTCTTGTGTTTGTTGCCATTGGTCTGTTGACGGGGTAAGTGTTTTTTTTATTCTTATTTTGCATGCTGCAATTTTAACAACGTTACACGTTACTAATTCGTTTCGTTTATGTTTCATAGGTTCCGATCACTGCTTATGACCGTGGTAGCTCATGGACTGCCGGGAAGATCGGTTGCTCACACCAACTGTGCATTGGTTTACGCTCTCGTCAGAGCAACCAATGCACTTACAATATCACTTACGGAGAAAGAGATGAGGTTGTCGGGTATAAATACATTTTGACATGATTACCAGGCAATTTACCTCTTTTGAATCAATTATTTTTGGGTAAATATTTTAACATTTATTTTTATTTTTTAACAACCATCATACATTTTCTAGTTTATTGACGCTTAACACTTCCCTTGGGTGCTGTCTTGGAAATAGGTGTACTACCTATGAGTCTGGCATTATCAGGTGGAGCCCATACAATGGCATACTTGCCTAGGAGATGCATCAATTATTTCGCAGTTGTCATCTCGGGGGTTAGCCCGAAATATCTTCTCCCATTATCTGAGGAGAGATGGCAATGGAGGGGGCGTACTTGCTCTTGGGGAGATAATAGACATTCTAATATATATGAAAAATATATATGACATTCTAATATAGGAAGGAATATACACACACACACATGTTATTTATGTATGATTTCACTTTAGAAAATCGATGAATTTTCATGCCTATAAATTTTCTGGCTTTGGTTTGAATGAAAAATATATATGACATTCTAATATAGGAAGGAATATATACACACATACACACATGCACAAAGTTTCGGCATGATATATCGGTACATAAGTTTTGTACGATTGCATTGGTACATAAGTTTCGGTACGAATGCATCGGTACATAAGTTTCGGTACGATGCATGCATCGGTACATAAGTTTCGATATGAATGCATCGGTACATAAATTTCGGTACGAATGCATCGGTACGTAAGTTTCTGTACAAATAGATTGGTACATAAGTTTATGTACGAATGCATTGGTACATAGGTTTCGGTACAACTGCATCGGTACATAAGTTTGGGTACGATATATCGGTACATAAGTTTCGGTACGAATGCATCGGTACATAAATTTTGGTACAAATGATCGGTACATAAGTTTCAGTACAAATATATCGGTACATAAGTTTTGGTACAAATGCATCGGTACATAAGTTTCAGTACAAATGTATCGGTACATAAATTTCTGTATGAATGCATCGATACATAGGTTTCTGTACGACTGCATCGGTACATAAGTTTGGGTACGATATATCGGTACATAAGTTTCAATACGATTGCATTGGTACATAAGCTTTGGTACGAAATGTATCGGTACATAAGTTTTGGTACAAAATGTCTCGACATATAACTATAGTACTTACATAAGTACGTAATATGCATATATATATATATGGGGATTATAACTAATAAATAAAACACTAATCTAAATTAAAAATTAATATCTAATAGGATAAAGTTGAAAAAACCAATAATCAAAATTTGAACCTAGCGTAAAAAATTAAAAAATTAAGAAAAACAAAAACATGAAAATACTGTAACCTTCATCTTCCTCCCTGAAATGCCTTGGATGAAATCTCCTCTTTCATTTTATAAAAAATGAACCCTAATAAATAACAAAAAAAGAATGATTAAAAAAAAAGTGACACCAAGGATAGGATTAATACTCAGTGGAAACGAAACTGCTATAATAAAAAATAAAAAAAAATGAAAGAGCAGACAAATCAAGTTGTTTGTTTGATTCGAAAAGCTAAAAAAAGCAGAAAAATCATCAATGACCTAAATTGACTAAACTAAAAGGATTTTGCAAAACGTAATTTAATCACCCTACATATATGAACAATAATATACGGTTTAGGGTTTTGTACATTTTGCTCACGTAATGAAGATTCAAGAGACTAATAGATTAGTTTGTTGTAGAAGGCATCAAAATTTCATGTCAATTCTATGAAGGTTGCAGACCTCATCGGTAAAGAGGGAGATGGAGGTTACAATACTTCGAATCAATAAAACTAGGGTTTCTTCCTTTTGAATTTTATTTTTAATTACCTTCCATGACACACCCCGACCCGAAATGTCCACTAGGACTCCGAATCGAGCTGCGTTGGCCGACACCTGGAAGGTGACAAAGCCATAAAGTGTGATGATGTGGAAAAATGTGAATAAATTTAAACCTAAGAGTGCCTAAATACCATAGTGCACTGGTGAGCGGGCTTGAACCCACTTCGCACGTGACGTTAGAACATAAGCAAGTACATAATAGTGAATTAAGAATCGTACCCTCAAAATAAACTCCAATACTAAGAATCGCCACGAATCTTCGACGATAAGAAAGCTCAGCTAATAAAACCTGAAGGGTTAAGACAAGATAAGGGTGAACGGCCCTGTAAATAAAATTTTAATAGAAATCATATAAAACATTATTACCACAACACAAAATATCGTCAGCAATATCAAATAATCATGTGATTAATAACTCATACTAGCACGCAAGTCGGAGTCACCTATACGACTTACCCATATCTCATCACATATACTAGTTCATCACATATGCTAGTTCATCACATATTTCATCACATATTTCATCATATATGCTAGCTTATCACATATTTTATTATATATACTAGCTCATCACATATTCATCATATATGCTAGCTTATCACATATCTCATCACATATGTTAGCTCATAACATTTTCATCACATATGCTAGCTCATCACATATTTCATCATATAGGTTAGATCATCATATATGCTAGCTCACATATTTCATCATATATGCTTGCTCATCACATATTCATCATAGCTTATCACATATCTCATCACATATGCTAGCTTATTAGCTCATAACATTTTCATCACATATGCTAGCTCATCACATATTCATCACATATGTTAGCTTATCACATATTTCATCATATATGCTAGCTCATCACATATTCATCATATATGCTAGCTTATCACATATCTCATCACATATGCTATCACATATGCTAGCTCATCATATATTCATCATATATGCTAGCTCATCACATATTTCATAATATATGTTAGCTTATCACATATCTCATCACATATGCTAGCTCATCACATATTATCATATAGGCTAGCTCATCACATATCTCATCATATATGCTAGTTCATCACATATTCATCATATAGGCTAGCTTATCACATATCTCATCACATATGCTAGCTCATTAGCTCATAACATTTTCATCACATATGCTAACTTATCACATATTCATCATATATGCTAGCTCATCACATATTTCATCATATAGGCTAGCTCATCACATATTCATCATATATGCTAACTCATCACATATTCATCATATATGCTAACTCATCACATATTCATCATATAGACTCATCACATATTCATCATATATGCTAGCTCATCACATATTTCATCATATATGCTAGTTCATCACATATTCATCATATCATATATGCTAGCTCATCACATATTTCATCATATATGCTAGCTCATCACATATTCATCATATAGGCTAGGCTAGCTCATCACATATTTCATATTTCATCATATATGCTAGCTCATCACATATTTCATCATATATGCTAGCTCATCACATATTCATCATATAGGTTTAGCTTATCACATATCTCATCACATATGCTAGCTCATAACATTTTCATCACATATGCTATAGTTATCTGTACGACAAGTATGTGCACCTACCTTGGATCCAAGGTGAGCGTAAGGTGCGGGAGGTGAACATCACGTGAAGGACTATGCCCTGACCATGGGCGGGAGCACTATCACTGGGGTGCAGGTTTATGAGCTCTCAATGTATCTCAACATAACATGTACGACTCATGAGCAACCGGTACGACAATGTTGGAGTTGCTTAAAACATGCATGTAGTCATGCTATAACTCCATCATTTCAACTAATACCATAAACTTACCTGAACTTACCCGGGTATCCTGCGTTCACCTTGCACTTCAAAGCGTTCATAATAATTGTGCTCAATAATATACTTATGGACATGCCTTGATGCAATTCAAAACTTAACCATATCGTAGTGCTACCAAATATAATTGTGCTCAATAATATACTTATGGACATGCCTTGAACAATGACCCTCACCTTGCACAATTTCCCAAACAAGGCTATTGTCTTAATTATTTAATCTCATTTATGTTATGGTTGCATCTAACGTTTTGTTAGACTGCCTACGTACCCTAAATAGGGATCAAGCCATTCGTAGTTCACAATAATTATTTCAAAACATTCGCAATAATCAATTTATAAACGTTTATGGAATTATCACATATATATATATATATATATAATGTATATACGATAGAAAGGAAAAGACTCACTCACCTAGAGTTTACGCTACAACTCCCTAGCACACACATAGAGGCGTCACGAACGATCGGCGCCTAGAACAATTATCAAATCACATCTCAGAATTCTTATTGATAGAATACATAATTCACATAAAACACACCCCTAAGATTTGATCTGGAAGATCCGCATCACGGATTTCTGATCCGTTACTTCCAAAGATACACATTATGCTTCTAGAACAACATCCTAAAATTTCATTACGATCCAACGGTCGGATCTCTGCCAATTGCCAAAAACCAAGTGGCGGTCAACATTTTATTTTATGAACTTACAAATCCAATTCGGGAAGATCCGTGTGTCGGATTCCCGATCCATAAGTTTCTATGGTCCTTAAATATTATGCACTATAATGTATTAAAGTTTGGTGACGATCCAACGGTCGGATCGTCGATTCACATTTTACCAAGTAGCGTATCATAAGGGATTTAGGTTCAAACGATTCACCTACGATATACAATTACCAAAACTGAACTTAAGGCATCTAATTTAGCCTAAAAATGACATTGACGGTCCCTTGGCCACGCGCTGCCGCCGCGGGTGGCGGTCGGTTGCCCCGACTCGCCGGAAAATCCAACTATTTCCAAAAACTACAAGAATTTACATAAATGAAGATCTCAATGAATAGAATAACTTTCATACCTACGGCCAATGCCAATTTGTCCTGGAAGAGCCCCAATTTTGCTAAAACCCGTCGGAAACCCTAGTTTTGGGTGTCCTCAATTCGGCTCCATAGCAACTCCGACGCCTCGACCATTGCCTGGGCTTTGTTACTGGGTTCTAGATGAGTGTTCTAATGGTGGTAATTGAAGGAGATGGTTTCACAATTGATGGATTTTGGGCAAGGTCTCTCGTGGCACCTATCACCATTTTTGTACTAAAATACTATCAATTTCCCTCTAATTTGTTGTGCAAGAATAAGAGAAATGGCCAAGGTGATGATTGGAAGCAGTTCATAGGTCCAATTCGTCAGAAAATTGGACGAGAAACGGCGAGAAGCCGTCGGTTTGAAGACATGGGTTGCACGGGTCAAGGAAGACCCGTTTGGGTTCCCTCATTTTCTTCTTCTCTCTTTTCCTCCTGCTCTCCTTCCTATTGGTCAGTCTTCTCTCTTCCTCTCCTCTGATTGGGCAGTAACCCTTCTCATCTGCTCTATCTCCCGTCCCCCCTTCTTCTTCCTCTTCTTCTTCCACTATTTTTAAAATCACTAAATGATAAACAAAATATATATCATTATAAAAATGTATAAAATATATAAATAGCGACTAAACAAAGGTACTTCTCGGGTTTATAATTCTGTAACGTTGAGTACTTCAAGAAAACGCTAAGTATTAATTCATACACCTCGCTATACGTTGGTTAACGGAAGTCAAGACCCTCGCCTCTAAAGGCATTTTCGTAAAATCACACTTTTAAAATTTATAAAAATGTAAAATTTGGGACAGGATGTCACATTCCATATTTTATGCTCTTTGAATTTTATTTTTATGTTTAATATTAGTTAAAATCCACTTAAGCATCCATGTCATTTAATGAATGAATATGAACCTTTGAATGTTTTGTAATCTAAAGGTTTAAAAAAATGTAAAAATATTTGTCAAAATGTTTGTCCCTTGATCCTATCTCATATATATATATATATATATGGCTTTTATTATTGTGGAAACTTAATATTAATTGTCAAATAATATTTTTATTGTTTATGAGGATCAATATATAATACATTAAAAAGCTCAATAATTATTACAATCTAATTAATATTTGATCATTACAATTAAATGTCAAGGACTAAGTTAGTCTTTAATCTTATACACGGTTTTGTTCTAAAAGTAATATTCTTCAAGTTTGAAATATAATTTTCTAATATTTTTTTTTAAATTCGAATTTTTTTCTAATCATGTTGCTGTTAATTATAACTACTACTAATAATAGGGTTGATCGATGTCAATAAGTCCAAGACTTTAATGATGTTTTTTCCCCTCGGTTTTATGTAGTTTCCCTGATCTGTTTGAGTGTTTTCCATGACTTCATCATTGCTCTTGGCGTTCATAACCTTGGTGGTGGTCGCGATATCCATGGTATATTGTGGCCCTGCCGTTGTTCTTCCACTACGTTTGGTAGTCCCCACCCGTTATCCCTTCCAAGTACAACAACTTAAAGCTCGAGATCAAATGAGGCATGCACGAGTCTTCAAACACAACGTCAGCGGCCTCGTAAACATATATGTGGTGTACGATATGTTTTTTTTCACATGCTGGGTAATTTTCTTTCGTATATTAACTTTTATTTTTGGTTAATTTCTCTGTATTATTAATTATATATCTTTATGTTCAAAGCTGGTAAATGTTCAAATGACAATCTCATATCTATCTATATCTCTTTTCTAGATTGACTGGCAATCTCATATCTGTACGCCGCCCATCGTTTATGTTGACAGACACAGGTCTTGATCAGGTCATCAACGCCATCGTCTCTGTTGTCTCTTAGTCCGTTATGTTCCTCAGCCGATTAGCAGGTGCTTAGCGCAGATCAGACACAGATCGTCATCACGACATCTACGCCACCGTCTCTGTCGCATCTTAGTCCATTTGGTACATAAGTTTTGGTACGATTGCATCGATACATAAGTTTCGGTACGAATGCATCGTTATATAAGTTTCGGTACGATTGCATCATACATAGGTTTCGGTACGAATGTATCAATACATAAGTTTCAGTACGATTGCATCAGTACATAAGTTTCAATACGACCGCATTGGTACATAAGTTTCGGTACGATTGCATCAATACATAAATTTCAGTGTATCGGTACGTAAGTTTTGGTACAAAATGTCTCGGCACATAACTATAGTACATACATAGGTACCTAATATGCATATACATATATATAGAGAAATTTATACACAATGAAGAATATATGATTATATAATTTTCGGTGCGATTGCATCATACATAAGTTTTGGTACGAATGTATCAATACGTAAGTTTTGTTGGAATGTGTCGGTACATAAGTTTCAGTACGATTGCATCAGTACATAAGTTTCGATACGATTGCATTGGTACATAAGTTTCGGTACGATTGCATGAGTACATAAATTTCAGTACGAATGTATCAGTACATAAGTTTTGGTACAAAATGTCTCGGCACATAACTATAGTACATACATAGGTACCTAATATGCATATACATATATATAGAGAAATTTATACACAATGAAGAATATATGATTATATATGACTTTTATTAGAGTTTTTTTTATTAGCACCCCACAAACTGTTGAATACACCCCATTCGATATTTAATGTTAAATAACTATTTAAGCCCTATAAAGTTTTTTTTTTTTAAGAACAATTATTTTCTTCTCGCACCCCAAATCATTTAATAAGATTTTGACTTTTTTCCGTTCTTTCCCTTATTGCTCATTCTCTGTTTAGTTATTCTTAATTTAATTTGTATTATGTAGTTTCTTGATCTGCTGTAATGCATTATTCATGAATTAAAGACTACAACTGATATGGGTATTGATGAACTGCTCGAACCGAAGTGATTTTTCACAGTACTGGAAAAGAAGAAGCAATAAGTAAATGTCAAGGGCTACATTAGAAAGCTCAATATATAATATTTTATTGTTTATGAGGATCAATATATAACCTACATTAGAAAGCTCAATAATATTACAATCTAATTAATATTTGATAGTTTACAATTAAATGTCAAGGGCTAAAGTTAGTCTTTAATCTTTACATGATTTTATTCTAAAAATAATCTTCTTCAAGGATTGAAATATAATTTTCTAATTAAAAAAATTACAAATCTTTTCTAATCATGTTGCTGATATAATTACTACTAATAATCTACTTGAGTGTTTTCCATGGCTTCATCACTACTCTTAGCGCTCATTATCTTAGTTGTGGTCGCAATATCCACTGTCTCTTGTGGCCCCGCCGTTGTTCTTCCACTACTTCTGGCAGTCCGCACCCGTTATCCCGTCCAAGTACAACAACTTAAAGCTCGAGATCAAATGAGGCATGCACGAGTCTTCAAACACAACTATATATGTGGTGTACGATATGTTTTTTTCACATGCCGGGTAATTTTCTTTCGTATATTAACTTTAGTTTTTGGTTAATTTCTCTGTATTATTAATTATATATCTTTATGTTCAAAGCTGGTAATATGTTCAAATGACAAAAACTTTGGGGGAGTAATATGTTTTGGGTAGCATGCACAAATTCGAATTCCATGTATGAGAAATTCTATGGAGTCCACTAGGCCATTATTTGGTTGAAGGGGCATCGTGTTGGCCAAGTGTAACCCCCTCTTAGCCCTTTTTTGGGCTCAACTCCTTTACTGCAATAATTTATCCAAATTCAACGACTAGATTTGAAAACATTCAGCTGTAGTTTAATTAAATTAATCAATAAATTTAAAATATAAACTTAGAACTAATAAATTATTGAGGGGCTATGTTTAGTCCTAGTTTGAAAAAACATCGGTTTTCAACATGCTCATTGGCACTTGTAGCATGCTTTCTGGCAAAGGCAAATCATCCATCCTAAGGGACGAACTCGCAAAGCCAAATAATTGGATCCTTCATTTGATATCTTTCTGGCCAAACAAAATTGGAAAAATGCTAATTTCAAGATATTTTGCATCTCTCACTAAAGATGTTTTTACCATGAGCATAATCTGATTTATCGTAACATTTAAGTCATTAGCAAAAATATTTTTTCCATGTTCAGTTGTTATATAGTCATAGGAAAAATTCGTGGTCACACGTGCATATTTCAATGATTGAATCCAGCCTTGGATAAACAAAATTATGGAAAATAATCTCCTCACATGTAACTAAGAAACTAAATAAGATCTTGAATTCATATATGACTAATTTTAGATACCTAATTATTTTAGGTATGAAATATAATTAATATAGTTTGTAATCTGAATTACTGAAGTTTTTACCATTAGTGTTTGATGATTTATCTCTACTAATTAATAAAACACTCATTGTCAACCAAAATCCTATGAAATTATCAATTTCACCCTCTAATTAAAACAGAAAATGAATAAGAAATATGAGGCAGAAATGTAAATTCACACAACCAAATTTTGTTGTTTTTTTTCAAAACCTCACATGTTAGAACTTGTATGTGAGAAGTGAATCAAACACCTAATGAAGACATGAAATAACATTACTTTAAAGAGATATAATATAAAGAAGATTATACATGTTGATCAATGTATAATATAAGGTGAGAAAAACTATAAGTATTGTACAAATTAATATAGAGAACGGTTATAAGGAAGTAGGAAACTGAAAGTAACTGCAACCATGATAGAAGGGGCAGTTACATCCTTATAACTAGGGTTTTGATCCCCTTTCTCGAATATATATGGATCTCTTAATGCTAATGTTGGTTCTATCGAAAACAAGGAGTTCCAATCTGTTTCCAAGAGAAGGGAAGATCTCAGCCACGTCTCTATCACCATGGCTACATCCTCAAGTAAGTTTAATGCATTCATTGTCTATCGACAGAATGCATTATGCAGTAACTAGAGTTAATAATACTGCATACATACATTGCAGTACGTGGTTCAATTGCATTGTTGGATGTTCAATCTTTATATGACTTAATAAGCACATACATACAGATATATATATATATATATATATATACACTCATAAGGGTTTACATGTGGTATCAGAGCCACCAACATTTGCATTGAACTCGAACCAGGATTCCATATTTGTTTTAATATACTTAAACTATATGATTACGAAACAATTTTTCCTTTTCTAGATGAATGGATCACCAAAGTGAATTACATTCTTAAAGAATAGTTCTGTTATATCAGATACTTCATATGAAGAGTGTACTGCCTAATGCATGTTTAGATACAATTCTATGGACAATGTTAGTATCTACTGCAGTCACTACAAGTCTAATCAATTATAAAACATGATCGTTAATGTATACGAGTTTGCCCAAAGGCATACAGTTTACATTGATTATTGAGTTTTGTGAATATTTATACAGATTTGAAATTCATATATGTCGATTATAGACAGTTTCTTGCCCAAAGGTGATACTGATTCTATGAGTTTAAGCATGACTTTATGTCATTCAATATGAATTTACAAATCATTATGTAAACATTATGCAGATTTCAATATGTCGAGTATGATCAACATTGAGAAATTGAATGGAACAAACTTTAAAGCTTGGAAACAAAACGTTGAAATGCATTTGGGAATGCTTGAGTTCGACATTGCCTTTAAGTTGCCTCAGCCATCCGCACTTACAGATGATAGTACTGCACTGCAAAGGGATAACTTTGCTAAATGGACAAGGGCAAATCAAATGTCCTTGCTCATCAAGCAAAATGCTATGGAAGATCACATAAGAGGAGGGATTTCAGTATGTGATTTAGCAAAAGATTTCATGGCCCGAATTGAAGAAAAATACAAAAGATCAGACAAAGCTGAAACTGGAGTATATCTTTCTGAGTTGATCAATACCAGGCATGATGGTGTTGGTAGTGTGAGGGAGCATTTACTTAAACTTGTTAATCTCTCCAACAAGCTTAATGCCATGGATATTGGCATTACTGACCAATTTTTGGTTCATTTGGCATTGTACTCACTGTCAACTGATTATGAACAGATCAAAATTAGCTACAACACTCAGAAGGAATCATGGACAGTTAACGAGTTAATTGCCATTTGCTGTCAAGAAGAAGAGAGACTGAAGAAGATAAAAAATGAAGCAGTCAATCTTGTTCATTTGAAGGGTAAAGGAAAGATGGTCTCAAACTACAAGAACGACTACAAGAATCCCAATTACAAAGGGACCAAACCGACTACACAGAAACCAGGTTCTATCTTTCCTAAGAAACCCTTCAAAACTTCCAGTGTTTCTGTCAAAAACTGATGGTCCTTCCCATGCTGGTCTCAAACCTCATAAATTTCATTTCAAGAAATGCCATCACTGTCATTCCACTGAACACTTAAGGAAGGATTGTCCTGCATTTAAAGATTGGCTCATAAGGAAAGGTAACAAAGTTATTGATGTTTTTGTTACTGTTGAGTCGAATATGGTGTTTATTCCTTCGAATTCTTGGTGGTTTGACACTGGTTGTTCTGTTCATATTACAAACTCTTTGCAGGGATTTCAAAACCTGAGGGAGACAAATAGGAACATCTACAATGTTTATGTTGGAAATGGGAGTAAAGTGGTTGTTGAATCTATTGGCACAGTCATGCTAAAGTTGTCTACTGGTTATGTTTTGGTTTTAAATAATGTATTATATGTACTTTCGATGAGAAGGAATCTATTTTCAGCAACTCAATTTGTCAAAGATGGTTTTTCTTATATTGGAGACAAGGACCAAATTCGATTTTTCATTCACAATCAGTATGACAACTTACTTGGTTATGCTCTTCTTAATGGTGAATTGTGGCAAATTCAGTGCACTTATTTTCAAGAATGTTTTAATGTAGAGCATACTGCTTCAAAGAGAATGCATGTTGATGATAGTTCTTCAGTGCTTTGGCACAGAAGACTCGGGCATATCTCTAAAGATCGTATGCTCAGATTAATGAGAGATGGAGTGTTGCCACGATTAGAACTTAATGACATAGAGAATTGCATTGACTGTTTCAAGGGAAAAACAACCAATTCAGTAAAGAAAACAAGTGCCAAACGCAGTGATGATGTGTTACAAATCATACACATTGATGTATGTGGACCATTTCCCACAAGAACATTATGTGGAAATTCCTATTTTGTTCTCTTTATTGATGATTTTTCTAGGTACACTTACTTATTTTTAATCTCAAAAAAATCTCAAGTTCTAAATTGTTTTAAAATATTTAAACTTGAAGTTGAAAAACAATTGAATAAGCATGTTAAAATAGTGAGATCAGATAGGGGAGGTGAATATTTTGGGAGATACACTGAAAGTGGACAACAAAAGGGTCCATTTGCCTTGTACCTTGAACAAGAAGGAATTATTGCTCAATACACCACTCCTGGTACTTCTTCACAGAATGGTGTTGCAGAGAGACGAAATCGAACACTTAAAGATATGGTGAGAAGCATGTTATCACAGTGTCAACTACCTGAGTTCTTATGGGGAGAAGCACTTAAAACAGCTAACTATATACTCAATCGAGTTCCTTCCAAAGCAGTTCCAAGCACTCCTTTTGAGTTATGGACGGGTCGAAAACCTAGCTTTAACCACTTTCACACATGGGGCTGTAAATGTGAAGCCAGATTATATAATCCCACTGCGAGAAAATTAGACATGAAAACCACTAGCTGCTACTTTATTGGTTATGTAGAAAAATCCAAAGGGTTTAGGTTTTATTGTCCAACTGCACATACAAGAATAGCTGAAAGTCATAATGCCAAGTTTATTGAAGACTTTGATTTGTCACATGAATCCCCCAAACAGTTATATGCCTTTGAAGAGCATGATGACCATTCCTATTTGTCTCAAGATTCTGGAATGGATAATAGTGTTACCATTCCCTTGTATTTATCTGGTGGCACACCATTGTCTTCATCTGTGACTGCACTTGATATCCCTACACCTAGTGCAGTAGTTACAACATCTCCCATTCAAGACACATTGGTCTTACATGATCCAATTCACTCATCTGCCTCAATAACTGAAGCACCAGAATCATCTTCACAGTCTCAGGCACCATTACTGAGGAAATCGATGAGAACCAGGAAGTCGGCTATTCCACATGATTATTTGTGTTATCTACAAGAAGTTGAATATGATCTTGGTGATGCAGATGATCCCGTGAATTACAAACAGGCAATGGAAAGTTCTAAAAGTGAATTATGGAAGGCTGCAATGATAGAAGAACTTGCTTCCATGGCAAGTAATCATGTTTGGACCTTGGTTGATGGTTCAAACACCAAAAGAGCAATAGGGTGCAAATGGGTTTTTAAAACCAAGAGGGATGCTCATGGGAGAATTGAAAGGCTTAAAGCACGCCTTGTAGCTAAATGGTTTACACAAAAAGAAGGCTTGGATTACACAGAAACGTTTTCTCCAGTCTCTACCAAAGACTTTTTCAGGATTATAATGGCTCTCACAGCTCATTTCGACTTGGAACTTCACCAAATGGATGTTAAAACAGCTTTTCTTAATGGTAATCTTGTTGAGGACATTTATATGGTACAACCTCCCGGATTTGTTGAAATGGGGAAAGAACATCTGGTGTGCAAGCTAAATAAGTCTATCTATGGTTTAAAACAGGCTTCACGGCAGTGGTATAAACGTTTTGATCAAGTTGTACAGTCCTTTGGTTTTGTGGAGAACAAAATTGATAATTGTATCTACATGAGGCAACACAAATCTCAATTCATTTTCATGGTTTTATATGTGGATGCTATACTGTTGGCAAGCTCTCATGTCCAATTAATGACTGAAACTAAGAGAATGTTGTGTAATAGTTTTGATATGAAAGATTTGGGAGAGGCTCATTATGTTTTGGGCATTGAGATTGTGAGAAATAGGCAAAATGGAACTTTGGGGCTATCTCAGAAGAATTACATTGATAGAGTGTTGAAGAGATTCAATATGGAAGCTTGCAGTGCATGTGATGTCCCTATTGGTAAAGGGGATAAGTTCTATCTCTCACAATGTCCTATAACTGAACATGATCATCAAGTTATGAAAGATAAGCCGTATGCATCTCTAGTTGGCAGTGTCATGTATGCACAAGACCTGATTTAGCTTTTGCATTAAGTGTACTAGGAAGGTTTCAATCCAATCCGGGTATTGCACACTGGAATGCAGGCAAAAAGGTACTGAGGTATTTGAAGAAGACACGAGATTATGTATTAAGTTATCATCGAGTTCAAAACTTGAATGTTGTCTGTTATAGTGATGCTGATTTGGGAGGATGCATTGATGATAGAATGTCCACAAGTGGATATATTTTCATAATGGCTGGAGGTGCAGTGTCATGGAGAAGCAGGAAGCAAACCACAAAGGTTGTTTCTACAATGGAGTCAGAATATATAGGATGTTTTGAAGTAATGAGACATGGCATATGGCTAAGAAATTTGATCTGTGACATGAAGATAGTTAAAAGCATTGAAGAACCAATCAAGATTTATTGTGACAATACTTCAGCTGTGTTTTTTGCCAAAAACAACAGAAGGTCAGAAGCTTCAAGGCTTATGGATATCAAATACTTGAAGCTCCAAGATGAAATAAGAAATGGAACTATTGATTTGGAACATATTGGCACGTTTAATATGGTTGCAGATCCATTAACCAAGGCATTACATGTGACAGCATTTCAAAGGCATCTGCCGAATATGGGACTGCATACATCTATCGATAATGTTTGAATGTGGGAGTAAGGTAATTCTCCGTAACTTTAAGTCTATATGTTTGATTAGAATGTGTGCTTATGATGAATACAAATCATATTACATGACGATGTAATGCATTTGTGAAAGTTCGATACTAATCAAACATATAATGATGTTTATAATCTTGCAGCAATAAAGAAAAAATGGCAGCTGCAGTGCCATTTCTTATACGACAAGCAATGTGGGAGTAATGCTTGTAATGAAGAGTTCTCTTGTCAGAAGTTAATTCTCACGCGCGATCTCATTAGAATGCGATCAGTTTGTGATTTTAGTACAAATGGTACAACAAATTGTATTATACTGACTAAGGTTCAACTGTTGCTTCTTTGAGTATGTTTGAAAAATTTATTTCAACTTTATCTCAATGATGACTTGCTAGTTATTTCAATTAGATGTTTTGATCATTCTCATGTGGGAGAATGTTAGAACTTGTATGTGAGAAGTGAATCAAACACCTAATGAAGACATGAAATAACATTACTTTAAAGAGATATAATATAAAGAAGATTATACATGTTGATCAATGTATAATATAAGGTGAGAAAAACTATAAGTATTGTACAAATTAATATAGAGAACGGTTATAAGGAAGTAGAAAACTGAAAGTAACTGCAACCATGATAGAAGGGGCAGTTACATCCTTATAACTAGGGTTTTGATCCCCTTTCTCGGTTATATATGGATCTCTTAATGCTAATGTTGGTTCTATCGAAAACAAGGAGTTCCAAGGTGTTTCCAAGAGAAAGGAAGATCTCAGCCACGTCTCTATCACCATGGCTACATCCTCAAGTAAGTTTAATGCATTCATTGTCTATCGACAGAATGCATTATGCAGTAACTAGAGTTAATAATACTGCATACATACATTGCAGTACGTGGTTCAATTGCATTGTTGGATGTTCAATCTTTATATGACTTAATAAGCACATACATACAGATATATATATATATATATACATATATATATATATACTCATAAGGGTTTACATCACATACATGTAATCCTAACATATCTCTAATAAAATATAAAATAAAATAAAATAAAATAAAATAAAATAAAATAAAATAAATAAAAAACTTCACACTCCCACATTCTCTATCACTCTCTTCCTCTCTCCTTCTATTTCAAAAACAAAAATAAAAAAATTTCTCACACACTTTGTGTGTGTCCATATGCTAGTTTTGTTTACAAAATGTATAAAGTCCATGCATGAATGGCCCATTGAATTCAACCTTATGGAGATACATGCAATTAAAGAAACATTTCTAAGCTTCAGCTATATATAATAGTAAACTAATATCCAGAAATAAGTTTTGTATAGCGCACAGCAAGTCTACAACTATTATACTTCCTTTGCTCTAGCTATCAACAAATTGAAGAAATATGGAGAAAGGTTCAGTGAAGTTAGCTTTCCTCATCGTACTCTTGCTTGTTGCATCTTCTGGTAAAATGCTTGTTGCATCTTCTGGTAAAATGCTTGTCTCTCAATCAACACACACACACACACACACACACACACATATATACACATATATAGCATATTATCATTTGTTGTAGGAGTACAACAATCAAGGAAACGTTTGTTGTAGGTGTACAACTTGGCGCGGAAGCAAAGCTCCAACCGGACCCTCACTGCAAGAAAGTTGGAGACTGCGTAATAGGCGTCAATTGTCAATGCATTAATGGCTTTTGTCGTTGTCCTATGGAAGAAAACATGGAGTCCATTTTCAAAGACTTCTCTAAACTCTCGCAAGCGCATAAAGAAATTCCTAATTAAAAGTCTTAGTTCTCGCACTAATGTTGTTAAAATGTTTGTGCTGCAACTAAATATGTGAGTTGTATGTACTTGCGAGAAACTTATGAATAAATTGATATATTTATGAATAAGTTATATAGATTTTTCTTTTTCAAAACCAGATAATTAAAATAAATATCATAACAGAACAATATATGTGATTATTTTCATAACCAGGATCTAGTCCATTGGTGGTTTAGCAGACGCCATGCAATGCAATGCTGGATATGTAATTGTTGCCGAACGGGTTGGGTATCAAGCCAAGCTTGGCCAGCCCGACTCCCTTTCGGTCCGGTGGGCTTCACTGAATTTTAGCTCAAACTTCAATTGGAGATGACTTTTAGCCCTCTCAATAAGGGATTATTTTAGAAATATCCAATAGAGAGGGCTAAAGGTTTAAAAAACAAAGAAATTGTCTGATTTGCCCACAAATCCATCTCCAATGGATGGCTGACATATAATTTTATGGAGCCCTCCATATCATTATTCGGCCAAAGGGCCAACATGCTGACCAATTGTAGCCTCCTTCTTAGCCATTTTTTTCAGGCTCAGCTTCTTTGGTGCAATAATTGATTCAAATTCAACAGTTAGATTTAAAAATATTCAACGGTAGTTTAATTAAATTAACCAATAAATTTGAGGTATAAACTTAAAACTAATAAATTATTGATTGTCCACTTTGAATAAAGATGGTATATGAGTGACCTAACACTGTTAATTTAAAAATAATTTCTTACAAGATTATAATTTTGAACGACGCTATGTTTGAAGATGGTCATATGCAGAGAGAGGCGTGACTTGTTTTTAAGACCAAACGATGGTATATGAGTTTATTTAAAAATAATTTCTTATAAAGCTATAATTTTGAATGACGCTATGTTTGAAGATGATCTTTATATAGAGAGATGCGTGACTTGTCTTTAAGAGCAACTCCAGCCTTTTAGTTTGCTCGGGGGACGGGCTGCAGGAAGGGGCCCGAGGGCCTGTTGATTCTTCTCCAGCCATGGAGGGCCCGAGTGAAGGTGGGAGCCCGAGCACAAAGGGGGTGGATAGTTGATAGGCCTGCAGCCCGAGGGCCTTGGCATTTTTTTATTGTTTTTTGTGTCAGCCCGAGGCCCTACAGCCCCATTTCCCTGTTTTTTTTTATTTTATATTATTTAAACAAACAAAAAAAACTACTATTTTATTACCTATTGCCAGGGGAAGGGCTCCAAGGGTGGAGATGCAAAAGGTAATTACTGTTTATTAATGATATTTACTATTCATTAAAGGCAGTTACTGTTCAATATGGTGGATTCAATAGTGGGTTGCCATGGGGGAGGGCTCTAAGGGTGGAGTTGCTCTAAGATCAAACTCTCAAAACTCTCAAAACATAACTCATCATTGAAGCCCAAGCCCAGAATAGCGTCTTAGGTCTAAACCCACGGTAGGTTTGGGTACAAGCGAGTGTTTCGTCATCTTCTCCTTCTTCCTCCATCCTGACTAACCGACTCCAGGTTGAGCTACCTCTATTCGTCGCTCTTAATACGGTTTATTCAGAGAACGCTATAAAAATAGGGTTTAGGGTTTTTGCGCGAATCCCAAATCTGTAAACTTTGGTTGTCTCTGTGATTCGAAAGATGGGGAGAGCTAAAAAAGGCCCTAAATTTGCAGTCATGAAGAAGGTGGTCACCTCCAAAGCAATTAAAAGGTAAAAACTTTTCATAATTTATTTCTTATTTGTGTTTATTTCTTCAATTTTCTGCATAAAAATTTGGAATTTTATTCGATTTTTGCTATATGTTTTGAATTCAGCTACAAAGAGGCGGTTTTGAATCCGAACAAGAAGGATCTCACGAAAGAAAAGCTACCCAGAAATGTGTAAGTTTTTCCTTGAGTTTAATGTTTAATTTAATTTTTTTAATTAGAGGTTTAGTGGTTTAGCATAATTAGTTTGGTCTTGTGATTTAGGCCAAATGTTTCTTCCGCGCTGTTCTTTAAACACAACACTGCATTGGGACCGCCTTATCGGGTTTTGGTTGATACCAACTTCATCAATTTCTCTATCCAGAATAAGGTTAGTGTTTAAATACTAATTGTTGACATTATACATTTAATCGTTTTACTAAAATTATGTTTTGATTTGCAACGGAAGTTTTTCTATACATCTGCGTGTTTATGGTTGAAAATCTTGATACATGGTGGACTTTTTCAGTAAGTTTAATCACATTTTGCTCTTTTGATGAGTTAAAGGTATCGGTTAGAACTTAGAAATTATCTGTAGTGGTCATAGTTGACTGTTTTTCTCCTTCACTTTGTGCAGTTGGATTTGGAGAAAGGAATGATGGATTGCCTGTACGCAAAGTGTGAGTCTTAAATCACTCGTTTATTCACTTGTATAAATTTTCAGTCTCCATGGATAAATTGGTTTTGAATGCTGATTTTCATTACGAGAAATCTGTACCACGTCTTGATTGCAAATGCTGCTCTATTGGTAGCTTACATATCCTTTTGGTAATATTTTGTTTTTTTTTTTTAACAATCTGTTTCTCTTCTGAATTGGCAGGCACTCCTTGTATCACGGATTGTGTAATGGCAGAGCTTGAGAAATTAGGTCAGAAATATCGTGTGGCTCTGAGGTATGTTCCGAACTTTGGTACCTCTTTTATTTCATTGTTAGAAGGTTTGAAGTTGTTGGATGTGCATATGCATGAGCTGCACTAATATCTATGTTCATTGTCCTGTTACTCATTTTATACTATTTCCTTTTACATTTTCTAATTATTCGATTATGATTTTTTTTCCTGTTTGTCAGGTTCTAAGATAACTGATATATTATGTGCATTAATAATTTATGCTCTTCAGTTCTCCAAAAGATTGCGTTACTAACAAAAAATTATTCTGTTCTGACAGGATTGCTAAGGATCCTCGTTTTGAGAGACTACTCTGCACTCATAAAGGAACCTATGCTGATGACTGTATTGTTGAAAGAGTTACCCAGGTACAATTTACAATCAGTAACTGCACTTTCCTGTTTTGCTCTTTGGAGTCTTTACCCCTCTTTCTAGTCAGGAATTGGGGGAGTTGGGATGGTGAAGTAGAGTCTTTAAGGCTGTCACGTTGTATTATAGTCAGTATAATAAGTAGTTGCTATCTAAAATAGATTGGTTGAACTTTTCTTGATTTATCCCTACCAAAGTTGCCGTAGCTCAACTTTCAGCAATTTCTTCTTTCTTGGATTGTAAAATGGTATATTAAAAGTTAGATGGCTTTCGAAACAAAAAATGCATATTTTCTCTTCTGAAGCAGTTCGATAAAGACTATATTTTTAGATTTCAAAGTTACACTTTGCATAGAGTGAATGTGCATCATTTGATTGTCTGTTCTGTCTATTTTTCTCTTCTTGTTAACATTTCTGGAAAAATTTACCGGCCAGATTGTGGTCCTTTGTTGATTCCAGTTGCAGCTTATCAAAATTTTCTGATGCATTCTTATGACTGACATTGACTGACCTTGTTGTTGGGTACAGCACAAATGCTACATTGTTGCTACATGCGATCGAGATTTAAAGAGAAGGATCCGAAAGGTGGAATAACAATTTAGAACCATTTTAAGCGACGCCACAACTTTAATGTAACAACTCCATAACTTTGCTTGTTTAAGTGTAGGTCCCTGGTGTGCCGATCATGTACATCACTCAACACAAGTATTCAATTGAGCGGTTGCCAGAAGCAACCATAGGTGGAGGTAGGCTTGGATACCAAAAACTCACATAAGTATTGTTAATTGCAAGGTTTTTAACCAGGTTGAGTTGTTCGGAAAGTTTATGGGCTTATGTTATTATTTATTAATGTTGACACTGAAGTGTTTTTAGAACAAATCTAATGTGAATCTTATGGCCGGTTTTTCGAAAATGTAACTAGTTTACTTGAGGTAACATAAAACATTTTGTTTTGTTGCAGCTCCAAGATTTTGATGATTGGCGTGTGACCTCTACAAAGCAAAGACTGGTTCTACTCCGATTCTGAACAATGCAGTTCATCAAGGCTGAATTGCGTACTTTTGGGTTAGGTGAATTTTCTTCATAGGAACCTGTAAACGTTTCCAACATTTCTTTATTACAGTTATAAGAGAAGAAATCGAAGTGCACTTGTAGCAGTGTTAGTGTTATGATTTTACTTGTGAAACTCTGAACTGTAGTAATTATATCCGTTTTTCGATTTGTCTAATGCAAGTGTGCAGCCACAAATAGCATAACCATGATGCATCCCACAACAAAAGCCAGGGGTTATAACATAATTTTAAGACACCTTCCTGTAAATATGGTTTGACAAGAACGGCCTTTATGAAGTTGCGTACTTCAAATGCACGGAGAATGGTTGGTGTAGCTGGTAATGCGGTAGATATGAAAAGACTTGTAGAGCTCAAATTTTGGAGGATGAGTGGTTTTCAGCAACAAGAGTTAGAAAACTATTTGAGGAGCCGAGATTTGAGTGGAAAGTAGGGGTGGGCACGATGCGGTTTGGCCCTCAAACCAGAACCGGAATTAGAAAATATTAGCGGTTCGATTTGGTGTTGTTTTGCTTAAATTTATTATTAAAATCGTATGGGTGGTTTTAGCTTATGTCAGTTTACGGTTTCAAATACCAAATCATTTGAATAGCAAATCAACAAGGTATATCAAAGTTTTCTTGTATTTTTTTTCTTGTTTTTTGCATGCTTGCGTTCAAATACAAAGTTAAAAACAAACAAATTCTTTTCGAATACTAAATCAAAATGCAAATGTCATAGCAAAAAAAAAAAAAAAGCACAATTCAAAATGCAAATGTCCATTGCTACCTACTTATGGAATGTTGGATCTGCTGCTGCTGCTAACAGTGAATGCAATGCGGCTCCTTAGTTTTGAATCAAGCAAATTGAACCATAAATTCCATCAGATTTTGCCGAATATAATTGGTTTTGACCACTCATCTGATGACACTTGAATATTTTTTAGGTTAACACGTTTTTTTACGTGTTTTTATTGGCAAAGTGTATCCAATTCGTTGTAGTTTATTTGTGACAAAATGGCAGAAGAATGGACAAGTAGGTGAGAAACTTCATAGTGCTGCGCTACTGGTGAATCTCTCACACTGGATGGGACTACATGAGGTCCCATGCATATGTGAGACTTATGGATGACGCAGTCAAAGTATAACTATCCAAATTTTGTCAGAGAAGTAGAACACTAATAACTTAAGAAACCGTCATAAGTTGCAAGTCGGTGAATTATTGTGTGTTGTTATCTAATAATTTCAAAACAATAAATTACTAAGTCAAGTTAATACATTCTCACTTGCATTGTCAAAACTTTGATTTGTTCGTCACTTGTTGCCTCAGCTTGTAGCTTACTTGTTAATATACATATCTTTGTAGCGTGATTGAGACGAAATGGTAAACGAATTGAGACAGCGTAATTCATATTCAATCGAAACAAAACAGTAAAAACGGGTCAATTACAAGTATGCAAATAATAGTATAGCACATTTTAATTTGTTTTATTATTTAACCAAACACATTATCCTAACAAACTATTAAAACTTTGTTTTCCGAACCAACATTTATTCAGAGTTTGAACTACATTGCAGCTCTGGTTTTGGTGTAATTATTGAACTACAAAATTGTGGCAACTATTCGACAATATATAGGGAAACAGTAAACACACATCAATTTTAGTTTCTCACACACCTCTGTTTATTCATTCTATTGTTTTCATTTGATTTAATTCGATACAGCGGCTGGAAATAGAGAGATGTGTGAGAAGCTTGTGGGATGCAATGCAAAGTAAGGGTGCCGGTTTTAGGTTTTGTGAGCTTCATACAAGTAAGCTCAATTTTAGTGATATGAGTTGGTTGTATTGTGCGACTTTTGTCCGTTTTAGTTTTGTCATTTCATACTCCGTTGATTTGATTACAAGAAATAATGGCATGCATACAAATGAAGTCTGAGACATGAGTGAGAACTTGGGGGATGAAAAGAATAACAAAAGATGTGCTTGAAGCATCTTTCGTGTCGCAAATGACCCCTTATCACAATGGTAAAAAAGTGTTGAACCCTTGCATGACAGCATGAGTGGCTAATCTAACATCTAATCTAACAAAATTTATCGCTTGACTAAAAAAAAAACTTTCGTGTTGAAAATTGCATCAGATATAATAAAAAATTCGACTTCACCCTTGTCGTATTTACCGTTCTTGTTAAAAATGTACCGAGAATGAACAACGGAAATGGAGAAAGAACAAGTAAAACTTTTACAAATTTACCGCCACTCGTCGACAGTAATGACCAGAACAAAGGGTGCATTTTCATTTTTACATACAAAACCTCATGCACATTACAACTAAGTACACCCTTCCTCACAAAAATTAAAACTAGAGGGCAACGAGAAAAAGAATAATCAAATTAAGCTTCTACTTCCAGAGTTCCTAATCCGTAAAAATCAAATTCGACCATTAAATCCTCGTAACAATTGTTATGTTCGTACTATCTGTGGCTTCTGGTGGGGGCTTTACATACTTCCCGATTGCTTTTTGATGCGTTCGCCTCCTTATTCTGTTTATTTTTTCCTTACTTTTCTTCCTCCTATTCTCTTTCTCCTTATGCCGTAAATGTCTCTCTTTTTCATACATACCTTGCCAGAAGACCTCGCCTGTTGATGGCCACAACCACCGCCTTGTGGGGTGCTCAAGATCTGATTCCTCCGCCAAGTCCTCGTCCATGCTCTTTAGGGTGGAGTATGAGAACCATTTGATCCACATATGACCTTTCCTGCTCTTGAACCTATGTTGTTCCTGCATCACACCAGTCTCAGGGTGCACATACACCATCCGCCTCGCACTGTGGTACGCCCAAACATTTATGAGTAACTCAAGAAGCCGTGAATAGCAATGTTTGTCCTACAATTTGCAGATGCACACATAAGTACAATACAGCAAAACAAAATCAAAATTTTATCAGTAGAAGAAAATTATTCAAGTACAAGCAAATTACTTTTGACAAACTCAAATAACAGCGGCCACTTGAATGGTGTTCATCATACATTTGTGCATCCATTGCATCTACAAACATTCTGCACACCCACAAGTTCATGTTAACATTTAAAGAATAGCTTTCACAGTAGATTGTATGGTACATCATTTCTGAATAGACGCCAACAAGTGCAATATTTCTTACCTAGAAAACATTACAAACTCTAGGAAGGACTTCGTTGGCAAAGCCCAGCTATGCATGACAGACCACGTGTCCCCATCCACAGGCATGGGCGGTATAAATTCCAAATTGTAGTTTACGCCATACATCCTTTTAAGAGCCTCCGAAAAAGCAAACCTTCAATTTACCATGTGGAAAAATTAAGTCAAAATCTAACTCACATTTGAGAGAGAAAGGGAAGGTTCCGCGAAAGTATTAATGACAAGAATCAAATAAAGGATCACCAGTCTTACTTGCAATTTCCAGCATTTATACCATCACAGAATGACCAAAAATCTTGTTTCAGAGGATTTCGTGGATCATCATCCATGCGTGCCCAAAAGTAGAGTGTGTCTCCATGCCTTCGTGTTTGAATAGCTTCTAACAATTCATTTTCAGCTATTCCAGATAACGAAGCCTGTTCCAGTCCCCATTCCCCATGTTAGATATAAAGGATCATATATAAAAGAATGGGCAGAAAGATGAAAAGAATTCATTTTTTTGTTTAGTCGCTTTCCATTCTCCTTTTCATTTGGAGACTGAGATCCAAGAATACCCCAAAAGTGGTTATACTAGCCACAACTATTCAGTGCACATGCTGCTTAATTTATTTATCAGAAGAGAACGTTATCATACAATTCATTTGTTGTTACTTTTCTTCTATGTGGATTTTATTTTAAAGCGACGTGACTTGTATAACATTTGTAAGTGCAAGTAACAACATTAGTCATTGACATGACGAGATGAAATACCCTAGGCTTCCTAGCCCATCATACATATGCAACTGGTTTGCATACACATGATGCCTATTGTTATTAACGGTGTACATATGCAATCATCTTTTAATGCCCCCGCTAGACAGTTCATTCAATTAAGTCAATGTGTATACTCAATAATGTTGCAACACTTTTATTGCTTAAACACAGAATGAGATTAGAAAACATATTTTGAAACTTGGCTAGGATACAGTTATCATATGTTACCTCTTCTGCTCAGAAAAAGAAAAACTTAAAAGGAATACGAAACCTAGATCTTTTACTGGTTCCAAGGCCTTTTGACAAAGCAAATAGGGCCTTCCAACATGCCACGAGTATAAACTGCTATGGTTCACTATGAAACTTCCAACAAGATCAAAAGGACTAGATAAAGATATAGATATGGGTATTTCCAGATGCTAGGAAGCTTGCTGAAATCATGTGTACAAACTACAAATGTAAGGCAATCAATACATAAACATCAGGAAGATGGGTACAGAGAGAGAGAGAGAGAGAGAGAGAGAGAGAGAGAGAGAGAGATCCAATACCTTCCTCGCTGTTATTCTCCATGACTGAAACCCTATCCATGCGTTCTTATGTATACGGTCAATTCGGTTTGCAATGGCAAAGAATGCTCCATGTTCACCAAGTACATCTCGATAATAAGGTTTGTTAAGAAGTGGAAGACGAGAAGGTGCTTCAACATCATCAGCCCTAGGTCTTCGACCTTTGGTGGACTACAAGAATTTAGTTTATGCAGCAGTCAGAGGAAAATCTAAAACAAACAATTCCTACTAAATTGACAGCAAGGGACCTGACAACAAAGTGGCAACACAGGTTGTGTAGCATGCACTTTTAAAATCAATTTGTTTTGGCAGAACAATCATAATGGACATACGCATCCAAATAATGTTCAACTAAGCCTCTAAAATGAATACAAGAAATGACAAATTGGAGAGCTTACCAGCCCGATTCCACGATAAAGAGATTTTAGGTGTAAGAAAGGCCAGGTTCCCTCACCAATGTAAGGTTCATATATACACAATGGTTGGCCTGTCCTTTCAAGCTCCCCTTCATCCCTTTCATGCAAATCATTCTTGGAGCGATCAGTTCTTTTGGCATTTCGATACACTTCCTCCCATGTTCCATGCGATTGAACACTTCTATCCTTTAACTGCACAAAATTTCAAACTGTGGGTACTATATATAAATGGGCAAAGCTCCAAAAGCAAATAAAGGAGGCCCATGAATCGGTTCAATACAAAACGGGAAGAAAAAAAATTACCGCACACAACAGCCCTTACCATTTCTTCCTCTCTTCTTCTCTTGGTACTAACCATCTGAATGTATTTTTCTTCCTCCCATATACTATATATAAATGAATAATTGGTTGCAGAGGTGGCATTCAACCTCTCTTCTTGAGTACGATTGTATTGCTCCTCGAAATCATCCAAAAATGCATTACTTCTCAAATTTCTATCTAAATATGTTGAATTTGATACTGCTTCAAATAAGTGCCATTGCCATCTTTCTTTCAATTTGGGAGGGATTTTTACAACATCCCAGGGCAGTGCAACTTCTGACGGAAGCATGAGAACATTTTCGAGAAGTGAAGCATATCCTTCGACAGTTTCAGACACCATTAGGCTTTTTGCAGTACCTCTCCCTATCGAGGCAATACTGCGAGCTAGAGGTGATAACTTTCCTTTTGAAATAACTTGCAGAAGGATTTGCGAAAGAGCCCCAATATTTTCCTTCGGAAAAAGGTAGCCATTCACTCTATTATCAACCTGATTGTTAATGCCATTACAATTAGTAGTCCTCTTGGGAAACAAAATTATGCAACAATTTAACAATCCAAAATTCAACAAAAAGGAATCATTATGTAGGTTCACATCATGGTGTTTGAGATGCATTGTAAGCAATCATCATTACATGGCAACACATTTTATGCCCCACATTTCAGCAAATCCCTGCCAATAGATTCTACCTGGCCAAATTCTACAGTTTCCAGATAAGCTTAGCCACTTAACATTATTATAAGTGACAGTGGATTTTGTATGCCGATCATGGTGTTTGAGCTTGCCCCTTTTTAATTTTGTATGCCAGGTAGGGGACAAATTTCTGAGACTTTAAAACCAACATGTCGAATTAAGGGACAATGTGCCCAGATAAAAGAAAAATGAAGAGGATGTTGACCTAGTTAAGTGGAAAAAAGATAAATACAGAGCAATGCATGACGAGCATAGAAAGATTAACAGTGAAAAGGATCTGTATTGAACACCATCCCAAGAAGTTGTTCCTGATTTAGTTTCAGTTCAACTTAGAACTCATGGTTATGAATGCTTAATTATAAATTTTTCATTAAGATATAATGTTTGATCATTTCAAGACATACGAGTTTGTAAGGTCAAGAAAAAAGTATTAAGAAACATACATGTTTCCTGATCATGGAGAGATCTGGGGCAACAATTGGTTTCTCAAGGCACATCGCTTTGACTAAAATGTCTGGAAATGATTGCTCTTCAAGGAAGGATCCATATATCACAACATCAGACATACTGAGAACGCTGTCTGCATCCATATCAACAGCTACATGCTTCACAATGCCACTTGGGTACTTCAAACTGTGAGCAATGGCCTAAGACCAGATCAACCAAAAAGAAGCATAAATAACATATCCTCAAGCTTCCTATAGAAAAATATCTATCTCCAAACAGTTTGAAGCAGAGTTCAGTTACACACCTCAACGACCAAACTGTAGTTACTTGCTGAGTCTCCATTCAAAACAATGATTTTGAGATGAGAATAAGAATTGTTAACCAATGAGGAATCCTCCAAAAGCGGTAGTACAGCCCGTAGAACAATGGAATGTTCCAGCCACAAGCCCCTATACAAAAATTGGCTTCCCACAATTGTAATTACAACGTCTTCAGACTCAAAACCCATCCTGGCACGCAGATTATTTTTGTCTGAATCCATTAGAGAATCTGCCTTGCAAGCTTCAGCAGGAGAACCCGGAATAACAAAAAAGTTTCCAGCATCAAATACCGAGTAAATCATCTGTGAAAGTAAAGAAACCAATCAAACTTCTAGAAATTTGGACAATCCAAAACTAATGATGGCATGGGTAATAAGTCAGATGAGAGACCTTATTAAGTATTGCAAAAGAAAGGGCCCGCTGATAGAGCTGGGCAGGGAAGCGTCATAATTGTCTAACACTATCACATCTACGATTTTTAAATGATTGGTTCATTGGATGATGGTTACCACTCAACAATAAGTGCTTGTTTATTTGTACTGCATTCCCTAACTGATAAGACATCTGACCTCGACACTGAGAATGTAATATGGTGTGTAACTTCATTTATTTTAGTAAATTGTTCACTCCCTTGAGATTAAGCCAAATGACAAGACGTATATGAAGTCTAGGAGGAATACACACCACCCCTTTTTACTACAAGTATGTTAACAGCAGTCTTCTATAGATGTTGACCCAAAAAAGTCTTCTATAGATGTTAACCTTGGGGGTTGGGAATGTGATTTACTCCTTTTCCTTCTCCCCTAAAACAAACAGATGGACCATGAAGCAGACCAAATGGACACAGTAAATCACGATTCACGGGTATGATAACATGATAGAATGAGATGTAAGAAGTTAACAGGTGCTATAAAGTTAAACACTTGTCTGCTAAATTATGGCCTATGGGGTTGAGCCCACAAAATGGCAATATAAAGGCAAGTAATGACCACTCAGGTGTCCCAGAAGAACCATGGAGGAGTATAGACACAACCTCTTCATGTATATGATCTGGTGATATAATGATAATCAACAATTTAACGAGTGCTATCAAATCACACTTGTCAAATAAATCTTACCGGCAGAAAATGATTTGGGAAGACAACAACAGTAGATCGGTTGAAGAGTCTTTTCCAATCATTTAAAAGTTCAATCTGCATATTTGAAGAGTACTTTCTTGATCGAGCAGCAAGTGCCTGTTCATGGATAGTCCATATTATAGGTAAAGACTTGAAAGGCTCCTGCAGAAAACTGCGACAAATAAAATCATTCATGTTGTTTGATAGAGAAGTTTCTGATGGGAAGAACACCAAAGCATCAACTATATTTAAGAAATACACACTAAAGCAAATGGCAGTTTCAATGGAAAAATACATGTTCAAGTGATGTTAATAATTAGGAAGATCATGAAATTTATTGCAACTGAATTACATATCTTACCAAGAAAAGATGCCCTTTGCTTCAAGAGAGTTCACAAGTATGCCGTTATAACTGCAAGACACATATGTTTTGATCAGATTCAACCGTCAATAGATCTAATTAACTGAACCATGCTCATTAACATTGACTTATTAAACAATGTCAACAAAATCAACCAAAACGGATGTAACATCCAGTCACAAGTCACATAAATTTCCAGGAAATCAAAGTGATGTTACATATCCTAACAACGATTCAAATATTCGCAGGAATTTGGTAATTCATTCAAACAAAGAGGAATCGTGGTGTGAGCATGGGATTTGGTCCCAATGCAGCATATAAATACTCTCCAAAAGTAAATAGGATTAAGGATGTTGCATACAAACTATAAAAAAGATGAGTATTATAAGAACATGAAAGGCCTTATGTAAAGAACTGACGCGCATATTAATTTCAATAATGCTTCAAATGGTGTCAATCAAACACAACATATGTGCTAGTTGAAGTGAGAAGGTATTCTACAATGTTGCATTGAAACGAAATTGTAAAAAGTCCACGATGCGTTAGACAATTAGCCTGAAGACATACTTTAGCCAGTCTACATTAAGCTCTGGCTGATCAGTGTTTTGGATCATGCTGACCGGAACTCCTAAACCTCTCCAAATATCATGCACAGGACCATCTTCAAGTGAATAAACCTGCAGCGGTATAAACAACATGACACAAAACACCATCACATATATCTCCACAATGATACAAAACATTATACTGCTCAGAAAATCTGTATTAAACACAGAATCAGTGTAGATACTTATAGCGCAAAGACTAATCCATGAGACATGCATGTCCCTGGTGACAAACTAACAACCAAAGGACTAATAGTAAAACTGGACCACCCATAGAACAGCATGTAATCTACGTATTCTACAATGTTATTGCTAAATTCGAAGTCAAATTACCGAAAGTGTGTATCCAATCTCCTGCAATGCAGCTGCAACAGTCACCATCAGTAACTGTTGTGAATCGACCGACAGATCTGCAAAAACCTTCAAGTAAAAGAACGAAAGCAGAAGGCCCAACAAACGAAAATAATCAGTAAAGAAACAGAGTAAGCAAGCACTAAGCCATACAAAATCCAATCAGTCAACACATCCCAGCATGCAATACATTACAAGTACAAGAAGCCAAACCCAAAATACTAATCCAAAACAAAACACAATATCTGGAAATCAACGAAAAGTTGTCAGAAAAAATCGAATACTTACGATTGCAAGCTGAGGTTTTCTGTACCCAAAACGTTGCTGTCGCGTCCTGTTGAAAGCGGGAGAGAGACTAGCCTCTCTAGCTTCCTTCTGGAATTTCTCCAAAAGCTTTGAAGGCTCAAATCTAATGTCTTCCCCAAAATCCAACAATCCCAAGTCCTTCAAAAACCTCAAATCCTCCGAACTCCATCCCACATTCTTCATCAAATCCTCTGACTTTTCGTTTTCAATCACCGAACCAGGCAAGTACATTTGGAACAGCACCACAAAGAACAGAAACACACCCACAGTGCAAATCCACTGGAGGTAATCCAGCCTCTTCAGGAGCAGAAACCTTGAAAACTTCGATCTGGGTCTCTGCAAAAAAGGGCTTCTGCCGTTCGATGAAGACCGCCCAAGTGGGTCCCTCTTCAACGGGACCCCACTTTCCAACGAACCCATTTCAGCTAGCTTCTCCTTCCCATCGATTCACACTGAAAAGCTTCAAACTTTACACGATTTTCCTTCAAAACCAGATCAAAAATCGAAAACCCACATAGCTTTTTATGCAAATTGAAGAACCCACAAAGCTTTTTCTGGAAATCGAAAAACCCAGAAAGTTTTCACGGTCGTTCACCGACACAGATATCAATGGCTTGTGCGTGCGTGTTTTCAGATAAGCGTTTTGATTTATCAAAGGAAGCTTGTGAAGTGAGTCAAAGAAAAGTCAGAGATTTTTGCATAGGCTGAAGAAGCGGTGAAGGTAATTGGTGTTCGATATTGACGTGGACCATGAAAAGTTAATTTTTTTCAGATTTATTTACGAAATATTTGGGGAGAAAAATAAGGGTTTCTTTTGTGATCTAAGAAAGGAATTAGTACACGACATGATGTGTCCTAAGAATTTTATTTCTTTGTTCTTTCATAAATAGTTTCCCAAATTGATTTAAAATATGAGAACTTTAACGAAAAACTCCTGGTACTGTTCACTTTAACGAAAAATCATATTTTTACACTAAAAAGTCAATCATTGTACTATTTATTTTACACTTTATTTTGTCCTTATCATTAAAACTCAAAGTTTTCAAGCCCTTTTCATTAGTTTTCTTTTAAAATATTCCAACTAATGTAAAGATAGCATCTTTGCACCAAGGTTATATAGAATTTTGGGACAAGGAATCTCTTCGGATTTTCTATGTTAGGATCCGTTCATCATACGTCGAGCTGCAAGTTTTTGTTAAGTACTATTTGTGTTTAATTTTAAATAAAACATTTATAATAATTTATGTCTGCACAATGTACAATAAATGGATAAAAAAAAATATCCGGATGAGATCCAAACATAGAATTTTAAGTAATTTTTTTTTGTTGGAGAGAAGAACTTCACATTGATCAAAAGGTTTTTAATTTGTCAGCATTTGATATTATAATCTGCTTGATAATTTGTGTATACATCAAGTTAATAATTAAGAAATCTTTTATGTCAAGCTTATTTTGATTTTATCATTATTTTTGTCGTAGTGAAAAGTTTTACATATTTATGTAATTATAAAATCCTTCCGTATTGTGACAACCCGTCCATAGTTCTACGATTTTATAAATTTTAAAAGAATGAATTTACGAAAATGCCCTAGAGGTGAAGGTTTTGACTTTCATAGACCAACGTGTAGAGAAACGTATGACTTATTCACTTAGCGCATTTGTGTAGTACTCGTTGGTACGAATGCAAAGGCAAAAGCCATTTGCTAGTTCGGATTATATCGGTATAGTTATTGACATTTGAAATTGGTTATTTAAAGTTTAGTTATAAATTAATTCAAACTCCCACCACGTGGGAGTGGTAACCAATCAATTTTAAGAGAGGAAAATGAGAACCAATCAGGAAGGGAGAAGGAAAGAAAAAAAAAAAAAAAAAAAACCTTCCCATCGGGCAGTGCACCCGCACACCCAAACTGGCAAAAATTAGGCCAATTCTGCCATTTTGTTTCATGGAACACCATATCCACCACCTGCAACATCTTCCCCAATCTTTCTTCTTCCATCTTCACTCAAGATTGAAGAGTTTAGGCCCAAAAACGCGAAGAACATCACCGAAGCACCGGAGGTGTTCGACGGTGATTCATTCGATCCGACGAGTTTCACCACCCACCACCACCCTTAATCAACTCCTCTTGGACCCAGGAACAAGACCCAAGCAGTTGTAGGGGTGTTGGAACATCAAGTAAGTCGAAATGAAGAACACCCATCTTAGGGTTTCCGGCGGGTTTGAGTAAAATTGGAGCCTTTCCCGGCTAAATTGGACTTGACCACAGATATAAACTTGTTCTACTCATTAAGATCTTCATTTCTGTAAAATTTGGTAATTTTTAGAAATAGTTGGATTTTCCGACGAATCGGGGCTGCTGACCGCCACCTGCGGCGGCGCGTGGCCAGCGGATTAAAGATGTCGTTCTAAGTCATTTTAAGTGCCTGAGTTCATAGTTGATATCCATATGATGTGAATGGATTATTCTAAACCTACGTTGATTAAGGTATATCACTTGATTATTATATGAATCGATGATTCGACCGTTGGATTGTTACTAAACTTTAATATGTAATAACACATAATATTTGAAGATTATAGGAATTGACGGATCGGGAATCCAACTTGCGGTTCTTTCCGAATTGGATTTGCAAGTTCATAAAATAAACGTTAACCTCCACCTTGTTTTGGCAATTGACGGAGATCCAACCGTTGGATCATAGTGAAATTTTAGGATAATATTTTAGAAGCATAATGTGCATCTTTGGAAGTTTCTGATCCAAAATCTGAAGAGTGGGTCTTCCGGATCGAGTTACATAAAGTTATGGACCATACCGTCGATCCTTGACCGACAGTTGACTTTTGATCATTGTTGTCAAATCATTCTAAAACGTCTTTAGGAATGTGTTTTACGTAAGTTACATGATCTATTGATAAGGATTCTGAGATGTGATTTGAAAATTGTCCTAGGCGCCGTTCGTCCGGGATGCCTCGATGTACATGCTAGGAAAATGGTAGGGCGGACTCTAGGTGAGTGGATCTTTTCCTTTTTATCGTATATATATACACATGATTGATAATTTCAAAAATACTCTTAAATTGAATTAAGCAATTTGTGCCATGTTATATATATTTATATGTTCTAAAGTACTATGAGACGGTTGAGTTTAGATTATGTCATGGTATATCCATATGCATGTTACCTACAAATAATTGATGTGAACTACGATTGGCTTGATCCCTATTTAGGGTACGTCGGCAGTCTAACGAGACATTAGATACAACCATACAATAAATGAGATTAAATAATCGAGACAAAAGCCTTGTTTGGGGAATTGAGCAATGTGAAGGAATTTGGTGAAAGGGTGAGATTTAACCTTATGATTTTGGTGGTTAAATGTTGGTCATAAATCAATGTGTGAGAAATTGAGAGATTGAGGTAAACAATCGTAAGCAATTATAGTTAATTAAACTAATATTTAGTTAGACTTGTTCCCGATAATTATTCCCAAAATAAATAGTTCAGGAGTGAGGCGTTGCAGATTATGCATATTTCGCCATGTTATATGTTGATGCACAAAATCAGTGAGGACTTTGGTACAACAGAAAGTGTTAAGTTTGTGACCTTCGCTAGATTGCTCCGGTCACTAGTGTGGATAAGTATGTAAATGGATAGGGACAGGGAAGCAAACACAAGATGTACGTGGTTCACCCAGATTGGCTACGTCCACGGAGTAGAGGAGTTCTCATTAATTGTGAAGTGTTTACACAAGTACATAGGTTCAAGCTCTCCTTTAGTGAGTACTAGTGAATGATTTAGTACAAATGACATTAGGAAATATTGTGAGAGAATAATCTCTATTTATAGAAGAGAGTTTCTAGTTTCATTCTGACATTGACACGTGTCGTGTTGTGATTGGCTTCTGATGTTAACACATGTCGCGCTATGATCGGCTTCTGATGTTGACACGTGTCACACTGTGATTGGCTTCCTGGTTGTAGGGAAACTCTTCTGGGTCCTTGATGGTATAACGTTGACCGGTGCTCAGCAGTTTCGGGATTGGTCAAGTATGGTACAAACAGTGCTCCCCTAAGTTCCCGAGTGAGGGAAGCTCCTCGGTTGGGGACTTGCAAGATCCAAGTCACTGAGTAATCACGAAACTTCTAAGTACCGAAGTGTGGTATCATTTTCACTTGCCTTATCTGTCTCATATGTAGATGTGGCATCTTCTCTAGAAGTACTTTTCCTCCATCCAGGGGTGGTATCTTTAACCGATGAAGATGCACAAGGTAATGTATTAATTTCACTTGAAGCTTACTTGTAGTTTCGGGCTTGGTCAAGTGCGATACAAACCTTATAGTAGGAGTCCCCCAAGTCGCCGAGCTAGGAGATTTACCGAATGAGGTAACAGACAAGGTAAGCAATCAGACTTCTAAGCAAGCAACCTGGATCGGAGGTTTGACTTCGGCTTCCGGTTGATTGTTCTCCTTCTCCTTGTGTCATAAATAGCACCAAGGATAAGGAGAAGCAAATGGAGAAGAGATGATATGAGATATTTTTGCTTTTGAAGAAGTAACTTTCCACAGCCTTATTCTTGAACTGGGCTGGAGGGTTTTCTGGTTCCCTCCAGAGTATAAGGCCGACTCAAGAATTTGAGGGTCAAAACAAGTCCATCAAATCTAGAGTACGTTCAACCTTGATGATATGTGATACTTTTGCTGTTGACAAAATAGTGGATGTATCAGCACGTGTTCTGTTACGCTTGTCTCCACATGCTTCCTTGTATCCTTCTCACTTGCCCTATCTGTTCCTCAAGCAGATGTGGTATATTCTCTGGAAGCATAAGATGTTGAAGATGAGTACTCGAGAGCAATGCCAGGTAAGTAATCAAGCAAGGGGTTCCAGGTAGTCAGTTCCTTACTAGAAGTTTGATTCCAAGTGCTGACTGATTGCTCTCTTTCTCATTGTCTTGCAGGTAAGAACAAGGCCAAAGGAAAAGACAGGGAAAAAACATGATATGGGATACTCTTGCTTTTAATCCTGATGATATGAGATACTCTTGCTCTGGTGTGGCTTGTTTGCAGAGGTATTATCGGGAGGAAAAGAAGCTGACTATTTTGAGAGACTCTGCTGAGAGTGCCCTCTCGGATGTGAAGAAAAGTTGAGCATTTTTTTTTATTTGCAGGTTTGCCTGGCTGTGGAGGATGAAGGTCGACATATATAGGAGTCTCCCTAACAACAAGTAGTAGTGCTATTCCTTTACCCTTCTTGGTCGTAGCAATGTAGTGGGAGCTGCAAGCTTCACGTGTTTTAACTTTGTCATAGCACTTTGAAAAAGTGGTATGTGGTATCTGGAAATCTGATATTGCGTGTGAAGATTGCAGACAAGCTTTATCCAAGGAAATCTGGCTCTCAAAGTTCAGAGAGTGATGCCTCTTCAGTTTTCGAACAAGCAATCCTGTCGGGGATCTGGCTCTCGAGATTCGGAGAGCGGTGCCTCTTCGATTTTTGAGAAAGCAATCCTGTTGGGAGTCTGGCTCTTGAGATTCGGAGAGCGGTGCCTCTTCGACTTTTGAGAAAGTAATAATGTTGTTGGGAGTCTGGCTCTCGAGATTCGGAGGGCGGTGCCTCTTCGATTTTTTAGCAAGTAATAATGCTATTCATTTACCCTTCTTGGTCATAGCAATGTAGTGGGAGCTGCAAGCTTCACATGTTTTAACTTTGTCAGAGCGCTTTGAAAAAGCGGTATATGGTATCTGAAAAGTTGATGTTGCGTGTAAAGATTGCAGACAAGCTTTATCCAAGGAAATCTGGCTCTCGAAGTTCGGAGAACGGTGCCTCTTCGGTTTTCGAACAAGCAATTCTGTCGGGGATCTGGCTCTCGAGATTCAGAGAACGGTGCCTCTTCGATATTTGAGAAAGCAATCCTATTGGGAGTCTGACTCTTGAGATTCTGAGAGTAGTGTCTCTTCGATTTTTGAGAAAGTAATCATGTTGGGAGTCTGGCTCTCGAGATTCGGATAGTGGTTCCTCTTCGATTTTTGAGCAAGCAATCTTGTTGGGAGTGTTTTCTCGAATGTGAGTAAAGGTTGGGCATTTTTGCCAGTCTGCCTTGCCACGGAGCACGAAGGTTGACACACATTTGGACTTTCTAGTTATCAAGCAGTGGTGCTGTTCCTTTACCCTTGTGGGTAATAGTAGGGTAGTTGGACCTTCAAAATTTATGTGTCTAAACTTTGTCAGAGATCTTTGGCAAAGTTATATGTGGTACCCGATGAGCTGATGTTACGTGTGGAAAGTGGTGCCTCTTCGAAATCCGGATAGTGGTGCCTCTTCGGAATCCGGAGAGTTGTGCCTATTTGATTTTTGAACCAACAGCCCTGTTGCCCTTTCTTTTATAAGGGCACCAATTATGTGCAATGAGTAAATTCAGAGAGTTATTGCTTGTAGGAATTTTCCCCTTACTTCAGAGATTTATTACACCTCATTTCTCCTTAATCATTTCTGAGAATGTTTGGCTCATCCGACCGTCGTTTTGACTTGAACTTTGGTGAAGAGGCAGCCATGCCTTCTCAAGACAACATATGGCACCCATCATTCTTATCCCCTACTGGTCCTCTTACCGTTGGGGGCTCTGTGATGAAGAATGGTATGACCGTTGCGGTGGTGGCCAGGAACCTTCTCACTCCCAAAGATAACAGACTACTTTCCAAACGGTCTGATGAGTTGGTTGTTAAGGATTCTTTGGCTCTCAGTGTTCAGTGTGCAGGTTATGTGTCTAATATGGCCCAACGCCTATTTGCTCGAACCCGCCAATTTGAATCATTAGCGGCTGAAGTGATAAATCTCAAACAGAATATCAGAGGGCTCAAGCATGAGAATAAACAGTTGCACAGGCTCACACATGACTATGCTACAAACATGAAGAGGAAGCTCGACCAGCTGCATGAATCTGATGGTCAGATTTTACTTGATCATCAGAGGTTTGTGGGTTTGTTCCAAATGCATTTATTACCTTCGTCTTCTGGGGCTGTACCGTGTAATGAAGCTCCAAATGATCAACCTTCGGTGCCTCCTCCTTCTGGGGTTCTGCCTAGCATTGAGGCTCTGAATAATCACCCTCTGGTGCCTCCTCTTTCTGGGGCTATGCCGACTGCTGAGATTTCTCCTGAGCAACCTTTGTGAAGGCTCCTTCTTGTTTGTTTATTTTGATTCATGTATATGTACATATTTGTAACTTATCGGAAATATCAATAAACAAGTTTTGCTTCATTTCAACGTATTGTGTTAAATACACCAAGGCTTTCTTCACTAAGTTCTTTGAATTTTTCCTTTTGTTGAAGCTTGTATGTTGAAACTTTGTGAGTGAAGCATGTAGGTTGAGGTAGTGCTCCCTTAATTTCCCGAGTGAGGAAAACTTCTCGTTTGGAGACTTGAAAAATCCAAGTCACTGAGTGGTCGTGAGACTTCCGAGTATCAAGGTGCAGTAGCATATGGTAGGAGTCCCCCAAGTCTCCGGTTGAAAGAGTTGACGAATGAGGCATTTCCTTTCTAAGTGGTAGCCCAAAACTCCTTCTTCATATATATTTGTTATGAAAGTTGTTAGGCCCAAAGAAGAGGAGGCCTAGGCAATTTTTTATTTTTTTCGAAATTTTTGTTTTGTTTTTTTTCGATTTTTCGAATTTTCGAATTTCGGAAAAAAAAATTTAAAAAAAAAATATATATATATATATATATATTTTAAAGTTTTGTAGGTGAAACTTTGGTGTTGAAGCTTTGTAGGTGAAGCTTTGAGGTTGAAGCTTTGTTGGGCACCATGAATTGATTTTGCTTCACACTATCTTGATCAAGATAGTGTGAAGCTTTGGTAGGTGAAGCTTTTGTGTTGAAGTTTTGTAGGTGAAGCTTTTGTGGGTGAAGCTTTTGTGGGTCAAGCTTTTGTAGGTGAAGCTTTTGTGGGTCAAGCTTTTGTGGGTCAAGCTTTTGTAGGTCAAGCTTAGTTGGGCACGATGAATTGATTTTGCTTCACACTATCTTGATCAAGATAGTGTGAAGCTTTTGTAGGTGAAGCTTTTATGTTGAAGTTTTGTAGGTGAAGCTTTTGTGGGTGAAGCTTTTGTAGGTCAAGCTTTTGTGGGTCAAGCTTTTGTAGGTGAAGCTTTTGTGGGTCAAGCTTTTGTAGGTCAAGTTTTTGTGGGTCAAGCTTTTGTGGGTCAAGCTTTTGTGGGTCAAGCTTTTGTAGGTCAAGCTTTTGTGGGTCAAGCTTTTGTGGGTCAAGCTTTTGTAGGTGAATCTTTTGTATTGAAGCTTTTGTGTTGAAGCTTTTGTTGGGTACCATGAATTGATTTTGCTTCACACTATCTTGATCAAGATAGTGTGAAGCTTTTGAGAATTTGTAGTTGTCCTCCATTGATGAAGCTTTTGTTGGTGAAGCTTTGGAGTTGAAGCTTTATAGGTGAAGCTTTGGAGTTGAAGCTTTTGTTGGGTACCATGAATTGATTTTGCTTCACACTATCTTGATCAAGATAGTGTGAAGCTTTTGAGAATTTGTTGTTGTCCTCCATTGATGAAGCTTTTGTTGGTGAAGCTTTGGAGTTAAAGCTTTTGTTGAATTTCCCTTTTTTTTTTTTTTTTTTTTTTTGGGAAACTAGAAATTTGAAAATGTAGGAGAGACAACATGTACAAATTTTGCTTCCACATTGTTGAGCAAGAGATTGTGATGCAAGCCACATCTTGTAGTAGTCGAAGGTTTGGATAAAACATATAAATTGAATTTGCTTTGAACAGTCTTGAATTTGCTTCGAAGTTTTGAGAATTGTAGTTGCCCTCCATTGATGAAGCTTTTGTTGGCACCATAAATTGGTTTTGCTTCACACTGTCTTGATCAAGAGTGTGTGAAGCTTTTGAGAATTGTGGTTGAACTCTTTTGATGAAGCTTTTGTTGGTACCATAAATTGGTTTTGTTTCACACTGTCTTGATCAAGAGTGTGTGAAGCTTTTGAGAATTGTGGTTGCCCTCCATTGATGAAGCTTTTGTTGGCACCATAAATTGGTTTTGCTTCACACTGTCTTGATCAAGAGTGTGTGAAGCTTTTGAGAATTGTGGTTGCCCTCCATTGATGAAGCTCTTGTTGGCACCATAAATTGATTTTGCTTCACACTGTCTTGATCAAGAGTGTGTGAAGCTTTTGAGAATTGTGGTTGCCCTTCATTGATGAAGCTTTTGTTGGCACCATAAATTGATTTTGCTTCACACTGTCTTAATCAAGAGTGTGTGAAGCTTTTGAGAATTGTGGTTGCCCTCCTTTGATGAAGCTCTTGTTGACACCATAAATTGGTTTTGCTTCACACTGTCTTGATCAAGAGTGTGTGAAGCTTTTGAGAATTGTGGTTGCCCTCCATTGATGAAGCTCTTGTTGGCACCATAAATTGATTTTGCTTCACACTGTCTTGATCAAGAGTGTGTGAAGCTTTCTACGAGTTGTAGTGTTTGCATTGTTACAGTGGGGAAATGTTTGAAGCAGATGCAAAATGGCTGAATAGCTTGATCTTCATATGCCATGCATTGAAGTTGTTGTTGGCTTGCAATAAGACTTTGTTGATGACTATAACTCTTGTTGGGCATAAGTGCTCCCCTACTTGAGTTGTCAAGTTTGAGGGTTTTTTATTATTTGTGAATGCTAGGAGTTCACATGTACAAGTTGTACCACTCGTCTTCTGGTAGGTGAAATGAATGGTGAGTTGCTTTCATCACTTGGTTGGTGGTACGAAGGTGAGTTCTTTCTTCCCCTGGTTGGTGGCATGAATGGTAAGTTGCCAAATGATATTAGAGTATGGGTTGTACATTTCATCACCTGGTTGGTGACATGAAGGAGAGTACAGGTTGTACATTTCATCACCTGGTTGGTGGCATGAATGGCAAGTTGCCAAATGATATTAGAGTACGGGTTGTACATTTCATCACCTGGTTGATGGTATGAAGGAGAGTACGAGTTGTACATTTCATCACCTGGTTGGTGGCATGAATGGCAAGTTGCCAAATGATATTAAAGTACAGGTTGTACATTTCATCACCCGGTTGGTGGCATGAAGGAGAGTACGGGTTGTACATTTCATCACCTGGTTGGTGGCATGAAGATGAGTTCCTTCTTCACCTGGTTGGTGGCATGAGTGGCAAGTTGCCAAATGATATTAGAGTACGGGTTGTACATTTCATCACCTGGTTGGTGGCATGAAGAAGAGTACGGGTTGTACATTTCATCACCTAGTTGGTGGCATCAAGATGAGTTCATTCTTCACATTTCATCACCTGGTTGGTGAGAATAAGGGCAAAGTGTCTAGGCACCTTGTAGCAAGTGTCGAATGACACAAAATATGTTGAACCATTTCAAAGCACATTTGGCTTATGTATGAATGTGTTAGAATGTATGATTGAACGAATATACTGTGAAGCTATTCGTTTATTTGTATAGTCTTGTTGACATATACTTAGGTTTTGTTTCATGTTGGAAGCATTCATGTTGAAGCTTTGAACCCGAGTGTTTCATTGCTAGGAATGTAAGAGGATTAGGATCAAGTTGTCTAAATCACCTATTTATTGAATTCATGCCAAATAGTCTTCGTTACATAGGATGTCGAACGGCTGAAACTTAACACTTGTACAAAGTGAGTTTACTTGTACTAGTACTTCAAGTGATCAGCGTTCTATGGATGGCCAAGGGTCTTGCCATCAGAGCTTCTAAGCTTGTAGGAGCCAGGGCGACTAATGCCAACAACTTCAAACGGTCCATCCCAGTTTGGACTAAGTGTTCCTTCACTCGGGACTCTGTCGCAGAGTAATCTTTTCTTCAATACCCAGTCCCCCACTTTGAAAGAATGAGGTTTGACCCTCGAGTCATAGTAGTTGGAGATGCGCTGCTTGTAGGCGGCATTCCTTAAGTGAGCCTGGTTTCTGTGTTCCTCGACTAGATCTAAGTTGAGGGTAAGCTGTTTGTCATTTTCGCTTTGCACATAGTTCTGGACTCGGAACGTTGCTTGCTCAAGCTCAACTAGGACAACTGCCTTTGTACCAAATGCAAGTAAGAATGAGGTTTCTCATGTTGATGTCCGATATGAAGTGCGGTATGACCAAAGAACTTGGTGTACAAATTCTGGCCAACAACTTTTAGCCTTGTCCAAGCTGGTTTTCAAAGTTCGCTTGATTATTTTGTTGATGGCTTCAACTTGTCTATTAGACTGGGGATGAGCTGGGGAGGCAAAACATAAGTTGATGTTGAACTTATAGCAGAACATCCTGAACTTATTGTTGTCGAACTGTCGCCCGTTGTCAGTGACTATCGCATTGGGAATGCCGAATCTGCAAAGGATGTTCTTCCATACGAAGTCTTCTATTTTTGCCTCAGTAATGGTTGCCAAAGGTTCTACTTCGGCCCACTTTGTGAAGTAGTCAACTGCAACGATTGCATAGCGAACCTTGTCTTTCCCTGCAGGCATTGGGCCAATCAAATCAAGTCCCCATTGAGAAAAGGGCCAATGGCTGATCATAGGAGTGAGCGGCTCGGGAGGGGAGTGATGAATAGTTGCGTAGCGTTGACACTTATCACATGAGCGGGATATTCTGATGGCATCTTGGTGGAGTGTTGGCCAGTAATATCATTGGCGAAAAGCCTTGTGTACTAGGGATCGAGATCCAGCATGATCTCCGTAGACTCCTTCATGTATTTCCCGAAGGACAATTTTCGCCTCTGCGGGCTTAAGGCATCTTAGGTATGGTAGGTTAAAACCCCGCTTGTAGAGTTGGTCATTAATGATCAAGTAACGGGTAGCCTTGTATCGAATCTGCTTAGCTTGGACTTTGTCATTTGGAAGGGTGTCATGAGTAAGGAATATATAAATCGGGGTAATCTAACTATCTCCTTGTTGTAAGTTGCACACTTCCGCAGCCATGGTGCTTGGTGCTGCCAACAATTCAATCTGAATTTTTCTCCCAATCTTGTCTTCCACCGCTGAGGCGAGGCGAGCCAAAACATCTGCATGACTGTTTGGCGCTCGAGGAATTTGGGTGATCTGGTAGTGGAAGTGCTTGAGCAACAATTGTGTTTGTGCCAGATATGCTGTCATGGAGCTATCCTTAGCGTCAAAGTTATTGGTGACCTGGTTAACCACCAATTAGGAGTCACTGAAGATATCAATTTGTTTAACCCCAAGGTGTTTGGCCAAAAGTAAGCCTGCTAAGATGGCTTCATATTCGGCTTCATTGTTCGACGCCTTGAATTTGAAACGAAAAGCATACTCCATCGCCACTTTGTCAGGGGTCGTAAGGACTAGTCCTGCTCCGCAACCTTGTTGGTTGGACTAGCCATCAACATATAGACTTCATGTTGGGGCTGTTGGTTCTATTTTCTGAGTTTTCGAGGGTAATGAAACCAATTCTTTAGGCGTAGAAACAATGTCAACAGGATATGTGAAGTCGGCGATGAAGTCTGCCACTGCTTGGCCCTTCTCAGCTGGCTTTGGTTGGTAGGAAATGTCAAACTCACCCAATGCTATCGCCCATTTAATCATTCGCCCAAAAGTGTCAGGACTTTGGAGTATCTGTCGAAGAAGATGATTGGTAAGCACGATGATGGAGTGTGCTTGGAAGTAAGGGCGAAGTTTTCGAGTAGACATGACCAATGCTAGAGCCAATTTCTCAATGTTGGAGTATCGTGTCTCCGCATCTTGTAAGGCCTTGCTAGCGTAGTAGACAGGTCGTTCGACATTACCATCCTTTCGAATGAGAACGGAACTTACTGCTGAAGCCGATACCGACAGATGGATAATGAGAATGTCACCAACCTCAGGTTTGGAGAGCAAAAAGGCTTTACTCATGTAGTCTTTGAGGTTCTTGAATGCCTCAGCACATTCATCAGTCCATGTAATGTACTTCTTACTTCCCTTAAGTGCTTTGAAGAAATGAGCACATCTGTCGGTGGCCTTAGAGATGAACCTAGTTAAGGCTGCCACCTTGCCAGTAAGGCTCTGGATGTCTTTTTAAGTTACCAGTTCCTTCATGTCGATGATTGCTTTGATCTTCTCGGGATTAGCCTCAATGCCTCGTTGGCTTATCATAAAGCCTAAGAATTTGCCAGAGCCTACGCCGAATGCACATTTGTTGGGGTACAACCTCATTTGATACCTCTTCAGAATGGTGAAAGTTTCAGATAGGTTGGTGATGTGTTGGTCAGCATGTTTGCTCTTGACTAGCATATCATCAACGTAAACTTCCATGCTCTTCCCAATCTGCTCGGCGAACATTGAATTGACCAGTTTCTGATAAGTCGCTCTTGCATTCTTTAGGCCGAAGGGCATGACTTTATAGCAATATAGTCCCCTATCAGTAGTGAAGGCTATGTGTTCTTGGTCCGGAGGGGTCATGAGGATTTGGTTTTATCCTGAGTAAACATCCATGAAGCTCAGGAGTTCACACCCTACCGTAGAGTCTATAAGTCTATCTATGAGAGGAAAAGGAAAACTATCTTTCAGGCATCCTTTGTTTAGGTCGGTATAATCGACACACATTCTCCACAAGACCTTTTGGAGCAGGAGACTTTCCTTGGTCGGATTCTTCTTAACAAGGACAACATTTGCTACCCACGTTGGATAATTGACTTCGCAAACGAAGCCTATGCCTTTAAGTTTTTCAACTTCTGCCTTCATTGCCTCGTACCGTTCAGCGTCATAAGATCTTCGCTTCTGTCTCACTGGCTTGGTCTTGGGGTCAATACTTAAGCGATGACAGATTATATCGGGAGAGATGTTTGGCATGTCCTCGTATGACCAGGCGAAGACCTCAGTGTTCTCTTGCAAAAAAGAAATCAATGCCAACCGAATGGGCGGTGACAAGGTGGTACCAATCTTCACCATGCGATCCAAATAATCTTTTGAGATAGAGATTTTCTCCAACTCTTCAACGGGTTGTGCTTGCTGGGTGAAAGAGTCATCTCGAGGATCGTCGGGTTGACTGTTGCCACTGTGAAGATTCAAGTTGGCTTCGTCTGGGCTGGTCTTTATGACTTGGTCATGTATAGAAAGGGTTTCCTTGGGCACATGCAGGTGCTGTTGCTTGACCGAAGTGTTGTAACATGATCATGCACTAAGTTGATCTCCTATGATATAACCATTGTCATAGGGGGTTGGAAATTTCATCAACAACATATGCGTGGATACCATGGCCTTGAGATCATTGATGCATGTGCGTCCGAAGATGACATTGTATGCCGTTGGGCAATCAACCACCAGGAAGTTAGTGGTAATGGTAGATGTGTAAGGGCATGTACCAATGGTCAAAGGTAAGTGTATACTCCCCAAAGGTTGCACGATATCACCGGAGAAGCTTATCAGAGGGGAAATCGAGCGGTCGAGCAAGTGTTCAGCTACATTAAATGCCCTGAAAGCTTCAGCAAACATGATATTAACCGAAGCCCCCGTATCTACCAGGATTCGTCGTACTTCAAAGTTGGCTATGTGAGCTTCCACGATCAGTGGGTCGTTGTGAGGGTAAATGATACCTCTTTCTTCCTCAGGGTAGAAACATATTGGATCCCAGTTAGGCTTTTGATACTTACCTCCCCTGATGTCTTCCACGTGAAACACTTGGTGACCAGACCTTAAAGCTCGTTCACTATTTTTCATGGCCCTGTTGAAAGATTTAGATATGGGTGTGCCACCACTTATGGAATATATCACATTTACCTGGCGTTGGTTACGGTTACCCATTGGAGGGTGAATGAGGAATTGATCAATTTTTCCTTCACGTGCCAAAGCTTCAATATGATCACGAAGGGAGATACATTTCTTGCCGTCATGGCCGTTATGCTCGTGGTAGCAGCAAAACGTGCCCGTGTTCTTCGTGGGCTTGTAATCCGGGTTCCTCGGCTTTGGCTTCGGTATCAAGTGTGCTATACTGGGTAAATGGCCACGCATGTGGCGTTCAAAGGTGTGTATGCCTCATACCTCGGGGTAGGGGCTATCCTGACACGTGCTTGACCCACTGTGTTGACTGCCTGGGGTCGGGGATTATCATGGCGATACCATTGGTTATCGCGGTAGTGTCCCTTACTCATTTTACTAAAATGAGACTGGTAAGGATGGAAATCTTTCCTTTTGCCCTGAGATTGATATTCTGTTGACTTGGCAAAGTATTAAGTAAGGCAGGGGGAGGCACAACTGCCGTTTGGAAGGTCGAGGTCTTCTCATTTGGTTGGATCTGGCTTCCACTCCGTACTTACTGGTAAGGGGTGGTTGTGGAGGGTTTCCCTTGATATGTCCTTGCCTCGGCGGATGCATGGTTGTAAGCATGTGCCATCACCTCAGAGTAAGTCTTCCAAGTGTTGGCATTGATCATGTACTTGAAGAAACAATCACGTAGGCCTGCCGTGAAGGCCTTGAGGGCGGTCTTGTCATCTGCCTCAGCGCAGCGAGAATACTTATGCTAAAACGACTAGCATACTCTCGTAATGACTCGTCCGGCTTCTGGCGAATAATGTACAAGTCATCTGCAGAATGCAAGCGATCGGTCTGGAAGATGTGTTGAGAGACAAACAGTTTCCTCAGTTCCTCAAATAAGTCTACTGTCTCAGGTGGAAGACGGCAATACCAGTTTAGAGCTCTGCCAGAGAGGGTGGAGGGGAAGAGAAGACATTGCTCTTCGTCGGTGTGCATCCGATATGCCATGGTGGACTCAAAGAGGTTAAGGTGTTCGATTGGGTCTTCCCTTCCAGTATAGAGTTGTAAATCAAGCTTTTGTTTTGTCTTCGCTTGAAGGGGGTGTCGAGGATCCTACTTGTGAGAGGGTCAGGCCTGGGTTGGTTCTAGTCAGGTATCTCGGCCCGACGTTCGGCATTCAACTTGTTTACTTCCTCAAGGAGCTGTAGGACAATGGGGTCTTGAATGGAGTCATGTACCACTGGGATTTTCTTTCGTAAGTCTTCATCGCCTCTTGGAAGTAGGAAAGTTTGAGCAAGGGCGTGTGATTTTTCCTTGGCCTCGCCGTACTAACGTCTAGGGCGAGTCTGTCGGAATACCTCAGAGTCCCATGTACCTTCATGTTCCTCTATGACATGTCGTTCCTTCCCTAGATTGGCAGCTGGCCTGGGTCGTGGGAGGGGACCGAGTCTTTCAGAAACCCTTGGGTCATTGATCTTCGAGCATATGTGGAGGAGATTCTCTCGACGTTGCTTTAGGAAGTCTCGGCAGTTACGATAAACGGCTTTCGATCCTTCCAACCCTTCTGCAAGGAGGTGTCTTCCTCCACTTCTCCTGCTTCGGGTCGAAGCAGCTGGGTTGAGAGAAGTCTCATGTTGATCAATGTTTTGATGATTAGCTCGCTCCTCATCAGGGATACCCATGTCGAAGGAAGGTGACCCTCAGTGTTGGGGGGCACCCAGATGATGGTTGATTTCCACAGGGGCAACAAGCTCGCGTGTTTGAGTACACATAGTTTTGTGAAACGTCTCAAAGAGCTTCTCATACTGCTCCTGGAGGACCTCATTCTTCATTGCTATCTTGTTATTTTGAGCTTCTAGCTCATCGACTTTAGCTTGAAGAGCAACCCTTTTTCATTCCTTCTTTCGTTGCTTCGCACTAGGTGCAAGAGGGGTGTCATTCTGTGTGATGTGGCTTCCTTCGCTCCTCATGTTGGAGAGGGATGCCTAGTCAAAAGAGAGTGTACGAATGGTGGAAACGAGCTTAACAAAGCTGAAGAGAGTGGGAATAAGTGTCGTTCCCACAGACGGCGCCAAATGTTGATGCACAAAATTAGTGAGGACTTTGGTACAACAGAAAATGTTAAGTTTGTGACATTCGCTAGATTGCTCCGGTTACTAGTGTGGATAAGTATGTAAATGGATAGGGACAGGGAAGCAAACACAAGATGTACGTGGTTCACCTAGATTGGCTACGTCCACGGAGTAGATGAGTTCTCATTAATTGTGAAGTGTTTACACAAGTACATAGGTTCAAACTCTCCTTTAGTGAGTACTAGTGAATGATTTAGTACAAATGACATTATGAAATATTATGAGAGAATGATCTCTATTTATAGAAGAGAGTTTCTAGTTTCATTCTGACATTGACACGTGTCGTGTTGTGATTGGCTTCTGATGTTGACACGTGTCGCGCTATGATTGGCTTCTGATGTTGACACGTGTCACGCTGTGATTGGCCTCCTGGTTGTAGGAAAACTCTTCTGGGTCCTTAACGGTATAACGTTGACCGGTGCTCAGTAGTTTCGGGATTGGTCAAGTATGGTACAAACATTATATATATGTATATATTGGTAAATGCTATGACATGGTTGAATATTAGATTGCATGATGGCATATCCATATGTATACTACCTGTAAGTAATTACTGTGAATGCCTTGAAATGCGAAGAGGAACGCATGACGCATAGGTAAGTTCAGGTGAGTTATGGTGTTACTTGAAACGATCAAGTTATGGCATGACCATATTTATGCTTTAGGCAACTCCAACCTTGTCATACAGGTTGCAATAATAGGCAACTCTGACATTGTCGTACAAGTTGCCCATGAGTCGTACATGTTATAATAAATGCAGTTAGAGCTCATAAACCTGCACCCCGGTGTTAATGCTCCTGCCCGAGGCCAAGGCCTAGCCTTCACGTGATTGTTCACCTCCGGTTCCGACTCGTAGGTGACTTGCGATACTTCGCACAGCCTTCACGTGATCGTAGCACTTGAGCGTATTTATTTACACCTAACCTGTCGTACAGACCACTTTAGGTGGTTCCGACTCGTGTGTAGGAATGGGTAGATGAGCTATATACGTGACTTCGACTTATGAGCTAGCATTGATTAATGAGATATGGATGAGTCATATAGGTCATTATAGGTAACTCCGACTTATGAGCTAGCATTGATTGATGAGATATGGATGAGTCGTACAGGTCACTATAGGTGACTTCGACTTATGTGCTAGCATTGATTGATGAGATATGGATGAGTTGTACAGGTCACTATAGGTGACTCCGACTTATGTACTAGCATTGATTGATGAGATATGGGTGCAGTCGTACAGGTCACCATAGGTGATTCCGACTTGCGTGCTAGCATGGGTCATTAAGCACATGATTATTTATATTGCTAATGAGATGTTGTGTAGTGGTATACATCTGGATTTACTGTTAGTATACTTTTGATTTCATACTTATACATAGTATGATTTTCTGGAAACTATATAGGTTTTACGGCGAGGGGTTACTACCTTTGATAATTGAAATGATTTTGAAAATCTTTGTGTTACTCACTCACATTTTCTATTTTTGCACCCCTCCAAGTTCTAGTAGCAAAGTTTTGTATTGACAAGGACTTGTGACACTCCCCAATTTAGGTGGCTCCTTATGATGGTATAATTATTATCTTACCTCACTGTACTTTTTTTATGCTTGGTATCACGTGTGAAATGAGTCCAAAACAGGTCACCACGCACTCGTGTATTTAGGCACTTTTAGGTTTAAATTTATTCACATTTTACACATTATCACACTTTATGGCTTCGTCACCTTCCAGGTGTCGGCCAGTACAACTCAATTAGGAGTCCTAGTGGACATTCCGGGTCGGGGTGTGTCAGTTTATGGCTAGATTTATTCCATTTTTCATTTCTTAATATTATCAAAGCTGCTATTCAAACAGTAATAAAATATTATTACTCAGTACTATGGTTTGATAGTATTCTTTTACACTTATAAGTGAGAGGTTTTAGGTTCGAATCTCGTGGATGGCGAATTTAATACTAAATTAGATTGCTCATTGTGTGACTTAACCAAACTCCTCCTTCCATTAGTGTAAATATATAGATGTACTAAAAAAATACACTAATAAAATATTAACAAAAATGGAAAAATCCACTAAATTAGATTTATACAACGAGTTGGGGCCTGTTGGGGATGATGCCTTGCATGCTATCTGACTGACATATTATGCATGATATAGGATTTAGATCCTTTCCTAAGCAAAGGAGACGGAGCCTCCTGACCTAAAGACACGGACTGTTGGATTTTGATCCAATGACTACAATTATTATAACGTTTAGAGAGGTTCCCTATTTGTAGCCGTTGGATCACAATCCAACGCCCCGTGTGTTTGGGTGAGGAGGATTCGTCTCCCTTGCTCAGGAGAGGATCCAAATCCCATGATATATAGGGCCTTTTATGGGGGAGGGATAAATATAGGGATTAGTTATGGAATCTATTCTACATCGAATTTCAACGATTTAAACTGTTTATATTGTAAATCTTGATTTATAGATTATTCTTGTAAAAATTCAATACAATTCAAAATCATTTGCCATTCAATTGTCACAATGAAATTTCAATGTTTCTTCGACCATATTGTTCGTCAATTTCTTTGAGCTCAATTAGATGTCTTAAATATTTTCGATTGGGCTAATATTTTACAAGAATTGTCTATGAGTTGCAACATAAAAAGTAGACGGTTCGAATTTTTAAAGTTTGATGTCGTTTAAACCCCACAACTAATCTCATTTTTTTCAAAAATAGGGATGCCTTGTAAGCTGTCTGACTGACATATGCATACACAGTTCACACTTATTTTTACATCTCTCATGCCGGCCTCGAATCGAATGAAATGAAGAAAATAAATTATCAAAAGTTAATAATAGTGTGTGACTTATAAAAATAAATGTGTAGTAGCATTATCCATATATATATATATATGTGTGTGTGTGTGTGCGCGCGCCCTTTATACAAAGGGTCAAAAAAATAGAGATTATGTGTGAGACTCACTCCATATCGAACTTCAACGATCCGAACGTCTATTTTGTAAGTCTCGATTCATAGATCATCCTTACAAAAATTCAATTCAATTCAATCTGAAACCATTTGCCTATTTAATTATCAAAATAAAATTTCATTGTTTCTTATATAACAAAGTATTTGTTCATTTCTTTGAACCTAAATAGATGTCTTAAACATTTCCAATTTGGCTAATATTTTGTAAGGATGATCTATGAGATGTAACTTGAAACATGGACAGTTCGGATCATTAAAATTCGATGTAGTGTGGACCCCACAACTAATCCCAATTTTTATAAAAAAAAAATAAGAATCTCTTCCCTTAAAGATTTCCTATATATATAGAAAAGTTTTCCCCTTCTGAGATTTTGTTTATTTTTATACCACTCCATTACATTACCACTTGACACAATCTCAATTATTGTTCTTGATTTGGAAATTTCTGAATAATTTTGTGCCCTAAACTCATATTTTATACTAGTGGTTTAAAAGGTTCCTTTCCAAGTAAATTGACAAAATTTGACTCCGAGTGCAAAGCATTCATTCCTTCTTTTGGAAAACAATCAAAAGCTCAGTCTCTATTTGGAATTGAATTCCAACAAATAATGTGAGTAAAGGAGATCAAGGGGAGGCATGAGGTAATGTTTGTACAACTAGTTGAGCCAACAACACCACATTCCCTTCCCTTTCCAAGTCTCTTACAAAAACCCACCGGGCTCGAAGGTCACACGAATTCGTAGGAAGCATTTCCTGCGGGCATCGATACAGCTGAGCTTCTATGGAAACAAATATTGATCATGTCATTCAATCTCATATTCTCCCAAGAGGAGACTCATCCGCGTGATCATCGACCAGCCATAGATCATAATCATGGAAGCGTTTTATCTTCTTCTCAAAACCCAGGATATAATTATTGTGAATTATGACATGCATCCCTTTAGTTTCTCGCACCCACGTCTTGTTCTTAAAGTATAATCCTCCAGTTGGGAATGCTGCCTGTGGCAGCAGGTAGAGATCCACCTGCAGAAAATTATAAACATAATCACTCAAAGGATCTAAATAATTTGTCAAGGTATATCAAGCACAACTTTCAAAGTGAACATACTTTGTTAACAAGTTTGTCTAATGCCCAATTAAAAGCAGGTTGATCATTTGCTTTTTTCTCTCTGGACCATGGTTGATCTTTAAGTTCCTCGATCCACTTCTTCATAACTAGCTTTGCTCCACTGGTTGGACGTAGAAAAATCATACAGCTGCATATATAAGTGCGTCCTTTCTTTCCTGGAGATGGCAGATCATGAGAGTGGTTCAGAGGTTTGACCTGGTCGCCAAAATAGAAGAATTATCACTTGTAAACATAACAAAAGCGCAGATACATCTGCAGCATTAGACTAGACTGCAGACTCCAAATGAATAATACCAAGAACTGCTACCACTAGAACACTGTTATCTGATATATTTTAGTTTTTAGACATACAGCAGCGAGCAGGGTTTAACGACAAATTAAATAGAGATTTTGGCAGTCACTTTCTGTATTTAACTGGTGCCAAAAGATATCACCGTATATCCACTCAATACCCAAAGCCTCACATCCACCGAAGAACACACAAAATTGAAAGTTTCCCTTATTGCATAAGGAAAAATTAAGGAAAGTTTAAGGTTATGTTTTACTAATAATCAAGTTTGTGCTGACCACACCTCCCGGTGTCTGATGAACATGAAATTTAGGACAGCACATGCTTAGCATCTGTTCTTAATTAAGCACATCAAGTAGCTAAAAACCAAAACTAGGTGTACTTACTGGGGTCATGTCATCTGTGAAGTACACATCATGGTTTCCTTGGAAATAGGGAAACGGATCAGCCAACCACACCATATCAACATCATTGTACATAACATTGTATCCAAGCTCCAAAATCTGCAATAGGTGTCGCGGCCTTCGGGAAGTAAAGTTGAAGAATCCCTACACTAGGAAACCAATCAAAATCACTTTTGAAAGGCAATAAGTCAACAATTCAAGAAAACAAACAGTTCTAATCATCATGTGCAGGTTCACAGAACAAACATAAACACCAAGAGAAGCAATCGAAACCAAAGGGCAAAAAAGCAGAATTGAGGGGGGAAACAATGTACTGGAGCAAAAACCTGATAAGTTGAATTCTTTAGAAGTTTAAGTAACGAGAACTTAGGCAGTTCGTGTTAAGTGAGGGCGGGAAGCAAACAGAACAATACATTAAAAAATTAACATTTCAATGATCAATGAAATTTGCATATCTAATTCTTCATTGTGCTAATGATGTGACAGGAAGAAACACTCCATATATTGAAGGTAAATGATATTAGTGCATTAGTATTACTTCAATGTAATGATCAATGAAATTCGAACATCAAATTAAAACCCGAAAACAGAACCTCAACTGCACAAGCAAAACTTGAGCATCGCAACATTAGAACAAAATCAACTAGCAATTATTTCAATGTACCAACTTTAACAATCCCAACTACAAGCTAAAACTCCAATGTAACTACAAATCAAGCCAAACCCAGATGCAAGAATCAGCAATTATACCTGAGAACCAAACTTATGGGCAGTCTGAGCATCCGGTGCAGGTGGAACCAGGACGGCGTGGCCAGGCCACCGCTCATTGACCTTATAAAGCGTGGCATAGTCTTCAGCAATCACAAGCACCTTGTCCTGGTGCTTCTGCCTTGTAATGCTGATCAACCAGTTGTTCAAAAACGGCAAGTACGGCTGGCTCACGGCGCAAACAATCACCGTCCCGTTCCGGGCCACAAACTCCGCCGCCTGAGCCAACGTGTAGTCCCGCCACTTGGCGGTCGAGGGCCTGGTGGTGTCCGAGAAGAGGCTCTCCCGCATGCCCACCCAGGGGAAGAAGACGCCCATCACCACCAGGAGCGAGAGGAGGACCAGGAGGGTCGTGGGGCTGAAGATCGAGTAGGGTTTTTGGGAATTGGAGGAGGAGCGCGGGGAAATCGGGTACGGATCCGAAAGCGGGTTGTGGATTGGTCTTTGGTACAAGAAGGAGGACATTGTTGTAGAGAAATTTATGAGTTGGGGTTGATTGTAGAGGTGAGATTTTGAGATGGGGTTTTCGGAAATTGCTGAAATTCGATGGGGAAAGTGTGAAAATTGGATTTTGTTTATGCAGAAGCTTCTGGTTTTGGATGTAAAGATGCAAACCTTGGATGGATTTTGCAGTTTGGAATTGAAAATTGAGTTAGATTGTTGAAATTATCGAAATTTAATGTCAGGATGTGAAAAGTAAGAAGGATGGTGGCGCTGATCGAGTGATCGGAGTGTCTCTCGGTCGGGGTGTGGTGGTTAAAAACGAGCAGATCAAAGCTTTGAGCCTCTGAGGAGGAGGAGTTTGCTTCGGTGTCGTTATGGATTTAGAGGTGCCGATCTGTTGTCGGTGTTCGAATCCGATTCATCAAACGACAAGTCGTTTGCTTAATGTCACCCAGCCTGGTGGGGAAAGGAATAAGTTTCACGAGTGGGTTTGTGAATGATGGGAAAATTTTTAGTACATGTGATTAATCAAGTCATCCGTATGACACATTTCACGAAAATATAGATCCCAACTGTTACTGAACATTTTAGCGTTCTTCGTATAACACGCTTCACAAAAGTATGACCAACCAACAAAGTAGAAAAACCGGTCAATCAAACACATCTTTACACATAGTCTAGCCTAAAAGCGGATAATTCAGTAAGATACCAGAAACCAATGAGATAATTATGAGGTGCAGCATTCTACAACTAGACAGTTCTCCAACCACTTCATTACAGGGACTTCTGTGCACAATTTGCTCGTTATTAAGCAGCCCGGGGAAAAAAGAAACAAGAATTTTGATTTCAAGCAATTGATAAACTAACGGCCATGGGGATTTACAGGCAAATTGACCCACACAATGTGGGTGTCAGCATCTTTAACTTGTTTGTTTTAATGAGGTCTCACGAGACGGATCCAGCCTGCAGCTTATTCGATTTCTGTTTGGCAAAGAACGCTGATAGCACACTTTTGCTGCGAACAGGGACACGCACTGTGTCCCGTCTTGGGTTCTCAAATGACCTGAACGCCGTCATTGGTTTCGAACCATCTACTGCTTCCTGCAAGGAAAATAACTTCTCATCAGCTTTCAAATTTTCCATCTTCTGTAATACGGAGATCAGAACTTGGAGGACATGATCACTCTACCCTGTGTCCAGCACCCAATGTTTGCTTAACCCCGCCAGAAGTAGGTAATCCACTTGGTTGCTGAAGCTGAGTTGCCAAGGATTTAGAGGCACTCCCTTCTTCATTTTCTGCATTCAAATTAGTCGAAGCATAAAGAACTATCATTTCTCCAGTAAAACTTATCTATTCGCAGCTAGGTAATATGATGACGTAACTTTCCAATTCAACATACCTACAAGCTGGAAAACACCAGCAGTGTTAACGGAAATTTTTGTGTCTCCAATGCTGCACAAAGGTAAATATCCCAAAACATTTAAGCTTTCTTAGAAGTATCAGGCACAATAGATAACCAACAAAAACAAGTTTGTACCAAGCACAGCGAAACCGTATGCAAGATTCTTGTTTCTCATAGGAATTACCTAGTCTGAGCCTGTGGAGTCCCCTTCAAGGTTGAGTTCGTTTCTGAAGCTAAATGCCAAGAAAGAGTTTTTGATGCAGCAGCGCCTAAATGTAACACATTGTCGAAACGCCAAACTCATTACTTGTGCACAATAAGAACTTGTACAATCAAATGCCATAAACTAGAAAAGCTTAATCGCCCAATGAAAAGTGGATTCATAAGTCATAAGCAAGCATCCAACGGAACGTGACATACTTGAAAACTGAAGATGTGCTCTTGCTTGATAAGGATGTTGCCTAGTGTCAGTCTGTACATGTGGACTAAAATGTACCTTCTTATTCATGGAATCTAGCAAGGAGAGAAATGGAAATAGATGTAAAAAATCTCATTACAAACAGGGCAACTCTAACAAGAAGTTGACAATATTGTGTCTTACTTGGTAAAATGTAGTGCTTGTGATGTCTCGGAATGAAAGCCAACAACTGATGCTGCCTCGACCCTTCTTTATCCATGTATGTTTGACATGTAAGAAGTTTCTAGATTGAGAAATGAAGTTTGTTAAGATAACCTCTATCTATTTGATACGCTCTCTATTCCAGCGTACAGAAATTTGAAACCTCACCTGATTTAGGCAAGTAACTTTCAGATCCATGGTTGAGACGTCTGAGGTTTGCTGATCAAGAAGGTCAGTTAACTTGTAAGCCACAGTGCCAAGGTGATCAACGGCATTAACAAGGGCCCGTACAGCATAATCTTTCAGGTTATCCAGTACCCTGATGCATAAATTTAAAATCAATGCCAGCAAGCAATGGAGCATAGAATTCCCGGTAAAACCAAGAATCAAACAAGCAATGATAAAAGCATCCAGATATGCATGACATGCTGGAGTATCACATCATGCCCCTTCTCAGACACTTGCACAGGCAAGTTTTACCAACATTTCTCCAACCCAGTAAAACAAAGATCCTTACATTTGTTTCTGTTCGCTATGAAGATAGGACTTTTCGCAATATTCCGCTGCAGAATAAAGCTGAGGCCTTAAGTTCTTGAGTTCCTGAGATAGACATAGCAAACCGACTATGAGGATCCAACCATTACAAAAATGCCCTATTTTTTCTCTTCAAACCGCAAAACCGTATAATTTCAAACGACGTTCTTAACACAAACCATCTGAAGTTGGAACAAGAAAAGGCTTTGCGCTACATCCATTGGTTTACATAAAACCAGTACAGCTACATAGTGCCCAATTCTGAGAATTTAAATAGCATTACCAATGCAACAGTAGCTACCATAAAGAACTCAACTTCCGTAACAAATGCTTGGCATTAACAGCTCAAAATTCATTGCTAATCATTATTCTCGAAAACATAAACACCCAACAGATTTTTAAAAATTCGATCAATTCATAAATTCAATCAACCAATTCATAAAATGCAACAAGCCAATCAATTTGAAACGAAATCAACTTCAGATCCAGTCCCAAGATCGAACCTGCAGGGCCTTGACGAAGCTCTTGCTGCGCTCCATGGAGACCTCGTCGAATGTCATCGCCGGGTTGCCCGGTCGGTGCTGCTCCAGCTCCATTTCTAACCGAACCAACGATCAAAATTACTGCAAATTGCAGGAAGACGACGCAATTAAATATGTAATTACAGCTGCGGTTAGATTGGGGGGTTAGGTTTTGGTGGGAGTGAGAGCGAGAGAGAGAGTGTGGTTGAAGCAACGCCGAGAGGTGGTGGGTGTTTTTCTAAATTAATGGATTAATTTAATTTTAAATTTAATTTGGAGTTAAAAGGAAGGGAAAATGACAGCGTATTTATTGCTGAGGCGCGAGAGAGTTAATGCGCTGCACATGTAACGGAAAATGGCAGTTGTAAGGATGCTGGCTCGAAAATTTAATTAACGGCAAGAGATTTGTCGTTTTCTGATGTGGGTTTGTACGCTGTGAGCAGCATGTGATTCGTTTCTTTTCTTTTCCTTTTTAATTTTTCAAGTTTAGTGAAACTGAAAGTAATTTGACAATAAACCATTTCGGTATTGGTTTGGTTTCACAAAAAACGTTTTCAGATCTTCAAAAGTCCATACAAAAGATAATTGTTGGTTTTTTAAACGACGATGTCAATATTTTTTGGTAGTATGGCTTGTCAGACACCGACAAATTCATTAAGTGCTCGACTAAATAGCTCACTGATAGGTTTCTTCGACAAAATTTATCTAAACTTTTACACTGGTACTCCTTGTGATATTTTTCTGAATCCGTTATGAATGTTGTATTGTCAGGCAGAATCTTGAAGTTGACAAAACCTTAAACTCGTTAGGATTATGCAATGATGGAGCAATGACGGTTTGCAGTGGGCAATATGTATTATGTAGCAATGATTTGAATTGGGATCCTAGGCAAAACTACAGGCAATTGGCGGATCAACATTATGCAATTCTCCCTTACAATTTTTGTTTAATGATTCTTTATTATAACTTACTACGGAAGATAACTAGTAGGAGTGGGCTCCGAAAATCAAAAACGAAAAAAATCGAGCAAAATACCAAACCGAAACTGGAAATAAAACGATTGAAACCCAAACTAAACAGTATTGGTTCGGTTTTGGTTTGGTGGTTCAAAAATTGAACCCAATGAGATGTAAATTAATATTTTTCAATTTATTTTCTAAGTTGAATTGCAACCATTAGCCTAATTTTAACCCAAGACTAGGTAAATAGACTTCAGGACCAAATATGTTGAAAGCTTTATTTCCTAGATATTTTTTAGGCTATTAATTAAGATTTGGGATGATAACTTAATGAGTATTTTTTTTAACAAACGTTATTATTCATACTAAAGAGTAAATAATTAACTTGCAGTTAATATATTGTATTATAACATGTAAATTTCTTAGTTATACCAGGTGGCCGGAATTCAACATACTTTGTAACCGCGGTAAAGTCCCGGCAGAAGAATAAAAGCCGCGGCGAGTCCCAACGGAAAGGCATCGCACGTGTGTGCCCAACAACCAATCACATATTTTAGTTATTTTAATTAACCGATAATTCCAAATTATCCAAAACAAAACATAATATTATCCAAACAGATTTTCCTTTCCCTCTCCAACCAATAAAATCCCCAAACCAAATTTTACAAATTTTCTCGAGAAAATGGCTTTTTCTTGCCATTTCTGAGCCCCAAATTCTCCGACTGAAAATCTGAAATCTCCCAATGGTACTTCTCATTCCTTCGCCGGAAATATCCAGAGTTTTCTGCAACCCTAATCCCAATCTCAAAAACTTTAAAATCTCCACGAACATTGATAAATTTGGGTTTGGTTCTAGGGTTAGGGTTTCGTCCAAGGTTAGGGATTGTACGGTTAGGGTTTCGGAATTCGACCAAAATGTGAGGCTGTACGGACAGTTTTCGGCTCCTGTGAAGCGAGGAGGTTCGAAGCCGAGCAAAGAAGAGGAAGAGAAGCAGGATTACTATGTGAATATGGGGTATGCGATTCGGACTCTGAGGGAGGAATTTCCTCAGCTGTTTTACAGAGAACTCAGCTTCAACATTTACAGGTTTGGTCTTTGTTCTTCTCTGTGTTTTCAATGTTTTGCAATTACTCTTTGTTTGGTTGCTGAGAAATGTAGGGAGATTGAAAGAAAGTGGATGAATTTTATTTTGTTTGTTATTTTGGTTTAGATTGAATTTGAGAACTTTGTCAATTGATCAATTTAAAATGTTTGATTTCGTTGTTTTTCGTACCTTCAGTTTGGTTGCCAAGAAAGTTCAAAAAAGAAAAGAACAATTAGTTCGTGGGGAGTTTGAGTAAACCAAAAATTTAAATGCTTTCGGTACTTTGGGACCTCGGAGTATGAATATAAGAAATCTTTGCTACAAATTTGCGATTGTGAACTCGGAATTTGTTGTCATTTCTTTTACCTAGTCATTATGTTACCCCCAATTGAGGGTCAAGTCTAACTGAAGATTTGAACATGAAACTATCTGTTCATCATTATAGTTCCGTAACATCAGTTCTGTTTCAATTGACTGTGTATATTGATAGCTGCTTTCATCTGCTCATTAGAGCTTTAGTTTGGGATCATTAGTTGACTCTAAATTTATATCAGTCTGTATGCTTTGAACTTGCAATTTTGGCCCGTATGACTGACAAATTTGGTCCTGAACGGAGCTCATGTACGCCGTAGTTAATAACTTTTATAGGGTTTGGCTATAAGACTTTCAATAGATAAGGGAGTGCCTTCATGATGAAGCCTCCAGGGTGAGGTATATGCAAACTGAAACAAGATTGTTGGAATATTGGGTTATGTGTTGTCGTATGCTTGAGATTGCCAGTACTTTTTGAGGGTTTGCAAATGTAGAGTGTTCTGTTGAAAAATGTGCATGTGTTGTCCTCATAAAAGCTTCTGTACATTACATTTGGTTTTGTTGGAATATTGGGTTATGTGTTGTCTCATAAAAGCTTCTTTACATTACATTTGGCTTTGTTTAAAAAGATGCTAATGATTGTTCTGTATTCTGTATAGGGATGATATCACTTTCAAAGATCCAATGAATACCTTTATGGGCATTGAGAATTATAAGTCTATATATTGGGCACTGCGTTTCCATGGTCAAATATTTTTCAAGGCCTTGTGGGTTGATGTCATTAGTGTATGGCAGCCCATGGACAATGTAATCATGGTTCGCTGGACCATCCATGGCATTCCACGAGTCCCTTGGGATAGTCGTGGTCGATTTGATGGAACCTCTGAGTACAAACTTGACAAGCAAGGGAAGATCTTTGAGCATCGGGTTGATAACATTGCTCTCAATTCTCCACCTCCAAAGTTTCAAGTGCTGACCGTAGTGGATATAATGCAATCTCTCGGATGCCCCTCAACCCCAAGGCCAACATATTTCAAAATTTCATCTTCTTCGTCTTCAAAGAGAACTTGATGATGCTTTAAGATGTCCCAAAATTTTGGCGTATGCCGTGATATGGCCTATACTTGAGTACATATTGAGCTAGGGCTTGGCAACTACTTAATGGTAAAAAGTTGGTTCGGATTGCAAAGGTGTTGCCCTAGTCGACACCGGCACTGCCAGACTTTGGTTGATGAACTAGCACTTCCGAATAGATTGTACTAATCTGCTTAAAAACTACTCGTTCTGAGTGAAAGTAGTATATTGTACAACCCTTGTATATTCTGTATAGTATGAGATGATTGTGGATTCCTTAGAATTTCTCTCATTGTAATATCGTATCGTAGAAAAAACTGAGCACCAGTGAAAAACTGGCATGAGCAAATGACACTGTTTTGGAATATATATGACCAAAAGTAGTTGTTTCAAGAAGGGGTCATTTGTGGCGATGTTCTAGTTTGAGAGGCACTTCGGTGTGACTTACCGCCACGTGGTGTTACAGTCCTTTTTATGTTATAACATGTCGGCTACTCATATTGTAACAGGTTGATTAATTCGGTGTTGGTAAACAAAAAATATAACTCATTCCTTACAAATCTATTTCGTACAAGTAAACATGTTATACTATAACACAAGCTACTCATATTATAACAGGTCGATTGGTAATACTAACGTGGTAGTACAATGATCACACTCAAACTATTTTGCCTAGTTATTACACTAGTTTCGAATCATTATTAGTTCTTTCTCTAACCACCATATGATAATTAGATGTGTCATTAATGTTGATAAAGTTGGGGTATGGTTTGTGAAAATGAATTCACTAAGGGTCAGTATACGAGTCTTTGCATCCGTGGCCAATGTAAAATTATTCGGTTTTTACTTTTAATATTAGAAACGGTCTGATTTAGACCCGACTTGTGTAAAACCATGTCCAAGACTGAGTCCATATTTCTTATGTGCGGGTAACCTAGCCCAGACCGTTTAAGGGTTGTTTAAGCACTTATTATTTTATTAGCGGTCGACAATGAAGTCCATGATCCATAATTTCATACCTAATAAAACACTAACAAGTAAAATATCAATCAAATTTATGAAGTTTTGATTTTCTTTAGAAGATTTGTTGGTATTGTCTTTGTTAGACATAATTCTTTCGTAACAGAAATACATCGAAAGTATTTTATGTTGTTGTCTTGTTATACAATATACAATTGAAAACAAATTTGTTATACCCGTAAGAACTGGATCATTTAAAACGAATCCAAATGAGCCAATTCTACTTACAAAAATACATAACTGCAGACCAATTCGGACTAATTTATTGAAAACAAAGTCGAGTTTGGATCCACCAAAGTGGACCGTCGAGGTAAGCATAGCATCTCACATCTTGCCCAATGGAATTTGAAATTTTTTGTGTGGTGGCTATGTTGACATACAGGCTTATAAATAAATATCTGACCTTAATTTCACTGTGCAAACCACCCACCAACCCCATCGACAAATATTTTTGGTGGGATATATGAGTAGTTACAGAGAATTCTCATGGGATGACACTCTGGCTAAATGGATGTGGCGAAGCATTCCATCAGCAAACCTAAAAAAAATATAGTTGGAGAATGTTAAAGTTACGCATCACAAACGTCTTTTATGATAAAACTTCACACCAATCAGTACGATAATCTAACAATTGAAGAGTCATAAGAAGGCAAAAAAACTCCTTCAAACAATGCAAGCCCTAAAACGAAAACCATCACATCCAAATGCGTAAAATCCACGTTTGTAGTTATCCACAAAAATATGAGAGCGAGTGAGTGCATATAAATTGGTACGGTTGGAAATGTTACTATATTCTGCAAGAAAACCACACGAAGTTTCCAATATTTGTATCAAGTTAACTATATAACGATTTTTTTTCAAATACTTGTTTGCTTAAACGTCCACGCATTCAGTACACATGCATGTGCAAAATAAACGAAACAACGTGGAAAAGGTCAAAAAATGAAGACGCAGTCCTTAACAATAATAATTTTATGATGTCCTCGCTTGCAAAGAAAAAGTCCACTTCGTCCTAAAAAATTCGAGGTTAAAAGTAACATTTTAAATTGGAATCATTAGGCGGAACCAACAATGGATGAAACTACCAAAGATGTACGTCCTATTTTTGTAACAAATACTTACTCTCTTTTCTAATAATATACTTTTGACAAACATGGATTAAATTAATTATAGCTTATCCGACGTATCCTTACGGGTGGTTAATCGTATATTTATGATTAGGGTTTGACTCTCGCTTCTATTTTATCATTAGAGAAATTTGGTGCACATAAGAAAACTGAATGAACTAATTAAGTGCCTCTTAATTTTGGAAATTTTTTGTTAAATACAATTTTTCATGAGTTCAGGATTACGAGTCTATGATTGATGACCGCTTATATTCTTATTTTGTCAAGAATATGAGACTCACACTAAAGTTAATACCAATCATTTCATTAGCGGTAAGTAATCGTGTAACAAAATTCTGAAGAAAAAAAAAACAAGTGATTATTTGTACACTTAATTTTTATCTTTAGAAATTTTTTTTTTTTTGGCACACGTAATTAAATTTACATATTTTTCTGGACACCCATGTAATTTAAAATATTCATAAATTATCCGTATCTGAAAAACAGAGAAAAAAATGAGACAAGCATCCCCCCTCCCAAAACCAAATGGTTTGATTTTATTTCGATTCAAGTTTCAAAACTATACATAACCGAACCGCAAAAAAAATCAAATTTCACTCAAACCTGCACCGAATCAAAGCGTGCCATCCATATTTAAGTATATTCTTGGCAGAGTAACTTATATTCGCATCTCTATAACCCTATAGAAGGAAAATATATATATATATATATATATATATATATATTTGGAAGTGATATCTATATAGATATTTTTCCATTGAAAATGATTCTTAAAGTTGCTTTGCTTTACAGCCACAGGTGCTCCCCTCCACAAACAGAGTCGTGGTGCGCTTCTAAGCAAAGCCATCGGTTGTCTTTTCACGCCACGCGTGTGCATGTGAGCCGCGAGCCCGATGCGTACATTTCCAAATTGATAATCATATAAAATTCAGTAGTTTAAAAAAAAAATCATATAAATTTCAGTATATGATTTGATGGTATTTATTTTTATTTATAAATAAGAAGTTTTATGTTTAAATTTCGCATATGGTAAGTTCGATACTAAATTAGATTACTCATTGTATGACTTAGCCAAACTCATTCTCTTCTTAATATAAGATATGTCATTGTACTAAAAAAAAAAAAAACTCTAAAATTAATGTAAAGAAATAAATAAACATGACTTGAAGACAGCCACTAGTCCTAAGATTCTGTATGTAAGTAGGAAATTTCAGTTTTTGATAAATGGCTAGTTGAATACTAACTTATAACTAGTATATTGCATGACTTTTAGCATAAATTTCATTTTCTTAGTCTTTGTCACAAAGAAAAAAAAGATTAAAAAAATTAGAAAAAGTATGTCGGTAACTACTAGTATCCTATTAAGTTTTACAGGTGGGCGGGGATTGGCTTGGCATAAAAAATATAATCAAACCAACTAGCATTCAACGATTTGGATTTGGTTTAGTTCGGTTTGATCAATATCACTATTGCAACATAACAAAACCAAGTTATTGTAATTGGTTTAGTTCGGTTTGGCTCGGTCGTTTTAAGCCTAATCCCCACGCATTGATAAAAAATGTACAACATTTCTAGACATGTAGAAAATTTCATCAAGTTAACTAATACTAAGTTTCAATCATATAAAATCTCATGTTAACATACAATTTATTTGTTACAATCTCACATAAGCCTAAAACACAAACAAATCTTGTAATTATTATTAGTCATTACAACTTATAATATGTAAACACTTACTGTACAATGTACATGTATAATTAGACAGCCAAATAACCTATAGTATGTTGAAATGTAGTCACTTAGTACTACGGTCTAGTGATATTCCTCTTCACTTATAAGTGAGCGGTCTTAGGTTTGATTCTCGCGCAAAGGTGAATTTGAATCACATTATTGCTAGTCCATTGTGAGACTTATCCCAGTCTCTCATCCCTTAGTGGAGATAATATCGTTTGTTAAAAAAAAAGTATGTTGAAATGTAAAATAAATAAAATGATAATTAAAAGATATATAGTCAATTCAATTTGATTTTGATCGGTTTCAAAAGTATCAAAATCGAACCAAACCAACGTAAAATCGGTGTGGTTTGATTTTTAAATTGTTTTACCTTTTATTAGTGAAAACCAAACCTAACTGACCAAAACGATTTGGATTGCTCAATTTGGACAGTTGGCTCAGTTTGATGTCCACCCCAACCATCCAATGAGGTAAATTCATTAATAAACAAACGATACATACAACACACATACAATGAGATAAACATTTTAGTTGACGTAATATATACACACTGATTTATCAAATAACACACTAATGTGGTGAAAAAATGTGATCATATTCTTCAGAATAAGGGGTGTGCTATCCACCCACCCCTTGTTAATTTCTATCATTTGATTTTATTTAATTCAATTGATCCAACGGATACAAATTAAGAAAATATATTTGAAGTAAAAAAGAGTACGTGGATAGCACTCCTGGAATAATAACACTATTTTGTATTTGTACCGCTAGAGCCTGGAATCACGTGACTATCACCTGCACTAGGTTTTTATAAATGCGGTGTTACGTATTGATTTGGTTTAAAAAAGTGGACGCTGGACCGCGTGCCTCGCTGCAAACAACAAAACTCATCCACTCAACTTCCCCTGTTTCCATATAAATCTGATTCCAAATATGATTTTTGGTAGAAATAAGAAAGAGAATCACATTGCAACCCAAAAACAAATCCAAAGAAAACCCAGAGAAATTGAGAGATAAGAAAGAAATAGTTTGAAAACAGATCCAAAAAACCCAAATCAAATCTGAGATTATCCCAACGTCCTACTGGGTTCGTTTTTTTTGTTCCAAAGAAAAAAACTGACCCATGAACACAGGGATTTTCTCGGTTTGATTGGTGTGTGGAAAGAAAAAATTGTGTACTGTTCATCTTTTTTTTCTTTTTTTTTTTGTGAAATTGTTTGGGTTTTTATTGTTGTTCAAAAATGGAGGTGGAGAAGAAGTATATTTCTGTAGAGGAGTTGAAGAAGCACAACAAGCCTGGAGATTTATGGATCTCTATCCATGGCAAGGTCTACAATGTCTCCGATTGGACGAAAGATCACCCCGGCGGCGATACCATTCTGTACAATCTGGGTGGCCTGGATGTTACAGACGCGTTCATCGCTTACCATCCCCGCACTGCATGGCAGTACCTCAAGAAATTCTCCACCGGAATTTATCTCAAAGATTTCGAGGTCTCCGAAGTGTCGAAAGATTACAGAAGAATGGCAACGGAGTTTTCGAAGGCGGGTTTGTTCGAGAAGAAGGGGCACGGCGCTCTGTGCTCGATCACCATCATTTCAATCATGTTCTGCCTCTCCGTGTACGGAGTTTTGAAGTCCGACAGCGTTTTGGTGCATTTGATGAGCGGGATGCTGCTGGGGATGTTGTGGATAGAGGGAGCTTACGTCGGACATGATTGCGGGCATTACCAGGTAATGCCAAGCCAACTGTGCAACAACATTGCCCAGATTGTTGCCGGTAATTGCCTCACGGGAATCAGCATCGCCTGGTGGAAGTGGACTCATAATGCCCACCACATTGCCTGCAACAGCCTCGATTACGACCCGGATCTCCAGCACATTCCGGTTTTCGCCGTCTCCACGAAGTTTTTCAATTCGATCACCTCGATTTTTTACGGGAGAGTTTTGACATTTGATCCTCTGGCTAGGTTTTTGGTCAGCTACCAGCACTTTACATATTATCCGGTTATGATGGTGGGGAGGGTTAATTTGTTCATCCAGACATTCTTGCTCTTGTGTTCGAGGCGGGATGTCCCAAACAGAGGATTGAACATCATGGGAATCCTAGTTTTCTGGACATGGTTTCCTCTCCTCGTTTCGTGTTTGCCCAACTGGAGTGAGAGGGTTATGTTTGTGCTGGCAGCATTTGCAGTGACATCGCTTCAGCACATCCAATTCACATTGAATCATTTCTCCGGCGACACCTATCTCGGAGCCCCCAATGGCAATGACTGGTTCGAGAAGCAAGCCGCGGGGACTGTCGATATCTCCTGCTCAACTAAGATGGATTGGTTCTTCGGCGGGCTGCAGTTCCAGCTCGAACATCATTTGTTTCCGCGAATGCCTCGCGGACAACTGAGGAAGATTGCTCCTACTGTGAAGGAGTTGTGCAAGAAGCACAATTTGCCATACAGGAGCTTGTCCTTTTGGGAGGCCAATAAGGCCACACTCAGGACTCTAAGGACTGCCGCCCTCCAGGCTAGAGACCTGTCGAATCCAGTCCCGAAGAACTTGGTCTGGGAAGCTTTGAACACTCATGGCTGAGACCTCTTGGAGAGCATGTCAATATATATATATATATATATATACACTGCCCCACACCACACACATCGGTTTGTTTACATTTTGCCCTTTTTTTTAACAAGTTTGGGGCATCTATCTAGGACGAAGAAGCAGATGTGTTTTGTCGATTGCGGATTTGGTATCATTTTTCATATGGCATTTCTCTTCTGCATTATATGATTTCGGTATGTTTTCTGTCTCTGAACTTGCAGTAGAAAAGGGGATTTAACTGTCCATTTTCTGAGTTTTTATTTGGTACAAAATTATAGAAGTGTATCTCTCTGAGACTCTGTCCGTTTGTTTTGGTTAGGCCTTTTGTAAGACTTGCAGATCAAAGTTTGATGAAAGGCAATTTCTTTACAAGTTATTTATGTGTTTTCTTGTTCATTCCGTTCTTTCACTAGTTTAGAAATTTTCTGTGCCTGCCGGCTTTTACCGATAATAATGTTTGATAACACGCCAAAACAGTATTCATTCCACATGATATAGACACTTATCGATGCGATATTGGCGCCATTCATCTCTGTAGGTGTGTATTCAAGGGCAGAGGAATGCCATTATAACCCTTTGTTTTGGGGACTGACGAGAGTAATTAGTATTTAGAGTAACACCTCCCTCTGAGAGAGATTTTCAGACTTTTCAATGTTACAGTACACTGTCGCTGTGACACCTCGAATTCAAAGTCTTTAATGAATTAAAGAAAAGTGGTTGTGATTTGTACCACCAAAGATTTTATTCATTCTCTAGGCCACAATTTATGCAGGCAATCTTGCTTTCATGCTCTGTGGTAGAGAAACTTTCTTGAGCGAAAGACAAACCGACCACAAGTGGACTTTTAGGCTTTTAGCTACTATAAAAAGCTACGTTTTAAAGCATCTCTAAACATTAAAGATTGAAAAAATGATATTTGATGGCTTATGTGGTAATAGGGAAAACTAATGAAAATGATTTGAAAACTTTGAGTTTTAACAAAAATTACAAAATAAAGGGTAAAGTGAATAGTATCATGATTGACTTTTTAATGTAAAATGTGGTTTTTCTTTGAAGTGAACAGTACTATGAGCTTTTCGTTAAAGTTCCCTTTAAAATTTTGAACAATTTTTTACTCCACCAGATTTGTTAAATAACAAATTCAGTATATAATTTGTTTCATCTCTTGGTGGAGTCCAATTATTGAGACAACAAATCAAATACTTGAAACACAAAATAACATTTATTATATATTTCATCACATCTACTAAAATTAAATGAATTTGACCACAACTGTCAAATTTGACAGTAAAAGGCTTTGCCTTCAATTCACTCAGTGCCACGTAAAAAATTGAAGGCTCGGTTGAAGACAATTTGCTGCCATTTTTTACTATTGTATGTCTATGTGAGTTTTAACATCTTCAAAGCTCTGCAAATCCCTTGATTCGTTTAATCGGTTTATTAAGAAGTTTGATAAAAAAAAAAGGTTTATTATGAAGAAAATGGATTTTCGTTTTATAAAAAAATGGAGAAGCTAATGAACAAGAAGCACTTGTGGTCTAGTGGTTGTCACATCCCGGCCCGGGCCCCTCCACCACATCCCGGGCTCGACTTCGCCGTAGCACGATATTGTCCGTTTTGGGCCCTAACCACGCCCTCACGGTTTTGTTTCTAGGAACTCGCACGAGAACTTCCTAGTGGGTCACACATCATGGGATTGTTCTCACGCAAACTCGCTTAACTTCGGAGTTCCGATGAAACCCAAAGCCAGTGAGCTCTTAAAAGGCATCGTACTATATGGAGGTGGGCATGTACATATAAGGCATAGAGGATCCTCACCCCTGGGCGATGTGGGATCTTACAATCCACCCCCCTTAGGGGCCCGACGTCCTCGTCGGCACACTTTCGGCCATGGATTGGTTCTGATACCAAATTGTCACATCCCGACCCGGGCCCCCACCACATCCCAGGCTCGACTTTGCCGTAGCACGATATTGTCCGCTTTGGGCCCTAACCACGCCCTCACAGTTTTGTTTCTAGGAACTCACATGAGAACTTCCTAGTGGGTCACCCATCATGAGATTGCTCTCACGCGAACTCGCTTAACTTCAGAGTTCCGATGGAACCTGAAGCCAGTGAGCTCCCAAAAGGCATCGTGCTATATGGAGGTGGGCATGTACATATAAGGCATAGATGATCCTCACCCTTGGGCGATGTGGGATCTTACAGTGGTATCATAGTACCGTCCCACGGTACACGGTACTGAGCAAGGTTCGATCCCCTGGATGCCCATATCCCTCTTCAAGTCTTAAGTTATGTTCCTTGTTTCTCACATTGTTCTCATACCTTCATGGATTCGGTGGTGTAATTTTCGCCCTAATCAGCTTCTCTTCCTCATTCATCTTCTTAGTGCCGAACGTAAAGGTTTGGCGTAGGCAACAAGTCACAATAGAGAAATTAAGGATCATTAACGAAGCATTGGAGCAAGTGGAAGAAATGGTGGCGAGGTTTGGTTTCAAGAGAGGCACGATCGAATTCTACGTCAGATATGCTTGTTTTCCTTGATAAAAAAGGAGCTCGAAGAGGCCCCGGCCAACGCTTGGGATGCGATGAATGAAAGCTTTAGAGTTTGCTGCCAATTTGAGAAGGTTGCAGATGAAGATCATTAGCTCTTTTCCCAAGTGATCAACTTATAGCCACGATAACATGTTAATCATAGATTTATAATCACCTTCTGAGTGATCAATATTCTTTTTTTATTTATTTTTTATTTTGTGAGGAATACTCAGAGAGAGAGGGTGCTGTGATTACGTGAAATGTTAAATATCACGTGAAAGTGTTCTAACTATATTAAAAAGGGAATTGTTATTAGCACTCCAAAAATCTCATTCTACACTCAAAACCTTCTATATTAGGAAAGAAAAATACGCTTATGAGGAGTGTAGAATGAGATTTTTGGAGTGCCAATAACACTTCTCTTAAAAAATCTCTCATTATAACATATATCACGTAAAAGTATTTTGACTACATTAAAAAATCTCTCATTATAACATAGGACATGTTTCAGCTATACTTGCACTAGTGGAACTATACCAAGGACTACGGCTATAGCTCTAGTAGCTATGGACCATCTTCGTATACTTGCTATGTGACACATTGACGATGCCATCGATAAGGCGGGCATGCCTCGCTAACTCTCGAGCTCGGAGCTCGTCGAATCTGATCAGAATGAATCCTTAATAATAAAAAATGAATAAACAAAGTAGCTACCATTCAGAAAACTATTGGCTAGAACAAAATGTGCTTGTACAGTGTCGTGTTGGGTCGAGTTAGCCCGTGTACTATTTTATTTAATTGAGAAGACACATGTTATTTTAACATTTAATTAACTGTAAGTAAAGATGGTTGTAAGCTCCATAATAATGAAGAATGAAAACGAATTTTCAAGCGTCAAAAAGTCCAAATTAAAAATAAATAAATAAAACATTAAAAGTCAATAAACTACTGTAATCCACAAATTAAAAAAAAAAATTAAAAAGTCAGTCGCTACAACCAAGACATAAAAATCCATTTACTATTGGTAAAACAGGTAAATGGTCATTTTGTTTTCAATAAATGTGGGGCAACTGGGATATGGCAAACATTGCACCTTGGCCAAACCCAAGTATCCCATTAAGTGAGGTTTGGGTCTCGGCCAAAACCCCGGAGACATAAGTACTGCACCTGTTTTCATTGTTGGGGAAGAATCAACATAGAGAAACAAAATTGAAATAGCAAGTATATATGAATATAAAAAATATATTGAATTGAAAACAAGATAGAGACTTGCATATTAAAGCTCATCCAAATATAACCAAAGCTGAAGACAGAAGTTTGGTGTGAAACTACATCAGAATCATATCCAAATGTAGCTCATCTAATACAGAATAGCCAACTGAATGATCTCCTTCTTCATATACCATATCGTACTTGTAGTGGTTGGTTTGACGAGAACATTTGTTGTTGCACACTGGAGCTAAACGAAGGATCAGCCCGGCAGTTGAAGAATTGGCGTAGTCATAGAGATTAGTAAGTTGTGTATATAAGCAAGGTTTGAATTCTAGCGATGAAGGGAAGTGAGGCTTGAAAATGGACTCCAATTATTCTTTCTTACAAGTATATGACACATAAATGTGCGGAAAGAATGGAGATTTTTTGTTGAAACAATGAAACTGAACATCCTAAGTTGGAAGATGGAATTAAATAATAAACGAACATGCACGTATATGTTGAAATTGCTTATTATTTTCTACTTATATGAATGATAAAACCATTATGATCAGGTACATCAACATACATTAATGATGATAACAAACAAGAAAATAACAACCCAAATTAGGTTGCCTAGTGCACCTACACGCCTTCACCGACGTTGTTTTTCGACCGGAAAACCAAGAGCTAACTATCGAGACTTTGGATTTAGGGTTTAGGGTTCTAGTGTTGAAGAGCACGTAGAACTCTCTTAGTGGAGATCTCAGTTTTGTTTTGGCGAATACACTTCAGAGTTGCATAATCATGCATGAAATTTATTTGTATAGTGTTGTGTTGGGCCGAGTTAGCCCGTATACCTATTTTATTTAATTGATAAAATCTATATAATTTTTTTTTAATATTTAATTAATTGTCAGTAAATATGGTCATAAGCTCCTTAATAATAAAAAATGAAAATAAATTTTCAAACATCACAAAAAAAAACTTCAAAGTCAATAAATTATTGTACCCCCAAATTAAAAATAAGATATCAGTTGCTAAAACCAGTACATAAAAATACATGGCTAACTTTTTCCTCATATGCCGTCTCTCTCTTTTACTTATACGAGTTTCAGTTTCAGAAAGTTTATAATCAATCAATCCAAGTACTGCACATGGAGCTAAAAGCACCTAGCAAGAAGATGGCTACCTGTCATGAATTGATTCATTTTATATTTGGAACAAAGCTTGGCTGCTTAAAAATAAGCAGGAGCTTCTGCTTTCATCCAATAACAACTTGATAAGTGTTCAAGTTGTTAGTTTAATTAAGTTTTAATTTTTTAATTTTTTTGGACACTTGTCAAATTATTAGTGAGTGAGAGTAGGAGCTCCTGCTTATTTTTAAGCAGCCAAGCTTTGTTCTTATATTTGGGTTTTTACTCTATTTGTAATTTTGGAGCCACGTACAAAGGATAATACTTGTATTTCCCATGGAGGAATGCACATAACCAACACCTTACGATTAACATTTTGTTTTTTACTGTATAACATTTATAATTAGAACCGTTGAATTTCTTAAGGCCCGTTCGGTATCCTACTAAAAACATCTCATTAGTTTGGAAAATCTTTCTTAAGACATTTCTTAGAAACAATCCTTTATATGACTAAAAAACTTGTTTGGTAAGGAATTTAAAATTATTTTTTAAAGAATTAATTAATGAAAAAGGTTTCAGTTAAGTTTATTTTAACTAAAAACCATCATATAACTTTATTTAATGAAAATAGCTTAAATTTTTAATGAAAATGACTTAAATTTTAATAAAAATGACAAAAGTTTATTATAATAAAAAATAAAATAGAAGAAAGTAATAAAAAGACACACTATTTCTAAAACTGAACGATATTATACTATTTTTGAAACTGAACAATATTACATATTTTTGAAATCAAATATTGTTTCTGAAAGCTGAACACTAATTATTTATGAAACCAAACACAAGTACTGCACTATTTTTGAAACTAAACATGAGTTATGAACTATTTTTTTAAAATTGAACACGGGTACTACACTAGTTCTTAATTGAACACGGATACTATTTCTAAAATTGAATCTGCGTAGTGGGACAAGTTTAGCGGATCAGGTGACAATATTTTTATTTATTTATATGCATTCCACCCGCATCAATATTTTAATTTATTTAATTTCTTATGTAATTTTTATGTAATTTATATGCATTCCACCTGCATCAATATTTTAATTTCTTGTTTATTTTTAGAACTTTATGCAATTTCAAATATTTTTTGTACTTTATTTAAACACATCAAATAAGATTACATAAACTCACCAAATAAGATTACATAAACTCACCAAATAAACTTAGAAAAAAAACACCAAATAAAATTACATAACCTCACCATATAAACTAAAAAAAAAAACACACTAAATACACTTTATTCTTCAACCACAAGCCTCATTTTAATTATATTCGCCTTTGTGCAATCCCCACTAGTGCTCAATCAAGTCATTATGGTAGGTTACATGCCAGTATGGCTCTTGCAATGAAGTGTACCGCTGAACGATCAATTCATTGTAACGTCCATCCCGTTCCAACGGCTCGTGTTGCACGAGATCTTCGGTCCGGTCATGAGTACAATATATTTGTGTTCTTGAGTTGTTCATCGGATCCGGCTCGTATTCATCGACGACATCATAATCATACTCATCTTTAACAATCATGTTGTGGAGAATAATACACGTCATCATGATGGATCGAAGAGCCTCAACATCAAACATTCTAGCTGCAGCCCTGACAATTGCCCAACGAGCTTGCAAGATACCAAAACAACGCTCGACATCCTTCATGCACCCCTCTTGACATTTTGTGAAGTGTTTTTCTTTTTCACTTTGTGGATGTGGCACTGTTTTGACAAATGTTGACCACCTTAGGTAAATGTCATCTGCAAGGTAGTATGGTCCCTTGTATTTATTACCATTAACCCAATATGTGCATCTCGGTGATTTTCCTTGCAGCAGTTCGTCGAACACTGGAGATTGGGCAATGACATTTAGGTCATTCTGAGCTCCTGGAACACCAAAAAAAACATGCCAAATCCATGTATCAAATGAAGCCACCGATTCCAAAATGATGTTTTTGACTCATTTTCTGTCGCCATAAGCTCTTTACCAAGCACTTGGACAGTTTTTCCAAGTCCAATGCATGCAGTCGATGCTTCCAATCATGCTAGGCAAGCCTCACATCTCACCCTTCCTCAGAAGCCTTCACATGTCCCTTGACGTGGGTTTCTGGAGGTACTCATTGGTGTAGAGGGCTTCAATTGTAGAGCAAAATAACATCAAGGACTCCAGAACATTTGTTTTTCCCATCCTCGCGATCTCATCCACTTGATCTGCAAATACTCCATATGCAAGCATTCGCAATGCAGCCGTAATTTTTTGCTCGGGAAGAAGACCTATAACATGAAAAGCATCATCTTTTTGCACAAAGTATGGATCATGGTTGCAAACATCACTCAGGATTTTGTTGAACAAACTTCATTGCATTCTAAAACGACATCTAAAAATATGATCAGGGAATACACTGTTGGGAATAAAATAATCTTCCAAGAGATCTTTACCTCGTATTTCCCTTCTTCTATCGATGTTTGCGGCACGTCTGGGTTTGGCTATTTGACCCACAGCTTCCATGACACGGCGGTAATGTGAGGCCCTTTGCCTTCTATGGTGATCATCCTCATCCTTCTCCATTGCGAAAGCCTCATCTCCACCTCCACCTTCCTCGAGATTGACCAATTCTTCATGTTGTGCCAACAACCTTTTCTGTTACTCCTGCAACTGTTTATACACTATCCTTGAAGAAGACATTGTAAGAACTCAAGATTTGAAAACAACGAAGAAGGATTCTGAGCTAAAAAAAAAAAGACTGAGTTTGGTGTGAGGATGGATGTAGGGATGTAGGGTTTATATGGACAAAAAAAAGGATGAGGTTTTGGACAATGCCACATGGCACTACGTGATTGGTTGAAAATCTTATCGAAATCTTGGCTAAATTATTGTAAATAGGAAGTGACACGTGGCGTATCGGGATTGGTTGAAAATCTTATCAGAAATCTATCCACAAAATAGTACGTTCGGATAATGACACGTGGCGTCACAATATTGGTTGAAAATCTTATCGAATTCTTGACTAAATTATTGTAAACAAGTAGTGAAACGTGGCGCGTCGGAATTGGTTGAAAATCTTATCAGAAATTTATCCACAAAATAATACGTTCGGATAATGACATGTGGCGTCAAGATTGGTTGAAAATCTTATCGAAATCTTGGCTAAATTATTGTAAATAGGAAGTGACACGTGGCGTGTCGGGACTGGTTGAAAATCTTAGCGGAAATCTATTCGCAAAATAGTATGTTCGGATAATGACACATGGCGTGACGAGATTGGTTAAAAATCATATCCGAAATTAAAACTATTTTATTTATTTATTATTTTATAAAAAAATTAATAATATTTTAAATGGGTTTGGTGCCAGCGCATTTTGTAGGGGTGGAGATCGTTTATGCTAGCGCATTTTTAGACTGGGTGCCAATGCATTTTTTTTAGGGGTGGAGATGCTTTGGCCTATTACTGTTCATTGTGGTATATTACTGTTTACTGAGTAGATAAATGGGCTGGGTGCTGACACTTTTTTTTAGGGGTGGAATTGCTCTGAATATGTTGCTTTGCAACTTTCAAGGTGGTTGTGGTGTCATTGGCCTGACATAAATGGTTTTTTTTGTTGGGGCCATGGCAAAAAAGGACCTGACTTCTCTGCCCTCCCGGTTCCGATACACTCTCATCCCCTTCTATTTTGTGCGGTCACGGTTAAGCCACGTCAACAATTATATTGATTTTTTTATAGAGATAATAAGACAAAAAATAATAGTGATATAAAATGTTGATGTGACTTAACCGTCACCGCACAAATAGGAGGGGATGAAAGTATATAGCAACTGGGAGGGCAGAGAAGCCAGGTCCGGCAAAAAATGGCAATTAGGGTTGACAAGTTAATCACATAATTAGACATTGGGCATGCGTTGTTGTCCTGCTACACTTTTATAATTATAATATTTAAAAATTAATAAGGTGATTGGTTACTTCTGCATATTGATGCGTTCCAGAGCACTCAGTTTTTGATTTGCTGTTGGATGGTATTGGCCCACAAAACATGTAGATGCGTTCCACTAATGGAGCACTCAGTTTTTGATTTGCTGTTGAATGGTATTGGCCCACAAAACACAGCACAGCTAAGGGTGTCATGTGATTGTATGATTGTATCCGAAAGATCTGGATCCCCTCCTGATCTATAAAAACTGAGCATGTTGAGTAGGCGATTGTAGCCGTTGAAATTTAATCCAACGGTTACAAACAGGAGGTTTTCTAGAGTTATAATAATTATAGCCGTTTGATCAAATTTCAATGACCACGATTGCCTGCTCAGCAATCTCAAATTTTTAAGATCAGGAGGGGATCCGTATCCGAGGACCACGGGCCATATCAGCCAGCACTGATGCTTCAGATATTTTATTCTCTACCAGTTATTTGTATAAAAAAATATGACTACCTCTACCTCTAGTGTTTGACACGTGTGTGCATAATCAACACCCGCTTATCCACCACAAAACTTATACATTAAAATATAATAATAAATTTAAATATAAATGTAGATTTTTATCACAAATAGTCCTATAAATTAACAAATACCATCGAGATGATTCGTGAAATTAAGAATTGATTAATATAGTTTCTGAAAATAGGTGTGGTTGATTAATATGGTCATTATGTTATAATTTTGTAAAATAATATTTTATGTGCTGATATGTCATATAAATAGATCCCACAAGTCCTTTTTAAATTTTTTAATCTCAAATGGCCATTGAATTTTTTTCACACCATCGAGACGATATCTGAAAATCAATGCAGTTCAGAAATATGTGTTTCAAATCAACGTGGAACCTTAACTTTCTTCACGATATAACAAGTTGGCTTATGGGAAGCCCAACGACAACAGATATTTCACATTATCCTATATATGTTGTCCCACATATTAACTTCAAAATTAACCACATATGAGGATGTGTATGCTGAAAGTATGAATCTTATATTGAAAAAGAAGGAACTTTACATGTCCTTTGTCATTTGCAAATCTCACCTTCATAAATGTGTATGATCATAAAATGCATTTTTAATCTCACTTCTCTAATGTTTTGTATTGTCCTTCCTCCTCACTTGACCTAAATATTATAAAACTTAGAAGTCCTTTACCAATTCGCCAAAACCATTTTTCTCCTATGCACTATTGTTTAATCCTATTCACTATTTCTTTCTACTTAGCTTTAATAAAAGCGTGACAAAAAAAAAAGAAATAAAAAAAAAGAAAAGGAAAAATGTGTGGCTATTAAAAAGGAAAAAAAAAAGGGAAAAGTGTGTGGCTATTATTTAGCCTTACGAAGCTTCGTCTCTAAGAGCAGTTCCACCGGAGGTGGATTTGCCCAGCACCCAGCCAAAAAATCAGGCTGGCCCTCAGTCCATTTGCTCCAGCCCGTGGAGTTCCCTGGTACCCAGCCCATGCCAGGCAACAGCCCAGCACGTTTTGGACTGACCAAGAAGCTGGCCTGTTTCTCAGACGCGTGCAACACAAGCGCGCAAGGCGCGAGTGGGTTTCAGGCTTTCCTGAAAATGTGTCAGCCCACTTGGGCTCAACGACGTGGCGTTATGATAGCCGTTGGATTTCCAACGGCTAGTTTTTCTAGACCGTTGGATTTCCAATGGTAAAAAACTTTAAATTTTACTTTTAAACCGGACCGTCCGATCAAAGATCAACGGTCCAGATTAATTAACTTAATTAAAATTTATTAAAAAATACAGAAAAATTATTAAAAAATACATAAAATTTAAAATTTTTTTTTTTTTTCTTTCTATAGTTTATCTGATGAGTTTATGTAATTTTATTTTTGTGTGTTTTTTTTTAAGTTTATTTGATGAGTATGTAATTTTATTTCAGTGTGTTTTTTTTTTAAGTTTATTTGAAATTTTATCCAAAATTGGTTAAAAATCATATCCGAAATAAACTTAAAAAAAAAAAAAACACACCAAATAAATGCGCTGGGTGCCAGCGCATTTTTTTAGGGATGGAGATGCTTTGGTCTGTTACTGTTCATTGGGGTCTATTATTGTTCACTTGAGTGGATAAATGCGCTGGGTGCTGGCACAAAGTCCTTAGGGTGGACTTGCTCTAATAGATCCAAACAAACCTAACACATCTTCCATCCACATCCATGTATGTCATTTTTCACCATTGGACTCTTGCACAACTTTTGTGCTTTTTCCATGATATGATTTACACTATCGTTTTTCTTTAAAAAAAATGGTCTGTTAGTGACTCCGCCATGATATGTTATTTATTAAAAGACCATAACAATGCATTTCAATCTCTTCTTAACTACTATTAAACGATTTACAAGTATTAAAAATTACACACAAATATTTATGAGTAATGTTATTCATACCATATTTTTATATCACATTTTCATACCACCTTAGGTGGCATTTGATGTGGACATCTACATCATTTGAATTAATCAGATTTTTTAATTTAGTTCAGTATTTAATAAACTAATAATTAAGAAAAACTAGTTAATTAAATTATGATTATGATATACAAGGAGTTTTTCTTCTTCATTTTCTTAGATTTTGCAAATTTTTCAAATGATGTGGCTGTTCACATATCAGATGACACCTAAAATGGTATAAAAATATGATATAAAAACATATTATGAATAATATTACTCAACATTTATATGAGCCTAAAATATATCCACAATTACTGAATCATTCCGATATGGTTATGTTTTACATTATCGTTGAGAGGTGCGCAATATTGCCAGGTGTTATATTATCTGCCATTGCCCAATTTAACATATTCTCTCCTAGGAGACACACACACAGGGCTCTTCATTCACCCACCGAGCGGCCGGCAGCCCCGACGGTAGAAAACGCGCTTTAACTTGCCCCCTTCGTTTTTTCACCGCCACAGGTCAACGATACCGGCCTTGGCGAAAATACAACTTTCCACACACATCAGCGCGTTGTTTACGAGACGAGGGGTGCCGATTCACTAAACCTGTTTTGTGGCTTTTGTCCATTTGAGGGTCTCTATCTCTCCCTCTCCCTCCTCTCTTCGGGTATATTCTCTCTCACACAAGCACACTAGCGGTGTAAAACGCAGCAGCAGAAGGCTCGAAAATATCTTGGACACAGTTTTGAAATTTCTTCTGGAAACCCAGAAGACTTTGGGAGCAGTTGGAGAAAATTTGGAAAGTGGGTGTCTACCCATTCAGCATTTTAATCTAATTGCTCGGAAAGTGGGGAGGTATTTTGCTGGGAAGAGCCTGTGTTTGACTAAACGCTTGAGGAAAGGTTCAATCTTTCTCCTTTTTTGTCTATATTAAGTATACTTTGTTCATTTTTTGCTTTATAACTTGCAGTATTTTGCTGTAACTGTTAGTTTGTGATTGAATCTGGAAGAAAGCTTCAATCTTTCTCCTTCTTTTCTCTGCATTTCTGCTGTTTTTTATTTTGATTAAAACTGCAGGATTTTGCTTTGCTTTTGTGTTTGTATCAAAACCCAGAAATCAGATCCGGAAGGGTTATCTGGGTTTGATTCGTTTGTGTTGTCCGATCCATATCCGGATCCTTTGTTTGGAAATCTGATTGTTTTTGGATCGGATTTCATTAGGATTGGACAACAATGGAGGGTGAGAAGAAGTACATTACTGTCGAGCAGCTGAAGCTGCACAACAAGCCTTCGGATTTGTGGATCTCTATCCAGGGCAAGGTTTACAATATCACTGATTGGGCCAAAGATCACCCGGGTGGGGATGCCATTCTCTTCAATATGTCCGGCCAGGACGTCACTGATGGATTCATTGCCTACCATCCTCCGTCCGCATGGAAGTACCTGGGAAAGTTCTTCACTGGGTACCATCTGAAAGATTTCGAGATCTCGGAGGTCTCCAAGGATTACAGGAAGCTTGCTTCCGAGTTTAACCAGCTCGGTTTGTTCGAAAACAAAGGGCATGTGGCTCTTTACTCTGTGATTAGTATTCTGGTTATGCTTTACCTTGTTGTGTATGGTGTGTTGAAGTCTGAGAGTGTGTTGGTTCATTTTGGTTGCGGTTGTTTATTGGGGGTCCTCTGGGTTCAGGGTGCCTATATAGGGCATGACTCTGGGCATTACCAGGTTATGTCGAGCCGCAGGTACAACAAAATGGCACAATTTCTGGCCGGAAATTGCCTGACTGGGATCAGCATTGCTTGGTGGAAATGGACTCACAATGCCCACCACATTGCCTGCAACAGCCTTGACTATGATCCCGATCTTCAGCACATGCCGGTGTTTGCTGTGTCCACGAAATTCTTTCATTCAATAACGTCAACCTTTTATGGAAGAGAGCTGACATTTGATGCTGTGGCTAGATTTTTAGTCAGCCACCAGCATTTTACATATTATCCGATCATGATTGTTGGAAGGGTTAACTTGTTTATTCAGACGTTCTTGCTACTGTTCTCCAAGAGAAGCATCCCAGATAGAGCTTTGAACATAATGGGAATCCTTGTTTTCTGGACTTGGTTTCCTCTCCTTGTTTCGTGTCTGCCCAATTGGAGGGAGAGGTTTATGTTTGTGTTGGCGAGCTTTGCAGTGACAGCACTTCAGCACATTCAGTTCACTTTGAACCATTTCACAGGAGATACTTATCTTGGACCACCAACTGGGAACGATTGGTTCGAGAAGCAGACAGCTGGTACTGTGGATATTTCGTGCTCGAGTTGGATGGACTGGTTCTATGGTGGCCTGCAGTTTCAACTTGAGCATCATTTGTTCCCCCGATTACCCCGTTCCCAGCTGAGGAAGATTTCTCCCACTGTGAAGGAACTATGCAAGAAGCACAATTTGCCTTACAAGAGTTTGTCCTTCTTGGATGCCAATGTGGCCACCATTAGGATGCTAAGGAATGCTGCCCAGCAGGCTTGGGACATGGCCCTTCCCGTCCCGAAGAACTTGGCCTGGGAAGCTGTTAATACCCATGGCTGATGTTAGTCGAGGCTCATCTAAATACCGCCCCTGCATTGGAGTTCTCTGTTTATAAGTTGGGGCATCTAGGTCTGAAGATCATTCTTTTTCAGAAGGTTTTTCAATCGCTATTTGATATTATTTTTGGCAGTCTTTTTCTGATATTGGATCTATTTGTTTTCTATGTTTAAACTAAACCTCCATAACACGCGGTTTAATTTTCAATTCATCTTCAGTTTCATGTTGGATCTCAATACAAATTTTGGAGAGTATCTCTTCCTGTTGATTTGTCGATTCTTTTTCGTGAATTTCGTATATATCTTGAGATTTAAACCAGTTCAGTTAGCTTTTATTTCAGTAATCTCTTGTTTTTATCTTCTTTGAAAAGAAACGAAGTTTATTTCAGGCATCTTGATATGGATTAATGGAAACCATATCCATTTTGTAGTACAAGAGCCTAAGAATTTAGGGTTCGTTTCGATTGGATAACTCATAAAATTCAAAGTAGCACGCTCAAGGCAGAGGTGAATGAATTTTCATTTGTTGGAAGCGATGTGGTAGGCATGAATGAGGTTACAGAAACTTGAGGAGCAGTTGGCACTTTCCTAGGGATGTCTCAAGTCTGCTGTTGCATTCCGAGACGAGCATCGGCAAATCAAAACCTACAGCATAAGCATTAAGCATTAAACAAAGCAACACCAAGAATGCTATAATTTCCTGGCAACGTTGACGCCTTTGAGAAAGGTTGGCCCAATTTATGGCGCTCATTAGAAAAATAGTAAAAAGGTTGGAACAAATGTCAGAAGTGGGATTTGAACCCACGCCCTCTTTCGAAGACCAGAACTTGAGTCTGGCGCCTTAGACCACTCGGCCATCCTGACTTGCTTTTCTACGATCTCTTATTAAATTATATGACCAAAAGAGTTCGGTTAGAAAATCTACTCTTTGCTCTACAGTCTACAGCGCCAACTGGCAAAACCTTCGCCTCCCGTTGGTTGTAATGAGTCCAATCTCTAACACTATGTTTGAATGAAAGAAATACACTTGGAATTTGGATTAAAATTATAATTTATAAATTGACATGTATCAATTCCCTGGATTCATCAATATAGAAATTTGGAATTTCCGGGTAAAAAAAAAACTTGGAATTTGGGACCTCCAATTCCCAAGTTTAAATACGATGTAAATAGGTGTAATTTCCTAATTTCTATGATTGAGAGTTTAAAAATAACAAATTCCGTATTCAATTCCATTGTTTTTTTGGGTAACCAAACAAAAAAATTCACAAATTCTAGAAAATAAAATCTCGTCATTTCAATTACCGTTATTTTAAAATTAATCTTAAATTCCTTCGTCCGTGTAAGGCCATCTCCAACCGAATGGTCCAGAAGGCCAAAGGGCCGAAAATAGCCAGAAAATCGTCTCCAATCGAGGGCCAGGCTAGAGGGCTATGGAATCTGAGAGGGCCCCAGGGAATCGGAGAGGGCTAGAGGGCCAGAGGGCTGGCCACTTCCAGCAAGCCCCGGGCTGGCCAGATTTTTTTTAAATGTGTCGGATAACCGAAAGTAATACATTCATATTACTTAATATGAATGTATTAACCGACAGTAATACATTTATACTAAATAATATTAATGTATTCCTGTCGGTTATAACCGACATGAATGCTTTGAAATATTTTTTTACAGTTTTATTATTATTTTTTATTTACAAAATTTTTCCTATAACTTCTATTTTTCATATTTTTTGTTAAATTCTATTTTTTTTCCTATAACTTTTATTTTACAAAATTTGTTTCATATTTTTTTTTAAATTCCATTTTTTCCTATAACTTCTATTTCACAAAATTTGTTTCATTTTATTTTAAATTCTATTTTTTTTTCCTATAACTTCTATTTCACACAATTTGTTTCATATTTTTTTTTAATTCTATTTTTTTCTTATAACTTCCTAAGCCATTATACAACTGTTTGGGCCCAAAATATCAGTTTGGGCCGAGTATAAAATCATTCTCGGCCCGGAAGGCCTGCCGACAAGGGAGCCTTGGATCGTTTAGTACGTGGGCTTCTAAACCTAGGCCGGCTAGGTCATGCTACATTTGCAAGTCGAGTCCTAGCGCAATAAGGAGTCTCGGCAAGATTAATAACCCGGAAGTGAATCCGGCTCAATAAAGGACTAGGTTCACAATCCTAGTGAAAATAGGACTGGTCGAGTTGGTGTTTGATCAGGAGAAGAAGACCTAGTCCGGGTAGGGTTTCGACTCGACTTTAAAGATATCCAGTGCTATAAATAGAGGAGGCTGTGCATCATTCAAAGACATCCAATTCAACACATAACTGCCCTGCGCAAACTCTCTCAACAACTTTGAGATTTTTTATTTTCTCTTTTCGCTGACACATCTTCCGTTGGCATCAACAACACTGTGAAAGCAACCGGTGTTATCTTAAGTCGGCATAGATAGCTCTGTCACCGTAGAATCAGCCGATCTCGCAGCATCTTCCGTTGGCATCAACAGCACTGCGGCGATGACGGTTGATTACCTATCCAAGTCTCGGTCGAGAAGGATTTCTGAATCTTTATTGGTCGAGGTCATCTCATCAGCCTTCTCGGCGAAGTGAGGTGTTACAAGTTATTACATTTGGCACATTGAAAGCCGAATTTGATTCGTGAACTTCGTAAGAATAGTAACCTTGTTTTCAGGTTCGAGAGCCCAAGAGGCCGAGACATGTTCCTTTCTCGGCCGCAATCGCAAGACACAGAAGTCAGCCGCGCACCAAACACAAACATCAACAAATTTACTCATCGGCCGGGCTTGGCCGACGAGTTGGCACGCCCCGCATTCACCGAAGGACGTAGTTAGCTTATAGATTACTCGGCCTGCGCGCCACGTAGGCTTGATAGTTTTTAGGGTCAACATTTTGGCACGCCCAGTGGGACCCAGTGCTAAACTACGAAGTTCATGCCAATTGAAACGCGTTCGGTAAAAAAGAAAACAGCTATGGGAAAATCAACAGCCGATTTGCCAATTCAGAACATAGGACAAAGTGTGCCACATGCGCAAAATCCCCTTAGCGCTGTGACACCTAAGTCCACAAGCGCGACTCGCCGAGAAAGCGAAGTTAATCTCGGCGGTCAGCTTCGCAGTCCAGAAGTCCCTAACAGAAACACATGTGTTCTCAATGAGGGATAGTGGAGGATTGCGACGAGGATGGTGGTGAAGGATCCGACCCACCAACAAGATCGTTTCTTCGAAAAACGACTTGACGAGCAGTCTCGGACGGTCGAGCAGACGTTTAGTCGAGGAATCGATAAACTGCACGATGTGATACGCAGTACCAATGAGCAGCAAACCAAATTGCTGGAAATACTAGTTAGTAAGGTCATTGAGGGCAGGTCTTTCGATATTCTCCAGTACTTACCACCAAGAAATAATCCGTTACCAATTGTACAGGTCGAGTCAATCCCTACTCGGCTCAAACCAATTGACTTGGAAAAAGGAGGAGGATCGAATAGTAGGTCAGACGGATCCGACCAGAGAGTAGAAGCAACACCCGTTGATATGATCGAAGTTCAGCGGATGATCGACTCGGCCATGAAAAAAGGGCAGAAGTTCCCTAAATTTATCCATCCATATCCGGCTTATGTGGAAACATTCGGATACCCTAAAGGTTTCAAAATCCCAGATTTTAGCCTTTTTGCCGGTGAATCATCCCTATCTTCGTTTGAGCATGTGGCTCGTTTCATCGCGCAATGCGGAGATGTTAATAGTGACTTTCATAAGTTACGGCTGTTCAACTTTTCATTGACCGGCTCGACATTTGCCTGGTATATCAACCTCCCTCCTAATTTCGTCCAAAACTGGGAGGAGTTGGTCGAGAAGTTCCACGAGCAGTTTTATCGACCAGGGATGGAGATGTCAGTCTCTTCATTAGCAAGGATGGCTCAGGCATCTGATGAGTCACCAATGGATTATCTTGCCAGATTCAAATCAGCCAGGAATTGGTGCCAGGTGCCTTTACCCGAAGTCGAATTTGTCAGGTTTGCTTTAAACGGCCTTGATGTGGAATACAAAAAGAAATTCTTGGGGGCAAACTTTCGAGATATGTATGAGTTAGCCCAGCATGTCGAGCAATACGACTATTTGCTCCGAGAGGAGAAGATCTCGAAATCCCCGTCCCGAGGGACAATTTACAAAAATCCCACAGTTAGTTATGCTTCGACCGAAGGTGAAGAGTCTCAGTACGTCAGCGTGGACGCGGCCGAGATAGTCAATTCCAAGGATGCCAAAATTCGCTCGGCGACAGAAGGGATAGCGAAAACTTCAAAAGTTTACACCTTCGATATTACAAAGGTCGAAGCAATTTTTGATCAGTTGCTATCATCAAAGATTATCAAACTTCGGCCAGGGCATAACATTCCCACGGCCGAGGAGCATAAAGGAAAGACATATTGTAAATATCATAACTCGACCAAGCACGCCACAAACAATTGCGTCGTATTTCGTGATGATATATAGAGCTGGATCGACAAGGGAAAGTTAAAATTTCCTGAAAAACGCATGACGGTCGATACGGACCCATTCCCTACGGCAACAGTTGGCATGGTAGACGCTCGTTTGCCTAAAAGTAAAATGAAAGAGACGATCGAGCTTGCACCAGTGCAACACATCAAGAAAAACGCTCAGCCCCGACTCAAGATCGATCTATTTTCCAATGCACCACCTACTGAATTCTCAGGACCAGCAATATTTCAATCCATGTCAACTTCTAGCGATGAGGAAAACGACGGGCCGGTAGGCTTGTGCAATAATTGTAAAGCACGCGTCATGTTAACCGAGCCCAAGGAGAAGTTGCCTCGAACGCCGATACCTCGACCACAATTGACGATCTCGGCAGCACCGACAAAGAAACCAAGTGAAGGCCAGCGCATCAAAGTATTCGAGAGACTCAGCCCTAAGCAACGGACAGATGATTCTACCTCGGTCAGACGACGTCTTGATTTCGACGCACCATTTTATAACGAGGAGTATTATTCACGTAACTCCAGCAGCTCAAGTTCATCAGCGAAGCCAAGAAGTTTTAAGCCTCCTGAACCACGTGATCAACGTTGGTATAGCTATAATTCCCCCACTGGCATGTATACCGCGCTGTCCAAATCTCAGAAACGTCGACGTCAGCGAATAGATTGTTTGGCTCGACGACAAGTGGCCCAGCCTGGTTCGGCCACTAAATGGCAGCCTAAAGGAACGGCAGGGAGTGGAGATGATCGGCCAACCCCGACAATCATGGCGGAATTACAAGGGCAAAAGGAAACCAATCGAGACTTCGAAACTACCATTGAAGCAGCCGAGAAGCGAATCAGACTTCTTCTTCGGCCTGGCGAAATGACAGCTCGTTTCGAGCAATTTAAGAAAGAGCCCGAAAGCCAACTGCCCCCATTCCCGCCAAGAGAGCCTATCGTCAAAGTACGGCGAAACCTACATCCCCCATTCCTCGGCGAATCATTGGAATATATGAAAGAGTTTCACAAGATGTATTCCGCCAATGATTTATATGGGTTGCCCAGGGCTTGCCAAAAAGCTCTTGACCTGGCATTAACTTGCCCCGATGCCGAGCAGATCATCCAGAAAACCACCGATCCGGAGATGAAAGCCAGATGCCAGCACATTCGAGAGGCTAAAGTTCTCGGCTTCGAGGTCGATCCCTACACAGACATTGACACAGCCGAGCTCCATTTCTCTCTCGAGGACCTTCAACACCTTCGATACCATTTCGAAGTCTTTTCGGCCGTTTCCTTGTTCGGTTTGACTGCCGATGAGATAAAACGTGTGGAACGATTGGATGCTTACTTGGACACCAAGAACACCCGGATCGCCTATGAGGAACAAGCTCGCCAGACACGGCAGGAGCAGACCCCGACGCTAGATGTATGTAAGTCCAAAGACAACCGTCACCAAAATACAGTGTCGGATTGTGTGACTCAAGCGTCTGACCATGTTGAGACACACAACAACCTAGTCGCAAATGCTCCACCGCACAATGATATAGTCCTCTTCACTCCGGAGGAAGACGACCAGGATCCAATGGGCCATTCAGTCCTTGAAAATATGGAAATCAGCATGGTCCATGTTCTGCCTGCCGAATTTCAGCAGACCATACACCAGCCAAGTTTCTTGGACGGCGATGTGGTCGCCGAAGAAGCAACACAGGTTGATTTCGTCACACCTGACGACGAGCCCACTAACGGCAATGACAAGCTTAAAACAGCCTTGGACATCTTGTTTCCCCGTCCCTCCTCGGCCAATCTTCAACATTTAAAACCGTTGTATGTCATGGCCCATATTGAAGGTTACCCAATCTCCAAGATTTTCGTCGATTGCGGAGCAACAGTCAACATCATGCCTGTATCTGTAATGAAAGCCTTACGACGATCCACCGACGAACTCATTCCTTCAGAAATAACCATGAGTAGTTTTGTCGGTGACAAGTCTCAGACCAAAGGAGTGCTTCCTTTAGCGGTAAACATCGCCGGCCGTAACCATATGATCGCCTTTTTCATCGTCGACTGCAAGACCGAGTATAATGCACTGCTCGGTCGAGACTGGATTCATCAAACCAGCTGTATTCCTTCGTCATTATATCAAGTGCTCGTTTTTTGGGACGGTAAATCGGTCACTGTTCACCCGGCCGATTCTCAACCGTTCGAAACTAATATGATCCAAGCACGGTATTATGATGGCCACGTCGGCTACATCACCCTACAAGGTTTCAATGATGAAGGACGGCCGACTCAGATTTCTGTTCAGAAAGCTATCGAGGTTGGCGCTGAAACTGTCCACCAGGATTCGGCGAGACTCGGATTAGTTGACTTTATCTCCGATCCCGATGTCTGACACCGATCGGGAAAAACGTCGGGCCGCGGTTTCATCTACTATGGAACAACTGCTGGCCCATTGGCATACCATCTCTAAACAACCTAATTCAGGCGTTAACCTCGTAGAGTTCCTCGCCGAAGGAGAAAACGGTCCCGTTTTATCTCTTGACAAAATTCAAGCTGCCCCGGCCGAGCTCGAAGACACTCGGCCCCAAGTCAATGACCCATTGGAAGAAATTAACGTTGGGACGGCCGATGAACCACGACCTTTATTTATTAGTGCTTTGCTCCCCCACCCTATGAAAGCCGAACTTCGTGTTCTGCTTGAGGAGTTCAAATATTGTTTTGCTTGGAGCTACCACGAGATGCCCGGCTTAAATCGCACTCTCGTCAAGCATGAGTTACGCATTAAACCTGGGTGTAAACCTTTCCGTCAACCGCCTCGACGATTCTCGACCAAAGTACAACTCGGCATCAAGGATGAACTCGTTCGGCTCGCTCGATATGTTGAATGGTTGGCAAATATCGTTCATGTTTTAGAGAAAAGTGGTGCATTGCGCATTTATATCGACTTCCGTAACCTGAATCTGGCAACTCCCAAAGATGAGTATCCAATGCCGATTTTGGATTTATTAATTGATGCTACGGCGAATCATGCAATCTTATCTTTTATGGATGGACATGCTGGGTACAATCAAATTTTTATTGCCGAAGCTGATGTTCACAAGACTGCATTTCGATGCCCAGGGGCACTCGGCACATACGAATGGGTTGTCATGCCATTCGGCCTCAAGAACGCTGGCGCCACATACCAACGAGCAATGAACACCATCTTTCATGATTTAATTGGAACCATCGTCGAAGTTTACATCGACGATGTTGTAATCAAATCTAAACGCCGGCAGACACATCTGGACGACCTCCGACATGCTTTCCTCCGCATGCGACATCACAACCTCAAAATGAACCCTGCCAAATGTGCATTCGACGTGTCAGCTGGTAATTTCCTTGGTTTCCTCGTGCATCACTATGGGATTGAAGTGGATGACAATAAAGCACGCGCAATCATCAATGCCCCACCCCCAACGACGAAGAAACAACTCCAGTCCTTACTCGGTCAGATAAATTTTCTCCGCCGATTTATCGCTAACTCGGCCGGTAAAATGAAAGCGTTATCCACGCTTTTGAAACTCAATGACTCAAATAAATTCATGTGGAACGACGAGCATCAGGCGGCGTTTACGCAAATCAAAGTCTCCCTCACGAAACCACATGTCCTCGTTCCCCCTCGGCGCGGTAAACCTCTTAAGCTCTATATCTCGGCGGCCGAAGAGTCAATCGGCTGCCTCATCGCGCAAGACAACGACGCCGGCCAAGAGCAGGCTATATTTTATCTAAGCCGGAATCTCAATCAACCAGAGATCAATTATCCTGCCGTCGAGAAGCTGTGTCTAGCCGTATTTTTTGCCGCTTCCAAGCTTTGGCATTATATGCTCCCATCGGTCACCCAAGTCATTGCTCAGACCGACGTCATCCGCTACATGCTCACCCGACCAATCGTCAAAGGTCGCATTGGGAAATGGACGATGGCGTTGTCCGAATTTAGCTTGCAATACGTGGCCGAGAAAGCAGTCAAAGGCCAGGCACTGGCTGATTTCCTTGCTCAACACCCTTCCCCATATGGGTTTGGGGGCAACGACGTCGAAATCGACATGGTTCAAACGCGCGACAACCACTGGACGATGTATTTTGACGGCTCAAGTACGTCATCCTCGGCTGGCGTTGGAATTGTCATTCAATCCCCAAACCACAATCGTTGGTATTTTTCGCTCAAGCTGGATTTTGATTGCACCAACAATCAGGCCGAATACGAAGCCCTTATCATCGGCCTTGGAATCCTTCATGACCTGCGGGCGACCCGCGCCCTCGTCCTCGGCCTTGGAATCCTTCATGGTTCTTTTCGCTGCATGAGTTGTACCCTGGCACCTTACCACATGGTCGCCAGCTATTTAGCCGAATCCTTTGACGGTATTACATTTAAACATATCTCCCAGACTCATAATACCGACGCAGACGAATTGGCTCAAATCGCCTCCGGCGCACAACTCCTGGGGGGCAAATTAGGCCGAGAAATACCCGTGTTGCGACAGCTATACCCGGCCTTGGTTAACCAACAAGTCCTTCAGTGCGATAACGTGATACGTACAAGAGTCATGTCCTTACCTTCGTTGTTAGATCGAGACGACCTTATAGATGTTTGCGCCGTCGAGGTAATACCAGATGATTGGAGAAAGCCCATTATGCAGTATCTTGACAATCCCAATGGTAAACACGATCGCAAGACAAGAGTTCACGCCACGAACTATGTCATGTATCAAAACGAGTTATACCGAAAAGGCGATGATGGTTTATTACTGCTATGCCTCGGCCCCCAAGAGGGTGCTCAGGCAATCACAGAAGTCCATGAAGGGGTTTGCGGAGCTCATCAATCCGGACGAAAAATGCGATGGCTACTTCGACGACACGTCTATTTTTGGCCAAGAATACTAAAGGATTGTATCGAGTTTGCACAAGGATGCATACAATGCCAGATTCACGGGCCTATACAAAGGGTCCCGGTCGAATCGTTGCATTCGGTCATTAAACCATGGTTGTTTAGAGGATGGGCCATGGACGTAATCGGTAAAATCACGCTATCTTCTGGGGCTACCAAGCACGCATGGATAATAGTAGCAACCGATTACTTTACTAAGTAGGTCGAAGCGAAATCATATGCTGAGCTAACATCTAAAGGTGTTTGCGACTTCGTGGAAGAACACATTGTGACCAGATTTGGCTTACCAGAAACGATCATAACTGACAATGGCACAATCTTTACAGCCGAGAGGTTTAAAGAGTATACGGCAAATTTGAAAATTCGGCTCGAACAGTCTACACCGTATTATCCACAAGCAAATGGGCAGGCCGAGGCAAGTAATAAAGTGTTGATCGGCATTCTCGAAAAAATAATAAAAGAAAGGCCTGGCATGTGGCATTTGAAGCTGAACGAGGCATTATGGGCATATCGAACATCACCCCAATCGGCGACTGCGACAACCCTGTATGCATTAACCTATGGACACGATGCAATGTTACCAGTCGAGTTAAGCATAAATTTGTTGCGAACAAAGTAGTTTGTTTAGCGCCGAATATAATCAGTCCATGAGACAGGAGTTGGAAGATTTGGAAGAAGCGCGACTTGATGCTTATAACTTGCTGGTGGCACAAAAAAGGATCGCCGAGCGAGCCTATAATTAAAAGGTACGACAGAAAACATTCGGCGAGGGTGAATTGGTTTGGCAAACGGTGTTGCCCGTAGGACTAAAAGACCCTAGGTTCGGCAAGTGGTCGCCAAATTGGGAAGGGCCCTTTGTTGTACATAAAGTATACGGCAAAGGAGCATATCATCTTAGAGATCAGACCGGTTTAGTTCATAAATTACCAATCAATGGGCAGTTTCTGAAGAAGTACTATCCGGTCACTTGGGAAATGCAGGAGTAAGAATTCATTTCATTAAGATCGATAGAGTATACAAAGTGAGCGGGTCGACCAGTTTACATAAAAGTCAAAATAAATTCAAGGCGAAGAAGGTAGAAGAGTGCCGAGCAGGGCCTTCAGCTCCAACCACCGCAGCTGCCGGTTCTTCTTGTCCAGCTTCAACTGCTCGACCCGTTTTGTGTTCGCCGCATACTCGGTTAAGCAAGCTTTGCCGCCCGACTCGAAGTCCTTGGCAAGCTCGGAAGCAATGGCCGACCTTCGTTTCTCCAATTCGGCCATTTGACGGTCGAGGTCGGCCAAGGCCTCTCCTTTGGCCTTTAAAGCGTCAATCTTTGAACGAAGAGTATCTTGAACGGCCGTGGAAGCCTGCAGGTCTTGTTCGGCCTTTAGAGCATTTTCGAAGATACTAAAGGTCTCCCGAACCCGTTCCAAGACAGATGACGCCTGAACGATGGCCTCGCCGCTCAGTTGACCGTCGGCTCCGAGGTCGTTTAGACACGCACCGAGCAAATCAAGACCTTTACGCTCAAGGACTTGCGACGCCGAAAGCGACAAGACCTCTTGCAACCGAGCTAGAGCAGTCGAATCAGCAGTTTCAGTTGTGGCGGCCGAAAGACCAGCCCCTCCAGTAGTGCTGGACAATAGAGCTTTGAATTCGACCTCTCATGAAGCCTGCACACACAAATCAGGTTAAGCTAAAAGAAATCATGAAAAAGATAGCAAGAAGGTTTCGTTTCTTGTAACCTACCGAGAGGAGACTTCGGCCATGTCTTCAGGATCGTTGCTCGAACCTAAAGAACTTAACGGTCGAGCCCAGTATCTTAGACTGCTTCTCAGTTCACGCGGCCGATGAAGGTTATCTACATTCGATGGCTATTGAGGCGGCCAAGAAATATAGATAACACCCTTCGGCACATAGAAGTTTCGATGAAAAGAGTATGCAGGACCTGATAGTTAATATTTTCCTGGTTTAGTTTTATGGCAGGAAAATAATCAAGGAAGGGCGGTAGAGGGTACTTACGAAGGCCGAAGTGGCTTCATGCGAAGGAATATTGAGGTCCTGGTCCTGAGGATGAACATGCGTTTCCATCGTCGCCTCTGGTTCTCCTACAGGTCGCTTGCCACGGTCGGCCGTAGAAGGGCCGATTGGGACAGCCGCTTCGGACACAGGATTGAGGCCCTGGTCCGGTGGAGGAACAGGCGTTTCCGCCGCCGCTGCTGGCTCTCCGGCCGGTTTTTTGCCACGGTCGGCCGTAAGAGGGCCGACTCGGACAGCCGCCTTAGACACAGGAGGAGGTTGACGGCGGGGATGAGGGCGACTCGCCAGTGGAACTTCGTCGCTCCCCTCGCTCTCTTCCAGGACGAAGACCGAAGGTTTTGGATTTGCAGGAGAAGTTCCCTCAGTCGTAGGGACTGCCTTTTCCAGGACAGGCACAGCCTCGACCGAGGGAACAACAACTGGTGTACCGACCTCAGAAACAAGTCGTGCTTGGACTGTTTCTGTGGCCGGAGTGGGCTGTTTCTCGACCAAGGCTTGGCCGACGGGGGGAGAAGAGGAAGCGCCGGGAGTCGTCGCTCCCGTAGTCTGACTAAAGATAACGTGAATCTCCCGTTCTCCTTTATTCGCCAGTTTTTTGACCCGTTTGGTGGGCCGAGAAGGTTCGGCAGTCGGCTCGGCTTCTCGACGAGGCTGTTTACTCGACAAGGCCTGCGCAGCAGTCTCTGTCTTTTTAAAGACGACTGATTTTTTCTTGGCCACAGCTGCAGCAACCGCCTCCACCTTTTTCAACGTCGACTACCTGAGAACGTAAAAGCAAATCAACAAAGCAGATCAATAGTTCAAAATTGAAGGGAAAAAGGGAGAAATAAACAGTTACCTTGGGCTTGGGAGGCAGAAGCTTTCTTAGGTCGACCACCGAAAAGTTTGTCCAAAACGGTTTTGACCGGAACACCAAAGAACTCCTGGGTATACTTTTCCCACCACTCGCCGAAAGTATCGGTGCTAAGTGTTTCTGGGGTGGCCGGTCGAAGGCGAAAACTTTGGCATTGCTCTTGAAACTCCTTCTTGGCGATATTGCATTCCTTCTCCGAGGAACCAGGTTCGCGTCCACGGCTTAGGACAGTTCGTGAGGAGAGAATGGGGACCGGGCAGCCTTAGAGGTAGCCAAGCTGTCGAGCAAGGAAGTTAGGATGGTACACTTCCCAGCCCGCTCGTTTCCCATCACAGCCGAGAGGAAGGTCGCGAGTGAGCACGAATGACCCCCAGGACTGACGAAGGTCGGCATCTTCGTTCGTGCCCCACATTGATGTAGGTAGCTTGATTGAGGAAGGATATTCTTGACGACGACATATCAAGAACTCGTCGTTGGAAAGGTCATCAAGGGGTAAAAAGTATCTAAATACCTCTTCGGCTTGGTGAGGAGGTGTTGGTCGGGAGGCCAGCTGAGGTTCAAGCGCTTCCGTTGGCAAGAAATCGACGATTGCAGGCCGAAGGGAGGTGAAGTAAACTTGCAGCCATAGTTGAAAGACCTAGAGATGACCATTCTGGTATGGGTCGATCTTGTGAAGGGTCGTCTCGGCCAGACAGCGGAAGAGATGGGCAAGAATGTTGGAGCTAAGTGACAGGGCGTGACCACTAGCCAGGGCTTCGGCCACCGGCATGTTCTCGACCAAGCATTTGTTAGATTTAGTACAATAAATGTACTTGTTGTACCAATAGAAGAGGAAAGCCTCATGTTCCCCTTCTCGCAGAGCCTATTCTCCTCGGCCGGTAAAATGGAGATAGAGGGTGTTGTAGTTGAAGAAGTTCTTGTGAAGTTTTTGAACGTCTTCTTTCGAGGGTGTTTGACCCTCACTGCTCAACGTCTCAAAGGCCCGTCTGTCGAAAAGCGTCTTCAGGTCAAGGTTCGACGGGTGCCCAGAGAGGGCAGCATCGATGGGGATTCCAGATGCTGAAGTTCCCAAAATGGCTGTGATATCAAGAATGGTGGGGCCAATAGGACCAAGAGGGACGACCATGGTGTTGGTGGCCGAACACCAGAAGCATAGGGCTGCTAGGAGGAACTCCTTGTCGAGAACGACATCCATAGACGAGAGGAGAATGGCGTCGTAGATGCCGATGGCTCTCCATTGCTCGCCGAAGAGCTTTTCCATTCGTACAACCCAGGCTGCCCAGGTTGTAGTGGTCGAAGGCCAAGAGCCTTGAGGCCTTGCTGCATCCCATCTCGACCATTCAAACCCTTGGAGCAAGGGTGATAGGCAATGCTCCTGGAGAAATCCAGTAATGGTTGATGGTACTGCCGCTTTAAAAAGAGGACCCAAGATTTGGTGAGAAGTGCTCATGTCACTTTCAAACCGTATGGTTTTGATTGAGCTTCGATCAAGAATTTTCTGACACTGATCATATTCCCTGAAAAGCTTAGAGATGAAGGAGGCCATTGTAGGAGGGTTAAAAAGTACGATGTGAAAGGGGTTTTTCTGTGTTGGGAGATTTGAAGACGAATACCTGGAAAAAAGAAATGCGCTAGAGAGCAATAGCAAGAAATTTCAGAAAATTTTGAGAGCGTAAAGTGCAAATGAGAGAGTTTCGGTATTTATAGAGTTGTGGAAGGAAATGTAATCGTTTGAAATTCAAAATAAAGGGTAAAATCGATCGAAGAAATCGCTGATCATGATGAACATTCAGGAAATGCAGTTGAGAATACCGAGGGTCTCAGGTTTTGGGGGTGCACGATTGCGTGTGACGGCGAGATTAATGGTGAAAGACGTTTCGGCGTCTACACGATGACAAGTGGCTCGCGGATTGAGGTAGAGTGGCTATGTTAAGCCATAAGGTCATGATGACATGACGGTTCAGGTAACTGCACGCCTTAGACGTCATTATTAGGGATTGGCCGTGTTAAAAGACGCCACGTGGTGTAGTGGTCAGCAGGATCAAGATCGTGCAATCGTGCTCAATAAATGCGCCTTGGAAATAGAGTACTTGGGTTCTGAGTATTAGATTCGTTTCTTCAAGGTCGAAACTCGACCAAAGAATTCGGGCCGAGGACCTCAGAAGCGAGGGGGCAATGTTTGGGCCCAAAATATCAGTTTGGGTCGAGTATAAAATCATTCTCGGCCCGGAAGGCCTGCCGACAAGGGAGCTTTGGATCGTTTAGTACGTGGGCTTCTAAACCTAGGCCGGCTAGGTCATGCTACATTTGCAAGTCGAGTCCTAACGCAATAAGAAGTCTCGGCAACCGGTGATATCTTAAGTCGGCATAGATAGCTCTGTGAAAGCAACCGGTGATATCTTAAGTCGGCATAGATAGCTCTGTCACCGTAGAATCAGCCGATCTCGCAGCATCTTCCGTTGGCATCAACAGCACTGCGACGAGGACGGTTGATTACCTATCCAAGTCTCGGTCGAGAAGGATTTCTGAATCTTTATTGGTCGAGGTCATCTCATCAGCCTTCTCGGCGAAGTGAGGTGTTACAAGTTATTACATTCGGCACATTGAAAGCCGAATTTGATTCGTGAACTTCGTAAGAATAGTAACTTTGTCTTCAGATTTCAAGAGCTCAAGAGGCCGAGACGTGTTCCTTTCTCGGTCGCAATCGCAAGACATAGAAGTCAGCCGTGCACCAAACGCAAACATCAACAAATTTATTCCTCGGCCGAGCTTGGCCGACGAGTTGGCACGCCCCGCATTCACCGAATGACGTAGTTAGCTTATAGATTACTCGGCATGCGCGCCACGTAGGCTTGGTAGTTTTTAGGGTCAACAACAACATTAAATTAAATTAAGTAACATGAAACAACATTAAACAATATGAAACAACATTAAATAACACTAACCGACATAAAAATTATACAACATAAAAAAAATATTTAACAACATGAAACTTAAACAACATTTAAGTTGTAGTTTTTAAATAATAAATTATGTTTGACCCTATGGCCCTCGGTTGGAGACAGTTTTTTGTGACAGGATTAAAACGAGCCCTCTGGCCCCTTGGCCCTCGATTGGAGACGGAAGCAAATATGACCATGTACTGTTCATTAAAATATTAATATCTTTGAGGATTTTGGAAGGCCAGAAGGCTAAAAAGGAGCGCCAGCCAGCGGTTGGAGATGGCCTAAGGGTTTTCTTCTCGGCCAATTTCGATAGCCCGTACCAACTAGCGGGACCCCAACCTCCGTGGGCTCCGGTGGTGCCGCCTAACCAGCCAATGTCGAGCTCCTTCTGGGAAACCGCAAATGTCCTTGATCAGTTCAAGTACTTGCATGACACTCTGAGTCTCGCAAAAGCAATGAACGAAATCGAACTATTGAAAATTCCAATATCAATTTGCTTCCGAACTTTCTGGAACTTCTGTTAACTTTTGAACTGCGATTTGAATGAATTTTAGGAGGCAGAAAGAGCTACAGATGCTGCAATCGATCAAAGACGGTAAAGGGTATGACGACGGTGGATTTGCGGAGTTTTTGAAAGAGAGGAGGCTAAATGTGGAGTCTCGAGTGTCGCTCTCAGTGGAAGCTGCGAATGCTCTGATGGCAAAACTGCGAGTTGAGCTCGAACCGTGTAGAATGATCACGCATGAAATGTGCCCGTTTGTTAGTAATGGAGGTATGGCATGTGGGTTTTTGAGATGGAGGATATGAAGAAAATTGCAAAGCTTAACGCAAAAGAAGAGAGAAAGAGACTAGAATCCGAGGTGATAATCAAGTTCGACTCGAATTTTCTTGTTGTGTAATGTTCTGCCCTTTTGGTATTAACAAGATGACAATTGATTTCATATTTCAGCTTGAGACGGTATTGCTTGTAGAGAAACGTCAACAATTGATTTCTCATCATCAATGGCTGCCTGCGACGCTACGTTTTTTGACGTGTTTATGTTCATTTTCTGTGTGTCTTGTTCTGCATTATCATCAGCAGCAGCAGCAATATTATTATCATATCCTCACTGTGTTTCTCTAACTCGTATCACTGCATATTTATCTCTGTAGGTCATTTTCTCCCAGAGGAGAGGAGGATGATAAATTTCTTGAAAGAGCAGGGGCTGCAGTTGAGGAAGAGGAGCAACAAGTCATCTTGGCAGCTGATATCGATGCTGCTAAGGATGCCATATCAATTTGAAATAAGTATTCAAAGTTAAATAATATCTAAATTAAGTAAACATTTTTAAAAATAAAACAAAAAATGTAGCCAAGGGTTCAAGACGCTCAGAAGTGAAAGATTTCTGGACGCCGTACGATTTGGCATGTAACTCTGCGAAGGTTTTTTATTGAATAATGTTAGAGAGGCCTCATTTCTGAGTGGCTTGCCCCTCCGCTGGGACCTTCGCTTTCAAATCTAATTTCAATTAAAAATTACAAAATAAAACTATATATGTACGAAATATCGATCCAAAAATAAAAAACCGAAACCCAGAACACAAAACATGAGATTCGGCGATCGGATTTCAGAGCGATGTTCGAAGGCAAACTTGGCCGAAAGCGCATCGTTTTATGGCGCTCCCTCCATAGGTCCCTCGGGTGGAGAAGAAGATTTTTCAAATTAAAAAAAAAAACATATAAATAAATAAAAAGAGGAAAATATTGATGAATGCTCAGTGAATACGAACCATAAAGGATAATTCATGTTGCAGAAGCAATCGACGAGTTTCCTCATCGGTTATTGTTTTCTTCATCATCGCATAATAGCACGGATTTCAGATGCAAGAGGCAATTAATTAATAAAATAAAATAAAAACAAACGAGCAGGGAAGAGGGCTGCGGATCTGCCAAAAACCCTAGAGCGCGGCGAGATTGTGTTTACCTGTACAACAGCTGTTTAAATAGTGGAAGGGTTGGGCTTCCTACTGCATTTGGGCCGTCTAATTTATAAATAGTACTTTAACTAAGTTAATTAGAGCAATGATCCCTCAATTTTAACCCAATTGTATAAATTGTCCTTCCAACATAACTAATTTTGACAAAATTCTAACGAAGTTGACGAAAATGATCATAGCTACACGTTTTGATGAGTTGAGGGACCTCAATTGTAACAATGATCATTTCAACATAACTTACTTTAACAAAATTCTGACGAAGTTGATGAAAGAGACCATAGCTACATATTTTGATGAATTGGGGGACTAATGGTAATGGATTTTTAGTTGATGGTCATTGCTCCAATTTGATTAAAGTTGAAGGACTTTTACTACAATTTATTGATTTATAAAAGAAAAATAAGTTTAAACTAAATAGACAATAATGTAATTTTATGATACATGAACCAACGATAAATGTCGGTTAGGGCCAAAAATTTACCATGATGGAGGAGGTTTTGTGTTTAAGTTACATAAGGTGCAATTGTTGAATGTCAAAAGATCAAAAATTAGTAAAAGAATTGTAACTCAAGTGATTAAAATCGTTACTCGTTCACTTTGAAGTAATTTGTTTGATTATCATATGGCATTTAAAAGAAAATCTTTTGTTGCCAACTAAGTTTGGAGGACAAGTGGGCCATATTCTAACTTCCAAGACATCTTAATGTGCAAGTTTTGGATCAGGATCCTCTCCTAAGCAAAGGGTGAGGATCCTCATAACCAAGTCTATTGGGCCGTTGAAATTTTATCAAACGGCTACAAACAGGAGGCCCTTCTAAAAGATATAATAATTGTAGTGGTTGAATAAATTTTCATCAGTCCGATGAGCTTGGTCAGGAGGATCCTTACCCTTTGCTTAGGAGAGGATCCTGATCCGCAAGTTCTAAGTTTTTTAAACAACACACTCAAGGATCAAAAGAAAAAAAAAAACCTCTTACCATATGGTGTGTCGGTATTCATCTGTTGAGTAACTGGCAAACATGTAAGTTGGTCTCCAACTACGTGCCATTTTGTAATTTCACAAGGTGATTTGTTTTCCGCTCATTAGGGACGGGGCTTGCCCTACTAACCTAAGAGTTTAATTACAATCCATCACTTTATTGATATGCTTAGCTACTGTCCCACACTACAAAACTCAAATAAATTATGGCAATTGGTTGCACTTTTAAACACACTTTCTAAAAATTGTTGTTTAGATCAACTTTGCCTGTGAAAAGTCTAATTGTTCTTCATTGACATTTTTATTGGTCAAGATGTCCTTCATATATCATAAACCACAAAAACCGCAACAACACTCCAGTGAGACCCAACAACACTCTCAGATCCATTCTTTGATTACTCCACATTTGATTAATCAAATTTGAAGCAGTGAAGAACATCTGGAACACCATAGAAATAGCTGAGTAAGCTTCATATCCATTCTTCTTGCTTGCTTTAGCTTAATTATTCAAATTTTCGAATATGAAATTGGGTTGGGGAATGAAGAAGGAGAGGGTTCTTTGAATGAATTGTTGTGGATGTGGCGGTTGGAAACTAGAAAATGTGATATACCATTGGAGTATCTAAGGGCGTCATTAGATTGTTGTTGTGGTTGTGTTGGTTCAAAATCATAAAAGAAGGAGTATCGTTGGAGTCGTTGTAACGTCGTCATTTTGTTCTTGTTGTGCTGGTGGTTTAGAATCCTAAGAATCTTGGTTTAAATCAAATTGAAGTGCAAGTCTTTTTTGGTTAAACGGAGTTCTTTAGAAATGAGTTTGTGGTCGTTTTTAATATCGTTAGAGTGTAATTGTAGCGTCGTTATGTTGTTGTCGTCGTCTAAGAGGTGGTGGTTCAACATCGAAGACCAAAGTGTAGTTGGGGTCATTGTAAGTCATTAGGGCAGCATAGATTTTTAAGAAACAAATTTAATCAAAAAAGTAATTTTCAAAAAGCGTTACCAACAAGCCACTTAATACTATAGTCTAGTGGTATTCCTCTGTACTTGTAGGTGAGAGCCATTAGGTTCGATTCTCGCCAAAGATAAATTTGAACTACATTATTACTAGCTCATTGTAAGGCTAAACACATCCTCTCATTTTTAGGATAGATAATATCGTTTATTTAAAAAAAAAAACAAACAAAATAGCGTTACCAACCAATGACATTTCATAAGTTACAAAACGTGTCCTCTAACCAAAAAAACGAAATCTAATTAAAAAATTCCACCTCTTCGCTTCGCTCCTTCCTCTCCCCCCCCTCAGATCTACCCATATCCCAATTTCAATCCCCAGTCCAAGAAATTTCACCTCCGACTTTCCAACGATTTTGGCGCCCGATTTCTTCAGATTAAGCAGCCACGCATATTTGAATTTGCTGGTTTTTGCGAGGGTTTTGAAAGATGTGGAGCACGATTGCGAACCTGAAGGAGAATCTTAACAAGATGGCGCAGGACGTCCACGACGACGACGACGATGACGAAGAGTACGAGATCCACGCCATCAATGGAGAAAAAGCTTCTTCCTTATCTGATCGGAGGAATTCGCACAGCTTCGCCCATTCCAAATCCCCCTCCCGCTCTCCGATCCCCAATGGCGTCGATTTTACTTTTACTCCCGAGGTTTGTGATTTTTTTTCTTGGAAACTTGGGTAATTTGGGATTTTGTTTGGGTTTGGGAATTATTTTAGTGTCGGTCATTTGTTCATTTGGGTTTTAGAGCTGTTAATGAATGCTTGGATCGATTTCGATGAGTGTGGATTTAGGATTATGTGTTTTTTAGCTGAGAATTTGGTTATTATGTTAGTGAGACATTGAATCATTTGGCATCGGTGTGTGTCTTACAAATTCAAACTTCGAAATGGAGGTAGATTTGCAAATTGTGGTTCATTTTCGTATTGAAATGCGGGGTTCCTCTTAATTTGCGGTTTAGGTTGAGAGCATACAGAATTTAAAGGGAATCAATGTTTAGTAATTACTAAGCGAGATAATTCCTGTTAGCAGGTCTTATTAAGTGTTATTAGTTAAGCAATTATTGGTTAAATTGCTAAACTTTACGCAACTGTAGTGCGATGGCGCAAAAGCAGAAATAGGCAGAGTCTATCACATTATACTTGATCTAAGCCCGTAATCAGAATTGTGGTGACAAAGTGTGAAAGTCTACATTTTGCTAGCTTTTGTGGCAGCAAGGGCTCTAGGAGTAGGTCTTAAAAGAAACATTAAGTTGACTTCATGGTGGCGTCGTGCTCTATGTTTTAATATCACCTTCACTGGTCACTGCTCATGTCGTCTCTCATCTTTCGCAGCTGCTATTTGGTTTGCTTTATCAGATGGAGTATGTTATGATATTCTAATCTGCACTTTTTTTTCCTTCTTTATTTAGATTGAACAATACAAATCGGAAATTAAGAGGCTTCAGGAATCTGAGGCAGAAATAAAAGCATTATCAAAAAACTATGCAGCTCTGTTAAAGGAAAAAGAGGTACCCGATGACTCTAGGGAAATTATACTATTGATTACTTCCTTTTTGTTTATGTTGTTTGATGTAATATCTTTAGTTGGATCCATGCACCTTATATTCTGTATTTCTGTAGTTGGATTCGTACACCTTATATTCTGTATGGGGTGGCATCTTAATAAAATATATTACAACATGTCTTTTGACATTTGGAAACCCTCCCGTTTGACAGGATCAAATATCCAGACTGAGTAAAGAAAATGGCTCATTGAAACAGAATCTGGACTCAACTACTGCATCTCTGAACGCAGCTAAAAATGAAAATCACAAAGCAGCTGCAAATGGAGTCAACGTGCTCAAGGTAATTGTTATGACAAAATCTACTTGCGTCATCATTAACATTGTTTGCAATGAGTCTGTTCAGTAAGTTTGCTAGTACTTAGTGGTTAGCTTCAATTAAATCATAAACTTCTTTACGATACTTCTTTTATCATATAGCACAAGGTTTAGTGGTCAGAAAGTATATATTTAAGAAACTGGCTACTTGTTATTTATATATTTATTTGGTCTGCGTGTTAGTTATCTGAACATTTAGTAAGAAGGGCATTAATAAGGTACTTGAATCAAGAGGTGTATTTAACTGGCATAGCAGAGTTCCAGATCCTCAACCCCCTTATGGAGTGGGTTAATTGCTTCCATATTATTTATTAATTTCATATGTGCTACTTTATTGAGTTAGCAAGAATTGTTTTTACTTAGTTGTCGTCATTGATTGTCCTTAAGCTCTGATAATTGGCTAAGTTAGCTTCAAATTTATTCAGGGAAGTGGTAATCAGTCGCCCAACAGACAGCATAAAGTGACAAGTCCAGCAAAAATTGGATACTCTGGACATCAGAAACAGAATGGTGTTGTCTTTACACAAGACAGTACAAGCAATGGGATTTCACAGCTTTCAGATATGCAAGGGAGTGAAAGGGTAATGCACCTTGTATTCTTTTCTATTTCGGTTAGATCTACCTGTCTTCTTCTTTTTTCAATAGTGTTTTTTCTTTCTATGATCTGTTACCACAAACAGAAATGAATGAATCAATAAAATTACACAAGGAGTGGACAAGATGGCCACAACTTGGACAGAAACAGTATTAGAAAAAAAATCATAGAAGCAAATAATCTAAGGCAGTATCCACTATGACATAAACATAAACCACACAACCTAGATTATAAAAGCTTCCCTATCGAACCAAATACTAGAATAAGATAAACCCTGGAATTCTGTAGGGAGCCCATAATAGATATCCAAAGCAGTTTTGGCTGTAGTTAGAATTTGAATTTATTTTTTGGATCTCCAGTATGCTATTTTCTTTTAATGATGAAAGAACTTGACAACAGATGTATAAATGCCTTCTAGGAGCTTGCAGATTTACTAGAAGAGAATAATAGGTCCCCGACAGCAGTGCTAGCTACTGCTGAGATGAAAAAATTGCGGATGGAACTTAAAAAAGAACGCAATCAGTCAGACAAGATACATCAAAAGTTACAAGGTACATTGCTATGCAAGATTCAGAAGGAATTCTACAAGTCATCTTGACCATTTATCTAATTTTTTTTATTCAATCTTCGTCCATTTGCAGAACAACATAAATTGAATGAAGCAATCCAGGAAGAGCTCAAATTTCTGAAGTTGGATAGAGAAAAGGTGAGTTTCAAAGTTGGACAGAGACATTGATATTAGATGCATATATTTGACTGCTCATTATTTTTGCATTGTCTATTTGTATCTATCTACTGATATATCTGTGTAATATATGCGGGTTTGCTCTACACTGCATCATTACCATTTTAATTAGGAAATATGCAAAAAAAAAAAAAAAAAAATCCTCTACTTTATTGCAGACATCAAGGGCTATATATATGAGGGCAGCTGTATGTGTACATCTATGTTCCACTTTTTGGTGCTCTGACCTCTGTCTTTCGCTATGCATGTACTTTCTTTTGGAAGACCTCCATCGAGATAAGCAAAATAAGCAGTGACTTGAATGAGAAAATGTCTGAGATAAATCGACTGCAAATGGAGTTGAATAGAAGGGAGGATGAAAATGCAAATAATGGTGCAGAGAGTTTGAAAAGGTTAATTGCAACCCTGCAGAAGGAAAATAATAGTCTTAAGGTTAATAATTAGTGCTTTATTTTGTCATACCTTTTTTTTGAGAGTTTGTGTTACTTTGACAATCAACCCTAATACTATGTTATTGCATAGATGGAGAAAAATGAACTTGAGGGCGCTTTGAAAGTGAGCAGGACCGCAAGTGAAATGCAGGTAATCTTGTTTTGAGAATTTTTGGGGAATACAATTATTACTTTTTTCTTGCATAGGATGGCATCCTATTTCCTAATCCCTTTCCCTTTGTGTATTAGGTGTGGGTGCGATCGTATGTTTTAACATAACTCAGTTCTTTGTACTTTGACAGCAATTCTTCTGCTTATTATCAGTATTTTAAAATTTTGTGCAGAAGGTGGAATCTTCAGAAAGTTATCCTGGAAAGGAAGAAATGGAGAAATCATTACGAGAGTTTGATAAAAATTTGAAGGAAACACGTCTTGAAAGGGACAAAGCCTTGCAACAATTGTCACGCCTTAAACAGCATTTGTTGGAAAAGGTTACATGTCTTAAAAATATTCATTATTCGCATTGCGGTGCCTGACATGATATTACATGAAAATATTTACTATTTGCATTGTGGTCCATTTGACAATGAAATTGATGGGATTGTGAGTGAGGATAATTTTCAGTGGATTATTCTCTCTATTGCACACTCATTATTGAAGGGACCATTACACAACAACAACCAAGCCTTATCCCACTGAGTGGGGTCGGCTAAATGAATCCTAGAACGTCATTGCACTCGGTTTTTGAAGGGACCATTAATAACTAAATTTAATGAGGGGGACAATAGATAGTTACTGCGGGCTGTTGTACTGTTTTGCATTACCCTTGGCAGAAAATCTGATGACTAAACCAAAGAGTGTTAAGTTATCTGATATTGTGTTAAGTTATTTGATATTTATTGACTCTTTATAAAAATGGACCTATGCTTGTTTTTGTATGATATATTCTGCTAATATATGAACTTTGACACTACATATCATCATATTCACTGTTGGAGACAAATAGAGAATTTAGAATTCTTGAGATATGTTTTGGGGTAGATGTTTCCAGCATCTAGAGATTGTTCATTATCCGTAATTTACAAAAATTGGGAGCTCTTATGGGGTAGATATATGATGAAACTTTCTTTATTTCAAAATCAGGTGACAGATTTGTGGTTTAATTCTCAGTTGATCTTTGAATCAGGTTCAAGATGGAACCAAATCTTTTTATCTTATTTTTTTTTTTTTTAATTTTTGGGAAACATTTTTGGTTTTACATCCTGTATTTCCTAAATGAAAATGTCTCGCAGAATTGATGACTGATTTTTCCATATGGCATATACCTTCTCTAGGAATCTGAAGAGTCTGAAAAAATGGATGAAGACAGCAAAATTATTGAAGAACTTAGAGAAAGTAACGAATATCGAAGAGCTCAAATTTTACATTTGGAGAAAGCTTTGAAGCAGGCAATTGCAAATCAGGACCAATTCAAGATGAGCAACAACAATGAAATTCAGAAATTAAAGGAAGTTATCGCTGATCTGAACAAAAGACTTGAAAGCTGCATGAGCACAATAGATGCCAAAAATGTTGAACTCTTGAATCTTCAAACTGCTCTTGGTCAGTATTATGCTGAAATTGAAGCTAAGGTAACCAAATGTAAATTTTGTTTGTGGGCCTATTGAATTATCAAGGAAGGCATTTGGAATGTTTTGTGTTGATGCATGAATCCCGAGATTATTGTTTTGATGCTAGTTTCCTTTTATATATAGGAACATTTGGAAGGAGATTTGTCTCGCGCAAGAGAAGAGTCAGCTAAGCTTTCTCGGCTCTTGAAAGTATGATTGCATTTTTTTCCTTTGCATTTTCATATTTTGTCTGAGTATGCAATTTCTAATTTGCTTCTTGTGCTATATAATATTTCTTGCAGTGCATTTATTACATTGGTGTTCCATCACTGTGATTAGCAAATCATACTTGGTTGGTTTGTTGAGTATAGTCTTAGAGACGATAAGTACAAGAAGATAAATCCTTACATGATTATATCATACACAAATTTAAGCTCTGTATATTCTGATGGTCGGTACTATATAAGTTCCCAGTGTTTAACTTGCATAAAACTGGAGTCCTCCCCTCCCCTGCACACCTACACACATACACACTTGTTCTTGCACACGCACCCACACATATTGCTCACACATGCAGGCATAAGCATATCGGAGTTTAAATGTTTATGATTCTACCAGGAAGCGGATCATCAGGCAGAAGCATCAAAGAAGGAAAAGGAAGAAATTTTGTCCAAGCTTTCACAAGCTGAAAAAATAGTAGTAGATTGGAAAAGCAGAGTAAATAAACTTGAGGAAGACAATGCAAAATTACGCCGAGCTGTTGAGCAGAGCATGACCAGGCTTAATAGGATGTCGGTAGATTCAGATTATCTTGTTGATAGGTTGGTCTGTTTAACTTTTTGGTTGGCCTTCTGTTGGGTTCTAGGTAAATAAAGAGTATTGGCGTTCGTTTTGCGTTCAATTTTCAGTTATGGCTCGTGTCTCAAGTATAGGCCAACCTTCTTTTCTTTCTTTCATTTTACCTTTTTCTTTCTTCTTACTTTTTCAGAGAAGTGTTTTCTTCTACTGTCATTAAGGATTATTGGTATATTTTTTGTTTACATACTTTATTTTAAAGCTGTTTCATTAATGAAGATTGGTTTTGTTCACAGACGCATTGTGATCAAGTTACTGGTGACCTACTTCCAGAGAAACCACAGTAAAGAGGTATGAAGATTTATTTAGACTAGCTACGGGGTGGGGCACTACCAAAAGTGTTCTTGCTGTTTTCTTCAGTTTCTGCTAGAATGTAATAATTTTTCATTGGTCAGTTCCCGAACCCAACTAAGCGTTATGCACCACGGACACAAGTTTTGCCCTTCTTTTTAAACCTGGTTATCTCCTTTTATGTTCAGTAAGCAGACTCACGTAATTTTTATGTGGCTCTTCAGGTTCTGGATCTTATGGCTCGCATGCTGGGATTCTCTGATGAAGACAAGCAGAGAATAGGCGTCTCTCAAGGTGCAGGCAAAGGTGTTGTTCGTGGAGTTTTCTCTCTACCTGGTCGCCTTGTTGGTGGAATTTTGGGAGGCGGTTCAGCTGGATTATCTGCAAATGCAGCAGCTGATAACCAGGTACTTTTTTTGTCTCCGTTCGATGGAAAGATTAATTGGCGTACTTGGATCTCCAGCTAGTGCTGTTTTACCTTGCATAAGCGTCGTTCTCTATTAGCTTTTCAATTTGAATCAATAAGCTGCCCGGAAAATTGTTCCTAGAGCGTTTCCTTTATCCAAGTGGGTTCATTAAACTGTTATTTCCGCATTTGGTTCATGGATTCTTCCACTAACTTTGTTCCCTACCAACTCCAGTCCTTTGCAGATCTGTGGGTTGATTTTCTTCTCAAAGAAACTGAAGAAAGGGAGAGACGGGAGTTGGCCGACGATTCAGGCAGATCTCAAGAAGATTCATATAGAACTCCAACCAAATCGCATACCGGTCCATCGAATCCTGACCACAGAACAACTAGTGGGGGTGAGCCTGGTTTCTCAAGAACTAATTTATCACCAATCCAAGACACAAGCCCCTCTCCTTTTCGCAGTAATTTTCGGTCGGAGCACTCTGATTCGGAATTCTCAACAGTTCCTCTCACTTCGTCAGAAAGCAATCCGTACGCCTCAAGAATGCTTCCGAGATATTAAATTGTGTTGTATCTTGTAATTAATCAAAGGTACAGATCATTGTTTGATTTTGTAGACACGCAATCTTGTTCCATCAATTCTTTCACCCATACCAGTTTGTGCATAGCTGCCTGGTAATTTTAGGTTTGGGGCCTGTTTGACGATGTAAATTCAAAAGGGACGTTCGACGATGTCTTTGTGCACAACCTAAAAACAATGACAACTTCGGAAACGATATAATTTATATCAGAGATTGCTCCCATTTACTTGGAACTTATTTTTGTGGCATATTTATCTTCCTCCCTACTTGGAAGTCATGCATGGGCGCGTCTTCTGGAATAATCATGTGTGCGGCTTGGCTTGACATTGAATCATACTGAGCGGCACTATCATGTGTAAGTATAATTCTTATTTTCAATTTTTTTTTAACAAACGATATTATTTACACTAAGAGGAGGGGATATGATTAATCTCACAATAGACTATCAATAATGTGATTCAAATTTGCTTTTGACGAGAATCAATTAATAAAAAACTACATGGAAAAGTGAATTTTTAAAAGGCCTGACTTTGAGGGACACCAGCACAATCACAAGGTTCTCTCCTCACGGCCTTGCATGGTTGCTGAGAAATTGTGTAAAATTTGTGTAATTAATGGTTCAAAGGTTCATTAAATCATCTTAAATGAATTAGGTTTCTGACTAACCTCACTTTTTTCCTTTTTTTCTTTTTTATATATAAATTATCGAATAATTATCATGGACACACAAATTCTGGTGAAGAACCCAACTGTCAAAGATACAAAGACACCTTCCTTCACCAGTTTGTAGTTCCCAGTTCTCAACTACTATGCGCTATTGATGTGAGATTGAATCATTTATAAGCAATCATGAGAAAGAAAGATGAGAGATGGGGGAATCAAGGAAGGGGGAGCTGAGTAGTAAGGGGGGAGAATTGACGGCGTTGGAGACACCGGCCGACAAGAGAGAAGAGTCCATAGGCGCAGTTTGCAGGTGGAGGAAGGTTGAAATGGGGTTGTGAGTTTTATTTTAACTAGTTTCTTGAAGAAATAATGCTTTAAGTTTTTTTTTTTTAAAAAAATAAGAAATCATATTTAATGTATAAACACCTAGCAAGTTATAAGTGGTGTGTAGTGTCACTCAACATGATTGAGTGACAAGTTAAGCTCCGTACAAGTTTTCCTCAGTTTTCTAGGAAGAGAAATGACTTTATGCACATATGTTGATTTCCGTCTGTCACTTGATTGTACTTTGATTATACAATCGAATGTCAGAAATAAACATGAGTCGGAAGAAGAAAAGGAGCATGTGGAAAATTCCATACCGAAAACTGAAAGAAGTTGTGAATGAGAATGATACCTAGCCGTTCAAGTATGAGATTAAATTTAATATCCACCGTTCATGTATGAGATTAATATCCACCCATCCTGAAGTGAAACATGCTTTCTATCTTAATTACAATTTTCTTCAATTGTAAATGAATGGTTGAGATTAAAAATAGAAAGATCCAACAGTTAAATCTCAAATATCTATCTATTATATATAAAGAGAATGGAAAAGGTGAATAGTGATTGGAAAATTTTATTTGAACCCATGTAACTTTTTTCTACATTCAACTTACTCTCTTTACCCATATTGTTTTTTATTAAAGAATTAATCTCTCTTTAAACCTAAATTTATTACATGAACTACCCTCTCAAACCCAATTCAAAATGTTAAGTTATCTCTACACCCATTCCCTTTATAAAATAACATGTAATTGAATTTTTTTTTTTTTAAAAAAAGAGGTGTCCTTGCCCAACCCCCTCTTCCTAGTAGCATTTCCATGGCTACTTTTTTTTTTTCTTTATGCTACCAAACCCAGACATTTGCCTTTTTTTCTTTTTACTGATGTGCATAAGTAACAAATCAAACAATTCATCCCCTTATATTTATCAACAAGCAAAGAAGTTTATAAACTAAGAACATTGGTAAGAAGTTTTTCTTTAGAATTTTCCAATTGCAGAAAGTTTACAAACCATTCGGGATTGATGAAAAAAATTGAAACCCAAATACTCATCTTCTAAACTTTAAAAAAATTGAAATCAAACAAACAAAATATTCATAAATTGAGTCACACCTTAGTTGAAGGATTCAAAACTTCAAAATCACCATCCATCAATAAAAAAAACACTTGTTTTTCTCTACAAGATCTATTAGGGTTGGGAAATTTGGAAAAGTAACCAAAATTTGGGTCCCATATAGAATTATAGCCACCTTTTTTAGTTTATGATAATTATAACTAAAAGTTAATATAAAAGTACTAATATACCCTTAAAATTAAATTTTCTAAGTACATTACAGAGGTATGTAGGTATACAGAGTTACGTGATTCGAACACAAAACCCAAGAGCAAATCAAGCAAATATAAAGTATATATTCGAACCCATTGCAGAAACTACATCTGGGTATCTTTGTTTTGTGAACCCGAAAGCTTGTTCGTTTGTCCGGGGCGGACTTTGAGGGATTTTTGGCTGTTGCAGCCATGCTTGTAAGCTGAGAAGTGGTAGCAAGATCTTGGGTTTGTGTATGAAGGTTTCCTTGTCCACATGTTTTGATGGAGATTTTGGGAAACGAACATTTTATTATTATTCGGTTAGAAATTGCAGAAAGATTACAACTTTATTAAGAACAAAATGGTAAAATTAATAGATTAATAGCCCAATAATAATAAAATTTGGGAAAACAAATCCAAATTTCAGTTCAGAGATGGAGAAGTGTATTTTCTGATTATTCATGCATTAGTGTTCGATACTATTGGTCAAATAGTACATGAATTATGTGGCAAGAATGCAGCACTGGTGATGCAAGAATTGTGGAACGGAAAGCTTGACGATGCATGCTGCAGCACTGGTAGTTTTTCACGGTAATAACAAATCAGGAAGTTTATTTGTTAGTATCAAATTTTGGTTATAATTATCATAAACTTAAAATATTGGTTATAATTCTATATGAGATCAAAATTCTGGTTATTTTTCCAAATATCCCATTAGGGTTTTAGCCAGAATGAACATAGGATAAATAAGAAGTGATGGTAGGGTTTAAAGGGTTTATTGATAAATTTGAGTTTTATTATTAATTTCATTTTGTACTTAATAGTAATTATGCAATACGGAAAAATAGACAATTAACAATTTAAATTTAAGTTGGGTGTAGAAAGAGTTTACATGGGTTCAAATAAAATTTCCCATTCAACAAAAATATTTGGATAAAAATGCCTCCAAAACAAAAAACTTCAAAGGCATTCCAAAATAATACATCAAATAAGGTAGGGACATTTTCGTCATTTTAATAGTTTTTCTTTAATAATTTACTTTTTGATGTTTTTTTTTTAATTAGTACCTCACAATAAGCTAACAATAATGTGATTCAATTTCTTTATTTTTAAACACGTTCAAAACATCTTAAGAGGCTTGTAATGCCGGTTATAAAAAAAATTCTTCGCACGCCGATAACAATGTGATTAAATAAGTTATCAAATGATTTTTTTTTTTAACAAACGATATTATCTACACTAAAGGGGATGAGAGTGGGTTTAGCCTCACAATGGGCTAGCAACAAAAAAAACTTCAAAGGCATTCCAAAATAATACATCAAATAAGGTAGGGGTATTTTCATCATTTTAACAATATTTCTTTAATAATTTACTTTTTTTTTAATTAGTACCTCACAATAAGCTAACAATAATGTGATTCAATTTCTTTATTTTTAAACACATTCAAAACATCTTAAGAGGTGTGATGCCGGTTATAAAAAAGATTTTTCGCACGTGGATAACAATGTGATTAAATAAGTTATCAAATGATTGTTTTTTTTTTTTAACAAACAATATTATCTACACTAAAGAAGAGGGGGTGAGTTTAGCCTCACAATGGACTAGCAATAATGTGATTCATTAGTTATTTATTAAATATTATTTTCCCTATTTTTAAACACGTTTAAAACATCTTAAGAGGCGTGTAATGCCGGTTATAAAAAAGATATTTCACACACGGATAATAATGTGATTAAATTAATTGTCAAATGATTTTTTTTTTAAATAAGCGATATTATCCACACTAAGAGGGAGGAAGTGAGTTTAACCTCACAATAGACTAGCAATAATATGATTCAATCAATTGTTTAATAAATATTATTTTCTCTAATCTTAATGTAAATTCTATAAAGACCAATTTTATTATGTGAGTTCAGATGCTTTAATTGATTTTTGAGGGATTTCTTTTAGCATGATCTAAAATTATTTATTTACTTCAAATATTTAACTTTCCTTTTGTCAATTTACGCATATAAATACATTTAAAACTTGCGCATATAAATACATTTAAAACATATTATTCGCAAGTGGCACGCCATGATTTATTGCGTGTCAATAATCAATTTGAACCACAAGAAGTATTCAACTTGAACCACAAGCAAAATCAACACAAAAATTAGTCGTTCATCGTAACTTAAGCACCAAAGTATCATGCTCACAACCAAAAAGAGAACCAAGCATGGAATAATATACACCATAACAGTTCAAACACTAATCGACGAACGACGTAAAGCAGCATTGAATAACATAAAGTCATCATAATTGAAATATGGGTAAGGTGCTGTTTAATGGCTTCCCACGATTATGTATAAGCACAAGAACGGAACCTAATTCTGGAAACTAGACCACATGAGTATAGTCATTCAAATTACAAACCCAAACCACTTGAACAGAAGGGGAAGCTCAACTACGAATCCTAGAGCTTTAGAACACAACATAACACCCCAAGCTTTCTAAGACCTCTTGTTTTTTAGACCATGCGGAATCTTACTCAAAACCTTGGCATCAAACACGGCATACTGCTTTTTGAACTCGATAGTCGCCCTCTCTGCAAGTGGGTCGATCTTGTCTTCGTACCTCTCATAAATGACGGGCACGGTGTGCAGCAAAACAAAGCCTGTAAATCAAGGCCAGACATTAATAAGGGAAATAAAAATATATCATGGGCATCAAAAGCACACACAAGTTCTCCATCGTCCTTACATATGTAAAACAAGGTCAGGAAGTTGCACCATTTGCCCACAACGGATAGAACCCACAAGCCAGCAATAACCTGAAACCGACAGTACATCATCAAACTAACAGAGAAACAAAACCATACAACAAAATCAACGAAACCTCGGTAACTAAAGGGATGAAATTTAGCATGGCACAAATTCTAAATGCTATTAACCCATGACACGTAATGTATGCAAATTAAGCTACTGAGTTTCGAACGAATAAAAGCAACAAATCAAGTCACATTATACTGATTGGGAGACGTGTTAAAGGAGTTATAAAGATCAAATATTCTTACAGCGAGGAATTTCTTCAAGTCTCTCCCAGATGCAATATCATGAAGCAGTGCAAATGCACAGTTGATTTGAACTCTCAGCTCAGATGCAACCTGCAGGAATGGTTCTTCAGGAAGGCGAACTTCGGGGATACGAGGAGGAGTCCTACACAAGCAAAGTTATTAACCCATTAGGCAGTGATCCAAACATAACCATATATTACATTGAGATCCTACACAAGCATCCGGACAATGAAACAATGAAATCGAAAAGGCCGAGCGTCGTACTTGTGGATAAAAGCATGGGCATTGGACCAGAGGAACAAGATTGCAAGGGCACCAATCAGAATGTGGCCAATGAGTGTAAGCAGGTGGTACTGAAGCAACTCGAAGAGGACCCAGATGACGGTGGCTCCGCTGAGAACTCCAGCCGAAACCTTCTTGTTTCTCCACAAGAACACATCAGCAGCTGCAACAGCTCACCAACGTCAAAATCCAAAATCCAAAGTCTAATGCAATATTGAAAAAGGAATCGAAGAATCCAAAACTTAATGAACTAATTAGTAGATCAACTTCACCGATCGGAACTACTCAACTTATCCGATAAAGCACAGCAACAGATAATCAAAAAGAAAAACTCCGATCGGCTCAGAAATTTTCTAAGCATCCAAATACAGCTTAAAAGCATCTAAAATCCCAGATCAACATACAACCGACACAAATCCAGTAATCCACACTTCCTAAAACCCTAAATCACTACTCGCAAAAAAATATATATGTATTCATTTCAAATAGTAGTGAAAGTAAAAACTTCAGGGAAAGTTAATAGATGTCCGTACGCTTTCCACCGCCGAGCACATGGTGAACCGGCCTCTCACGGCCGAAAATCCGGAAAACCTTGGCCTTCACCGACTCGGTCTTCTTCTCCGATTTCTCGTTATCCGAGTCGGAAGACGAGGACGAGGACGAATGGTGATCACCGCCGTGGATCTTGTCGCCCATCTTCTCCAACAGCGATGGCTCATCCTCCACCGTCGATCCGGAGTGTTCCTTCTCATCGGCCATGATCTCCGAAACCCGATCCGGAACCCGAAAAGTTGAAAAAGTATATAAAAATCGCACCGAAACGCTCAGACAAGTAACGGAAATGATAGCACGGACAGTAAGTAGGGTTTTGGGGTTGGGATAGGAACGGGGATATATAAGGGTGCGGGAAACGAGGTCACATCTGGGCCGTTAATTTTGATGATTAGCGCGAGGCTGGAGGTTCGGGTCCGCACCGGATTGGTTCGGGGGGAATTTGAAACAAAGTAACCGACCTGGTTTGAAAGGTTGCGAACCAGGTGGCGGGGAGCAGTGAGGACATGCGTGGCTTGGACGGTCGGGTGACTTTTTTTCTTTGGTTGGGTTCTTTGTGGGGTCCACTCCCATCGTATAGGGCTCCACGTTGTGATGGAGGGGTGGAGGTGGATCCAGATTGGGGGTAGTATTGTCCAACGAATTTGATTTTATTTTATTTTTTGTGATGGGGAGGCATTAGGGGTCAAATTTAGAATTTTAAAAATTAAAATTGTGGTAACTTAATAGACAAGAAATGGAAAAAAAAGGGAAAAATTAATTGATGATTTGGTGGTGTTTAAATGGTTGGTTTAGGTGATAAGAGCTTGTCAAGGTAAGCTTTAATTTACCTAAAAATAGCCCTAGAATTTTGAGGCTAAGAAAGAAAGTGAATTGTGAGTGCGAATATAGTAGAAAAAGTCCACAAGGACGAATTAGGTAAATAGGTTTAAAGCCATTTAATTTTTTGCAATTGGTGGAGTATTGTAAATTTTTCTCAAATTTTGAACATATTCAAGAGTTTTTGCCTATTTTTGAGAGTCTAGGAAAATCAGCTACTCATGACTTAAGGAGATTTAAGCTTATTCATGAGGTTATTGCTTGAGAGGGCTCAAGAATTAAACTCTTACTTAACTTAATTATAACACCTTAAAAAACATTAATCCTAACTTGGGTTAATCCCAAAAGACTTAGGTTTCCCATATAAAGATTTCAACCTGCAAAAGTTTTTATTTTATTTAAACAAAATTCATAAGCAATCCAACACAACTCATATCCTAAATGATGTGACGACATTTTATTTCTTACATCCAACTTAATCGTGAACTTTATTATTTTACAGCTAGTTGTATAAGTTACTAAAATCTTTTAAAGTTGAATAAAATTATAGTGTGGCTAAGAAGTTATGAATTTATTTATTTCTCACATGAAGATTTTGAATATTACATCCCCAACGTTATCTTATTCCTTTAATGTACACAAAATACATATTTTACGATTAAAAGCTGTCATTTAAACTCCAAAAATTTTCACCTCCACTCTAAAGTCTAAAGTGATTGTTATTCAACCTTTGTAAATTGTACTTATCATCACTCCAATTAGATAAATTTGTATTATTCTAAACTTTAGAAGAGGGTCATGCAAAACTTTAAAGTTTTTAACTTTGTTGTTGTTTAGAATCTTTTTTTTGTTGACATATTTGCTGGTTGGCCTGGGCCCTGGCATCTTTCGAATCTTTCATGGTGGACCAGCGGAGGGAGAATATGCAATCACTGGCTACTTTATTTCGACTCACGGTCACAACAAATGGACACTCATAAATCCAGCTAGTTATTTGCAAACGAAAAAGAAATGCAACCAGAGTGATAGGCTGATGGCCAATTATAACAAAGGGCCTCAGGCCCATCAATCACAAAGGTTCCTTCTGCCCCATTTCACAAAGGCCCTTCCATATTGCTTTGGATTCGTATTTTTGAACCTGAGATGCAGCGAGTTAAAGAAGAAGATTTTATTTAGTAGAGCAGTTCACCAGTTGTGTTCGTTGCCATCATTATTAAGTTCATCGAACAAGGGACAATGATTAAAACATGAGATCATTTTGATTTGGACACTCGACCTCGTGCTGATTTCACTTGGTGTGAAAACTACTCTAATCAAACGACACTATTGGAATTTCTGTTGGGTCAGCTACTTTAACAGGTTCCTGGCAGGGTTAATGCTAGATAACCTACCTCAGTTTTAATGTCCTTTTTCTTTAACATGACATGCGTGGACCCTTATTCGCACCAAGTAAAAATGGACACTCAAAAATTAACTAATGCCTCCTACAATGCAAAGTGTCTTGTGGCTGCATAAACTCATGCCTTCTGTTGAGAAGCAGAGCTGCCTGTTTTATACCATTCTTACTTTACAAGCATACGTGACGTGAGTTAAGCCAGTTGACCAACACAATCTCCACCCTTTTGCACCCACATTGAGTCCCCATTCAGCAACTTAGAGTGGTTTAATTAGTAATATCGTATTGTCAAAAGAAACAAAAATGGATTTTGCAGAAAATTTTCCTTCTATCACAGCAACCTCATCTAACTGTAATGACAATTATAACATCATATTCCAAAAACTTAAGCTCATATAAAATCAATAGTAATTATCAGACACATAAGATCAATTTGTAATTTACCGGAACAGCCTGCCGGGCTTCTCTAATACAGCAGAGAAGAAAACTTCCCCATCATCATCATCTTTATCAAGCTTTGGAACAACCACCCATTTGTGCTTCTTATACCTCAGCATCTTCAGCGATTCCAAATAATCACTCAAATCCTCCAAACAAAAGAAGCTGTCGATCCACAAGAACCCGCCGGGACTCAGAACTGTATCCCAATCGTACAGAACAAAGTCCAGCAGCATAAAATCTATCCACCCGTCTAGAAACCTCGTGGTGTATCGAAGAATGGAAGCCGTTGATTTATAGTCAGGTAAAGAGGGACAAGTCCACGAAGCGCTATCATTTCGTTGAAAGGTTCCCCGCGATTGATAGTTGCTGAGACTATAGTCACATTGAACTGCCTCATCCTTGCTGCAAAAGTCCCGGTTCCAACGCTGAAAGTCGAGTCCAATCCTGATCTCTCCCGGCTTGGTTCCGAATCTCTGAACTTCTTAAGTTCTGTTTGGATTTTCAGATTACAGTTTCGAGAGTTTTCGTGACATGGTGTCGATCCTGCTTTGGCTCTGATCAGTGTTTACATAACTGCAGAGGGCATAGGTGACGTGAGACGATCCGAGAGAGTTGAATTTGGATAAAGTAGCAATAGAGATGAGAAGAGCAAAAGCACTTAACACAAAGATTGAGCTGCGAACTCCTCCTCTCCATGTTCCTAAGTTCTTGAAAAGATTTGGTGTCCTCATATCTTTCTGCTATAGAAAAAAGCAGCAGTTTTGAGAAGTGCTTTTCAACAGTTCACATTTGAAAACTTTTTTCAAGAAAACAGAATATTTCTTAAACTGTGTTCAACTGGGTTTTGGGATATGAAAGTTAAGTCTTTAAAAATGTGTTTTGAGGTCAGAGAGTATAAAGCTCGCATCTGTTTTATTTGATCAAAGAGGTTTTTGGGCCGTCTTCGTGGATAGCACATTTTCTTTCAAGTTTTCATCTACTTACATAACTAACTTTGATGTACCGGTCGTATTTTAAATACACTGAAAAATTTCTCATCTTTATGAGCACTTTATATCAAAATGCAAAAGTCATTGAAAATGATGATCTTCGTTAAAAAAAATATGGTGGTCATTACTTTCCATCATTTCGATCCCAATATTTTAAAGGCTCGTGTTCCTATTTTTTCCCGCAATGCATTATTATTCCTCCCTTTTTCTTTTTTCTTTAGATTGAATAAAGAAAAAGAGAACAGAAGAACACGAAGAAAGAAAGGAGCGCAGAAGGAAAGATTGGAATGCGAAAATCGCTACCCTACCAGTACCACTCTTTCCTATCTACAAAGTGGGAGGCAAATTCCAGTCAAAGCAACTAGGGCTTGTTTAATCATTTTGCTTGAGATTTAAGATAAAATGGGAGGTGAATTAGTCAACATATGAATGGAAATACAGTTCCATTCCGCAAAAAACTGGTCAGTATTGTGGTGTAGTGTGATCAAGAGACAACTAGAGGATCAGCCGCGACACTTCACAAAAACACGTGCTGCACTGTCACTGCACAATATGCTCACATACATACATTTGCCTTTGTTAGACAATGTTCCTTAACTGTTTACAAGCGTCTAATCTAGTCACAGATGCTACTGTAGGAGTATTTCCGTTGCATAAAAATTATTTTGTTTCAACTAAGGTCTTGTATTCGATTTATTCTCCGTCGTATAATAAAAGAAGGCCTCCCATCGAGAAGAATAGAATCATAGAGTTTTTAGAAATTAAATATATTAATCCTACTAGAAGCAGAATTAAAGCACAAGCAAAGGCAACTAGAAAAAGAGTAGTTAGCATGTTTAGTTTAGGGTTAGATTAGCTGTCAAAGCAGCCAACTTTGTCTTATGCTACTTCGAAAGTACATGATTGTTTGAGTCATGACCACCACATGACCTTTGACTCTCCATCAAATCCCTACAATCCAGGAATTAACACTACGCCTTCAAACAAGGAAAAATGAAAATTACAAATTCAGACAGGGTTGCCAAAGTTGCAGATTCACTATTCTATCAAAATTTAGCATTGGCCGAAACAAGAACTCCCTTATTTTTTGTATTACCAAGCAAGAAACACAAACACAAGCCTTTCTCCGAATGGCGAATGCTTTGCTCATGACAAGTTGGTGTCGCGGGACTCCGTCTTTACTTTGTTTGTTAGCGGTTGTAAATTCAAATATCATGAAAGTGAGTTGTTCGTCGGAAAAACTGAATGCTTTAGGTGAACTAGAATAATTCCGAAACTTTATCATCACTCGATAAAAAAGTTGATTAACATTAAAATAAATTCCTTGAATTTTAGTTTTTTGTTGCATAATCCACTTCACCAATTTCAAAACCTCAAAAAAAAAGTTTCATTTCCTAATCTCCCGAAACCAAGCAACCACTCAATCCACACACCCCATTGAAAACTAACACAATCGAAAGAAAAAATAAAACCCAAAACTAAATAAAGAAAGTGAAAAAAAAAAAAACAGAAATCCAATCAATCAATCAGGGGCAATATGTCACCTCCTCCATCTCCGATCGGCCGGGTACTGAGACAAAGGCACAACCTCCTGCAACGGAGTCGACAGAGGCGTCGGCAGCGGCGAGTTACGGCAAACCGGGCACGATCCTTTGAGCCGGAGCCACGCGTCGAGGCACAACAGGTGGAAGTAGTGCCGGCACTCCGGCATCATCCGGAGCATCTCGGCGTCCTTGTAGTCGCAGAGGCAGATGGAGCACGTGGACGAATCGGGGGTCGACGCCTCCTTGGAAAACGGGAACTTGGGGTAGGAATTGATGACGCTCGGGTGGAGCCCGACGACGGCGTTCTCATCATCATCCTGCTGCTGCTGCTCGTTGTCGTCTTCGGCGACGAAGATGATGCGGGGGAGGATGACGCCTTCGGGGCTCGGATTCGGGTTCTGGGGCTGAGGCGGTTGGTGGTGGTGGTGGCGGTGGCGGGAGACGCGGCAGCAGATGTAGGAGGCGAGGAGGAGGGTGGAGAAGAGGACGAGGAAGCCGAGAGAAATGGCGATGCCGTAGCCGAGGCCGAGGGTAGTTAGATAATTAGTGGGGGAGTGGGCGTTGGAGTTGGAGGTGGGGGTGGGGGTGGACGACATTGGAGGAAGGGAGGGGGAAGGAGGGGTTTAGCCATTGGAGGGGGGTGTGATTTTTTTTGGGTGGGGTGGGGTGAGAAGGTGGGTGGGTGCTGCAGCTGCTGCATTTAATACTCACACCAGAACACGCATTAAATTGGTGGGAAAATGTGAGTGGTGAGTGGTGGTAGTGACTTACTCCTACCACCCTCCATTGTGGATTGGGTTTTGTTTTGTTTTCGGCTCCTAAATAGTAACTCCCCACACAATCCCCAATTAGCCCACTAAATAGTTAAAAGTAATTTTAGACTTTTACCAGTAGCCCACACCCCGCCACATTTCTATATGTACAAAATTCTGTTTAATATTTTTGCAGAAGATGCAAATGTAACAGTTTGTATTTAATCTTAATAAAGTTCTATATTTCGGAAAAAAAAAACAGGAATAATTTGTGTTCATATAATATGTTATAATTTGGTCAACGGATCTTCTTTGATGTAACAAAGTTGGATTTGGCAGTCCCCAAACCCAGAAACTTGGAAATAATCAAATGGCAGCGAAGCAACGTAGGCATCGAAACATAACTAAATTAATTAATTTATTTATTTAAAGACGCTTACAGAAGCAAATCATCACACATTCGTTCTTATATTTTGTGTAATTTGTTTAATTTTTTGTTTAATATTTTGAGCGAGTTATGACTTTTAAAGTAGAGGGAACGTGTGGGGTTGAAATGATTCAATATTTTGAAGAAAGGGTATCAAAATGAAAGAGTAAACAAAAGGAATGCATGATGCATCATATGTTAAAAGTTTATTGGAACAACACTACCGAACGGTGAGAGTTTTTCATTTTTTTTTTTGGTCGTAGAGACTTTTAACGAACAAAGACCAACCGACAAATTACATCTTACATAGTAACATAACCCTAGAATGCATGGATAATGGTTCTTCTCAGAAGTTACAAAATAGTACATAAAAGAAAAACATAAAAGTGTTTCAACCCAAAAAGAAGAATCCTCCATAGAGGCCTAACTAGTAGAGGCCCAAAAATGGTTAGTAGAGACGTTCAATTATTAGATGCAAGATTCAATTTGAAAAGATTTTATCTGAGGACACGTTTTTGACATACATTTTGACACCCACTTTGTAGGGTCACTTCGTAATGTGTTTCACTAATCTGAACCGTCTATATTTTAGAAAATCATTTGTACACAATTATTGCAAAATATTAGACATATCCAAAATCAATAAGACATTCATTTGTAATAAAAGAAATAGACGAATATGGTTCTAAAAAAAACACTAAATTTGATCCAACGGTCATATGGTTTCGGATTTGGATATTTTTGGTAGACATGGTCTTTGAAGAAATACTTAAAAGATAGACGGTTCAAATATTGAAATACATTATGGAGTGGAACAAAAAAAAAATGTGTCAAAAGCGTGTGCCCTCGGCCTAACTCTCTGTCTATATATATGTATATGGGTAAGATAAAACTTCATTAAGAACTGATATAGGACATGCATCTCAAATGTAAGCATTACATCAAACCTTATCCAGAAAAAAACAGAGGAAATCCTTGGAGCAGGAATAAAAGAGCACACATACTAAAAGAAAATCATGGCTTCAAAATTACAAACATTAAAACAATACAATTCATCAGCTGCAGAGGATGCACATCCATCCAATAACACACACGGGAACTAAAATCCTACGGTAAGTTGGAGAAATGCCGTAAATGCACCACGAGGAAACCACACACCATTCGAATGAACTTGTAATTGTCTGCAATAAGCATTCCTATGAGTCGCATCTAAAAACGTTGAGCTGCTCTTCATAATCATTTTCCAAGCTCACAAACAACGAGAACCAAAAAATCCACAATCTCAAAGCTGAACAACAATCCCAATTTAAGATTCAAGGTTCAATAGTAGACCACAAACGCTACAACAGACCCTCAAAATAGCGAGAGAGTGGCCACAATCATGATAGCTCTTATCGACAAAGCGAAAGAGCAACTACAACTAGGAGATAAAAAAAAAATAGATGATAGGAAAAAAAGGAAAAGGAAGAGAGGAAAAAAAAACCAAGGATTGCCACCGACCAGAGGGTTGAGTATAGTGGTTTTTTCTCTCTATTTTTCTGTTTAGCGGTTAGGATTTGAGGAAACAAGTTAGGTGCTTATTATTATCTACATTAAAGACGGTAAACAAATAGTGCTACTATACATACCCATTCATCTTTTCTATTTCGACACCCACATTATATTGATTTGTCATCTATATTTTAGTTGTCAGTTAAGTGAGAAAATAGGACAAGTGAGTGAGTATAACAACACTCAAAACAAACTATAGATAACTACCTAAAGAATGACCTTCCTCTAGCATTTTTGTTGTTGAATTGCCTGGCTGGAAATATTAACAGTCATGGTACAATTCATTTTCACAACCCACATGTCTCTTGATAATATTCAACACCTTCACCCTCCCAAGAATTCTAAAATGGCTACTCATGGTTATCAACCCTGACTCCACGTCCGATCTCACATTGGGGTTGGACGTGAGACTGTTCGTGATGATGTCAACTATGACATTCATCCTCATGGTCCGTTGAGCCCTAGAGACTCCCGACGGACTATGAGCTACCCCCACCACCAGGCCGTGATAATACAGAGTGGTACTGCTGTTGCTATACCTGAATGAGGCCACATTTGGATTTTTCATCGACACATCTGCTGTTAGCGAAATCTTAGAGTCTGGCTTAGGGATTGTGTTGTTGTTGATCAACTTCAGCCTTGTAATCGTGACTTTGTTCAACTTAATCTTTGTATTCTTCACTCGGAACACAGTGAAAGCAAAAATTATGATCACCACAGTTTGGATTAAGACCACGACTTTTATGTAGCCACATCACTTGATGAACTTTCTTTTTCTAATTTTTTTTAAACTGAAAAGCAGCCTAACTCCGCCTATGTAAGTTTATCTTACATTGCCGGTCCCAAGCCCGGATAAAGGAGGAGGGGGAGGGCGTCAGGTAGTCGACAGCCGGCACTCCATAATTACGTCGAATCCTTATGAAAATGAATCAAGAACGAAATCGCGCTAAAGCTAGGGCGTCACCCGTAAGTGGCGCGCTGTGTGGCCCGAGCACAGTGATAAGTGAGCAAGGGTCGCTGTATCTCCATCGGCACCCGGATGCAGTGTTAAATGAGCAAGGGGGCCATAGAAACTTCTTTTCGAACGACTCCACTCAAAGTTGTTTGGGAGCATATGCTCCTATCAACTCTACACGGGACACACAAAAGAAGTACTTTGATCCTATTAGACGGGGGAGGGTAAAGAAGCTAGGACAGAAGGGTAGAGTTCAAGAGAGCAAAATGCGTTTAGGAACGTGGAATATAGGAACCTTAACGGGAAAATCTATGGAAGTAGTGGAAGTTATGGTGAGGAGAAGGATAAATGTTATGTGCCTACAAGAAACTAAGTGGGTTGGTCGTAAGGCAAAGGATCTAGAAAACTCAGGGTTTAAACTTTGGTATTCGGGCACAAATAGAACGAGAAACGGTGTTGGCATCATCGTGGACAAGACCTTGACACAAGATGTTGTAGATGTCAAGAGGGTAGGAGATAGAATCATGGCAATCAAGATTGTAATAGGACAAGAACTTATCAATGTGATTAGTGCGTACGCTACGAGTTCGAAGGAGAAATTTTGGGAAGACCTTGGAGACTTGGTGCAAGGAATTGCTCAGACGGAGAAGATATTTATAGGAGGAGATTTAAATGGACACGTGGGCAGGGAGACAGGCAACTATGGAGGTTTTCATGGTGGCCATGGTTTTGGGGAGAGAAACGAGGATGGGGAAGCTATCTTGGATTTTGCAATGGCATATGATCTCTTCTTAGCTAACACCTTCTTTAAGAAGAGAGAAGAACATGTGATCACCTACAAGAGTGGGTCGTCAAAAACACAAATAGATTTTCTTCTAATGAGGAAAGGGGATCGTATAACTTGTAAGGATTGCAAAGTTATACCAGGAGAGAGCGTGGCTAATCAACATCGCTTGTTGGTGATGGATGTGCATATCAAAAGAGTGAGAAAAAAGAACAAGACTTGGAAGTGCCCAAGGACTAGATGGTGGAATCTAAAAGAAGAAAAACAAACCATTTTCAAAGAGAAAGTAATCACCCAGTGTGTGTGGGACAGAGAGGGGGAAGCTAGCCAAATGTGGGATTCCATGGCTAGTTGTATCCGAAAAGTAGCAAAAGAGGTATTAGGAGAGTCCAAGGGCTTTGCCCCACACCAAAAGGAATCTTGGTGGTGGAATGAGGAGGTACAAACAAAGGTGAAGGCTAAGAAGGAATGTTGTAAAGCCTTATACAAGGATAGGACCGATGAAAATGGTGAAAGGTATAGAAAAGCGAAGCAAGAGGCGAAAAAAGCTGTGCGAGAAGCTAAGTTAGCGGCTTATGACGATATGTATAAGCGACTAGATACCAAAGAAGGAGAGTTGGATATCTATAAACTAGCTAGAGCAAGGGAAAAGAAGACAAGGGACCTAAACCAAGTGAGGTGCATCAAGGATGAGGATGGAAAGGTTCTTGCTACAGAGAACGCGGTTAAAGACAGATGGAGAGGTTATTTTCATAATCTTTTCAATGAAGGACATGAAAGGAGTGCTTCTTTAGGGGAGTTGAGTAACTCAGAAGAGTGTAGAAACTACTCTTTTTATCGTCGAATCCGGAAGGAAGAAGTGGTTGTAGCTTTGAAGAAGATGAAGCATAGAAAAGCAGTAGGCCCAGACGATATACCAATCGAAGTGTGGAAAGTTTTGGGAGAGACAGGTATAACATGGCTCACTGACCTTTTCAATAGGATTTTGAAAACGAAAAAGATGCCAAATGAGTGGCGAACGAGCACTTTGGTGCCTATCTACAAGAATAAGGGCGACGTACAAAATTGCATGAACTATAGGGGTATTAAGCTAATGAGTCATACAATGAAGCTCTGGGAGAGAGTCATTGAGCATAGATTGAGGCAAGAGACACGGGTTTCGGACAACCAATTCGGGTTCATGCCAGGGCGCTCAACCATGGAGGCAATCTATCTCTTACGAAGATTGATGGAAAGATATAGAGATGGGAAAAAGGATTTACACATGGTCTTTATAGATTTGGAAAAAGCGTATGATAGGGTCCCAAGAGACATTCTTTGGAGGATTCTAGAGAAGAAAGGAGTACGAGTAGCATATATCCAAGCTATAAAGGATATGTATGAAGGAGCAAAGACTGCCGTAAGAACTCATGAAGGACAAACCGAAAGCTTTCCCATAACTGTAGGATTACATCAAGGCTCATCCTTAAGTCCTTACCTTTTTGCGTTGGTAATGGATGAGTTAACAGGACATATTCAAGATGATATGCCTTGGTGTATGCTTTTCGCAGACGATATAGTGTTGATAGATGAAACTCAGGAAGGGGTAAATGCAAAGCTTAACCTTTGGAGAGAAGTGTTGGAATCTAAAGGTCTTCGCCTAAGCCGATCAAAGACAGAATATATGGAGTGCAAGTTCAGTGCAAATGGAGGCCAAAACGAGTTAGGGGTGAGGGTCGGAGATCAAGAAATACCAAAGAGCGACCGTTTTCGTTACCTAGGATCTATCTTGCAAAAGAACGGAGAATTAGATGGAGATCTCCACCATAGAATACAAGCTGGATGGATGAAGTGGAAGAGTGCATCCGGCGTGTTGTGTGACCGCCGTATGCCACTGAAGCTCAAGGGAAAATTTTATAGGACGGCAATAAGGCCGGCGATGCTGTATGGCACAGAATGTTGGGCGGTGAAGCATCAACACGTACACAAAATGGGTGTAGCGGAGATGAGGATGCTTCGTTGGATGTGTGGGCACACGAGAAAGGATAAGATTAGGAATGAGGATATCCGGGGTAAAGTAGGAGTAGCCGAAATTGAAGGAAAGATGAGAGAAAATCGGTTACGGTGGTATGGACATGTGCAAAGAAGGCCTACTAACGCTCCGATTAGAAGATGCGACTATGGGACAGAGGTTCAGGGCCGAAGGGGTAGAGGAAGACCTAGGAAAACTTTGGAAGAGACTCTAAGAAAAGACTTAGAGTACTTGGATCTAACGGAGGACATGACACAGGACCGAGCACAATGGCGTTCTAGGATTCATATAGCCGACCCCACTTAGTGGGAAAAGGCTTTGTTGTTGTTGTTGTTGTTTGAAAAGCAGCCTCATCGACGTCCTTTGCTCGGGCGGAGAATGGTGGGGGCTAGTGGTCTGTCTTACTCCCCCTCCATCTTTGCTAAGGGTTGAGGATTATTGAGACAATGTAGGTGTCTTAGCTTGCAATGAATTAATATGCATAACACACTAATCCTAAACCCCAATAGTATTTTTCTTTAAAATAACAAGCAAGTTATCTTTTTTGATAAACATTTTCATCTATATATATGGTGATCACGAATGCGTATTCGATTGTGTTGACCCTAAAAAACTACCAAGCCTACATGGCATGCATGCTGAGTAACTAATAAGCTAACTACGTCCTTCGGTTATGTGCGGGGCTTGCCAACTCGGCCAAGCTCGGCCGGGGAGTAAAATATGTTAATGTTGTGTTGAGCGTGCTGCTGATTCTTGATTTTGCGAATGCGGCCGAGGAATGAACACTTCTCGACCTTCGGGTTCTAGAGCCTGAAGATAAGGCTGCTAGTTCTGCGAAGTTCACAAATCATCAGCGCCGGGTTCGGTCACAGTAATTATATTTGTAAGAGTATAAGCATGCCAAACTGGCACCAGACTATACGAACACAAATACTCGAATGAGATAAATGTCTTGATGGTAAATGTGGTTCGGTCGTCGGAATGCCGAACTCTAAAATGCACTTGCGAATATCCAATCATAAAATAAAACTCGGCTTTCACTGTGCCGAGCCTAGTACCTTGTAACACCTCACTTCGCCGAGAAGGCTGATGAGATAACCTCTACCAGCGAGGACTTGAAAATCCTTGTCGACCGAGACTTGGATAATAACCAGTCGACCTCGAAGTAGTGTTGTCTATTCAAACTGAAGGTGCTCCTTGATCGGTTGATTCTACATCTCCAGTGTGTGGAGCCAAAAATAAACGAGAGACGACATGTGGATTTTTGGGTAAAAATGACAAAATTACCCTCGAGGTACACCGGGATTCCTACATGCGAGCAGTGGGCAATCAACCCTCAACCAAGTCAAAAGTGCCCAAAATAGGTAAGAATTCAAAACCTATTTCATCCATCCTCATCAAATCTTCTTTTATTATATTAATTGGCTAATCAATTAGGAAATTATTCTATTAATTAGCTAATTAATTGATTTATTATTCAATTATTCCTAATTAGCTACAAATCATGAACCTCACCCAAAATACCAACCAAGTGGCCGGTTTTCCTCCTCTTAAGGGGCCGGCCACACCTCTATATAAACCCCTTCATTCTCTCCAAAACTCAATTCCAATTCTCTTGCTAAACTCTCTAAATTCTCCAAACACTTTTCCCTCAAAATTCTAACTTTGGCATCGAAGGTTCTTCGGCCAAAGCCCCCCATTCATCATAGGCGCATAAGGCTCTTGGCTTTGACGTAAGGTGTTGTTTGTTTTGTAGGTGCAATTTTGTCCAAGAGCAAGGAGGAAGAAATTTCATCCACAAATTAGTGCTTTCATTGAGAGCTGAGTCCCAAACTCGTAGAAGACTCTCGCATCCAAGGTTTACTATTTTCTTGTCCATTTGTAGATTTTTCGTACGTTCTTATGTTTAGAATTTTTTATTTGCAAATTCTTTATAAAACGTAAAAGAAAAGTACAATGGCTAGAAATTTAGAAACTTCAACGAACGAAAATTCGAACGTTCAAGAGATGGGACCACGACGATCCACGAGGCTAAACGTGACAATAAGTGGAGCGGCACCACCACCACGAGGCTCCACCATGGCAACCACCGAGGTGGCCACCACGGTAGCCACCCACGGCGAGGTCCATGGCGCCGCCACCACGGCCTAAGCCGTGTCATCCAAGCTTGCCGTGCCATTCAAGGCCCACGGCACCAAGGCCATGGCCTAAGCCGTGTCACTCCAAGCCCAAGGCAAACCAGCCTGTGCCGCCCAAATCCAACGCGAGCCCAATGCATTGCCTAGTCGAGCCCAAGCCTCGCACCTACGTGCGTTACACGCCGAGCAGCCCACTTTTGTGGCCCAACTTACTCCCCCCGAGCAGCCCACTTCAGTGGCCCAGCCTGCTCTCGCCAAGTAGTCCAAGATTAGTTTCACCATCCTGACTTCAAGTTTCTGGGCCTACAATTGAACCGGGGGCATTTTCACCTCACTTCTATGCAGATTTGACATTCCCCAATTCGAATATAGCATCCGGAGTCTACAACACTTTCACTGCTTAAGAAGATACATTTCTTCCAAGCTCTTCTAATCTGAATGGCGAACAACATTTGTTCCGACAAGTCATATAGTAGATGAGTGCCCTCGCACAACAAATGACCTTGGTGAATCAGCTCTTGCAGCGCACCGAGATGCAATGTGCCTCATACGAGGTGTTCTGAAGTAGGACAAAAGTAGACGAAGAACTTCTCTAGCAGGGTCTCGGCAAGCAGTCACTCGACTAGCCACGAACCGAGCGTTCGGGCAGTGTACACTCCCGACTGGGCCTTCGAGATAGCATATACTCCCGTCTTTGTGTGCGGAGGAGCGTGCACTCTCGACTAGGCCCACTGACAAGCATACATTCACGGTTGAGGTCACACTCCGATGGTCAACATGAGCAACCTTCTAGGCAAAATGTTTATTCACGGCTAAGCCCACAAGGAGTATTCTCCACCTCATATCGAAGTAGGCAGCACGACGGACGGAGAGAAGCAATCACTCAATCCGGCTCAAGTTCAATCGGCAGCCTAGGAGAAATTCGCTCATCTGCTAGGAACGTACCACATGCACCGCAGTCGTGGCATAGATGAGCTGAATACATGGAAGAGCAACCTAGATCAGTTGGTCACGACTGGGGGCAGCTGAGAGCTCCACTACCCTAGCAAAGGCAAATTCAGAAAGAAGTAGAGAGACTATTGACCAAGCGATTGTGCGATTTCCAACACAACGAGGTCACCGACGAGGCACTACAACGATACATGACCAGCATAAGAAAGCCACCCTTTTATACAGACTCCACCCCTTAAAATGCCAGCTGGCATATTTAACCGTCCTTAATAATAAAAACTAAAGCATAAAACCTTCAATTAACTCTCTAAATCACCAATTAAGACAATCAAAATTGAGACCTATTTTTGGTTCATAACATGGATTCCATCACCATTAAGGAAGATCGTCGAAGCAAACAAGAATCTTAAACAAAAGGACGATTCAAGGAAGATCGTCGCCTACAGAGTGAAATCTCTCGACTAGGATTCTTCCACCTGCGAATCGAAATAGGAGAAGTTGTTGTCTTTCTCGGCTAGTAATTTAAAAGCCCACACTTTCTCAACGCCCAAACAGATTTTATAAAAAGAAAAATTGAAATTAAAAGGTTAAAAAAAGTAAATTTGGTTGTGGCCCTTGGATTTCAGGTGAGTACGAGTATATCGATGTGATGGTAAAGGGCAACATATTGTTGATGGAGAAGAGAAGCAAGTATACAAAGATTCAGAAAAGAGAGAAAGAAGATGATAGGAGAAGTCGAGAAAGAAGGGCATAAAATAATAGTTTAATAAAATAAAATGAAAAGAAAACAGTGTAATAAAATAATACTTTAATTTGAAATACCGGTGGAGAACAAAATTTTAAAAGATGTCAAAATGTCATATAGGCTTTCAAATTTAAATTTTTGGGTAAATTACATAAAACTACCTCAACTATTAGGTCAGTCACAGTTTCATACCTCATCTTTAAAAAGTTTAAATATCATATCTCATCTTACGATTTGTTACAATTTCATACCTTCCGTTAGTTTGTCTGTCAATTCTTCCGTTAAATAGTGACGTGGCTTTAAAAAAAATCATTTAATATTTTTTCTTTTTCCATGGGGGACCCCCCTAAACCACCCGTATCTCTTTCCTCCCCCACTTCTCTTTCTCGCCGTGCCCAGAACCCACTTAACCCACCTGGGTTTTTTCATCAGCTATCCCCTTTCCTCATGTATTCTCTCTCCCTTTCTCCCTTTCTCGCTGCAACAACAGCCTCGTTGGCCCCGAACCCAGATCTTACCCACTCCCGTCTTCCCCCAATCCACCTCCCAAATTAATCAAATCAAATCAAATCCCAAATTTTCTCGGAAAATCCTTCACTACAAACCCAAGAACCCATCAGAAACATTTATTTTCCCGGGAACCAAACAGCCCCCAGAGAAATTTTTTGATTCATATTAAGGGTTGCTTTCCTCAAATTCTCTTTTTTGGCTTTGGTAGGTCGATGTGTAGGGATTGATTCAAAAGAATGGTGGTGAAGATGATGAGGTGGTGACCATGGCGGCCTCTGACGACGAAGAAATACGAGGTGAGGCTGGTGATGTGGAGGTTGGATGGCTGGGATCTGGTGAGGGAGGGTGCAGACGGGGCCGATCCACATGATAAAGAAAAAGAGGATAAGTGGACGGCGGAGATTAGGTGGAATGGATCCAAGGTCGGGGTCAGAGATTAGGTGGAAAGGATCCAAGGGGATGGCAAATGAAAAAACCCAGGTGTGTTAAGGGGGTTTTGCGCACGGCGAAAGAGAGAAGTAGGGGAGGAAGGAGATACATGTGGTTTAGGGGGTGGGTCCCCCATGGAAAAAGAAAAAAATATTAAATGATTTTATTTTTTAATTTTTAATATTTTATTATTTTTTAAAGCCATGTCACTATTTAACGGAAAAATTGACAGACAAACTGACGGAAGATATGAAATTGTAACAAATCGTAAGATGATGTATGACATTGAAACTTTTTAAAGACGATGTATGAAACTGTGACTGACCTAATACTTGAAGTAGTTTTATGTAATTTACCCTGAATTTTATGATTAAAATTTGACATCTAATTAGTTGATATGGACAATGATCAACCCATGCGCATGGGAGAAAAGTTGTATGCATAAGTGAGTCTTCCTCTTCTGAAGGCTCTTATGATGGGCAAATTTCCTGATGATGATCCTTTTCGAATCCTTTGTGCGGGGATCTTAGGGATCCTCACATCTTAACCATTCATCGTAAATCGTGCTGCCAGTTTTTGTCAGGTACTATTTGTGTTTAATTTTAAATAAAAAATTCAAATGATTTCTGACCACATGATGAACAATGAATGACTAAGATATGAGGATCCCTAGGATCCCCACCGTTTGGATCCGAATGGGATTCAAATCCCAAATTTCCCTAGCTACGCTTTCCTCATTTAATGCGTGTTAAGCATGGGATTTACTTTCAAGGAGGATTCTTTTTTCTCTTCTTCCCTCTTATTAAAGGGTTATAACTAAGGGAATAGGATCCTCTTCGGATCATACCCATTCAGATCCTCAAGTTCCTTCTTCTTTACAGTCTGAGTCGGCATCCTAGCTTCTCCGGAGTCGGCGTGGTGGCTTCCCTGGAACTAGTAACCGGCAACGTCGTAGTCGTCTTGAACAACGAACTTCGCTCGTCATTTTGAAAAATAGGGTGCATAGAAGTTCCCAAGAGACAAACAGAAAAAATGAAGAAGAAAAAGCAGGATTGAAGAAGAAGAAGAAGAAGAAGAAGATTGAACAAGAGGAACCAAAAGCGTGAAGAGATGAAAGAAGACGAAGAAGGATCTGAAGGATCGAGTGAGGATCATATTCTATAATTATGTCACGTCAACATTTTATATTAAAAAAAATAAAAAAAAAGTATGAGAAGAGGAAAGAGAAAGAGATGAGAATAAGAAGGAAGAGATTTTTTTTTGTCAAAAAAAGGAAGAGAATTTTACTTAAGATTGAACAAGAGGAACTAGAAGCGTGAAGAGATGAAAAAAGACGAAGAAGGATCCGAAGGATCGAGAGAGGATCCTATCACATAACTATGTTACGTCAACATTTTATATTAAAAAAAAAAGATAAAAAGAAAAGTACGAGAAGAGAAAAGAGAAAGAGATGAGAATAAGAAGGAAGAGATTTTTTTTTTTGTCAAAAAAAGGAAGAGAATTTTACTCTTCTACTTTTGGCCTGTAGAAGGTTGGGCGACATTTCCTTCCTTCTAGACTCTCTTTGCTGGCATGTATAATTTGGTTACAACACTTTTTCCAAAGAGCATCTTCCATTAAATAATATAAAGTATTATATTTGGGTAAGGCCAACTAACCCAATAAACAGATAAGCAAAAAGTCCATGACAAATTGGGAAAGCTAGATAGACCCAATACTCCACCATCTCCGACGACGAGCTCAAGCGCGTCATGATCGATCTCGACACCGACAACGACGGCTTCATTTTCCTCGACGAGTTCAACGCCTTCTGGGTCGTCAGCTCCAAGTTGTCGTCACCTGCGGGGCTGGGTTCGTCGGGTCATGCTGAACTTGGCTGACTTCAGAGTCAGACCACTCGGGAGCAGGATGGGGCAAGGATTGTATGACTGGGTATTCAGGCAGCTCTGGGCCCAGGAGTAAGATTTTCCGTTTTTTGGGCAATAATTACCCAATTGCCTTGACAATTGAGCATGGGTTGGAAGAACGAGGATTCTCTCCGATCATTTGTGTGAGGATCCGAAATTTTTTTAATTATGTTTGTACAATTGTGCGATTAGAAATTATTTTAAATTTTTTATTAAAAATTTAAATATAAATATTACTTGACGAAAATTGATCGTGCAATTTATGATGAACGAACATGATTACAAAATCTTTTAAATCCTTACAAAGAAGAGAATCCGGAAAAGATCCTCATCTGCTCTCACAGGGGAGATAGGGGATAGCTCACGAAGAGACTATTTTGGTTACCACACTTAACATGACTAAAAAGAGGAAGGAAAAAAATGGAGTTGGATGGTAAACTAAATATGAAAAATCCAATATGAGAAAAGTGAAGGAAAAAATCTATACAAGGAGCACACTCAATGCTTTTACTGTTTTACATATGAACGTATGATATATATCGTGTTCAAAAACCTATATTATTACTCCATCTTCTACTAAAAACACAATAAATAAAGTATACAAAAACCCCAATAAAACCTAGAGCTTAACCTTCCTCTTACATTTTTGTTCTAGAATTGCCTGGCTGGAAATATTAACAGTCATAGTACAATTCATTTTCACAATCACATGTTTCTTGATAATATTCAACATCTTCACCCTTCCTGGAATTCTAGAATAGCTACTCATGGTCATCAACCCAGAATTGAAATCCGCCCTCAAGTTAGGGTCGGACGTGAGCCGGTCTGTGATCATATCAACCGTGATATTCATCCTCATGGTCCGTCGAGCCTTAGCATGACCAGGTGCTCCATGAGCCTCCCCCACCACCACGCCGTGATAATACAGGGTCGTGGTGGTGTTGGTATACTTGAACGAGGCGAAGTTGGGATTTTTCACCGACACATCGGCTATTAGTGACAAGTTTGAGCCTGGCTTAGGGGCTGTGTTGTTGTTGATCAACTCCAGCCTTGTAATGGTGATCTTATTCATCTTGATCTTTGGCTCCTTCACACGGAACACGGTGAAAGCTAATATTATGATCACAATAGCTTGGATTAAGATCACGGCTGTTATGCAGCCGCAGCACTTGATGAACTTTCGTCGTCTAACTTTTTTCAAGTGAAAAGCAGCCTCATCCACATCGCTGCTTGGGTGGATAGCGGCAGGGGCTAGCGGTCTGACTTGCTCCCCGTCCACCATGGCTAGCTGAGAGAGGGGTTGAGAATTATAGAGATGAAGAAGAGAAGGGTTAAGGAAAGCCGAGGTTTGCAAGTGGATGCTAATGTGGTGTATTTTATAGTGTTATGGTAGTGGAACTTAGGAAGTGTGTACGTGGACTTAATTGTTTTTTCTCCAGTTTTTTGACATTAAAGTCAAGAGACTTGTTTTTTGCCTACCCAAAGTATCCGAAGCTGCTGAATGTTGACTTCCAAACAACAACATGAATTGATGTTCACACATAATTAAGTGTACGAAGAAGCTGCTACATTTGAGGCTGCGACATAATCTCACGATGAAAATATTTATCTTGTTCTATTTTTAAGTGTGGAAAAGATTAAAATGGCTGTGGCACTTCATAGATCCAAAATGCATGGGAAAAAACTTATGTAAGATGATCTCTCTAAGTATGATATGATTTATCATTCAAATGATTTCATGTGTATAATGGATTTGTCTTTAGCCAATTATTGTCACTATATCCTTATGATATATTTTGGGTTTGTACTTCTCCGTCTCCTGCTAGACATGCGTTGATGTGTGATACTTTATGTACTGGAGGCCTTTGTGACTCTATTGTTTAATTTAGTTTATTTCTTTAAAAAAAAAAAAAAAAACCTTTCAATGGTTACTCGTCGTCTATGGCCAATAACATCAATAGCCACGACCGAATCCATGACGGTTGATCAAATTTCTAGTATTGCCATCCTATTGAGGAACCATATTTTCAAATGTGTAAAATGCGAAGGGGGCGATTGAATCATGCTACAATAATTGCTCTGAACTAACTAATTAAGTTACAAACCTCGTGCAAATGTGCAACATCAAGTATCGAGACCTGTGCCAAAGTCTATAATATTCTGAAAAATTTGAGGGACGAATCTTAGCTGTGTCTCAAATCATCAATAGCTACACCAATGAAACAAACATATCACTAATTTGTAGATGCATTGTCTCTATTAGTTAAGTAGACAAGTTTTCTGTCTCTACAAAGAAAAGTAGAGACACTTCCACATCTGTACCTAGTGAATATATATATCTTGTAGTGTCACATTGAAGTTCTTCTCAAATTCATGCCATTGTTCGTGGTACTTTAATTCGGACAATTGCACACCATGTTTGCAATAGCTCGGGTTTGAATCAATTATCCAATCGGAAGCATGCCTAACATGACAGAATTCATTCCGAAAATGATTGATTTTGTGCTGGCATGATGTCTCTTTTAAGAAATGTCAAATATGGTGGTTGCTGGTTCCTACCTGAATGAAATTTCAAAACCATTATTTCATTCAATTGACTATTGTCATCTAAAATACATAATTATTATGTTAATTAGTCTCCCCACCAGACTTTTAACTACTTTCTCCACCTTATTAATCAAGTCCAAAGACGTCTTTCTTTTCCCGGCGCTCTATTTTTGACTATTTTTTTAGTTAGCATTATAACGACCTTCTATCTACCACCATAACTACACTACGAAAGGCTTGATAATGTCAAAGGTATACTTTTTTTTTTTATTTGGTAGGACAACACTCGGGTACTAAATAGTAGAGCAAAAAATAATTTGAAAAATTCTGGAGCTAACACGTGAAATTTTTTTTTTCCGAAAAAGGCAAAAATATCCTTATTAAATTGGTAAGGTCCACATTTAATCCACTTGTAGTTCAACATCTGTGAGAGTATCTCCAAATGAGATGTCAAAAATTTCACATTAACAATAATGGTAAAAAAAAAAAAAAAAACACTAGTGTTTTCCAACCGAAATGTGAATTCCTATGTGGAATGACAACAGATGAAGTTGCTATCAAATTTGACAGGAGCTTCAAATCTATTTTTAGTGGATAATAAAGGGTTTTTATAATTTTTGTTATTATCTTTTGTTTCAAAATTACAAATACAATTATGAAAAGTAAATAACAAAATTAATAATAGTTTAAATTTGACATACAGTTGGAGAACAAAATTTCGATGTGCCACATATGCTTTTAGATTTAAATTTTTGTTTAAAAATTTGACATCTTTTTTAGAGATGGTCTAAAGACCTGAGCAACTGAATACAACCTCATCAAGCTCTACTGTCCATGATAAGGAGAAAAATCACACATTAAAAATATAATTAATTACTAAATTTTATCTTTAATACTCTCTTAATTGAATGTCAACTCAGTCAAGTAAGGAATTATAATCATATCATATCCAATAATTTTTTTTTAAAATAACCTAAGATATTATTTAAAAATAACCTAATAACTAAAATTCCAAAATTAACAAATCTGGTGACTAACAAGAATAACAAAAAATTAAAAAAAAAAAAACAAGAAAAGGAGGATATATTGTGAGGGAGTAGAGAAAGAAAAGGAGCCGGAGACAGCAACGTAGTTCGTTGGAAGTTGGAACATTAAAAATCAACACAGCTTCTAGGTGTAAATCTCTGAATAACTTTTTTATTAAAAAGTAGGTGAAGAAATAAAAGAAACGGATGAGTATATGCGCACTCTAAATAAATGTACATATTAAAATACTTGATGCGACCTTTTTCAATTTTTTTTTAAAGATCACTAATATTTTGCAATTTAGAAAAATCAGTACGATTGGGTGGGGGGTGAGGATAGCCAATTAGGAAATTGGAATATGGTATAGTGAAATGTAGGGGTGGAATTTTTTACTACATTACCATACCTACCGTATTACCAACCGTACCATACCAAAGTTGTGCCAAAAAATTTGTACCACTGGTAATGGTACGGTATTTGTACCATACCATACTGTTTCGGTACGGTACCGGTACTCAAAACCAGTACCGGTGGTATACCATACCTACCAGCTACCAATATTATTAATATTATATTATGTATTTATATATATATATATATAAATAGAATTATGTATTATGTATTATGTAATATTATATTATGTTGTTTTGACTCATTTATCCTAAAATCTTCACAGAAACCAAACACTCTCAGTCTCTCACTTTGGTCTCTGCTCGACGCAAAGTTAGAAAACCTAGGGCTTGTTCCGCCGTCGCAGCTGTTTGTATTGTATCTGCAACTGCAAGTAGGGAATCCAAATTCCCCTTTATTTTTAAGCTTCATGTGAAACTGCAACCCTTTTATTGTTTTGGAATGAAGATTGTTTTGGAATGAAGATGGTTTTGTATTCTTAAGAACCTTTTTCAAGTAGAAGAAGACAGAAACATACCTAGCCTTTCAAACTGGAATGTGTCCCCAACAACAGCACTTCCAAGTGAGGGCACAGCATATGCATTGGGTATTACCACCTTGGATTGTGGGTTCAAATCAACAAGCCAGTCGTCGAGCACAGCTATGGATATTTACTTTTTTGTGGTTTGTTGTCTTACGTTTCTGGTTCATTTGAGTCTCAACATGCTATAGAAATCTTGTCTTATGATTTATTAAGTTTCTGCCACTTTGACATACAATAGTAAAAAATCTTGAATTATGTTAAATTGAGTATATATGTCAAACTATGTATATTTTCTGGGCTTTGAATTAGGTTAGAAAAATATTAGATTTTGGCCAAACTAAGTGGTTTAAAACAAAGTGGCAATTACCATTGGCATACCATACCAACCAAACTATTTGGTATACCGATATTCGGTATACCGAAAGTTTGGTACGGTAATGGTAATAGATTTTGCCGTACCAAATATTTGGTATGGTAATTGGTACAGAGGTTTTGGTACGGTAATGTACCAAAACCACCCCTAGTGAAATGAGATTGGGTTGGATGAATTGAAGTCTGAGACTGAAGGTTTAAAGTCTTTTGGGCTTTAATTTTTTTCTTAAAATGGTTTGAATAAAAAATGTGAGTTGAATGTGATTTCACGTGGTTCTATGCTATTTAAATGCACAGAAGTTGCCAGGTCATCCCACTTCTGGTGCCCTCCTGTGCCTTCCTGTTTGTGTGGTTACGGTTAAGCCACGTCAACATTTTATATTACTATTCATTTTTGTCTTATTATCTCTATAAAAAAAACAATATAAAATGTTGACGTGGTTTAACCGTGACCACACAAAACAGGAGGGCACGGGAGGGCACCAGAAGTGGGAGGGCAGACAATCCTTGTCCTTTTTTTATGGTCGAAGAGTACTAAGATATATTGAAAGAGAGGAAAAACCTCCAAAGTTACAATGGTATGGGAAGGCACGTGTGGAGTGAGGATCCGATGGATTCTCTTTGTGAAGATTTCGAGAATTCTTAAATCACATTCGTTTATCGTACATCATGCGGTCATAAATTATTGGAATTTTTTGATTTAAAATTGAATATAAACTATACCTGTTTGGGCCCAAAATAATATTTGGCGCCGAGCTTAGAGTTGTTCTCGGCCCAGTAACATTCATCTAGAATTTTGTCATGAGCTGTCCAGTCAAGGTCGGTCGAATCCTATTGCTAGAAGGATTGGTTTAGATAAGGGTGAGGTAGTCGAACCCTAGTGCAACAAGGAGTCTTAAAAGCTGAAGATGCTTAGAATTAGGGATGAATCTGGTTCGTTAAGGAGCTTGGTTCAAAGTCCTATAGGGGTTAGGATTGGCCGAAACCTAATCAGTTTGGGTTGAAGAGTTCTAATCCAAGTACATTTCTAGTTCGACCATGAGGGGGTTCGTTGCTATAAATAGAGAAGGGAGTGCATCATTCAAAGCCCTTCAAATCCTTACACAAATTACTCTGCGCAAAGCTTCTTAACAACCCTGAGATTTTTTTTCTCTTTCTCTTTCTTCTCATCAACACATCTTCAGTTTGGATAGACATCACTATGAAGGCAATTAGCGACATCTTCAGTTTGGATAAACAACACTGGAGCCATATAATCAGTCGACCGAGGAGCACATTCAGTTTGGATAAATAACACTGTTTCGAGACCGATTGGTTATTTATCCAAGTCTCGGTCAACAAGGATTTCCGAGTCCTTGTTGGTAGAGGTCATCTCATCAGCCTTCTCAGCGAAGTGAGGTGTTACCAGGTTACTAGGCTTGACACATTGAAAGCCGAGTTTTATGATTGGATATTTGCAAGTACATTTTAGAGTTCGGTATTCTGACGACTGAACCACATTTACAATCAATAAATTTATCTCTTTCGAGTATTTATGTTCGTACAGTCTGGTACTAGTTCGGCGTACTTATACTCTCACGAATATAATTACCGAGACCAAACTCGGCGCCGACGATTTGTGAACTTCGAAGAAACTAGCAGCCTTGTCTTCAGGCTCTAGAACTCGAAGGTCGAGACGTGTTTCTTCCTCGACCGCAGTCACAAGATCAGGAAGTCAGCAGCTCGCCCAACGCTACATCACCATATTTTACTCCCCAGCCGAACTCGACCGACCAGTTGGCATGCCCTGCGCACAACTGAATGACGTAGTTAGCAACACCTACTGCCGCAACACATGAAGTTACAAGTACAACACACTGAGAAAATGATGTAAATCTCGACGGTTAGACTTGTGATGCAGAAATCCCCACCAAAATGACAGAAGTCGTTTTTGTTGAAGGACTGGTGGAGGCTTGTGACAACGACGATGATGAGGCCTCTGATCCATCATCTAAATCTTTTCTCCGGCGGCGATTTGAAGAACAGTCCCAGCAGTTTGAATAAATGTTCAGCCAAGAGGTGAAAAGCATACTTGAAGAGATACGTGATAATATCGATGTGCACAACAGATTGCTCGAAGTTCTGGTTAATAAAGTCCATGATATTAGACCTGCCGAACAACCCAAGCAGCCTTTACTTCTAAAGAATAATCCTTTGCCAGCGATACAGGTCGAGACAGGATCTGCTCGGCTCAAAATGATTGACTTAGAAAAAAATGGCGAACTAAGCAACAGATCGTTCAGAATTGACCGAGGAGAAGAAGCTGCGCATGTTGATATGGTCGAAGTCTAGAGAATAATTGATTCGGCTTTAAAAAAGGGGCTGAAGTTTTCAAAATTCATTCACTCATATCCACCATTTGTAGAAAGGTTCGAGTATCTTAAGGGATTCAAGATTCCAGACTTTAGCCTTTTCGCTAGAGAATCATCATTGTCCTCGTTAGAACACATGGCTCAATTCACTGCTCAATGCGGAGATGTTAACAGTGATTTTCAAAAACTATGACTGTTCAATTTCTCGTTAACCAGCTCAATGTTCGCATGGTACATCAACCTCCCACCCAACTCCATCCAAAGTTGGGAGGAATTGGTCGAGAAATTTCATGAGCAATTTTATCGGCCAGGGATGGAAATGTTAGTTTCTTCTCTGGCTAGGATGGCTCAATCATCCGACGAGTCACCAATGAAATATCTTACGAGGTTCAAATCGGCTAGAAACTGGTGCCAAGTACCCCTCCCTGAAGTTGAGTTTGTTAGGCTTACCCTGACTGGCCTAGACGTGGAACACAAAAAGAATTTCTTGGGGCAAAACTTCCGAGATATGTACGAATTGGCTCAACATGTCGAGCAATATGATTATTTGCTCCGAGAAAAGAAAATCTCGAAATCTCCAACTTGAGGGACGATCTACAAAAACCCAATGGTAAGTTATGCATTGGCCGAATGCGAAGAGTCCCAATATGGCAGTATAGATGTGGTCGAGATAGTAATTGACAAACTGTACACATGCAAGACGCTGGCCCACGTTAATTCCAAAATGTCAAAACCTGCTCGGCCTTTGTAGAAGCCGCCATCAAAACGTCAAAGGTCTACCACTTTCGACATCACCAAGGCCGATGATATCTTCGACCAGTTGTTACTTGCAAAAATCGACAAGCTTCGACCAGGGCCTAATATTCCCAAGGCCAAAGATTTGAAGGGAAAGACGTATTGCAAATACCACAACTCAAACAAGCATACGACAAATAATTGTGTCGTATTTCGCGATGCCATCCAAAGTGGATCGATAATGGCAAAGTCAAGTTTCCCGAGAAACCTCCAATGGTCGTTGACGCCGATCATTTCCCTTTGGTGATGGTAAGCATGGTAGATGCTCATCTACCCAAGGACAAGAGAAAATGAAAAGCCGAATTCATCCCGACATAGTACGTCCTTAAGTAGAATTCTCGATAGCTATTGAAAGTTGATCTATCATCGGACAAGCCACCCAAATACTTATCAAACCCAGCTTATGCCGAGTCAATGTCAGATTCTAGCACAAAGGAAATTAACGGGCCGAAAATTTTATGTAGTTGGTGCAAATCAAATGTTATCATAACTGAGCTGAATGAACAGCCACTTCGGGCTGAAGCACCGCAACTGGCTTCTGCAACTGCTGCAAGATCTAAAAAAATGCTCGATGCAGGCCAACGCTAGAAAGTTTTCGATAGGCTCGACCTTTAAACATAAAATAACAAGCCGTCTTCAGTCAGACAGCGACTTGATTTCGACGCGCCATTTTACAATGAAGATTTTTATGTGCGCAACTCTGGCAGCTCAAGTTCACATGTGAACCGGCAAACCTTCAAGCCACTTGAGTCACGCGACCAGCGTTGGTATAGCTACAACTCTCATACTGATGTATATACCGCGTTGTCAAAATCGCAGAAATGCCACCACTAAAGAATAGACTGTATAGCTCGCCGACAAGCGGCCCAGGCTACCCTGGCTACCAAATGGCAACTGAAAGAAAATGTGGGTAACAAAGATGACCAACAACCTTCTGCAATCATGACCGAACTGCTTCAAGGAAAGAAGGCAATCAATCGCGATTTTGAAACCACAATTGAAGAGTTCGAGAAGCGAATCAAGTTGCTTCTTGGGCCTGGGGAGATGAAAGCTCACCTTGAGCATTTCCGAAAGAAAGCCGAAAGCAAACTTCCTCCGCTCCCTCCACAAGAGCCATTAATTAAAGTCAAACGGAATCGTCACCCGCCGTTTCTCTGCGAAGCTTTGGAATACATGCAGGAGTTTCACAAGAAGCATTCGGCTAATGACTTGTACGACCTGCCAAAAGTATGCCAATAGTCTCTTGATCTGGCGTTAACCTGCCCCGATGCCAACAGATCAACGAAAAGTGGTCGGATCTGGGAATGAAGGCTCGGTTTCAACATATACGTGAGGCCCAAGTTCTCGACTATGAGGTAGAACCATATACTGATATTGATACTGCCGATCTTCCTTTCTCACTCGAGGACTTCCAATATCTGCGGTACCATTTCAAAGTTTTCTCAGCCGTTTCTCTTTTCAGCCTTACGACCGACCAAAAATAGCGCGTGGCATGTTTAGATGCTTACCTAGACACAAGAGACGCCCGCATCACATATCAGGAGCAAACTCGCAAGGATTTACAAGCATAAGACCAAGTCCCAACGTTGAGCGAACCAGTGGTCAAAATTCAAAACGAAACAGCTCCGACAGACATGCCGCATGGACGGCTCGATACGTCGAATGGTTGGCGAATATTGTCCCAGTTTTAAAGAAAAATGGTGCTCTACGTATTTGCATTGATTTTCATAATTTGAACTTGGTAACCCCAAAAGAAGAATATACAATGCCGATTTTAGACTTGTTAATCAACACTGCAGCAAACTAAGAGATGTTATCTTTCATGGACAGCCATGCTGGTTACAACTAGATTTTCATTGCTGAGGCTGATGTCCACAAATCTGCTTTTCGTTGCCCCAGGGCACTCAGGACCTACGAATGGGTCATCATGCTTTACTAACTTAAGAACACCAATACCACATATCAACGCGCTATGAATACCATTTTTCATGACCTGATTGGCACAATCGTTGAGTTATATATTGATGATGTTGTGGTCAAATCGAAGCATTGCTGAACACATTTAGATGATCTTCGGCAAACCTTCATTCGTATGCTCCAATATAATCTTAAAATGAATCATTTGGTGTATCGGTAGGAAACTTCTTGGGTTTCCTTGTACATCACCGTGGCATCGAGGTAGATGAGAATAAAGCTTGAGCGGCCATTGATACTCCACCCCCAACAACCAAGAAGCAATTACAATCCTTACTCGGCAAAATCAATTTCCTCCACCATTTCATTCCTAACTCGGTAGGGAAGATGAAGGCTTTTCCACACTCTTGAAACTTAAGGATTTTGACAAATTCGAATGGTGCAAAGAACATCAGGACGCTTTCACATAAATCAAGGTCTCCCTCACCACCCCACTTGTCCTCGTGCCACCTCGGTGCGGTAAACCTCTTAAGTTGTATATCTCGGCTGCTGAGGAATCCATTGGCTATTTTCTTGTGCAAGACAATGACACTGAGCGGGAGCAGGCCATTTTTTTTATCTTAGCCGGAATCTTAACTCAACTGAGATAAATTATTCGACCATTAAGAAACTCTGTTTGGCTTTGGAGCATATTTCACGAGTTCAAAATACTGACGCAAACGAGTTGGCTCAAATAGCCTTCGAAGCACAACTTCTAGGGGCGAACTGGGCCCAGTCATACCAGTGGTGCGACGTCTACATCTGGCCTTGGTTAATCAATAAGTTCTCTAACACGACCACGTAATCCGTACACGAGTTATGTCCCTACCTTCGTTGTTGGAACAAGATGATTCTGTAAATATCTGCATGGTCGAGACATTACCAGACGACTAGAAAAGATTAATCATGCAATATCTTGATAATCCCAGTGGAAAACATGATCGCAAGACAAGGGTGCACACCACAAATTACATAATTTACCAGAATGAACTATACCGAAAAGGTGAAGACGGTTTGTTGTTATTGTGCCTCGGCCTGGATGAGGCCACCCAAGCTATTGAAGAGGTACATGAAGGAATATGCGGGGTTCATCAATCCGGATGCAAAACACGTTGGTTGCTCTGCCAACATGGTTATTTTTGGCCAAGTATGTCAAATCCATGGGCCTATACATAGGGTTCCGGCCGAATTACTTCACTCAGTTACCAAGCCATGGTCGTTAAAAGGATGGGCCATGGATGTAATCGGCAAGATTATGCTGTCTTCTGGATCAGCAAAATATGCATGAATACTTGTAGAGACCGACTAATTCACCAAGTGGGTCGAAGCAAAATCATAAGCCGAGTTAACATGTAAAGAGGTTTGCAATTTTGTAGAAGAAAACATCGTGATGAGATTCGGCGTACCAGAAACAATTATAATGGACAAAGGCATGATTTTTATGGCCGACAGGTTTAAAGAATACACAGCAAGTTTGAAAATTCAGCTCGAACAGTCCACGCCGTATTACCCATAGGCAAACGGACGGGCCGAAACAAGTAATAAAGTTCTAATTGGTATCCTTGATAAAATGATAAAAGAAAAGCCTGGTATGTGGCATTAGAAGTTAAATGAGGCATTATAGGCATATCAAACTTCACTCCGATCAGCAACATGGGCGACCCCATATGCATTAACTTATGGACAAGACACGATGCTGCCAGTCGAGCTAAGCATAAACTCGTTATGAGTTATTGAACAAAGCAATTTGTTCAGTGTCGAGTATAGTCAGGCCATAAGGCAAAAGTTAGAGTATTTAGAGGAAGCTCGACTTGATGCCTATAACTTACTAGTGGCGTAGAAAAAGATTGTCGAACGAGCTTATAATCGACGAGTTACGCAAAAGACGTTTGGTGAATGTGAGTTGGTGTGGCAAACCGTGTTACCAGTAGAGATTAAGGATCCAAAATTCAAGAAATGGTTGCCGAATTGGGAATGCCCATTCATCGTTCACAAAGTTCTCGGTAAGGGGGCATACCACCTCAAGGATCAAACTAGTTTAATTCATAAATTACCGATCAATGAGAAATTATTAAAGAAATATTATCTGGTCACTTAGGAGATACAAGAATAAAGGATTGATTTCATTAATTTTCAAAGGGCGTACATGTAAAATTACAAAAGAAATCGATCGGCCTACAAGCCTACACACCAAAAATCCTAAGGAGTCGAAGGAAGAAAATCTTTAAGAGCGGCTTTTAGTTTTAGCCATTTCGTTTCGCCCATTGTGACCTTATCCTATCGTGTTCTTTTGTCAGCCTTTAGTTGCTGTAACGTTTCGCACCAGCTGCGTACTCTACCAGTCTAGGTTTGTTCGACTCAAAATCCTTTTCAAGATCAAAAGCAATGGCTGACCTCTAACGATAAAGTTCGGCAATTTGACGGTCAAGGTCGGCCAGTCTCTCATTCTTTGCCTTTATTGCCTCGAGCTCTAGTCGGATAGCTTCGTGAGTGACCATATCAGTCTTGAGGTCGTCCTCTGTCTGAAGAGCCTTATCAAAAATAGTGAAATATTTTCGAGTTCTTTCTAGGACAGTTGACAGATGAACAACACTTTCGTTGCTCAGCAGGCCGTCGATTGCAAGGTCGTTCAAGCACTCTCTCACAGAGTCGAGACCTTTGTGTTGGAGGATTTGTGAGGCCGAGAGAGATAGAAGTTTCTGTAGCTTGGTGAGGGTACTATATTCGATTGTGGTTGCAAAAGGCCCAATCGTCCCCGAAGCATTGGAGAGAAAGGCGTCAAGCTCGACTTCCCATGAAGGCTGCACAAAAATGAGTTGTTATAGAAAAGAGAATTCAAAAGGATAATAGAGAGAAGTTGTGTTAGACCAGCCGAGAAGAGACTTCGGCCATGTCTGCTGGTTTGTTGGTCGAACCCAAATAGCTTAATGGTCGAGCCTAGTGTTTAAGGCAGCTTTTCAATTCATGAGGCCGATGAAAGTTATCTACGTTTAATGGCCATTACGGTGGCTAGGAAATATAAATAACACCCTTCGGCGCATAGAATTTTTCTGTGAAATGAACAATTGGGCACCTGACATTTAATGTTTTTCTTGGTTTAGAGTTCTAAGACAGGAAATTAATAAAAGAAAATGATGATGAGTCTTACAAAGGTCGAAGTGACCTCCTGATGAGGGATGCTGAGGTTTTGGTCTTGGCGATGAACTGGCATATTTGTCGTTGCTTCTGGTTCAACAGAAGATGCCACTTCATGCCCCGAACCTACTTCGGCCGATTGGGGGTCGACCTAGCCAGCCACCTCGACCGCCGGTTGGAGATCACCCAAAGAGGATGCGACACCTTTGCTTTTGTCCAGAGGCAAGTGACTTATAGTAGGTGGTTCAACTCGTTGATGGAACATCACTAGCGATGGTACTTCGCTCTCGTTCTCTTGTTCATGAAAGATGATTGTTTGTTAGTCGAGAGATCCAGTCAAAATGAAAGAAGAACATTATTAAAGGAAATTGTTATACCTCTTCCTCCAGGACGATCACTAGATTCTTCTTTGGGTTGGGGGAAAGGTTTGTTTCGGCCGTGGTGGCCGCCTTCTCCAGAGTAACGGCTGCTGGGCTGACATCAACAAGGGCAACACCCAGCCCCGGAGTTGCAAGTTCGTCTACCACTAGGGCGACGACCGGTTCAACTTCAACAGCGACTTCCTTGGTTGGTCAAACCACGGTCGCCTGACCCATTGTTGGGGTCGAAAGGTCTTGCGATACCGTTGTCGAGACCTGGAAACAAGATAAGAGAGATGGATATTACGAGTGGTCGTTCATGTGGTCTGACTTGAAATAACAAAAATCTCCCGCTATCCCTTCTTTGCCTTTTTCTTGATACGTTTTTTGGGCTAGGCAATGTTACCAGTTATCCCGGCCTCTGGGCGAGGTCGTTTGCTCAGTGCAATCGACGCAGCAGTGACCACTACTATAGTTGAAGTGGTTATCTTTTCGGCTAAATAAGCCGCGATAGTTGCAGCCTTCTTTAAAGGAAGATCGAGTTTCTTTTTTGCTGCGACCATCGCAACCACATCGGCCCGTTTATTGCACGACCACTGACGAAAATTGGTCGCACGATGCACGAGAAATAGATATGATTGAAAGATTCTCGAGATCCTCACAAAGAGGATCCAACGAAGATCCTATCTCCATGCGCCACACCCCCAAGACAAAGTAAAGCAGACAAGCAAGAGACCAAAAAAAGGCCATAACCAGGTTTAGAGACAAACGGTGAGATTAAGGAGACTTGGAGCGAGGCTATAGTCGACTCATCCGTCCGAACCCCTAAATCCAGAACAGTAATCAGGGATAACATAGAAGACCTTGAGTTTAAATCTCCTTTGTGCTGCACGTGTCTTTAATTTTTTTTTAATGGCTTGACATCCTTTGGAAAGTCATTTGGCAAGCCATTGTTGGTCTTTCTCCTCCTTGGACTTGGGTGGTCCTCCAACATCCTCACAGGCATTTTTTGGACTTCCACTGGTCCCAAAACCACCCAAGTCCCTTAATAGATCCGCCTTTGAGCAAGTGCCTACTGGATAGGTGGTTCATTTATGAAACATGTGAAAAACATTTATTAAACGAATAACATTGCTAAAATTATACATGCAATTAGCAGGGATGATCAGTTTTTTATAGTTGGCTACATAAATTATCAGTGTTTATTATGTTGTCATATCATCATAATAAACACTACTAAAAATCGATATATGATTAATATAATGTCGTCACTACTAAAAATCATCAATTTTTGAGTCATCGATATATGATTAATATAATGTCGTCACTACTAAAAATCGATCGCTTTTACAACTAAATGTTAAAAAATATTGTTCCTGATAATTGCCCAAATATTATATTGATTGTGATAGAAAACCCTCTCCAGAGTAGGGTCCCATCTTCTATGAGATGGGCTCGTGTCCAACCTTTTGGGCCTCAAATTTGAAGTAATGGGATAAGTGTTTTTGCTTATCCAACTAGGCCAGGCCCTTTACCTTGCAGGCATGCCTTTCCTCAGAGAAGCTCATGTACGACAATTTACATTTAAAAAATAAGAAACTGAAATCAAACAAAAAGGAGCATAATTTACATTGCTTCATATCACACTAAGTAATCACATTAAATAGATTAATCCTCCCACTAGGGCTGGCATGAGAATTTAGGGCTTTAGTCGAGCCTTTCAAATGGGGTCTTAGAGTTCTCTAACTCCCGACCTTTTGTATTGATATGTATAAAAAAAATTCACTAATTACACGAAAAGTTCTATTTCTACATAAAATATCTAAAAAATTAATATCAAATGAAGAAATATATGCAAACATTACTTAAATATTACACTTCTCACGTTTTTAGACACAAATGTGTAAGACACAAGTGTGTAAGTTTATGTAATCTAATTTTCTTAACCAATTATTTTTCAATTGATAAAATACATAACCCATTCAATCTTTCTTGTGACATAGTTGATGGAAGATAAGATTTGACCAACTTTAATTTTGAAAAATTTCTTTCTGTAAAGGCAACTTTAATTGGTATAGTTAACAAAATTCTATAAGTAAAGACTCAAACTGTAAACTTCGTATTTGAATATATACAAAATTGGGTAAACTACAAAAAACTACCTCAACTATTGGTCTCACGACACTTTCATACCTCATATTTTAAAATTGACAATGTCATACCACATCTTTAGAATTTGGTCCAATGTTATACCTTCCGTTATTTGGCCGTTAATTTTCCAGTTAAATGCTGACGTGGCTTGATTTGGAGCCCACTCTTTATTAAAAAATTAATAAAATATTATTAAAAACTAAAAAAAATTATTTAATATTTTTAAAATGCTAAAATAATAAAGAAAACTAAAAAAAAAAAAAAAACCTCACTTCGTCTCTTCCCTCACTCTCTCTCTCTCCCCATCTTCATCTTATTCCCTGCTTAATCTTCAACAGAAAAAAAAAACCCCTGCAACTCAGAAAGAAGGAAGAAGAAGAAGAAAGGGAAGAAAAAACCCAACCCTCTGCAAGGGAAATTGACCAATCAGGAATCAAGGGAAAAAATAAGAGAAGAAAAAAAAAAAAAAAAAAAAAAAGCTTCATTCCCGTCAGTACTTGAACCCGCACACCCAACCCAACCAACTCCGGAAATTTTCGCCATTTTTTTTCGTCGAATCACCACCATTCAACACCCATAACCTCTTCCACAACCTCCCATCTACGATCTCCACCCAAATTTGGGGTTTTTAAGCCCAAAAATTGTGTAAAACCGTGCGGGTGGCCGGAGGTGTTCGACGACGATTCCCAATCTCTGCAACCTTCAACCCAAAATCACAGCAAGCTTTGAACTTGCTTTGCGTGGGGGAGATGTAGAAGCTTTTCTTTTCTTGTTTTTTTTTTTGAAATTGGCGAATTCAAATTTTAGGGTTAGGGTTTGGGTGGAATTGGGATATTTACAGGGATTAATTTGGTGAGGGTGATGGGTGTGTAAGAGGAGGGGGAGGAGCACCAATGGGAGGGATGTGGAGATGGAGGAAGAGAGGGCGCCGGGGGTGGGGGGGTGAGAACACAGGTCGATGGGAGAAGGGGAGCTAGGTTTAGGGGGAGGAGGGACACGGGTATCTGGGTTTTTTGGGAGGGTGGTGGAGGAAGGTTGGGGGGATGGGTGGGAAGGGGTCAGGGTGGGAAGGTTATGGGGATGCAGCGAAGAGAGAGGCGAGAGAGGTGGGAGAGAGAGGGGAGAGAGAGAGATTTAATATTAAAAAAATAATTTTTTTAATTTTTAATTATTAAAAATATTTTTTAATTTTTTTAAATCCAGTTGTATTAGTGAGTGGGCCCTGTATGTAGCCACGTCAGCACTTAACAGAAAAATTAACAGAAAAACTAACAGATGTATGATATTGGCACAAATTCGTAAGATGTGGTATGACATTGTCAATTTTAAAAGATGAGGTATGAAAGTGTCGTGAGACCAATAGTTGAGGTAGTTTTTGTACTTTACCCTACAAAATTTGTAATATATATAGGAAACCTTTAAGGGAAGGATCCCTAATTTTTTTTTATTTATAAAAATGAGAATTAGTTGTAGGGTCCACACCATATCGAACTTTAACGATCCGAACAATCTATTTTTCAAGTTGCATCTTATAGATCATCCTTGCAAAATATTACCAAATCGAAAATGTTTAAGACATCTAATTGAGTTCAAAGAAGTTAACGAATATTTTGTTATATAAGAAACAATGAAATTTTATCTTGATAATTAAATAGGCAAATGGTTTCGGATTGAATTGAATTTTTATCTAGGTTTTTGGTGTAACAAATATACGCAGTCTTTTCCTTGAATACATTTCAAATCTCGAACTTTTGCTTTCCAAACCGTGGTGGATTCGATCCTCACTGCAAACCAGACCATCTGTTTTGAAAGATGAACTTTTGGCAGCACCAATTTTTTATTTTAGCTTGGAAATCATTGGCAGTGAACTTCCTGGATTGCCTGCCTGACAAACTAATAGTCAAACTGCAATCCATCCCACCACTTCTTTTCCTCACCATCCTCACCATTTTCACGTTCCCGCTTACCTTCATATAGCTCTTCAAATTCAAAACCCAGAGCCAATCTCCTCGCTTGCTCCGCCGCCACCGCCATCGCTCCACCAAAGCGCTCACCTCCTTGCTCCTCCTCATCCCAATAGACCCTTTTGAAACTGTTGCTTCTCCAACTGTCACACCCTCATGTGATAAAAACAAAACACTCTTATCATATTTAAGCCTACCCCAGTTCTCATTGTTCACCTTAATTTCTTCCGTTAGAGTCATGTGTTGATCGCGGCCGGGGTTCCGACCACCATGCTCATATTCTCCACATAAATTCCCGCCAGCTTGACTTTAGGATCTCGGAATCAGAACACGGTAAGGCAGAACACGCCAATGACTACAATTTGGAGGATGACAACTGTAGTGAAATCCTATAGCATTTTATTCTTCTTATCCGGGGAAGTGACTTGGGAGAAAATATTGACACCACTTCCTCTTCTAGATTTCTTGAGCCATGGGGCTGATGGAGTTGATGTTCCTTCATCTGACCACCCATGTTTGAGTTCTTTGATCGAGAGAGTATTAAAACAGAAAACTTCAACAGTAAGTTTTCTTGATTGTATTGAATGAATAATTCAGTTGTACAGATGTGAATATATATAGCCTTAGCTGCCTTTGACTAATTACAAGAATACCCTCAACTACCTTGACTAACTACAGTTACTAACAAAACTGATTACATTTAGCTTTAACAAACTATTTAACAGTAACTATATTTGATGACTTGTCATTCTCCCTAATACACCCCCTCAAGCTAAAAGAGGAATAAGATAGGATTCCAATTGGAAGCTTGGAACACAAATAAGAGAATCTGCTTTTAGACAAAGATTTTGTGTGAAGATCAGCCAATTGGTCTTCACTGCAAATATAGCAGACTTTGATGAGATTTGCTAGAACCAACTCCCGGATATAGTGATAGTCAGTCTCAATATGCTTGGTGCGAGCATGAAAAATAGGATTAGATGCCAAAGAGATGGCTGAAATATTATCACACCATAGTGTGGGCAATGTAGGTAGAGGAGAATGAAGATCCTTGAGGATTTTGCAAACCCAAGTTAGTTCTGCAGCAGAATGTGCTAAGGAACGATATTCAGCTTCTGTGGAGGAACGAGCAACAGTGCTTTGTTTCTTGGCACTCCAACTGACAAGATTTGGACCAAGAAATACACAATATCCACTGGTAGACCGCCTATCAAAGGTGCAGCCAGCCCAATCAGCATCAGAGTATGCTGAAAGGTTAATAGGACCTTTGGTGAACCATAAACCATGAGAAATAGAGCCTTTAAGAAATCTGAGAACCCGTTTTGCTGCTTGAAGATGTTGTTCTCGGGGAGCATGCATAAATTGACATATCTGATTAACAGCAAAGGTAAGTTCAGGTCGAGTCCAAGTGAGATATTGTAAACCACCAACTATAGAGCGATATTCAGTGGGATTTGACAAGAGAGGCCCACTGTGATCCAGTTTCTGAGAACCAAGAGGAGTGGAACAAGGTTTGGCACCCTCCATATGTGTTTTCTTAAGAAGATCAAGTAAATACTTGGTCTGATGAAGAAATATGCCTTTGTTGGATTTGTGGACTTCCAACCCCAAGAAATAGTGTAAATGACCAAGATCTTTTACTGGAAATTGAGTACTAAGTTGTTGGATAAACTGTTGACAGAGTTGAGAGTTGGGGTCCAGTAACTAAGATGTCATCCACATAAACAAGAACAATAACCAACTGAGGTCCATGAAGGACAAACAAAGAGGCATCAGATTGAGATTGATGAAAGCCGAGTGTTCGAAGAGCTTGAAACAATTTATCAAACCAAGCTCGATGAGCTTGTTTGAGGCCATATAAGGATTTCTTCAGCTTGCAAACAGAATAGGGAGAGTTAGGGTCAATAAAACCAGGAGGTTGTTGCATGTAAACATCCTCCTTTAAATCACCATGGAGGAATGCATTGCTAATGTCTAATTGATTCAAGAACCAATTATCTTGGACAACAAGTGTAAGAAGAATCCGAATGGTTACTGGTTTAGCAACAGGACTGAAGGTTTCTTGAAAGTCAACTCCTTCTTGCTGATGAAAGCCCTTTGCCACCACGCGTGCTTTGTATCTGTCAATGGTTCCATCAGGATTTTTCTTGACCCGGAACACCCATTTACAACCAACAACATTCTGAGAAGGATGAGAGGGAACAAGAGACCAAGTGCCTGTGGTTATTAAGGCATTATATTCAGCCTGCATTGCAGCGCGCCAGTGAGCATGCTTTGATGCTTGTAAATAAGTACTAGGAACAAAGTCAAGATCAACTGGAAGTGGATGTTTTGTTGCTGCATAAGCTCTAGACTTGTATATGCCAGCCTTAGATCTTGTAATCATAGGATGTGTATTCCCAGAAATAGGTGGATTACTAGGCTGAATAGGTACTAGAGATGAGTCATTGAAAGAGGCAGAGCTGGAAGAAGTGTGAGAATTATCCACTGACTGATTACAGAAAGAAGTTGTATTTGAAGATGTAATCTAAGTGATAGGATGAGGTACAGAGGAACACTGTGGTGCTGAAGAGGTACTGACTGGAGGAGAACTGGAAAAATGTTTGCTGAATTTGAGGGCAAAGGATGGGGAAGGTGTAGAAAATGAAATCTCGGACGTGGGACTATTGTGCTGCAATGATGTAAAAGGATAAGTTGTTTCATCAAAGACAACGTGTCTTGATATGTAGATTCTATTAGTAACAGGATCAAGACATCGATAGCCTTTATGTTGAAGACTATAGCCCAAGAACACACAACTTTTGCTCTTAGCATCCAATTTGCTGTGAATGTACGGTTTAAGCCAGGGATAACATTGACAGCCAAATACTTTCAGTTTAGAGTAATCTGGATGATGGTTGAAAAGAAGTTCCCACGGTGACTTTGTAAGACCAGAAATAGGAAGTCTATTTATAAGATATATTGCAGTGGAGAAGGCTTCAACCCAAAAAATTGAGGAACTTGAGAAGCTACAAGTAATGTGCGAGCTGTCTCAACAAGATGTCTGTGCTTTCTCTCTGCACAGCCATTTTGTTCAGGCGTATGTGGACAACTAAATTGATGCAATATACCATGATCACGAAGAAATGAAGTAAGACAGTGACTAGTAAATTCACCCCCTGAATCTGAACGCAGAATCTTGATTTTATTGCCAGTGAAGTTTTCTACATAGGTTTTGAAAGTAACAAATGTAGAAAATACATCGGACTTAGACTTCAATGGAAAAAACCAACTGTACTTGCTAAAATCATCAACAAGAAGTAGATAATACTTAAAGCCACTATTTGATGTTACAGAGGCAGGTCCCCACAGATCACAATGCAGAAGTTGGAGACTGTGAGTTGTTGATGAAGAAGCCATTCCAAAAGGAAGCTTGTGGTTCTTAGCAAGTGCACAATCGGAGCAGAAAAAATCAACAATCTTCTTGCCTTGCAGTGCAAGAGTATTGGTAAATATGACTATTCGAAAAATTGAGGAGGAATGATGTCCGAGGCGCTTGTGCTATACAGTGACTGGTGCTTGAATGCTGAGAAACGCTGAAGATGAAGAAGAAGAACTGGTGGAACTGTTGAGAGGATAGAAACCATCCCTAACAGGTCATTGCAAAAACATCTTCCCCGAAATGCGATCCTTGACAGTGGATCCATAAGGGTCAAGAGTTAATGAACAGTTATTATCCTTAAGAAACTGATAAGCAGATAAGAGATTATGTTTCATGAAAGGAACATGTAAAACATTGCTCAGTTTAAAGGAAGTATAAGGAGTGTGCAGAGATGAGGAACCAATATGATGGATAGATAATCCTTTACCATCTCCAATGTACACTTTGTCCTCTCCAGTGTAAGGAGTTGGAGAAGAAATATTGGCTACATCATTGGTGATGTGAGAGGTGGCGCCAGAATCAATTAACCAAGGCTGAGCAGATTTTGCTGAATGATGCACACACATTGCAGCAAGTTTGGCTGGAGGAATTCGACCGCAGATATCCGGATTCATACGATCAAAGCAGTCAATTGCCTCATGACTGGTAGAACCACAAATCTGACAAGGAACTTTGAAAGTGGAAGAACCTTGATAATTGCGAGAGCCTTGATAATTGCGATTGCCACGATTGTTGGTGAAAGTGCCCCTATTATTATGAAAATTGCGATTGCTGCGATTGGAGGAGAAATTACCTCGAGCTGGCTTACCACGATTTGAGTTAAATCGGAAAGCAGAGTGAAATGGTTGATGCTGAGCAGCAAAAACAGATGGAGTAGGAAGCAAGAGAGGCTGAGATTGCACTGAGAAGGCCTGAAAAGGTTCAGTTGCAGATGATGAAAGAGCAGCCTTGCGGCGAGCCATAGACAACTCCTTGGTGAGTAAGAGGCCATGGAGTTCATCAAGAGATGTAGAAGAGAGCCGCAGCATGATGAAGTCAATAAAAGACTCAAATTCATCAAGTAATCCATGGAGAGTGGCAGCAATTAGGTCACGATCAGACACTGAAGCACCATCAGCTTGCAAGGAATCAGCAATTTCCTTGATTTGTTGAAGATACGCATAAATAGATTGAGATCCTTTCTGAATTGATTGAAGTCTTGATCGTAATTGGTGAATATGAGCCTCTGAAATTCCACCAAAACGTTGTTCAAGCTTTACCCAGAGGTCTCGAGAAGAAGAAACCCCAACAGTGAACGGAATGATTTCTTCTGATAGGGTAGAATTGAGCCAGATCAATAGGTTTTGATCTTTTTCATACCAATCCTCGAAGGCAGGATTCATCGAGCGATCGGGCAAGAATGGTGAAGGACAAATCTCAGTGCCGTCAATGATACCAAGAAGCTTGTATCGCCGGAAAATTGGAGCAAACAGTGCTCGCCATGGCAGATAGTTGGAACTTTTCAGCTTGATTGGAACCATACTGCCAATGTTGTGAATCGTAAGAGAAGTATACGAATTCAGAGGACTCGGATTAGAAGAGGAATTAGGGTTTTGGACCGAAGGAGAGATGATCGGAGAAGAAGACCCAGTGGGTTGCGATGCAGATTGAGCAGCCATAGCTTGCAGCGATCAAGATTCAAGAGAGATCGGGGACGAAAAAGTGAAGAATCAGAGAGAAGAAAGCAAGAATCGATCAGGAATCGATCGAGAGGTCGAGCGGAAGAGAAGGTCGGTGCTGTAAAGCAGAATGGCGTGATACCATATTGAAACAGAAAACTTCAACAGTAAGTTTTCTTGATTGTATTGAATGAATAATTCAGTTGTACAGATGTGAATAGATATAGCCTTAGCTGCCTTAGGCTAATTACAAGAATACCTTCAACTACCTTGACTAACTACAGTTACTAACAAAACTGATTACATTTAGCTTTAACAAACTATTTAACAGTAACTATATTTGATGACTTGTCATTCTCCCTAATAGAGAGAATGATATTTGAGTTGTGTTTTTTGCGTTTCCTTTTTTGGAGCAAAAAGTACCATTTGTTAAAGATTTTGGGAAAATTCGTTGAAAAATAACGTCATCAGGACTTTGAAAGTTCTGCCATGGAGTTTGAAACCAGAGGATGTACTCTGGTGGTTCTGTTGGGACACCTTGCATGTGCATCTACTGGCCAGCAAACCTCGGTGCAAATTCACAAGCAAACATTTTTTTTCTTTGGTCAGGCACCCAATCAAATTTGATCTTAACTAAATGTGGATTCAAAAGACATTTTCTCAAGTTTTTGTATTAGTGGATATGAGATATTATTGGTACTCTAAAAAAATCATACTGCATTCTTTATAAGTATTTTAGTTTTAAATATCAAAAGTTTAGAGTGTAGAGTGATTTTTTAGAGTGTCAATAACATTCTTCAATGGATATTGAAAATGTTATCTAACTCAAAACATCTATTTAGATTTGACATCCTTTCTTTTCGTGACAACCTCAAAATGACAAACATTTGAAGGCCTTAAAACAATTGCGTTACAAGCATCCTGTGGGGGCAAGACATTCACCGAACAAGAGAGATAGAAGATAGATAAAAGAGGGTATTGCACGAGTCGCATCCAAGATTTTGCCTTACTATAAGATTATAAATTGAGTATTAGTTCTGTTACAAGGAGAAACCCTTAAGACTCCACCCTCCCTCTTATAATTCTTTTACCAGATGTATAGGATGGGACCTATAATATATAGAAACTAGATTTCATGTTTAAGGCACCAGCTGCTGAGGATTGATTTGGTCCAACAATTTGGAAAACAGATGAGAAAGCTTGAGTTCGCCCTGTTGGCATTCGCAAGGAATTGGTAAGGATACAACGTTCCCAATTATAGGAAGCTTAATCTTGATACTCAAATCGATCTCATAGTTAATGTCCGCATCTCCAGAAATGTCCTTTGCCAAGTTTATGAACACTCTTAATGGCACCTTCACCAACACAAACATAATTGACTCTTCTCCGGGCTTCAGCGACGCGGACTCTTTCAGTGTTCCTGTTAAGACCTCGCTACACCACACATGAAGTGAAAACAATCAACATATTCAAATGTGTATGCATTAAAAATTTCTGTATTGACATATATTGGCATGTTATATATATTATCGGACATTTGACCTAGTAACTATCATTTGTATACAATCGATATACACAACTACTTTTTCATATTCAACACAGTTATGTGACGGAAGTGGTACATAACAATTGTATACAAGAACGTGTCCAGGACGGAGGATGTGAAAAGGAGATGTGGATCAAAACCTACCTGCCGGCGCTTTTGAATTTGAAAGAAGCCTGACTGACAGGGAGATAGAACTCAAAGGGGTTGAAGATAGATATCTCGAAGACGAGTTCTGTGGAGTCCAAGCTTTGGTTCCCAAATTGAAGGCCTACAATAAGAGCAGATCTTTTCTTCATCTCAGCCAATCTCCATTCCACATACCCCTGAGCCTTGCTCGCTACGTAGTTCTTGGCACTGCCCGCTAATCGTGACACTTTCAAATACCAAGAAGAAACGGAAGAGGCACTTCTTTGCATTGTTGAAGAAACGAAAGAGGCACTTCTTTGCATTGTTGAAGAAACGGAAGAGGCACTCCTTTGCATTGTTGCTGAAGGGCAAAAAACTGAATTTAAAATATTTAGTTATGGGACCGATTACTCTACTCCCATTCATATATATAGGAGTTGGTACATTTGTAGGACCTTTTGGCTTTTGGAGATGGGGCCAACCATGATCCTTTTCTTGCATTTCTTCCTTGTAAAGTGTCCCAAAATATAAGTAAAGAACTGGGTTCCTCTTACTTCCCTCCAAAAATATAGTTGTTGTTCTTTAAGTTCATCATATTGTGGAATCAGATATATATTGTGGGAGACTTTCCTTGTTTAATGTGGTCATTGATTCCGAATTATTATCCCTTTCCCGTCATTGATGTTGTTCCTGTTCTGTAATTCCCTTCTTTTTGCTTTGGTAAAACTTGTGGATTGCCCTAGTTAGGGCATTCCTCTTCACCTATTGCGTTCCGGAATCAAATCCTCATCTTCTTAGTGTATATTATTGCTAGTAATGAAAAGATATATGATGAGTTTCACGTTTATCCCAATAATTTTTGTCATTGCATTTTCGTCCTAGTTTCAACAGTTAAAATGTTAGTTCGATCATTCAAATGAGGCAAACTTTCACCACACTTGTTTTTCAAATGAGAATACGTGAAGAAAAATTGAGGAAACATTCAACCAAGGGCATTATTTGATAACTATTTTATTTTTGTGTTAAAGTTGACACAATAGAAGTTATAGGATAAAAGAGATCATGATCAGTCACGCTAAATTTGAGAAAACCCCTCGACAATGAACGATTTTCCTCTTCACTTGTAAGACTCTTAAGTTCGATTCTCGTCAAAGACGAATTTGAACTACACTATTATTGGCCCCATTGTGAGGCTGATCCGCCCGCTGCTTCCCTTAATGTAGATAATATTATTTGTTAAAAAAAAAAAAAAAAAAAAACATAAACGAAATAGTTATCGCCATGTCCAGAAGTTAATGTATTAGACTAATTAAAAACATGATAAACTACAATGCGACAAAAAATTGATGTGGACATTTCGAGTGTAGTAGTAAACTAGAGTTCGGAAAAAAATGACCCAATTGACAGTTCAGTTCCCCTATTGATAAAATGCCTTTTTAGCTAATACAACTGGTAAAGTTATATCATCTTAAAGAGATAGAAAGAACAAATGCAAGAACACACATAAAGCTACTTTATTCCCCTTGATTTCTCCTATTTAGATTTCGAAAAAATTAAAACTTCACGTAAAATCAATTAGCAATATAAAAAGCAACATAATTATTTATAATTATATGCAAGATCCCTTTTCTTTTCTTTTTTCTGACATAGAATTCACTTTCTACAACTTTATTCCCACCGTTTATATGGCAAACATAATTAAATATCAAAACATCATTAGCACCACCCTAATTCCTCATCCATTCCATAATGAAGTTATACATAGATCAACAAACAACAACAAAATACAAAATAGCAAAAGTTACTGCATCTGAAAAGACATGGTGATTAGAAGAGGGTGGGAAGCTTGAACTCTCCCTTCTTGTTGAGTGGTATGGTGAAGTTGCCGATGACAGGAAGGTCCATGGTGAGGCCTATATCCAACTCATAGTCAAAGTCCCAATCGGCACCCAGATCCTTTGCCAATGTCACCAATACGCTATGTGGCACCTTCAATAGCACCTCCAGCACAGTTATGTCACTTGCCTTTAGTGATCCAGGATCCGGGATAGTCCCCGATGCAATCACCCTGCAAATATACACAAAATCAAACTACAAATTGAGGGGAAAAAGAAGGTCAAAACGCTTGTTTGGTCCGTCTAAATTTCACAAAGTTTTCAACATCATCAATGTACTTTCAATTAAATGCACAAGTTTTATTTTTTTTTTGAAAAAAAAAAAGCGATATTTTAAGCTAGTCTAAATTAATGAGAAAGGGGTTTGCGCCAGGACGCAAAAGGAAGGTCCTAAGCACAATATCAATCCACCACCTGAACTTTTATTTTTTATAAAACAACACTGGATGGAGATTAAACTAAATCACACAATGACTGTTAATCTAGTATCAAACTCAATCGAACCTAAAACTTTCTACTTAAAGAGAAGTGCAACACAAATGACTTTTCAATTGCATCAAGTTTGATTCACGTAGTTTGTAAACTGTTCTCACCTGAGGACATTTGTCCATTTCTGTTAGTTTCTTGCGACGAAATGGTCAAAAGTAAATGCTAGGGCAAACTTGACGGATTGAGCACAAGACATCAACAGATGTTAAAATGTAGGTCCTCGGATACAATTCGCAAATTACAAGGATCAAATTTGACACAGCAAAAAATATATGCACGAAAGCGGAACTTCGTAAAAACAACATGACCTAATTAACGCCAAGAACCCAATTGACCAGTGTTAAAAAGTGAGAAATGGAACCTGTTAACGCTTTTGAGGGTGTATTTGATATCACAAATGGGGATGGAATGGCTGTAGGGATTGGTCACGGACACCTTGGAAAGGTACTCCACATGGCTCATGCCCATCTTCTTGAAATCAACATCTGTGACTTCTGCTTCTGGTTTCGCCACATTTGATATCTTATCTGTGACAAAGTTCTTGGCCTTATCCATGAAACCTTGCTCGGCCATTTTTCAAACGCAAACCTACAACCAAAAAATTGAAAGATTTTTGATCGAATCCAAGAGAGATTTCAAGACTTGCAGGCTTGTTGATCGGTAGAGGATTTCTCAGAGATATTTATAGGGAGGTGGTGGTGTGTTTACAAGGTTTGTGACGCGTGTCAAGGAGGTCGGTAGTTGAGGACAACTGAGGATGTACGTGTCCGCTTGATGTAGGAATGAAACGGATTTGGATCTCATCCGGATTTAAATTGTGGGATCCTAGAGATCCTCACATCTTAATCATTAATCGTGCATTGTGCTGTTATAAATCATTTGAATTCTTTTTATTTAAAATTAAACACAATTAGTATCTGATGAAAACTGACCGCACGATATATAATGAACAATTATGATGTGAAAATCCTTAAGATTCCCACAAAATGAATCTCCTCTTCCGAAAGAAACAAAGAACCCGGTGAGATAACTGAGAATCGGTCAACCAGAAGCAAGAAAAGATTATAGATATTTTTTTCGGTCGACTGAAAAAACAAAAAAAACAGAAAAAAATTTATGCTTACAGTTACACTTGCATACTAAAAGTTAGGGTTATGTTGTCTCTTTTTCCTCTCTGTTTTCCACATCTCAACGGTGGAGAGTGGTACACAAACAGAAGCCCTAATTATAGTTTCTTTTTTAATGATAATAATTTACTCTATGTATTACGAATTTTCAATGGTATTTTTTATTATTTATAAATGATTAAGGTTTAGAAAAAATTACATGATAGTACCCTGAAAATAGAAATAAATAATTGTTTCCACATAAACTTCTTTTCTAATTAAAATTGGCTGTTGATGTAGATCCAAGCCGTTCATTTCTTTTCATTTGTTATTATCTTTATTACTATTACCGAATATCCAATGACAACCAATTTATTCTTCCGTACCATTAGGAAAAAGAATGATATTAATTTACCTTTCTATGCTTATGCTCACATTATACAAGGGCTTAGTTGAGTAACATTTATGCCGGACAAAAAATAAAATAGTGATCACTTAATACTACTAGATCGTATCATTTTTCTTTACTTGTAAGTAAGAGAGTTCTAGGTTCAATTCTCGTTAAAGCGAATTCGAACCAAATAATTATGGTTAGCTCATTTGGAGGCTTATTTCCCCCATCTCTTAAAGTAGGTGATAGCGTATGAATTAAAAAATAAATAAAATAGTGATCGCTTTTGGTTAGTTAATTAAAGTGGTGAGATATCGTGAATTAATGAATCAGCAGTAAGATAGATTAAGTTTTCGATTCCCCTTTTATAACTAAAAATAACGACACCAATTTATTTAACTAAAATTAATTGCGATTGACGAAATTGTGATTATAATTTTCTATCCTACTAGATAAATTTTGCGGGCGTGAATACCTCGTCCATCCGTGGAAGCTATTTGTTGAGACTAAGCTATCATGACTTCTATAAATGTTGGTTTTCAAAGAAATACTTTAATTGCGAAGCTGAAGAAATGGAATGACCATCGAAGTATAGGTCCGTATTAGTGTTTAGTTTAGTTGAAAAAGTAATTAAATTTAAATTTGCTAAAATCGGTATTAGAATAAGATGTTAATGTAGTTTTTAGTATGTCATGCTTTTTCTAACAATTTTGAACTGACAATTCTGTTAATGATTCAACCAATTACAACCATGTTATTTTTTCTTATAGTTTTACCGAAGGTCTAAAATATCGATGATATCGGAAATATTGGTAGTCCAAAAACACGGAAATTTCGATGGAAATATCGGGATATTATCGATATCGATAAAAATTGAATAAAAACCACGGAAATTGTAAGAAAAACTTGGAAATTTTTATTGAAACTTTGTAGGATATTTATTTAGTCAATTATCTATTAGTTTATCACAAAAAAATTGGAAGGAAATGCATTGCATGATGGATTTAACTGATTTAAGTTGATTATATAACGAGCTGGCAAACATTGTGAGTGTAGAAAATATGTAGTAATTAATGAAAGAAGTTTAAACACACCATAATCATTTATATATAATGAATTAGTACAATATTTTACACTTTATACATTGCATGGTAAGATACATGAGTGACTTAGTACCACATAGAGTTCCTATGAGGTTCAAAATTTTCACTATCTTCATCATCTCTATGTGTAGAGTAAGTGTATTGTGAAAAGTAGTCATCAAATGATAAATCCCTAAAATTGTTTTGCATGTAATTGTTAACATGCCACCCATATGGATCCGAGATTGGTTGACGTTGTCCATAAGCAAAATCATTTGAAGATTGAGTCTCGGATTCTTTCCATGAGTCGCTCGATTCCATCCCAACAGGATTGGGATATGAAGGGTAGGGAAATGGTTGGTTATGAGTATAACCATAGTTACTACTTCCCACTCCAACAGAGTCCGAAGTTATAGATAACGAGTCATCTTCTTGACTTGACAAAGTCCCCTTACCTCTTTTTCTACGAGTATAGTCTTTCCCTATGGCACCAATTCCTGGTGTTTTTTTTTTAATATAGAAATTTATCATAGATAATAAATATTAGCTTGCAAGCCTTGCATACATCATAACGACCATATAAATATTACAGGCTGTAATCACAAACACATCTGTAGCGAGTTGGATAAGGCACAGGTGCGTGGTTGACAAAGGGAGGGGTTCGACTTGGAATCAATATATTATATATCATATAAATGAGTTAAATTTATTTTATAGTAGATGATTAAATATTGAGAAATACGTTATTTTAAAAAAATATACATATCTAAACATAAGAGTATAATATAATATTATCTTATTTTGATCATAAAAAGAAAAATAATATAATAATATAATGCAAGAGTGTAATATGGTGTTGTTTTAAAAAAAACAAATAATAAAATATTATCTAAATAATTTATATAATTTATTTATTAGGGGATAGTGGGTAATTATTGTTTACCCCTTTATTTTGTGATAAGGCAAAGGCTGGTGCACTTCACCACGCCAAACTAAGCATCTTTTCAGAGACTTTTTCACTTTCCTAAGTTCCCTGCTGCCCGTTCACATATTTTCATCTTTTCGGACTTTTCTCCTTCTACATCTTCTTCTTCATCTTTTCAAACTTTTCTCTTTTATCTCTCAGCTTCATCTTCTTCTTCATCTTTTCACTTTTCTTCTTATTCTCTTACATCATTCCTCTCCTTGTTTCTTCTCCGGTTCTCCACCCCATCTCTTCTCTGCAACTCTCATTCCCAGAGCAGACAGACACACACACACCCAACTTCCCCGTGTTTCCCCCTTCCCTAATCCCTCGAACCTTCTCCCTCATTCCTCTCCTTGTTTCTTCTCCCCCCATCTCTGTAACTCTCCTTCCCGGAGCACAGACACACCACACCCACACCCCACCGTGACCTCCACCACAGTGGCGCACACTCCGGCGAGCACCATCACCACCTGTGGACCGTTCCTCCTCCCTTTCTCACCTCCCGACGAGCACCATCAGGCAAGAGGAGGTCTTGTTTAGGCCGTATGAGGCGGAGGATCCATCAAACCCGAGCTGGTTTTGGGATCCGGAGAAAAGGGATTGCTCATTTTGATGGGTCTGAGCTTGGATTGCAGAGAGAGGCGCAAATCTTGGCAGCTGCGACGACGGAGCTTCGGCGATATTATCGATATTATCACGATATATTGACGATAATTAATTGGATAAGTGTGAAAATATCACCCTCTTAAAAAAATGATATTATCGGCGATATTTCGCCGATAATATCGATATTTTAGACCTTGGTTTTACCCACTCTTTTTTTGCTTCTCATTATAAGGACATTACACTATTTAATATTATAATCTAGTGGTATTCCTCTTCATTTGTAAGTGAGAGATCTTAGGTTTGATTATCGTCAAAGACGAATTTGAATCATATTATAATAGCCTATTATGAGGCTTAGTCCACACTAGTACAAAAACATGTTTGCACGACGGAGCAAATTTCGTCGCGCAAAATATGTTTGCACGATGCAAAACACAAAACGTCTCGCAAACGGCCTTTGCGCAACGGCACTTTGCACGACAAAGACTGGTGTCTTGCAACACAGCTTTGCGCGACGTTTGTGCGTCGCGCAAGATTTTGGCGCCAAACCAAGAATGCTTTACCGTTTTTTTTCCCTACTTTGTGCAACGCAGGTGCACTTGCGTTGCAGAAAGCTGTTTTGCGTGCCGCCAGTCTTCGTTGCACAAAGTTAACGACTTTTTTAAAATCACTTAATCAGTTTGGGAGGCAGAAAATGCAAACTAATTGCAGCAGCTACCTCCCTCCCCCATCTATCTTCAAAATCTTCTCCAATCTTCTCCTTTCCTCGATCTATTCCTATCTAGTAAGTGATTTGATTTTGTATATGTAACTTTGAATTGAGAATTCAAACTAAAACTACTAAATTTGTTTTGTACAAGATTTTTGTATACGAATTTGAAGGTATTTTCCTCATATTGCATATGAGATTTTTGTATATGTACCTTTACCTACTTGTTATGCCCTTTTTTGGTAATGGTGGAGTTTTGTGAGATTGAATTTTGAAGTAATATTTATTAATTTTACCTATTAGAAGGAGTGAGACTAGTACAAAAACATACTTGCGCGACGGAGCAAATTGCGTCGCGCAAAGTATGTTTGTGCAATGGTAACAACAAAACGCCACGCAAAGGCATTTTGTGCAACAGAACTTTGTGCGACGAAAGACCATCTTCGTCACGCAATGTTGGGAAAAAAGCGGTAAAGGTCTTGGTTTGGCGCCAAAATCTTGCGCGACGGCAGTCTTCGTCACCCAAAACTGTTTTGCACGACAAATGCACACCTTCGTCGCGCAAAGTTAATGACTTCGTGGTATAACATAAGATTTTGTGATATCCACTTGTGTAAATATTTTAAATTGACGATCAAATTAGTGTATTCATATAGGATCAAGGAGTGTAGCTGTAAAAAAATCATCAAAATCAGAGTTAAAATAACCGTTAAATCGTGATTTTTCGTTTATAACCGTCGAAAAGTTTTGTCCCGGTACTTGATCTCTGAATGTTTGTTTTTTGCGATTTTTGGTGTATGCGATCTCGAAGTATATACAAACATGTTTGATGGTTGAATCGTTGAAATTAGTTTCGTAGAATGCGTATTCCATCAAAACAATAGATTCACTAACACTTAAGAGTTTATTTATACTTTCATTAAGTATAAGTATAACATAAGATCTTGTGGTATCTACTAGTGTAAATATTTTAAATTGTCTATCTGTATTCATATAGGATCAAGGAATGTAGCTGTAAAAAATCATCAAAATAGGACTTAAAATAATCGTTAAATCGTGATTTTTCGTTTATAACCGTCGAAAAGTTTTGTTCCGTTACTTGATCTCTAAATGTTTGTTTTTTGCGATTTTTTGCATATGCGATCTCGAAGCATATACAAACAAGTTTGACGGTTGGATCGTTGAAATCAGTTTCGTAAAATGCGTATCCCATCAAAACAATAGATTCACTAACACTTAAAGAGTTTATTTATACTTTCATTAAGTATAATATAAGATTTTGTGGTATCCACTAGTGTAAATATTTTAAATTGAAGATCAAGTTCATTCATTGTATTCATATAGGGTCAATGAGTGTAGCTGTAAAAAATCATCAAAATCGGAGTTAAAATAACCGTTAAATCGTGATTTTTTGTTTATAACTGTCGAAAATTTTGTCCCATTACTTGATCTCTGAATGTTTGCTTTTTGCGATTTTTGGAGTATGTGATCTAGAAGCATATACAAACAAGTTTGACGGTTGGATCATTGAAATTAGTTTTGTAGAATGTGTATCCCATCAAAACAATAGATTCACTAACACTTAAATAGTTTATTTATACTTTCATTAAGTATAACATAAGATTTTTTGGTATCCACTAGTGTAAATATTTTAAATTGAAGATCAAGTTCATTCATTGTATTCATATAGGGTCAAGGAGTGTAGTTATAAAAAATCATCAAAATCAGAGTTAAAATAACTGTTAAATCATGATTTTTTGTTTATAACCGTCGAAAAGTTTTGTCCCATTACTTGATATCTGAATGTTTGTTTTTTGCGATTTTTGGCGTATGCGATCTCGAAGTATATACAAACAAGTTTGACGGTCGGATTGTTAAAACTAATTTTGTAGAATGTGTATCCCATCAAGTTCAATGATACATATATTTATTAAGTAGCTTTAAATTTATTCATTTTGTACGCATAACTAGACTTGGCATTTTGAATCCAACCCGTTAACCCGACCCGACCTGACTTGTTAATATTAGTATTTGGGTGAATGCTTAACGGGTCGGGTTGCTAACAAGTGAACCCGTTAACAACCCGTTAAATAACGGGTCACATTGGGTTAACCCGTTAGACCCGTTAGTTGATGATGTTTTAGTAATTTCAGTAAAGTCTTAACAACAAAAAATAAACTTTGTGCAAAATAATAATAATAATAATAATAATTGTTAACGGGTGAAACGGGTGACCCGTTAGCTTAACGGGTTGGGTTCAGGTGACCCATTAACTTAAAGGGTCGGGTTCGGGTGACCCGTTAACTTAACGGGTCGGATTGAACCCGATCCAAACCTGATAAACCCGTTTACAGGTCTACGCATAACACATAAGAAATTGAATGATATGTATATTTATTAAGTAGCTTTAAATTTATTATTGCAGTTCAGATCAGATTTTGGTTAGAAAAATATATTATTGTGGATTTTATGTAAAATAAAATTGAATTTGAAGGGAATAAAGTCACATTTTCAATAAATTTTATAGTTTTTTTTTAATATAACTTGAGCGACGCCACAACCTGATTGTTGCGCAAAACCACTTTGTGCGACGCCACAATGAAATCGTTGTGCAAAACCACTTTGCGCGAAATTTGTTAAAATTTGGCGGTGCAATTATAGTTAAGAGTGTTGTAAATAGTAGGCATGTTTGCCCACATGTGTATAGTAATTCTTTCACTATGTGGCTTGTGATTTGCTTCTATAAAAGCTAATCTTATGGAACACAACAAGTGATTTTGAGAGATGAATGTGAAGGGTTCACGGGAGAGAAAAAGGAAAAGGAAGAAAGGAAGAGAGAGAGAGAGGAAAGAAGAGAAAGAGAGGAAAGAAGAGAAAGAGAGGAAGAAGAGGAAGATGAGGGGGTGATAATAGAGAGAGTTATCTTTGTACTCCTATTATTTTCAAATTATAATGAAAGCACCACTGCTGCCCCGAGGACGTACTCCAGTCATACTGACTGTAGAGGAACCTCGTAAATTTTGTGTCTTGTTTCATTTATTCCACTGCACCCACCGTCGATTTTACAACACGTTATCAGCACGAGAAGCTCTCGTGTCAGTGGAAAGCACAACGTCACAAATCTTGTTCACCTCTGTCTCCTGGAATCTCACAGATAAGAACATCTTTTCATTTCATCTTCAAATCTCAGTACAATTGATTTTCTTGAAGCAACTATATATATTGTTGTATGACTGTATATCATCTTTTGCAGAAGCAAAAGAGTACAGACTCAAAATTCGTAGAGAATTTGACAGCCATATAAACAGCCTCGGAACTCCAACTTGCAGACCTCGGATTGAAATATTTTCTTCTTCAAAGTTGTTCGTCCGCTCAGTATCTACAACATATCAAAATTTCAGAATACTTTAACGGTGCGATCATCGCAGATGTCTGAAATACCAAACCGGTATACAATTTCCGCAGAAAACTGGACAGCCACCTTATGAGTACCAATACTCCATTTCGGTAGCTCAGATCGAAATTGTTTCTTCATGAAAGTTGTTCGGTATCCTCTTATCCATATCATAATAAAATTTGAACTAAATATAACGGTTTGATCTTCTCATAAGTTGCAGACACTCTTGACTCCAAAACTTATGGGAACTGTTTCGACTTTTTCGAAACTCACCGGAGGAGGAACACCAATTGGAACTTATTGTTACTATTATTTACTGAGTAACCAAAATGACTTCAGAACTGTGAAATAAAAATAAAAATAAAAGGAATCAAACAAAAGAAGTGGCAGACCAAGAAAAAGAAAAAGCAAAAGATGAGGACTTAATCTTTGCATTTTCTGTTTTGGCATATTTATGTGCATGGTGTTGGTTTAAAGCCCATGTCACAAGTTCTATTTATTTAAAGCAATTTATTTACAGTGGGTAGAATTATTACCCTTTGCTTTAAAGATTTGATATTTAAGTGAATGGTGCTGAATCAAAGCCCTTGTCACAACCTTTATTTACTTTAAAGCAATTTATTTACCATGGACGGTTTTACCGCCTATTGCTTTAAGTTTTGATGATTCTAAATTAAAGCCCTTGTCACAAGCTTTATTTACTTAAATGCAATTTATTCATTATGGTTGGAATTACCGTCTATTGCTTTAATTTATTTATTGTACTTATCTTTTGTTACAATGAGCATATATAGGACCTGAAGTTCCTTGATCAGATCAGAACCTGCAGTTTCTTGATCATCATCATATAAAAATGATTGGACCTGAAGTTCCATCATGCAAAAGGATCAGGCATGAAGTCCCTTGATCTTGAAGATCAGGACATGAAATTCCTTGATGAGTATCGTAAGTTTTAAGTGCCACAGTGCCTCAACTTAATTGTAATAAAAGACATAAGAGTCTTAGTTCACAGACTATTAAATAAGGACCAGAAGTTCCTCATGTCCATACTCAAAATGGTTTAGCAAAAACATTTATTAAGTGGGTGAAATTGATTACCAATGCTCTGCTCATGAAAACGAAATTGCCAGTTTTCTACATGGGGACATGTAAACTTTACATGATGCATTATTAATTCGGTTGAGACATGTTACCAACCATCAATACTTCTCAGTACAACTCGAGTTTGGGAACCAGCCAAACATTATACATTTAGGAGTTTTTGGTTGTGTTATTTATATGCCTATTGCACTGCCACAACGTACTGAAATGAGGCATCATCGTGGATTAGGCATTGATGTTGAACACCATCTATCATTCAATATTTGGAATCCTTGACTGGCGGACTATCATTTTGATAAGACAATTTTCCCGCCATTAGGGGGAGAAAATAACATTGTTCCAGAAGAACGATGAGAAAATATCATTCCAGAAGAATGATAAGAAAAGACTGTTCCAGAAGAACGAAGAGAATTTGTCTTATTTTGATTCACGAAGCAATCAATGAGAAAATCAAATGGGAATAATTGAATGATGCAACGAAAGTGATGAAATCATATATACTTGCTGCAAATGTGCCTACAAGAATTAATATCCCTGTTGGACAATATAGTGAGGCAGTAAATGATTTCTCTGTTGCACGCCTGAAGCATGGCAGACTTTTAGACTCAAAAGGTTTAGTTATTTGAAAGAAGAAGAATATGGCACTACTGAACTATTGCAATCCCGAAGCATAATTGTTGCATGCCAGAAGCATGACAGTCGTTGCATGGATACACGTCCCAGATATGACAATCCGCGGACATGGGAATGTTGATGTCTCATGCATGAAGCATGATAGACGTATAGGTTCCAATGACTTAACTCCCGGAAGTGGAGATTAAAATTCAAGCTCTATAACGCTCAAGAGGAGGTTATGATCCACATTCTCTAAATTATGACTATCCTGGAAGAGATAGTGTCATGCCTTAGAAGAGGCAATGGATATCCAAAGAAATGAAAACTTTTATGCATGCGCATGCACATGAGAATATGGGTTCACAAATTGATGATAACCAATGGTAATTTTGGTTTTTACAAGTAGCTACTAAATTCATCAATGAGCTGTGTTAATATTGAGTCACGTTCTTTTGTTCGTCGACAAAAAGGAAAATTATTGGCCAAAATGGAGAAAGGCAATTCCATTACAATTTTGTAAGAACGTGGAAAAATGGACCTATATATTTGGATACAATACAAATAGCCAAAAGATGTTGAACCAAGGAGGTTACATATGGGCATTTGTAATACATTGTAATACAGTGTAATACACTCACATGATAGACACAAAGTTACTAATTGAAACCTGAAATTATACTCTTGTAAACGAGTTTATATGAATGGAGAATTATATATAAAGGGTTATGAGTTGCCCACATTATATCTCCATAAGTAAATCCCCCAAGTATACATGGGAGCAAATTGCTCTGTATAAATTCCAAAGGAAAATGTGTCATTGAGTGTAGAAAATCCCTGAAGGATTCAAATTGCTTGAAGTAAGCCCCCGAAAGGGTAAAGCATAAAGTATGTACTCAATACCAATAGATGGTATAAATTGCCTTAGTGAGTACTATCATTATGATATTGTTGCAACATACTAAAATCTCTTGCAAGAGTCAATGACATTAAATTAGAACTCCTGAAGAGTTGATGATATTAAATTGAGACTCCTGAAGAGTTAAGAAAAATTATAAAGTGTTGAAGGAAATATTGTCTCGAGCTGCAGATCGAGCAATCTACCAACACGAATACTATCCATGATGTTTATGATATTAAAAGAACCATATGGATTGAAGATTATGAGTTGAATACTCAAATGATGAAGACACTAAGAATAATCATTTATCTTCGTGAGGGTAAAGATAAATTAATATTTGGTCCAGAAGTACCACATCTTAGTGAAGTATATGCTTTATTGTATTTGGTACAATATATTGAATGAAATAAAGCTTATCTATTAATATCTCCAAGAAATTACAGATATGTACATACACATGAGTTAAAACAAACAAACAGGATGGAGTTTTTACAAAGGTTGCTCATGTGAAGCCTCAGTACTCGAAAGTACCCCAGAAGGAGGAGGCACTGGAGATTGATCGTGTGGCACCCCAGTACTTAGCAAAACACCAGAAGGGGAAGACATCAGTTGCTTTCGGAATCTAGCAACGAACCTCTGGTGATCACTTTGAATCCGACTTTCGGATTCCTGCAGCTGGTCGAGCTTTCTTTTCATGCTCGTAGAGTAACTATTTGCAAGCACGTGTAACACTCTATTCTCGTGCTTGAGCCCTCTGATATCTTGTTTAAGACTTGCCACCTCTGCCATCAATGATTCAACTTGGCGAGTTTGAGCAAGTAGGCGTTGGCCCATATTGGAAACAGAGCCAGCACACTGAACACTGAGAGCCAAGGAGTCTTGAACGGCCAACTCTTCAGACCGTTCTGAAAGGATCTTGTTATCCCTTGGAGTGAAAAGATTCCTAGCTACCACATTAGCGGTTATGTTATTCTTCATCACAGAGTCCCCAACCGTAAGAGGACCATTAGAAGATAAGAAGGACGGGCGCCATATATTATCATGACGCTGCTCGTCTGTATCACTCCTAAGACTCAAATCTAAGCAAATGTTAGATTGGCAAGTCATTTTCAGAAATGATGAAGGAAAATGGAGGTCCAATAAAATTTCAGAAGAGCAAGAAGGGGGAAATTTCTCAGGCAGCAACTTTCTGAGCATACTCTTGAACACAATTGATGTCTCTATAAAAGAAGAGGCAACATAGCCACTTGTTCAAAGATCGAAGGTGCACGGCTCTCCGAATTTCAAAAGCCAGATTTTCCTGAATAAAGTTCGTTGGCATTTTTCAGACGCAATCTCAGCTTTTTCAGATATCGTGTGCAACTTTGTCAAAGATCTCTGACAAAGTTGAAAACGCGTAAATCTTACTGTTCTATTTACACCACAGTTGCTGACAAGAGTAAAAGCACAGCACCACCACACTTGCTATTGAGAAATCTCTATATATGTCGACCTCTGTTCTCCATAACAAGGCAGACATGCAACACTACAAGAATACCTAACTTTTCCTCATCTCCGAGAATGCATCTTCAACATAGCATCTCGAAATACTCAGTTTTATTCCTCTCCAAGAATACCTCTTCAAACATGTCACACCAGAGCAAGATTATCACATATCTTCAGGGACCAGAGCAAGATTATCTCATATTATGCAATCTCCCTGTCCTTTCCTTTGTCCTTGTTCTTACCTGCAAAGACAAGGATAAAGAAAGCCATATGTCGGAACCTCCACTCAAACTCCCGGTAAGGAACCGACTGCCTGGAACCTTTCATGATTGCTTACCTAGTATTGCTCTCGAGTACTCATCCTCAACTGCTGTCAAGGTCATGAATTCCACCGGCAAATACCTCATGACAGTTGATCAGATAGTGGCTCTTTACACTGAAGCTGCCAAGCATAGATGAGTCGTTGTGAGGGAATGTTCTGAAGGACCATCAAAATGCAAGGGTTTGCATTCCACTCCTGCATCAGGGGACAAATCCTACAAGAGAAGATGCCACACATGCATGGGGGAAAACCAGGGAAAATACTACTTAAGCCAGGGGAGCAAGTAAGGAAAGTGAAAATGATACATTGAAGCATGTAGAGACAAGTGCAATGAACACGTGTTGATTCATCCCCAACTAAGCCGAAGATCACTTGTCATGTGAAGCTCCTCATGGCCCAATTTCATTCAAGATTAAGCCTCGAAGTCCTTGAAGAAATCACAAGTCCGATTCAATATCAAGTGTCCAACACTCTTGAATCAAATTCCGCTCCAGATAAAAGGAGTAAATTCAGATCTTCGATGCAAGTCTAGCAGAAAGTCCTACAACCCAGTTCAAGAAAAAGCCTGTGGAAAGTTAACAACAAGTAAAGCACCTCTTTCGACAACTTTTTTTGCTAAGAGACTGAAGCAGAATGATCAACGATCAGCCTAAATGTTTTAAGATCAGGGGGAGATACTCATCAGGGGGAGCATCCAAAACAGATCAAGATCTTTAAGAGTCAATTGAAGACTTATGTGGGCATCCAAGGGGGAGTGTTGTAAATAGTAGGCATGTTTGCCCACATGTGTATAGTAATTCTTTCACTATGTGGCTTGTGATTTGCTTCTATAAAAGCTAATCTTATGGAACACAACAAGTGATTTTGAGAGATGAATGTGAAGGGTTCATGGGAGAGAAAAAGGAAAAGGAAGAAAGGAAGAGAGAGAGAGGAAAGAAGAGAAAGAGAGGAAGAAGAGGAAGATGAGGGGGTGATAATAGAGAGAGTTATCTTTGTACTCCTATTATTTTCAAATTATAATGAAAGCACCACTGCTGCCCCGAGGACGTACTCCAGTCATACTGACTGTAGAGGAACCTCGTAAATTTTGTGTCTTGTTTCATTTATTCCACTGCACCCACCGTCGATTTTACAACAAAGAGGTGCTTTTTTTTTAATTTTCCCAAATTTGGACAAAATTTTCCCCCACAGCCGGTCTCTCTTCCCTCTCTCTCACTTGGTCTCTCTCTTCCCTCTCGCTCATCTCGCCCTCTCTCTCACTCTGTAGCTTTCCTCCTCATCCTCTTCCGTAGCCTTCCTAGATTGGACGGCGATCGATGCTTGACGAGGAAGGTGGTGAAGACGCAGTGCAAGACTGAGGAGGTGGAGCCTGGAAAGTTCCTCAGGAAGTGCGAGAAGACCGAGCAGCTTCTCAGGGACTGCGCCGGCCGGTAAATCCCAATCTCTCTCATTCTCTCTATCGATTTCTCCATTTCCCTAAAACCCAATAGCAAATTGGGAATATTTTATCTAGGGTTTCTGTGAATTGTTGGAAATTGCCTGATGGTGTCACTTTGATTTTGTCATATCTATGTTAATTTGGGGATTTATTTTATTTTCTGGGGCGTTATTATTGGGCTTATGGCTTAGGATAGAAATTGTTGAGAATCATAACGTTATGATATTTGTTCGATTATTGTAGGAAATGTTGGGTTTTCTGTAATTTTCATTACAACACAATTCGATATTGAATCCAATTTGTATAGTGTTTATAATTAAGAAAAATATATATGGAAATATGTGACAAGAGAGATGAGAATATTAGGGTTTTAGTTGGAGGTTTTGCTGTTGTAACTGGAAAGGGCTTTCCAGAATTTCAATTTTATGATGAAAATATTTATTCCAATTGTCGTTCTATCTTCCGACTAATCCATCCTCGTGCTTCATATCCAATTATGTGACATTTTGTTGTATTTTCTTCCTACATTACATTGCTAGGTTTTGTGATTGTTCCGGTTATGAATTTTGTACTTATGCATAATATTTTTCTGGTATTGGTAAATCATCTTTCGACTACTTTGCTAGTCGTGAGGTGTGTTCCAAATATTGAGGTGTCATTCTATTAGGGGATTGGATGCGTTTGTTTGCACCATTTTTTTTTTCTCATCACACTACTCCTAAAATGCTTTTATTTGCACCGTTTCGTTTGCAGATTGGGCAGAGCCACCCCACTGGGCTAACAACCAACCTTTTGAAGCTGTTTGAGCCTCGACCACCGTTGGATTTCAAACCGCCTCCGGAGAAGAAAAAGTGCCCACCTTTGACAGGTCTGTTAACCATCTTAAATGGGGGTTGATTGGTTTCAATTTGGTATTAATTTCTATCTTGTAGCTGTTAATTTTGTACTTGTATCTGTACTTGTAGCTGTTAACCATCTTAAATGGGGGTTGATTGGTTTTTGTTTATTTTTGGATAATGAAGGGGTAGTGCAATTTGTGAGTAAGTTTGCGGAGCCTGAAGATCCTGAGTATAATTCGCCCGTCCAAAAGGGCGAAACTCCTGTAACTTTTTTACTTGAATCACTTGTATGAGGACTTAGCGTTATGAAATCTTTGTTTGTACTGACATGTCTCTGTTTTGCTTTGTGGGATTCAGACAACCAGTTAAGGGTTGTGTAATTCTATAAAGTTCATAAGTTACTGTACCTAATTACCTACTCAATTATATAAATGCAAAGCAAAAGACAATGACACTTACATATACATTAAGCACAACATTTGCTGCTGAATGAGAATCCATAACATGAAAGCTTCTACTATGCCAAGAATAATTCCATTGGAAAGAAAAAACATTAAAAAAAGGTTGGAAACTTATCGGAGTCTAAGTGAGAAATGGCTCATTTCTTACGTTTTATCACATGGCAGCTCATATTTAGAATGAAGAGGGTTTGCTTTACCACAAGGATATTTGTCTTGCAAAGTAATACTTTCCCATCCAAAAGTTTGGTACGTCCTGGAGTCCTCTCATGTTTTCAATTGCTCTAATTTATTATTACTTGGTCTTCTCTGAGTTGTATTTCCCTCTGCTTTGCTTTCTCATGTTTCTTGCTTCGAACATTACTAGTGAACAATGACTGATTCCTGAACATTTCTTCAACTATCAAGGGGGCGCTTAAGAGGGTTTGGCATGTAGGTGTAGATATATGTGGTTGAGAGGTATTGACGTTTAAAGCCATGCATTGCAAATGGTTTTTAAGAAGGAATTTTAGGATGGTGCAACTGCATTTGAATCTAATTACTTTTCATGCTAATAACATTTCTTACTTTTCTATGCATCTAGTATTGTTTCTACCTTTGCAATACTGCCTTATATATGTGAACAAATGCAAGAAAGGATATGATATTACTTTGGCTGCTAATTGATTAGTTTCAAATGCAAGAAAGGATTAGTTTGTAATGTTATATTTTTATGGTTCAAAAAGTGTATAAATGTCGTAGTTGATCACTCGTCGTTGGAGTGTGACCAATGTGCCTCCCGGATTATCAGCTTCCCCCTGAGACCCCAATCGAGGACGTCATTGTACCCGAGGATGCAGGTCTTCAGATCGTGATTGAGGTCCTGGATCAGAAGTTCGGTCGTTGTCATGGCAAGGTTGTTCTGTGTATGGGGAAGGCCGGGGTCCGTGAGACAGGTGTCTCCTCTTCCAGATCGTCCACATGAGAGGTCAATGCCCTGATGAAGGAAGTGACAACTCTAAAAGGTCAGCTTGCGGCCCATGGCGAGCTGATGAGTATGATTGTACGGGCCTTAGCGATGTTTGGCCTCCAAATCCCGATACCAGCACTTGATCTTGCTCCACCTTCGACCTCCTAGCCACTTCGCCCAGTCGATACCCAGTAGCATGATGTATTAAACCTAGAAGACTACTTGTTGTAGTTTTTTCTTTTTTGTTTGGACATCTTGTATGTACATTTTCATATATTTTATAAGTAAATACTTTTTCTTGGTTTATTAATTATTGTTTAGAATTTAATTACAATATTTATTAAAAATTAAATAAAAAATATTTTTGCCAAAAAAAAAACCAAGGGTCTGCGCGACGAAGACTGATCTAAGGGGTTTGCGCGACGTATGTTGTACGTCGTGCAAACCCTTCTATCACTGCTTTGATGAGACGGTTGGTGTGCGACGGAGGTTCGTTGGGCTAACTTTTGCACGACGAATGACCTGCGTCGTGCAAAGTGTTTTTTTTGTACTAGTGCCACTGTTCTTCCCCTTATGTAAATAATATCGTTTATTAAAAAAAAATTAAGAAAATGCAAAATGAAGATGAGTCTTGATGGGGGCATCAAATAAAACATCTTATTTTTCTCTCTTTTCTTTCTCTTGTTGATCGGTTTGTAGGGATTGACTAGAACCAAAACAATAAGCGGATAAAGCTGAATAAACCAAAAACATGAACTCGGAATTAGTCACATCGCTTAGAACATCACCACCAATATAAAAGTAGCAAGCTGGAGATGATTTTATATTTATCAACTATGAATTACTGCATCCTCTTTAATTTATTTGTGTTCTAAGCTTTCTTTCTAGTTATTGGATGAAAGAGATGAAATAGCATAATTAATAAAGAAATTATCTATATACTAAAACCCGGTAGAAAAGCACTGTTCACGAGCAGTGTAATGGCTAAAATGCCCTTTGATATCTTCTTTGTTGCCCTTTGTCTTGCCCGTTTGGTACAGCGAGATGACGCTTTTACCCATCTTGGCCTCGAGTCGGTCATCGTCAGACCAGCTTGCACCTTCTCGACTTTTCCTTTGGTTTCCATTTCTCCCTCGCAAATCTGGGCTTCAGTCTACATTCAACTCGCTCTCTCTCGCTCTCCATCTTCATAGAAAACCTGATTCCTCAACGCTTTCTCAAGACGTGCAAGTTTGGTTTCGACCATTCTATCCCAACTCACAATCTTCGGCGCAAAACCTTGAAAATATTGGCCTGTGTTTCCGTCTCCATCCCCTGAGTTGGGATCGGTCTCTAAGAGCTTTCTGCGTCCATCCTTCCGAAGGTATGGCCTTCACCAATCCCATGTTTTAGTTTGTTTCTTTTTCTTTTTTTTTTAGTTTTGGATTTGTAATTTTTTGTTTCGTATCGTACCTGAGAATATGTGATCTCAGGTACGGCCTTCACCGTCTCGCTCCGTCAGCCTCCACACTCTCCGACTCCGGTTCCAAAATGCGTATTAAAAGGTGGGTTATCTCTGTTTATGCCAATTTTCATGACCCATAAAGCATTAACCGAATTGGGTTTTGTTTGTTTGGTAACATGGATTGCCCAGGTTAGGTTGGAGAGAATGGAGGTAGAAATACAATTGGGAAAGATAAAGAAAGATTTTATGTTTGAAGGTTGTTGACCCTAAAAACTACAAAGCCTACGTGGTGCGCAGGCCGAGTAATCTAAAAGCTAACTACGTCATTCGGTGAATGCGGGCGTGCCAACTCGTCGGCCGAGCTCGGCCGAGGAGTAAATTTGTTGATGTTGCGTTGGGTCGCGCTACTGACTTCTGCGTCTTGCGATTGCGGCCGAGAAAGGAACACGCCTCGGCCTCTTGGATTCTCAAACCTGAAGACAAGGTTACTATTATTACGAAGTTCACGAATCGCTGTCGTCGGATTCGGTTACAGTGATGGTATTCGTCAGAGTGAACTCACGCCGAATCGACACCAAAGTGTAAGGACACAAATACTCGAAGCAGATATAAGTTTTTATAGTGAACGTAGTTCGGCCGTCTGAATGCCGAACTCTAAATTCCACTTGAGAATATCCAATCATAAAACAACTCGGCGTGTAATGCGCCGAGCTCGGTAAATGGTAACACTTCACTTCGCCGAGAAGGCTGATGAAATGACCTCAATCGATAAGGACTCGGACGTCCGTCTCGACCAAGACTTGGATAGATAACTAACCGTGCCCGCCGCAGTGCTGTTGATGCCAACGGAAGGTACTGCGAGTTCGGCCAATTCTACGGTGATAGAGCTATCTATGCCGACTTAAGATATCACCGGTTGCTTTCACAGTGCTGTTGATGCCAACGGAAGATGTGTCAGCGAAAAAGAAAAGGAAAAAGTTCTCAAGTTGTTGAGGATTTGCGCAGGGCAATTTTGTATTGATTTTGTGGGGGCTTTTACTGGCTTGCAGCCTCCCCTATTTATAGCACTGGACCTTGAATTACAATCCTACTCGAACTAGGCTTTCTTCTCCGGATCAACAACATCTCGACCAGTCCTATCCTAACTAGGATTGTGAACCTAGTCCCTTTTTTAGTCGACTCCCTTCCGGGTTATCATACTTGCCGAGACTCCTTGTTGTACCAGGACTTGTCTTCGTAAGTAACCTAGCCGGCCTAGTTTTAGAAGCCCATGACCCGAGCGACCCGAGGCTCCCTTGTTGTCAGGTCTTCCGGGCCGAGATGGTTCTGTACTCGGCCCAAATTAATATTTTGGGCCCAAACATTGCCCCCTCGCTTCTGAGGTCTTCGGCCTGAACTCTTTGGCCAAGTTTCGACCTTGAAGAAGCGAATTTAGTTCACAGAACCCAAGTACTCTATTTTCAAGGCGCATTTATTGAACACGATCGCACGATCTTGAACCTACAAACCTCCACTTCACGTGGCAGCCTGTGACTTGGTATTTCCTAATAATGACGTCTGAAGCGTGCGGTTACTCGAACCGTCAGGTCATCATGACCTTATGGCTAAACCTAGCCATCCTTATCTCAATCCGTGAGCCACTTCTCAGCGTGCGGACGGCGAAACGTCTTTCGCCATCAATCTCGCCGTCACACGCAATCGTGCGCCCCCAAAACCTGAAACCCTCGGTCTTCTCAACTGCATTCCCTGAATGCTCATTATGATCAGTGATTTCTTCGGTCGATTTTACCCTTTATTTTGAATTTCGAATGATTGCACTTCCTTTCCCATCTCTATAAATACTGGAATTTTCCATTTGTACTGTACGCTCTCAAAACTTTCTGAAATTTCTTGCCGTTTTTCTCTCGAATTCATCTCTTTCTTCCAGGTCTTTGCTTTCAAATCCCCCAACCCAGAAAACCTTTTACGCCGTGTTTCCTTCCTACAATGGCATCCTTCATCTCAAAGCTTTCCAGGGAGTGCGAACAACATCAAAAAATACTCGATCGGAGCTCGATCAAAACCATACGGTTTGAGAGTGACATGAGCACTCCCCACCAAATCCTGGGTCCTCTTTTCAAGGCGACCGTTCCATCGGCTATTACTGGCCTTCTCCAGGAGCACTGCCTAACACCCTTACTCCAAGGGTTTGAATGGTCGAGATGGGACGCGGCGAAACCCCAAGGCTCCTGGCCCTCGACGACCACAACCTGGGCAGCCTGGGTTGTCCCAATGGAGAAGCTCTTCGGCGATCAATGGAAGGCCCTTGGCATCCACGACGCCATCCTCCTCTCGTCAATGGAAATCGTTCCCGACAAGGAGCTCCTCCAAGCCGCCTTGTGCTTTTGGTGCTCGGCCACCAACACCATGGTGCTTCCACTTGGTCCCATTGGCCCCACCACTCTAGATGTCACCGCCATCCTGGGCACTTCAGCGACCGGGTTCTCTATCGACGCGGCCCTCTCTGGGTACCCGTCGAACATTGACCTGAAGATGCTTTTTGATCGACGGGCTTTCGAGACGTTAAACCGTGAAGGCCGAATCCCGTCGAAAGAAGACATTCACAAGCTTCACAAAAACTTCTTCAATTACAACACCCTCTACCTCCACTTCGCTGGCCGAGGAGAAGAGAACCTACGAGAAGGGGAACATGAAGCCTTCCTCTTCTACTGGTACAACAAATACATTTGTTGTACCAAATCGAACAAGTGCTTGGTCGAGAATATGCCGGTGGCCGAGGCCCTGGCTAGTGGCCATGTCCTGTCACTGAGCTCCAACATTCTCGCCCATCTCTTCCGCTGCCTGGCCGAGGCGACCCTGCACAAGATCGACCCACACCAGAACGGTCCCCTCTAGGTCTTCCAGCTCTGGTTACAAGTGTATTTCACCTCCCTTCGGCCGGCTATAGCCGACTTCTCACCAACGGAGGCACTTGGGCTTCAGTTGGCCTCCATTCCGACACCCCCTCATCACGCCGAAGAGGTATTTAGGTACCTCTTTGCCCTTGATGACCTCTCCAACGACGAGTTCCTGATGTGCCGTTGTCGGGACTACCCTTCCTCCATCAGACTGCCTACATCCATGTGGGGCGCGGGGGAAGACGCCGACCTTCGTCAGTCCTGGGGGTCGTTTGTGCTTACTCGCGACCTTCCCCTTGGCTGCGATGGGAAACGAGCTGGTTGGGAAGTGTACCATCCTAACTTCCTTGCCCGACAGCTCGGTTATCTTCAAGGCTGCCCGGTCCCCCTTCTCTCATCCCGGACAGTCCTAAGCCGCGGACGTGAGCCTCGTTCTTCGGAGAAGGAATGCCGAACTGCTGCGAGGGAGTTTCAAGAGCAGTGCCAAAAGTTCCGCCTTCGACCGACCACCCCAGAAACCCTATGCACTGACACCTTCGGTGATTGGTGGAAGGTTTACATCCAGGAATTCTTTGGTGCTCCGGTCGAAGATGTGCTGTACAAACTTTTCGGCGACCGACCTAAGAAGGCCTCGGCCCCCCAAACTCAAGGTAACTGTTCATTTTTCCACTTTTCCTTTTGCATATCAATTTGCCGTGCTAATTTGCTTTTATCTTCCCAGGTAGTCGGCCATTGAGAAAAGTAGGGGCAGTCGCCGCAGCCGGGAAAGAATCGGTCGTGGCGAAAACAGATAAAACCGCTGGCCGGGCCAGGCTGACCAAACGGCCTCGCCAAGAGGCCGCGCCGGCTGTCCAATCTCCACCGCCTGCCAAGCGGGTAAAGAAATTGGCAAATAAAGGCGCACGGGAGATCCACGTCATCTCCAGTCATACTACTGGAGCGACGACCCCCAGTGTTTCCCCTCCACCTGCCGTCGGTCATCGCTTGGTCGAGGAGCAACCAGTTCCGGCCGCAGAGATAATTCAAACGCAACCTGTTTCTGGGGTCGGTACACCAGTTGTACCTCCTTCTGTCGAGGCTGCGCTGATTTTGGAAAAAACGGTTTCTGCGGCCGAGGGAGCTTCCCCTGTAAATCCAAAACCCTCTGTCTTCGTTCTGGATGAGAGCGAAGGGAGCGACGAGACTCCGCTGGCCACTCGTCTTCGTACGCGTCGACAACCTCCTCCCACATCCGAGAGGGTTGCTCAAGCAAGTCCCTCCGTGGCTGACTGCGGCAAACGTCCGGCCGCGGAACCGGTCATGGTGGCCGATCCTTCTGCTTCTCTCCAGGACCAGGGCGTCCCCCCCTCGCCCGAAGCGGCTGTCCCAGTCGGCCCGTTCACAGCCGATCGCGGCAAACGACCGGTCGGGGAGCCAGAGGCAACGGCGGAGACGCCCGTGCATCCTCAGGATCAGGACCTCCACATTCCTTCGCAGGAAGCTACTTCGGCCTTCGTAAGTACCCTTTACCGCCTTTCTTTGATTACTTTACTGCTTTAGAATTCTAAACGAGGAAAATACTAAATGGCAGGTGCCTATACACTCTTTTCGTGGCCGCCTCAATGGCCATCGAACGTAGATAACCTCCATCGGCCGCGAGAACTGAGAAGCAATCTGAGACACTGGGCTCGGCCATTGAGTTCTTTAGGTTCGAGCAACGATCCTGGAGACATGGCCGAGGTCTCCTCTCGGCAGGTTAAAAAACAAAACTTTTCTTGCTCTTTTATAACTTCTTTGGAGCTTAATTTGAATTGTGTGTGCAGGCGACATGAGAGGTCGAATTCAAAGCTCTCCTGTCCCGTACTACTAGAGGAGCTGGTCCTTCCGCTGCCGCGACCGAACCTGCCGATTCAAACGCTCTGACTCGGCTGCAAGAAGTTCTGTCGCTCTCGGCGTCGCAAGTCCTTGAGCGCAAAGGCCTTGATCGGCTGGGTGAATGTTTGAACGACCTCGGAGCCGACGGTCAACTGAGCGGCGAGGCTGTTGTTCAAGCCTCAACTGCCTTGGAGCGCGTTCGAGAAACTTTCAATGTTTCCGAGAGTGCTTTGAGGGCCGAGCAGAACCTGCAGGCTGCCCTGGCCGTTCAAGAGACCCTTCGCCCGAAAATTGACGCTTTGAAGGCCAAAGGGGATGTCTTGGCCGACCTCGATCGTCAGATGGCCGAACTGGCGAAACGAAGATCGGCCATTGCTTCCGATCTTGCCAAGGACTTCGAGTCGGGCGGCAAAGCCTGCTTGACCGAGTATGCGGCAAATGCAACACGGGTCGAGCAGTTGAAGCTGGAGAAGAAGAATCGGCAGGCTCAGGTTATCATGGGCGAAGTACGGTGGCTGGAGCTGAAGGCCTTGCTCGACATTCTTCTTCCTCCTTCGCCTTGAATGTATCCGACTGTAAATCGGTCGACCTACTTATTTTGTACATACCTATTAATCTTAATGAATCGTTTTTTTTTTATTCTCGCATTTCCCATGTAACCGGATAATATTTCTTCAAAAATTTCCCGTTGATTGGTAACCTGTGGACTACACCGGTCCGGTCTTTAAGATGATATGCCCCTTTGCCATATACTTTATGCACCACGAACGGCCCTTCCCAATTCGGCGACCACTTGCCGAACCTAGGATCTTTTAGTCCAACGGGCAACACCGTTTGCCATACCAACTCACCCTCGCCGAACGTTTTCTGTCGCACCTTTTGATTATAGGCTCGCTCGGCAATCCGTTTTTGTGCCGCCAGTAAGTTATAAGCGTCAAGTCGCGCTTCTTCCAAATCTTCTAGTTCATGTCTCATGGATTGATTATATTCGACGCTAAACAAACTACTTTGTTCGATTAATCGCAACGAATTTACGCTTAACTCGACCGGTAACATTGCATCGTGTCCGTAGGTTAATGCATACGGGGTTGTCGCAGTTGCTGATCGGGGCGATGTTCGATATGCCCATAATGCCTCGTTCAACTTCAAATGCCACATGCCGGGCCTTTCTTTTATTATTTTTTCGAGGATGCCGATCAACACTTTATTACTTGCTTCGGCCTGCCCATTCGCCTGTGGATAATACGGTGTAGATTGTTCGAGCCGAATGCTCAGATTCGCCGTATACTCTTTAAACCTCTCGGCTGTGAAAATGGTTCCATTGTCGGTTATGATCGTTTCTGGTATGCCAAATCTGGTCACTATGTGTTCTTCCACGAAGTCGCAAACTTCTTTAGATGTTAGTTCGGCGTATGATTTCGCTTCGACCCACTTGGTAAAGTAGTCGGTTGCGACTATTATCCATGCGTGCTTAGCAGCTCCAGAAGATGGCGTGATTTTGCCGATCACGTCCATGGCCCATCCTCTAAACGGCCATGGCTTTATGACCGAATGCAATGATTCGGCTGGGACCCTTTGTATAGGTCCGTGGATTTGGCACTGTACACATCCTCGTGCAAACTCGATACAATCCTTTAGTATCCTTGGCCAAAAATAGCCGTGCCGTCGAAGTAACCAACGCATTTTTCGTCCGGATTGATGAGCTCCGCATATCCCTTCATGGACTTCTGTAATCGCCCGACCACTCTCTTGGGGGCCGAGACATAGCAATAATAAACCATCTTCGCCTTTTCGGTATAACTCGTTCTGATACATGACATAGTTCGTGGCATGAACTCTTGTCTTGCGATCGTGTTTATTGTTGGGATTGTCAAGGTATCGCATAATGGGCCCTCTCCAATCATCTGGTATTGCTTCGACGGCGCAAACGTCGACTGGGTCGTCTCGATCTAACAACGAAGGTAATGACATGACTCTTGTACGTATCACGTTGTCGCGCTGGAGGACTTGTTGGTTAACCAAGGCCGGGTATAACTGTCGCAACACGGGTATTTCTCGGCCTAGCTTGCCCCCCAAGAGTTGTGCGCCGGAGGCAATTTGAGCCAACTCGTCCGCGTCGGTATTATGACTCCGGGAAATATGTTGAAATGTAATACCGTCGAAAGACTCGGCCAAATAGCTGGCGATCATGTGGTAAGGCGCCAGGGTGCAACTCATGCAACGAAAAGAACCATTAAGTTGGTTAATCACAAGTTCGGAGTCACCGAGGACGAGGGCGCGGGTCACCCGTAGATCATGAAGGATCCCAAGGCCGATGATTAGGGCTTCGTATTCGGCCTGATTGTTGGTGCATTCAAAATCCAACTTAAGCGAAAAATACCAACGATCATGGTTGGGGGATTGAACGACAATTCCTACACCCGCCGAGGATGACGTACTGGAACCGTCAAAGTACATCGTCCAATGATTGTCGCGCGTCGCAACCATGCCGATTTCGACATCGGCATCCCCAAAACCGTAGGGGGAAGGGTGTTGAGCAAGGAAGTCGGCCATCGCCTGGCCCTTGACGGCTTTCTGAGGCACGTATTGTAAGCTAAATTCGGACAACGCCATCGTCCACTTCCCAATTCGGCCTTTTACGATTGGTTGGGTAAGCATGTACCGGATAACGTCGGTCTGGGCAATGACTTGGGTGACTGACGGGAGCATGTAATGCCGAAGCTTGGATGCGGCGAAAAATAAGGCCAGGCACAGCTTCTCGACGGCGGGATAATTGATCTCTGGGTGGCTGAGGTGGCGACTTAGATAAAAAATCGCCTGCTCTCGACCGGCGTCGTTGTCTTGTGCGAGGAGGCAGCCGATGGACTCTTCGGCCGCCGAGATATAAAGCTTAAGAGGTTTCCCGCGCCGAGGAGGAACCAGGACAGGTGGTTTCGTGAGAGAGACTTTGATTTGCGTAAACGCCGCCTGATGTTCGTCGTTCCATACGAATTTATCTGAGTCCTTGAGTTTCAAAAGCGTGGAGAACGCTTTCATTTTACCGGCCGAGTTAGCAATAAATCGGCGGAGGAAATTGACCTGACCGAGGAAGGACTGGAGTTGTTTCTTCGTCGTTGGAGGTGGGGCACTGATTATTGCGCGTGCCTTATTCGCATCGACTTCAATCCCACGGTGATGCACGAGGAAACCAAGGAAATTTCCGGCCGACACGCCGAAGGCACATTTGGCGGGATTCATCTTGAGATTGTGCTGACGCATGCGGAGAAAAGCCTGTCGGAGGTCGTCCAGATGTGTCTGTCGGCGTTTAGATTTGATGACAACATCGTCGATGTAAACTTCGACAATGGTTCCAATTAGATCGTGGAAAATGGTGTTCATCGCTCGTTGGTATGTGGCGCCGGCATTTTTGAGACCGAATGGCATGACAACCCATTCGTAAGTGCCGAGTGCCCCCGGGCAACGGAAAGCAGTCTTGTGCACATCGGCTTCGGTAATGAATATTTGGTTGTACCCCGCGTGTCCATCCATAAAAGATAAGATTGCATGATTCGCCGCGGCATCGATTAACAGATCTGAAATCGGCATTGTGTACTCATCTTTGGGAGTTGCCAAATTTAAATTTCTGAAATCGATGCAGATGCGCAGGGCACCGTTTTTCTTCAAAACAGGTACGATATTCGCCAACCACTCAACATATCGAGCTGTCCGAATGAACCCGGCTTTCAAAAGCCGAACCAGTTCGTCCTTGATGCTGAGTTGCACTTCCGTCGAGAAACGACGTGGTGGCTGACGGAAAGGTTTACATCCGGGCTTAATACGTAATTCATGCTCGACAAGAGTACGATCTAAACCGGGCATTTCATGGTAGCTCCAAGCAAAACAATCTTTGAACTCCGTGAGCAAGGCACGAAGCTCGTCTTTCATTTGTTGAGGAAGTAAAGCACTAATAAACAAAGGTCGTGGGTCATCGGTTGTCCCAACATTAATTTCCTCCAGGGGGTCTTTAACTTGGGGCCGATGATCTTCGAGCTCGGCCGGGGCTGCTTGAATTTTATCAAGAGATAAGACAGGACCATTATCCCATTCGGCCAGGAACTCAACGAGATTAACAGCCGAATTTGGTCGTCTAGATATAGTATACCAATGGGCCAGCAGTCGTTCCATCGTGGATGAAACCGCGGCCCTACGTGTTTCCCGATCGATGTCAGACATCGGCGTCGGGGAGGAAGTTAGCTAATCCGAGTCTCGCCGAATCCTGATGGACAGTCTCGGCGCCAACCTCGATAACTTTCTGTACAGAAATCCGAGTCGGCCGTCCTTCATCATTGAAGCCTTGCAAAGTAATGTAGCCGACGTGGTCATCGTAATACCGTGCTTGGATCATGTTAGCCTCGAAGGGCTGGCTATCGGCCGGGTGAACAATGACCGATTTGCCATCCCAAAAGACAAGCACTTGATATAATGACGAAGGAATACAACTGGTTTGATGAATCCAATCTCGACCGAGCAGTGCGTTATACTCGGTTTTGGAATCGACCACGAAAAATGCGGTCATGTGAGTGCGACCGGCAATATTTACAGTTAACGGGAGTACACCTTTGGTTTGGGACTTGTCACCGACGAAACTACTCATTGTGATCCCTGACGGAATCAGTTCGTCATTCGAGCGACGCAAGGCCTTCATGATGGTCAGAGGCATGATATTGACGGTAGCTCCACAGTCGACAAAAACTTTAGAAACTGGGTATCCCTCGATATGGGCCGTCACATACAATGGCTTTAAATGGTGAAGCGCGGCCGATGATGAACGAGGGAACAATTCGGCTAAGGCGGCCTTTAAGCTCTCATCTTTTGTTGCTGACTCACCTTCAACAACAGATACAAAATCCACATGGCCGGCGTCTTCGGCGACGACATCACCATCGAGGAAATTCGGTTGAGCCGTGCTTGATTGAAAATCAGCGGGTAACACATGGACCATACTAATGTCCATGTCATCCAAGATTGACGGGCCCATCGGGTTGGAATTCTCCTCGTTATCCTCATCTTTTGTTTGATCAGCGACTACGGACTCCGTTCTTGTCAAAGCCGGACAAAGAGACTCTTCTGTTCCTTCTTCAATGGCTTGCTCCGGCGGTGCCGCTTCGGCCGCTTGTTGGGTCCGCGAAACTGCCTCAGGTGAGGGTGAGTGCGACAGTGTGCTTGGGGTCGAGATCCGAACCCGCTCCTGGTAATGTATCCGGGCATCCCTGGTATCGAGATACGCATCCAAACGCGCAACACGTGCCATTTCATCGGTCGTAAGGCCGAAGAGAGAAACAACCGAAAATACCTCGAAGTGACATCGTAAATACTGAAGGTCCTCCATTGAGAAAGGAAGTTCGGCTGCTTCCATATCAATGTATGGGTCAACTTCAAATCCAAAGACACGGGCTTCTCGTATGTGCTGGAACCTTGCTTTCAATCCTGGGTCTGAAGTTTTCTGGATGATTCGCTCGGCATCAGGACAAACCAGGACCAGATCAATGGTGTCCTGGCATGCCTTCGGCAAACCATACAGGTCGTTGGCCGAATGTTTCTTGTGAAATTCTCGCATATACTCCAAAGCTTCCCCAAGGAACGGTGGATGCAAATTTCGTCGAATTTTGATTAGAGGTTCTTGTATGGCCGACGGGGCTAATTTGCCTTCGGCCTCCTGCCTGAAATGTTCAAGGCGTGCCTTTATCTCCCCTGGTCGAATAAGAAGTTTGATCCGTTTATCAGCCTCTTCAAACATGGTTTCGACATCTTGGTCGACCAGCTGCTTCCCTTGCATCGACGTTGTCAGAACAGCTGGATCCGGTTGCTTGTTGTCATTAGCAATTATGTCCTTCGGCCGCCATTTAGGGACCGAAGCCTCTTGGGCTGCCCGTCGGCGTGCCATGCAATCGATCATTTGGTGCCGGCGTTTCTGGGATTTGGACAGTGCAGTGTAGACACCTTTTGAAGAATGATATGTATACCAACGTTGATCTCTAGGCTCGGGAGGTTTGAAAGTTTTTTGGCTCCGCGATGATTCCGAACTGCCAGAATTACGTTTATAGTAGGCATCGTCGTAAAATGCAGTATCAAAGTCGAGGCGCCGCCTGACTGATGGTGTCTCTTCCATCCGTGCTTTAGGGCCGAGCCGATCAAAAACCCCCTGATGCCGGCTCACGTTGGCTACTTTTTTCTGGATTGCGACCGTAGGTCGTTCCGTTATAAGCGAAGAGAGCCTCACCTCTGGCTCACTGCCGACCTCGGTTCTACATTTTTTGCACAAAACTGCAGTTCCATTGTCTTCATCGGTGCTATAATCCCTCATAGGTTTAACAATAGCGGGCCCCGTTAAAGCTGTAGGTGGTTTGTTTGCACGAAAATCGGCCATGAAACGAGGCCGAGAATTCTGATTATGAAAACGTTGTGTCTTAACAACTTCGACCTTCCATTTCCCTTTGTCCTTAGGGAGGCATGCATCGACCATATTTACCGTTGCCGTGGGAAACGGGTCAGTATCGACGCTCATCTTCTTCTCTGGAAATTTCAATTTACCATTATCGATCCAGCTTTGGACGTTGTCACGAAAGACGACGCAATTGTTTGTCGTATGTTTGCTTGAATCGTGGTATTTGCAATACACCTTTCCTTTAAGTTCTTCGGCCTTGGGAATGTTGTGGCCAGGCCGAAGCTTAATGATTCTTGCTGATAACAGTTGATCGAAAATTGCGTCAGCCTTTGTAATATCAAAAGTATAAACTTTTGACGGTTTCGATGTTCCTTCAGCGGCTGAACGGCTTTTGACTTCCCTAGAGTCAACTTGAGTCAATGCCTTGCAAACAAACGGCTTATCTATCACTATCTCGGCTGCATCCACGCTAACGCATTCATCCTCGGTTGACGCATAATTGACAGTAGGATTCTTGTAAATCGTCCCCCGAGATGGAGCTTTCGAAACCTTTTCCTCGCGGAGCAAATAGTCATATTGTTCGACATGTTGGGCTAATTCGTACATATCCCGAAAGTTTGCCCCCAAGAACTTCTTTTTGTATTCGACGTCGAGGCCGTTCAAAGCGAGTCTGACGAATTCAACTTCGGGTAAAGGCACTCGGCACCAGTTCCTGGATGATTTGAACCTGGTGAGATAATCCATTGGTGACTCATCAGATGCCTGAGCCATCCTTGCTAATGAAGAAATCGACACCTCCATCCCCGGCCGATAAAACTGCTCGTGGAATTTCTCGACCAACTCCTCCCAGTTTTGGACGGAATTAGGAGGAAGATTGATATACCAAGCAAATGCCGAGCCGGTCAATGAGAAGTTGAACAGCCGTAGCTTATGGAAATCACCATTAACATCTCCGCATTGCGCGGTGAATCGAGCCACGTGCTCCAACGAAGACAGAGATGATTCACCGGCAAATAGGCTAAAATCTGGAATCTTGAAACCTTTCGGGTATCCGAACGTTTCTACGTAGGCCGGGTACGGATGGATAAACTTAGGAAACTTCGGCCCCTTCTTTATGGCCGAGTCGATCATCCGCTGGACTTCGGTCATATCAACAGGTGTTGCTTCGACCCTCTGGTCGATTCCGTCTGACCTACTATTCGACCCTCCTACTTTTTCCAGGTCAATTGGCTTGAGCCGAGCAGGAATTGGCTCGGCCTGTACAATTGGTAACGGATTATTTCTTGGTGGCAGGCGCTGGGGAAAATCGAAAGGCCTGCCGTCACTGACTTTACTAACCAGTATTTCGAGCAACCTGGTCTGTTGCTCATTGGAACTGAGTATCACGTCATGTAGCTTGTCAATACCTCGACTAAACGTCTGCTCGACTGACCGAGACTGCTCGTCGAGTCGCTTTCGAAGAAACGACCTTGTTGGTGGGTCGGATCCCTCACCGCCATCCTCGTCGCAATCCTCCACTATCCCTTCATTGAGAACGCAGGTGTTCCTGTTAGGGATTTCTAGACCGCGGGGTTGACTGCCGAGATTAATCTCCCTCTCTCGGCGAGTCGCGCTTGTGGACTCGGGTGTCACAGCGCTAAGGGGATTCTGTGCCTGGGGCACATTCTGTCCTGTGTTCTGAATCGGCAAATCGGCTGTTGATTTTCCCATAGCTGTTTTCTTTTTTACCGATCGCGTTTCAATTGGCATGAACTTCGTAGTTTAGCACTAGGTCCCACTGGGCGTGCCAAAATGTTGACCCTAAAAACTACAAAGCCTACGTGGCGCGCAGACCGAGTAATCTAAAAGCTAACTACGTCCTTCGGTGAATGCGGGCGTGCCAACTCGTCGGCCGAGCTCGGCCGAGGAGTAAATTTGTTGATGTTGCGTTGGGTCGCGCTACTGACTTCTGCGTCTTGCGATTGCGGCCGAGAAAGGAACACGCCTCGGCCTCTTGGATTCTCAAACCTGAAGACAAGGTTACTATTATTACGAAGTTCACGAATCGCTGTCGTCGGATTCGGTTACAGTGATGGTATTCGTCAGAGTGAACTCACGCCGAATCGACACCAAAGTGTAAGGACACAAATACTCGAAGCAGATATAAGTTTTTATAGTGAACGTAGTTCGGCCGTCTGAATGCCGAACTCTAAATTCCACTTGAGAATATCCAATCATAAAACAACTCGGCGTGCAATGCGCCGAGCTCGGTAAATGGTAACACTTCACTTCGCCGAGAAGGCTGATGAAATGACCTCAATCGATAAGGACTCGGACGTCCGTCTCGACCAAGACTTGGATAGATAACTGACCGTGCCCGCCGCAGTGCTGTTGATGCCAACGGAAGGTACTGCGAGTTCGGCCAATTCTACAGTGATAGAGCTATCTATGCCGACTTAAGATATCACCGGTTGCTTTCACAGTGCTGTTGATGCCAACGGAAGATGTGTCAGCGAAAAAGAAAAGGAAAAAGTTCTCAAGTTGTTGAGGATTTGCGCAGGGCAATTTTGTATTGATTTTGTGGGGGCTTTTACTGGCTTGCAGCCTCCCCTATTTATAGCACTGGACCTTGAATTACAATCCTACTCGAACTAGGCTTTCTTCTCCGGATCAACAACATCTCGACCAGTCCTATCCTGACTAGGATTGTGAACCTAGTCCCTTTTTTAGTCGACTCCCTTCCGGGTTATCATACTTGCCGAGACTCCTTGTTGTACCAGGACTTGTCTTCGTAAGTAACCTAGCCGGCCTAGTTTTAGAAGCCCACGACTCGAGCGACCCGAGGCTCCCTTGTTGTCAGGTCTTCCGGGCCGAGATGGTTCTGTACTCGGCCCAAATTAATATTTTGGGCCCAAACAAAGGTAGAAAGTTTTTTAATTTTTCGTGGAATTGATGTTCTGTTTTCGAATGAGTTTATTATGGTTTGCTTGGACAAGTACCAAGAGAGTTTGGGATTGAAAAGTTGAGAGAGGCCACATATGGGTTCAGAGAAAATAGCTTGATTGAAGGGTCTGTTTATAAAGGTTTCATGAATGGAGATTTCTTTGCTATCCAGAAGATGAAGTGGAACGCGTGTGAGGAGCTCAAGATCCTACATAAGGTATTTTCACCTAATTCTTCTGTTTTTTTCCTTTGTTTTTGTTTCTTAATTTTTGGGTATTTGGTTTTTGAAATTTTAGGAAATTGATTCCTTTTCATGTTAAATGTTTAACATTCGTCTGGTGATGATGATTTGAGGCTGTACGAACTAGAATGACTGTGGGTAGATCCACTCCTCATGTATTGACGAATATTATGTATCTTATTGAATGATTTTGTCTTATTGCATGTACATCATTTTCCATACGACGTCACCTAGAAAGTTCGTTGCCGTATCATGTCAATATTTTACAATGGTTGCTTATTTATTTGGAAAATGATGAACATGAATCACTTTTCTCGAAGTGGTTCGTGCTGGTTCCATTGTACCAATTTGAAATTATGTGGAATTTGATATATAGGAATTCAAATCTTTTTCAATTTTTAGTGTGTGTATATATTTCAGTTTTTTAATTTCTGTGTATATAATTTGCAGCGAAGCAGAACGAGTCAAGCCATCAGATGTGATCCTAGGTACCAAAGGCAGAGGTTTCATTAAAAGGTATTCCTACTCTCTCTCTCTCTCTCTCTTACACACACAATTCTTTTACTCACTTTATTACTGGGATTTCTTCAGTGAACTACAAGGAAGTGTGAGCGAGTATTGCATATGCAACTATAAATCAGCTCTGGTTGTAATCGTTCCAGGGAATGGTATAATTTTCCATCTTATATGTGAATGGAACCAGCTTAAGGTCGAAGTAAGCATGTTTGATGGCTCCGTTTGACAAATATGCCTACTAACTGTTTGATAAAATGACTGTTACTATGGTCCTTAAAATGATTGTTAAGCATATAGTTTTCAGTGATCGACAATCCCTATATATGCTTTGTATTTGTATACCAGTTTCACTTGGTTGGAGGTCTTGAAAGACTCCATTTAATGAATCCAAAATGTGTAATTCCTTTGGGGAGCGTTTGATAACCATTTGGTTTTCATTTTTCAGTTTTTGCTTAGATTTATTTCTGGACATGTCCAATAAGTTTACTTTAGTATATAGAGATCTATATATTACAATTTAGTATAAATTTATGTATTATCTTCTTCTTAGGTTCTTCAAGCATTTAACTTCTTGGAATATCATTTTTGGAAAATGCTGGAGTAGTATATTTTATAGTGTGGCCTAACTTTGTTTTCATTGAAGTGAGATATACAGGAGGGAACTGGTGGACCTCCGAAGGGAAACATGGTGGGAATTCCTTAATACACTCTTCTCTGTCTCAGAAGCTGTGGTTTATATACAGGTATTGGTGTTGTCTTAGTATATCACTGTTTTAAACAACCGACTCATTTTGTTGCTATTATTTTTCAGATTTTACTCATGTAGATACTGACGCTTCATTCTTTCAGACAGTTGACAGATTGGATGATGGAACCATATGAGCAGAACTTGATCCACTTGATTATAAAAGGGCTCCATCAGGCAATATGCTCTGCGTCAAATTTACAGAGCTTTTCCATTGATTTTTTTCTTGCTGTTTTTTAACTCTTGACATGATTTCAGGATGTTGGAAGAGCCTTCTTCCAGGCACATGTTGAGAGTCACTAAAGGTTAATAGATTGCTATATTTATTATTTGTGTTCTCTTCTTTCTTTTTATTAATGGGTTTTGAATTTTGATTGTGATCCAATCCACGTACTGTTACGTAAATTCGAGCTTAATGAGATTATATGCTTTGGTTGCACCTTTTAATGGCTGACAATTGTTTTGGTTTTACAATTGCACCCTTAAGTTTGTAGATTACAATTGTTTTCATTTTACAGTAGGCTTTTATCTTCTATACTCTTGACCAGAAATATCAGATTGTATATATATCTATTAAATTCATCAAGTTCATATTTTAATTTCACATTTGTTGGTTTCATTTCAGTAGCTCTATGGGTGATACGATTACAAAGGTACTATGGGAATCTCATGCACACTATTACGGTTGGACTTTCTCACTCTCTCACACCCCTTTTTCTTGAATGTTGATCAGGTTTTAAGTATCGTTACCTAATTATTCCATTTTGGTCATTTTCTCAATCAAATTTTTTTACTGGAAAATTCAGTTTATATTGATCAATAAACAAAAACCAGTTAATGTCAGTGTGGTTGTTTAATATATAGAAAAATCTATTATTTGTAGTATTATTTATTAATTCTAAGACAGTTATCTTCAAGTATCAATTGTTCTTCTTTGACTATAGTACAACAAGGATTGGTTAATTGATATAAAAACGATTTTGTGGGTCATAGAATCTCATGTTTTTAGTCTCTGTGTGCTTCATTTGAACCTACTTCATTGCTCTTATTTGAAAAGTGGGGCCTATCTTTTTTTTTTTTTTTTTTTCACTTGAATATTATGCATGCACTTATGCAGTTAGCAATTTTAAAGGATTTTGATAAGCTGCATATACGGTTGTTTATAAGCTACATGTACGGTTGTTCATAAGTTACATGTACAGTTTTGTTTTGCACCATATAGATAACTTAATTGAAATATAGTCTTCCGCATGTGCTCACCCGATTTGTGTACATGCAAAGGCTATAGATTTTGCTATAGTTGGAAATTTGACAACATGGAATGTTTCTTCATTGTATAATGCTTTATGTATTCTTTGTGTTGATACGATTAAATTGCTCTCTATATCAGTTTTGATAAATGCTTGCCATACGCTCGAAATGCTTGGAGCAAAAAAATAAAATAAAAATGAGAGTACTACACAAGGAGGCTGCTGCAAAGGGGTAACAATAGCTACCTATAGCTACTGTATCTTTGTTATTTCAACAATTTTCATAAACTTTGGTTATTAAAACAATGAAGTTTCATAAATTTTCATACAATTTTCAATCCCGCAGCAATGCGCGTGTATAAATTTCTATTTCTACCTAAAGGTAAAAAAGAGTGTGAAAATCATTTCGTTTTAAATAATAAGAAGACTTAGGGCTGGTTTGGTATTGCTGTGCTTTGAAAAAAAGTTGCTGTGAGAATAAGCGGTTGTGCTGTGAGAATAAGCGGCTGTGAAATAAATCAGCAGAGTGTTTGGTAAACTTTTTTGTAAAAGTGCTTTTGGAAAAAAAAAAACAGTCTGATAGTGGGTCTTTTCATTAAAGGAGCACTGTAGCTCCGTGTGCTTTGAAAAAAAACCAGTTTTCCAAAGTTACAAATAGCAGCTTCAGTTTTTTCCTTTGATTTCAGCTTATTCTCACAGCAGCTTCTAAAATAAGCCATTTTTTTTCAGTTTACCAAACGCCTAAAACCCTCACAGTTTTTTTTTATGGGTGCTTTTTTTTTAATCACCTCACTCCCAAACCACCCCTTAGAATCATGAAGTAAAAAGATAAATGCATGAATATAAAACAAAAAGTACATCTGAAGCAAAATTAATTACAAGGAAAAGATGAAAGGGTACCGCATGAAATTAACCAATTCAATGCCGGGAAGAAAATGCTCATCCACATGGTACAAGTCAAATCAAAATTCTTTTTAATCTCAAACCTAAGCACATAACAAAATTAACCAAACTGCTCTTACATATTCAGGACAAGAATTCGATTTTCACCTTTCTTTTTCTCAAGATAAACCATGTGATCTTACATTTTTGACGAGAATTTGACTTTCAACTTTTCTCCCTTTTTTAATCTAGTCATATTTACTTTGAAGTCTCCTTTTTAGTCTCTTTGGAAGCCTGTTTTAAAGCTTCCTCCTTTGCAGCTTCATCCTTTGAACCCCAAATGACTTCAGATAAGGTGGGAAGCTTGATTTCGCCCTTCCTATTGAGTGGTATGGTAATGTTCCCAACTAGAGGAAGGTCAATGATGAGACCCAAATCCAACTCATAGTCGATGTCCCAATCCCTAGCAATGTCCTTTACCAATGTCACAATAATACTATGCGGCACCTTCACCGGCACCTCTAATACAGTAGTGCCACTTGCCTTTATCGAGCCAGGGTCTGGCATGTTCCCAGATGCAATAACACTAATTCACATGTATACATACATACAAATCAGAAGAAAAAAAATCAATATACATCAACCAAATGTTTGGATGGACAATTTCAAATCAAGAAAAAATATTTCCCGCACTTTTTTCTCTTTCTACACAAGTCTATCAAGTCTCTTTTGATTTATTCAATCTAAAATCTCGAAATAAATAAAGGCATGCATGAAAACGAAGAAAAAGTGGGTATGCAGAGGTTCCTTTCCTAAATCAAATAATAATTATTTTACAATTTTCCGTAAGCCTATCTACCCTTAAATTTTGAATGTGCGGATCAAATTGAAGACTCACGTACAACTTTACTCGAAAGAATGTCCAGTTTCAAATCCAAGCTCATTTCAACAGGGTTTCGGCTTTGATCTCATTTGTTGATAAATTTAGGGTTCGATTGTGATCTCATATTTCAAAACCGAAATCCTCTAGTTGGTTTGATTTGTAGAATTGGAAAATTTACAACTTCATAAAGAGGTTTCGGTTTTGATCACATTCGTTGATTTCAAAAAATCACTAGTGCTGAAAAAAAAAAAACGTAAAGGTGAGAGGTGAAAACTAACTTGCCAATGCTTTTGAGGGTGTATTTGATCTCGCAGATGGGGAGAGGATGTGGGTAGGGATTGTTCACAGCGACCTTTGCAATGTAATCCGCAGAGTCAAAACTCACTTTCTTGAAATCAACACCTGTGAGACTTGCATCAGGCTTCGGCACATTTGCTATCTTATCTGCGACATAGTTTTTGGCCTTGTCCACCAACCCCGACATTTCAAAGATGGAGATGAAGAAATTAAACAAACCAAGAGATTAGCCAAAGAAAACAAAGATGAACAAAAGAGTATAGATTGATTTATACAAGCCTTGCGGCCTTGCTAATTGAGATTTAGAATTTCACTTGGGGTTATATATAGGAGGTGCATTGCTTAATTAATTTGTGGTTTTCCCACATTTACCTTAATTATAATCATATACGTGTTGGGATTATATATTCCTTATTTGGACATCGGTGATTGGATAACATGGATACTTTTTGTTTTTTTTTGTTTTTTTAACGGTAATATTTGTCCATTTGATTGAGGTACGTTAAGACTGATCATTGCTGTGAGTTAGGTCAAATGCAGCATGTATGCTACACCAGACATATTTTCTTCTTTGTTTCTTACGATTTTATCAACATAGGATAATGCTAGGGAAACTAAATTTGTAGATTAAATTTTGGAAACTAAGGGAAATAAAAGTTAATAATTGGTTTATTACTTAAACTTTAATAAATTTGCTCATTCCTATTGGTGCCACATCATTTAATTTGCAAATTTAATCTTCAAATTTAGTCTTCCTAGTATTACCCTATCAACTTATCTTGAAAACATCGGAATATAATCCAATCGGAACATGCTTGACATATTCGTCCACTTTAGTAATAATTACGCAAAATATTCGAATTCCTAAAGAAGTATCGAAGAGAGTGAATTTGATATGTATGCTAAATATTCCCTATGCAAATTCTCTTTTTGGACTTACTATTGTGTGCTAAATATTCCATGATGTAGAACAAATACCAAAATGAATCGAAAATGAGATGGACCGTCGGGAGACAAAAGGATGTAGTGGGCATTTGTTTATTTGGTGTCCGAGCTTTAAATTGGGCCCGTGATACCTTTTTGAAGAGAGAACAACACCACAAGTCAAACTCATGGCTTTGCCATGATATGTAATGGATTTTGACCATTCAGGATTGTTTCAGTCTTTAAAAAACAAAATGTTACCATTCAACCTTTGTTAAGGAACGACAAATTCATGATAATATAATATTGAATCTACATGAATTTCTTCACTCTAAAAAACAAAACAGGATGAAGGATCATTTTACCTCATCAGATATGCCCTGGCTTTGTGGGGGGGGGGGGGGGGATTTCAATGAATTTATTTGGGATCATGAGAAGTCGGGCAGGACTCAGGTGTTGTACAATCGGCCTCGTTATCTGGAGGAATTCATAAACCATTCTAATTTGTTGGATCTCGATTTTAATGGGCCGCCCTTCACATGGCGAGGAATGAGAAATGGCGAATTGGTGGAGGAACGTCTTGACCGGGGTCTAATAAACATGCAATGGCAGGATCTATGGCCAAATTTTGCTGCTATTCACGGGACGGTTCTGGGGTTTGACCACTGCCCGGTTATTATCAAAACGGAGTTGGATGCGCAGAAGGGAAGAAAACTATTCAGGTTTGAAGCTTTTTGGGCAAGGGAAGAGGAATGCAGGAATTTGGTGGAAAATTGTTGGGCTCGGCAGAACAGTGGGGATGTCCAAAGGATATGGGTGAAGAAAATCGATGATTGTCGATCTCTCTTGATCAAATGGAGTAGAAACAAATTTAAAAAAAGGGGATTACAGATCGAGGAGTTACTCGGACAGTTGGGGGAACTTCAAATGAATTGGAGCAAAAATGTATCTGAGATAAAAGAGAAGTCCAAACTTATTGACACTCTTTTGGCTCAAGAGGAAAGTTTCTGGCACTAGAGGTCTAGGGTGAAATGGTTACGGGAAGGTGATGCGAACACTAAGTTTTTCCATCAATCCAATATTCAGTGGCACAGAAGGAATATGATTCTAAAGTTAAAGGATGGTGAAGACAATTGGGTGGAGAATCCCAACCATATCCGGCAACTGGTGGATGATCATTTTCTCAATGTATTCAAATCGGGTGGACCTCGGAACTGGGGAAACTTGTTGGAAGGCATAAATATTGGAGTTACAGACGAGATGAATCTGGCTCTTATGGAGTCGGTTTCCTTGGAGGAAATAAATGATGCTGCTCTTCAAATGGGGGGTTTCAAAGCTCCAGACCCGGATGGTTTTCAGGGGAATTTCTACCGGTCTTTCTAGGACATTATTGTGGAGGATGTCAACAATCTTGTGAGGTCCTTAATGCAAGATGTGGTCAGCTTGAATGTGCTAAATAATACCCATATTGTATTGATCCCCAAGGTTCCGAACCCGGTATCAGTGTCTCAATTCCGGCCCATAAGCCTATGCAATTATTCTTACAAGGTTCTATCCAAAGTTCTGGCAAACAGATTAAAAGTCATTCTACCGCAGATTATTTCTCCTTCTCAGAATGCTTTTGTGGCGGGAAGACAAATACAAGATAATATTGGGATAGCCCATGAGGTGTTTCACTTTCTGAAAGGGCGCAAGTCGAAAAATAAGTTCGAGCTAGGTATTAAAGTGGACATGCAAAAAGCTTATGACAGAGTTGAATGGGACTTCCTGGAGGCAACAATGGAAAAATTGGGTTTTTGCAGCCAATGGAGGAAACTTATCATGGGATGTGTGACTTCTATCAAATTTGTTGTCATTCTCAATGGGCATCCCGGAAACAAGTTTGCTTCGTCTAGAGGCCTACGGCAGGGTGACACTCTATCACCGTATTCGTTCCTTCTGATTGAAGTTTTATCCAGATTGATCCAAGCTGCGGTGGAAAACAAGACTCTGGATGGTGTGAAATTGGGAGTCACTGGGCCGGTTCTATCTCATATTTTCTTTGCTGATGACATGCTAATTTTTATGAGAGCAAATGAGAAAAATTGCAGGAATCTTGTCAACCTCCTCCGGTCGTTCTATGATGCTTCGGGTCAGGAAGTAAACTTGCAAAAATCCAGTGTGTTCTTTGGGGCGAATACTCTGGTGAGAGTTTCTGAGGAGTTGTGATCTATTCTTGGCATGCCGGTAGTTGACAACCTGGGTACTTATTTGGGTGTCCCGGCTTTGTGGGGACGCTCAAAGAAATGGGGCCTCGCTTATGTGAAAGGGAGAGTTGTAGAGAAATTACAAGGGTGGAAACAAAGTACCATTTCGAAGGCGGGCAAGGAAGTCCTAATCAAAGCGGTTGTTCAAGCTATACCTGCGTATCCCATGAATATCTTTAAATTTCTAGCTGTGGTCTGTGAGGAGTTGGACACTTTGGTTGCAAGTTTTTGGTGGGGGAACAAGGGTGGCGGCAATAAAATTCACTGGGTGTCGAAGAATGTCTTGGGACTCCCTAGGGGTTTGGGCTTTCGAAACTTTATGGAGTTCAATGAAGCGCTACTGGCAAAACAATGTTGGCGTCTTCTTTGTGACCCATCCTCGTTGTGGGCTAGAGTGATTAAGGCATGTTACTTCCTCAATTTCTCTTTCTTGGATGCCAAAAAAGGGGGTCAGGCCTCTTGGGCTTAGAGTAGCCTTCTTGCAGGTCGTGATCTACTTCTTAATGGAACTCACTGGAAAATTATGGGAGGTCAGGATGTGAGAGTTTGGGTTGACCGCTGGTTACCCTCCCTTCCATTGGGGCGTCATTCTCCGCTTGGTGAGGTTTTGGCGACTAGAAACCTTCGTGTTAACACTCTTATTTGTCCTCAGTCTCGTGATTGGGATATCAATTTTCTGCTTCCTTTCCTATCAGTTGCTGACCAAGAGGCAATTGGAGGTACGCCTATTGGGGATATTAGTAAAAGAGATCGATTGATTTGGGCTGCAACAAAAAATGGAAGGTACACGGTAAAATTTGGGTATAGATGGTTGCAGTCTAGGTCTCTGAGCATGAGGGATCATCGCCTGCCTCATGTTCGATCTATCTTGGAGAAGCTGTGGAATCGTATATGGAAGGTAGATGTACCACCAAAGATCCGCCATTTTCTATGGAACTCTCTGCACAATATTCTGGCAACTAAAGCTAATCTGTATAAGAGACGGTCTACCACTTCCCCCCACCTGTCCTATTTGCTTATGTGATGATGAAACCATTGAACATTTGTTCCTCCTCTGTCCGTGGGTTCAAGCTGTTTGGTTTGGAGGGGTCTTGGGTTATAGGATCAACAGGTTGGCTATCAACTCGTGGATTCGTTGGCTGCATGCTATTTTTAACTCTAGTAATGGTAATCCTACTGAGTTGTTATGGACCCAAAGGATGGTGGCTTTCACTTGTTGGTACATTTGGAAAACCCGATGTGCTTTTGTGTTTAACTAGGTGCGTATCAACCCTTTAAATGTTGTTTTGGTCATCTCCAATGCGGTGGGGTCTTTCTCGGCAGCTTTGATAGGAACATATTTATGCGACTTAGTTAACATGTTTTCTTGCACTTACTTAGTTAGTTATTGCTTATAAGAGTGTTTTAAATCATTTTCGTATGTTTGTAGGTCCTAATAACAAAGTTGGCAAGAAAAGTGCATTTTGGAGCAATTTTGGGCTGAAATGGATTGCATGCACTTGGAGACATGAGGATGGACGTTTTGGGAAGATTAGAATTCAGCATATGTGTGTGCACATGGGCAAAGGAGGAAACACACACACATGGGCAAAGGAAAGGCACGGCATGGGCAGAAAATACACCACTACATTCACTCATTACCACAACACTCACCTTTGTCCCCTTCATTATTTCTGTTTTCATGCACCATTACATTTAATCATTGCACTCAAGTGGTGCATATCCCTTGTCCCCTTCACCCATCAGATTTCATTCATTTTCACCTCCACTACATGCACTCATTGATGCACCACTCCTCCACTTTCACCTCCACTATGACTCATTTCTGCACCATTCCACATCCATTTCCTTTATCTACCATGTGCACAATCATTCATGTTCCCCACTTGCATTCATAGCTACAACATCACTCCATTTCACCCCCATGCTTTGCATCATTACTTCACTTTCACCTTTGAATCATTGCTAACACCACCATCCATCCCTCCATGCCATGCACTTCCTCTATAAAAGGAAGTGTGTGTGGCAGCCATTACATTCAGTTTTTGCTTGATAATTCATCCCCAATTCAATACAACTTTCATCCAAACACATCCATTCACCTTCACATCCATTCCTCCATACAACCAAACCTTCAAACACTCACCACACCTTGTGCCGTAGCAAAGGAAGGGAAGGAAAGTGCTTGGACGTGCATGCTGTCCAACGGGGATCGTTGGAGCGTTTAGGTGTTTTCTTTCTTTTGTTTTCAATGTCTAAATTTGTTTATCTTTGCTTTGTAAGTATGAGGAACTAAACCCCTTTTGGCTAGGGGGGATTCGAAACCATGTTTTATGCTTGCTATATGATTTGATTACTTTCAATTGCGTTTCATAAGTTTTGAATTCAATTTGCTTATCTATATGAATTAAAACTGATTTGTGTGTGTTGGTTGAGAGTGCACGCTTAATTTTCATGCATAAGTTTGATGCTAGGATATAAGGGAGTTTCACCTAATCGTTATGAACTTATATTCGCAAGTAGTAAAGGTTGTTGATCACAATCGTGTTAAGTAAATTCTTGGCATAAGTTTCATGCAATTCATAGTAACAAGTGCCTCGCCAATGCTTATGATTTTCATAGGACTTAATGATCTTTGCTTGTATCTCTATTATGCAATTCATGTGGGGAACTTATGGGGAATGCTTTGCGTTGTCGTATGCAATCATCCAATTCAATAACTTTAGGAAAATCTGAGGGTTAATTAGTGCAATTCACGGTTAATCTGGGGCGTTGGGAATTCATGGTTTATTGAAAAGCAATTGGAAATCGTTTTGTATGCAAGTGTGACATGTGTGGAGAAGAACCTCCTAGCTAGCCTTTTATCCATTCACTTTGATAAAATTCGTCCAAATTTCATTAAGTCTTTATTTTGTTTGTTTTGTTTTCAAATTCGTTCAAAATCAATCCCCTTTTATTTTTTTGAGTCATATTAGTTAGAAACTTGTTTAGTTTGTGTTTTTAGGTGTCTTGAGTCAAGTTATAACCTATTTTCGTCCAAACTTTGTGTTAGTGGCAGAAACTGCCTTAGAGTTGTTTTTAGGCAGTTTTGAGTCTTTATAATCTTTTTTTATTCTTGTGACTTTGTTTTGAGTCTTGTAAGTTTAATTTCATGCTTTTAAGTTTGTTTACACATATTTAAGTCAGTTTCAAGTGTTTTAGCAATCCCTCCTAATCCCCGGCCTAGAACGATCCCTACTTACATTCTTTACTACAATTGACAACAAGAGGGTTTAATTTGTGTGCTTATATATTTCGCATCAAGCTTCCAGCGATTATGTGGCTATTGGGGTTTGGGAGTGTGTCGGCCAAGCTCCAGGCCGAGCTCCCTGTTGGATTCCTCCTCCCCCACCTTTTACAAAAATAAATGTCGATGCCAGCTGGTTCAAGTTGTCATGTTCGAGATTTGTGGGAGTGGTGTTACGTGACGCTGAGGCGCGTTTCATTGCGGCAGCTCGATACCACATTCAGGCCCCCTGCACTGCTGCCGAAGCTATGGCTTTGCTTCGCGGATGTGAATTGGGTGATTCGTTGGGTTATTCTGAGGTAATTCTGGAATCAGACTCTTCCGAGGCGATTTCTTGCCTCTCTAATTCTATGGAGAATGGCAGTTGGGAGGCTTTCCCTACTTTAGAAAAGGTGAAGCTTTTGGGGGAAGCCTTCCAGAACTGTCGCTGGTCTTGGGTCCCAAGATCAGCCAATATGGCGGCGGATGCTCTTACGTCGCATGATTCTGCGGAGCTGTGTGATGTTGTATGGGTCGATAGGCCACCATCTTTGCTGGTTTTTGTTTTAAACAATGATGGTCTTCCTTGTCCTCATTAGTTGTAGGCGGCAGTGTCGGGGGTGACGCTTTTGCTTGGTTGAAGCGTCTCTGTCTGTAACTCCCTTCACTGCCTTCCTTGCTTTCTCCTGTTTGTTGTTTGCCTCTTCATAGGCTCTCTTGTTTTCTCTTTGGCATCTGTGCCCTGGAATGCACTTTCCTTGCTTTCAAAAAAAAAAAAAAAAAAAAAAAAAAACAGGCGTGGGGAGAAGAGACAAGTGATATGGTGTTAAAGATTGACATGTCAAAGTCATACGACCGGCGGAAGGGTTATTCCTTTTACAAGGCGAAGGTTTGGTTTGGTGAGCACTTCTGCCAATGGTAAATAGAGTGTGTGACATCTGTTTCAATACCTCGTCACAAAATATAAAAGGCGTGAGAAAGTTGTATTTCGTTGTCAAAATATCAACTAACAAAATAAAATAAAATGTATTCGTGGAAAAAGTACATGGGATGTTATGTATAGGCAATATTGGATTATGTGGCCAACGAGGATTGACTGAGTCGGTAAGTATCATTCTCTTTGCTAAATCAAAACTTAAATTCGAGTCTCACTGTCAAAAATCTCTCTAAAAGTACAAATGCCGGTGAAATATCATATATAGTAAACTTGTTAATTACGACCTAGAGAGGAGTTGCATTTGCTTTAGAAGAGAGTTATTAAATTTTACAATTTGACATTATTTCCAAAACGTAGAGACAGAATAGTATTCCTGGAAAAGGTACAATATAACAAATTTGCAGGCGATATTGGATTATTTGGACATTTATTTTATTTTTTGAAGCATCCGTTTGCGTTAATCCACAACCATTTCCATCACAAAGAGACATATAGAAGACACCGAAAACTGAGAAATATTTTCTTGACAAAGTGTCTAGCAACACCGTGACTGAATTTTTATTATTGTGTCGTTAAATTCATACTTCACCAATATAAATATTTGTCTGACAAGAAAAGTCTAGTCTAACCAAAAACATTACTCGGGTACCATTAAGCACAAGCAGATGTTACATATATATATGATGCCGCAAATATGTGAGATTAACTCTAATCTAATATATGCCGTCTGCGTTAATCCGCAATATTGTAATTTGATACAATGGTAATAAGTGACTTATCAGCTACGCACTCTTCCACAAAAGCACAAGGTGTTGCAATCACTATGGAGTCAAATTTCTCTTATAAATAGACAATGTTTTCTCTAAATACTAGAAGCAAGTAGTAACAAGAAACACATTGGAGCTAGCTAAGCAAATTTTCTAGTGCAGAATGGCACTACCAAAGTTAGCAATTTCATTAGCACTCCTCATTTCAGTAAACCTATCAATACAATTTGGAGCTGAAGCTGCAGGCATTGCCATTTACTGGGGACAAAATGGGAATGAGGGTACATTGGAGGAAACTTGTGCCACAGGCAACTATGAGTATGTTATCATAGCTTTCCTTCCAACTTTTGGCAATGGCCAGACCCCCATGATCAACCTAGCCGGGCACTGTGATCCGTACACGAATGGCTGCACTGGTCTGAGCTCCGACATTAAATCATGCCAATCGAAAGGTATCAAGGTCATTCTTTCCATCGGAGGAGGAGCGGGGAGCTACTACCTTACATCTAAAGAGGATGCTAGGCAGGTAGCAACTTATTTGTGGGACAATTTCTTGGGGGGAACCTCTTCATCTCGCCCGCTCGGTGCGGCTGTTTTAGATGGAATTGATTTCGATATCGAGGGAGGAACACCCCTACATTGGGATGACCTAGCAAGGTTCCTCTCTGCTTATAGCAAAAAGGGGAAGAAAGTTTACCTAACTGCAGCTCCTCAGTGCCCTTTCCCTGATGCTTGGGTTGGAGGTGCCCTAAAGACGGGCCTTTTCGACAATGTTTGGGTGCAATTCTACAACAACCCTCCTTGCCAATACTCCTCGGATCTTAGCAACCTTGAAAATGCATGGAAGCAGTGGATTTCGGACATTCAGGCGACCAAGATATTCCTAGGACTACCAGCTGCTCCTGATGCTGCTGGAAGTGGATTCATTCCTGTGAATGATCTCATTTCTAATGTGCTTCCAGCAATTAAGGGTTCTTCCAAGTATGGAGGGGTTATGCTATGGTCCAAGTATTATGATGATCAAGACAAATATAGCTCTTCCATCAAGAGCCATGTCTAAGATTAATTTGAATCACCGACAACCGTAGTTGTCTGTGAAGTTTGTGCTGTACTTATACATGTATCGGTATATTATGCATAAATATATAGAATTGGTTTTCCTGATACTTGTGTTCCTTCCTTTTCTTTAGGATTAAACATATGTATTATGCATAAATAAATAATGTTGGGTGCCAAGCTCTCTAAATAGTGAGAGAACCACAAAAATTTATCAGAAGTTAATTCATTAAAAACCACAAAATATTGGGCTCGGTTGCTTGAGGTCCGGTCCACTTAAATAGTAATATATATGGTATGGTTCCTTTGGCACTTGAGGAACAAGAGTCTTTTTGAACAGGATTTTGTCCCACTGGATCCTATAATGTTGTTAATTACTGTCTTCTTGAAAGAAAGGTTGGAGGCTAATAGAGTTTCCTTGCTCAAGCCTCCTCGAACTCGTGCCTTTTATTGTTAAGAACCTCCTCCATAGGGCTACGTAAAACTTGATGTCGGTAGGTGTTGTAAAGGGCTAGTTTTATTGACGCTGGGAGTGTCTTCAGAAATTCTCTAGAGCAAGAGATTGCGGGTTTTTGTGCCAACTTTTGTCGAGGTGAGATTCTAATTGCTGAAATTTGGGGTTGTTTTGCAACTTGCGCAGAAAAAGGAATTTAAAAAGATTTTGGTTGAATCTAATTCTGCCCTTGATGTAGACTTGATTCTAAATGCTAAAGTTGATAATCAACCATTGTTTGGTTTTAAATTGTCATGACCTTATACGCCATAGTTGGTTCTTTGAAATTCGGCATATTATTTATCAAAAAATGAATTTTGTTTTTGATGAATTGACTAGTTTGAGTTTAGGTCCATTCTTTTTTTAGCAAGCTCCTCCATCTTGTCAATCTCATTTGATTGCTGATATAGTTGGGATCATTTAGCCTTGGCTTTATGTCCCATTGACAACCAAAATCCTATCATTTCTTTTGTATTGTATTTTTTTTTTTACAACTTGCCAATACGCAAGTTATAATTAGGTTTTAAACTCGTCATTCATGAAACTTTAACTTGAGACCTCCCAGTTACGAGTGGAACATTGTTCACGAGCATATCATTTAAAAATCAAGAATAAAATAAGGAGTCTAAACGTATATATAGTAACAAAATATATAACCAATTAAAGCTTAATGCATAACATATACTAACATAGATTTTGGTACATTAATTTTTACATTTAATTTCTTTTTCTTATCACATAGTCACAGTTAACGTGTACAATTTTTTTTTTTACAAGAAGATATTAAGAGAAGGGGTCTCGAACACATGACTCGGGTGTAGGGTAGACTTTCTTAACCCACTTTTGAACTACAAATCTCTCCCTACCTTGTGCACAAAGGTTAATATATAAGTACAAATGCCAGTGAAAGATGATATATAGTGACCTTGTTAATTAGAACCTAGAGAGGAATTGCATTTGCTTCAGTAGAGGAGTTAGGGTTTCCATGAGTTTCTCGCAAGGATGATTGTGGATTCCTTCATACGTTGTCACGACAATGCTCGTGTCTTTAGACAGCCTCTGGACCTGTTTTTTCACATTGCATGTGTGATGTGTGCAGCGGTAGTAGCTCCTACAATACATAAGTAATGACCATATGTTTAAAATGAAGCATAGAGGAGATATTTTAAACTCGACACAATGGAATGAAGAACACTAACTAATAATTGAGTAAATACCCTGATAGTATCATTGTGCTTAGATGGAGAAAAAAATTAATTACACTAACATATAAAATTCTGAATCATTCGGTACGTATATATTGTCACACATTTATATATTTGGAGGGCTATATCCCATATAATACAGATAACCAAATAACTACAAGAGTTTTTGGATTCAAATTGCTAGCTAAATACCTCAAAGGTTGCTAGCTAGAATACGTAAGGTCTATATATATGACTAGGTTCAATATGGTTTCTTCTTTATGGTAAATTAGTTTAATTTCCCTAAACAAATTTGTATTAATATTAGCATTTTAAATGATTTGGGAGCTCTTTTTTTTGTGTGGGAAAAATGCTTTGTTATAATTGTATTTTCTGCTAAAAATATACTTTTTGTCAGAATTATATGATCATAATTTCTGAGTCCAAATGTAAAATATTCACGTACTAAATTTCCTTCTTGGGTCAGGCTTAGAAAAAGTTTTTCTATAGACAAACCCGAGTCATGTAAACAATTGGGTATTTATTTTTATTTTTTACAATTTAATGAGGATGATGAAGGTATTTATCAAATATAGTAAAAAATTAGTTTTTAATTTAAAAAATGTCAGTTTTTATAAAAACCTTTAAAATACATCCAAATTCCACTTATATAGACATAAATACCTTAGTTTATATGTATAACTAGTTTTTTTTTTTTTTTTTTTAACAAACGATATCATCTATACTAATTAAAAGACTTCTTGTGCAATAATCAAGAGTTGCTCTCACTAATATTTTTTTTTCTTTTTCTTTTTTTCATTTCTTTTCTAAACTGAGAACAAATGTTTCTCTCATTTTTATTTTGTAATAAATAATAAAAAAAAACCTTTCTTTCTCGCATAGTTCCCACAAAACACTTTAGTGAGAGCTCTTGCTGCCATTCTTGCAGCAATATTTTACTTTGTGCTTAATCTGTTTGCTCTTTACGATGTTCTTAATCCTCTCTTTGTGGTAAAACCTAATTAATTAGCATGAGAATTTTGTTGGTTAATTTCCTTAATTTTGGTCTTACTCAACATTTCTGCTTTTCTCAATACTGTAAAAAGCTAGTACCATATGTAATATCGTACTCGAAGGGCAGCTTGGAATTATGAAAAAGTCCTTTTCGTATTTATTTTTTCGTGCTATATTACATATATGAAGAAAGATTTAAGGATCACAAGGCTTCTTTGATTATTTTATTAAAATATAAAATTGAGAGAAACCTTTGTTCTTCGTTTGGAAAAGAAACGAAAAAAGAAGAAGAAAATATTAGTGAGAGCAACACTTGATTATAGCACAAGAAGTCTTTTAGTTAACAATTAGTTATTCATATATAGTGAGGGTATTTGTGTCTATTTAAGTGGAATTTTGGATATATTTGAAAGTTTTTATAAAAACTGACATTTTTGAAATTAAGGTTAATTTTTTGTTATATTTGATATATTCTCTAAACATTTTGTCTAAATAAATTGATTCTCTATGTTCATATGAAATAATTCACAAGTTCTGACAAATTAAGCAACTAAAAAGAATATATGCATATGATAATTCGTTTACGTCTCAGATTCTCTTGATTCACAAGCCAGCTAAGTAACCAATATTCATCATTTTGAGAAATTTTTTATTATGACAGGAACACGGATGGTACACCATGTGTTTTTATGTAAGTGGAGGAAAATTTTATTTTTTAAGTTATTAACTTTTTAACACACATATCACACCATTTGTATAGTGACACATGGTGTACCACCTCATGTGCCGGTCACACTGAAAAATCTCTCCATCATTTTCAAAATTCTGTTCCTAAGAATATTAAAATAAAGGGAAAATTTGAAAGAGGTCCAATTTTATAACCCATCTTTTGAAATAGGTCCAATTTTTAGTGATTTTTGACTTTTGAAATAGGTCCAATTTTTAGTCCAATTGGACTCATATCAAAAGACCCCTTAAATAAAATAAAATAACATTTGTTCTCTACATTAATACATGTACGGTATAAACAATGTGTTCATATTCATAAATATTTGCAAAGTAATTAAATAATGAATAAACCTGGGATATGAACTGTTCTTGACGGCTTTCTGACCATATTTTCTCCAGCGGTAGCCATCATCAAGAATATCATCCTCACTCCGAGTCTGAAACGCAAACCTAGGCCGGCTCGCCGCTGCTTTTCTCATTTTACCCCCACCTTTCCTTTTAACACCAACCTTTTCTTCCTGATCAGCTCCAGTATTCCCAGCAGAGCCACTAATATTATTGTCCATCATAGCCATAGGCTTAAAACTATTAATCTGATCATGATTAAACCCGCCTGCCGCTTGAGTACCACCAGAGAGAAGGCTAACCCAATCAATGTCTAGAAGATCGGGAGGGTTAGTCATCAATGAGGAGGATGAAGAGGATGTGAAGAGATAGGGAGGAGGGGGACGAGGGTTTTGGGGTGGCGGCGGTAACAAGAATGGTAATGACAAGGGCAGCGATTGGGAGGTTAATGGAGGTGGATTATGCTGTTGATGATGATCTTCCATTATAATTAATAGAAGTGTTTTGATTATAATTAGTGGTCAATAATCAAACTAATGATGAGAAAGGAAGAGAGAATGTTTGATGCATGTATATATAAAGTCTTCTCCAGCAAGGTGGTGGAAGGTGAGAAGAAGTTGGACTGACGCACACGAACAGAGAGAGAGAGAGAGAGAGAGAGAGAGAGAGAGAGAGAGAGAGAGAGAGAGAGAGATGTTTGCTTAGGGTTGAATTAAATGAGCGGAAAGGGTTTTTTGCCGTTTTTGGTATAACACTATCTTGTTTACCCTAGCTAGGGTAAAGGCCAACTACATCTCAACTACTTCTGTTCAACTGCAAATTTCGAGTGCATAAGGTGACGTGCCCCAATATACATATCGTTATCATCAATGCATGGATTTGCATGCATGGCTCTCTCTCTCTCTCTCTCTCTCTCTCTCTCTCTCTCTCTCCCTCTATCTTCTATGTTCACCTACAAGATTCATGGTATAGGTGTTTCTGTAATATTTTAATATATTGAGAACTGTAGGACACATGTTCAAATAATCAAAGTTTGACTAGATACTGTTTACCAACCAAGGCAAGCAAAAAGATTTGGACCAAGTATCGTATGTATGTTGCCGACGCCATCCTCTTCTGTGTGACCCACAAGCATTGTGACAGGACTCCCGCTTGTCTTTTATCTCTCTATTGATACTTTCTTAAAGCAAATAAGTTATGTGTACATTGAAGATGTGCGTATGAAAGAAGAGATTGACAACCACTTCCTACCAAAGTTAAGGTTACCTCGCCACCCTAATATGCCTCATTTGGTGGTTTGGATAGGATAGAACTTGTATTTTGGATAGAATAGGTTAGGACAACCCACTGCAACTCTCCAAGACCCACCTACCTTCCCTGAAACTCAAAATATCAAATGATCTTCTTTGCAAGGAGTTCGCAAAATCCACCTACAAAATAGGTTCAGAAGAAGGGTTCAGGGTTTGATTTGATGATGGGGCACGTTTGATACATAGGATTGACTTAGATTGGTTTGATTAGGTTTGAATGTTTCTATTTCGGCGTGTCTTTTAAATTGTCTAGAATAAGTCCACATAAAGAATGTAATAATCTCAGCTTGTCTAGTTATCAATTAATCCTATACATTGGTTAATCTCAGCTTGTACAGCTATCAATTAATCTTATACATTGGTTAAAGATGATATTAGTGTTGAATAACCCCATTCAGTACTAGTCCGGTCAATCAAATGTCCCCTAATAGATTGACATACGAATCAACTAAGAGTATACAATTTATTACTTTACATAGAGTTGTTTTCACAATATTTTTTATAGACTACCAATAAGAGTGGGTAAAAAGTGTAAATGATGCTTAATAAATTATGCATAGCTTCGATTATTAACTTTTCAGTCAATACTTTTATAGCTTTATTAGTCCGTTTGAAAATGCTTATTTAGAAAGAATTTCTCTTTGAAACCACTTTTAATATCAACGCTTCTATTACTTCAAAAAATTTAACAAAAATGCAAGTGCTTTCTTGAAAAACACTTAAAGTATTTCCTTAAACACTTGAACATGTGCATCTTTTGCATTTTTCAACACCAAAGCACTTTTTAACTTTTCCTGAGAAATACGGTCAGAGGCATTTCTGGTCTACGATATAGTTAAAAAACAACAGGCCTTAAAAGTGTTAATTTTAGGGGTATGCTATTCACATATTTCTTTTTACTTCTCACATACCTCCTGTTAATTTCTGTCATTTGATATTCTTTAATTCATTCGATCCGACGACCGCAAATTAAGAGGGTGTGTGAGAAGTAAACAAAAGTGTGCGAATAACACATCCCTAATTATATATTCAAGACTATTCTAAACAGCTCTAAGAAAGAGGAGAATTAGAACTTGTATTATTATAGTGGTCAACTAACTTAACTCACATTTGCGTGTGCATCGAGTAATTAACATTACACATTCGCTTAATTTTATAGAAAATCAAATTTTGCTTAAAAGAGAACATTGTAAAGAAAGTCTCTAATCTAAACCAATAATACAAGCCTCAAATTGAACTTCAACATATAGAGAAGCTCCTTGCCGCAACTAAGGCACCATTATAAATGTTTTGTTTGGTAGAGGATCGGATCAAAATGAGTAAGACATTATTTTTAAGGTACGTTGAAGGAAGCAATAAAAAAAATTGTGCGGTAGGAGATGGAGGATTAAAGGGAGAAGGTAAGAAATGAAAAGTTTATCAATTCTAATCCTCCCCAAGATAGTAGGATTAGAAGAGAGAAGTTTCTGTAATGTCTAACCCAATCATCCATACCAAACGAGGCCAAAGTATCAAGTAAATAAGTAGAATCAACTCCAGACCACACATTTGACCAAAAAAAGTACAAACTACAGAGATTTAGTGCAGGAACTGCCATGGAAATCAGAACAAAGGCTTCTTTCCATCTAGCATTCCCATCAAATGATCAAAAACCTGGCACCCTGCATCGCGTAGACCAGAATGCATGAATTCGTTGGTTATCCACAACCGAATCCCTGCTATCTGCGAAGCAGTTTCCATGGCCAGCTTGAAGTTGACATACATATCTTCGTAGTAAACAGCAGCAGCAACAGGTACCTGTCAACATTGACAGAAATAAATTTAATTATTTACACACTTATGGGCGAAACTGCTGATAATTCACGTCAAGGGTTTGGTACAAATGGAAAACATCACAGGCTGCGAGAAAGTTTAGGTCTCCTTCCCCTTGTAAAATTCTTATGGTGAGATGCTATTCAAGTAGATTAACTTCATATAAAGGTAGCACACCTTGTTATTTTTTAGTGCATCGATGTTATATAGGGGAGGCCAATCCTTCTTCTCAGCCAATACATGAGAAGCACCTTTGAATTTCCTTAAGGCATGAATCTCATCGAACATCCATGGGAAGATCATCTGCAGGAGCAAAAAGCCCAACATTTGTGTGTAAAGTACTTTTCAAAGCTGCAAGTAACAACATGCTGGCGGAAAGCTCCTACAATTTTCATCAAGACACTTGCCCTGTATGCTACACAGTTGTGAATCTACTGCTTCCCGATGGACATCAGTCAACCCATAGATTGGTCCAAGGGTCTACAGCTAGACAGCTTTTATACCATCATGCAATTAAATCATAAATTTATGCACAGCTAGATATCATCGATTAATGTTTATAACTCCCCAAAGTATTCTACGTCTCATACGCTGTCAATTATTTCTATCCATGAGATGTATAAAATGAATTAATATCTAAATACATCATCAACTACCCGTCACTCATAGAACTGAATGTCAACATTATGTCTTTTTGTCATTTTGAAAGTGAAGGTTGGAACAAATGCCTACCTCTCCTGTGAAAAGTACGGGACGACCTTCTTTTGCAGCCCGGACAGCATCGAATTTGCCCTCATCTTCAGCCCTTATTCTATGAGCAGACCACCGTGATGAAGCACCCTTCAACAAATAAATAACTACATAACTAGATGAACTAATAAGCTAATGAAAACTATATAAATATTTAAGAATATATAGTATAAACTTCTGTAAATTAACTAGATTAAAGCAATTACCTGACAGTATATGGACTCATGAAGAAGAGCAAAAAGTGGATTTGTATCAAAAGAAGACCACTTGTCAAACTGCAAACATGGAATGGTTTAAGGTTTATAACTTTATACCAGGAATATTCAAAACCTTAGATTCGATATCAAGAAAAAGCAGTTGTTTTCTTACAGCATCCAAGAAGTAATAACTAATTTCCTTTCGTGCTCCTGGAACTATTATAGGATCCCAAGCCCTCTCAAACCTATGGGTTGAAGTGAAATTAAAATCACTTAAAGAATGACTAAATTGTAACATATTAAAATCTAGATTCATATTCATGAAACCTTACATGTAATGTAAGCGCTCAAAACCAGCACTGGATCCTAAGCCACTAAGACCAAGAGTTTGCAATCCCTTTGGGGTTAGGAAGCCCCCGGATGGAAGTGGGACCTGTACAAAAACAAGGGTGAGTGGGGTTAATTTCAAAGATCTTAAATCTCAACAGTAGGAACAGAACCAAGATCATCTGTTCTAGACCCTCACCCCACCGCCCTCTGATTCTGATAGATAGTTAACAACTTCACGAACAACCTCAATATCTTCAGGATACCTTTTGTAGTACTTCTCATTCTGAATTATAATCTGTTCAGAGCATGCTCTATATACAACGTCTCCAGTGAATCCATTTCCTATTGGAGGGATTCCTCCAGTTAAAAGGACTTGCTTTAGTCCTTGTGGTGCAAAACTCAAATAAGTTACTGCACAAAAACCACCAAAGCTCTGCACAAGGGAAAGGAAAAAAGCTGTAATTCTGGTTCAGTTGTACAGGATACAGTGCGCCACAAACAATCCATAAGAAATGACACGAAAGAAAAAGCTTCACATATAAGAAGAATGATATCGACATTATGACTGAACTCTTGGATCATAAGAAAGTCCTTGATAACAAAGTAGGTCTTTCAGCAAATATGGCAACTACAAAGCGTCAGAACTATCACATTATAGTCTAAACTCTAAAGGTCACATGCAAGCATAAATACCAAAGGAAGTTGTAATTAATACCTGACCCAAGATTGTCCATGGCGCAGCATCAGGAACAAGACGTACTCGAATAAACTCTGCATCATTGACTATATTATCAGCTCGAAAATGTTTTACATAATCAGCCAATTTCTCTTCAGACTTCAATTGCAACAAAGATGAAGCTGTCAAAGGAGTTGATAAACCTGTTCCTCGCTGCAAGTAAAATACATCAGCACAACTATAATAAACAAAGTATTGCATATCGACAAAAGCTTGTAATAAGATATGTCTCTATAGACATGCGGCCCATGCCTGATCAAGCAATATAACACGAAATTCTTCACATGCTTTACGTATCCATCCACTGGATTCAGTTGGTCGGGGGGCCTCAAATCCAGGTCCACCTTGTAGATATAATAGGTATGGCAATTGTTGTTCTTCTTTACCAACTGCAACATAAAATTTATTTTATTGAGGGAGTAATGACCCACATGTAAAGCCAAATGTCTTGTCTGCGTGTGCAAAGAATATTAACATTCTGCACATTGGCAAAATGGAAACAAATCTTGCTTGCCAATTACATTACTATCTACTCTTCACTAGAGAGAAAAAAAGAAAAGAAAAAGAGATTTCGTAACTAAAAGCAGACAGTTTTTGAAGCCCCAGTTTACAGGTATGCATATACTTTCACGTTCAATTTTAGTATGTCTTTTATCTCGAGTGCCATAGCCACATATGTATGCAACTTCTGCCGTTACTTATCTCGTTATGAACCATCCTTAAATGGAGTTTAAGCCTTTTGCATGCACATATGCCAGTGTCTTAAGAATCCATATATAGTTTACTTGAATTAAATTAAATACCAAACAAAAGAAGAGTATTACTCAGGAACCTGCCACTAGTCTACTGAAAACTACTACACATCATATTTCAACAGTCAATGACCTGTTGTGTTATTAGACCAACATTCATAAAAAATCAAAGTGTTAAGAACAACTGTATGAGCACCTTTTGCATCAATAACAGAATACATCACATCAACAAAACAGTTTCAGTGTCTACAATTGTGGGGGTATGTGGAAAAAGGAAAAAGGAAAAACACAACGAACCCAACTTTCACATAAGTGGGGGTATGTGGAAACTAGACATTAGCTCATAAACAGAAATTTCGGCACAGTTTTACTAGTTTCATGACAATTGAAATTCACAAGAAACTTCACATTCCGAACATTGACATATTTATTTCAAGTACTACAATTGTCCTTCGAAAGTGCTTGTTTAAATGAGTAAGAAAACAAAATGTAGCAGAGTAATCTTACATATTTTCAATTCTGACGACCAAAACAACTAAAAACTATCACCATTGTTAGTTATTGGATTCGAATCACTCTTCCAATTCAAAACATTAATCAATGCCTTTTTCTTAGCTGTATAAATAGTAAACAATGTCTCAATTCTCTCCCTTTCCTCCATTTTCTTGGCAACCAAACAGAGCAAAACACAAATATGGTCAACGACTTCAGCAAAAATCTGAACTCTGAGCTTCACGAACAAATTAATCACTTCAAATCACACACACTAGATTGCATAATTCACAACCAACACCATTCAAACAGTAATCAGCAGCTAACAACGCGAATTAAACTAAATTAATGATGTGAATAAAGCTTAATTACCTGAAACAACTTCGCGAGCGAAGACTGAGATCTTAGGCGAAGCGGTACGATCGACGGAGTAGTCGAGAGGCACAGTGAATCGGTGGTCTCGGAGTCGGAGCTCCGGCACCGAAAACCATTTCCCGGCGGCGTGGTCGGGCGATGATACGGCGGACGCGGCGGTCTGTACAGACATGGCTGTTACCATACGGAGTGAGCTCCGGCTATAACGGAAGCAGCGAAACTTGGCGATGTGAAATAGTGGAAGCGTGCGAAGAGAGGAGAGAGGGGGAGAAGGAAGGCAGAGGAGTGAGGTTATCAATGAGGGTGGCGCGTGAGTTACCAGCATTTTGGGAGAGAGTGTGAGTGAGACCCGGGGGTGGATTCTGGTTTTTAACACGTGGCGCGATCTGTTTGTGATTTGGGTTGGATGATCTGAGTGGTTGGATGTGTAGACTTTTTTTTTAACGGTTCTGATTTGGACTTAGCGATGTCGTTGCAGAAGCAGATTCGATTATTTACGTAAGCCAAACCAGTGGAAGAGATTCGATAAGGACCGATGGGAGATAATAGTTTAATGTAAAGTTATGTTTTGCTTCTAATAATGTAACATTATATCCAACAATTCTTTAAACAGAATGACTCCGATTACATTCAGTTCTTATACAATCAAATAAGACGGTCTTTCTAATTGAGGAAGGTAACGATCTACCCCAGTTACGTCCATTTTTTTTTCTTCAGTTTACAGCCTTTCTAGCCGGTTACTTTCGTTTTTTTTTCTTACACTAGCAGTATAAATGTATAATCGAATCAAAGTAATTTATTTAATAAACAATTTGGTTGCATTTGACTAATTTTAAGGCATATGTGGCAATTTCGTGAGGTTTTCTACTCCATTTGATATGTCAAATCTTTTGTTTTACCTTCTATATATCTAAGGAAAGATGATAAAAATGACCGAGCTTTCATAACCCAAAATTGCCCTTCTCCCATTAAGCTTACAAAAAATAAAATAAAATAAAATAAACCTTCCACGGGACTATGGTGGTTGGTAAGTTTATTATTTTCTAAAATACTTTCATAAAAATCAATAACAACTAAAACAAGTAAACTTTAGGAGGCTAATGACGAATTTGAACCACATATTACTAATGCATTGTGAGGCTAAGCCCATCCCCTTCTCTCTTAGTGTAGATAATATCGTTTGTTCTAAAACTAGTAAACTTTAGGAGAAAATACACACAAGATAAAATTTTAATTTTTAATTGAGACTTGTAAATGATTTCTTTGACCCTATTAATGTAAAAATATCTATGTATAAGAAAAAATAGCCAATTTGGTCCATCGGTGTTTTATTTTCATTACTGTTGAAAGAGGTACTATATATGAATCTCTACCCCCATTGAATATTTGAAACCTTATAAAGACTTATCAAGAGTTGGGTCACCCCAAACCTTTGAACTCGCCATCCCGCTGGTGTCCTCCTCCCTCCGGATGGGTAAAAATTAATGTTGGTGGTTCCTTCTGTTCCTCTTGAATTTAGGGGGTGTTGGTGTGGTTTTTCGTGACGAAACCAGTAGCTGTGCCGGAGGTTTCATTCGCAAAATACCACACGTGACTAACCTCAAATTGGTCGAACTCATGGCTGCTCGGGATGGTATCTTATGGGCTGTGCAGCGGCATTAACAACATAGTATTTTGGAGAGTGACGCCCTGCAGGTGGTTCAAGACATTGGCAGCTTGAAGGGGGGCTCCTCTCCTACTGATCTTTTGGTCGAGGACATCAGAGAAAATCTGAGAGGCTTTGAAGAATCCAAAGTATGTCATGTTTGTCAATCCGCAAATGTTGCCGCACACTGTATGACCAAGTTGGTATTGTCTTCTGATTTCAATTTTTGTTGGTTTGAGGAACCTCCGGATTTATTGTCGAAGGTCCTCTTACAAGATTATATGCTTTCTTGATAGCTTTGAATTAACCACTATTGTTTCTCTTAAAAAAAAGAGTTGGGTCGCCACCTTTATTGTTAAGATTTAAAGTGAAACTTTAACTTCGTTCAGTCATATAATATTAAAACAAGGGTCAATTTCAGTTTATTAGTCTGAAGTTTCATGGTTTTTAACTAGTTGAATACATATTTACATGTCGACACCTGGGGATCTTCCGAACAAATGCATACATTGAAATTAAACAAACATACCCAAATTGAATACATATTTACATATAGAGATAGCGAGAGAGAAAAGAGAGGAAAGAGAGAAAGAGAGAGAGAGATAGACCAGAGCTCGTGGAAGACATGGCCGCAAATGGAGATGGATTGGAGATCCTCAGAAATGGGCTTGAGGTCTTCGTAGCAAATTGAGCAGATTGTTTTGGCGAAATTGTTGGAATCTGCATCGGCCATCTCTCTGGTCTCTAATCTAGGGTTTCGGATTTGAGATTTATTTGTGTCATGATTTTGGAGGGCCGTGCGTGGAGCCGACTGAGCGGGAAGAAGATGGAAGACTAAGACCTTCGTTTTTGGGGGGCTTTACTAAGACCTTCTAACTAAGGTTTTAGTAGGGACGAGTCCCAGTTAATATCATTTAAGTTAGTCCCGTGTGAAACAAACATGGGATTACACTATAAATTAGTCCAATCTAATCTAATGAAATTTAGTGAAGTCAAACAAACACACGTTAATAGTATCCTCCGTGAGTACATTAATTCTAGCTAGCAATCCAAAGAAACGAATATACGAGAACAAATTAAATTCATGCAATTACACTAGAAGATCAACAATATATAACCAGCATACATAGATTATAAATCTATGGTACCTGAAATCCGGATTTAGATTACATAAACATATATTATGATTTGCCTCGATATCCAACAAGCATGTCTACAGGTAGTTAATGATTGGGTTGAAATGCACAGTTGCTGACTTCGGCTTGAAATGCACTTTGGACATCGGAGCATGACCATGAACCCAAACCGGATGTGGTCTCCTGGTTGTTAATGCCTTTTGACGGACCTCCGATAAGGCGCTGGAGGAACTGCAGGACTGGCGGAACACCGATGTCCGAAACTCCCTCAAGAATTTGAACCACCTACTTCATTGTTGGCCTATCCTTCTCATCTTCTTGAATGCACCAGCAAGCCACTTTGCATGCTCTGCTTAGTTCATCTCCGTCAGCTTCGCCTTCCAACCTGCAATCTAACAAGGCGAAAAGATCTTGCCCTTTATTAACTGCATTCGCGAGACGGATGGGAAGGAAGTTCTCTATTCATCTAACCATTCTCTGTTTCTCCTCCCTGACATGACCTCAATCAGCAACATGCCATAGCTAAACACATCGGCTTTTGGTGTGATGGCTTCACCCGAAAACCATTCTGGTGCGAGATAGCCCATAGTTCCTCTCATGGTGGTCGAAACCCGGCTGTGGTGTCTCCCCAAGAGATTCGCAAGACCAAAGTCTGCCAATTTCGGACTGTATTCTGAATCCAACAAGATGTTCTCCGGCTTAACATCGCAGTGTATTTTGCAGTCTCTACAATCGTCATGGAGGTAAGCCAATCCTCTGGCAGTCCCTACTGTATCTAGCCTTCCAATCTAACATTATCGGGTTCTTTTGAAGTAGAAGAGATTGTAGAGAACTATTTGGCACGTAGTCTAACATTATCGGGTTCTTTGGAAGTAGAAGAGATTGTAGAGAACCATTTGGCATGTAGTCATAAACCAACAACCTCTTTGAAGCGTTCGTGCAGAATCCCCGCATGTGAATAAGATTAATGTGTTGGATTACACCCATAGTTCCCACTTCAGCACGAAATTGTTTCTCTCCCTGGTTTGTACTTTTCAGCTCTTTCACTACAATGGCTATTGAATTAGGCAACATCCCCTTGAATACAGAACCAAAGGCTCCTTCCTCGAGTTTTTGGGAGAAGTTCTTTGTTGCTCTTCTTAAATCTCTATGCTGGTAAAGCACCAAAGAATCGCCATTAGTCGCCAATGCTCCCACTGACCATTTCCTTCTAAAAAATATCATGACAATGAAAGCACTACTTAAGATGGAAAAGAACCCTACAAGTACTCCAATTACAATCCAAGTAGTCTTTCTCATCGTCTCATTTTTAGAATCCACAATCCGGAGATACCATACTGTGTTGTCTGGAGAATAACTTATGAAATCGAGTGTGGATGGTTGTGTTATCCTTATATTATTAAGATCCCCTGTCCACATGTAACACTGACTATCCGAAAAATTATACGCAAAGGCAGTGCATGAGCAATTTATTAAGCATTCTGATCTGCATTGATCAATGCTCACATGGAAAATTTCATTGAAGTTCTGAGGATATGAAACACCAGTTATTGCCAAAAATGAGTCCCTAGGACTGCAATGAAAAGGAATTTTCCTCACACAGCCATTTGAGAATTCCTGTAGTCTCCAATTTTCCCCAACTTTGGTTCAAATCCTTCGAGGCAACGACAATGAGGATCCCATAGCTGCTTGCAAATACTAAAAGCACCACACGACATATTGACCTCACATTGGTCCGATAGTTCAGTTGAAATCGGATCCCATTCCCTAAACGCGAATCAGGTTGCATACCATATTAGCTATTCGTCATTCCAAAAGTAATTAGGCATATAAAAAGGGGCTTTTAGATATGAGGTTCCAAAAGAGATACAAATCCCTGCCCTGCAGTGCAGGACACTGTCTCTAATGACTATCAACCAACCACTATGGCAACTGAACAACTCATTCCATATAGTTTAGCAGAGCCAAGTGGGGTGCATTGGGATCCCTTGACCCCAATAAGTTGCTAAATTTTCTCTTGTGAAAAAATATTTGATCCCTGTCCCACCAACAGATGAATTATGGCCAAATTTAGTGGGCCATTTGCTGTTTTTTGGTTCCATCCTTCTAATGCTTTTGGTTTCCATCCCTCTAATGCTCTCCTTGGGCTGCTTCATTTGTGCTATGAGCAATCACTCGTATTAGTATTACTTTCGGTAGCTTTTGGGAGAGGAATTTGTTATGTATTTTGTTTGAGTGAGAGCTATTAGTGTATGTGTAATTTGAGTTTGAAAGTTAAACACTCTATTTGTAATCTCCATTTTAATATATTTGAAAGCTATTTTTTAATAAAAGTACGATCGATTTTCTAAAACTATTTTTTGATCCCATCGTTGTAAATTCCTAGCTCCGCTACTGGTTTATTCCAAAAGAGATTTCTGAGTTAATAGATCGTTATAGACTTATAGGTGTCTTATGATCGGAATTACGATCAAGAACGAATTCCTCCCATCCAGGGTTTATGAGTAGATACATTGACAGATTTATTGAAAAGCTGAAAGAGGTGATGCATAAATAGGTGGAAGTATGGCTGTTAAGTGTGAAACTTTATAGGCCAAAGCATGGTCCACCACCAATATACACCATCCATACTTAATACACCCCACAGTTACTTTTTAAACTAAAAATTATCTCAATACACCTCACTTACTAACCAAATTTACCCTCACACCCCACACATTCCATACACCCCACATACCCCACACCAAAATCCACCTCAAGTACTCATCTTGTACCAAAAAAAAAAGAAAATTTAGTCTTTTTCTTAAACACATTTGCAACCTCTAAATAAAAATTTGACCTCTAAATAAAACTTCGTGAAAAAGAGGAAAGGGAAGTGAACATTTGCAACCTACAAATATCAGTTTGGACTACTGTATTCTTTATTTATTGCTTCTTCTTTTCCAGTACTGTGAAAAATCACGAGCAATTCATCAATACCCATATCAGGTGTAGTCTTTAATTCATGAATAACGCATTACAGCATATCAAGAAACTACATAATATAAATTAAATTAAGAATAACTAAACAGAGAATGAGCAATAAGGGAAAGAACGGAAAAAAGTCAAAATCTTATTAAATGATTTGGGGTGCAGGAAGAAAATAATTGTTCTTTAAAAATAAAAATAAAAACTTTAAAGGGCTTAAATAGTCATGTTATACAAGTCATTTAACATTAAATATTGAATGGGGTGTATTCAACAATTTGTGGGGTGCTAATAAAAAAACCCTAATAAAAGTCATATATAATCATATATTCTTCATTGTGTACAAATTTCTCTATATATATGTATATGCATATTAGGTACCTATGTATGTACTATAGTTATGTGCCAAGACATTTTGTACCAAAACTTATGTACCGATATATATTCGTACTGAAATTTATGTACTGATGCAATCGTACCGAAACTTATGTACCAATGCGATCGTATCGAAACTTATGTACTAATGAGAATGTATCGAAACTTATGTACCGACACATTCTACTGAAACTTATGTATTGATACATTCATACCGAAACTTATGTATGATGCAATCGTACCGAAACTTATGTACCGATGCATTCGAACCGAAACTTATGTACCAATATATTCGTACTAAAACTTACGTACAAAAACTTATGTACCGATGCAATCATACCAAAACTTATGTACTGAACGAACTAATGGGCGACAGAGACGGTGGCGTTGATGTCTTGATGACAACCTGTGCCTGACCTGCGCTAAGCATCTGCTAATCGGCTGAGGAACAGAACGGACTAAGAGACAACAGAGATGATGGTGTTGATGACCTGATGAAGACATGTGTCTGTAGACATAAACGATGGGCGGTGTACAGATATGAGATTGCCAGTCAATCTAGAAAAGAGATATAGATAAATATGAGATTGTCATTTCAACATTTACCAGCTTTGAACATAAAGATATATAATTAATAATTCAGAGAAATTAACCAAAAAAAAAGTTAATATACAAAAGAAAATTATCCAGCATGTGAAAAAAAACATATCATACACCACATATATGTGTACGAGGTCGCTGACTTTGTGTTTGAAGACTCGTACATGCCTCATTTGATCTCTAGCTTTAAGTTGTTGTACTTGGACGTGATAACGGGTGGGGACTGCCGGACGTAGTGGAAGAACAATGGCATGGCCACAATAGACCGTGGATATCGCGACCACCACCAAGGTTATGAACGCCAAGAGCAATGATGAAGTCATGGAAAACACTCAATCTGATCAAGGAAACTACATAAAATCGAGGGAAAAAAACATCATTAAAGTCTTGGACTTATTGACATCGATCAACCCTATTATTAGTAGTAGTTATAATTAACATCAACATGATTGGAAAAAGATTTCGATTTTTTAAAAAAAAAAAAAATTAAAAAATTATATTTCAATCCTTGAAGAATATTACTTTTAGAACAAAACCGTGTATAAGATTAAAGACTAACTTTAGTCCTTGACATTTAATTGTAACGATCAAATATTAATTAGATTGTAATAATTATTGAGATTTTTAATGTATTATAAATTGATCTTCATAAACAATAAAAATATTATTTGACAATTAATATTAAGTTTCCACAATAATAGAAGCCATATACATATATATATATATATATATGGGATAGGATCAAGAGACAAACATTTTGACAAATATTTTTACATTTTTTTTAAACCTTTAGATTACAAAACATCCAAATGTTCATATTCATTCATTAAATGACATGGATGCTTAAGTGGATTTTAACTAATATTAAATATAAAAATAAAATTCAAAAAGCATAAAATATGGAAGGTAATTAAAAATAAAATTCAAAAGGAAGAAACCCTAGTTTTATTGATTCGAATTATTGTAACCTCCATCTCCCTCTTTGCCGATGAGGCCTGCAAGGATTGATATGAAATTTTGATGTCTTCTACAACGAATCAAGCTATTAGTCTCTTAAATATTCATTACGTAAGCAAAATGTACAAAACCCTAAGCCATATATTATTGTTCATATATGTAGGGTGATTAAATTACGTTTTGCAAAATCCTTTTAGTTTTGTCGATTTAGGCCATTGATGATTTTTCTACTTTTTTTAGCTTTTCGAATCAAACAAACAACTTGATTTCATTCGTCTGCGCTTTCATTTTTTTATTTTATTATTATAGCAGTTTCGTTTCCGCTGAGCATTAATCCTATCCCTGGTATCGCTTTTTTTTTTTTTAATCATTCTTTTTTTGTTATTTATTAAGGTTCATTTTTTATAAAATGAAGGAGGAGATTTCATCTAAGGCATTGCAGGGAGGGAGATGGAGGTTACAGTATTTTCATGTTTTTGTTTTTCTTATTTTTTTATTTTTTACGCTAGGTTCAAAGTTTGATTATTGGTTTTTTCAATTTTATCCTATTAGATATTAATTTTTAATTTAGACTAGTGTTTTATTTATTAGTTTTAATATGCATATATATGCATATTGCGTACTTATGTAAGTACTATAGTTATGTGTCGAGATATTTTGTATCAAAACTTATGTACCGATATATTTCGTACCGAAACTTATGTACCGATGCAATCGTACCGAAACTTATGTACCGATATATCGTACCCAAACTTATGTACCGATGCAGTCGTACCGAAACCTATGTATCGATGCATCCGTACTAAAACTTATGTACCGATACATTTGTACTGCAACTTATGTACCGATGCATTCGTACCGAAACTTATGTACCGATGCATTCGTACCGAAACTTATGTACCAATATATCATACCCAAACTTATGTACGAATGCAGTCGTACTGAAATCTATGTACCGATGCATTCGTACCGAAACTTATGTACCGATACATTCGTACTGAAACTTATGTACCGATGCATTCGTACCAAAATTTATGTACCGATGCATTTGTACAGAAACTTATGTACCGATGCATTCGTACCGAAACTTATGTACCGATGCAATCGTACGAAACTTATGTACAGATATATCGTGCCGAAACTTTGTACCGATATATCGTACTGAAACTTATGTATCAATACAATCATACCGAAACTTATGTGCTAATACTTCCATGCACATGATGTATCACTCATTATTCTAATCACATTGAAAAATCTTTTGTGCACTAGATAAGCCCTCAGGGCAGGGTATGCTTTGGGATTGAGTGGGTCTATAGCACAAGTGAGAATGTGATTTTTTATGAAGTACCGTGTAGCTTTATTATTTTTTGGCCTTCTAGTCAAAATGGTCCCTGAGATTTGCATAACACATAAATAACATGTGTGTGTGTGTGTATTCCTTCCTATATTAGAATGTCATATATATTTTTCATTCAAACCAAAGCCTAATAAACTTACAGCATGAATGAAAGCATCATACGCTTCCTCGACCACCTAAGTCAACACCGTTTCCGAATCAACTAATGTGCCTCGGTCGTGTGATGTGCTAAAGATTGTTGGATCGATAGGCAACATCTTTCCATTCACAGCTATGCTTTGAAGATCTACGTTATAATTCCTGAAAAACCAATTAGGAGTTAGTTAATTTAGTTAGAGGAAAAAACTTAATCACACATAATAAATTCATACAAAATAAAGACTTACACTGCTGGGATAGGTGGAGTATAAACCATCATCGGGTCTATTCTCCCCAAGAGCAAGTACGCCCCCTCCATTGCCATCTCTCCTCAGACAATGGGAGAAGATATTTGGGGCTAACCCCCGAGATGACAACTGCGAAATAATTGATGCATCTCTTGGGCCAAACCCAAGTATGCCATTGTATGGGCGCTCCACCTGATAATGCCAGACTCATAGCTAAGTAGTACACCTATTTCCAAGACAGCACCCAAGGGAAGTATTAAGCGTCAATAAACTAGAAAATGTATGATGATTGTTAAAAAATAAAAATAAATGTTAAATATTTACCCAAAAATAATTGATTCAGAAGAGGTAAATTGCCGGGTAATCATGTCAAAATGTATTTTATCATAAACATAATACCCAGCAACCTCATCTCCGTCTCCATAAGTGATATTGTAAGTGCACTGGTTGCTCTGACGAGAGCATAAACCAATGCACAGTCATAAGCAGTGATCGGAACTCCATGAGCTACCAACCTATGAAACATAAACGAAACGAATTAGTAATGTGCAACGTTGTTAAAATTGTAGCATGCAAAATAAGAATAAAAAAAACACTTACCCCGTCAACAAACCGAGGGCAACCAACACAAGACCTGCAGGGAGTCCACGTCACGTAGCTACCGGGTTCAAACAACAACTCAAACTCTCTCTGCGGAGAGCCCAGCATTACTTTCGTCACATAAAACCTACATATTCAAACGTTAGCTACTATACATAAAAAATTGAAGATGAACAAGATAGTACTACTACAGTGAAAAATTAATTAAAAATGCTTAATTAAGGAGCAGAAAACTAAGTGCACCAATAGCCATACGAACAATTAATATGTACTAGCGTAATGCAACCGGTTGGATCACGGACTGAGGAATGCTGAGCAACTGTGTTTAACTTCAGCTTCTAAAATTAACCAAAAATAAAAGCTAATATATAAAAAAAAATAAAAAAAACATATCGTACACCACATATATGTTTACGTGGCCGCTAATGCTGTGTTTGAAGACTCGTCCATGCCTGATTTGATCTCGAGCTTTAAGTTGTTGTACTTGGACTGGATAACGAGTGGGGACTGCCGGCCGTAAAGGAAGAACAACGGCAGGCCCACAATAGACCGTGGATATCACGACCACAAGAGTAGTGATGAAGCCATGGAAAACACTCAAACAGATAGATATAGAGAGATCTGTTTTAAATATATTGGGTCCTTTCGCTTGAACGCCTCCTCTCTGAGAGAGAGGGAGAGAGAGAGAGTGTATGTGGTTAGTGACTCAGTCGATCAGAGGGAGGGAGGGAGAGGGGGAGAGAGAGAGGTGGGATAAGCTGCTATTCTGGGATGCACGAACAATTTTCATGCTAATAGCAAGTCTTACTACAAAAAGCCCGCGAAAATTTTAAAAGAATACATGCTAGCTTTTTACTTGTATGCCGTTGTTTTCTTTTGCTTTTATGGGTTTCATCAGTTTGGGAAAATTTAGTCAGTGCACATTGTACTAAAAGCACAAGGCAAGCAAATATATGGTTAACCTTACTGTTCCATTTTATATTTGGGCTTTTTCTCTAGTAATTTGGAGTAGATCTGGCATTCGTGTCGTGTTTTCCGTGTTCGTGTCGTTTTCGTGTCATACCCGATATCTTAACGGGTCGTGTCGTGTAACATCGGTTAAAATAAACGAGTAAAATGACCCGACCTGAAATCGACCAGATAATATTAACAGGTAACATGACCCGAGCCGTTACCCGTTAAGGAAAATATATTTTAAACCAATAAATAATCAAATGAAAAACATAATACTAAATAAGTATATACATATCATATTGTCACATCCAAAATATAAAAACGTAATTTTCTTTTAAGTATATTTTCGCTTACCTAAATTGATTGCTCTAGCCTTTTTCTTTGCAAGACTCGTATTTGTATTGTCTATACTTTCGCTTCCAAGATCTCGTTCTGTTCCCATTATAATATCCACAGACTCCTCATCACTAAGGTTTACTGAATCTAAATCTCTATCATCCATTTCTTTTGAAACAAAATGGGTATAAATTAATTAAGTAAAGTCTTTAATAGTTTTTTAATTAATGTAGAAGTGTAAAAAATATATAAACGCTTGTAATGACAAGCTTTACAACTTTCATGAAGAGCTTAACTTCGAAATTCGCCACTATAATCATATAAATCATAAATCAAAATTTAACCGTTGATTGTTGTTTACATTTACGCTTCATTGTTCTCATCAAATTTTGTTTTTTTCAGATTTTCTTTTTTGAAAACATGATCTATTAGAGGATGCAGGAAGATGAACGGTTTGGATTGTTGATATTATATTAAGAGTTTTATGGTTAGTGAAAATATTGCTTGATGTTTATAAAGTTTCAACAAACTATATGACATCGACTTATATTTCAGTTAATCGTAAATATTGAAATGTGATATCAAAGATCTGAACCGTTCATCTTCTTACATTCACCAAATGATCATGTTTTCAAAAAAGAAAATTTTAAAAATGAAATTCAATAAGAAGAATAAAACGTAAATGATAATCGATGGTTAAATATAAATTTAAGGTTTATAGATTATAGTGTTGGATTTCGAAGCAGACCCCTTCATGAAAATTGTAAAGTTTGTCACTATGAGCGATTGTATATATATTTTTTTTACACTTTTAACACTTCTACAATAATTATTATTAATTTTATTAATTTTTCCCTCAAATAAAAAACATTATTCACGAGGGTTTGGAGGATTTTAAAAATCTAAACGATAATGTAAGTGTAACCATTATCTACTTATGGAGGAATAATGATGAATCACGAGTGTTTATATATTCTTTCACATTTTTCATACTTGTATGTATGTCTTCTTAGTTCTTGCCTATACAAATACTATACTAGTTTATTTTAATTTTGGACAATAACATGTTAAGTAAAATTTACCCTAGTAATGATAATAAGGAACTCTCATAATAAAAATAAATAATGACTAAAACTATATAGAATAATAATACAAAACTATATATTTAATATAGAATATATTGTATATATTAATATGGTTGTATTTTATAATAAATCTTTTGGTAATTAAACTTTAAAATTTTCAAAATAATTTTTTCTTAACGGGTCGAAACGGGTTACCCACGTGTTACCCGCGTGTATACCCATTATTAACGGGTTCTTAACGGGTCATCCGATAATGACCCAAGTAATTATCGTGTTGACCCGAAACCTGTGATTTTCGTGTCGTGTCAAAAATTGTTGAGTCTAATTTGGAGCCATATATCAGGATAATACTTGTAATAAGCCTAGTATTACTCAAATTTTTTTACATTTCATCTCAAGTTAATTATGTTTGTAGACCAAACAGTATTTCTTAACACCCATGTGAATTTACATATTTCTCTAGACACCCATGTAAATTTATAATATTTCTAAATTATTTTTAAGAAAAAAAAATATTGGCATAACCATGTAAATCACAGGTGGTAGTATCATTATATAAGTGAAGGAAAGTTTTTACTTTTTAAGTTGTTAATTTTTTAACACAAGTATTTTATCACTTGTATAATAACACGTGATATATCACTCCGTATTTTGATTACATTAAAAAAATCTCTCCTGCACTGAAGAAGCCCACAGGGCGGAGGTATGCTTTGGGATTGAGTGGGGCTATAGCACATCCTAGATTGTGGAATTTTACAAAGTGCCAATGTAACTTACTTAGTTTTCCAAATCTAGCCCATTTTTTTCTTTCTCAAAAGCAGTCCAGCCTTTAATGCTTTTGTCTTGGAATTTCTATAGCCACCCACCAATATCACATCAAATATTTTATTTCACCCACCAATCCACTTCACTAAGGCCATCTCCAACCGAATGAGGGTCAAACCCTTTAGCCCTATAGTCATCCAAGAAATTATATTTTAATAAACAGTGTCAGACCATATTTCATACCATCTCTAACCGAGGGGGCCAAAGGGCCATATGCCAAACATAGCCCTTTGACAAAAAAAAATCTCCAACTGAAGGGGCCAAAGGGCCATAGGCCAAACATAATTTATTATTTTAATTGAATTAAACTACCAAATTATTTTAATTATTTAAAGATTCAATTAATTAAATATAAAAACTACAACTTAAATTTAAAGACTTCAACTTCAATTTAAAGACTACAACAATTTAAATTTAAAAACTACAACTTAAATACTAAAGACTACAACAACTTCAATTTAAAGACTATAATCATCATCTTCATCCGCCATTGTATGAGTATAGTCGGATGTAAACAACTCCTGTCAGGCCATAATTTCCCTTTTTTTCGATCAAAATATGCCTTACTCATTGGAGTGTAATCCGAAGTGTCCATTTTCATGTTCCTATCATCCATCTCTTCTTGTATTTGTTTGCCTGTTCTTCGTGCCTACGGTTCCTTTGCTCCGCAACAATGGCATTTTGCTTGGCCAGTAATAGCAATGAGGATGCCATTTCCTATTGACAAGCTAAATCATCCCTTGCCTTACCATTTTCCTTCAATTTTCGAGCCTTGTTTCGTCCCGTAGCCCTAAGGATGGAAGATTCACCCGGAGACGGATTTTCTACCATTGTTTCTTGAATTATAAAAGATCCTTGTTGAGGTGGATCAAATCTTTCTTGAGGTGGATCTTGAAATAACACCCACCCTTTACAAATTTCCCAAACAACCGTGATGATTAAATGGTTTTTCATTTCCTCCATATACAATTCCTTCGCTTGGTGTACCTAAAAATATAATTACAAAAATTGAAGGAAATTAATTTATGAAATTAATATTAACTTATGAAATTAATTCATGAAATTAATATTAACTTGTGAAATCAATTTATGAAAACAGTTACTTCGTTGTAGTAATTGGCTCTGCTTTCATGTCTGCTTTCGGCCGCAAGCACTGCTTGATGCCATTTATTCAAACTCAGTTGAAGATGTTTTTTCCATCTTGAAGTACAACTCTCGTGGTTTTGGGGATTCGGTGGAGTGGTGCCTTCATAGAACTCGTAGTATTTTTTGGACGTAAGAGTCTAAACACCTTCACTTGTTTGAGAACTCCATTTGACACTATCTTCTGAGACCCATTTATAAGCCCTGCAAAGAGTTTCATCTTCTTTTCAGTCCAAACCTTTCCTTTCATTGCAGATGTGGCCATTTGAAAATTATTGGACGAGGTAAGGGTGGTGAAAATTATTGGAAGAGGAAAATTTATTTGAAGGAAAGATTATGGTGAAAATGTGAAGAATTGAGGTAAGAATGGTGATAAATTGAGGTAAGAATTGAGGTAGGAATGTAAAAATGGCTTAGGTATTTGAAGGAAAATTATGGTGAAAATGTGAAGAATTGATGTAAGAATTGAGGTAGGAATGTGAGAAATGGCTTAGGTATTTATAGGAAAAAAAGTAGAATTTTTTTTTAAAAAAAAAATTGTCCCAAAAAAAAAATTTCAAATCCAACGGCTACTAACGTCAGCTAGCCGTTGGAGTTTGAATGTGGGGCCGGCCCGAGGCTGGCTTGGGAGGGCCAGCCGGTTGGCCCGTTTCATCCCTTATGGCCTTGTGGGGCCCACGAGCCATTTCGCCTACCCTTCAGTTGGAGACGGTTTTTGTGACATTTCGGGCTATTTTTAGCCCTATGGCCGGGTCGGTTAGAGATGACCTAAGTAAGCTCTATTTACTTCTATTGCAATGCTTAATTTTTTTTTTTATGTTTAATAATTATGTTTTTCAGAAATAAAAAACAATACAAGATCAATACAAATGCAGAGTTTGATTTCTTCCTAGAAAGGTATTTGTATTTTCAATTGAGATATGATGATTTTTTAAATAAGAATAATAATCAAGGCTTTATAGCCAAAATGGTGCCTGAGATTTGCATAACTCCTCACTTTGGTCCCTGAGATTTCAAATCAATAAAAGTGGTCATTGAGATTGTCCACCATCCATCATTTTGGTCCTTCAGTTAAAAACTCCGTTAAGTGTCCCGGAGCACTTGGCCGGAAGTTTGGGCAATTTTTAAAGCTCCGTAACTCAATCGTTTTTTAACCAAATTGGACCCATAATATATCAAAATGAAGATAGGAAAGTGTAGAATAAGATTATACCTATTTGGAAGCCTAATGGTTGGAAAATAGCCTCAAAGTTGACTGGTCCAAGGGAAAACTGGAAAACTCGCAGGAAACTGGGTAAACTTTAAATGTTCATAACTTCTTCAATACTAACGAAATCAAGTGATTCAAAAACAAAAATCATACTTCTCGACGAGACGAAGAGAATGATACCTTTTTCAACGGCTAACTCGCCGTGGTTTGACCCCAAACACTTCACTTTTATTTATCAAAGGAAAAATCCAGGTAAACCTGGTACATTCATCCACAAAACTTACATAAAACTTGTAACCTTCAATGGAAACAGTGGATGAAGGTCCCCAAACGTCACTATAACCTCTAGAGGTTGTACATTTTTATTTGCAGGAAAGACAAAAGGAAGCTTGGCAAATTTGCCTTACAAACAAGACATACAAACTGAAGACACACTATCAAAAGATGTAGGAATGTGTGATTGTTTTAACATTGCAGAAGTGACAATGTTGGAAGGATGTCCTAATCTTTGGTGCCATAGATTTATTTTGACTCGACTGCCAAGATAGCATGTCTGGTGCTGAAATGATGCATTGGATTTTTGTGCTTGAGTAATGAGATGTTGTGGTATGTGAAAGGGTATGGGATAGAGGTCATCTCTACACAGTCCTTGAAGAAGAATCTGCCCTGTTATCTTGTCCTGGATCTAGAAACAAAATTCATCATAAATGAATCGACATTTGTTATCCTTACATATGCGATATATGGATAGCAAATGCTATGATAATTGAGGCACATGCAATATTTTCTTTAATTCGAAAGCAAAGAGTATGAAGAGTAGTAGAGCCTATATTAGAAATTGGCAAACCTGAGCCACTTGCAGTGGTTATTGTGTCATTGCCAGAAATTGGTGTTGCCAGATTAAGATTGGAGAGATCCGATGTCATGTGAGAGGTAGCACCAGTATCAGCAACCCAAAACGGTTCTTGTGATGCAAAATGAGAGAATGTAGTGTGCATGGCCAAGAGATTAGAGGGTGGTGACCTTCCTTGATAGGTGAAGTTTCCCCTATGATAGCACTGAACTGCAGTGTGCCCAAATTTCCAGCAAATTTGGCATTGAACCCGAGATGGTGTTGAGGATGTAAAGGAATGTCTCTGAAAACTGTCTGCAGCAAGATGACCTCTTTTGTTGCATAATTGGAATGTAGGTACTTCATAACCATGCTCAGGACAAATGGAGACATGAGGCTTTGCAAGACCAAGAATTCCAGCACCTGAACTAGAAGATCCACCATTGTACCTTGGAGTTGTGTGAAAGCTATTATTTCTACCTTTTCCTCGTCCTCGAAACCCATTGGAGATATACCCACTATTATAGGTGGATGGATGATAATTGTAACTACTGTGACTTGAACTACCACCATTAGTCTGTGGCTTTGATGAACCACCACTTGAAGACCCTTCTCCTAACATGAAAGCTTTGTCTTTGCCTAATGTATCTTGTGCAACCATTGTTGTGACAAAAGACTCAGAAACTGAATGATTCTCCACAATAGCTTCCTCAGCCAACAATTGTGATCGAAACTCCTTGAGAGTAATTACATTATCCATTCCCCTTATAACAGTCCTGAAGGTGTTATACTCAAGATGCAATCCTTTCAATGCCAATATCATAATATCATCATCCTCAAATGCTACACCAGCATCAGAGAGATGATCCATCACATCTTTGATGCGTTGCAAATATGTTGAAACTGAATCAGATCCCTTCTTAATATTTTGTAACTCAGTGTTTTGGGTTGAAATATATTGGTTTTGGTCACAATGGAAAATCAATCTTTCAGGCTCATCCACATATCATGAGAGCCCGAACATCCAATCATACATGACATAGCAGTATAAGACAATGTAGCAATGATAAGTTGCATTAGAGCTCGATCATGCATCTTCCAAATCTGATATTGATCAGTCTCAACTCCTTCAGTCGTAGCATCTTCAAAAAATCAAGTAGGACAGCGTCGTGTACCATCCACAAAATCGATAATGCCATGGCTCTCAAGAAGCAATCGAACTTGATATTGCCAAACAAGATAATTTGTATCATCAAGCTTTACAGTAACAAAAGTATACATATTTGTGATTAAATTTGTGATCAGAGATTGAATAATGTTTAATTGTGCAGCAGTCACCATTGTTAAAGAAAGTAGTCAAGAAATTAGGGATTTCAAGTTTATGAGTTATGAAGTCGTAGAAGATCAATTGCAAGATTAGTTCACAAAGCAAGATCAAGATTCAAACAAAGATCACAGAGACGAAATAGAGAGACTGAGTCATATTTTGCATCAAACACTTGCCAACCATTGTTGCAGATACTTTGCTAACCAAGATCAGTCACGAGAACGAAGCTCAATCTACAAAGAAAGTAGCGAAAAACTCCAAAAACATCAAAGATCGAGAGCGGAAGTAGCAACAATTCTCAGGATCGGACTGCTGGCGATGATACCATGTTAACCTTCAACCTTCGATGAACATCAATCACTAGTACAAAAACACACTTGCGCGAAGGAGCAAATTGCGTCGCGCAAAGTGTGTTTGCGCAACGGTGACAACAAAACGTCATGCAAAGACATTTTGCACAACGAAGCTTTGTGCGACGAAGACTGGCGTTGCACAAAACAACTTTGCGCAACGAAGGTGTATATTCGTCACCCAAATCATGATTTTTCTTTTATAACTGTCGAAAAGTTTTGTCTCGTTACTTGATCTCTAAATGTTTGTTTTTTGCGATTTTTGGCGTATGCGATCTCGAAACATATACAAACAAGTTTGACGGTTGGATCGTTGAAATTAGTTTCGTAGAATGCGTTTCCCATCAAAACAATAGATTCACTAACACTTAAGAGTTTATTTATACTTTCATCAAGTATAACATAAGATTTTGTGGTATCCATTAGTGTAAATGACATACCCCGACCCGAAATGTCCACTAGGACTCTAAATTGAGCTGTGTTGGCCGACATCTGGAAGGTGACAAAGCCATAAAGTGCAGGGATATCGAAAATGTGAGTAAATTTAAACCTAAAAGTGCTTAAATACCAGAGTGCGCTGGTAAGCGGGTATGCACCCACTACACACGTGTCGTCAGAGCATAAGTAAAGTACAGTAGTATGGGTAAAGATCATACCCTCAGAGGTAGCCACTTATAATGAGATTCGTCAAGAATTCTTGTCGATACGAACTTTCAGCAGCTAAAACCTGGAGGGGCGCAAAACAGAAAATGTGAGTGGGCAAAAACAAAGTTTTTGAAAACATCTTTCTCTTTAGAAAATATAATAACCCATCACCGTAAAACCCGTATAATTTCCCAGAAAATAATACTACATACGTATATAGAAATCATTCACGAAAGCATTGGAAACAAGGTATATGCCATGCCAATTATCGCAACAATAAATATGTAAGCCAGGTGAAATAAATCAATGTAAAATGATATGTCAGCCGAAGTCACCTAACGTGACCTGTACGGCTGAACCTATAGCTCATAATCTATTCCTACACACGAGTGGAAACCACCTAATGTGGTATGTACGATAAGGCTAGATGTAAATATGTAAGCTCAAGTGCTACGATCACTTGAAGGCTGTGCGAATAATTACGGGTAACCTATGAGTCGGAACCACCTAATGTGGTCTGTACGATAGGGCTGTGCACCAAACTTGGATCCAATGTGAGTGTGCAGTACAGGAGGTGAACATCACGTGAAGGACTGTGCCCTGGCCACGGGCAGGAGCATTAACATCGGGGTGCAGGATAATGAGCACTAAATGCATCCAGGCATAACCATATACATCACAACCACTAACATCATACTGTACTCATGTAGCTTACCTGGGCATCCGCATCATCATGCAACATTATGCATAACTATACCAATGCCGTATGTTCCTACATTCCTCAAATATTATGAATAATAACCTATTAAAGTTTTGTGACGATCCAACGGTCGGATCGTCAATTCATGTAATGACCATTTTTTTTCTTTCTTTTTTTTTGTTTTCTTATTCTTCTTCTCCTCGCGAAAACCTGCATTTTGCAGGTTGAAACGTATGACTTCCAGAGCTCATTTCGAGCTCGATTCTCAACCAACACCAGTGATTCAAAAACCTAAGTAAAGTTAGGAATGTAGGGAATAGATCTATACCCATTTGGGGTCATGTCAAGGACAGAGCTTGCCGGAAAATTGGTCTGAATGTGGACAAATGGCCAAGGGTCCAAGATTTCCAGAAAACTGGAATTTCTTCCCAACTTCCCTAGCTAGTTTCTAGTTTGATACTTAACCAAACTTGATTATTCAAAAGCCATAATGAAGCTAGAAACGTAGAGAAGAGAGTCATACCCTTAGGAGGCCCAAAGAAGATCGGAGTTAGCCAGAAATTTAGTCTGAAAATGGCCAAATGGCCACTGGTCTTGTTTTCCAGAAATCTGGAGAAATTTTCCCAGGTTGCTTCCTACACTAATTCATCATCAAGTCACCATTTCAAGTTTACCAACACTAAAAGGACTTCGAAACGTGAAGAATTTGAGGGTCTCAAGACTCACCATGGTTGCACAGTGCTGTGCATATAGAATAGAGAGAGAAGGTCCCTTAGCATTTCCCTTGAAAATAAACATTCAATCATCAGTTCATCATCATCGACATCACCGGTACCAGACTTCTTGAGGAATCATTGCCAGTGCAATTAACCACTAGGCTAAGAAGAAAGCCGGTGATGGTGTTTTGGGTTAAACGGGCAGAGAGGGAGAGTGGACAGAGATGAAAGATGAGAAACAGAAGAGTTCTTGAGTGGGAGATCACGGAAGGGGAAAGAAAATGGCACCAGAAATTGGGTGCCACGTGTCAGTCATATGGTGTCCAAAGTGGAGAAATATCTCCATTTGTGAACTTACCAAAATACCCCTACATTTCAAATTCCATAATATCCCTGTTTTTGCTCCAAACTCAAATCCACTTGTGCCAACGCGTTCGTATCATCGAGTACTACCCAATTACGCTAAAAGAATAAATTATACGTTTCTCTAGACAATGATCAATGAAAGTCAAAGTCCTTGCCTCTAAGGGTATTTTCGTCAATTCCTTCAATTAAAATAAATAAAAAAACATAATTTCAGGGACGGGTTGTCACAATCTACCCACCTGAAAAAAATTTCGTCCCCGAAATTTAAAATCATTAGCTAGACAAAAGTAGTGAAAAGACAGCAGAAAAATAAATACGTGAAGGATGTATCAAGTTAAAGCGGCTGCATAAAAGAGAATGTCATTCCGTCGCGATCGGATTGCAATTATTCCTCTTTCATGCCTCCAAGCTCATAATTTCCTTCTCCTTTAGTACAATACTTCAATATAAAATCCGAAAGCATCAAGTAAAAAATAGATATGTAAAAACATCACGTCAAATTAAGCATATATAAATAATAACGTAAGGTTAAAGTAATTGTACTAAAATCAAAGACCAAACATAGAAAGATTTCACCTATGCTCTCGTAAACGGACCTAGTTGCTTACTTGCCTAATGAACCAAACAATAAGTTATTGATATTACAGTCTGCAACCCGCAATACCAATAATTCACTGTCATTTCGACAAACAAGTAAGGAATTCCAGAGGGTGCAATATTACCATTTTGCCCTTCATTGGGAAATAGACATACATCGCCTAAACAAAGCCTCAATCGTGCTCACGCACTACCTTCTTAGGCAACATCGTCAATATCATAAAATTTCCATGTCATAATCTCGATCATTCAAACACTTGCTCATAATTCTCTTCTGAAGATCACATACTGCGCATAAATATTTATACCATTTCTCAAACAATGCTATGCTCATAACCAGGATGTAACCGCAGTTACGCATAACTCTAATAAAAGTAAGTGTCTACCAATCATGTACCAGTCGTAAAATCTCTATATATCAGCCCCAATGGTACCACAGCTAAACCAAAATTGTAACCGTAGTTACAAGCAACTAAAATAAAGATAGTGTTATGTTGCAACCAACTAATGGTGGGATGAACAAAATGCAACACGTCCGCTAAGGTCTGAGTAACTCGTTTCAGACTAATCGTTAGTCTCAGGGTGGTAATGTGATACTGAACAAAATCTAGTACTCATAACCTCCTAAAAGACTTCCAAAGGCTTGGAAGTGAAACGCGTAGCACGGTGAGATATAAATACGTCAAGATGATAATTTGGTCGAGTTTCAGTTTGCCTGAACTAGCATAGAAGTCTAGATGCAGCTCTCTCATAATGCCATCATCATCTGGAAGCAAACAGAGAAGAAACTGTGGTTGTCCAGGAAGTCTGAATTGTATATCCTCAAACATCATTTCTACTTTAACCAAAGGTGTGGCGCGCCTAGACTGAGAATTATTTTCAAACACCTCAAGTGGAGCCTCAATTTTAATTCCTTTCATATCTCCACATTTGATTAGATCGCGAACAAAGGCTTTTAGATCACAGCGTGCGGAGAAGTTAACAGCAGCCTACTTCTATCTTAGTTGGCTTCACAAGTGTTTTGCTGTTGAAATCCTAGCGCCCATTTTAAGGAAAGAAAACTAATCAATACCAACTTTAAGCTTTGGGGCTGGAAGAACACTACCTTCCACTTGAGTAAAGCTACCACCGAATTGAAACACCATATAAACGTAGCATTGGTTCAGCATCATGATTATTGATTTTCATATTCTCTACATGTACAAAATAGCTCATATAGGGAGCTTATAGTGATGATTCCCCATCTCCAGTCGGATACAAAAAGTTATTATAATCATTCGAACAATTCTTGATAATTTAGAAATAATGTCAAATCAATGCTAGTGAACTCCAACTGAAATGGGATAGGAATGGCTGGAAGTGTTCAAGGGTAATTATATCTTTTGCGATGGTAAACAGTCACTAAGTTTGCCCAAACGAGATGATGTACAATAGTGTAGGAGTGGACGTTTTCCAGATTCTTCCACCGTCGCAGTAAAAAATCTTATTCTTTTAAGATGAATATATACTTGAGAAATCTAAAGTTATAAAGATTTTGGGACGCGTTCCCCACAAAGAAATGTCACTCGATTTTCAAGCAAAGAGGATAAATGTTGACTTTAAGTCATGGATAAGATGGCTCATTCCAAACAGTGCAACACATTGGAAATATGAGTAGTAATCCGTCATGCTGCCTCTACCTAGCCGAAACATCCAAAGGACGCATCATCAAGGATTTCCAAAATGATCAACATAGTCGAAGAGTGTAAAATGATTGTGAGGTGAGACAACAGTTCGGTTGTCAGAAACTATATTCCTATCCAACTTACCAACTAAGTTAACTTTCCTCGGCCGAAAAATGAAGAAGGATACTATAATCGAAAAATCTCTAACCAATTGTCGATAAAATAAAAAAGACCATATATATCTCGAAATTCCACAGTACTGTGTGAGAATTTCAACTTTCTTCCGCTACAACCTTTTTGGGAAAAGAAAAGAATCTCATCCACTGAGATCACGTTTCCCAAGGAGAGTACCAATTTAATCAAAGTTTACAATCGAGGAATCTGGTATAAAGCTGACTAACAGAGCTTAAAGAATTTGGTCTCACTGTCGAAGTAGATAAGAAGATCATCGATAAGACCACTATGAATTCGTCAGACCATGGAGGCAAACTCGAATTACAAAGGTTGGTCGGCTAGACCATCTGCTCGAAGTAGGGAATAACGATTTTTTTTTTTTGTCACCGATCAAGCTGCTAAAATCTAGGTAAAAACCTAGGGTTTAGTCTTTCGCTTTTGTGAATAGGTTTAAAGTTCCCTAGATAAAGTGTTTGATTGGGTAATTCCCTAATCGGTAAGCTTTAGTGACTAAATTCTCTCAATAAGGTAGGATTTATTCGAAAAGTGACAAGGAAAACTGATATAAGAGTAGTTCAATAAGAAATAGGGAGAATAAATGTGGTGTTAACAAAGTAATTCACTAGTGTATTCTATTTCTCGCATCCAGCGGCATCCCAAATAGAATTTTGAGAAGAGACGCCAAAGATATACATCCTCGAAATGTACTAAACTACTAACTAACTCTACGCCACGAACTACAAAGTCTTCACAGTCTTTTCGACACTCAAAACATTCTAACAATAAGATGTCATTTCATATTTCGATCCTACTGTTTACCTGTGGAAGTGATCGAAAGGTGGCTAGTCAAAGAAGTTTTGATTACCTAAATAGGTAATATGGTTAACATAACCGTGAGTTTACTATCTTAATACAAAGTCTGCTCCTAAGTTTCCACGATTTAGTTTCTTCGGCTCAAGTAGTCACTGTTAATCAACTTATCAGTTGCGCCGCTAATTAACGCATATACGATAGTTTGATATTATTCGCTACCCTGAAACTGTAACCGGCGTCCTGGTATAAAGGTATCACTTCCCGATACTAACATGTGTCCGGTATCAGAAATCATACCGCCTGAATGCTAGTTAACAGTTTCAAGATATCAAACAATATCGTCAATTGATAAAGCCATCATAGGCTGATTACAGGTTAGAGTCCGCCCGGATAGTTGGTTTTGGACAATTGATAAGGAATTGGTCATGTAAGGTGGTTCATTAATTCTAGGGAAAAATGCTTTCAACTTCGGGGATTTCTACTAATCGTATGTGTAACAACTCGTACACTTGTGCCTATACTCATCAAAATGACTAGTATAACACCAAAAGATAACTCGGAAACTAGCGTTAGTTGGAACGTCCTAAGGCCAGAGAAAGAATTTTGTCACAATTTACTTTAGGACGAACTTAAAAGGAAGTCGATCTTCGTCCTGAAGATTCTGGAATTATCACTAATGCGTTTAGAAAGATTAGTGTTATCAGGGGCTAAGAATGATCATCCCAAGATGTTCTTCCATCGAGTGCTACCATTGTAGCACCACATTGCCACTCAAGACATTTCTGGAGTCTTGACGAGAGTAGACTTCGTAAGAATTCTAATAGGTGGTATTCTAATGGACATTGCCAAGGAACCAAAACTATTTATGATTTCCAATCTCAAAAGGTTTAATAACGATGGCCAAATCTACATCTTTCCTTGGCAAGGAAGTTCTTCGCTTTAAATCTAAAAGCGTTTGCCAAAGTAATCTTTTAAAATGTCGACAAGTCGGCAAAACTACCCAAAACTTAGGAAAAACTAACACATTTTTCGTATTCTACGAGGTGGCAAGATTCGATATTTAGGTTCAAGAATCTAAAATGCTTACATCACACGTGTGATGGATGTAATACTGCCCAACTTATGCTCTGATACCAAACTGACATACCCCAACCCGGAATGTCCACTAGGACTCCGAATCGAACTGTGTTGGCTGACACCTGGAAGGTGACGAAGCCATAAAGTGCAAGGATATGGAAAATGTCAATAAATTTAAACCTAAAAGTGTCTGAATACCAGAGTGCACTAGTGAGCGGGTATGCACCCACTACACACGTGTCGTCAGAGCATAAGTAAAGTACAGTAGTGTGGATAAAGATCATACCCTCAGAGGTAGCTACTTATACTGAGATTCGTCAAGAATCATCGTCGATACGAACTTTCAGCAGCTAAAACCTGGAGGGGCGCAAAACAGAAAATGTGAGTAGGCAAAAACAAAGTTTTTGAAAACATCTTTCTCTTTAGAAAATATAATAACCCCTCACCGTAAAACCCGTATAATTTCCCAGAAAAATAATACTACATACGTATATAGAAATAATTCATGAAAGCATTGGAAACAAGGTATATGCCATGCCAATTATCGCAGCAATAAATATGTAAGCCAGGTGAAATAAATCAATGTAAAATGATATGTTAGCTGGAGTCACCTAACGTGACCTGTACAGCTGAACCTATAGCTCATAATCTATTCCTGCACACGAGTCGGAACCACCTAATGTGGTTTGTACGACAGGGCTAGGTGTAAATATGTACGCTCAAGTGCTACGATTACGTGAAGGCTGTGCGAATAATCGCGGGTCACCTACGAGTTGGAACCACCTAATGTGGTATGTACGACAGGGTTGTGCACCAAACTTGGATCCAAGGTGAGCGTGCGGTGCGGGAAGTGAACATCATGTGAAGGACTGTGCCCTGGCCACGGGCGGGAGCACTAACACCGGGGTGCATGATAATAAGCACTAAATGCATCCAGGCATAACCATATACATCACAACCACTAACATCATATTGTACTCATGTAGCTTACCTGGGCCTCCGCAGCATCATGCAACATTATGCATAACTACACTAATGTATATATTAAAATATAACGCATGTATGACATGGCATTTCAATCACATTTCATTTACAACAATTTCTGGGAAAAATGTAAAGCATACATACGTATATATATAGAAAACCCAAAAGCCCACTCACCTGGAGTCCGTGCTACAACTCCCTAGCACGAATATCGAGATGTCTCGAACGATCGTCTCCTAGAGCAACTATCAAATCATATCTCAGAATCCTTACTGATAGAACAAGTAATTACATAAAACACATCCCCAAGGATGATCTAGAATGATTTGAGACCCATTGACCAAAAGTCAACCGTCGGTCAAAGATCAACGGTAGGGTCCACAACCCTACGTAACTCGATCCGGAAGATCCACATATCAGATTTTCGATCCGTAAATTCCAAAGATCCACATTATGTTTCTAGAATAACATACTAAAGTTTTGGAACGATCCAACGGTCGGACCTCCACTAATTGCCAAAACCAAATGGCGATTAACATTTTATTTTATGAACTTACAAATCCAATTCGGGAAGATCCCTATGTCGAACTCCCGATCCGTAAGTTCCTACATTCCTCAAATATTACGAATAATAACCTATTAAAGTTTTGTGATGATCCAACGGTCGGATCGTCAATTCATATAAGGACCCTTTTTTTTTCTTTTTTTTTCTTCTTCTTCTTCTCCTTGCGAAAGCATGCATTTTGCAGGTTGAAACGTATGACTTCCAGAGCTCATTTCAAGCTCGATTCTCAACCAACATCCGTGATTCAAAAACCTAAGTAAAGTTAGGAATTCAGGGAATAGATCTATACCCACTTAGGGTCATGTCAAGGACAGAGCTTGCCGGAAAAGTGGTCTGAATGTGGACAAATGGCCACGAGTCCAAGATTTCCAGAAAACTGGAATTTCTTCCTAACTTCCCTAGCTAGTTTCTAATTTGATACTTAACCAAACTTGATTATTCAAAAGCCATAATGAAGCTAGAAACGTAGAGAAGTGAGTCATACCCTTAGGAGGCCCATCAGAGATCGGAGTTAGCCGAAAATTTAGTCTGAAAATGGCCAAATGGCCACTGGTCTTGTTTTCCAGAAATATGGGGTAATTTTCCCAGGTTGCTTCCTACACTAATTCATCATCAAGTCACCATTTAAAGTTTACCAACACTAAAAGGACTTCGAAACATGAAGAATTTGAGGGTCTCAAGACTCACCATGGTTGTACAGTGTCGTGCACAGAGAATAGAGAGAGAAGGTCCCTTACCATTTCCCTTGAAAATAAACATTCAATCATCAGTTCATCATCATCGACATCACCAGTACCAACCTTAGAATCCATAACCTTGAGGAATCATTGCCAGTGCAATTAACCACTAGGCTAAGAAGAAAGTCGTTGATGGTGTTTTGGGTTAAACGGGCATAGAGGGAGAGTTGACAGAGATGAAAGAGGAGAGACGAAAGAGTTCTCAACGGGGAGATCACAGAAGGGTAAAGAAAGGGCACCAGAAATTGGGTGTCACGTGTCAGTCATGTGGTGTCCAAAGTGGAGAAATATCTCCATTTGTGAACTTATCAAAATACCCCTACATTTCAAATTCCATAATATCCCCATTTTTGCTCCAAACTCAAATCCACTAGTGCCCATGTGTTCGTATTGTCGAGTACTACCCAATTACGCTAAAAGAATAAGTTATACGTTTCTCTAGACAATGATCAACAAAAGTCAAAGTCCTTGCCTCTAAGGGCATTTTCATCAATTCCTTCAATTAAAATAAATAAAAAACATAATTTCAGGGACGGGTTGTCATAGTAAATATTTTAAATTGAAGATCAAATTCATTCATTGTATTTATATAGGATCAAGGAGTGTAGCTGTAAAAAAATCATCCAAATCAGAGTTAAAATAACCTTTAAATCTTGATTTTTTGTTTATAACCGTCGAAAAGTTTTGTCGCGTTACTTGATCTCTGAATGTTTGTTTTTTGCGATTTTTGGCGTATGCGATCTCGAAGTATATACAAACAAGTCTGACGGTTGGATCGTTGAAATTAGTTTCGTAGAATGCATATCTCATCAAAACGATAGATTCACTAACACTTAAGAGTTTATTTATACTTTCATCAAGTATAACATAAGATTTTGTGGTATCCACTACTGTAAATATTTTTAATTGAAGATCGAGTTCATTCATTGTATTCATATAGGGTCAAGGAGTGTAACTGTAAAAAAATCATCAAAATCAGAGTTAAAACTACCGTTAAATCTTGATTTTTTGTTTATAACCGTCTAAAAGTTTTGTCCCGTTACTTGCTCTCTTAATGTTTGTTTTTTACGATTTTTGGCGTATACGATCTCGAAGTATATACAAACAAGTTTGACGGTTGGATCATTGAAACTAATTTCGTAGAATGCGTATCCCATCAAGTTGAATGGTATATTATTCATTAAGTAGCTTTAAATTTATTTATTTTGTACGTCTTAAGAAATTGAATGGTATGTATATTTATTAAGTAGCTTTAAATTTATTAGTGGGTTTTATGTAAAAAAAATTAAATTTGAAATGAGTAAAGTCACATTTTCAATAAATTTTATTATTTAAAAAGAAAAAAAATATATATATATAAACTAGCGTGACGCCACTTAGTGGTCATTACGCAAAGAGCCTTTGCGCGACGTCATAATGGATACATGCGTTGCCCAAGGGGGTAAAATTTTGGCACTGCAATTGTAAAAATTAGGCGCTCTTTTGAATTGGACAAAATGGGGTACAATATTTTTTTGGAAGAAAAAATGGGGTAAAATTAGGCGCTACAATTTTCAATCGTCCAAACAGCTCTCTTTCACTCGGTCTCTCGCTTCCCTCTCTCTCACTCTGGTCGTCTGTCTTCCTTCATCTGCCACTTCCTCCAGTGATTTTCGAAGACGCCGGACATCCACATCATGCAATACAGTGCATGAGGAATTCCTCACCATTACCCACCCATCGTTAGACGAAGACAAAGGTAACTGGGTAATTAGGAAACCCTAATTATCATATATACACTTAAATTAGGGTTTTATTTGTTGTTAATTTAAGTGTAATTAGGGTAATTAGGGTCAAGGTCTAAAATATCACTGATATCGGAAATATCGGTAGTCCAAAAACACGGAAATTTCGATGGAAATATCGGGATATTATCGATATCGATAAAAATTGAATAAAAACCACGGAAATTGTAAGAAAAATTTGGAAATTTTTATGGAAACTTTGCAGGATGTTTATTTAGTCAATTATCTATTAGTTTATCACAACAAATTGGAAGGAAATGCATTGCATGATGGATTTAACTGATTTAAGTTGATTATATAGCAAGCTGGCAAACATTGTGAGTGTAGAAAATATGTAGTAATTAATGAAAGAAGTTTAAACACACCATAATCATTTATATATAATGAATTAGTACAATATTTTACACTTTATACATTGCATGGTAAGATACATGAGTGACTTAGTACCACATAGAGTTCATATGAGGTTCAAAATTTTCACTATCTTCATCATCTCTATGTGTAGAGTAAGTGTATTGTGAAGAGTAGTCATCAAATAATAAATCCCCAAAATAGTTTTGCATGTAATTGTTAACATGTCACCCATATGGATCCGAGATTGGTTGATGTTGTCCATAAGCAAAATCATTTGAAGATTGAGTCTCGGATTCTTTCCATGAGTCGCTCGATTCCATCCCAACAGGAATGGGATATGAAGGGTAGGGAAATGGTTGGTTATGAGTATAACCATAGTTACTACTTTCCACTCCAACAGAGTCCGAAGTTATAGATAACGAGTCATCTTCTTGACTTGACAAAGTCCCCTTGCCTCTTTCTCTACGAATATAGTCATTCCCTATGGCACCAATTCCTAGTCCTACCCTCCTACTGCCATGGTCCTCATCCTGTGTTGCAGGCGTGAAGTTTGTCTCACCAGTGAAGGGGCTCATAAATCCGGGAGGTGGTCCAACATAGTTTCCATATCCACCACTACCTCCAGCTCCATTATATCCTTCATCATTCCCACCTCCGGTGGTAGGTGAGTCTCCTGATCTTGTACTAGAGCTATCATTAGTATCAGCAGGATCTTGTGGTTGTGTAGGATTGGAAGAAGGTGGAATTCCAATGTTTCTTGGTCTTGGGCGCAAAAGTTCTTTGAAAGAGTCAGCGCTGCTAGATCCCATCTTCTCCTCTAATACTCTTTTTACATTTATTCATTACGTGCTTCTTCAGCAACTCTTAGAGCTGGGTTGCCTTCATCATCATCTAAATGAAGAGGTCTAATCCATTGATAAAGTTGGTTACCCTCTGTATCATCATCTTCAACAACAATATCAAACACATCTTGTGGTTCACCACGGTCGACATGATCTATTTCTGCTTCCTTATCTTGAATTTGAAGCTTCATGTTGTAGTAGCAATAAACTAATTTTTCCAACCTACTATGAGCCAACCTATTTCTTTGCTTTGTGTGTATGAGTGCAAATGTACTCCAATTTCTTTCACAAGCAGATGAGGAAGCTGTTTGTGATAATACTTTGATTGCTAACTTTCTCACAGTTGGTGCATCAGTCTCATACATGATCCACCATTCAGCTATAATGAAAAACAAAGTTGATAAGCCTAATAACTCCAACAAATTCTATTATAAACTGATAGTGAAATATGTTTACACTCACTAGGAGGCATTTTTGTTCGAGTATACATTATGTACAGCACGTATAAGGGTACCATCATCTCCAACACCGGGTCTGTATTGGTATTGAGGATTCAAATAATATGTTATTCAAAGAAACACATACTCTAATAAGAGAAATAATACTTATGCAACTAAAGAAATGAATTGCAAATTATGACATAATTTATACGTGCTGCATGCAAATCGTGGTATAATGTTTTATACCATCGGTCATCAATTATCTTTATGACCCATCTTGCACCATGTTTTCTTTCCAAGTCATCATTCACTACACACATCAACTCATATATTGCCCCCATAGTAAGATACACTTATGTGTCAACGATCCGTAAAACTTTGTAAAGAGGTTCAAACAGTTGGCACACATGTTCTGATTGAGTCCAAAAAGCATGATCAATCACTATACTTTCCACCATACGACTTGCATTTGAGCAGCTGAAATTGTGGTTGGCCTAATCGTCACTAGTGAATAGTTGCTTCAACCCTACTTTCTTCTTAAGTAGGCTGTCTAATGCAATATAGTTGGTGGCGAATCGAGTGGTAGCTGGACGAATAATTTCTCCTTTGCAAAATTCACGCATCTTTGCCAACAACCAACCGTGATTGTAAATATAATTTGTGAACGTTCTAGCTCTTTTTACAACATTAGCAATATTCTCTCTCTTCCCCATTGCCTCAAACATGAGATCAATACAATGTGCTGCATATGATGTCCAAAACACATTATGATGCTTCATTAACTTTTTTCCAGCTTTGACAAATGCAGAATCGTTGTCGGTCACGACTTGGACAAAATTATGCTCTTCCACCTCCATGATTACATCCCTCAATAATTTGTAAATATACTTGTAGTTCTTTATATGGTCTGAAGCATCAACGGACTTCAAAAAAATTGTATTTCCCTTGGAGTATACCATGAAGTTTATGATAGACAATCTGGTCGGGCCAGTCCATCCGTCACACATGATTGTGCAACCATTAGTTTCCCACTTTGACCTCAACTTGTTAACATACTCGCCAATGTCTTTATACTCCATTTCCAAATATTTGTTTCTTACCTCATAGGGAGTGGGAGGTTGTACTCCAACACCGGCCTGTTGACATCCCAATACCATATTTTTGAAATGATGTGATGATGCCTTCTCAGCAGGGACATTTTCATAGATAAAGAACTTGCTAATTAGACGCCCTATTCCCTCCTTCACATTACCTCCAGTGAAATAACTCCAAACACTCTTTTGACGTGCTTTGGATGACTTATATAAACTTGGGGCTATTGGTGGTGTTGGTTGTGATTCTCTAACAGTTGCTCCCCGTCTCATTTGTGAACCACCACTTGTCCCAGAACCTTGTGCTCTATTAGGAATTTTATGAAGGTGTTCTCTTTCCCATGCTGACTGTTTGGAGGCACGTAATGCTTGTTTGAAATTGCGTCGTTCTTCAGGTCCTATGTCATCATCACATTCGTCTTCATCGTCATCGTCATCACTGTCAACCGCTTGGCCAATGACTTCTCCTCGTAGCCCAGCTCGAATATTTTCCATTCCATGTGTTTTCTTTTCCTTCTGGTGTTTTTTATTTTTTAATAATGTGGTGATGAATGCCTTCACTTCTGGGGGGGACATTATCGCATCGTTGGATATTATTTCCTGGATCTAATCCACTAAGATGGTACTTAAGTCGTGTCACTCCGCCACTCTTCATTACCCGACCACAATATTTGCAAATTGTGCCATGTTTGTTTCCGTCTATTGGGTCTCCATGTTCTCAAGCTGGATCACGTTTAGTAACTCCACTAGACATCTTAAACGTACCTATATTTATTTTTCATGGAAATTAGGCAATTATTTTTTGGCCAAAAAATATAGTAGTGATGACGGTTATATAAGATAACCTAAATAATAAAGCTATTCTACAGAAGAATTAAATACGAAGTAAAGAAAATGATTGTAAGAATTTAAGTAATTATAAAAATAATATGGAATAATAAAACCTAATATTAATGAATAATAATCCAATTTGATAATAAAATAATCCTAATATTAAACATATTAATGAATAATAATCCAATTTGATAATAATCCAATTTAATAATAATCCAATTTAATGAATAATCCAATTTGATAATAATCCAATTATTCATTAATATTAGGTTTTTTTTATTACCATAAGATCCTGCTGATACTAATGATAGCTCTAGTACAAGATCAGGAGACTCACCTACCACCGGAGGTGGGAATGATGAAGGATATAGTGGAGCTGGAGGTAGTGGTGGATATGGAAACTATGTTGGACCACCTCCCAGATTTATGAGCCCCTTCACTGGTGAGGCAAACTTCACACATGCAACACAGGATGAGGACCATGGCAGTAGGCGGGCAGGACCAGGAATTGGTGTCATAGGGAAGGACTATACTCGTAGAGAAAGAGGCAAGGGGACTTTGTCAAGTCAAGAAGATGACTCGTTATCTATAACTTCGGACTCTGTTGGAGTGGAAAGTAGTAACTATGGTTATACTTATAACCAACCATTTCCTTACCCTTCATATCTCATTCCTGTTGGGATGGAATCGAGCGACTCATGGAAAGAATCCGAGACTCAATCTTCAAATGATTTTGCTTATGGACAACATCAACCAATCTCGGATCCATATGGGTGGCATGTTAACAATTACATGCAAAACTATTTTGGGGATTTATCATTTGATGACTACTCTTCACAATACACTTACTCTACACATAGAGATGATGAAGATAGTGAAAATTTTGAACCTCATAGGAACTCTATGTGGTACTAAGTTACTCATGTATCTTACCATGTAATGTATAAAGTGTAAAATATTGTACTAATTCATTATATATAAATGATTATGGTGTATTTAAACTTCTTTCATTAATTACTACATATTTTCTACACTCACAATGTTTGCCAGCTTGCTATATAATCAACTTAAATCAGTTAAATCCATCATGCAATGCATTTCCTTCCAATTTGTTGTAAACTAATAGATAATTGACTAAATAAACATCCTACAAAGTTTCAATAAAAAATTCCAAGTTTTTCTTACAATTTCCGTGGTTTTTATTCAATTTTTATCAATATCGATAATATCCTGATATTTCCATCGAAATTTCCGTGTTTTTGGACTACCGATATTTCCGATATCAGTGATATTTTAGACCTTGGGTGTAGATATATGTGGTTGAGAGATATATGTGGTTTGACATGTAGGTGTAGATTTTTTGTCCCCAAGTGTCTATCTTTGTTCTCTTTTTTAGAAGAACTTGTTGCTTTTCAATGATCTGGTATTGTGATTAATGGGAGCAAAGCAAATGTGAGGATGAAATATAATTGCTATTTAATACTTGTTTGTGACATGTGGTTTACTAGATGTCACTTGGTTCCGTTTTCTATTCTGGTTTGCTCTGCTTCTGTTTTTTTGTTGGTTAGTAGATATAGCGGACTGGGATTGGTTACACAGTGCAGACCATAACTTCCTTTATGCATTTTGAGCTAATTTATTGATAAGGATTCCATATGCATACATCTCCTTTCTGTTTCCCCGCTCTAAAGAATCAGATACCTCTCTTCGTTTTGCTACTGACTGGTTCAGACTGGTTGATGCCCTTGTTGACATCCAAGTTCTGTCTTGTATGTGAGTCGAAAAGGAATTTGTTGGGTGGCATATTTTTTACTATTTTCTTCTTTCCACATGTTTCTTGTGTGAACTTTACAAGAACCTCTTTTGATTGATTTTCTTCAAGTACTACTACCTCTATCTTTTTTGTTCCGTGTAATTTTCAAACCTAGACCTCATGCCATCACAATCACATGGATCATTCCACATGATTCATTTACTAGAACACTAGGATTTTTGTGTATGAGACAAACATACAAAACATTGTAGGTTGAAAAAATATGAATGCAAAGACTAGAATATTACTTTGTATTGATTGAATCGAATACCCATTACTTTGTATTTTTTTTCTTCTGAAATGATTAGTTTCAAATGCAAGAAAGGATTAGTTTCTGATGTTATATTATTTTTATGGTTCAAAAAGTGTATAGATGTTGCAGTTGATCACTCGTCGTCGGAGTGTGACCAATGCGCCTCCCGCACCTAATCTTGCTCCACCTTCGACCTCCCAGCCACTTCGCCCAGCCGATACCCAGTAGCCTGATGTATCAAACCTAGAAGACTACTTGTTGTAGTTTTTTCTTTTTTATTCGGACCTCTTGTATGTACATTTTCATATATTTTATAATTAAATACTTTTTCTTGGTTTATTAATTATTGTTTAGAATTTAATTACAATATTTATTCAAAATTAAATAAAAAATATCTTTGCCAAAAAAAAAAAAAAACAAGGGTTTGTGCAACGTAGGGACATGCGTCGCGCAAAGACTTTGCGCTACGCATGTCACTTCTTCGTCGCGCAAACTCTACTTTCACTGCCTTGGCGCGACAAAGGTTTCATTGGGCTAATTTTTGTGCAATGTTTTTTTTACTGTGCGCAACGAAAGACCTGCGTCGCGCAAACTGTTTTTTGTACTAGTGAATGGAGTCTTTTATGTATTCTTAGAGAGAGAAAGAGAAGAAATTAGAGAGAGAGAGAGAGAGAGAGAGAACTGAATTGTTCTTTCTTGTATTCAAAGGATGATTTTACAGTACATCATACAAGTATATATAGTCTAACTTTACTTGCTCACCAAGTAATCTTTCCTTACATAATAAGTAATCTTTTACTAACTGTTTTAACTACCTTAACAGATTATAACAAACTTATTCCTCCATTTGTTGACACTTGTCATGATCCAAGAGCTTTATATCTTCACAATAATGCCAGTCAGATTTGTTGAGAGAGAGAGAGAGAGAGAGAGAAACAACCTGGTGGAAATTAGGTAACATTGTGTTCAGTTAGAAAATTGGGGAGCGGCAGATTTTCTTGCAGCCAAAGTTACCCACACATAGCCAAACACAAAAGCTAAGCGTCGAATAGAATGCAAAGAACAGATACTGCACAGCAAGAACATATATATATATTGCTGCAAACTGGAATGAGATGATGGAGGCTTTGTTACCATGTCTATTGATAACAGCAGTGTGGTGGCTTCAAATTCCCACTCACCATCTTGAACCACAAAGGGCCGTCGCAACATGCAAATGATAATTACTCAGTGCGATAGGATAGGAGTGTTAACCACTGAGGAGACTCACAAATGCTCTGATTACCTACAGCAGCAACAAGGGATTATACGCTTCTTCTGCAAGGTGTGCCAACACTGTTCATGTGTCCACAATAGTTTATCCAAAAGCTCTTAGATCAATTGGCAAGATTTGCCAATTGACAGCAATACTTTGAAGATTGATGTCTGAAAATGGTAGTTAGGAATTAGTTATTAAAAGACAATTGCAGTATGTTTAGGCCATCTCCAACCGATCCGGTCATAGGGTCAGAGAGCCGAAAATAGCCAAAAAATGACACAAAACCCATCTCCAACCGAAGGCTAGGCCAAAGGGCACGTGGGCCCCACCGGACTAAGAAAAGGAGAAAAGGGCCAACATGCTGGCCCAACCTAGCCGGCCAGCCAGTTTGAATCCAACGGCTACTGGCTGACGTCAACTAGCCGTTATATTCGAATTTTTTTTAATTTAAAATTTCTATTTTATTTTCCTAAGGTTCTAAAAGACGTCAGGTGGTAGTTGGGCGGCAGGCTGGTGCCTAGAGCCTAGACAGCTAGGCAGGGTCTAGGTTGATTTAATTAAATATATTATATTTCGTGTAAATAAGTGTCTGTTTATACTTAAAATATATATGATTTCATCATAAACTACAAAATGGAATGACATATATAAGCTATTGGAACATAATGAAAACATGTAGAACAAGTATATAATGTGTGTTCCTTTTAAGTAATCAACAAGTCTCTTACACTTTATTGAAAAACTAAAATGCAAAATGAAAGTTATCTATTTTCTGTCTGAGTGAGTCACAACCTAGGCGGGTGCCTAGGCGGTCTAGGCTGGTGCCTCAGTAAGTCTAGGCGCCATTTCTTAATTTTCAAACGCCAAGGCATTAATCGGAGTTGTGGCCAACCGCCTAGCACCTAGGCGGCGCTAGGCGGGTATTTTTAGAACAGTTCCTATAACTACCTAAGCCATTAAATATCATTAAGTAACATTAAACAATATTAAACAACATTAAATAACATTAAGTAACATTAAACAACATAAAAAAACATTTAACAACATGAAACTTAAACAACATTTTTAAAAACATTTAACAACATAAAACTTAAACGTCTACTCGATGCTTCTTTTGGCCCAAAGATGTGCAACAAGATCCTGTTCTAGGTACTTGTTTGTGGCAAGGGAACGTATCATCATATGGCGCCTCATGTACTCATTTAAAGAGATATTACGAGTTCTTGGATTCAAAGGCAAATTAGGCCCATCATATATTTTTGCACGAGCCCTTCTTGACCTATTTGGATCCTCTTGGTCATCATCAGACTCTCCATCAATATACCCATCTCGCTCATCCTCCACAATCATGTTGTGTAATATGATGCAAGACATAATGATGGAGTCCAAATTTTCTCGACTTCACCCTCTTGTCGGTTCCTTAATGATCTTCCACCACGCTTGTAGAATACCGAAAGCTCTCTCAACATCTTTCCGGTATGCCTCTTGGTGTAAGGTAAACCACTTTTCGGCGTCATTCACAAGGTTTGCAATTGCTTGGACAAGTGTTGCCCACTTAGGTAGATGCATATGCCAAGAAATATCTCATGTTGTATTGACGCCCGTTGATGTAGTAGTCAATTTGAGGTGATTTACCCTCCGTCAGGTTATTGAATAGGGGTGAACAACCAAGAACTATAATATCATTTTGGGATTTTGGAACTCCAAAGAAAGCATGCCAGATCCATGTGCCAAATGACGCAACCGCCTCTAACACAATTGTTGGCTTTCTCGATCTTTTGCTAAAGCCTCATTGCCATCCGGTGGGACAGTTCTTCCACTGCCAATGCATGCAATCTAATGACCCTATCATGCCCGGAAAGCCACGAATTTCAGCTTTTTGAATGAGCCACTCTAGATCTGCTTGATTTGGTTGACGGAGGTACTCTTTTTTGTAAAGCTGAACAACTGTTTCACAGAATTCAGCAAGAGTATCAAGGCATATAGACTCAGACATACCATATGTATCATCCATCACATCAGCTTGGGAGGCATAGGCCAGCATTCAGAGTGTAATAGTAACCTTCTAATGAGGTGAGAAACCAAAGCGTCCTGCTTTGTTCAGTTTCTATCGAAAGTATGGATTAACATGTTGAACATCATGAAGTACACGCTCGAAGACATGACTCCTCATCCAAAAGCGATGTTTGAATCCTTTTTGTTGTACACTGAGTTGGGGTTGAAGTAGTTATTCATAAGATTCAGATGCGCCATCTCTCTATTTCATGGCTTGTAACCGCGACCAGCAATAGAGCCACCTCATTAAGGTTGTTCTTCAGTTGCCTAACAAGCTATGACCCCAGCCATGGCTGCCATATATGATGTATTGCGCCATACTTCATTTTCTTCATCGAACTCCTCATCTTCTCGCCTTATCTGCGCCCATTTATCTTCTAATTCGGAATTGGAAGAGGACCCCCAGTTGGAACCCGAAGAGGATCCAAAGTTGCAATTCATTGCAAACTTGAATTAAAAGAGATTTAATTGAAGGAGATTGAATTGAAAGAGATATTGGAGAGGGCAAAGCTGAAAGTGTGTGAATTATAAGCCAATATCCACCCTATTTATGGACATTGGAAGGTGAAGATAAGAAGTACCACGCAGATAAAAATCCTATAAAAATTTCACATAACCAATTACATCTCGACACGTGGCACTCAAAATCCTATCCGAAAAATTATTGAGATTACGTATCGACAAGAAATCTGGAGAGTTACTCACATATTGATAGGTGGCACTCGAAATCCGAGACCTAAAATTATTGAGATTCCTTATCGACAAGAAATCTGCAAAGTTACTCACACATCGACACGTGACACTCGAAATCCGAGACGTAAAATTATTGAGATTCCTTGTCGACAAAAAATCTGCAAAGGTACTCACACATAGACACGTGGCACTCGAAATCCGAGACGTAAAATTATTGAGATTCCATCTCGAAAAATTATTGACAATCCATAACGTAAAATTATTGAGGTAATTTAATTTAAGTAACCATATTAATTCAATTAAAATAATAAATTATGTTTGGCCCTATGGTCCTTTGGCCCCCTTGGTTGGAGATGATTTTTTGTCACAGGGCTATGTTTGGCATATGGCCCTCTAGCCCCTCAGTTGGAGATGGTAAGGCCATCTCCGACCGAATGCTAGCCAAATGGCTCATTTTAGCTCTCTGACCCTCCAAGAAATTAATATTTTAATGAACAATGCATGGCCATATTTTTTACCATCTCCAACTGAGGGCCATATGGCTCGTTTTAGCCTTGTCACAAAAAACCGTCTCCAACCGAGGGCCAAAGGGTAAAGTATGAACTGTGAAGAATTGAAATAAAATAAGGTAAGATAGTATGGAATTGTGAAAAAATGTGAGAAATGGTGTAGGAAAAAATTAGAAATTAAAAAAAAAAAGTCCAAAAAAAAAAAGGCTGATGGGCATAAAAACAAAAAGTAGGCTAGGACCCAAAAATAAAACCTAAGCCCTAAACTCTAAAGCGGGCTAGGCAAATGGAAAAGAACAAAAAAAAAATGGTTGGAATGGAAAAGAACAAAAAAATATTGAAATTGGGCTAGCTAGTGGGCTACCTGGCTGGTTGAAAATGGCCAACCGGTTGGCCCTTTGGCCCTTTTTGTCCAGTGAGGCCCATGAGCCCTTTGGCCTGGCCCTCGGTTAGAGACGGTTTTCGAGCTATTTTTGACCCTCTGTCCCTCTGGACCTTTCAGTTGGAGATGGCCTAAGAAAAATGGTCTGACACTGTTCATTAAAATATTAATTTCTTTTAGGGCTATAGGGCCAAAGAGAGCTCTCTGGCCCTCATTCGATTAGAGATGATCTTAGAGACAAAGTATTGAAATATGGCCTATTTTTTCCAACTCTTATAAAATAAAACTAACCAAAATTGATGTTCCAAAGACTAAATTGCCCTCAGACTAAAACCTTCTCTTCTCTTCTAACTTCCGTTGTTTCTCATCTCTAAACTCCTTATCTCCATTTCAATAATTGAATTTTACTACTCGAGGTCTCGAATACCTCTCCCAGACTCGCACATCGCTCAATGACTACTCTATTACAGCTCGGGTAGCAATCGTAAAACTCGTCGTGTAGCAAAGGGCGTTAACTGTGGGGTTTGTGGTAAGAAAAAAAAAGTGACACTTGCTTGGCCCTAGTGATCGATGTACTGATCTATTGGTTTAATTGCTTTTGAGTAGAGATAATAGAGTAGTGCGATGGTGCCTAGACCTTGATGGTTTAACAATGGCGATGAGGTTCAAAGTGAATAAAATCACAATGTTGGGAGGAAGAGTGAGTTTTAGTCTAAAGATAACTAAAGTTTTTTTAACATTAATTTTGATTAGTGTTATAAAATTGGAAAAATTAGGTTATATTTCAGTAAGTGCTTTTTTTTATTAGTACAACGATATATTTTACACTAAGAAATAGAGAGTTCGGCTAAACCACACAATGGGCAACATAATTTGGCATCGAATTCATCATCCACGAGATCCAAACCTAAAACTGTTCACTTACAAGTAAATAGAAATATCACTAGATTAATGACTCTTTAAATTGACTCTATTTTCAAATTTCCCAATCCATTGTCTTCTTAAACCCAAAACCTCTTTCAAATCTCCCCCAAAACAAAATGAACCAACCAACACTCTCAACCTCAAAGCACCTCCTTAACCCCCAATCCTCCAAAACCCGATCCTACTTCGTCCTCCTCCTCCTCAACCACCACTTCTCTACCGATTCCGATCCCAACCCCAAACCCAAACCTAGCAAACAACCCCAAGAAGATAACTCGCTAGTAACCCAAGTTGTCCAACTCCTCCAATCCAATGAAAAAGACTTGAACTTGGACCAGCTCCGCCACCTCCTCTTCTCTGACACCACCACCGCTCCTTCTCCTCGCTCTCTCTTCCATATCACTCGCCGCCTCGAAACTTCCTCCAAAGCCCTCAAGTTCTTCGACTACGTTTCCGAGAATGTGGCAACCTCACCAGACTCGGCGGCGGCGACGGCCTCGCTCTCGTCGTCATTCCAGGCCGTTCTCGAGCTCACTAAGCGAGAACCCAACTCGCGAACCAGGCTTTTCGACATGTATAAGATGGCAAAAGAGCGGAACATCCCGGTTAATATGGGCGCCGCTGTTCTGCTAGTTCGATCCCTCGGCTTTGCTGGTATGGTTGATGAGGCGGTCAATGTGTTTAACGGTCTGGACCCTGTTTTGAAGAACACCCATCTTCGCAATGTGGTGATTGATGTGCTGTTGAAATGGGGACGGGTCGATGATGCACTGAAGGTGCTCGACAAAATGTTTGATCCAAATGCAGAGTTCCGGGTCGACAGTGCTACTGGTGATATTGTGCTTTCCTCTTTGCTGAAGAGAGAGCAGCGTGGGAGGAGGGTCAGCGATGAGGACATTGTGGGTTTGGTGCAGAAATTTGGTGAGCATGGTGTGTTCCCTGATAGTTTGAAACTTACGAAATTGATCACTTCGTTATGTCGGAACAGGAACACTAATCAGGCTTGGGATGTTTTACAGTACGTTATTAATTCTGGTGGTGCTGTAGAAACTGCTTGTTGCAATGCGCTTTTGACCGGTTTGGGAAGAGTTAATGATTTTAAGAGGATGAATGTGCTTATGGTAAAGATGAAAGAAATGGACATTCTTCCCGATGTTGTAACTATCGGTATTGTCATTAACTTTTTGTGCAAGTCTAGGAGGGTGGATGAGGCCTTGGAGTTGTTTGAAAGGATGAGTGGAGGAGGAGAGAAAACTGATGGGATTTCAGCTGAACCCGATGAGATCATGTACAACACTCTGATTGATGGACTTTGTAAAGTGGGAAGGCAAGAAGAAGGATTACGTCTGATGGAAAAAATGAGATTGCAAAAGGGCTGTGCACCTAATACTGTTACCTACAATAGTTTGATTGACGGTTTCAACAAGGTTGGGGACATCAAGAGGGGTCGTGAGCTCTATGATCAAATGAAGGAGGAAGGTATACCACCAAGTGTAGTTACTCTCAATACTTTGGTTGATGGTCTGTGTAGACATGGAAGGCTGAACAGTGCAATTGAGTTCCTTAATGAAATGCAGAGGGATGGTCTGAAAGGCAATGTCACGACTTACACAACGTTAATCAGTTCCTTTTGTAATGTAAACAATATTGGCATGGCAATGGAACTGTTTGAGCAAATGTTAAGTTCTGGATGCTCCACAGATGCAAAAGTTTACTACTGCATGATCTCTGGTTTAAGCCAAGCTGGAAGGATGGATGATGCCAGCTTTGTTGTATCAAAGTTGAAGGACGCCGGGTTCTCCCTGGATGTCGTTGCCTTCAATGTTTTGATTAACGGGTTCTGCAAGACGAAAAAACTCGAGAAGGTGCATGAGATGATCGAGGAAATGGAGACAGCTGGAGTAAAGCCTGATAGCATCACATACAACACATTGATTTCATATTTGTGCTCAGCTGGGGAACTTACAATTGCTGATAGAGTACTGAGCAAGATGATAAACGAGGGTCTTGTTCCCACTGTTATCACTTTTGGATCATTGATACATGCATATTGCTTGAAGGGCGATATAAACAAAGCCATGAAGATCTTCAGAGACATGGGTTCTAAGTCGAGTGCTCCTCCCAACACAGTAGTATACAACATCTTAATAGATTCTTTGTGCAAGAATAATCAAGTGGAATTCGCTCTTTCGTTGATGGATAGTATGAAAGATAAGGGAGTGAGGCCTAATACCTTGACATTCAATGCCATGTTCAAAGGTCTTAGGGAGAATAATTTGTTGCAGAAAGCATTTAAGTTAATGGATCAAATGGTTGAACAGGCTTGTAATCCGGATTATATAACCATGGAGATTCTCACCGAATGGCTTTCTGCTGTTGGTGAAACCGAAAAGTTGAGAAGGTTTGTGCAAGGATATGACATTGCTGCTTCCACTGCATAGAGTATCTGCAATGACGTAAGGATGCGAGCATCGATTATAGATTGTCAGCCGTTCTCAGGTGAAAGCATAACTGCTTAACTGAGTCTCTGTTGCTGCAGCATCTTTCATGTCCTTGTATGAAATACACTTTTGGTTGTTTCCATTTCTTGCATTCTTAATAAATTTATTGATTTTCTGTAAACCCTATTGATCCTGTGTTGATATCTTGTGATTGTATGCGTATGAAACTAAAGTGGCGCTATGACGCTCAATGGGCGAAAGTACCACTCCACGGGGAATAATGATGAGTACGTATTTTTACTGTAGCCGGACCGGACAATCATGTCCTAACAAATGTTATGCTTTTCTATGACCAGTGTACCTGCAGAAACATGGCAAAGGGGGGAGATTCCTTTTTCTGCATATAATTACATCTTTTTTGTGTAACGTGGGTAATTATTGAAAAGCAGCGTTGACACTTTGATAAAATATGAGTGGATTTTGGTGAATCCAAGTCCATGTTGAACGGTTGAACACTGATTACAATACAAATCAAATCTGGTAGCTTCTCATTTTCTTTTAAATCTTGGGTGGTGCTATTCACACACTCATTTTTACCTTTTACACACTCCTATTAATTTTCGGCCATCAGGTGGAATGAATTGGAAAAGATCAAGATAAGAATTAACAAAGGCGTGTGAAAGGTAAAAATAGAAAATTTAAGAGAACGTGGGCGAGCATAAGCCACAGTGACCGACTAACCCAATAGCTTATGCTCGTCCTAATATCGTAGAAGTTGTGTTTATGTTGTTTTGAAAAACAACTTCTGACAAGATGGCTCGGAGCAAGCAAAGTTTTATGCTATATACTATATGCTATAAGGGCCGAAGCTTGAACAAACAATTTGATTCCGGGAAACCCCCCAGTAACTAAGATAAACAACGTAAAAAAAGCACCAATTTCCGTACTGGTTCCGGAAGGGCAAAGAAAAAGGGGATTTATGTGAATAACAATTACCTTTACTATTTATCATTTCAAAATGAGAGGTTGCTAACATATTGCTCCATTGCAAAACTCCACTTTTCAGTTGGACGAGTTCATACTTTTCCCTTTGCACTTTCTTATCGTTAAATTAGCCCTTTTGTCTACTCACAATCCAACTATGTTTTAAATATTCTTGGTGTTTAATTTTTTAGAGTACACAACAAATTTTAATGCCACTAGCTAAAAATATTGGAAAATGTTAAGAAGATTACATTTTTGTACTACATTGATGTAACATTTGACGTGGAAAGTAATGTCCACATATCAAGTTAGTTCATAAATTTGTCTCTTGAATGTTCACTGTGTTAATGCTGGGCACTTTTAGGCCTACAAGAAAGTGCCGGCCTAGAAAGAAGCCATGAAGAGCCCAAGGCAAAGTCAAAGCCCATAGGAGACCAAGCTACCCAAGGTCCAATGGGCTTAGAAAAGAACACGTCCGAGCGTCGAAAGCCAACAGCCTGGCAAACATCGACCAACCAGGGTATATGCTTGCTGGCCTCCAAAAGCACGTGGGCAGACTGACAACTTTAGGCATAACCAAGGCTAATCTGGAAGCTCAATCCACTTTTCTCTTGGAATGCGTGCTATCAACTGGATACCTATCACTTCATTGCCGAATATCAATTGGCAGGTGAAAGGATGTCAGTAAGCTAATCTACGAAGGGTGGCACATCAAATGCACACTGATATGATATAAATATATGATATCCCTAACATTACTAAGAGGTTTAGGCTTCACCACAAACTAATTAGTAATATGTGGAGTGGCTCAACTTCTTACAAGTTTTTGTTAAGCTCGATCCTTCTCCAACGTGGAACTTCGCCTTACACATCCTTACAAAAATCTAACGTCAATCCAACATTGAACTTATTTATTTGGACGTCAATTAATACATTTATCCTTTTTCTTCTTTTCATAAATGAGTTCAGTCAGGGTCGGCCCAAGCCCAGTGCAGGCAGGGCGACCGTCCAGGGCCCAAAAAAATTAGGGGCACCAAAATTATTAGGGTGGTATATTTATATATGTTTTTATAAGAGCATAAATTTATAAAATTTGGTTCAAAGACACGGAAATTTAACTAGAAGTGGCGGTTTGTCATTTGAAAATGATGAGGAGGTCTTGGGTTCAAAACACCATGTGTGCTTATTTACTTTCCATTTTTTACAAATTTCTTTTTATAAGAGTATAAATTTATAAAATTTGGTTAAAGGATCAAGAAGTTTAATTAGAAACAATGATTTTTGTTGTTTAAAATTAACAAGAGGTCCTAAGTTCGAAATGCTACGTGCATGTTTATTCTTTTTAATTTTTACAAATTTTTGTTTGGTTGTTAATTTATTTTTAGTTACTATCTAGTAGCTATGTGGGTTGTTATTTTTTAATATTCGTTTTAATTCAAGTCTAATCTTCAACAAAGAATAATACGTAGACCAAATTTGCAAATTATATGACGTGTCATCAAAAATTTTAATTTAGTGCCCATTCATTAATAATACATATCAATTAAAGACTCGAAAACATCATTATTTTTTAGTCCCATATTGACAAGGTTAATAAATAAGAAAAAAAAACCTCACGATTTATTCAAAAACACATTCAAAGTTCAGATGGAAAACCAAACTCATCATCTATCTACTTGTAAGCCCGAAGTTTTTTTGTTTTCCTCTCTCAATACAAAATAAATTAGTCTTTCTGTCCTTCTAAATTATTGAGTTTGAAGTGTTTTTCTAAATATAATTTTTTCGATGTCTTATGTGTGAAAATAAATAATTTTCTTACATGAAGTTAGGGCACTTTTTTTTACGTCGCCCCGGGCCTCAAAAATCTCTGGACCGGCCCTGAGTTCAGTTGAACTGGCACCGAAGTTTGCCAAATATATAATTGCCATCGGAGATGATAAACCTCCAAAAAAGTTTTTCGATGCGTTAAACATAAAATTTTTAGCTGTTTCTGAACAAAAAATGGTGCAAGTTTTGGGGACTTTAGGCTAAATTTAGTATTAGACAATTTCCGTTAAAAAAGAAAATTTTACGTCTAAGGGTAACTTTATGGGAACTCCACATTTACAAGATTCATTTCAAGCAATAATCAATCAAAACCCACTAGTATTTTTACGAAAAACAAACGTTGTTAACATTATGGGGGCCGTTTGTAACCATTTTGTTTTTTCAATTTGTTTCCGCTTTTATTTTTAAATTGAAATTTTGTTTGGTAACTACCTTCAATTTTCAATTTTCAAAAAGATAAAAGCCGACAAATACTTTCTTGAGTTTTCACTTTTTGGTTTCCATTTTACATTTTTAAAAGGGAGACTTTAGATGCGGTCCTTAGATATGAATATTCTTTGATTGAAACCTTATTGGTTTTCAATTTTTGATCGAAGTCCTTGAAATTAATGTGATAATTTATTTCTATGTACGTTACTATAAATTAAAAATTAAAAATTATAGTTGTTTATATAAATGAGATTTTAAATAAAAAACCATAATTTGTGGGATTAAAAATATTAAAATATAAATATACTATTGTGTGTGTGTGTGTGTGTGTGTGTATAAACATGGGTACATTCATCAAAATTAACCAAAAAATTATTGTATCAAAACATGGGCACATTCTTCAAAATCACAGAAAAAAAAAGATATTGGGCTTAATAACATTAGTAAATTTCTTCGATTTAACTTGACATGGATACATTTTAAAATCAAAGAAAAAAGAATGTACCCATATAAGTTTAAAAATAGATTAGAAAAGAAAATTAAATAGATTTTATATAAAAAACTGGTACATTTTACATAATAACAAATTGGTATATTTAAGAATGAGTACATTTTAAGATTAAAAATTTGAAAATATTACATGAATGGGTACATATAATTAGCATGGGTACATTTGACAAAATAAAAAATGGGTACAAATAAAACTTTAAAAAATATGGGCACAAAAAGAAATTAATATATGGGTACAAATTAAAACTGAAAAGAAAATTGGTACAAATTAAAAAAGGGTTGCAAATTAAAAATGGGTACAAACTAAAACTAAAAATATATGATAAAAAATTTAGTCATAAATATAAATATACTAATTGTAACATTTTTAACATTAAATGAATATATTTAGAAATAAAAAATATTTTATTATTGAAATAATTAATGATGTTATTAATACTCAAGGACCTTGATCAAAAATTGAAAAGGAATAGGATTTTAATCAATGGAGTAGTAAAAGGAAGGATGAGAACCTAATTTCTCATTTTTTTTAAACTGAAAACTGAAAGTAGGTACCAAACAAGATTTTAAGTTTTCAGTTTTTAAAAAAGTGAAAACTAAAGACTAAAAACTAAAAACGATTTTGTCTAGTAACATTCACTCTTCAATTTATTGAGAAGCAAAACCATAATTTAAGTTACTTATGAATATTAAGGTTTTTTTAGCCAAAATTGCCCCTAAGATTTGCATAACTCATCATTTTGGTCCCTGATATTGAAATGATTAGAAGTGGTCCATAAGTTTGTCCACCATCAATCATTTTGGTCATTCTTTGAAAAATTATGTTAAATAAAGACCAAATGACAAAAATACCTCAATTTAATAAACAATGGGCCAAAATGATTTGACAGAAATTAAAGGTATTTTTGTCATTTTATATTTATTAATGGAGATTTTTCAAGAAATGACTAAAATGATTGATGATGAACAAACTCAGTGACCACTTCTATTGATTTCAAATTTCAAGAATCAAAATGAAGAGTTATGTAATTCTCATTGATGATTTTAGCTAAAAAGCCGAATATTAATCACTTTGGGTCTTCAAGCCCAAACCCGTACTCTATTCATCTGAACCACAAAGCACAAAACTTGCAATTGACATTTAACCACGATTGGGTTATGTCCGTTGCTAAAGCTGTGCATGATGTTGATAGTTCATTAATATTAGCTCCAATAAGACGATATTTGTTTATATCCCAATTGGACTTTCTACAATTCTGTGGAAGTTCGGTTGCAAGCTTGGATTAATCGAGCCGTTAAAACATCAAACAAATCAACATGAAAAACAGAAATTTGGAGCCAAGCTGGCTTTTGGATTTTGGTATCAAATTGGCTTTTCGACCAAGCCAAACATGTCACACACCAAGAACTATGAAGCCATTTGCATATTTTTACGGGGAGCAAAAATCTAATTAGTTCTAAATTATGCGGTTATGTGAAGGGAGACTCGAATGCAGATGCATAGAGATAGCATAACTATAATTAACTTAGTTACAACACCTTTTGCATCTAATAAAATGAGATTTCAATTGGTATAAAAACAAAATAGTAACCAACATCAAACTAATCACTTCCATTAACTTTACTCAAAGTTCAAACCAAAAACCAATCAACAAATAAAAAGATAATTAATTGACTAATCTAGAAAACTACAAGCCTTTTCACCCCTACTATCATATTGTTAATCAAGATTCCCACCCATAGTTACACCCACTGTACTCTCTCTCTCTCTCTCTCTCTCTCACCACCAACAAATATAGAGTCAAAAATACCCCCAGAGGAAAAAGAGAATTGGTTTTTTTTCCTTTTTTTCTGTATTTTTGTTTTCTTCACAAAAGAGCTGACTTTTCTTGGCGAATCAGATACTACCAGCGGCAGTGGCAGCACTACTAGAAATCCAAGGCATGCCGAAGCTCCCCGTCGAGTGATCGGAAAAGTAATCTCCGGCCAGACCGTCCAGCCCAACAAAGAAATCGTCACTCATGACCGAGTCGCACATCCCCAACAATTCGTCTTCCTCGTCGGTAATCAAAGGACTCCCCTTCTCTTCCTTGCAGCTGCTTTCCACGGTCGTACTCTGAGGTGCAACGACAGGCTCCTCGTCCGCGGAGGCCGAGGTTGTCGGAGAAGCGGGTTTCGCAGAGTCACCCCGCGTGGCGGTTTGTGGCGAGAAGGGCTTCTGGCGCGTGGAGCCGGCGAGCGAGTTGCGGTGAGTTGGGGCCGGGTGGTTGTGCTCCCCCGTGTAGGTGACTATGAACATATTCGGGTCGGATCTGTTCCGCTCCACTTGCTTCCGGGCCATACAACCCTTCGAGCTGCTGCATCTGTAATATCCCCTGATTTTTGTTTCAAAAAAAAAATTAGAAATTTTAATAAAATAACTAAAATTCATTTAACTTAATGTTTTGAGAAAAATTATATGAAAGAAATGGAAAACCAACCTCGGATATGGGGAACCCTTGATGGGTTTTTGGCCGTACTTCCGCCATGCCCATATGTCTGAAGAGAGGGACTCCGCCGGAACTTGGCACACTTTTTTAAGCTGGTTCTTTCTGAAATGGTACGAAAAATCGTGAATAAATGAAATTATTAAATAGCGCAAATTACGAGATGGGTATCTTTCAAAATTCGATCTTTTTGAAGTTTTGAGACAAAAACTGAGTGGAAAATCGTACCTTTTTTTGGATCGTGCGGTGGTGGTGGTGGTGGTGGTGGTGGAAGATGATGGCTTGGCGTGCTGGGTTTGTTGTTGTTGGTGGTACTGTATGGGATGCCTTGGATCTTTGGGTGTGGTCAGAGGAGAGAGAGAAGTCAAAGGAGAGAGAGTGGGTGGTGTGATTTGTGGGGAGGAGAGGGAAGGCTGAGATTTGGGGAAGAAAGGCTTGTAAAGCTCATGCAATTCTTCAATGGCATTTCTGGGTTTAATGATGGGATCTGCAAGTGGGAGAGAGAAGAGGAGTTGCTGTTGTGGGGAAGTTGGACCAAATGAAGAGAAGGAAGCAGCTGCTGGGTTTGAATGGAAGCCGGGGATGTTGAAACTTGCGGTGGCAGCGGTGGAGGGAGTTCTGGTTGATGATGTGGTGGTAGTGGCGGTGGCGGTGGCGGTGGAGCAGCCTCGGACCACCGCTTGAAGATCCCAATCGTCCTCCATTAGAAGAGACAGAGAGAGAGAGACAAGGTTTCTGAATCTGTACCTTGTGTCTGCTAGCTATCACTGTTTGAGGACAGAGAAAAGAAGTAGAGAGACAAAAGAAGGCGCTGACTTTTTATTGGTATGAGAGAGAGAGAGGCGATAGGATGTAATGAGAGAGAGGAATTATATAAACAATGTATTTATAGAGAGAGAGAAGGATTTTGATACACAAAAGTCTAAAGTGGCAAAAACAAGTGGTTTTCCTAGTGAGAGAAAGGGGGAGGAGAGAGACAGAGAGAAGGCATCTCTATGCATTTATGTTGCCTTTGGAAATAACATTTTAAATAAATTGGGAAAAATGAAAGGAAATGTGGTTTTCGGTTTCGGGGTTGACTTGATAAAATGTCAAAGCGGGTTTTGATTAGGAAAAATTCCACACGGTGTCTAGGGAGTGGAGCTCGTGAGTTTTACCGACAAAAAAAGAAAGAGATAAATAAATAAATTGATTTTTTATTTTAATTTAAAATAAAATAATATAAATGGAAAAGTGGAGGCCAGTTAATTTGGGTGCTCCTGTCAAAACAGTTGATGTTATTGCAAGATTTTTAGTGGGTAGGTAAAGTTGGCAACCATGACAATTAGCATTTTCAATTAGCAATTCTTTTACACCTAATTATAATCATTCTGGATTAATCAGTTCAATCAAAGCTTCAATTTAGTTTCATCAATTTCGATGATTGATGTAATCTCAATTTAAGAAATCAATTTAGTTTTTTAATTTAGGAAATCAATGTATTTAATTCAATGTGTAATTTGTTATTTTAATAAAAGATAATGCTAGAAAGAACAAATTTTTAAACTAAATTTTGCCAACGAAATAATGTGCTTGTTGTTGATTAGAAGTGTGTTGGTTATTTTCTATTGCCGACATATCATTTGATTTGTAAATTTGATTTAAAAATATTAAAGATAATGTTATTCACACACATATTTTTACTTGTCACATACCCTTATTAATTTTTTTGCCATTGATCTTAATCAATTCATTCGATATGACAGCTATAAATTAAAAGGAGCTTGTGGATAACACTACCCAATATCAATCATACGATCCAATTAATTTTAATTGAAATTGGATTGGATCCTAATTGTAACAAGTGATATCATGATCATCGTTTATATCAAAATTGACTCATAAATTAGTTTGTCAATTGGTTGCTATTGACCATCAAAATTGACTCATATGTAAGTAGCTCCAATCGATTCAATGATTGACATACATTTTTTGACACAAAACTATGCAAAGCACAATTGATTTTCATGGTCAATGGTGACAAAGGGATTAGAGCTACTTACACGTGTTTATATGTTCCAATTTAGAAATGCTAGTAACATGCCACAAGAAAATTGAATACGCATCATATGTAACTTAGTACCACACAAACTAGTATTTTATATTCAACCCAGGATATTCACATTTGGGTTGGGTTGGTTGAACAAGGTAGTATATTTTCCCTCTTGCACACAAGTTTGAACTTCCCAACTTGTAGATTGCAATAGTTTACACCGCTTTGCTTGTATGAAAAAAAAATTATAATTACAACTAAATGGTGATAAACTTTTTAGGCTGGACATGATCTACTACCAACTTCACCAATATTGTTCTTACTTGATCACTTATTATTAGATATAAAGTTTTATCACAAAAGACCTCGGTGATATTAGAAGTGGAATCTCTCATATATTATTTTCTTATTTAACTGATGTGGGATCCTATTCTCTAACAAATAATTAATCAATTTTGCAATTCTGATAACTTTTTTGTTCTTCAGGAATCTAAAATTTGAAACTTTCAGAAAATGAAATCACATTGTGGCTCGAGCTCAATAGAGTAGTATGTCCAATATTAAATTACATATCTGGTACGTGTCCTTGAAAATTCCCTATGAGCTCAATGGAGTAGCATGTCCAATATAAATAAACTTACACTCATTAATACTTTAGTTGAATGATTCAAAACTTCAAAATCATCATCATGGGTCAAAAAAGCCTGTTTTTTTTCTCTCTATGAGAGCTCTTAGGGTTTTAATCAGAATTAACGTATGATAAAAATTGCTAATGGTAGGGTTTAATTATTGGTTATAGGCTTATTAATAATTTTCAATTTCATTTTGTACTTGATGTTAATTATGCAATAGACTATAAAAGACAATCCACATTTAAAATTTAAGTTGAGTCTAGAAAAGGGTTACATAGGTTCCAATAAAATTCCCACAACCATCATGGGGGTGGCCTAGTGGTTGGAGATGAATTACAAGCCCGTATTCCACACCGCACATCCTTGGTTTGATTCCTGACGCTGGTGAATCGCATGATGGTGGCTAGGAGGAAATTGAAATGCCTCTATGAGCCTTCCCGAACTTCGAAATAGTAGACTACCGTGACGAAGCTACCAACTGATTTCCTTTATAAAAAAATTCCCACTGTTTTTCCGATAAACTTTGGCCTCAAATATGTTTAGGGCAAGTAAAAGAATACAATATTATTAAGCTTTACATAATCAATTAATTCATTAATCCCATCTTTATATCCAATAATCCAACTACTACCACCTTTAAAATCCAAATCCCCAACACCCCCTAAAAAAGCTCTTTTTTCTGAATGAGGAAATGTATATATTGTGGTGCTCTTTTGGATAAATAATGGAAAAGGATCCTCTCCTGAGCTCAGGATAGGGATCCTCCTGACCAGCTCATCTGGGCCGTTCATATTTAATCCAACGGTTTCAAATAAGAAACCCTTTAAAAGTTATAATAATTGTAACCGTTGAATTAAATTTGAACGATCCAGATAAACTGATAAGGAGGATTCTCATCCTGAGCTAATGAGAGGATCCTCTTCCATAAATAATTCCATTTCTCTCTCTCTTATTAAAGGAAGCAGCATCTGTTCCCTCTTTTGGGTTTTGATGCCTTCTTCTAGAGACTTCCCACTTCTCTCACAAAACTACCACTCCACTCCTCCACGCGCCGCCACTATCCTTTGAGCTCGCGCACGCCACGTGGTATAGCGGTGCCCAACCATCCACGTGTTTCCCTTTCAGCGGCGAGTTTGATGATGTCTCCACTTGGGCGAGTACAGTTCCCTGATGATGTTGTCGATGGGTCAAAGTCGAAGGCGTGATCAACGGCTCAAAAACTGATGAATAAGTAAGACGATCTGCCGGCTCATAGACGATTCACACTGGAGTCTCACACTGAAACAGTATATCGACGGTGCTGGTAAGCCAATGTGGCGTGACAGCTAGCAGATTTAGTGGTCCCCACTCTCTGCATCTTAAAGAACAAGTCTCTCTAGAATTTTATATGTACAATGCTATGTGACAATTTAACAAGTCTCGCTAGAATTTTAGGGCTTGTTTAATATCCTATTTGAAATTTTTTATAATTTCTCAAAACATTTCTTAAGAATTTTTCTTGAAAACAATTTTCTTTAAGACTCAAAAACTTGTTTAGTATGCAATTTAAAAATTTTAAATCTTACAACTTAAACTGAACAAAGAGATCCAAAAAGAGTGGGTCAAGAGAGAAAGAGGAGAGAGGAGGAAAGAAAGTAAGAGATGATTGGAAGAAAAAGAAAGAAGTGAGAGGGTCGGAGGAGATAGAGAGGAAGATGAGTGAGAGAAAGAACCGAGAGAATGAAGAGAGCGGATTGGATGAGAGACAAAAAGGGTAAAAAAAAAAAAGAAGGGGGAGAGAGAAAGAAGAAAAGAGAGAGATAGCTTTGGAGTGAGAGGGGAGGAGGGAGAGAAAAGAAAAAAGTGAGTTTAAGTTTAAAAACTATAAAAACTCACATTTTGTTTTTAGAGAATATACTATTATTTTGAGTTAGTTTTGAGTTCAGTTTTTGAAAATAGTCCTACCAAACAAGTTTTTAAGGCCTAAAACTTGAAAATTGTTTTTGAGTTTAAAAAGTTGGATTCAAGTAGAATACCAAACATTCTCTTATATTCATATTTAACATTTAACAATTTAACTTACTAATGCTTTCGTTTGTCTCAAAAAAAAAAAAATTTGTTTCCAGTAAAAAAAAGGGCGCCCACCATATTTCAGTACATCAAATTTCACATACGTACAAGGGTGCGTTTGGTACGCTGACGGGACGGGACGGGACGAAGGTTCCATGCCCTCGGATGGAAGTGAGGAGGAAGAAGAAGGAGACAGAAAGGTTATAATTTTGTGTTCCACGGATGTGGAACGAGTTCGTTCCAGGGGGAGGTGGAAAAAAAATCATCCAAAACTTGTCCCGTGGAACAGCGCGTTCCACTCGTTTTAGGCGTATCAAACGTGGGACGGAACGCCTCGTCCCGTTCCGTCCCGTCCCGTCCCGCGTACCAAACGCACCCTAAATGCACACAAGCTCATTTTTTTATGAAAATGTCTAACCAACTAGGTGATTAAGCTGTCATATTCAATTTTAGAATCACCGGAATATTTTATTTTGGGTAATCTTAAGTAGGACTATCGTATGCAACATTGAATCGAACGGCGAAGAATAGTTTGGTCAGATTTATAATAAATAAAAAGAATGGGGTGATTGTGTGTGACCAAGTGACATGGGGTTAAGAGTGGTGCCATAGACGTGGCTGGCACGAGGCATTGATTTTCAAGCGTGTGGGGTCAATTTCCCTATTTTTTTAAATAAACAAAATACGGTGGGGAAATATAAATTAAAGGAAAATAAAAGAAATGTGTATTCAATATAGTTAGCCCCTAACTTTGAGGACTTTGGCAGACTAGTTAGCAAGTTGGTCATCTTACCTCATCAAATTATACATTTATTTCTTTTCTGAATTTTGGCTTGCCCATCATCTTATTGTACTTATTTATGGGGAAGTAATTTCCGTACTCTTTTTCTTTTTCCATTCGTCTTTATTTATTTCAATTTTTTAATTCTCTTTCGATGAGGAAAATAGAGACAAAATATGCGTCGAAATCTTTTATGTTTCTACTTTTTCTTTTAAAACAAAAGGTGAGGGAAATAAATTGATTTTAAACTCGTGATCGACGAAATTCGAATTTAAAAATTCTCATTTACAAGTGAAAAAAGATGTCACTAGGCCCATTAATTTAAAAGAAACTTAATTGTTTGAATTGACAATTGGTATAGTTCCAATTAAGTAGTAGTTATGCAATCGTGCCCGTTCATCGTATATTGTGCGATCAGTTTTTGTAAGGTATTGTTTGTGTTCACTTTTAAATAATATATTTTTTGATCGCACGATGTACAATGAACGAACACGATTTACGAATCTTTAAGATCCTCATAAAAAGGATCCGGATTCGTAGTTATGGGAAATACCCAAAGTGGTATAAAATAGGTTATCTTGTTTTGTTATTTGGTCTGCACACAGGATATATAATTATTTAGTGTAGGTATACACACACTGACACACGTATGTATTATTTTTTTGTAGAGGCCTATACTTATAGCTATACATATATTTAGATATTTGTATACCCACACGCATGATTAGCAAATATCTGCCGGACAGGCTTTCACACCAAAAAGAATTATAATTATAATTTGGGAAAAGTTAAACGTTATCCAAGATCCTTTAGACTACGGTTTGTTAATTTCTTTAGAATGGTTAAATAGCATTTAGCGGCATGAGGATGCCTAAATAAGGAGAAAGCTTGGCTGCTGAAAAAATCAGCAGCAGCTCTTGCTGCTAGCAAATTACGGGTGAACACGTGTTCAAGTTGTGATTAAAAAATCAATTACTTGGACATATGTTCACCCCTGATTCGCTAGCAGCAAGAGCTGCTGCTGATTTTTCAGCAGCCAAGCTCCGTTCCCTAAATAATATTCATCTCGAAGAAAAAGTAAAATGAGGTTTTTGGTTATAAAAATAACTTTTTGCTGATTTTCCATTATGTGCTTCTTTATGAACGCATACAACAAATACGTCTACCAACAAGAATGTATCCAACTGCATCACCCCTAACACAATCCCTACTTCAATGGATAATTTTGAGAATATTCATTATTACCGAATAGGTTCAAAACTTTATTTATATTGTTTGAATTCTTGTCGTGTCTACAAATTTCCCCATAACGGCTTATTCAAAATTATAATAAAGAAAAGTTTGTGAATAGTTAATTGATGTGAAATTGATGTTGTGTATCAATCAATTGCATGAAATCCTTACCTTCTTATCATACCAAACAAAGGTTCCTCATCTTTTCTCTCTTTCTTTTGAGAGAGATGGGTTTGGAACTAATAATTAAAATCAAATTCTGTTAATTAGATCATCTTTCGGCCGAGAGAAAAATAAAGAAAGCAAGGTAAATAGGTATTGATGATGATGGTTCATACATATTGGAGGGAGGCAGGGATGCGTTTCTAGACTTTTTTCCCTTTTTGTAAAAAGTGGATCAGTTGGTGGTGAAAGTCTATTCACAGAGGCATTTCAATTTGCACTTAACCACCATCATACGATTTACCAGCGTTAAGAATCGAACTCAAAACCAATCGTTAGAAGTACAAATTTAGAATTCGCCTTCGTTACTGGATCATCCCATTGTGGTTCTAGACTTTGGACAAGTTAATTATGACACAAACCTGCCGTCACACACCTTTATCTCTCTCTCTCTCTCTCTCTCTACACTACGTAACCTATTATTAACATTTATATTTCATTGATAGAGAGCTGTGAAGCACTTTGAATGTGAAATTTCTTGGTGGTTTGGGTTTCGGCTGCTAAAGCTATCACTTTCGTGTCGGTGTGTATGGCCCATCACATATAGCTAAATTGACTTCTTATTTTGTTCAATCTCCATTTGGGTGGTCAAAGGTCAAACATACACGCTCTCTAATTGGTCTCTATCCATTTGGACATCGGAAAATACTAGACTTCTTACACATAACAGCTCAACACGTGTTCTTAAACTTCTCTAATTGAAATTTTTAATTAAGCGCTTAACATACGTGTCAGCTTGTAATTTGCAGTTAAAGACGAGCGTTTGAGAATCTTTTATGGGTCAAATATATAGAAAGTTGTAGAAAGGTGGGGATGGCAAATATAAGAAGCAACCCCACAAGCACAACCACAAGCTTTGAGGATTGTGGGGGTCATCCAATAACTTAGCACCTATTTGATGATCTTTGGTGCCTTTTTCTCAAGTCTCTTAGGCCCATCCTAAGGGATAGAGATTGGTTCATATTAATGGGTTTGGCACAACCTCAAGTGATGGATAGATACCTTTGCTATCAGAGGACATGGGTAGTCCATTACTAGCCACCGCCCCCACTACACTTTCTAGAGAGAGATAGAGAGAGTTTCTAGAGAGAGAGAGAGAGAGAAGTGGGTGCCAAAACTCCGTAGGAGGCAGTCCACCACAAATGGCATGGCCATGTATCTCCATCACTAGCCACACCTTTTTCACTTTTCTCCTTCATTCCGGCATGTGATTCATGGACTTGGAGGAAAAACATCCACTTCAACTTTGTACCTTCCCTTTAGTGCCTTTGGCTACTAATTAGAGACAACAGTAGCGCTATAAGTAGCATAATTTGCAATTGAAACTAATTCACGGTTAAAAACGTGTAATCGAAAGTTTGACCGGAACATAAGAAACAACAATACATGCACCTCGAAAATTAGCTAATTCAGTTCAACGAATTCATCATTTGATTCATATCCTAGTGTTGTCGAATCAAATTTGCAAGCCTAGCAAATGAATTAAAGCTCTAAAGACGACAATCTTTCTGGTCCTCCTATTTATACCTTCAAAAATAAACACTCAACAAAATGGGAAAGAAAATCAAACAATTTTGTATTCAATGATCCGACGATTAGCTCCTTAACCAGACAGTTACTTTGAACTGGCTCCCTAGCTTGGCGTCTGTGCTTCCAAATGAATTCAACTTGATGTGCCGTCTTTCTAAGCTCTGGAACAGCTTGATGACAAGTAAAATTTGGGAGGGCGTATCTAATCAGCGTACTGCTTCTGTATCAACTAGAACTTGTCCACAAGGAACTAAGTCTGGCAGCAAGCTTTGCGCTCTTGTAGTCGTCTCGAAGCTCAATAAACCTGATTCAGCATCCAAATCAATATTTTATCACAATTAGAAAACCTCTAAGCAGAAAAGAAATGTCATGCGGTGCAAAATTTCATGCTGAATAGTGTACTTCTTTCTGGATGTTTTCCAAATGAAGTCAGGATAATGATAATAGTCTGGAATCTTGGTTTACTAATTTGTGTGTGTGTGTGTGTGTGTTCTAAGATCCTTTTTGCATTCCACAGTTACCTTTGTGCATCTTTCCGTATACTTGGCGTGCCCTCAAATAGAGTCGAGAGACTTTCAGGAGCAACAATGAAGACATTGGCCATTCTGCAGACAAAAGCTCATTATTACATTGATATAAAAAATCGAGATGAATGGAAGCTGAAAATTTAGAAATTTCTACAAAACTTACATGCCCAGCAATTCAAATTTTTCATCGACGGAAGGAGCATTGAAACTACGCACAAATTCTCCATATTCAGTTATGTCACGCTTCAGCCGCAGTCCTCCACTGAGAGAAATAAGGAATTAGGATATGTTACTTGCACAACTTTCAACTCTATTAGCCAGCCACAAAAAATATGAGAAAGTCCACGTACCTCGGATTAAAAGTGAACTTCTGCCAATGATTTAGCAGCCCTTTATGCAAGCGGCTTCCCTATTAAAAAAATCACAATTACATGAATTCAAAAGTGAAGGTTTCATGACTCATCATCATTATATAATCACTACAACTTCCCTAACCCTATCTAGCTAACCTCAAAAAGTTTATACCACACACATTACAATAAAAAGGTAATGAAAATGAGAATATCACTAACATAACCACAAAGATATAACGAGCATGGCCTATGCAATCATTGTGCACTTTTCTGTGTTATATCAATTTTGATACAATCATGATTCATAGTATATTAGTTGAAAGCATTGTTCGCTGTGTTCAAGGCCGTGCGATCCTTCATTGAATTCAGTGCAGATGCCTCTTATTCTACAGTATCAATCTAATCCTAATCTATGGTTGCAAAAGAAACATCAAGGGCATGGAATAAATAAGAGTCAGGAGAGATCACAGATGAACTACTCACTAATTCAGTCAGGAATGCTTGTTTGTTAAGACCTTCAAGTGCTGTGAATGCTGATTCTAGCACGCGAGAAAGATACGCTACAACTCTAGATAAGAGGAGAGAAATGTTATTCAACATCCAGAAACAACACGGACTATATTGATCAATATCATTAATTTAGTATAAAAATAGTTGGGAATTAAGTGATAACATTTGCATAGTAAATATCACATAAGAAGACAAACTAAAAAAAATTGGCCAGGAAAATTATTTAAAAAGCATTAGACATATAGCAGAAAAGAAACAAAGGTGTCAAATCTCTGGTCTCAGAACTCATTGTAGAATTAGCTAAATATATGGTTTTGCTTCATGTCAGGCTCGCCCTCCAAGAAAACAAATTGACATGAGTCAGTTTTTGGAATCCCTTAAGATATAGCTTTAATTATACGTTTGTTGTACCTTGTACAGGCATTTGTTGGCCGATGATCAGGAGCAAATCCATCTTCAGGTGATCTATAATCAGTTACCTTCTGTTCAGCAGAAAGTAACCGCTCCACCTGGATAGTAGGAATTTCACAAAAGGAAAAAAATGAACCAAGAAGGAATTGTCAGAGCACAAAATACGCATGCAACCTATACAGGATATGTTCAGATACTAATGGGGTGAAATCATGAAATATGCAAGCCTGCTGACCACCCTATATTCGAAACAAGTCTAGAATTCATTAACTGACCTCTGCCATCACAGTTTCAATGCACTGTTGAAGCCCTTTATATGCGGCACCCTCTGCACTGGACATAGCTGTTGCCATTTCTTCACAAGAAGCAGCATGTGCACCATCCACAGGGAGTAGGAGCCGAGATATAGAATTTGAAAAATACTGGAGAGAAAATGCCAATTAGTTCAACATATCAGGTATTCCACTTAAAGTAACATTCATTTAGATAAATGGCAAACCAACATACTTGCTGAACTATAGCCACACTACTACCGCAGCGTTGTACAGCAACCATGAAAGATCTGAAACTGCTTTCACCAGCCGCAGCAGCAGCTTCTGCCTACACATCAGCCATTGATACCCTTAAGTTCCATATGGGCAGACTATACATTTTATCTTAAAAACTTCACAATTTAGAAGGCAACAAAAGGTCTATGATCAGGTAAGTACAGCAGAAGCAGCGGCAGCAGCCACCCTTCTACTAACGCTAGTGCCCAGTACAAATCTTTCCCTCAAAGCTGCAGCTTCAGTCAGGCCATCCCTTGCTCGCTCAAGACCTTCCGTTATATATTGACTGACCTGAAAAGTGAAAATCATACAAGAATTTCTCTCTTAATATTTAATAATATATATATATATAATTATATATATATATATAATTTATGCTTTCGTCCAGCCGGAATCTTAACTGGACGTCTATTGAAAAGGACGGTAAATTGAGAAAAAAAAGAGTGGAAAACGAGGTTTCGAAGCAAACAAAGTATCAAACCCTCAATTTAAGCAACCAACTTACTTGGTCTAGCAGGGAAGTGAACACTGCTTTTACATTTGCTGCAAGTGTTGCAGGCTGTACAGTAACATATAAAAAACAATCTGAGAACTGGCATTAGATCTGATAATAAAAATCCAGTACAATTCAAACCCCAATTTTACCATCTAAAGGACATTGTATTTTTAATTTCTATTTTACTACTCTTAGTATGAGTTCTCCCATTGCCCAATTATCAGCTTCATAAGGCATGTCAAAATTTTCTTCCGGGTTAATCATCAGCAGTAACATACAACTACCATGTCCACCAATTCAGTGAATTTCTTACTTATCCACAAGGGAAAGAGCTACTTTAAGCATGATTTTCTTATAACTCTGGTCTTTAGATTCACATTCTCTGTATGCAGATAAATTTTGAGATACTTAATACCAGATCTCCAATTTCCATGTTAAAAATTGTAGACATTTGTGAATGCATGGTAACCTATTCATACAAAAAGAGAAAAGAATAAGTAAACCCATATATTGGGGAGAACAGGAGAAACACTAGACCACAATGGAGTACAAAGAAAAACTTAGGGGTTATATTTTAAATATGCTCTTCCAGAATTTAAAAGATTACTAAGCAAAGAATTTCCCTGGATCCTAAGTAAATTAGATACAAGTTTAAAATGAGCAATCATATGTAGCATCGCTAACAAACATTACTTGAGATGAAAACAAAGTGCATCTGGCAATTGCTTCTTCATTCCAACGAACAAACTCTGTCACAACAGTGACGGATATTTGCTGGTGGGAAGATGCTACTGCAGCGCTTTTTGAGCGCCCGATTGTTCCACCTGATTCAGGTATCTGTTGGTTTTCAGCACGTAGTTCTGCCATCTGCACAGTATAATACATGTTATACATTGTTAGCACCAAGAGAGACTGAGAATTGAAGCTTGGTCAAGAACGAATGCATTTGATGCAAACCTTAGCTTGATATAGTTGTTTAAGAGAGGCCTGCTCATGTTCAGGATATCCATCCTTGTGAGAAGAAAACAGAGACTCTGTGAGGCCTGAACCATCAGAGGAAGTTTCTATGAAGATCCCACAGTTGATAAATACAATGAAGCAATCTCAACCACAGAAAAATGCGGACTAACACTAAAACCACTAACATTTCCACCAAACAACACAGCACAAGTTAATATATGTCAGCTTTGAGCCTAGGATTTGTCACACGATGGCAATTTCTACTTTTCTCATAATCTTTTTTAAAGGATCAGAAAATAAGAAATAAAAGTTCCTTATATTGTGTTAGGCATCTTGAGTGATGCATCTTTGTTTCCCAATTAATCTTTTCATTGTCCAATATTACTACCAAACACAATCCACAAGCTCGTTTTATTTTTTGCAAATATAACATTATCCAGATGGTTATCTTGCCTTTACCCACCACCATAGCCACACAAGTATTCCGCATTGATAAAAAAAAAAAACAATACGATGGATTTCAAGTAGTTAATTCATTACCTTCAATATCCAAGTCACCACATCCCACAGCTCGTAGATCCCTAGAAAGTTCTTGTGTCTTCTCATATGCCACTGCTAGCATTCTAAGATACTGCAGTCTCAGATCAAATATAAGTTACATGAAGAGATAATTTTAGTCCATAAGCATTTGGTGATGAAGCATGAGATGGGAGGGGGAGAAGGAAACAGGCAGAGTAATTTACTCACCAATAGAAGTCCACCTTCTTCCATAGGAGGTAGATTCACCAAAGATGGCTTCACTAATAATTTGTCCAGTAAAGCAGTAACTCTCTGCTCCAAAACCCGCTGCACCCAACATAAGAAAACTAGTTACATAGATGAAATAAATCCAGTAATGCATTAACAGGGAACCAAAATGGAACCCAAAAGTAGGATTTCTTATCACCACCATTAACCCAGTTGTAGCAGAATCAATCTCTTCTAAGACTGACATGTGTTATATAAACCAAATATGGGTTCACCATTGCATTCAACCATCCAGATGTAAAACAAAAGGATAGTGTATTTTTCAAAATGCTAATTAACATTCTCTCTCATCATTATAACAATATGGATGTCCTGATTTCAAAGGGTTAGGCATTTGTAATATATATGATACACAACATGCATAGAACGGGATTGGTGAGGCTACCCTGGGTCAAGTATGGTGAGAAAAGATACTTACCCAAAAAGATAAAAATAAGAAGATAAAATTAAATCCTTCTCAGTACCTGAACTAAGATTGACATAACTTCATTTGGAGAAGGGAAGACAGCCATAATTGTTGCAGCCTCCTTACGTACAGTGTCTGCACAAGAAACTAAGATGTAACAAATATATTGAAGAATGCAACCACTTGTATTAGATTAATGACATTCTTTAAACCTGTGATTTCTTTATACAAGGAAGAAAGTCCACGAGCAACATTGCTAGGACTAGCCTGTGAACCCTCATCACCAAGAACCAATCTGGTATCTGCATTCATGACTTCCACATCAATAAACATTGGACGTGTTGCCACATAATGTTGCATAGCACTAGAGCCCCTGTTAAACTGCATCACAATTTAAATATAAAAAAATAAGGCAAAGGGATTCATTTGTAAAAACTAAAGAGGTATTTGATTCACCATGTATTTATATCTAATGAGACAGAGAGAGGCCAGGAGTCCTGGTGTTAAATTCTCTAGATACAATGATCTACTAGGTCCAGAAACAGTGATTACCTGAGATAATATTTTAGCACATTCTGCCATGGTTGACAATTCTCTTCTCTGTGATGCAGCATCAAAACGAGATAGCAATCTGTTCTCCAATTCTATTCAAAATTAGAAGCAGAGGACTCTAATCAGATTCAATCACTATAATTTGTAGAAATCTTTCCCTCCGAAACTAATTTCTAGGATTCGAGATTACAATAAAATCATTAAGGAGGTGTGCCATCCATAGTTTTGAATTAAAAGAACAAGGAAACGAAAGTAATGAGGGAAACATAGTGTCTTCTTCTAAAGATTGCATAGAGAATTTTCCAATGAGGCTTAAAACTTTTATGACAGCATACCATTGCAGTAGTCCTGAAGATTAGCAACTGCAACTTCTAACCCTCTGCTAGCTGTTGCATTGCCTGATGGTACAGATATCCCCTGTCTTCCAATATCTTCCTCAGCAAAGGCCCCTAATATTGACAGAAGCATGGAAGGTTATTATATCTCAAAATGATGAGCATACAACCATAGTAAAATAACCTTATTACCATTAGGTTTATCACAACTCTATCTCCATTTTCAGAATAAAGGATGATATTACCATAATTACAAGTCAGTTTTAAAAGATACCACACTGATTAAAGCACTCCTTCTACAATTATATGGGGCCCCTATATACTCATTAAGGAGAACGGTAATAATTTGTATACACTCATGAAGTACAAACACCTTTTCACATTAGATGGCCACATACCAAAAGGACATATAATAGGGTTTCACAGGACTCACAGCTTCAGCCCATTGAACCTAATTGCTCCAGATGTGAATTAGGTCTTAACATATCTACATATATCAGATGAACATCATTCTGGCTTCATCCACCTAAACATATATCATGATCATATCCTGAAGATGAATCACAGCTACTGCTACTTCCAAATGTCCTTAATCCCCTTTCCCAGAAAGTGAGTAAGAGGTGGAGGGAAGAGAGAGAGAGAGAGGCTCATAAATAGTGTTCCTTGGCAAAATAACTACAGAGTTTGGAGATGATAATGCCATCTTACTCAATTTTTGTGCAATTTTAGCAGCCTCTGCAACACGGCTATCATCAGAAAACAGGGGTGAAAGTTCCATGAGATCGCCTGGGCTGCTATTGAACTCCATCAAGTACTGAAAGAATAAAAGTCAACATGGTGTTAACTTATTATAAATAAAAGGTAGCATATACTAAATCGACACTGACTACCTTTATAAGCTCTATTGTTTGACTAGCAGTTTCCCGCTGAGCATCTGCACTCTGACAAGAAAAACCCACATAATCACAAAACACAAATTAACAAATATTTAATGAAATGATGGCACAATAGATATCAAGTACAACTTCAGATGTTAAGCATTGTTAAACAGGCATAGGACAAGACTTCACCTGCAGATGATCTCCTATTTTTGCAGCAGTCTGGCCAACACTTGATATACGTGAATCCAACCTGGCAAAGCTACCAAACAAGCCATCTACTCCTTTTTCAAGCTGAATGCATAACAATACAGTCAAATTTGTGATTCACTGTTCAACTCAGATTCATTTAATGCCTTGAAAGCACTTTTGGAATTTAGATCCTAACTTCACATGTGTAAAACTTGCATATTCTCACTTAAGATTGGTGGAGGACAATGTTAGAATTTAAATCGTAAGCCTTCATTTTTATCAAAACATGAACAAGAAGCATATATGTAAATTCCATGGAATTGTTTACATATGATACTCATTGCACAATGATAGGTGGAATCTACAAAAGATGAGTTGCAATAATATTCATATTTTTCAACAGGTAATTGTCATTTCCAGCTTAGAGAACTGTATTAAGTTCAACCCCGATATCCATGTCACACTCTAACGATGATATTTTTAGCTCTGAAAGTAACATCTCATACTGGAAAGAACTTCTGTTTCTTCTTGGAGTGCAGTGTGCACACCATATTCTTAATATAATACAGTAAAATATACGCTCTCATCTAACTAACCTCAACAAGTGTCTTGCGGTGCTTAGAATCTTGTACAGAAACCTCCTTCTTAAGATTGTAGAGTCTTCCATCAATCTACAAGGGTGACAGGGTGGAATCAGCAAATTCAGAAAAACTTCACATAACTTTGTAAGTCCAATACCTACACTATCCCAAGACATACCTGTTTCTGGAGATCAACCAACTCTTTACAAGAATCCTTGAACAGAGATAATATCTTATCTACTTCTGGAAATAAAGGGTCTGAAAGTCCTTGCGCAAATTTTGCTGCATCTGATGGTACTCGCATATGTCCATTTTGTAAAGAATCATTCCCACTGAGGTTGCTATGACCTTCAGACGAGTCTGTTTCTTCTTCTTGAAAAGAAGGAAGCAGCTCATTTACAAGGTTACCGAACAATGCATCAAAAGAAAACTCCCCCTACAAATTAAATTTCAAAGAATTTCAATCATTAGTTTACACTGATGGCCAATTCATAATAGGTATACTACAAAAGTTACAGAACATATATGATATATTTTTCCGTTATTCACCTTAAAGTCGTCTATGTCCAAGATGAGTGGAAGTGAGCTAACAGATGAAGATTTTGAAAGTCTATCACTCTTGTCTCTACTCTCTTTCATCTGGTTCAAGAAAAATCAGCAAAGCAGCAGAATGAATAAAGTCGCCACGAGAGCTCACAAAAAAGCCAACACGGGTCAAAAGTTCCATCCATTATAGACAAATTAACAACGATCTTGATTCGAGAACCAAAATTTTGTTGCTCAAATCACAAGAAAAGAGTAACTGTAAGACATCTAATACACTCCATTCTCACGCATAATAGGAATGTGCGTGTTTGCTAAACACATGAAACAAGAATTGGTCTTTCTTTAAAATATACCGCATCTAGGGAATAAGCTTCTTATCTCTAACGTCAAATTTTGGAGCCAATCATTGTAAATTTGCAACTAAATGAATTTCTAAAGTCCCATAATTTAAAACCCAGAAAAGCAAATTAATTCATTCAATTGTGACAAAATTTCAAATTATAAACTCAAAAGTTCAACTATGACTTAGAATCATTTAAAAATTGAATACATTACAGAAACACCCCAAGAGTTAATAAATGCCGGAGATAATGAATGGATGTTGCCTTGAAATTGAATTATAAAGAGAAATACATGTTAAAAATTATCATTTTCTTCTAATTAAAAAGGTCACATATTCTCTAGTTTTGATGGATTTTTCAGCTGCAAGATACTTGAGCTGATAACTCCATTTCAAATTTTCCATTGTTCTCCTCTATTTTCTCACCAACCAAACACATGGAACAAGAAATTACAAAAAATCCCATTGGATTCACAGCTCCAGCACCTCTAAAAATTCAGAGATCAAATTGTCAGAACAGGGTCTCCAAAATCCGAACCACATAAAATTTCAAAGAAACGCTAAACAAATTTCTACCTTTCCATCGCACATTCAGCTAAAAACCAACAATTACTATGTCTAATTTGCACTTTGTGAAAAAAAAAAATTAAACAAAAAAAAATTAAATTAATCCAAAAAAAATGGAAAATATACCTCTATTCGAATTTCACTGAGCGAGAAAGTGAGAGAGAGAATATCAGCGAGTTTGCCTCTTCCTTCTTCGCTGGGTCTGGTTTGGGTTAGATCGAGAGCGCGCGCGCGAGAGAGAGAGAGAGAGAGAGAGAGAGAGGAGAGAGAGCTTGCTCGTAGACGAAGACTACAACGAAAATTCAATTACTCAAATGACGGTTTTACCCATACAGTGCGATTCAAATGTGTATCGATTTGAGGGTAAAATTGAGACTTTCTATTCTTTGTTTTATTATTTTTCCCTAGGTTTCTATTTGGTTTTTCGTGTTGTTTCTATTTGATTCGCCGACCTTTCCCCTCTCTCTCCTGCTCACAACATTGCTTTTGATTAAGAATAAGAAATATGTTGAAAACATTGGTAATTTTGACAATGTTGGCATTGTTATGAATGCCCACACACACAGACTTTCAATACCCATGCAAATAGGAAATTGACTTTGGATGCAGGAGATCATATATTTCAAAGGGTATGCTGTAAATTTTCAAAGTGTAAGAAAAGACATTCGTATGGAGTTGCTCTATAAATAGAGCACTCCTATTGCCATCGATGTACATACAGAAGAATAGAAAGAAAGAAATATCTTCCTCCATCTTTTATTTGTCATTCACTTGAGCTATAGTTTTAGTGTGATATTTTACATCTGCTTCGCACCTATCAAAAAGGTTATCCCTCTAACTTTTACATTTTTATAACACGTTATCAGCACGAGTCTCTAAATATAACCATGTCTCATTTACATTCACCAAAAGAAATCATTCTCTCATTTCTCTCCGCCGAACGAAAAAAAAAAATGTTTCCTCTAAGGTTTTTCCTGTTCATCTTCTTCCTCTGCCTCAACTGTGCGGTATACCCTCGCGACGAACTGTTTGCTCCATGGCTACTCGTAGTTCTCCAACTAGCGGTTACATACATCTTTGATTACTTGTTTGGTTTGGATATTGATTACTAACCCAGTATTTATTTATGTTAATTTTACTGCAATCCAAGATGGTGCGGTACAATCGCCCATCTTGAACTGCAAATTTCATCTTACTGCGATCCAAGATGGTGCGGTATCATCACCTATCTTGAATTACAGATTTAATTTTACTGCAAGTTTTAGGTGGAGTGGTATAATCGCCCACTCTACCCTGCATATTTAATTTGCCTGCAATTTAATTTCATTGCAATTTTTAGGTGGTGCGGTATAATCGCCCACACTGCTCTGCGTAATTAAATTTTTCTGCTACTTGAGTGGTGCGGAATAAGCGCCCATTCTATGTTACATTATTTCAATGAGAATGGTGCGGTATAATTGCCCTTCTCATTCACCTTGAAAATCTCGAGTCAGAAGTTTCGAGTGCTTATCATTTTGGCCTGAAGATCAAAATGAAAAATTTGTAAGAACCAGAAGTTCTAACACTATATTCCTCCAGGAATACATATTGTTGCAAGTTCTTACACATCTCATTTTTCTTTCAGAAAAGAAAATGGCGAACTTAGCAAAGCTTGAATATGCTGCCCTGGACATTACCGGAAAGAATTACCTTACCTAGGTACTGGATACCAAGATCCATCTAGAAGCAGGGAATCTTGGAGATACCTTCAGGGAAGAAAGCAGCTCATCCTCTCAAGATCGGGCGAAGGCCATGATCTTTATTCGCCGTCATCTTGATGAGGCACTAAAAAGCGAGTACTTAACGGTTGAAGATCTGTTAGCTCTTTGGAATGCCTTGAGAAGCAGATACAATCACCAGACAACGGTGATTCTTCCAATAGCTCGCTATGAATGGTCTCATTTAAGGATCCAGGATTTCAAGTCAGTGGCAGAGTACAATTCTGCGTTGTTCAGGATTACCTCTCAGATGAAGCTCTGTGGGGATACCATTACTGAGGAAATGTTGCTGGAAAATACTTATAGCACATTTCATGCCTCTAACGTGCTTCTGCAACAGCAGTATAGAGTGCGAGGCTACACTGAGTACAACCAGCTGATATCTGTGCTCTTAGTAGCTGAACAGAACGATGAGCTCCTGATGAGAAATCATTGTTCCAGACCTACTAGATCTGCACCATTCCCAGAAGTGAATGATGCTTCCCTCGAAGTGAACGCCACATCCTCTGATGGCGATTATCATAAACGAGGACGTGGCCACAAACGAGGACGATGGATCAGGAAAGGCAATAACCATGATGTTCAGTTTCACAACCAGGTTCCGAAGCATAATTCTGGCCCGAGCTTCAAAAATGTGAATCGCCATAAAGGCAAAACTCATATGAGCAATGCTCCCAGAAACTCTGAAGGAGCCTGCCATAGATGTGGTGGCAATAGACATTGGGCACGTACTTGTCGTACCCCAAAACATTTGGTGGATTTGTATCAAGCCTCCCTTCAGGAGAAGAGTGTCGAGACTAACTTCCTCGACCAGGCTAGACCAATGGATATACCTGATCCAGTGTGTGACTTATCAGGGCAGTTGCACACAACCCACCTAGATGTTTCAGATTTTGTTGTGGAAATAGGGAATGAAGTATACCGGTCCGATTAAATCATTTATGTTTAATGTACTTTTATTATGTTGAACTTGTTGTCTAAAACTAGTTTTTCAGATTCAATAAAAGTGGCATGTAAATTTCTTGTTATAAATTGTTTGTTAACTGTGATTCTCTTTACTCATAAAGCATGGATAAAAATTGTGGTTATTCTCAGAACATGAGAAATGGCGGAGATATTTGTCTTGCAGACAGTGCAACCACACATACAATACTTCGTGATCGAAAGTATTTATCAAGCTTAATGCTTACAAGAGTAGGGGTAACAATAATATCAGGACCTTCAGATGTAATTGAAGGCTCAAGGAAAGCCCAGATTATGTTACAAAATGGAACAATATTGTCCATACAAAATGCATTGTATGCTACTCGATCTACTCGAAATTTGTTGAGTTTCAAAGACATACGTCTAAATGGATACCACATTGAAACGAAAAGTGCAGAAAATGTGGAGTATCTATGCATTACCTCCAATGATAGCCAGAACCGTATATTGGAGAAGTTGCGTGGTTTTTCGAGTGGATTATATTATACATACATAAGGACAATTGAATCACATACTGTCATGAACAAGAAGTTCATTGATTCAAAGGTTTACATGTTTTGGTATGACCGTTTGGGTCATCCAGGATCCACCATGATGCGTAGGATCATTACCAACTCTAATGGACATCCATTATTGAGCAGAGACATTGCTATCTTAAATGATAACCCTTGCAAGACTTGTTCTCAAGGGAAGTTGGTAATTAAACCATCACAACTAAAGGTTGATGCTGAATCCCCATCATTTCTGCAAAGAATTCAAGGAGATATTTGTGGACCTATTCAACCATCTTGTGGACCATTTCGATATTTTATGGTTTTGGTTGATGCATCCACCAGATGGCCACATGTTTGTCTCTTGTCTACTCGGAATGTAGCTTTTGCGAGACTTCTTGCTCAGATAACTAAGTTACGAGCACAGTTCCCAGATTATCTCATTAAGTCAATCCGACTTGATAACGCTGGTGAATTTACGTCTCAAACTTTTGATGATTACTGCATGACATTGGGCATTGATGTTGAACACCTTGTTCCTCATGTCCATACTCAAAATGGTTTAGTAGAAGCATTGATCAAGCGGCTTCAGTTAATAGCCAGCACTCTGCTTATGAAAACCAAATTGCCAGTTTCTGCATGGGGACATGTCATCCTACATGCTGCATCATTGGTTCGATTGAGACCTATAGCCAACCACCAATACTCCTCAATACAACTCGTGTTTGGACATCAGCCAAACATTTCACATTTATGAGTTTTTGGTTGTGCTATTTATGTGCCTATTGCACCCCCGCAACGCACTAAAATGGGACCTCAGCGTAGACTGGGAATTTATGTGGGTTTTGATTCACCATCTATCATTAGATATTTGGAACCCTTGACAGGTGATATGTTTACAGCTCGTTTTGCTGATTGTCATTTTGATGAGACAATACTCCCATCGTTAGGGGGAGAAAAGACCGTTCCAGAAGAACGGAAAGAGCTGACATGGGTTGTTCCCACCTTGTCTCATTTTGATCCTCGAAGCATTCAATGTGAAAATGAAGTAAAAAGGATCGTTCATCTTCAAAGCATTGCTAATCAAATGCCAGATGCATTTAATGATGCTATGAAAGTGACAAAATCGCATATACCAGCTACAAATGCACCTGCCAGAATTGATGTCCCTGTTGGACAAAATAAAGTGGCAGCGAATGATTCATCTGGTGCACGCCTGAAGCGTGGTAGACCACCAGGTTCAAAAGATTCAACCCCTCGAAAGAGAAAGACAAGGGCACAGCTGAATCCAAATGAAATCATTCAGAAAGAGAGAATGAATGACAAATCCACAATTCATGATTCTGGACTTTCAGAAGAAGAGAATGTCCTTGATGAGACACATGTCCCTGAAGAGACAGTAGTACATGAAAGCAAAGAAATCTCCATAAATTATACATGTACTAATGAATTGTGGGATCGAAATGAAATAATCATTGACGATATGTTTGCATTCGCAGTAGCCACTGAAATCATATTAAGTGATGATATTGAGCCCCGCTCTGTTGATGAGTGCAAATAGAGACAAGATTGGCCTAAGTGGAAAGATGCAATCCAGGCAGAATTAAATTCCTTGGAAAGGCGAAGTGTTTTTGGACCAGTAGTCCAAACCCCGCCTGGTGTAAATCCTGTGGGTTACAAATGGGTATTCACAAGGAAACGCAATGAGAAAAACGAGATTGCAAGATATAAAGCACGACTCGTTGCACAAGGTTTTTTACAAAGACCTGGAATTGATTATGAGGAGACATACTCTCCTGTAATGGACGCAATTACGTTCTGTTACTTAATAAGTTTAGTGGTTTCAGAAAAATTTGACATGCGACTTATGGATGTCATCACTGCGTATCTATATGGAGAATTAGATACTAACATATACATGAAAATCCCAGAAGGACTTAAGTTGCCTAAAACAAGTAACAAACCACAAGGTATGCTCTCGATCAAATTAAGGCGATCGTTGTATGGGCTGAAACAATCTGGACGAATGTGGTATAATCGTCTCAGTGAGTATTTGATCAAAGAATGATATATCAACAATGTCATTTGCCCTTGTGTGTTCATTAAGAAATCCAACTCTGGATTTGCTATAGTGGCAGTATATGTTGATGATATGAACCTAGTTGGGACTCCTGAAGAGCTCCATAAAACTGCTGAATATCTGAAAAGCGAATTTGAAATGAAAGACCTTGGGAAAACAAAATATTGTCTCGGCCTGCAGATCGAGCATTGTGCTAGTGGAATTTTGGTCCACCAATCAGTTTACATTGAAAAAAATCTTGAAGCGATTTGGTATGGACAAGGCTTATCCACTCAGCACGTCAATAGTTGTTCGTTCTCTGGACATTAAGAAAGATTCATTCCGTCCAAAAGAAGATAATGAAATGGTCCTTGGTCCAGAAGTACCATATCTGAGTGCAGTAGGTGCTTTGTTGTATTTAGCACAATGTACTAGACCAGATTTAGCTTTTTCAGTCAACTTGTTAGCCAGGTATAACTCTGCTCCAACAATCTGTCATTGGAAGGGTGTCAAAGATGTATTGCGATACCTTCTTGGGACAACATATATGGGTCTCTTCTACTCAAAGAACTCCACAAATGACCAGGTCCTTGTCGGATATGCAGATGCTGGTTTCCTCTCTGATCCGCATAAAGCCCGCTCACAAACTAGATATGTGTTCAAGATTGGAGATACAGCAATCTCATGGCGTTCAACAAAGCAAACATTAGTTGCTACATCTTCAAATCATTCAGAAATACTTGCTTTACATGAAGCAAGTCGTGAATGTTCTTGGTTAAGATCAATGATCCATCATATTCGGAACTCATGTGGTCTAACTTCGAAGACAGATAATCCAACTGTCATTCATGAAGATAATGCAGCCTGTGTTGCCCAAATGAATGAAGGATTCATCAAGGGCGATAAGACTAAACACATATCTCCAAAGTTTTTCAGTGCACATGAGCTTCAGAAGGATAAAGTTATTGAAGTCAGACAAATCCGTTCTAATGAAAATCTGGCAGACTTGTTCACCAAGTCTCTACCAAAATGCACATTTCAGAAGTTAGTGCAAAGTATCGAATTACGTCGACTTACCAAACAGCTAAATTTGGAGAATGCGGAATCAGGGGGAGATACATCTCAGGGGGAGCATCCATGATACATGTTTGTTGTACTCTTTTTCCTTCGATTAGGATTTTTCCCACTGGGTTTTTTCTATCAAGGTTTTAATGAGGCAACATAAGCATACTTAACACTATATCAACAATCCAGGTAAAGTTGTACTCTTTTTCCTTCGCTATGGTTTTTTCCAACTGGGTTTTTCCAAGCAAGGTTTTAATGAGGCAACTAATGTTGATATGTGGGCATCCAAGGGGGAGTGTTGAAAACATTGGTAATTTTGACAATGTTGGCATTGTTATGAATTCCCACACACAGACTTGCAATACCCATGCAAATAGGAAATTGACTTTGGATGTAGGATATCATATATTTCAAAGGGTATGCTGTAAATTTTCAAAGTGTAAGAAGACATTCGTATGGAGTTGCTCTATAAATAGAGCACTCCTATTGCCATCGATGTACATACAGAAGAATAGAAAGAAAGAAATCTCTTCCTCCATCTTTTATTTGTCATTCACTTGAGCTATAGTTTTAGTGTGATATTTTACATCTGCTTAGCACCTATCAAAAATGTTATCCCTCTAACTTTTACATTTTTATAACAAAATACACTTTTGTTTCTTTTCTTTATCTTTACTCTTTTGTAAAAAAATCCCACACATTACGGCCTATATACAATAGTTACCACGAAATAAGGTGAAAGTCATCTTTAATAAAAAAATATATTTGCTTGCCTCCCTTAAGTGATGGGAATAGAAAAGGACGTGTAATGAAACGTGCAGTAAGTAAAGAGAGAGGTATAGTACGGTTTGAAGATAACACACCTTTAAAATAGGGAGCTCAATCCTCTTTAAAGTTAGACCACTTAGTAAGCATAAACTGAGTTTTTCAGATATTATGATTTAATTCAATCTAAATCTCTGAAAAGCATGTATCCGTCATTAATTGAACTAAAGACTGACATGATCAAACGAGGGCCGGCCCAGGCCCAGTGCAGGTAAGGCGACTGTCCAGGGCCCAAAAAAATTAGGGGCACCAAAATTATTAGGGTGATATATTTATATATGTTTTTATAAGATTATAAATTCATAAAATTTGGTCCAAAGACATAGAAATTTAACTAGAAGTGGTGGTTTGTCATTTGAAAATAATGAGGAGGTCTTGGGTTCAAAACACCATGTGTGCTTATTTACTTTCCATTTTTTACAAATTTCTTTTTATAAGAGTATAAATTTATAAAATTTGGTTATGATCAAGAAGTTTAATTAGAAACAATGATTTTTGTTGTTTAAAATTAACAAGAGGTCCTAAGTTCGAAATGCTATATGCATGTTTATTTTTTTTCAATTTTTACAATTTTTTGTTTGGTTGTTAATTTATTTTTAGTTACTATCTAGTGGCTATGTAAGTTGTTATTTTTAAATATTCGTTTTAATTCAAGTCTAACCTTCAACAAAGAATAATACGTAGACCAAATTTGCAAATTATATGACGTGTCATCAAAATGTTTAATTTAGTGCTCATTCATTAATAATACATATCAATTAAAGACTCGAAAACATCATTATTTTTTAGTCTCATATTGACAATGTTAGTAAATAAGAAAAAAAACATCTCACGATTTATTCAAAAACACTTTCAAAGTTCAGATGAAAAACAAAACTCATCATCTATCTACTTGTAAGCCCAAAGTTTTTTTGTTTCCCTCTCTCAATACAAAATATATTAGTCTTTCTGTGTTTCTAAATTATTGAGTTTGAAGTGTTTTTCTAAGTATATTTTTTTCGATGTCATATGTGTGAAAATAAATAATTTTCTTATATGAAGTTAGGGCACTTTTTTTTATGTTGCCCCGGGCCTCAAAAATCTCTGGACCGACCCTGGATTAAACACATGAGAAACAAGCTAATAAATACCTAGACTTCAATATGTTGAGTTTAATGACCTTCACCTAAAAAATTCATACTCGTGGATATTTTGTAAGTATAATCTAGGCATCGGATGTTTTAAGATAAAGCACATTACAAATTTGACATCAATGCAGATCGTGAAAGGCATTGATGCAGTCACGAGGGAACAATTGGTTCGTACAATGGCTATAATGCTATTCTTGGATTGGGGAATCCTACCCCAGTTTTCGGCATGGTTCCTACCTTCCGGCTGTTCAATACTTATTTTTAATTAATCTTAATGGTGAGTCTCTTATTCAACTAATATTTCAACCAGTAAAAAATTTTAGTTCAACCATTTTTTTGTTGTTGTAATAATTACAACTATTTAAAGCTCTATTTTGATAAGAAAATAACATTTGACAATTCAGTTGAAGAAGTGTAAAATGACGTAAAATTTTAAATTACCACATCAGCCATCACTTTTAATTTGACTATTATAAGTTGACACTTAATGATCTTAGAAAATTAGAATGACAACAGAAACTCATCTATAGTTAAACACGCACAATTAAACCAACCTGAAATAGAATTGAAAGACATTGAACAAATGATAAGTTGTAATTAGACTAGAATTAATGCTCTCGTAATTTGCAAATTTTACATTTGATTTTAGGAAAACTAATGAAAATGACTTGAAAACTTTGAGTTTTGACAATAATAACAAAATAAAAGGTAAAATGAATAGTATTAAGATTGACTTTTTAACATAAAAATGTAATTTTTCATTAAAATTAACGGTACGAAAACTTTTAGTTAAAGTTCGTTTGATTTTCCCCCTCCCTCTAATTCCACTTCTTCCCGCTCCGTTGGCTCCACGCATGGCCCTCCAAAACCATGACACAAATAAATTTCAAATCTGAAACCCTAGATTAGAGACCAGAGAGATGGCCGATGCAGATTCCAACAATTTCACCAAAACAATCTGCTCAATCTGCTACGAAGACCTCAAGCCCACTTTTGGGGATCTCCAATCCATCTCCATATGCGGCCATGTCTTCCACGAGCTATGGTCTATCTCTCTCTCTTTCCTCTCTTTTCTCTCTCGCTATCTCTACATGTAAATATGTATTCAATTTGTGTATGTTTGTTTAATTTCAATGTATGCATTTGTTCGGAAATTGATGTTTAATACGGCGACGTCTTGGGTGTGAAACCCTAGTCTGCAACAGTGGTTCGAGTACTCTGCGAGGACGAAGAATACACTTGCCCCGTGTGCAAACAAAAGGATGCCGGTCGGCTTTATTTTCAGTCGGTGGGGGACGCGGCGGATGTGACTCAGAGGCCGATTCGCAAATGCGAGGAAGATCCCCCGATGTTGCGTCGAGAGGTGAAAAGGTTGGAGGTGGCGGAGCTGGGAATTCGTTTGGCTTTCGATCTTCAGGGGAATGAGCTTAAGGAGCTCAAAGAGGAGGTATTGGATTGTCATTGTGCTTTGTTGGGTGTGTAAGAAATTGGGGGAAATCAAAGAAGAGATTTGGATTAGGACTTTGGTTAATTGGTCTCCTACTACTTGAAATAATAACACATTTGGGTTGGTTTTTCGATTACTTTTTGGAATTGAAGAAATAAATCACAAAAATTATAGGGTAAAAGACTGTTTACTACCCTCATGTTTCGTGATTTTCAACATTTAGTACATCAAGTTTTTTTCATCTCAGAGTCATACATAAAGTGTAAATTTTGGGACAGTCTCATACATCCGTTAGTTAAATTGTTAAATCTGCCGTTAATTGTGACGTTGCACCCATGTGGACAATGACTGGACGCCACGTGTCATCCACGGTTTTTTTTTTTTTTCTTCTTCTTCTTCCGACTGCAACTTTTTTTTTTCTTCCTCCTTCTCCTTCTTCCTTCCTCCTTCTTCTCCTTCTTCCTTCTTCTTCCTCCGAATCTGGGGAAGATTTTTATTTTTTTTATTTTTTTTTTCTTCTTCCTCCTTCTTCCTTTTCCTTCCTCCTTCTTCCTTCCTCTTCTTCTTCTTCCTCCGAATTTGGGTTGCAAATTCGGTTTTTTTTTTCTTTCTTCTTCTTTCTTCTTCTTCCTCCTTCTTCCTCCTCCGACTGCAACTTCTTTTTCTTTTCTTTTTTCTTCTTCCTTACTCCTTCTTCCTTCCCCTTCTTCTTCCTTCTCCTTCTTCTTCTTATTCTTCTTTTTTTCCGAATCTGGGGAAGATTTTTTTGTTTTTTTTGTTTTTTCTTCTTCCTCTTTCTTCCTTCTCCTTCCTCATTCTTCCTTCCTCTTCTTCTTCTTCTTCTTCTTCTTCCTTCGAATCTGGGTTGCAGATTCGGTTTTTTTTTTCTTTTTCTTTTTTCTTTTTCTTCCTCCTTCTTCTTCCTTCTTCTTCTTCTTCTTCCTCCGACTGCAACTTTTTTTTTTCTTCCTCCTTCTTCTCCTTCTTCCTTCTCCTTCTTCTTCTTCTTCTTCTTCTTCTTCTTCTTCCTCCGAATCTGGGGAAGATTTTAATTTTTTTTGTTCTTCTTCCTCCTTCTTCCTCATTCTTCTTCCTCCAACTGCAACTTTTTTTTTTCTTCTTCCTTCCTCCTTCTTCCTTCCTTTCTTCTCCTTCTTCCTTCTTCTTTCTTCTCCTTCTTCTTCTTCTTCTTCTTCCTTCGAATCTGGGGAAGATGAAGGTTTTTTTTTTTTTAAATATATATATATATATATAATTTTTTATTTTTTTTATTTTTTTATTTTATAAATAATTTATTTTTAATTTCCACGTGGATGACACGTGGCGCCCAGTCAGTGTCCACATGGGCGCCTCGTCACAGTTAACGGGAGACTTAACAGTTTGACTAACAGATGTATGAGACTGTCCCAAAATTTACACTTTAGGTATGACTCTGAGACGAAAAAAACTTGATGTACTAAATGTTGAAAACCACGAAACATGAGGATAGTAAACAGTTTTTTACCCAAAATTATAATACCGCGGACCCCCAAGAAGGAAATGAGGACGGTGAGGGATGCCAAAAGCATGTGAGCAAACATCCTGATTCCTGCAATGCAAAGAACTAAATCAACTGAAGTGAATCTACATTATTTCGAAAGAACTAATTTGGTTCATCAACTAAGCCACCAACATCCTGCCTGAGGCTGAGAATATGTATACAAGTACCTCAATGAAAGAGTTTAAACTAGGGTTTTAGAGACTGATTGCATAAGCTCAACTCAGTTAATGATGAGTGAGGTTTTGACTTCATTATTTAGAGATTACAAGATAAGTTGGTTACAGTATAAACATATATCATATTACAAGTGAATTCAAATTTCAAATACAAACTGACAGATTCTAAGAAGAGAGAGGAGAGTTCCTCGACGATGGCAGAGAAGATGATGACATGATAGTGTAAGGAGTGAGAGAGGAGGCGGAAATGAAATGGGATTGCTGGAGGTGGATTTGCCACTTTAATAAGCCCATGTTGTAATACAAAGATAATACTTTGGGCTTTTTCTCTATCTGTAATTTTGGAGGCACATACAAAGGATGATACCCTACAGGAATGCGCATAGTCAACACCTTACGAATAACTTCTTTTACCATATAACATTTATAATTGGAATATTAAAGTCCATACCTACAAATATAATTTGAACTGAAAATCGTTTAGACATCCAAATATATCAAATGAATAGATAGTTTATCATGAATGTGTTATTTAGTATTCACACATTCAATTTGTTCCACACATTTAGATGACTAAACGATTTTCAATCTGAACAACTTTTATTGGTATACTAATTTTTTATATTTACAAACCAAACGTTGTTTCTTAAGTGTAAGGAGATGCATTTATTTTTAACTATATATATTTACATGAGTGGCAAGTAGACTCATTTTACTATATTGTACTTCCATTACTGATTCATTTTACTCATCATTAATCTCTAATGTAGGATACACTACCCAAAAAAAAATTCTTTACAGACGAAATAATTTCGTTGGATCAAGTTAGGTTTGGCCATCTAATGTTTTGCCCAATGAAAATTTATTGGGTAAAAATCGTCACACGAATGTTTGTCCAATGACTTATTAAAATTTTGTCAAGCAAATACTATTTATCCGATGACAATTTCATCGAGAAAAGTGCGGACCAACTTGGCTCGTCGAATCTGACTTGCCGACGACAGTATTTCTTCGGGTTCACGGAAATAGAAAAAATAAAAATTATTTTTCCCAACAAACAGTAGTCGGACAAGGAATTATATTTAAAAAATACAAAGTACACGCTTGACGAAAGTATATGTCGAGCTAACTTTTCAATTTTTTTTAAATTCATAATTTAAATTATAATAATTTATTTTAATTATATTAATTTCAAAAGAAATCCTAATATTAAAAAAAAATATTTAATTACATTAAAACTGAAATATTCGTACAAAGGATGTAAAATATTGTAAACTAACTACTCCTGGGTGGCGGCTCAGACGATCAAGGAGGCGAATGCCAAAGGTTGTCATTGTATGCTTCATCTCAACAATGTACCGCCGAAACTCATCATTCCGTTGACCCGAAACTTCTTCTCGCTGGCGAAGCTTGTAGTTCTTATTTGGAAGTTTTGTCAAACTCAGGTGAGTATCCAAAAGTATACTTAATTGACCTTAAGGTACTCTTTTTCCTTACGATTAAGAGCATTTTCCCACTGAGTTTTTGCTACCTGATTAGGTATCATGGGTGGGTCATAACCTTGTGAGCTTTCTACTTGTGTCTAGAAGACGTATATTTTTTACTTAATGTAAATTTCTCACATTTCTCCTTAGACTAAGAGTTTTTCTCCTATACTAGGTTTTTAGCGAGGTTTTCTAAGTTTTATCTTTTTATGCATTCTTCCGTTGATTTGAAACTCGCATTCGTTCATTGTGCCGACGACTCCAACAACTGAACTTAGTTCATCGATGAAGACTTGATGCGCCATTTATTTGAGTATATAAAAACTCAAGGGGGAGTGTTGCAGTCCTAATTAGGTTAGGAATGTAATTGTGTAAATCCTATTGAGATTCTATAGTATCTTTTACACTGTTTGGCATAAGGGAAATAAACTTGAAATTTTAACAAAGTCAGAATTTGTCAATTATCATGCACCAATTTCCTTGTTTGAGTTCATAAAAATAGAAATTTAAAATTTACGCGTGTAAAAAACACTTGGAGTTTGGGATCTCAAATTCCCAAGTTTAAAAATGGGTGTTATTTTCAAATTTCTATGCATGAGAGTTTAAAAATAAAAAATTCAGCATTCAAATTTCATTGTTTTTTTAGGTAAACTAGACAAGAAAATTCACAAATTCTAGAAAATAAAATTTTGTAGTTTCTATTTCTATCATTTGAAATTTCTTAGTTATAGTTTTCTAATTGTATTGTAATACCTAAATGATAGGGAGTTTACTTTTTCTACTACTATAAATAAAAGCACAATGAGATGAGAAATGACACCACATAATTCACATAATTCTCTCTGCTTCGTTCCGCACCCTCTCCCTCCATCTCTCTATAACTCTCCAATTAAATAGGCCTACAACAATAAGATAATTAAGAGGCGAAGCTTAACAAGGACGTGCTAAAGGAGAAAACAAACGTCCAAAAATGATCCCTCTTCCATAAATTGTGAGATTTTGGACAAACATTATTTAGATTGAAATAGAGTGCTATTAAGGTGAAATCTGAAACTATTCACACATTACAGTGCAATTTACCTTTTTACTATCTAATTACTTTGAAACATCATTGCAATTGCATTGTCTATGAAGTCGTTGTCAACTCGAGTTGATGAGGCATCACCTTATTTTTAGGCTGAACACTCCATGTAGATTAGGCTGGCAGGTACTGTGTAAAAAGAAATCTAAGCCGATAGACACATGGGTTAAAAGTCTCATGACTTTTAGCAATTTTGGAACTCCCCTCATCCAAGTCTCTTTCCAATTTTCAGATTTCTCTCTGTCTCTCTCCATTGTATAAGATTCCAATTTTCAGATCTTTCAAAATAATAATGTTGAATCTTTCAATATATTAAGTAAATATTGGAAAATGCTAAGGAAACTCTCTCAAAGTGAAATTCTACATGAAATTTTCATCATATCATATTTTTGGCAAAATATCTAATATTAGAAAGTTAGAAGCATACTTTGGTGTCTCAAGGTTTCACAAAAAAAAATTAGACCGAAAAGCCTCTTAAACCAAAAAAAAATAAAAATAAAACTGGCTGAAAATAATGCAATCAAAATACATGGATACTTATGTCACAAAAAAAAATAGACACAAAACATAATTAAAATTAAAAAAAAAACAGAAAATAATTACGTGGGGGAAAGAATCACCATGTCTAGCACGTTTGTTCAAACTGCATAGAAATTACGTTCAGTTTTCAAACTGCCACGCTTCAAAGTTTGAATTTTTTATTGAAGTGTTTTTGGGATTTTAGGTTGCTAGTAGACCGTCTATAGTATAGACTCTATACTTTCAAACATACCAGTAGTATTAGTCTTGATTAAGTATGGTATGTTTTTTAACTTGTTCTTTTAAAGACATTTTTCTACGTAATCCGCATGTAATACTATCTGAGAGATATCATTAGGAAGACAACATCCTACTCTGCAAATCGAACATGTTCGAATCTGCTCGTCCTATGCTTTGTCTATTAAATCTTGTTAAGCTAAGGCACAGTGTGTTAAAGGCTATATAGGTGATGAGTGAAATGTAGTTGGAAAATGGCTCTTCTCGTTCAGCATTTCTCCATTTTCCTTATTGTTGTGTTCTTTATTATTGTAGTTGGAAAATGGCAGCAAAGTACATTGTAGGATCTATTGTGGGTACCTTTGGGCTTGCGTATGTTTTCGACACTACTATATTTGACAAAAAAATATCAAGGAAGCTAATTAGAATGCTGCTAATTTTGGCTTGGGAGGATCAACCAAGCAAATATCAAGGAACTTATCAATGGGAGTGTACTTGTAATCAAGATATAATTCTGAGGCGTCTAAGTTATTCATCTGACCTTTGATGAATACGCTGTAAATGATTGCCACACGAACATTGTTTGGGTGAGGAAGGGCTACAAGAAATTGAAGCATGTATCTGTTTTAATAGGGCATTAGACATTACCTATAGTAGAACTTGTACTTGGGCTCTTTTTACTGCACTAAAGAGCATTGTTTTAATTGTAATCTGCCATTCCATGTTGGCTCATGAATTGCATTGCATCCTCTGCTGCATTTTTGCATTGATTTGGATGAAATGTGTAAAAAAAAACCCAAAAAAAAAAAAAAAAAAAACAGTAACGGGTCGGGTTAACCCGACCCATTTACAGGCCTAGTCTATACTTTCAACAAGAAGGATAGGTTCGATCATTTTACATATTAGACTCTTATTTTCGAGTGTAGATGTAGTACTTAAACGACAAATGTGTTTTAATGTTTTGAAGTAATATTTATGTGGCAATGTGTGATATGTGCAAATTTAAAAAACAAAAAATATTTTTCTTAATGGGTCATAACGGATCATAATGGGTCGGGTCACTTTACCCGTAAGGACCCACGGACAATTTTCATGCTAGTAGCAAGTATTACTACAAAAAGCCCGCGAATATTTTAGAGAACATGAAATTAGAGAAACCGCGTAGAAGTCTAAAATTAGAGAAACCACGTAGAAGTCTAAAATATTTGCCTACATGCTAGTAGCAAGTATGGTCCTCTAATTTAATGGTGTAAGAAAACATGTTCTCTAATTTAATGGTGTAAGAAAACATGTTCTCTAATTTAATGGTCCTCTAATTTAATGGTGTAAGAAAACATGTTCGCTAATTTAATGGTGTAAGAAAACATGTTCTCTAATTTAATGCTCCTCTAATTTAATGTTGTAAGAAAACATGTTCTCTAATTTAATGGTGTAAGAAACCATATTCGCCTACATGCGACTGCAACCTTTTTTTTTTTTTTTTTTTCATATTAGCTACCCAACAAGTCATTCGTTTCTTTTTCCCCAATTTCCTAGCTTTTGCTTGCACCACACCAGACCAAAGCTTCTTCCACAATCCTCAATTTCCCCTTCCCTCCTCCCCTCCTCCCAATTTCAAAACCTAATTGTACTTTTTTTTTACTGGAAATAGGATAGCTTTATTGCAAATTTTTGTAGAGGATATTATTGTTATAAATAGGCAAAAGTTAGAGAAATAACCCTTGCTAAGAACGAGGACGAAACCACCACAAAAGTATTGCAGATATTAGAAAATGAGGAATACTGAAAGTATTATATTTCTTCTTTTTTCTTTCTGATGTTCGTCACACTTTGAACAACCGAAGTGCTCTATTTATAGAGCCACCTCAACGAAAACTTACAAAATTTACTATTAGCATGTGAAACTTTACTATACACATGTGGGCAAACATACCCCCTATTTACAACACTCCCCCTTGGATGCCCACATATCAACATCAGTTGACTCGTTAAAACCTTGCTTGGAAAAACCCAATGGGAAAAAAAAAACCATAGCGAAGGAAAAATAGTACAACTTTACCTGGATTGTTGATATGGTGTTAAGCATGCTTACGTTGCCTCGTCAAAACCTTGATAGGAAAAACCCAGTGGGAAAAAATCCTAATTGAAGGAAAAATAGTACAACATGCATGTATCATGGATGCTCCCCTTGAATTGTATCTTCCCCTGATTCCGCATTCTTCAAATTTATAAGCCGACGTAATCCGATTCCCTGCACCAACTTCTGAAATGTGCACTTTGGTAGAGATTTGGTGAACAAGTCAGCTAAATTTTCATTGGAACAGATTTGTCTGACTTCAATAACTTTACCCTTCTGAAGCTCATGTGCACTGAAAAATCTTGGAGATATGTGTTTAGTCTTATCACCCTTGATGAATCATTCATTCATCTGGGCAACACAGGCTGCATTATCTTCATGGATGACAGTTGGAGTGTCTGTCTTTGAAGGTAGACCACATGAATTCCGGATGTGATGGATCATTGATCTTAACCAAGAACATTCACGACTTGCTTCATGTAAAACAATTATTTTCGAGTGATTGGAAGATGTAGCAACTAACGTTTGCTTCGTTGATCGCCATGAAATTGCAGTATCTCCATTAGTGAACACATATCCATTTTGTGAGCGAGCTTTATACGGATCGGAGAGAAAACCAGCATCTGCGTATCCAACAAGGATCTGATCATTTGTGGGCTTGTTTGAGTAGAAGAGACCCATATCTGTTATCTCACGAAGGTATCGTAGAACATCTTTGATTCCCTTCCAATGACGAATTGTTGGAGCAGTGTTGTACATGGCTAACAAGTTAACTGAAAAAGCAATATCTGGTCTAGTACATTGTGCTAAATACAATAAAGCACCTATTGCGCTTAAATATGGTACTTCTGGACCAAGGACCAGTTCATCATCTTCTTTTGGATGGAATGGATCTTTCTTAATGCCTAAAGAACGAACGACCATTGGGGTGCTAAGTGGATAAGCCTTGTCCATGCCAAATCGCTTAAGTATCTTTTCAATGTAAGCTGATTGATGGACCAAAATTCCATTATCACAATGCTCGATCTGCAGGCCGAGACAATATTTTGTTTTCCCAAGGTCTTTCATTTCAAATTCGCTTTTCAGATATTCAGCAGTTTTATTGAGCTCTTCAGGGGTTCCAACTAGGTTCATATCATCGACTTATACTGCTACTATAGCAAATCCAGTATTTGATTTCTTAATGAACACACAAGGGCAGATGACATTGTTGGCATATCCTTCTTTAATCAAATACTCACTGAGACGATTATACCACATTCGCCCAGATTGTTTCAGCCCATATAGTGATCGCCTTAATTTGATTGAGAACATACCTCGTGGTTTGTTAGTTGCTTCAGGCAACTTAAGTCATTCTGAGACTTTCATATATATGTCAGTATCTAATTCTCCATATAGATACGCGGTGATAACATTAATAAGTCGCATGTCAAGTTTTTCTGAAATCACCAAACTTATTAAGTAACGAAACGTAATTGCGTCCATTATAGGAGAGTATGTCTCTTCATAATCAATTCCAGGTCTTTGTGAAAAGCCTTGTGCAACGAGTCTTGCTTTATATCTTGCAATCTCGTTTTTCTCGTTGTGTTTCCTTGTGAATACCCATTTGTAACCCACGGGGTTTACACCAGGTGGGGTTTGGACTACTGGTCCAAAAACATTTCGCCTTTCCAAGGAATTTAATTCTGCCTGGATTGCATCTTTCGACTTAGGCCAATCTTGTCTCTGTTTGCATTCTTCAACAGAGCGGGGCTCAATGTCATCGCTTAATGTAATTTCAGTGGCTATTGCAAATGCTAACATGTCGTCAATGATTATTTCATTCGATCCCACAATTCATTAGTACATGCATAATTTATGGATATTTCTTTGCTTTCATGTACTTCTGTCTCTTCAGGGACATGTGTCTCATCAAGGACATTTTCTTTTTCTGGAAGTACAGAATCATGAATTGTGGATTTATCATTCATTTTCTTTTCCTGAATGATTTCATTTTGGTTCAACTGTGCCCTCATCTTTCTCTTTCGAGGGGCTGAATCTTTTGAACCTGGGGGTCTACCACGCTTCAGGCGTGCACTAGATGAATCATTTGGTGCCACTTTATTTTGTCCAACAGGGACATCAATTCTTGAAGGTGCATTTGCAACTGGTATATATGACTTTGCCACTTTCGAAGCATCATTAAATGCATCTGGCATTTGATTAGCAATACCTTGAAGATGAACGATCATTTTCACTTCATTTTCACATTGAGTGCTTCGTGGATCAAAATGAGATAAGATGGGAACAATCCATGTTAGCTCTTGTCGTTCTTCTGGAACGGTCTTTTCTCCCCCTAACGACGGGAAGACTGTCTCATCAAAATGACAATCCGCAAAATGAGCTGTAAATATATCACCCGTCAAGGGTTCCAAATATCTAATGATAGATGGTGAATCAAAACCCACATAAATTCTCAGTCTGCGCTGAGGTCCCATTTTAGTTCGTTGTGACGGTGCAATAGGCACATAAACAGCACAACCAAAAACTCGTAAATGTGAAATGTTTGGCTGATGTCCAAACACGAGTTGTATTGATGAATATTGGTGGTTGGCTATGGGTCTCAATCTAACCAATGATGCAACATGTAATATGGCATGTCCCCATGCAGAGACTGGCAATTTCATTTTCATGAGCAAAGTGCGGGCTATTAATTGAAGCCGCTTGATAAATGCCTCTGCTAAACCATTTTGAGTATGGACATGAGGAACAGGGTGTTCAACATCAATGCCCAGTGCCATACAGTAATCATCAAAGGTTTGAGATGTAAATTCACCAATGTTATCAAGTCGGATTGACTTAATGAGATGATATGGGAACTGTGCTCGCAACTTAATTATCTAAGCAAGAAGTCTCGCAAAAGCTACATTTCGAGTAGATAATAGGCAAACATGTGACCATCGGGTAGATGCATCAACCAAAACCATAAAATATCGAAATGGTCCACAAGGTGGTTGAATAGGTCCACAAATATCCCCTTGAATTCTTTGCAAAAATGATGGGGATTCATCATCAACCTTTAGTTGTGATGGTCTAATTACCAACTTTCTTTGGGAACAAGCCTTGCAAGGGTTATCATTTGAGACATCAATGTGTATGCTCAATAATGGATGTCCATTAGAGTTGGTAATGATTCTACGCATCATGGTAAATCCTAGATGACCTAGACGGTCATGCCAAAACATGTAAACCTTTGAATCAATGAACTTCTGGTTCATGACAGTATATACATCAACTGTATTTATGTATGTATAATACAATCCACTCGATAAACCATGCAACTTCTCCAATATACGCTTCTGGGTATCATTGGAGGTAATGCATAAATATTCCACATTTTCTACACTTTTCGTTTCAATGTGGTATCCATTTAGACGTATGTCTTTAAAACTCAACAAATTTCGAATGGATCGAGTAGCATATAATGCATTATTTATGGACAATATTGTTCCATTTGGTAACATAATCTGGGCTTTTCCTTAGCCTTCAATTACATGTGATTGCCTTGATATTGTTGTTACCTTTACTTTTGCAAGTACCAAATTCGAGAAATACTTTCAATCTCGAAGTATTGAATGCGTGGTTGAGCTGTCTGCAAGACAAAAGTCTCTGCCATTGCTCTTGTTTTGAGAATAACCATAATTTTTATCCATGTTCTCTGAGTAAAGAAAAAGCAGTTTATTCATACTGGAATACTACTTTTACTGAATTGAAAATGCGAGCATTAAACCACAAGTACAAATAACAAGAGTACATTAAACATAAATAATTCAATCGGACCTATAAACTTCATTCCCTCTTTCATTAATAAAGTCTGTAGCATCCAGGTGGGTTGTGTTTAACTGTCCTGATAAATTGGTCACTGGATCAGGTGTTTCCATTGGTTGAGCCTGGTCGAGGAAATTGATCTCGACACCCTTCTCCTTGAATGAGGCTTGATACAGTCCACCAGATGCTTTGGGGTGCGACAAGTACGCGCCCAATGTCCGTTGCCACCACACCTATGACAACCTCCTTCAGGATTTCTAGGAGTGTTCATATGAGCTTTTCATTTCTGGCGATTTGCATTTTTAAAGATCGGGCCTAGATTATGTCTTGGAACCTGGTTGTGAAACTGGATACCATGGTTCTTGCCTTTCCCGTTCCACGGGCCTTGCTTGTGGCCACGTCCTCGTTTGTAATTATTGCCACGAGAGGATATGGTATTCCTTTCAAGGGAAACAACATTCACTTATGGGAACGATGCTGATCCAGTAGGTCGGGAATTATGGTTTTTCATCAGGAGCTCATTGTTCTATTCAGCTACCAGGAGCACATATATCAGCTGGTTGTATTCAGTGAAGCCTCACGCTCTATACTGCTGCTGCATGAGCATGTTAGAGGCATGAAATGTGCTGAAAGTCTTTTCCAGTAACATATCCTCAGTAATAGTATCCTCACAGAGCTTCGCCTGAGAGGTAATTCTGAACAACGCAGAATTGTACTTAGCCACTGACTTGAAATCCTGGATCCTTAGGTGAGTCCATTCATAGCGAGCTCTTGGAAGAATCACTGTTGTTTGGTGATTGTATCTGTTTCTCAAGGCCTTCTAGAGGGCTAACAGATCTTCAACCGTTAAGTACTCGTTCTTTAGTGCCTCATTAAGATGGCAACGAATAAAAATCATGGCATTCGCCCGATCTTGAGATGATGATCTGCTATCTTCCCTGATGGTATCTCCAAGATTCGTTGCTTCTATATCTTGGTATCCAGTACCCAGGTAAGGTAATTCTTCCCAGTAATGTCTAGGGCAGCAAAATCAAGCTTTGCCAAGTTTGCCATTTTCTTTTCTGAAAGAAAAATGAGGTGTGTAAGAACTTGCAATAATAAGTGTTCTGGAGGAATGTATTGTTAGAATTTCTGGTTCTTACAAATTTTTTGATCTTCAGGCCAAAATGATAAGTACTCGAAACTTTAGGCTCAAGATTTACATGATTACTGAGAAGGACAATTGTACCGCATCATTCTCATCAAAACAAGTATAGGATGGGCGATTATTCCGCACCACTTTAAACAGCAGGAACATTTAAATATGTAGAGCAAGGTGGACGATTATACCGCACCACCTAAAATTGCGATAAAATTTAAATATGCAAAGCAGGGTGGACGATTATACCGCACCACCTAAAATTGCGATAAAATTTAAATATCAGAGCATGGTGGGTGATTATTCCACACCACATAAAATTGCTATAAAATTTAGATCTGCAGTCCAAGGTAGGCGATAGTACCGCACCATCTTGGATTGCATAAATAATCAGTGGGTTAGTAGTCAATATCTACACCAAACAAGAAATCAAATATATAAGAGTTTGAGAACTAGAAGTAAACATGGTGCAAACAATTCTTCGCGAGGGTATATCCAGCAGTTGAGGCAGAGGAAGAAAAAGAACAGTAAAATCCTTAGAGGAAACATTTTTTTTTTCTTTTCTTTCGGCGAAGAGAAAATGAGAAATGGTTAGAGAGTCGTGCTGATAACGTGTTATAAATAGGCAAAAGTTAGAGAAATAACCTTTACTAAGAACGAGGACGAAACCACCACAAAAAGTATTGTAGGTATTAGAAAATGAGGAATACTGAAAGTATTATATTTCTTCTTTTTTCTTTCTGATGTTCGTCACACTTTGAACAACCGAAGTGCTCTATTTATAGAGCCACCTCAACGAAAACTTACAAAATTTACTATTAGCATGTGAAACTTTACTATACACATGTGGGCAAACATACCCACTGTTTACAACAATTATAGCTTTATTCCCCAAATTTTAAAGCAACTTTAGCCCATGAAACATGTTGCATATTCGTCATTCCAAAAGTAATTAGGCATATAAAAAGGGGCTTTTAGATATGCAACTTTATTCCCCAAATTTTATATTAATCGGGTCGTTATCGGGTCATATGAAAAAAGAACAAAAAAATTATGGATGTGAAGTTCTTTGTTTTTTTTTTTGCTGATTATAAATCCTTCGATTAAGAAAACAAAATGAAAATCCGACATTAAACCATATCAAATCAACAAAAATATGCACTAATAATGTAGAGAGCAAAATCCTTCAAAGGCTATCCTAAAACCATGTCCTCAACATCAAAATTTTAAATCTTCTGCCAGCTCAACTGCAGTTCTTCAGGTAAACCAAATATTTCTATGCTTCGGTGATTGGGCACTCGAGCACAACATCCTTTCCTGAAAGCTTTCGGTAAACAGCAGGGAAGCTCTCCAGCTTGTACCTTCATTATCTTGGATAAATCCAGACGGTATCTGATGCGCTTTCCAATAATCTCAGTAGGCAACACAACATCTTCCAACATTGCTTCATGCACATCAGTTAGTGTACGACTGCGGGGACGTTAAGTAGCTAACCCTTTCTTAGGAGGCCTCACAATCCTACGTGTGGCAATCAGGAACACATCATTCCCACCGAACTTCTTCTCAAGCTCCATCACGAGGCGAACATGGATCTTACGATAAGCCTTCCTAAGCCTATAGAGCACATGGATAACCACGACCTTCTTGCTTCCAGACACATCAACTTGAATTGCTGAGTTGATATAGAGATCATTAAGGTCACTCTTCAGCTCCTGATTTGTGTTTTCTAAATCAAATACTGCTTGAGCAACCGACTCTTCAAATTCAGTCGGCTCAGCATTGTTATCCTTGGAAATCTTCTTCCTTGAAGTATACATCTTGGCAAAGTCTGACTCGAGGAGAATCGAGAACCAGAGCGACTTCTGCTTTTGAGTGACAGAAAACCCAAGAGCTCTAGCTTCGTCGGGTGATGTGAAGTCCTTTGTTGTCTTGTAAGTCAAGTCCATTGTATTTTGATACAACATATCTGGTCAAGATCCAATCATTCAAAGGAATGAACAGTTTTGGCTTCTGCTTGCAGCAATCTCTCTCTTTTGTTGCAATTTTATCAAGAGATGGATACGAAAATTCTACTCTGCTATACGTTGAGATTTTTGTTATGTTGTACCTTCATTGCTTGTATTTCCACGGTGTCTCACACCGTCTCTCCATGCCAATCTCTCTCCGGGGCACAAACAATCACCTCTCCAAATGGAACATTTGAGCTCGGTTTCTTCAGACTAGGTTTACCTCCAAACTATTACATAGGCATTTGGTACACAAATCAAAGTGCTCAAATCATTAATACCGCAGTTTGGGTCGCAAACAGAAAACAACATGTTTCTGAACCGAAACTTTCAGTATTAGAACTTGCCGAAAATGGAAACTTGACCTTAAGTAGCCCTCCAAAGTTGCAATATGGTCGACTAATTCAAGATCAAAGGTCTCTAATTCTAGTGTACCAAAGCTTCTTGACAATGGGAACTTTGTCATAACAGATGCATTTGATTCATATGTTGTTCTATGGCAGAGTTTTGATCACCCGTCGGATACTTGGCTACCAGCTGCTGAGCTTGGATACAATAATCGCACCAAGAGAAAACTAGTTCTTACATCCTGGAGAAACGTGCAAAATCCTGCACTTGGTCCTTTTTCTTTTGAGCTAAATGAATTACCTTTTAATTTATCTGACTATATTGATGCCTTTATTAGAGGCACACTTGAAGTCAATGGTCAGCTCACGTTTTATGCCTGGTACCAAGACTTCAGGGGATGGGATCCAATTTCATTTGAACCATCGGACGAATGTGAGGTCAATATGTCGTGTGGTGCTTTTAGTATTTGCAACCAGTTGTGGTATCCTCATTGTCGTTGCCTCGAAGGATATGAAATCAAAGTCGGGGAAAATTGGATGCTAGATGACTTCTCAGATGGCTGTGTGAGGAAAATTCTTGTTCACTACAGTCCTGATGACTCATTTTTGGCGATAACTGGGGTTGAATATCCTCAGCACTTCAAGGAAATTTTCCATGTGAGCATTGATCAATGCAGATTAGAATGCTTAATAAATTGCTCATGCACTGCCTTTGCGTATAATTTTTCGGATAGTCAGTGTTACATATGGACAGGGGATCTTAATAATATAAGGATAACACAACGATTCGGAATGGATTTCATAAGTTATTCTCCAGACAACACATAGTGGCATCTCCGGATTGTGGATTCTAAAAATGAGACGACGAGAAAGACTACTTGGATTGTAATTGGAGTACTTGCAGGGTTCTTTTCCATCTTATGTAGTACTTTCATTGTCATGATAATTTTTAGAATGAGATGGTCAGCCGGAGCATTGGCGACTACTGTCGATTCTTTGGTGCTTTACAAGCATAGAGATTTAAGAAAAGCAACAAAGAACTTCTCCCAAAAACTCGGGGAATGAGCCTTTGGTTATGTATTCAAGGGGATGTTCCCTAATTCAACAGCCATTGCAGTGAAAGAGCTGAAAAGTACGAACCAGGGAGATAAACAATTTCGTGCTGAAGTGGGAACTGTTTCTCTCCATGGTTCCCATCACTTAAGGGAGGCGAGCAAATATATTTTTGTCCCTGGTTCGTACGAAATTGTTTCTCTCCCTGGTTCGTACTTTTCAGCTATTTCACTGCAATGGCTGTTGAATTAGGCAACATCCCTTTGAATATAGAACCAAAGGCTCATTCCCCGAGTTTTTGGGAGAAGTTCTTTGTTGCTCTTTTTAAATCTCTATGCTTGTAAGGCACCAAAGAATCGCCAATAGTCGCCAATGCTCCCGCTGACCATCTCTTTCTAAAAAATATCGTGACAATGAAAGTACTACTTAAGATGGAAAAGATCTCTGCAAGTACCCCAATTTCAATCCAAGTAGTCTTTCTCGTCATCTCATTTTTAGAATCCACAATCCGGAGATGCCATACTGTGCTGTCTGGAAAATAACTTATGAAATCGAGTGCGAATGGTTATGTTATCCTTATATTATTAAGATCCCCTGTCCACATGTAACACTGACTATCCAAAAAATTATATGCAAAGGCAGTGCATGAGCAATTTATTAAGCATTCTAATCTGCATTGATCAATGCTCACATGGAAAATTTCCTTGAAGTTCTAAGGATATGGAACACCAGTTATAGCAAAAAATGAGTCCCCAGGACTGCAGTGAAAAGAAATTTTCCTCACCCAGCCATCTGAGAATTCCTGTAGTCTCAAATTTTCCCCAACTTTGGGTTCAAACCCTTCGAGGCAACGACAATGAGGATACCACATCTGGTTGCAAATACTAAAAACACCACACGACATATTGACCTCACATTGGTTCGATGGTTCAGTTGAAATCGGATCTCATCCCCTAAAGTCTTGGTACCAGGCATAAAACGTGAGTTAACCATTGACTTCAAGTGTGCCTCTAATAAAGGCATCAGTATAATCAGATAAATTAAAAGGTAATTCATCTAACTCAAAAGAAAAAGGACCAGGTGCAAGATTTTGCAGATTTCTCCAGGATGTAAGAACTAGTTTTCTCTTGGTGCGATTATTGTATCCAAGCTCAGCAGCCGGCAGCCAAGTATCCGACGGGTGATCGAAACTCTGCCATATAACAACATATGAATCAAAAGCATCTGCCATGACAAAGTTCCCATTGTCAAAAAGCTTTGCTACACTAGAATTAGAGACCTTTGATCTTGAATTAGTCGACCATATTGCAACTTTGGATGGGCTACTTAAGGTCAAGTTTCCATTTTCGGCAAGTTCTAATACTGAAAGTTTCAGTTCAGAAACAAGTTGTTTCTGTTTGCGACCCAAACTACGGTCTTAATGGTTTGACTATTTTGATTTGGGTACCAAATGCCTATGTAATAGTTTGGAGGTATACCTGGTCTGAAGAAACCGAGCTCAAATGTTCCACTTGGAGAGGTGATTGTTTGTGCCCCGAAGAGAGATTGGTCTGGATAGATGTGTAATTGTGAGGTGTGTCTTATCTCTAAAATGATAATATCTAACCCTAAGGAATGTTCCAAGATATCCCTAAATACACTAAGATTTACATAATCACATTCCTAATCTAATAGGACTGCAACACTCCCCATTGAGTGTGTAAATACTCAAACAAATGGCGCATCAGGTCTTCAGCGATGAAGTAAGTTCAGTTGATGAAGTTGTTGGCACAATGCGCGAATGTGAGTCTTAAATCAACAGAAGAACGCATAAAAGGTAAAACTCACAAAACCTTGCTATAGTAAAACCCAAGGTGGGATAAAAACCCATAGACTAAGGAGAAAAGTGAGAAGTTGCATTAAGTCAAAACTATACGTCTTCTGGATGCAAGTAGAAGAGGTATGATCAGCCCAGGATGGGTGCCTCGTCAAAACGTAGTTTAGATAACAAAAACCTAGTGGGAAAAATGCTCCTAATCGCAGGGAAAAAGAGTACATTAAGATCATATGAGTATACTTCTGGATACTCCCCCTGAGTTTGACATAACTTCCAAATGAGAACTATAAGCATTGCATATGAATAGTTAGGCATACCAATTCCTCAGACAAGCTTCTGGAAGGTCTGCAAGGTTATCTGGGATCGGCTTGCATGAATTCAATCTCCTGATACTTTGCTAATGTAGATGTAGACTCAATATGTCTTGGCGTTGACTTTGTTGATGTATCATGTCTTGGTCGGGTGGATACATGTGGCATAGTTTTTATGGATAGTCGTTGGGACTCAACGATGAATGAAAATAGCAAGTATTTCGAATATACTTAACAAGAACTCCCAATCATGTCTCACGTGTGGCGTAGTGAAGTAAGATGAGTCATGGAACGATTCAAAGATTTTGCAACTAAGGTTATATCGTGGACCTCCAAGATATTGTGATATCCCTAACAGTCAAGACATAACCATTCAAGGATTTGCCTTGTGTGGGGTTGATAAGTAACCAGTGTCAGCATACCAATAAGGCAAGCATTATTCCAAGGATCAAGGGGGTCGGATCCGCTCGAGATGCGTTAGGATTAGCCTAAATGCGTAGTACCATTCATGGTAGCAAAAAAACATCTTTAATACCAATTCAGTGGTTGCATGTAGGCGCAATGCTGTATCTTTACCAATAAATCAACAGCGAAAGAGATGTCATTTCTAATTGCAATGAGCTAAGTACAACAAATCGCAAAGTTGAACTCAGATATGGAATTTCGGATTCCATAACCTCTTCAAGGGTCTCATTTGCATATAGCATATGGAAGATCATAAGTATACTTAAAGGTAACACCTTCGGGGTGTAGTTCGACTGGTAGACTAAGTACCGTTAGAACAACGCTTGAACTTCAAGTCAAAATGAGTTTTCCCAAGATCCATCATCTCAAATTCCGTTTTCAGGTGCGAGACAATTTTCTCAAGCTCTTCTAGAGTCTTAGTGAGATTCATGTCATCGACATAAACTGCAACTCTAGCAATTCAAAATATGAATTCATAGTTTAACACACAAGGACATAATTCATATCCTTAACTGATCAAATAATCACTTAGACATGTATACCACATCCGTCGGATTACTTCAATCTGTAAGTGAATGCCTCAAACGAGTTGATAGGGTGTTCCATGGTTTTGGAACTATTTGAACCAGTCTATGTAATTCTTCGGGAACTTACATATAATCTCCGTATCTATATCCCCATGGAGAAACATTAAACACATTCATAATGCTGCAGTCAATCACAGGGTGTTTGAGAGAAACCTTGCGCCGTAAGGCGTGCATTATATCGCACTATTTCATTCATCTTATTACGCTTCCTTTCCCACTTGTAAAACAGCAGGGTTACCTTGGGCAGTGTAGAAACTATGGGTCCAAACACACTTTGGTAAGGAATTTAAACCTGGATTGTAATTTCGGTTGTCCAATCAGTTTTACGTTGTCACTAATCAACGGAACACGGTTCGATATCGTCGGTTTTCATTTACGTCGGTAGCTACCATATAAGTAGAAACATCATCGATGATAATCTCATTCCAATTCCATTATCTCATCCAAACTAGTATACTGGACCAAGAACTTCAAGTCTCTGGCATAATCCAGATTAATCTCATGAGATGGAAATGATTTGAGACAACGATCGAGTGTGGATTCATGTTTGTGCCGTGATCTTCCTCTTCTAGGGAAGTGAATCCTATGAACCGAGTGATCTATTGTGCTTTAGGCCGAGACAGATTGATTGGCTCCGCGGTGTACCGGACCGTCCAACAGGAGCAACACACCATTCGGGGATGTTGACTCGACGTTCGTTAGGTACGTCTATCCTTGAAGGCATGTTTAACAGCTGTTATATGATCTCGTCACTTTAGCTAGATCAGAGGAATGTGTCCGGAGCAACATTATGAAAGCTAGAATACATCGCATTCACTTGTGCGGTACGGGATCGAGAGAGACATAGTGGGCAACATCCACGCAATTCCCGTCGTTCTACAGGAATGTTGACGTTCTTATCTCCCCATAACGGCGGGAAGACTATCTCATTGAAGTGACAATCCACAAATGAGCGGTAAAGAGGTCGCATGCAAGGGCTATAAGAGAGTTATTATGAAGGAGAATCATAATCGACAAAGATTTACAACCTTCTATGATGACCCATATTTGTACGTTACGGCAGCGCAACTTGGCACATGGAATGCACACTGAAAACATGTAAGTACGAAACTTCAGGTTCGTATCCAGTAACCAACTGTAACGTCAAATAGGTTGGGTGGCAATGGGCCTCGAGGCAAACCAACATAGCTGGGTACAAGATTGCATAGCCATAGGCAAAAACCGACAGCTTGTTGCGTTCACCAAGGTCCGGACGATCATTTAAATTGTGCTTTTTGATCACTATGTGAGGCTGTTTTTGTCATTTTCTCCCATTCAAGTAGAAGTAACATTTATCTCTAGAAATGTGAAATGTGATGTAAATGTAGTATTTACATCCCAATATTGCATCTCTCCAGTGAAGATGATTCAAATTTAAACTTTGACCAGTTTGGTATATTATAAACCCTAAACCCTAAACCCCTAAAACCCTAAAACCCCTAAAATCCCTAAAACCCCTAAAATCCCTAAACCCCTAAACCCCAAACACCAAACCATAAACCTTTTCCTGCATGTAGAAACTAAAATGTTTAAAGTGGATGATATCTGATTAGTTTGTAAACATTCAAAAGAGAGCCCAGTTATGAAGACCAATTCACATATTTTGCCTCCCACCAATTAACGTTCACAATATCAAAGAACTCCATACATGGTGCTACTGGGAAAGATCAGTTACATGCACTGACATCGGCACCATAATTGTGCTTGTGTGAATATTAGATTCGTGTATTTCAATACTGTCAAAAATTTATATTGGAAAGCAAATACTTCCACCAAAAATCCATATTCGAAAGCAAATATGGTGAATGAACACACTCCTTTTAACATGCTACTTTCAATGATTTGCATGCCCACAACAACAACAATAACATGAGACTACGGGCTGGTTTGGTATTGCTGTGCTTTGAAAAAAAGCTGCTGTGAGAATAAGCGGCTGTGCTGTGAGAATAAGCGGCTGTGAAATAAAGCCAGTAGAGTGTTTGGTAAACTTTTTTGTGAAAGTGCTTTTGGAAAAAAAAGCAGGATGATAGTGTATCTTTTCATTAAAGGAGCACTGTAGCTCCGTGTGCTTTGAAAAAACTGGCTTTTTTTCAAAGCAGCAAATAGCAGCTTCAGCTTTTCCTTTGATTTTCAGCTTATTCGTACAGCAGCTTCCAAAATAAGCCATTTTTTTTCAGTTTACCAAACACAAAAATGACCCTCAGCTTTTTTTCACAGTGGCTTTTTTTAAAATCACCTCAATCCCAAACGGGGCCTACATCCAGTTAGTGGGTGTCTATTCCAATCTTGACCAATACTTTCAGTAAATAAAAATATTAAGGTTACCTAATCAACATAAATGCTGCTAATGATTCAGTAAAATAAGGATGCATGGTAATCCCTATCAATTCCTTACTTTACGTTGCATGGTAATCCCTACCATGAACATGAACCGGACGTAAGTCTCCTGGTAATTAATGTTTTCTACCGGACTTTCGGTAAGGTTCTGGAGGAACTGTGGGATTGGAGGAACACCGATGTCCGAAACTCCCTCGAGAATTTGAACCACCTGCCTCATTGTTGGCCTATCCTTCTCATCTTCTTGAATGCACCAACAAGCCACTTTGCATGCTCTACTTAGTTCATCTCCGTCAGCTTGGCCTTCCAACCTGCAATCCAACAAGGTGAAAACATCTTCCCCTTTATTAACTACATCGAACCATCCTAAATCTTATCTCCAGATATAATTTCACAAATGAAGCAGAAGCAGAAGCAGTTCGCACAAGAGGTTGAAGACATCGAAGAGGAAGACGAAGGTCAGACAAGATTAGCAAACGATGCAGCTCAAACGATTCAGGTGGGTAAACGACGCAACTCAGACGGGATTAGCAATCCCATATCTTTCGAGGGTCTTGCTAACAAGGACGGAGCTAGAATTTTTTTTGATTGGGGCGTCTTAAAACAATCAAGTAAAATAATGGGTTTTAGGTTATTGAGGACCAAATACAGTAAAAAATATCTAAATTAGAAAGTTAAATTCTAAATTGTAATGCCACAAACAAATGAATGAAGTAAATTCATATAAAATACTTTGGAGTAAAATTTTTGTATTAAATTATGATACTTCATCAGTTGAATTCAATGTATTTATGAAACCCCCAAATCAATTGAGTTTGATTTAGGGTAGAAAACATGGAATATTTGGAACCAAAATCAAAATTTTAATTGTCATGACATTTTTGCTTTCCTTACCCAAAAATCTGAATGGGGGCAGATGCCCTCCCTGGGCCTTATGTAGCTCCGTCCATGCTTGCTAAGCTGACCTAGCAAAGGCCTTACTCGGAGTGAGTCCGATTTAATCTCATTTAAGTTAGTTCGTGTTCTCACCAAACACAGACCAGTAGTCTTACCTAAGGTAAATCAATCCAATGAGACTTAACGAGAGCAAACAAACACGCTCTTAGAGGACATTGTCATACATACACCCACTCACACAACTAAGTTAGACTGCCTTTGTATTGGGGACAACACTAGCCCAACTTCACCAATCCCAATACATGTGGTTCCCTTAGTTGTGTGTGGAACTACGAATAACGTTACTCTCTAGATAGACACGAGAATTTCTCTAAAGATGCGTTTGTTGCACCAACTATCTCAGATTTGACTAGTTACAAAGACTAAGTTGGACTGATTTAGATTAGACTAAGTTGGACTAATATTTCAACTAGTAAAAAATTTTAGTTCAACAATTTTTTTTGTAATAATTACAACTATTTAAAGCTTCATTTTAATAAGAAAATAACATTTGACAATTCAGTTGAAGGAATATGAAATGACATAAGACTTTAAATTACCACATTAACCATTACTTTTAATTTGACCATTAACTCATCTATAGTTAAACACGCACAATTAAACCGACCTGAAATAGAATTGAAAGACAGTGAACAAACAATAAGTTGTAATTAGACTAGAATTAATGCTCTCGTAATTTGCAAATTTTGCATTTGATTTTCCCCCTCCCTCCAATTCCATCTTCTTCCCGCTCAGTTGGCTCCACGCAGGGCCCTCCAAAACCATGACACAAATAAATCTCAAATCCGAAACCCTAGATTAGAGACCAGAGAGATGGCCGATGCAGAATCCAACAATTTCACCAAAACAATCTGCTCAATCTGCTACGAAGACCTCAAGCCCACTTCTGAGGATCTCCAATCCATCTCCATCTGCGGCCATGTCTTCCACGAGCTCTGGTCTATCTCTCTCTCTCTCCTCTCTTTTCTCTCTCGCTCTCTCGCTCTCTCTACATGTATATATGTATTCAATTTGTGTATATTTGTTTAATCTCAATGTATGCATTTGTTCGGAAATTGATGTTTAATACGGCGACGTCTTGGGTGTGAAACCCTAGTCTGCAACAGTGGTTCGAGTACTCTGCGAGGACGAAGAAGTACACTTGCCCGGTGTGCAAACAAAATTGCAAGCAAAAGGATGCCGGCCGGCTTTATTTTCAGTCGGTGGGGGACGCGGCGGATGCGACTCAGAGGCCGATTAGCAAATGCGAGGAAGATCCCCAGGTGTTGCGTCGAGAGGTGAAAAGGTTGGAGGTGGCGGAGCTGGGAATGCGTTTGGCTTTCGATCTTCAGGGGAAGGAGCTTAAGGAGCTCAAAGAGGAGGTATTGGATTGTCATTGTGCTTTGTTGGGTGTGTAAGAAATTGGGGGAAATCAAATAAGAGATTTGGATTAGGACTTTGGTTAATTGGTCTCCTACTACTTGAAATGGTAACACATTTGGGTTGGTTTTTCGATTACTTTTTGGAATTGAAGTAAAGAAATAAATCACAAAAATTATAATATCAGTTAGAGAGTTGAATTTGAATGTTTGATGATTTGTAACTTGGCAGTATTCTGTGATTCGATAGGATAGTTTGGCTTAATGGAGGTATTTATAACAATCGAAACATAATCCATAATCGGAAGGAATATTTTAGACGATATTGTTGGAAAAGGTAGAATATAGAGAAGGTTTGATATTTTAGTTTCTGTTATTTTCGTAGAGAAAGAGGAACCTTTCATAGGAGCCGTGATTTAAATTCTTTGGTAATTGAATTGAAGGTTATGAAGGTATGGTTTATTTTCTTTGCTAATGAAAGGTCAGGGATGATAGAAATATTTGGACTCTGGATCTTCAGTGATATATTTTGTGCAGTATAGAAGCTTTGCTTCTTATTGATGTGGTTCTCATGAGGAGATATTTCTGTCAGCTTTGTCAATGTAAGGAGGTGGCACAGAAAGAAGTTGTCTTGAAAAATGAAGCCTTGAAACAACAGGCATACATGCAGCTGCAGCTTACGATGAAAACTGAGGTAAACTATTAACTGTAGTTCTTAGTTAAGTATATATTTTGTAGGGATGAGTGATTAATAAGAAATAAATTTTGATGAAGTTTTGTTCAACTTTTTCATAGGCTCTTGATAAATCGACTATGGAGCGTTCGAGGTTGCAAGAAAGAAACATGGCATTGGCCAAGGAGCTTGCAGCATTCAAATTGTGAGTAAATCTTCACTATGATCTGTAGTTTCAAGTGGTCATTACCATTTTGTTATTCGGAATGATTTGCACATGACTTACTCAACCCTACACATGCTTCGCCACTTTCGCCAACGGACAAGGCTAGTTTAGGCAATTGAGTCTCTTAAATACTTGTTCTCTTTTCTGTTCCTAAAATGGATACATGGTATGCAGGGTATCTGATCTAGATCTGGATGAAGATGAGGTTTCAAAGCTTTCCACTCTCGGTAATGGAGCCAACACCAAAGACACGATAGATATTCTAAGAAAGTCCTTGGAGATGAGTAAAAGGTTAGCCATACAAATGTTATCTTGAAATTTTCTTAAACTTTTATGGATGGAGCATTTCCTTGAGTGTTTCTGTCTCAAGTAAAATTAAACAGCGGTCACCTTTCATTTCATCCTCGTATACTTTTTTCTTTCTGATGTTTTAATTTGCATTATTTGCTGTGCATGCTTCTAATAGGAATTACAAAGAATTGATAAACAAATACAATGGTCTTGCACGAGAAGCTCGTGAGAGCAAAAAACTGGAGCAGGAGGCTAAAGAAAAGATTAAAAAACTGAAGGTAAGTTTGTGATGAGATGATCTTGATTGAATTTCAGTCCATGAGAGGAACTTGATTTAGTGATTTTTTTGGCCATTATCAGACAAGGGTACAAGAAATGGAGACGGTTGTCGAAGTAAAAGATAATGAAGTTTTGAGGGCTTTAAAAGCTTCAAAGACAACTTGGGGCGAAGGAATTATGCAGAACGGTGAAAGATGTAACACTAATTCAGTGTCTGTCAACAATTCATCAGAAGTTCAAATAAAACATCCGTATGCACCCATTCGTAAGTTGGATAGAATTGAAAAATTGGAAAATGATCTATTGTGTCATAGGAAAACACAAAACTCAAACTTCACTGACCATATGGATTTAAGCTGTACTAAAGATGGTACAAGCACCACTGTTCATGATAAAGTAAGAGATGCCTACTATTTAGGAGATAAAGATGCTTCAAAACTTTCTACAGCTAAGCGTGGACTTTCAAATCCCAAATTGAAAGAACCAACCTATGAGGATGTTGTTAACCAGAAGTGCACTCGGTTGAGGTCAGATGCAGTTTCTGATACTAGGAAAGAAACTCCTACTTGTAACGATACTGCCAGGACTCCTGCTCCCGATGTTGTGATTCTTGATGATGTTGAACAAGATCAACCCATGTTTAACATTAGAAAGGAGTCTCCTGTCCCACAACCACTTACCGGAACAGGTATTGATGCAGTTTTTTGAGTTTACTGAGCAAGATATCATGAAATGAGTAACATTTTTCTGAAGATGTAGTAGATGAGGATTTAATTTTGTTTTTGTTATTTCTCTTCAAAATACAGGGGATGTATGTTTTTCTGGTGGCTTGCTTGGGCCTGATGGAACAAACAGGTTTTTAGGTAAATGGTGCAAGCGGGGTCTGAACAAGGGATCAGAATCAAGGCAAAACCCAAGTGCAGATTCTGGTAATTTGATTGCTGTAGGAGCTGACGGAAGAGGTGGCAGAATCAAAGTTCTTAGATCACTGAATCATTCAACAGTGGTGGGTTCATGTGCTTGTTTTCATTCTATTTGTTATCATTTTGATTTTTGGTACTCTTATCAAGTTTCCTTTCTAATTGAGTTGTTTGGTCGTTTTTGCCCATGGACAAAAATTTTCACATCTCGAAATATTTGTACCTACTCAAGAGTGATTCACTCGATGTTGTTAGAAATGTTAAGCATGTAGATATGTTTACTTTTGCAGGATAATAAGGAGAATGCACCGGGGACAAAGCGGTTCAAGTCGGGGTCTAAAACAAACAGTGTGCAGTCCCAAGGGTGCTTGCAAATAGAACACTTCTTTGGGAGGGTTGGTAGATGATCAAGCATTCAAAGGTGCGTCTACTTACGGGTTTGCAATGTTGAGATGTATGATTTTGTTGTGGAGGCTTGGAGTTAGGAGAGAAAGCAAAAATTCATATGTTATGCTCTGTCCATGTGAATTGTGAAGAGTAACAAATGGTTGAAGCAAATGGCATTTTCTACTTCCTGTTTATGAAGAGCAATTTTGTTGTATTGTATATAATTTATATGATTGGCTACTATTTTTGTTGCTCAAAATATTATTGGCTACTATTGAAGTTTAGAGGAAAGAAATGTCTTTGTACAAAGTTAAGAGTTCACGAAGTCACATATCATTTTTCACAAGTGAGCGGTTGATTAGTTGAATTGCAATCGTTGTTTACTCTCTTCTTATGCTTAGGAGAGGAAAGCTCCATATTACTTACAAAGTGTTTGCAAGAATGAAACAAATATGTTAGATTTTGGTATGCCATACCTAAAAAATCAATTATTGGATTAACCCGAGGTTATTTATTTCAGACTCATTTTTCATTTAAGCTTAAGTAAACATGCTATTGATGCAATGATCTGTTTGGTTTGAAACAGCCAATGAATGCTAAAGGGGCTTGTAGCTCAAATGATTGAGAACATTTACCTTTAAAATTTAAAACGAAAGTTTCGAGTTGGATTCTTCACTCTGCATTTCATGGAACCAGAGTGGCTTATACCAATGTTTGTCCTGTTGTACATTAAAAAAAAAAGGATAATCCAATCGGAAAAAAGATATACGGGGAATTTAAACTAATAGAAATTTAAGTAATTTTGAAAGCTATTAGACCAACTCAAATGGTGGGCTAAAAGCCAAATCACCCCTCAAACCCAATCCAACCCAAGGAGAAATTTTGGGCTAAATGCTAAATGCTAAACCAAGGCCAGATTTCTTCCAAAATTTAGCCTAGAAATTGGAATTTAAATTTTTCAATATTTATCGGAATTTAAATTTTTTTTAGATTAAAATGTTCATAAAATTAATTTACAATAGTTTACATATTTATTTAAAAAAAAAAATTAATTTAACAAAAAAAATAGCCTAAGTTCATTCTTTAATAATCCTGATCTAAAATTTTAGGCTAGAATGGTTGAAGCAGAAAAATTGTTTCTGAGCTAAAAGCTAAATTTTTCGGGTTAAAATATTTAGCTTTTAGTCCAACCATTGGAGATAGTCTTAGATGAAATCTAAAGGCTAAAATTAAGACAGCCATTTTGCAAAAATCTGAAATAAAGAAAAGAGTGAGGGGTATTTTTGTAGTTTTACATATAACTATCATCCCTGTTTTCACCCGTCCCATCTTATTCCCGCTCCGTTGTCAGAAAAAAAAATTAAAAATTAAAAACCATCCCGCTTAATGCGCTTAATTTTTAAAATTTCGCTCCATTTTCCCGAGAAAATATGAGAGAGGGATAAACGCCGAAACCCCATTGAAAGGTTACAGAGTAGGGACTAGGGAGTCGATAGAGAATGGTGCATTGCGGCGGCGACGGCGACGGCGACGGCTTTACTAAAACCATTTGCTCACTCTGCTGCAAAGACTTCGATCCCGTTGTCGAGGACCTCCAAGTCATCTCAATCTGCGGCCATGTCTTCCACGAGCTCTGGTCTCTCTCTCTCTCTCCCTCTCCCTCCTCTGTATATATGCAATTTCATTTTTCTGTCTCTAATTTCTATGTTTGGTTGGAACCAATTGCTTAAACGCTGCGTTTTGTGTGCAAAACCCTAGTCTGCAAGAGTCGTTCGGGTACTATGCGAACAAGAAGAGGAACAGTTGCCCGGTGTGCAAACAGAGTTGCAGCCTGAACGACGTCGTCCGGGTTTATTTTCAATGGGCGGATCCGAATCTTAGTCAGAGTCAGAATCAGAGGTCGAGTGTCGAATGCGACGAAGACTCCGAGGCGCTGCGGCAAGAGGTGAGGAGGTTGGAGGCCGTGGCGCTAGGGCTTGCTTCGGATTTGGAGCTCAAGGAGAAGGAGCTCAAATTGGTCAAAGAAGAGGTATTGTAGTTTACTCGATTCACATTATGCTCGGTTTGGTTCCTGAGAAACTATGGAACCCCCCAAAAAACTTAGGGTTTTTCTATTTGATTTGGATTTACATATTTTGGGTAGTCCTTTTTTGAGTTTATTCTTTTAGTGTTGGGAATTGGAGAAAGGAATTAAGCAAAACAAGTATAACTTGAGTGCTGAATTTGGTTAAGGATATGAAGAGTTGTCGAAAAGCCCAATTGGCTTTTGGGTGGAACCTCAATCTGAATAATAAGAAAGTTTCAAACTTTAGTTTCTGGAATACTTTCTGTTTTAGCAAAACAGACACCTCCGATACGAGCTTAGACCCTTCACTGCAAAAGAAAATCAAGAGAAGGTAGTGAGGTTATGATTGATTTCTTTGCCAAGGAAAGGAAGGGATTTGGAGGAGGGGGGTAATAGAAATATCAAAACTTTGGATTGGATATACAGTGATTTGTTTTGTGCAAGATTATAAGAGCTTGCTTTGCCTTTGTGTGTTTTTTACGTTGCAAGTCTTCTTTCAGCTTTGTCAATCCAAGGTGCAGGCAAAGATAGAAGTTGCATTAAAGAATGAAGCCTTGAAACAGCGTACATCTACGCAACAGCAGCTTCAAATGAAATCTGAGGTAAACTAATAGCTGTCTTATACTTTAAAATAATGCTCATTATTTATAAGAAAAAGAAGCTGATGAAGTTTCGGTTAAATTTTTCGTAGGAATTTGATAAATTGACTTTGGAGTGTTTAAGGTTGCGAGAAAGAAATAAGGCATTGGACAAAGAACTTGCAGTGGTCAAATTGTGAGTGTTTTTGCATTATGAACAAGTAGTTTCCTAATGGTTATTACTATCTTGTTTGAGAAAGATTTGACATATGACTTCCCTCAACCCAGCACATGCTTCACTCCTTGAGCCAATGCCCTAGGGCTAGTATAGGTTGTTACATCTATCTGTTACATGTTTCCTTTTCTGCTCCTAACATGGTTATGTGTTGCAATCCAGGGTATCTGATCTAGATCTGGATAAAGAGGAGGTCTCAAAGCTTGCCACTTTTGGTGATGGGGCCAACAACAAAGACACAATAGATGTTTTAAGCATTTCCTTGGCAATGTCTAATAGGTCAGCCATTTAAATCTTATTTTGAACTACAGTTAATTTAATGGATGGAGAAAACAGTTTGACATTTGCTATAGTGTTTCTATCTCAAATAACATTTAAGCATCGTCTCTTCATTTCCATTATGTATACTTTGTTATCACTCATGTTTTAGTATGTTTTTATTGTGACACCTACTTCTCATAGGAGTTGCAAGGAATGGTTGAACAAATGTGATCTTCTTGAACGAAAAGAAGCTCGTTACAGTAAAAAACTAGAGAAGGCTAAAAGAAAGATAAATAAGTGGAAGGTGAGTTTGTAATGAGACGATCTTAAGTGAATCTCATTTGATGAGTTGTTCCTGATTTATGATTTTTTTGGTCAACATCAGACGAAGGCACAAGATTTGGAGACTGCTGTTGAAGTAAAGAGAACTGAACTTTTGAAGGCTTTAAAAGCTTTAAAGAAAGCTTCAAAGAAAGCTGGAGGTGAATGAGTTATTCAGAATGGTTTAAATTTCAAGTCTAATTCACTCTCCCAACAATTCATCAAAAGATAAAAATAAAATAAAAAACATTCGGATGATCCCCCATATACCCTAACTAGAACTGGAAGCTTGTAAAATTATCATATAGGAAAATAGAAAACTTCAATTTCACTAACCATATGACTGTAATTTGTACTAAAGATTGCACAAGTATCAGTGCTAATGGTAATGGAAGAGATGCCTATTCTTTAATAGATGACAATGCTTCAAAGTATTTCTACAACCATGCATGTACCTTCAAATCCCGATTTGAAAAAACAAACCTATGAGGATGTTGCTAAGCATAAGTGTTCTTGGTTAATGTCAGTGGCAGCTGCTGAAACAAATAAAGAAACTTCAGTCCATGGGCTAAGGAATCTGGCTGAGTCGCTGGGTTTATCAACTGGTACATGTAATGATGCTGCCAAGACTCCAGCTTCTGATATTGCTGAAGTTGTGATTATTGACGACGATGAACAAGTTCAACCGATGCTGAACATCAAAAAGGAATGTCGTGTTCCACAACCACTTCCCAGACCAGGTATATTATAGATGCATTTTGGGTTTAGTTGGCCAATATATCATGAAATGAGTTACATTTACCTGAAGAACATTAGAAGATGAAATTTAACTTTGCTTTGGTTTCCTTTTTAAAAATGCAGGGGATGTGTGTTTTTCTAGTGGCTTGCTCGGCCCTGATGGCACAAACAGGTATTTAGGTAAATGGTGCAAGCGGAGGCATAAGAATGGATCGGCAATAACGCAAGATCCAATACCTATGAGCTGATGGAAGAGGAGGTAGAATCAAAGTTCCAAAATCTCCTAATCAATTATGATAGCGGGTTTATGTGCTGTGCTGGTGTTCACTCGATTAATTTTTGCCTAAAATGCTTTTTCAGACCAATAGCATCTGTTCTTAATCAGATAACCTATTCTTTTTTGCCAGAGTTAATCAGCTTTCCTTTTACAACCGCTAAGAATGTAGGTCTGTTTTACTTTTGCAGGATTAAAAGAACTAATTCACTTGAAAACGAAGAGGTGCAAGTACGGATCCAAAGACATAGATTGCAGGACTAAGAGGAGAACTAAATCACTTGGAAAAAGAACAGTTGCAATTTGTTTCTTGAGTTGAAAATGTAGTGTCTTTGTACAAAGGTCCTCCCAGTTTGTGCATGTGGTGTATTCTGGGGCAGTTGCTACTTCAATTTTGCAGACAAACATGTCGACGAATTTTGACGGTGAAATTCTTCCTTTTCTCTTGCTCTCTTTTGTGGTCTTAAGACTAGTTTTAAACATTAATGTAAATTCTATCTCCATGCATTAGTGAGAAATGAAGTTTCCAATACTTGTGATTGCAATTGTATACATGAATTATGGATGACAGAGGCTTGTGGCATCAGCTATTTATGTTTTTTAATTATTTTTTTGAAATTTGGCTATGAGCAATTATGCACGTCATATTTTACCATGAAAAGTACTTGGCTCCTTACGCTTTCTTTCAGACAAATCAAAATTCGACATATGTTCTTCCTCGAAGGTAAGGAAGATTTTTCTTTGGTTTAGGCAGGGCTGGTTGGGAATAGTTGAGAAGATGCATGAATGTCTTACAACCTTGGATTACTTTTTGTCAGGGAAACTGATACTGACATCGGATAAATTCAACAATTTTAACGTTACTTTCGTTCGAATTGAAAATTTGGAGAACAAATATTGAAATTGTTGCTGGGTCCAGGTGGGGTGAAACAAAGGAATCAGGAGTGTCTCCTGAGCATTTCCCTAGGGATCCTGCAATCTTGTCCGTTCATCGTATATCGTGCGGTCAGTTTTCGTTAGGTACTATTCATATTTGAATTTTAAAATTTAAATTTTAAATGATTTCTGACCGCACGATATACGATGAACGGACAAGATTGCGGGATCCCTAGGATCCCTAGGGAAATGCTCAGGAGACACTCTTGATTCGAAACAAAGGGCCTATCCCCTACCGTAGTTGAATTGCTCAAAGCAAAATACAGCCCGCTGTTTCTGGAGTTTTTACTGCACGTCCTAATTGTGGGCGGCTACAACAAAAGCATATAAACGGGGGGTTGTAGTTTTGGAATTTGGAAGGGATTTTTCTCTAGTTGTTTGGGAGTATCGAAGACTCTGGTTTTCTTTGCCGTTAGATTTTTTTTATACAACGATATATTTAGATTAAGGGACGAGAGAAATTAACTAGTTTCGAACTCATCATCTATGAGATCAAACCTAAGATTTTTTCATTTATAAGTTAAAAAGAATATTACTACACTGTAAAATCTTTAGCTAAAAACACAAAAATCAAAACCTAACAGTTAGAAAGTCCAAAGTAGAGGATGCTCTGGAGCATTCTATACTCCAAAGCATCGTAGAGTTTTTGGGTTTGGAATTGTCTCCACATCTATTTTTACCTCTGGTATACTTTCCTTTTCTTTTCTAACAAATTGATTGAACAAATCAAAATAAAATTAAGAAGTAAACGCGTGTCCAAATGAGCAAACCACATGGTACTAAAACACAATTAATCTTCTCTTTATTCTAGTTGTTAGGCAATTAAACGAGAATATGAATGAAATTGATGGTTGAAAAACTTTAGAATCAATTTCAGTATTTAACCATTGAATGCAATAAAATATAAATTTAAGGCTGTACCCTAAAGGCCCAGGATAAAAAATTTGGGACATTGGACTTTAACCAAACAATGAAATGGTCATTCTAACAATTTTGAGAATTCTTCGAGGCACATTAAAAATGCACATTTAAGTTTAACATCAGAACAAGAATTATTAGATCCTGTTAAATTAAAAATTGAACGGCTTTCATTCACATGTGCACTTTGATGTTCAAGAACGGATAGAGAATCCTTATAGAATTTTTTCTACACGTTTGTAGTATGATTTATGACTTATTTAAGTATGCTTTGAATTCTCTTTCATGCATTTCATGGAATGGAGTACACCTGTAAACGGGTCGGGTTTATTGAACCCTACCCGTTAAGTTAACGGGTCACCCGAACCCGACCCATTAAGCTAACGGGTCACCCGTTAACAATTATTATTATTATTATTATTATTTTTTTTGCATAGAGTTTATATTTTGTTGTTAAGACTTTATTGAAATTACTAAAATATCCTCAACTAAGGGATGTTAATGGGTGCTAACGGGTTGACCCAAAGTGACCCGTTATTTAACGGGTTGTTAACGGGTTCACCCGTTAACGACCCGACCCGTTAAGCATTCACCCAAATACTAATATTAACGGGTCGGGTCGGATCGGGTCCAAAATGCCAGGTGTAGAATGGAGGGTCGATTCATGAGCTGTGGGAAGTTGTGGAATTTATTGTCGTCATGCATAAAGTGAATAGAGAAAATTCTGTCGAATTTTCGATAGAATTAACTTGTTATATAATGACCCTTATGTCATCATGCATAAAATGTCTTTGTTACTTTTCTTGTATAAGGACTTATTTGAAAGTACTTTTAAAATGATTGAAAGCGCTTTTTGTAAAATTGATTTTGGGTTCCAAATGCACTTTAAGTGCTTTTTGGAAGAAGCACTAAATCTTGCAGGAAGCATATAAAGTGATTTTTCAAGATCCACTTGGATTTTTACTAAGGATTGGTTCAAAAACATTTTAACTAAAAATGTCTTCAGTCATTTTAAAGCACTTTCAAACGAGCCATAAGTCAGCATGTCACTATCCCGATGTCCACTGGACATTGAGGATCCCCATCCCTATTTTTTAGAGGAATGAAATTTTCATTCCCACTCCTATGTTGGAATTTTGAACCAAACAATGGAATGCATATTCTTAAAATATAGCTCCATTCCATTAATCATGCCAACTAAGCGTCACAATATGTTAATTACTTGTTTGTATATGAATCACAATGAGTTTTTTTTTTAAAATATATTTATTAAATGCATAACAAATTGTGTTTTTCCTTAACATATCTTTTATTTTTCACAACTAAGATTCTACACTTTCATCATGTTTCTAAAGTTTAGGAACTGTTGATGCTTTTGGTATTAGGGAGTGCTAGCAGCCTTCTCAAATTCATAGTAGAGATTTACAATCAAATCTATATAACGGAAATTAACTGAATTAAGGCAATGTGGAAGGTAATTTTGAGTTTTATACTGTAAAATGATGACTTTTGAATTTCAGGAAGACAAAATGGAATAAAAATCGAGTTTCAGGAGACAAAGTGAAGCGAATTTTAAGTTTCAGAGAGTAAAGTAGCAAACTTTTAGTTACAGGGGGCAAAATGAGACTACAACTGAGTTTCATGAGACTTAGCTAAAAATAACCTCAACGTTATCACTTATCCTCATGCTACATGTATTCCATTAGCACATAACACTAAAAATATATTTTTTTTGCTGACAAACAAAATTTTTAATTGTACTAACAAAGAAATAAAACTAGGAAATTTTTAATACATAGTTCTGAGTATTAATAGAGTATACATGACATCAGAAGAAGTAAAAAAGTTGTTAACATTTCTCTTGGTATTAGTTTTAGCTATGGAATTGAATTTTTTATTTTTTTAATAACAATGGCCAATTGATAAGACCTCTTCTTCCTCCAGTCAATGGTTAAGCTTGCTGCGCAAGAAACTTTAAATTTCCCTCACAAATGCACGTGTCAAGAATGTAAGCTTAAAGACTTTTGAATTGAGAATAATTTGTAATATTGATAGCAACTAAACAACAATAAAAGGTAATGGAAGACAGCCAGACATGCGGGTCCAATTGAACACCCACATTAAGATTGCAAATCCTTTCCTTGGCAGACCAATATTTAAGCCAAGTCCAAAAGCCACCGTAAGAAATTATACTTGTCTCTTTGACTATTTAGGGTTTCCAAAAACCCTAGATACATCTTTCTTTTAGGTTTACAGAAACATGAACAAAAAGAAAAACAATTCGAATTGTTTGGTAATCTGTTTACAAATCTAGATTATGTTCTTAAATATATAGTCAAGTAAATCCATCCTAAAAAGAAAACCAAGTGATCTCCTACGATTACAAAATCCTTAAAAAAAATCTTTTGCTGCATTTTTAAGAATTGACACGAATTCTCTAAATTCCCAACTAGCTAGTAATTAATCTACCTTTACACTCAAAGTCATGTTGTTAATTCTAACTTCATAAATATCATTTGTATAAAAATAGGTTGAATAATACGTTTGAAGATAAAACTATATTGATAACTAGTCTCTCTAACATGTATTATAACAAACTCGCGCGCGAGACATTTTATCATAAGTGCTTCGTGCAATGTATATTTTCCGTATGTATGCTTCCAAAAGTCTATCAAACCGCCTTTGATGGATTTTTGATAAAATAGTTACGAGCAAATCAAGCTTATGGTAATAAGTTGCATAAAGAAGGTTGGCATACCTAATTAAAATGGTACAGAGTAATCTAATAAAATATTTTTCATCTAACTTCTCTCTTTACGTATGATAATTATCTGCAGAGATCGATATACATTGTTGATCTATCCAATTTAAAATCGATAAAACAATAATGTTCATATGAATCATATATTGGTTCTGGTTCAAATATACTTGTATGAATGTGAGTCTGCACTAGCATAGATTCTGCAGAGAGGTCAAGAGACCGATAGAACTAATAAGTCTCACTTTGGTTTTTGTGATGATTATAACAGGTTTGTGTTGCGAAAATTAGATTAAACTCATTAATGTTGGAAATTATATATTATAATTAGTATTTTAATTTTTAATTTTTATATGAATGAAAAATAAAAGTCATGTGTCATAGTTGAATTCAAATTCAGAGTTGCGTCTATTTGTTGGAACTTTAGGCAACATTCATAATGTTTCAAAAAGGGTGCCTTGAGTTCTATATAAACTCAAGCATCCCACCTGTCTAATAGATTTAAAAAATAGAGAAGAGTTTTCTCTAATGTCTTTGTCAAACTCCGAGTCGTGTCTTGAGAGTACGAAATATATGAAGTTAGCCAGAGTCCGAAGATTGAAGTGCTTTGACTTCGGATTATAGATTGTTGAATCCTGGGAGACGGACGCCTACCGAACTACAAGCACAAGAGTAGGGGCGAAATTCTGTCTTTAGGACATTGCATTTATGCAAGCCTCAATCTCCAAGTTTGTCAGTTTTTTTTAAACTTTCTCTCTAGTTGTTTATATTAATCTCATATATAATTGATGTTGTGAATTTCTTTATGATTATTTTGATTGGAATTATATTGTTATTTTTCATATTTTCTAATATTGCTCCAACAATCTCGAATTTTAGTGCTCGCAAGTATGTGAATCGGATGATTGTATAACATATAAGCACGGGTATTGTCCCACAAAGATCGAATTGAATCTAAAAGTCTTACTAATTAAATTGAAACAAATTATAGTTAAGAAGCTTTAACAAAAAAATAAAGACATATGATTTGAATTAAACTGAAATGAAATACAACGTAAAAAAATGCATAAAATAATAAAATAAAAATATAAGAAAAGAAAACCTAGGACATCCGAATTCACTGTAACCAATTATACTTAATTCCCTTAATATGTTATGCTCAAGTAGTTCCCCAATATTGATGATCGATTTTTTGTAAATTATTCGACGTTTATGGCATCTGGTTACATAAAAAAATATCCTTACATGTTAACCCTCTATGGCATCTAGATGAATTTAAACAAGTAAGAACCCATTAAGCTCTATGGAAATCGTTGGAAAATCACACAAACCCTAATTGTATGGCATCTACAAATAAGTGTTTATGGTATCAATTGCAAGAAGCTAAACTCAAGTTAAGTATGGCATCTACTTTAACTTGCATCAAATCAAGCTAATTTAAACCTAGATGGTGATCAAGCATCTAAATAAAAATCAAGCGCATTACGAATAGTGAAAGATACTCAATAAAGATGAAAAACTTGATAATAACAATGCCACAAGGCAATTAAATATTCATGATCAGGCTACATCGTAGCCCTAGAAAAGAAAAGAAACTAGAAAAGTTCTTATCTCTTCCCTTCCTTGCCGCAACCCCCTATCTAAAATATGATTTTTGGTTCTTTTTTTATGGCTCTCTAACTTAATGAGGAGAAGTAACCTCCTTATATAAAACCCACGGCAATAAGGTGTTCAAGAAAGAAAAATAACAATTTAAACCCCACTAAAATCCTATCACTAATGGACTTTAAGTCCTTATTAAAGAAAAGGAAAAATAAGCGGAAATAATAAAAACTAGAAATTAAGTTTTCTCCTAAAGTCTATTGAATAGCATTCCCATGTCTATTTGATTCCAAAACCGCTCAGTTTCATCTTCTTGTTGTAATGCACATGTCTTCACGCATCTAGTTAGCCTCGTGCTCCACTGGAATTACTCTATACACCCAAAAAGCTCATTTTTCACTTCATTTCTGTAGAACTTCAGTATTGAATGCCTATAAATTAAAACAATATAAATTAGTGCATTTAACCCATTCATATATACAAAATCCAAAGGAAGTATATGATAAAAATATATGAAAATATGCACACACATCAGTTCGCGTGCTGTTGTCAGTTGGATTTTATTTGTTTTTTGACTATCTGTATATGTTTTGCATGTTATGGTACATGAGGGAGGGAGCTGGAGGGGGAGAAACCACGTAAGGCATCAAATTAAACAACGTTATTTTTGGAGAGGACATTGCATGTGCATGAGAGCACAGGGGAATTGGACTTACTGTTTGTACACAAAGTCACGCATAAAGCAGTTGGCAGAGGACAATGGCAAGAGCAATTAATGTACTAAAATAAGAAAAAAGAAAAGGAAAAAAGAGACTGAGATTTTCATAACATAGATGAGCAGGTAGGCATGCAGCTGATAGGGATAGTTGCCCATCGGTGGATCCATGCGTGGGCGGCAACTAAGGCAATCTCCAACCGATGGCTGGCCAGAGGGCTCGTTTTAGCCCTCTGACCCTCCAAGATTCACCAAGATATTAATATTTTAATGAACAATACATGGCCATATTTGTTTATGTCTACAACCGAGGGCTAGAGGGCTCGTTTTAGCCCTGTCACAAAAAACCGTCTCCAACCAAGGGCCAAACATAATTTATTATTTAAAAACTACAACTTAAATTCAAATCCAACGGCTAAGTGACGTCAGCTAGCCGTTGGATTTGAATTTTTTTTTGCTATAAATAAGGTGGATATTGGCATATAATTCACACAACTTTGAATTCAATCTATTTCAATTCAATCTCTTTCAATTCAAGTTTGCAATGAATTCAACTTTGGATCCTCTTCAAATTCCAACTGGGGGTCCTCATCCAATTCCAAAAGAGAAGCAAAATGGGCGCAAATGAGACGAGAAGATGAGGAGTCTGATGAAGAAGTTCAAGTAAGGCGCAACAAACAAAACATAGCAGCAGCCATGGCTGCGGCCATGGTGTGTCAGCCAACTGAGGAACAACCTTAATGGGGTGGCTTTATTGCTGGTCATTCTTACAAACCACGAAACAGAGCGATGACGCATGCCAATCTGATGAACAACTACTTCGACCCCAACTCGATGTACACAGAAGAGGATTTCAGACGTCGCTTCCGGATGAGGCGTCATGTATTCGAGCGTTTACTTTGTGATGTCCAGCAGGTTAATCCGTACTTTCGATAGAAGCGGGACAGAGCAGGCCGCCCTAGTTTCTCACCACATCAAGAGGTTACTGTTGCACTCCAAATGATGGCCTATGGCTCCCCAGCTGATTCGATGGATGAAACTCATGGTATGTTTGAGTCTACATGCCTTGATACTCTTGAAGAATTTTGTGACACAATTGTTCAGCTTTACAAAGACAAGTACCTCTGCGAGCAAAATCAAGAAGATCTGAATCGGCTCATTCGCAAAGCTGAAGACCGTGGGTTTCCGAGCATGATAGGGTCATTATACTGCATGCATTGGGATTGGAAGAACTGTCCCACCGGATGGCAATGAGGCTTTAGCGGAAGGTCGAGAAAGTCAACTGTTGTGTTAGAGGCGGTTGCCTCATATGACACATGGATTTGGCATGCTTTCTTTGGAGTCCCTGGATCCCAAAATGACATTACAGTTCTTGGGCGTTCACCCCTCTTCAATAACTTGACGGAAGGTAAAACACCTCAACTTGACTACTACATCAACGACCGTCAATACAATATGGGGTATTACTTGGCAGATGACATCTACCCAAAGTGGGCGACATTTGTCCAAGCAATTCCAAACCCTAGGAACGACGCGGAAAAATGGTTTACCTTACACCAAGAGGCATATCGCAAAGATGTTGAGAGAGCTTTTGGTATTCTACAAGCACGGTGGAAGATCATCAGCGAACCGGTAAGAGGTGGAGTCGAGAAAATTTGGACTCTATCATGATGTCTTGCATCATATTACACAATATGATAGTGGAGGATGAGCGAGATGGGTATATTGATGGAGAGTCCGATAACGACCAAGAAGATCCAAATAGGTCAAGAAGGGCTCGTGCAAAAATATATGATGAGCCTAATTTTCCTTTCAATCCAAGAACTGGTAGTATCTCTATAGATGAGTACATGAGGCGTTATAGAATTATACGTTCTCGTGCCACAAACAAGTACCTACAACAAGATCTTGTTGCACATCTTTGGGCCCAAAGAAGCATGGAGTAGGCATTTATGTTTTATGTTTTATGTTTTTAAATGTTTTTTAAAATGTTGTTTAAGTTTCATGTTGTATAATTTTTATGTTGGTTAATGTTATTTAATGTTGTTTCATATTGTTTAATGTTGTTTCATGTTACTTAATTTAATTTAATGTTGTATAATGGCTTAGGAAGTTATAGGAAAAAAAAATAGAATTTTAAAAAAATATGAAACAAATTTTGTGAAATAGAAATAGAAGTTATAGGGAAAAATGGAATTTAAAAAAAATATGAAATAAATTTTGTGAAATAGAAGTTATAGGAAAAAAATGGAATTTAAAAAAAATATGAAATAAATTTTGTGAAATAGAAGTTATAGGAAAAAAATGGAATATGAAACAATTTTTGTGAAATAGAAGTTATAGGAAAAAAATGGAATTTAAAAAAAATATGAAACAAATTTTGTGAAATAGAAGTTATAGGAAAAAAATGGAATTTTAAAAAAATATGAACCAAATTTTGTAAAATATAAGTTATAGAAAAAAAGTTATAGGAAGTTATAGAAAAAAAAAAGGTTTAAATTCATAAAAAAATAAATAAATTTGAATACGGCTAGTGACTGGCTAGCCGTTGGAATTCAAATTAGAATTCAAATTAGTGTCGGTTTTAACCGACACTGTTCAAACTGATATTACACTAACATTGCTATTAGTGTCGGTTATAACCGACACTAATAATATAGTATATATTATTTCTGTCGGCTATAACCGATAGAAATAACAAAGCATTAAAAAAAAATAGCCAGCCTTCTCCGATCCTGTGAGGCCCTCCCAGATTCCAGAGCCCTCTGGCCTAACCCTCGGTTGGAGACGGTTTTCGGGCTATTTTTGGCCCTCTGGCCCTCTGGACCCTTTGGTTAGAGATGGCCTAACATGCTCCTGCTGCATACATGCTGGGAAGTTTCCCCTTGCCGGTCAAGCTAAAGATATACATTTTTTTGTCGGTCAACCTCGAGTTCTCCTTGAAATGATCTTGATAGCTAGTAGACAACTCTTTTGTTAAGCAAATAAATTCCACTTAGGTGGAATAATCATGAAATTAATTTCGTAAAAAAGATTAAAATATGACAATCAATAATCAAAATATGTTTCTTTCCCCAATTTTCTTGTTTGCCCAACAATGAAATTTAACTCCAATTTATTAGATTGTTGATTCTCCAAAGTCAAAACAATTTTGGAATCATTCATACCTTAAATTTCTTGAGTCTCCACTTGTGAATTGTCATGTCTCAGAAGATCTTCTTCAACAAGATTCTCAACAAGCAAAATTACTTGTTCTTTTTCTTCCAAATTGACCTCCACCTTTTCTTGGCGTAATGAAATATCAGTCTCCACCACTTTAGCTTGTTTTCTATTGATTGCTTGACCCATCCTTTCCAAATACAATTTGTAGAAATTGGAAAATAATTGCTTAACAATTAGTCGTTTTAACCAACGCTAAGTTTTGATAGGATTTTTTTCCTTCTTGTCACCTAGACTCTTGCCTTTGATCCCACCATAAATGCACATCACCATCTAAACAAGAAGCAATCATCTTCACCATTTCCTTTTCCGAAATTGTTGTATTTTGAAAAGTTTCTCTATATCCTCAACCCACAAGAGAAACTCTTCAATGCAATCACTTCCCAGGAAAATAGAAATATCATCAACATCAACTAGATGAGGTTGGCTCGGGGCAATTCCCTCTACGCACATTGCATCTATTGCCAAAACCTCGCGATCAACGCCGCTTCTCCCACAATCGATTGTCATTAGAACAAGGCAAATCCATGCTCCAATACCAATTGACGCAACTCAAAGCAATCAAAAGGGTTACCAACGTAATCCTTGAAGGACAAATATGGAATCCACCATAGAATTGAGAGAAATCCCAAAGTGTTGTATTTGATTAATTCTTGAAATGATTACCTTGAAACAGCCAAAGACTTTAAATAAACTAATTACAACTCTTACAACAACTCAAATGACTCAAGTAATTAATCCGATGACAACTGAAATGTCTGATTTTTATTATGGAAATTAAAATGCTGTTTTGGAAGTTTAAACGAGTTCAGATGGCCTTAAAAATGACGGGCTCATGGTATAGCACGAGTCTTGTTATTTTCAAAAACAACATATTACACGCCCAATTTTGACACCAAAATATTTATCACTACCTATTATGTCTCTATATCTATTGAATCTAATATTTCTCAAATTTAATTCTTGTTTTACAGAATTTGAAAGATTTTATTTTCTTTATACTTCTTCATTGGAATTGATCCATATCTATCCTACATCACTTTGTGTGTATAATTATTGTATGTTTTATGCATGGTGTAATGAGTTTTTGATACTTTACATGTCTGTAGTCTACAAAAAGAATGTAGTCCAACTTCTTTAAAGACATGTAAAGTTGATAAACTTCTGATGCTGGATTTTTCTTCACATCCCTCACACAGTCCCTCATGTGAGGAAAGTTTATAAGTCTAATATGTGGACAACACAAAATGAGCGACTCAGAGCATTCACGCATAGGACAAATTCTCTAGTACCATGAAAAAATTGAGGTCCCCCCCCAATCAGTAATATGTTGAGGAGCTCAAGTTCTTATAAAAACATGCAATACTTGATAAACTTCTGATGTTGGATATTTCTTCACATCTTCGTGCGCATATGTCCTTCTACATCTATGTATCTATGAAATGCAATGTATATGTTACCTGCATAGTGTAGAAGAGTAATGTAATGTGTAGTCCACACATGCACAGACAATGTAGAAAGTGCTGAAACCCGATTATTCAAACTCCGACCAAATAAAAAAAGGAACGTGCATGAAGAACATTGTGAAACCGGTTTATTCAAGCTTCGGCCATGAGATCCATGCATGCATGTGTCAATTATTTATCATGTGGAACACAACGAGTACATACCTGAGAAATATGATGAATTACTCATGATGATTAATATGATCTAGTAACCAAAATCAATTCCCAAACGAAATCTGCAAGAATATATAGTTAATTATGTGCTTCCAATTGTGGTCCAACATGCTGAAGAACATATTATTAAGGGCGATGAGGAAGAAAATCTATTAACAAAAAATTTATTACAACGTGTTGAAATAGTTGTTCAGTGTCGACTGGTCCATCCAAGTTACTTGAATCACTTCGTTAGATTAAATTCTAATTATGGTGCTCTGATTTTTTTTTTTTGTCAATAAATTATATTGCTTTGATTGAAGTAATCAAAATGTTGCATGGTTAAGGTTAACAACACGAAATGTAATGTGAAGTAATCAAAACGTTGTAGCTTGTCGTCAAGGTTAAGAACACGAAATTCAAATCACAATGGAAAATTGTGTACGTATAATCTTTTGATATTAAATATAAAAATTTCAGCATATAGCATGGTCTGAACAAAAATGTTTGAAAATATATATATAGTTGTTAGAGAGGGGGAATCAGTGGGGATGGAACCCGAACTAAAGTTCATTGGCAGGATTGTTTTTCATCATTGCGGTAAAGCGTCATTTGCAAGGTGGAACCTGTCTTAGGCTGTAGTGAGTTTCAGCCAATTCATAGCTTTGCATAATGAGAGCACATTATTCACGTATTGAATCCAATGTCCAGAAGGTTCATATGGTTTTGTTCCTCAGCAAGTATTCCATTCTTCTTCCTTCTTTATTTTGCACACTAAGGGGTGCGCGGAACATGTCTTAAAATGGGGCGAGTTAATTCAAAACTTTACAAATAAGATCACGTTATCCACGTATGGAGTCCAACAATCATAAGATTCATATGGCTTTGTTCCTCAACATGTATTCCATTTTTCTTCCTTACTATTTTATTTTGTACGCTAATTAAGGGACCGAACATGTCTTAAACTGCGACGAGTTTCAGCTTAGTGCTAACTTTTGGACTAACAAAAATTTAGTGGTAGTTTTGTATGAAGTCCAGCCTACTAAGCCGAAATTAGCTTAATCCTAGCAAAATTAATACCCACTTCACCCCCACTGTTCACAGAACAAAGTCAGTCAATCAATTATGTATAATAGACCGAAAAGATCGTAGTCTGTCTATGTCTACCCTTGTGAAAATTCTTGGTTTTAATAATTGTCACATTACCACGTAGTTTATAAATGTTTTTTTGGCATAACACATTACCAAATAAAGTGGTGCTATTAGTTCACCGTGTGTTCTAATAATATAAGTACTGGTATACTTTTCAAAATATACGTTGAATAATAAAATACGTGTTTCAACATGAACAAATTAGGGATAGACAACCTCAAATATCTAATAAGTAATAACACGGGAGTTGTGCGTTGGCCACGACTAATCCATGACAGTTCTTGTAATAGCCACGGATTGAACATACTGTTCGGATTTCTAGTAGTGCATGACCGTGTGTATGCTCAGCCATCTTTCTGGGCAAACTAATCTACAGGTCAACAAACATTAGCGTACATAAAAAACACAAACAAAAATCCAGAAGGATCCTCGCCGTATCATCTTTGTGAGGATCCTAATGATCCTTTAATCACATCTGTTCAATGTACATCGTACGGTCAAAAATCATTGTAATTTTTTTATTTAAAATTGAATATAAACAGTACCTGATAAAACTGGTCGTATGATGTACGATGAACGGATATGATTGGAGAATCTACAGAATCCTCACAAAGAGGATCCGGCGAGGATCCTCTCTCAACAAAAATAATGAAGAGTGGAATTCCGGCAGGGGGGCAGACCACGTGGACGGCCATGTAGAAACTTAGGCTGACCTTGGTAGTCAACACTCACGCTCAGATTGACCATATATATTTCAAGGCCTCTAGCCTACCCTAGTAAAACTACAAATAAAGCAAATGGTTAGTTTTACTATTAAATAGGACTGAAAATTGAAAATTAAAAATTGAAAGATATTGTTGTGACAAGTTTGGTTTTCAATTTTCAGCTGAAAACTTGTTTCGTAATGTTGAGAATGCTCATAATTTTGTATGTGCTTATAAATAGTTAGACTACTTCTTATATTGTCAATTATTTTTGTGATGAAACCTTAGTTTCTTCAGATAATTGCTTTGATTTTTTGTTTAAAAACCAAGTGAAAATTTCTCAAAAAAAAAAAAAAAAAAAAAAAAACCATAAGTGAAAATAAAATATTTATCAAACACAACTCCTTAAAATCTTAGCTTGAAACTCATGGCCCCAACTATCGAATTTCTAATTCACTTATGACTTATATCTTACAAGACAAAGTGTGGTTATACAAGGAAAGGAGATCATGATGAAATTAGAAACCAAATATTGACCCACTTGTGACTAATACTATATGGGGCACGTAGTATATGCCGCCTCAGTTTTTTTCTTTTACAAGTTTACCGTGTGAAAAATGCTTCGCAGTCACTGTCAGAGAAAAGTTGATATCTAACTAATTATGAATATCTTTATATCGGTGCAAAGTTTGATTTTTCTTGGTTGAATTGAATAGAGCAAAGAAGATAAAAAAAAAAAAGAACTAATAAGAGGGCAGAATGAAAATGAGTGTGTAAGTATCATTTTTCTATATATAAATAGGATAAGTACGCTTTGTCACTAAAACTTTGAAGCCCTCATGATTTGAATTTTTTACCACTAATTAGAGACAAATAATGTGCGTTCGGAGTAAATGTTGCCCTAGTATAGTCATTGCCTAGAGAGAAGTCAACTGTAGTTTTGGCGGTATCAGCAATGAACATCATAGCTACACACAAAAAGAAATTTATGTCATTAGAAGTATCTTAAAACTCGTTTGGTAACAATTTTGGTTTTTATTTTTTATTTTTATCACAACAATTTTTTTTTTAATTGTAATAATTTTACTATTTTTTTACAAAAAATAGAGGAAAAATGAGGGATAAAAAAAGAGCGGTAGAAGATGGAGATGCACAACAAAATGAAAAATAAAACCTAAAATATTATATGTAGCTGTTTTCATACTCAAATTTTTTTGATGAATTATGCTTCATTCATCAGTTCTCCATACCTTCCTCCACCTTTATTCATTCTTAAAAAAAAAAAAAAAAAAAAAATGAAAAGTAATAAACACTAAAAGTAAAATGGTGCCAGACCTAAGCAGTCGTGACAAAGTTCTTAGACCTAAAAAATAAACATCAACTGTGGCTCAAATGAACAATTCACAGGATGAACAATTCACGATAGTCACTGATCAATTCCAAACTTCCGATGCAGAACATGACACATCTATATAATTATCAAAACCACTCATATATCTTCTATCGTCTAGCCCACTGATCGATCGATGAAGAGATGATTAATTTCTAATAGTTTGGTTTTACATTTTACAGTACAGGTATAATAATCTGGTCAGCAGTACGCTTTTTGGAAGAAAAAAGGAAGTTCATAATTTTCCTGAGACTCATTTGAACTAAATATATCGTAAAGCTACCCACCAACTCCATATGTCAAGCTGCAAAAGCTTGCGCTGGAGAGAAAATGAATACGGTCAAATGGGATCTTTGTGTCCAAACACTATATATCTTAATATGGTTGGTTATTTAAAAATATGCACGTACATCTTTATAATATATATAATTTTGTTCCTAATCTTTCCTTTTCAACTTTTACATGTAACCCTTTAGTAAAGCAAACCTTGCAAAGTTGGACACTCCATTACTAAGAAATGTTGAATTTTGGAGTTGTTTAATATTGGTTGTTTTTATTTGTACAGGGCTAATGTTTAATTAACATATGACGTTGACCTAAAAAGTTGGATAATGTACGCTTAAAAAAATATATTTAGCAACGTACCAAATTGTCTCTTGATCCATATATTAATTAGGGCAACTGAAGTGTAAGTAAATAATTTGTAACTTAGTTGGTTTAAAGCATTCACTTTTGTATTAAAGTTCTGAATTCGAATTCTCTCGTCCCCAATATCGCTTATATCAAAAGTTCTGAACTATACAGAATGTAATCACGTCCAAGTATAATATAGTGTCTTATGATTATGGTAATTTTATAGTTAATAATACAAAATGTCATTATTCTTACTATAACACAGTTGGTGATTACATTGGGATGTCCTTTTACACAGTCAACATAGGGTAATATGCTTAGACGTAATTGGATTACACTACACTAGAGTCGTTCAAATTTGCACTCTAATTTTATACACAGAATGATTGTCACAGCCCGTTCCGAAATGTTGTAATATTAATTGGTCTCGAACGTGGAAGTTATTAATTTACCCTTGGACGTTAAAGTGTGTTGTGTGTATTATGTACTTAAGTTGGACAATTCTAATATTTCCTAAGTACTTGGAAAAAGACTTAGGCTTGTTACTTTGTTTTGTGGGTTAGTAACCAACTAGGACCACACACACACCCTTCCCTTTCCCTGTGTACACTCTTTCTCCTCCCTCTCTCGATTTTCTGCAACGTCCGTACAAGCGTACGGACAATTCTTGAACCATTCCATTTAGGCACGGATCGACGATGAGAATATGACCTTTGAGTTCATTGTAGGCTCCTGAGTCCATTCATACCATTTATAGGAAGGGAAAGCTTAGAAAACCCGAGAACCCAAGATCCCAGTTTTGAGGCACTGTTCATGCAGTCATAAATGCATGATTTTTAGAGGATTTCAAGCTTATAGGAAGCTTAGGGACCTCTCCACTCGAAGAAGAAAAATGACATAATTTGGACGTCGGGAAATCGAGATCGATGCATTTGAAGTTTGACCGGATTATCGAAGGTCCTCCGGCAAATTTCCGTGGATTTTAGGTCCCAAAACAGGTATGGTTGTGTTCTATTCGTCCTAAGCTTCAATTTGGTTCAAGTTTCATGAAATTTGGTGGAAAATTGAGTGAGAAATGAAGGTTTTATTATTTTCCAGAAATCGGCAACGCAGAGGTCACCGGCGCCGGACTCCGGCGAGTTGAGGAAGACGAATGAGCATATTCCGTCAAATCTGACGGAATATTCTAACGGCAAAAGGTAACGCCGTTAACGTCTATTAAGGTTTTAACGGAATATTCCTAACAGCAGTTAGGTTTTCGTCACGGTTACCCACACGTGGGGGCTCATCTGGCCGTGCCTTGGCCGGCGCGTGGGTGGTCGAAATTTTTTTCTAAAAATATGGGGATGTTCGTGAGGTTGTGTAGATCACATTGGTATATTCAAACATCCCATTTGAGTAATGTATGAGAAGTTATGAACTAATTTTGTCTATGTGCTTTAAATAACGTTTATTCAGTTATTTCGCATATAGGTGAGACCTATCCCAAGGACGAGCGCAGTCAAGGGCGGCTCGGGGGCTACGACCCTTCGACATATCAGTGAATGTGCTTTTGGTTTTCAGTATATATTTATATACTTGATATTTTCCCAGAAAATGCGTTTAAATGAAAGTATGCTTTGAAATGCCATGCATATAAATTTATATTCAGCATATGAATTAGTATATGATGCATAATATGAATTGGTGTTGTGGACGCTCAGGTAAGTACCAGGTGAGTATTGTTTTGTTATATGAAATATTGATAATGTGACACGTGATTAAGAGCTCATAAACCTGCATCCCGGGTGATTGTGATTTAGCCAGAGATATAGTACATGCCTATTTATAATGTCACCTCCCGTTCCATATGCTCACATTGGATCCAATTTAGGTGCACAGTCTTGTCGTACAAACCATCATAGGTGGTTCCGACTCATAGGTGACTAGCGATTTATCGCACAGCTATCATGAGAGCATAGCATTGAGCATAACTATATTACACCCAGTCTTGTCTTACAGACCTTTGCAGTGGTTCTGACTCATGTGCAGTGTAGTGCTGTATAGGTCACTTGCGGTGACTCCTGCTAGATTGACTAATGAGCTATGAATTGAGCCGTACAGACCTCTGCAGGGGTTCCGGCTAATATGTTATTTATCCATGAATTTATTTTCACCTGAGTTACTTATTCTATTTTATATTTTGGCATGGCATACTTATGAATATGGATATGTGAAGCATGATTTGAATATATATATATATATATATATATATATATATATATTTATTTATTTATATTCCATTTTTGGGAAAGTTATACATGTTTTACGGCGAGGGGTTAGAGCATTTGATAAATGAAATGGTTTTGTAAAGCTTTGTTTTTGCCCACTCACACTTTCTGTTTTGCACCCCTCCAGGTTTTAGATAAGCTTGTTCGTTGGTGGCTCACGAGGATTGATTGGAGGTTCTGACAGACTATCACAAATGTAGGGCATCTTTGGGTGTCGTTTAATTAGTACTTGTTTTCTGGACTGAACTTAGGCTACTCACGCTCTGATTGTATATTCACACATATTCTAGCACTTGTCTTACCTAGTACTCTTATGAGTTGGTTTTCATTTATTCGTATTCTCTATAATCTTTATTGCTTCTGCACTGTGCACATGACTACATCACCCTCACGTGAGGCCAGCATGCCCTGATTCGGGTCGGGGTGTGTCAATGACATTAGTATTACTATAAAGTTAACCTTTACGTTGTGGGCATCATATTACACTATAAAAGTAGAATATTATCTATATCGTATTGATGAAGTGTAGAACACATTATAAACCACATCAAGATGCACTGACATATTATTTATACCTCAATTAACGACAATATATATGCAATAAAGAACATAGCTCCACTACTATGATGAATATAAGCACTCGTGGAGGCTTAAACATTTTTTATACAAGCAATATAGACGGCAAAGGGAAATCGAACTTGAAATCTCAAGTTCAATGATAAATGCTCTAAATCGATTAAAGCAAAAATACATTTAAGCTCGCAAACCCTGTATTGATTTTTAAGTCAATAGATGAAAGTACTGACATGAATCAAAGTACTTTACTAAAAAATTATTTTTAGCTACGCTCATTGAAACTTGATATTAATCTCACTTTGCTCCATGTAACTCAAAAGTCACAACTTTACTCCATAAAACTTAAAGTTCGCTTCATTTTGCTCCTAAAACTCAATTTTGATCCACTTTGCCCCTAGGCTCACTTGGCAACTGCAGGTGTGTTCTTTGTTGATGAAGATATTGTAATTCTAGCTTTGAATGAACTCCCTCCTAAATATTATACATTCAGATGTGTGGTTAAAGGTAGAGAGAATGTTACTACCCATAGGGTGCATTTGTTGCACCAGACTAACTCGGACTAGACTAACTTTAGGGACTAAGCTGGACTGGCTTAGACTAACTTAGTGAAGCGTTTGGTGTAGTATCGGATTAAGAACTAAAATAATAAAAATAATAATATTTAATTATATCTTTTACATATTTTTTCTTTTACCTTTCTAGAACACCCTCTCTCTCTTTAGAATGCTCTCCATTTTTTTCTCCATCCCGTCCAACTGCCTCTCTGTCTCTCTCTTTTTACTTTCTCCCTCATCACCAAATTCCATTCTTTTTCATTCATTCTAAAAAAAAAAGCTTATGATTTGTCATATGGGTTTTTTTTTTTTTTTTCTGGATTTTTCACAAGCTTCTGAATTTCATTTGGGTTTTGGCAGATTGGTATTTTTTGTCTTCTGGGTTTTCGCTGGCATCGTGGAGTTTGTTGACGATGTCCCGGTGGATGAAGGTGATGGTCAAGAGCGATATTGGGAGTTGAGGAAGTCGAGGATCTGAGCAGAGGAGAAGTACTACCTTTCGACAACGAGCTCGGCGATAAACTTGAGAAGTGCACGGGAAAAACAGATATGAGGTCTCATGATTCTGGGTTATGGGCAAGGAGAGAGGGAGATAGTAGGAAATAGTGAAACATAGAGCGGAGAGAGGCAGTTCTTAGCTAGTCCTATGGTTTTCGGGGACTCCCGCTAAGAACCTTTAGTGATGCCTTTAGTCTAGGCGAGTCCGAGCTAGTCTCATTAACACTAGTCCCGCATGATATCAAACACATGACTGGACTAATAGTTAGTTCAGTCTAGTCCAGTGACACTTATTGAGGGCAAACAAATGTCTCCTTAAAGAATTTCAATCTCAATTACTGGTTGAAGAAAGTATTATGGATAATATCACTGTTACACCATCTTATATCACTACTATGGCTACTAACTCTGGACCTAATATGTCTCAAGCACCAACATTTCAGCAGTCTAATGGTTCTCATGGACAATCCTCTTATATTAATGGAGGTTATAAGTCTTTCAATAGAAACAAGGGCAAAGGAAAGTTCAATCAAGGGCAGAGATCATTTAATCCAAGACAACATTTTTATACACAAACTCATGTGATGCCTACACCCAATCTAGGCGTTCTTGGTCAATCACCAACTACATACTACTATTCATCATCTGCACCTCTTATTCCTACATGTCAACTGTGCAACAGTGAAAGTCATACTGCTCCATTTTGTGGTTCTAAGCCTCCTTAAAGATCCAAGTGTCACATTTGTGGAAAAACAAATCATACCACATGGTACTGCTTCTATAAGACAAATGTTCGAATTTTATTGGTACTGGTTCACATCAAAATTATCCTCAGATGTTTTCTCGGTCATTTGGACATTGTCCATCTCAGCATTACCAGTCTCAGCAATCTTCTATGCAAGGTATGCATACTGCAATACAACCAACTCAGGCATCCACATATTATAATCTACCTCAAGTATGGCTCACTGATTTTGGTGCAATAAACCACATGACTGCCGATCTATTCTATATAACATGTCTTTAGCAACTCCTTATCCAACTAATGAAACCATTCAAATTGACAATGGTGAAGGTTTATTAGTATCACATATTGGTATATCTGTTATTAATACAAGAGTGAAACCAATAAACTTGAATTCAGTGCTCTATGTTCCAAAATTGACACAAAACTTGTTGTCAGTTTATAGGATATGCTTAGATAACAACTGTTGGCTAATTTTTTATGCATTTTGCTTTTGGATTTAGGACAAGGCCACATGGATGATTCTCTAGAAAGGGCTGTGCAGTAATGGACTATATCCCATCCCTCTAGCATCTTCTCATTATGTTCTCAAAACCACCAAATATCAACCTCAAGTATATCTTGGTCAGCTAGTACTATCTTTTACTTGGCATCATAGATTAGGACACCCTACATGACACGCTCGACCCTGATATTCTCCAAACACAAGGGTTGGCACGTGCTGGCTGACATCTGAAGGTGACGAAGCCATATTAGGATGCATGAGAACTAAAAACAATTAACCGACATAAATAATAGTTGTAAATTTAATTATAATGAATATGAAATTGTGGATCGTGTTCAAAGCATACAACTAATCCGAGACACTAAAAAGGAATAATATAAAATTGAATGAACGAAGGATGGGTCCTACACCGAGAGGACTCGAAGATGCCGATGCGGGAGTGCCTTGATGCCGGGATTGTACGCCTCGATTCTAAGTCTTGAAGGGGCTCAAAACAAAACATGAGTGGACCAAGTTGATATATAAGTAATATTAAAACAGTTAAACTTTAACATACTAACCCCCAAGTTTAGAAAACTCGTATAGCATAATAAGTAATAGGTTTTTCCGAAAACCCTAGCATGCCATAAAACTTCTTAAAACATATATTATATTTAGTGTGCTTAATAGTAGTAGCACAAAGGTATATATATATAAACATATATATAAATAAATCTTCATTTGCTCGAAGGCACTGCATCACATGCCCGTAGGCAATATATAATTATCTTCCAGCCGAAGCTACCAACCTACGCCTTACGGAAGCCATATATAAGTATCTTCCGGCCAAAACCACCAACCTACGCCCAGCCGAAGCCAATATAAATATCATTTGCTGGTAGGCAATATCATTCACCCGTAGGCCCTACATCACTCGACTGAAGCCAATTAATGATTTCATTCGCCCGTAGGCAGGACATTCGCTCGTAGGCAAGACATTATGAGTAACCACTAAATAAGCACATAAAAACAGTAACATAATATTTTTAATATATATATATATCTCAAATCGGAGCTCAGTAACTAAAACGTCATATCGTAAAACCACGTTCGTAAGTAGGTATATAGTCATCAATTATATATACCACAAAGAACGCAAAGTCGATAAAGCATAATATATCATAAAGTGTAAATCCAATTTACCATAAACATTTCATACCAACAAATCATGTTTTTCATGTATGCATTTCTAATAATAAAATCATGCATTTTGGAAGGGGTCCACTCACAGATAATTCGTCGTCGAATAGCCATGCAAGCAAGAGAGGACGGAAATGCCATACACAATTACACCTAAGCACATAAAAGTACCAATTAATAAAACTATACTAAAACGGTTGAATTTCGAGAAACTGACGTCATAAATGGATTCAGGACGTCGAAAAACATAAGGGGGGACCTCGGGTACCCACACGCGCCCTCACGCGCCGCCACACACCGATTTGGGTTGCCAAAAAGTTGGCCAGAAAAGTCGATGGCGCAGTCGTGGTCGCTACCGTGGATGGTAGCGGAAAACAGTACCTCCAGTAGAGGCACGTGTGCTCCACACACCGGCCAAGACAGGTGCTCATGCGCGTCCACACACGGACCCACGCGCTGGACATGGTTTTGGGTTGGGTCAGGGGTTTTGGGCCGCAAAGTTAGGCTTGGGTTAGGTTTAGGTAGGTTAGGCCTGGGCTAAGTGAATTGGGCTTGGTTACGTAGGCCCAAGGTTTGAGTCGGACTAAGGGTTTGGGCTGGGTTCTGCGGGTAGGGTTTGACCCATTTCCAGGCCGGGTTGGCTGGTTTCGACGAAGAGGAAAGCTGGAGCTTTTCCAACTTCGTTCAACCTCAAAACCTACCTAAAACCGATCATGCAATATACCAAAATGAAGCCCAAAGAACAAGGAAGATAGTCGTACCAATTTCAAGCCGTGTGGTGGCCGGAGTTGGCCGAAAAATGGTCTGCAAGCTTTGGTTTCTCGCCGAAATCTGGGAAAGGTTTTATCGGGGTGGTTTTTTTTGTGTCAAAAGTTGAAATGAGACCAGGAACAACTTGAAAAAGGGATCTAAGGTGACCTACAACGTTTTCGAGGCCTTACTTTGCTCGTACACTCGAGGGTGCGTCGTGTTCTCAATGGAGGAGATAGTGAACAATGGCGTTGGGACTATCTGGCTTTGGCCTATGTTCGAGAAGTCGAATGTTCATAAGGTGGTGGTGGTTTATGGTGTCGTTGTTGGTGTTGTTTGTGTCGAGCTCGAAGAGAGAGCATCGGTGAGATGGAGAGAAAATAAAATAGAGAGATAGAGAGAGAAAGTTGTATGGTTTTCCAGAGAGAGGCACATGAAGAAGAAGATGAGGGAAAAGATTGGGCCGGGGACAAATTGAAAGGGTGGGCCCCCCTTGGGCACACCAAATAAGACCCAAAAAGCAACATTTTCAAAATATCTTTCAACCCTAATGAAATTACCAAAATGCCATTCCGTTCCTAAATCTGTTATATTAATTGGGATGGGTTGTTACACTACAAATAAGATTGTTACATTGATGTTACATAAAGCTCATGTACAATGTAAACAGGTTTCTTCACCTGTCATGTCTCACAGTTGTCTACAGAGCAAGTTTTGTAAACTTCCCTTTCACCAAAGTGTCAATAAGTCTGTACAACCTTTCCAAACTATACATAATGACCTTTGGGGCCCTTCTCCTTGTATTTCAATAGATGGATATAGGTACTATGTGATATTTGTTGATGAATGTACATAGCATTGTTGGCCTTTTCCATTAATCAATAAAAATGACTTGTGTTATGTGTTTGTTACTTTTTACAAATATGTTCAAACTCAGTTCTCAAGCTTTATCCAAACTTTACAAAGTGATAGGGGGAGAGTATTCATTAAACAATTTCAATCATTTCTTAAGGATAAGGGTATCATTCATCAAAAGTCATGTCCATATACTCCTGAACAGAATGGATTGGCTGAGAGAAAACATAGACACCTTATAGAAACCACCATCACTTTATTGCAAAATGCCAAGTTACCATCTTCTTTCCGGTCTTATGCTATTCAAATTGTATCTTACTTGATTAATAAAATGCCCACACCAGTTTTACATGATAAGTCTCCCTTTGAAGTTCTATTTGGAGATGTTATAGCAATTTCTCATTTATGAATATTTAGTTGTGCCTGCTATCCCTTGCTAAAACCATATCTCAGCAACAAACTTCAACCAAAAACCATTAAGTGTGTCTTTTTAGGATATGCATCTTAGTATAAGGGGTATATTTGTTATGATGTGTCTGGGAAAATAACCTATATTTCTAGGCATGTTGTATTTGATGAACATGATTATCCATATACAGACTTATTGATGCACTCCAAGCCACCACATACATCTCATGTGATGCCAAGTGCACCATCTTCTTTACCTATTGTCGCAAATACTAATATGTTGTCTTACATGCATCTCATGATACCACTACCTCTTATACATTTACTACACTTAGTAATTCACCTGGTCCATGTTCTCTAGCACCACATATATCACCCCTGCCATCCTCACCCTTTCAATTTGTTCAAAATTCACCTCAATCCATTATTGGTACATCTGAATTTTCTTCATTAATCCTTGTGGTACCTGAGTCTAATAATAAAGCAACATCAACTGATAATTTGCATCAAGTTTTTCCATTTCAACCCGAAAATTTGCAAGTAGTTTTGGAGATTCCCCCTATGAATTTGCATCCAATGCAAACCAGAAGCAAAAGTGGAATTGTGAAAAACAAGGCTTTTCTAACTACTCTCCAAGATTATGGTGGTGTTGATTTGTCTCTGGTTGAGCCAGCTACTTACAAGACTACTTTAAAAGTTCATGTTTGGTTGACCGCTATGAAAGAAGAAGTTGATGCTCTTCACTCTTAGGGTACATAGAGTTTGGTGTCATTGACTACAAATAAGAATTTGGTTAGGTGTAAATGGATATTTAAGATCAAAAAGCATGCAGATGGGTCCATTGTTAGACACAAAGCTAGATTGGTGGCTAAAGGATTCAGTCAAGAACCATGACAAGATTATGAAGAAACTTTTAGTCTTGTAGTTAAGCCAACTACAGTGAGGATTGTATTGGCACTTGCAGCAAATTTTGGTTGGAATTTAAGGCAATTAGATGTAAAGAATGCATTTCTGCATGGCATTCTCCAAGAAGAAGTGTACATGGCCCAACCTCCTGGATTTATAGGTCTCAATCATCCAACTTTGGTCTGCAAACTTCATAAATCCCTATATGGTTTAAAACAAACTCCCAGAGCTTGGAATGAGAGGTTTACTGCATTTCTACCTACACTAGGGTTCAAGAATACACTATGACTCTTCTTTATTTGTAAAGCAAGTGGATTCTGAGATTGTCATTTTATTATTGTATGTTGATGACATCATTGTTACTGGCAGTGCATCAAATGCAATTCAAGAGGTTATTCAATCCCTCACAACTGAGTTTGAGATCAAAAACTTAGGGGCCTTCCATTATTTTCTGGGAATACAAATTCCCAATACCAAAACTGGGTTATTTTCTGTCACAGACTAAATATGTACAAGATTTATTAGTCAAGACAAAAATGAATGAGTCAAAACTTTGCAAGGTATAATCAATGGTAACAAAACTTGGCAAGATCATACAAGAAAGGTATATGATCAACTGTAGCTATGGTTTGGGTCGGGGCCCTGTTGCCCTAGTTTTTTAGACTCGCCCCGTCCCGCAATTGTCCTTGCCCGCCTTGACCCGTGTTGTATATATAAATTTTGGACTTGGCCCATACTCGTCTTGACCTGCGGGTCCATGGCTCGTTTGCACACCCATAGTGGCTCCCATATTTAGAACTCCATTGGTCTTGAATTTCTCTTTAATATTTTGGCTTACGATGTAAACATTTCCATTAGAATCTAATAAAATCCACCCTTTAACCCCCCCCAAAAAATGACCTTAATTCTTAAGTTTTTTTTATTTATATATTTTAATAAACGATATTATCTACCTCACTGTTCTAAAAATCAGCTTAGGCAGCACCTAGGTGCTAGGCGGTGGAGGACCGATGCGATTTAGGCCAAAATAGGCAGAAAAATCATGTAGGGGCTAGGTGGCCCGTCTAAACGGGCTAGGTGAGCTCGGCGATGTCCAGGCAGTTCATTTGTTTTTAATTTTTTTTATAATTAACTTCAAGGGTTTTCTAACCTACTAAAAAAGAACCTAGATTATGAATTAGTGATTTTCAATTTTGGTTTTTAGTTTTGGGTTTTACTTATTTTTACTGCATTAGTTTGTGATTATGGCAATGACATGATGCTTTAAGTTTTAAGTTTTAACTTTCCCAAATTGTCAATATAAGTATAATTTTTAATTTTTTTGAGTGTAAGTAGACACTTATTTATATGTTATATAATAAACTTAATTACATCCATCTAGATCTCCGCCTAGCCGCCTAGACCCCCGCCTAGCCACTTAGGCGCTAAGCCCCAACCCGCCGCCCGACAAGCACCTAACGTTTTGTAGAACCTTGTCTACACTAAGGGGTGGATGGGCTGAGCCTCACAATTGGCTAGCAATGATGTGGGTTCAACTTCCCACTTACAAGTGAAGAGTAATACCACTAGACCATAGTACTAAGTAACTTAATTCTTAAGTTTTAATTATAACTAATCGGAAGAGGATCCTCTCCGGATCTACTTTGTGGGGATCCTAGGAATCCCCGCATCCTAACCGTTCATCGTACATCGTGCAATCAGTTTCGTCAGATACTATTTATGTTTAATTTTAAATAAAAAAAGTCAACTAATTTCTGACCATACGATACACGATAAATAGCTAAGATGTAGAGATCCCTAGGATCCCCATAAAGTGAATCCGAATAGGATGCAATTCCTAACTAATCATTGTGCACCCAATTTGGCTTGTATTTCCGTGTTTGGAATCTGCTACTAACCCATTTAAACCATTATAAGGAAGGTTAATAATGAAATGCCATGTACTTAGTCGCCTTTTTATGGCCGAATTTATCCACAGTCCATGACATTGTAATTTCTCTATGTCAAATCACAATTAAACAATACCGTCACCACAACAATGGTGCTTAAAAAATTATAATTATTTTGCACGTACCACTATACTGAGGATTTGATTTGGTGCATGCATGCACCGTCAGCATGCTTAGGGCGAGCAACATGCACATAGTTCACGAATGAGGATTCTCTTCAGATCTTCTTTGTAGGAATTCTCACATTCTAATCGTTCATTGTAAATCGTGTGATCAGTTTTCGTTAGGTACATTTTATGTTTAATTTTAAATAAAATTTTCAAAATGATTTTTGGCCTCACGATGTACAATGAACGGTTAGGATCCCCACAATTTAGATCCGGATGGGATCCAAATCCATAGTTCACTATTGTGGTCAATCAAATATGACTGCTGCATGTTGAGATTGAATTTCACATTGGAAAAGAGAAATTTTATATGTCTTTATAAGTAGTTGGGCTACTGCATATATTTGTCAATTTGTCAATTTGTTTTATAGTGAACCTCAACTTTCTTCATAATATCAAAGCAGACTGTTCCATGTGTGAATACCAAAGTCCACATGTGCTCTCTGTCATTTGATTTATGTTGTCTACGTGTTAGGCTTGAAACTCATCACATGTGAGGAGGCCTGTTGAGATTGAATCCAACATTGGGAAAGTGACGGAAACATTTCATGTGCTTATAGTAGTTGGACTACTCCCCATTTACCATTTAATTATATAGTAGAACTTCAATTTCCTTCACTGCTGGTTCTAGTGAAAAATATTATTGAAGTATGTTGGTGAGTAGATACCTTCCTACCATAATGGACATCTCTTAAATGTATGAACACTTAAAGCATCTCTAATTATATTTTCTATCTTAGAGCTAAGTTTTAGCTAAAAATGTCAAAATTTAATTTTAAGAGCTCTCTATTTTTTTTTACAGTAATCATACTCCATACTTTAGTGAGTTATAATGACTATACGCCAAATATAATTTGAATATATTTGTTTAAAATATTAATAAACAATCGCCATTAATTATAAAGACTAGAGACACTAGGAGTCATCTTCTCTCTTAGGAGCTTTAGAGGATTCCATATCTCAAGTATAAAAGGATAATTAGCATGTTTAAGTTGATTTTTTTTTTTAACTTCTTGAAGTTTAATTAAGGAGCTCATTAGAGATTATCATAATCTGATCAATGCATGTTAGACCGCTAACTAGAATCGAATTAAGATTCTTAAACTTCATTACTTATAGTACTATTACACTCTGTTTGGATGAGAAAATTTAAAATTACTAAAGAATTTTAAAATGACAGAAATTGAACTGACGAAATTTTATAGAATTGGTGAATTTTTCTTGTTTGACTAACTTAAAAGAACAATGGAAATTCAATACATAATTTGTTATTTTTAAACTCTCACTCATAGAAATTTGAAAATGACACCTATTTACATGGAATACAAACTTAGAAATTGGAGGTCCCAAATTCCATGTTTTTTTTCCAAGCTGAGAGTCTAAATTTCTATGTTTATGAATCCAAACAAAGGAATCAGTGCATGCCAATTTATAAATTCTGACTTTATTAAAATTTCAAGTTTATTTCATTCGTTCAAACATAGTGTTAGAGTATTAAAATGAATTTTGGTTTTTCTAACACTATATTTGGATGAAGAAATTTAAGATTATTAAGGAATTTTAGAAATTGGTTAACCTAAAAGAACAATGGAATTGAATAAAGAATTTGTTATTTTTAAACTCTCAATCATAGAAATTGGGAAATGACACCTATTTACATGAAATTTAAACTTGGGAATTGAAGGTCCCAAATACTAAGTTTTTTTTTCCACGCGGAAATTCTAAATTTCTATGTTTATGAATCCAAATAAGGGAATTGATGCATGTCAATTTATAAGTTCTGACTTTTATCCAAATTCTAAGTTTATTTCCTTCATCCAAACATAGTGTAATGGAATTACAAAATGGATAAATGGTATTATTAAAGAGGAGTGGGTTGCATAACACAAACTCATATTTGAATTTATACATTTCGATAGTCTCAGAAATATAATCTATCATAATGTTTATGATGCGGAAATTAACTAACGCACAAATTAAACCCTCTTTTTGACAATTGTAGTGTAGATGTAAGTAGGGTATCGTTCTAGGCCGGGGATTAGGAGGGATTGCTAATCTATTCTAAATTAATTTAAACATATTTAAACAAGACTTAATGACACAAAACTAGACTCACCAAGCTATGTTCACACAAATGTTTGGGATTTTTGGAGTTGATTTGCTATTTAAATTAAATCGTACAAAAACAGTACAAAAACCAATTTTAAATAATACCAATAGATTTTAATTCACAAGTTAAGAAAATGAGTTAGGGGACATGCTATCCACCACCAAATAATCATGCAAGTATGTTACGTTTCATTCAAATCCCTTTTATTTCCGGATGAAGATGCTCAAGTTGGCTCAATGTTAGAACACAACCTATTACTCTTTCTTACGTAGTATGTTAAGAGAATGGTGTTTTCAACTTAACTTAGTTCCTAACATGTAATCTAGAATGGTGTGTTCATAGATTTAACAAGTAGAAATCATTAAGAATAAAAAGAGTTTGAGTCATCACAAGGCATCGTAAGTACTGGTGTTGTCTCACTTATCCTAGAAATCGATTCACATGTTAACCACAATTAACAATTGCTACTGTAGAACATATGTAGGTCCTCATTTAACAAGGCAGGCATACATATATTCATAGCATTAAAATCCTAGATATGCTCACTATGTATGCATCCATAGAAACACATAAAGAATTTATCAATGAGATAAGTAGTGAAACAATTTTCATCATTCCATAAAAGTCATTCAAACAAAATATCACAACAAACTTACAATCATATTCGGGGCTTCAAAACAGCCCCTAACTACTAAAAATTAATTACACATTATTCTTAAATTAAAACATAAAATAAAACATAAGTTTGAGGAAGAATTAACCGAGAGAGGAATTTCTTCCTCTGTCCCCGTGCTGCACAAGAACTGCCCAAAAGGGCAGCGCCCTTCTCTGTCTTTGCTGCACCGCAAGGCAAGCTGCAAAGCAGCTTGCTGCTCTCCTCTCGGTTTCAAGCTGCCAAGGGCAGCTCTCTGTTCTTCCCCCATTGCTTTCCGTGTTTCCTCCTGCGTCAGTCAACTCCCTGTGCCCGAGGCCCTCCTCAGTTCTCTATTCTTTTGTCGAGGCCTCCTGCGTGTTGCTCCTTTCCGCAGGCCCCCTGTACTCACCCTGTACTGACTCTTCCTCGCTCCCCTTTCCGCGCAAATCAGCTCCCACGTGCTGCCTTCAGCCAGCTGCCTCTATCCAAGGTTCTGTCTCCTTCTCTCCTCTTTCCTTCACGCTGCCAAAGGCAGCGTGCTCCCCCCCCCCCGTTTCTCTAGCTGCCTTTCTTTTCTTTTTATTTCTCGTAGCTCCAAGGGCAGCTGTGCTGTCGTCCTCCTTGCTGCCAATCACCACGAAGTGCTCCACCCACTTTCCTTTTTCTTTATTTATTTGTGCATGCCTTCTTTTCTTTCTTGCTGTGCTTCCTCCACTTTCTTTTTCTTTATTTTCTTTTCTTCCGTGCTCTACCACTCCTCTCCTTCTTCTTTATTGTTTTCTCCTTTCTCTCCCCACTGACCTCCCAGCTTTCACTCAGTGTTCCACTGCTTTCTTTTATTTTATTTCTGCACCTTTCTCTTTTCTTCAGCTAGCTTTTCATTTCTTATTCTTTTAATCATCACAAGCAGCTTGTCACCTTGTATTCCACCGAAGGCAGCCCTCCTCATTCATCATCATTTTCTTTCTTATTTTATTTGCTGCACTTACTCAACATCATATATATATATATATATATATATTTATAATACTATCTTATTTTTATTAACCAAAAATAGTGAGCAATGCAGTTTTGACGATTTTATTACTAAAAATATACACTTAAGCTATTATTAATTTATTTGCTAGACAAATCACATAAAACACGAAAATAAAGTAAATAGCTCAAAAATACAAGAAACTAACTAAGGAAAGACGAGTGAATTTGATGTAAAAAATATATAAAAATATGAGCTTATCAAATACCCCCACACTTAGCTTTTGCTAGTCCTCGAGCAAAACAGAGAAAACAGAAAAAGTAATAACATGAAAATTATTAGTTTCCCCCTATATGACCCTCATAGAACTTCATTCGAGAACACAAATCATCAAGAACCATAGCTAACACCAACAAACGAATCCAAGTTCATTTTCCTTATTCAAATATTAGCAGTAATCTTTGAAACATCCTTGAAGTGTAGTGTGTGAGATAGCCATGTTAATGCAATTTAAAAATTTTTATTTTTAAAATCACCATATGCAAACTAGCGACCTTCTCACTGGATATACGCTCAATCACACATGTGTTTAGTTTTAATGTGTTTCTCTCAAAGAAACAAATGTGAAAGTTCTACCATAAGCTTGCATAAAGATCACTTCTCCACAATCATAATTACAAAACGTAAATCAAGAGGACTTTTATTGGACGTAATGCGGTTTAGGGCGAGGGTTATTGAAAAGAAAGAATAGGAAAACACAAGTTCCAAGCTACATTGCAAGCAATTTTTTACTTTAGATTTATAAGAACTCAACATTTCCAACTATTCTACAAGTCACCTCCAACCACAACTTTAAACTGAAACTTTAAACACTTTTTTTTTATTTTCTTTGTAAACAAACTTTCTTTCTCTTTTTTTTTCTTTTCTCTTTTTTTTTTAAACACAAACATGAAATACCCCCACACTTATTCTTTTGCCAAACACCTTCAAAGTACTTCACAAACATTTCTCATAAGACAATCTTGCATTGCTCGCTTGGAAAGGGTAAGGAAAAATATTTATTTCAGGCATAAGGGTAGACATATCTGGTGATAAGAAATAAAAGGCTCACAAATACGGCTCAAATTGGCAATCTAATGATATCATTTTTCTTTGGGAAACAAGGTTATTTGGGCCATGGTGGTAAACCTAATGCCTCTATCATTTTCAAGTTCATGCAATCAATGACAAAAATTTCGAAAGATCGTTATGCAAGTTCTAGAGAAGTATCTCACATAAGTTCATCACACATGAAAGAATAGGAGTGTATGAAAAATGCACACACTTTCAATAGGCTCAAAAACTCACATAGGATGTATATGGTCACTAAATTCACATATGGAGCTTTAAATCATGCTTTAGTTTCACATCAACAAGGCTATGTGCATTTGGTTTTTCAAAGATGAACAAATATGTACAAACTAACACGAGAATTAGGAATTTCACACAACACATGTTAACTAAGTTCTTGATAATCATGGTTCAAACTTTATCCGATTATATCATTGGGTCGGGGAACTAACAAAAATCTAATTCAAAACAATAAGGAAAACAAGGAAATATTTTTGGATTTTTTAAATTTTCCGATTTTGTTTTTTTTTTTTTTTTTTTTTTAAAAAAAAAACAACTTAATTAAGAAAACACAAAGCAATAACATGGAAACAAATTAAACCAGTTCAAAGTCGAAGGTACAAAAATTTTCAATTTGGTCATTTTTTTTATACTCTATACCCCCACACTTAAACTAGACATTGTCCCCAATGTCAGAAAATATAATAAAATGCCAATAAACATAAAATAAATATAAAGAAACAAAATAAAGCAATAGGACTGAAAACTTCCCTAATTTGCAGAAAATCAAGCGATAACCCCCAAGCTAAAATTCTGCAATCAACTTCAAGGGTGGAAATAACCAAAAGTTCCTGCAAAGAAGAGGAAAAAGTCAGTTAAGCACGCAAGAAAATATAAAAAAAAACAAACAAACGAAAAATTGAAAATGAAAATAAAAGACAATGAATAGAACTAATAAGTGATCATTGGTCCTGATTGGTGACTTTCCACAGCTTTGAACTTGAACTGGCCTCAGGAACTTCTTAGCAAGGAAAATGAGACTTGATTGGTGGTGGTGTTGAAGCTTCTCGAGCTCTTGGTTTCAACTCGGACTCCTTCTGCCGGGTTGATTGAGTCTGCAGGCTACATTCTTCTCTTTTTGTTATTCTGCATAGCAGGTAGGCACGAGGCAGAGGTGATGGTCTGCTTCTTTGTTCAATCTGTCCAAGTGCCGACCGATGTCCTTTCTTTCACCTTGACTCGTAGCCAAGAGCAAGGGTAAAGGAAAAGCATGCCATGAGAAATCTTTGCCTCTGACTCTGATGATATGGGATACTTTTGCTTTTGAAGAAGTATCGTTCCACAGGTGTATGCTTGAACTGGGCTGGGGAACTTCTTAGCAAGGAAAATGAGACTTGATCTTGAAGATGAAGCAGCACCTTGTCTCCACATGCTTCAAGTAACATTTTCACTTGCCTTGGCTGTTCTCCAGGCAGATGTGGCGTCTTCTTCGGAAGTACATCAGCGGTTGAAGATGAGCACTCGAGAGCAATGCTAGGTAAGCAATCAGGAAGGATTTCCAGGCAGTCGGTTCTTAGATTGGAAGATTGACACCGAATGCTGGCTGATTGCCCGCTTTCTCCTTATTACAAAGACAAGGACAAGGACAGGGAGAAAGCGTGATATGAGATACTCTTGCTTTCAACCTTCATGATATGAAATACTCTAGCTCTTGATGATTTGTTTGCAAAGGTATCCCAGGGAATGAGAAACACAGAGTAACTCGAGAGGGTTTGTTGGAAAGGCATTTTCGAAGATGAAAAGTTTCGGAGATGAAGAAGTGCTGAGAGGGTGTGCCTTTGCAATGGATGGCGAAGGTAGAAACTTATAGGACTTCTCATCACAACCGAAACTGTTCCTTTACCCCTGTCGGCAGCCGGTGGATGGATGAACAGTACAGGTTACGCGCTTTCTGAAAAAGCAACCCGTAATTTGCGCAAAGCTGACAGCGCGCGTGACGAGTGACGACAAAACTGGAAAAGCTTTTCGCCTCGTGATTCCTGACCGCTCCGGCTTTTGAGAAAGGCGCCCGACTTTTGAGAACGACGTCCGACTTTTGAGAACGGCGACGCCGCTTTTGAGAAAAGAATCCGGCTTTTGAGAAAGGAGCCCGGCTCTTCGATTTGCGAGAGGACGCCTCTTCGACTTCTGAGGAGCGCCTCTTGATTTCTTCTTTTTATAGAGGCGCAATTTTGTTCCACAACACACTTAAGCTCCCTCATGTAAACACTTCCTCCTGTAAACACTCCCTCTTGCATTTTCTTTAATCTTGATCAGTTCGACTCTTCATTCTCAACACCTTCAAATATGTCTTGCCCTTCTGACCGTCGCCTTAACTTGAATGTTGGGGAAGATAGTGATATGTCTTCTCCAACCAACATTTGGCAGCCGTCCTTCATATCCCCAAATGGTCCTCTTACAGTTGGGGATTCCATGATGATGAACGAAACAACCGCATCGGTGGTGGCCAGAAATCTGCTCACTCCTAGAGACACTAGGATACTTTCCAGGCGGTCTGACGAACTAGCTGTCCAGGACTCTTTGGCCTACAGCGTCCGATGCGCAGGTTCAGTATCAAACATGGGCCAGCGCCTTCTTGCACGAACTCGTCAGGTGGAGTCGTTGATGGCTGAAGTGGCTAGTCTTCGGCAGGAGGTCAGAGTGCTTCGGCATGAGAACAGGGATTTGCACATGCTCGCAACCAATTACTCCACAAGCATGAAGAGGAAGCTTGATCAGCTGCAGGAGTCCGAAGTGCGGATTCAGAGTGATCATCAACGGTTTATGACGTTACTCCCGAGGTTTGTGTTGCCTTCGTCCTCGGGAGCAGCACCAAGTATTGAGGCTCCGAATGATCCAGCTCTGGCGCTTCGTCTTTCAGGGGCTCCGACGACCTCTGAGGCACCACCTACCAACGACCAATGAACAAAATTAGTTTACAAGTTATTGTAAAATATTTATGTATTTAAGTTTTTTTTTTTTTTTTAATTTATATATATATATATATGTAAATATTTTTGTGTTTTATTTATATGAATGTTTATGTTTTTTTTTTTTTTTTTTTTTTTTTCAAAGAAATAAAACTAAATCAAAAATCAAAAGTAAAAGACAAAACACAAAAATAAACACAAACAAAAACATAAAACACAAACAAAGGATTAGCAAATTTGCTAATCCCCGGCAACGGCGCCAAAAATTTGATGCGGAAATTAACTAACGCACAAATTAAACCCTCTTTTTGACAATTGTAGTGTAGATGTAAGTAGGGTATCGTTCTAGGCCGGGGATTAGGAGGGATTGCTAATCTATTCTAAATTAATTTAAACATATTTAAACAAGACTTAATGACACAAAACTAGACTCACCAAGCTATGTTCACACAAATGTTTGGGATTTTTGGAGTTGATTTGCTATTTAAATTAAATCGTACAAAAACAGTACAAAAACCAATTTTAAATAATACCAATAGATTTTAATTCACAAGTTAAGAAAATGAGTTAGGGGACATGCTATCCACCACCAAATAATCATGCAAGTATGTTACGTTTCATTCAAATCCCTTTTATTTCCGGATGAAGATGCTCAAGTTGGCTCAATGTTAGAACACAACCTATTACTCTTTCTTACGTAGTATGTTAAGAGAATGGTGTTTTCAACTTAACTTAGTTCCTAACATGTAATCTAGAATGGTGTGTTCATAGATTTAACAAGTAGAAATCATTAAGAATAAAAAGAGTTTGAGTCATCACAAGGCATCGTAAGTACTGGTGTTGTCTCACTTATCCTAGAAATCGATTCACATGTTAACCACAATTAACAATTGCTACTGTAGAACATATGTAGGTCCTCATTTAACAAGGCAGGCATACATATATTCATAGCATTAAAATCCTAGATATGCTCACTATGTATGCATCCATAGAAACACATAAAGAATTTATCAATGAGATAAGTAGTGAAACAATTTTCATCATTCCATAAAAGTCATTCAAACAAAATATCACAACAAACTTACAATCATATTCGGGGCTTCAAAACAGCCCCTAACTACTAAAAATTAATTACACATTATTCTTAAATTAAAACATAAAATAAAACATAAGTTTGAGGAAGAATTAACCGAGAGAGGAATTTCTTCCTCTGTCCCCGTGCTGCACAAGAACTGCCCAAAAGGGCAGCGCCCTTCTCTGTCTTTGCTGCACCGCAAGGCAAGCTGCAAAGCAGCTTGCTGCTCTCCTCTCGGTTTCAAGCTGCCAAGGGCAGCTCTCTGTTCTTCCCCCATTGCTTTCCGTGTTTCCTCCTGCGTCAGTCAACTCCCTGTGCCCGAGGCCCTCCTCAGTTCTCTATTCTTTTGTCGAGGCCTCCTGCGTGTTGCTCCTTTCCGCAGGCCCCCTGTACTCACCCTGTACTGACTCTTCCTCGCTCCCCTTTCCGCGCAAATCAGCTCCCACGTGCTGCCTTCAGCCAGCTGCCTCTATCCAAGGTTCTGTCTCCTTCTCTCCTCTTTCCTTCACGCTGCCAAAGGCAGCGTGCTCCCCCCCCCCCGTTTCTCTAGCTGCCTTTCTTTTCTTTTTATTTCTCGTAGCTCCAAGGGCAGCTGTGCTGTCGTCCTCCTTGCTGCCAATCACCACGAAGTGCTCCACCCACTTTCCTTTTTCTTTATTTATTTGTGCATGCCTTCTTTTCTTTCTTGCTGTGCTTCCTCCACTTTCTTTTTCTTTATTTTCTTTTCTTCCGTGCTCTACCACTCCTCTCCTTCTTCTTTATTGTTTTCTCCTTTCTCTCCCCACTGACCTCCCAGCTTTCACTCAGTGTTCCACTGCTTTCTTTTATTTTATTTCTGCACCTTTCTCTTTTCTTCAGCTAGCTTTTCATTTCTTATTCTTTTAATCATCACAAGCAGCTTGTCACCTTGTATTCCACCGAAGGCAGCCCTCCTCATTCATCATCATTTTCTTTCTTATTTTATTTGCTGCACTTACTCAACATCATATATATATATATATATATATATTTATAATACTATCTTATTTTTATTAACCAAAAATAGTGAGCAATGCAGTTTTGACGATTTTATTACTAAAAATATACACTTAAGCTATTATTAATTTATTTGCTAGACAAATCACATAAAACACGAAAATAAAGTAAATAGCTCAAAAATACAAGAAACTAACTAAGGAAAGACGAGTGAATTTGATGTAAAAAATATATAAAAATATGAGCTTATCAGTTTAGAAGTGTGATTAGGAAATGATTTGAGTGAATGATTCGAAAGGTAGTTAAGTAACATAAAAAGTTGAAATTATACTATTGTAGAGCAAACCAATACATACGCATAGCAATGAAAATTAGTAATATCTCAAGTACCTAGCTACGTACAGCCATGCAAACCAATACATACGTTAGCAAATGTGAAAGGGATGCTTAAAATCAATGACTAATACGAGTGACTGTTTGCGCTAAAGTCAAATACACACTTATCGCCTGTAGTTGGTGCTATACCATTTTCGGGGTGTATGTTTTATCTTTTAAATCTAAAGAAATTTGTACTACCCTTATAGAGTAACAAGAAGCAACCTTCTCCGGCCCGCCACCCACCCCCCCCCCCCCCCCCCCCCCAAAACAGACCACAAACCACACGAGGGATTTAATTAGTAATTTTAGAAAAGATGGCAAAGTAATGCAATGGAGCACATTAACGTGGAACCAAATTAGTATCTCACAGAGCAACCGTGGAGGAAAAGGAAACCTCAAGGAAATAGTAATACCCTTTAGATTTCAAGTCCTAACAATGTGTGAGTCTTGTGCATTTACTACTATTGGTGCACAAGTCCAAAACCGACCAAATTCCAAAGTTCTGACTTCTAACTATATGCTTTCAGTCAGCACCAAAATCTTCTTTCTTTCTCTCATGGTGCTTCAGGGAAGCTTCATTCCTAGAAACATAACACATCCATTGAAGAAAAAATTAACACAAAAGCAAATACCTAACTAATAGGAAAAAAGAAAAACGACTTTCTATATGGATAAAAAGAACCATCAAATGGTGTGCCCGTATACATATTAGTATCTTATTCATATTAGAAACAAATGAAGTTGAGATAAACCCTTATTTGATTAAATGATATACTGTTGTGTAACGATAGAATAATGCTATGGAGATTAAACTTGTAGATAAAATTTGCAAATCAAATAATGTGTCACCAATAGGAAATGAGTATATTTATCAACGATTAAGTAATAATCTAATCATTAACTTTCATATCATTTAGTTTAGAAAATTTTGATTACAAATTTAGTCTCTCTAACGTTACTTGTGACAATATTACCATGTGGCATATCAATTGAGAAAAAGTGATGAGTTGTAGGAGTGTTTCATGAAACGTGATGTATAAGGACCACCAAGAGGTACACTGCCGGTGTACACGTGGTTGTGCAAGTTTTTACATGCTAGATGGTTCGGTATAATGTACAACACGCAAGCAATTACGACTCATTGACCAACACTACCACAATTAAATTCTGTTATTTCCCTTCTTAGGGGTCGGTTTTTCTACATTTGAATTTTGAAATGGACTTTTCCATCAAATTTTGCTTCCCGTGCAGCTTGCCAATCAATCTTCCACTGCCTATAAATCCACAACTGCCTTACCCTTTGCCTCACACTTCATTGCTTAAAAAAAATAAGCACTACTGTCGTTCCAGACTTCCAGCAGTATTATCATTCCCTCCAGCTATATAGCTTGTGTGTGTTCTTTGGAACCAAGAAAATGGCCTCATCTGCAAGTGAGAATCGCTTACTGTTATCCAAGATTGCAACCAATGAAAAACATGGGGAGAACTCTCCGTACTTCGACGGATGGAAGGCGTACGATCAAAACCCATTTCACCCAACTCAAAATCCTGAAGGTGTTATCCAGATGGGTCTGGCAGAAAATCAGGTTTGCACTACGTTATTTTTCTTCTTCCCGTTTTAGTTTTTTTTTTTTTCAGTTATAAGGTGGTCAAAGGGGGTGAGGGATTCGAACTTTCGCCTTGAAGTCGGACAAAATATTCACTTCCACTTGAGCTACAAGCCTCAACCGTGACTCTATTGTACATACATAATTACGTTAGAGTTAGGAAGAAATTAAGCTAACAAAATGCATGGTTTTACTTTGTTTCAGCTTTCCTTCGACTTGGTTGAAGAGTGGATTAGGAAAAATCCCAAAGCCTCTATTTGCACTGCTGAAGGAATTGAGAAGTTCAGAAACGTGGCAAATTTTCAAGACTACCATGGCTTTCCAGAGTTCAGACAGGTATACATACACATATGCATGCATGGCATGGTCCATGGAAATCAATTATTCAGTAATTGCCATTATAATTAACTTGCATGATCTTAATTAATTTTCAGGCCATTGCTACGTTCATGTCGAAAGCAAGAGGTGGTAGAGTCACATTTGATCCTCGTCGCGTAGTTATGAGTGGCGGAGCCACCGGAGCAAACGAGCTGGTCATGTTCTGTTTGGCCGACCCCGGCGATGCTTTCCTTATCCCCTCACCGTACTATCCAGCGTACGTGATGCTTCTTCTATGTCTTTCATTTCAAATATTGTTTTTTAATTGTTTACGTTTACGTACGTTGCTAATTAATTATATACCGTTCTGAATAGTTGAGTACTTAATTCCCCAATAGCCACCATTTTTCTTTTCAAGCGTTTGGTTGACTACGCGTGTTTAATTTGTACACACAATAAAGTAGTAGGTTTAAGAATTTGGTAGAAAGAAACTTGTGGAGTCCAAGTCATGGACTTGACCAAGGGTTTTGAAATCCTTAAGATAAATATATTTGGGTTTTTATTAAAGGTCAACATATTTGGTCAAACTGAGATAGAGAGAGTTGTAATATTTTCTTCACTTTTTTTTTAAAATAATGTTTTGGTCAGAGAATTTTGTCATATCTGAAAAATTGCAGATTTTACCGAGACCTTGGATGGAGAACTGGAGTCCAAATTGTCCCGGTCGATTGTGATAGCTCCAACAATTTCAAAATAACCAAGGAAGCACTGGAAGCAGCTTATGAAAAAGCCCAAAACAACAACATCAATGTCAAGGGCTTGATCATAACAAACCCATCAAATCCATTAGGCACAACCCTAGACAAAGACACACTTGAAAGCCTTGTCACATTTATAAACCAAAAGAACATTCACTTGGTTTGTGATGAAATCTATGCAGCCACAGTCTTCAGCTCCCCAAAATTCACATGCATCACCGAGGTCATACAAAACATGAATTGCAACCCCAACCTAATCCACATTGTCTACAGTTTGTCCAAGGACATGGGGTTCCCGGGATTGAGAGTCGGCATCGTTTACTCCTACAACGATGACGTGGTGAACATTGGCCGAAAAATGTCAAGTTTTGGGCTGGTCTCGTCCCAAACTCAGCACATGCTCGCGTCCATGCTTTCGGACGAAGATTTTGTCGAGAAGTTCCTCACCACAAGCGCAAAAAGGCTCGCAAAGAGGCACGGGGTCTTCACTGATGGGCTTGAGGAAGTGGGAATCAACTGCTTGAAGAGCAATGCCGGCCTTTTCTGTTGGATGGACTTAAGGAGGCTATTGACAGATCAAACGTTTGATGGCGAAATGGTGTTGTGGCGTGTAATTGTTAATGAAGTGAAGCTCAACGTTTCTCCGGGCTCTTCGTTTAAATGTGTCGAGCCTGGTTGGTTTAGGGTTTGCTTCGCCAACATGGATGATGACACAGTGGAAGTTGCACTCAAAAGGATTAGGGCATTTGTAGGGCAAGGAAAGAAAGCTCAAGAACAAGCACAAGTGAAAAGTCCTAAGAAGCGTTGGCAGAGCAATCTAAGGCTGAGCTTTTCATCATCATCCAGAAGGTTTGAGCAGGAAGGTGTTAGTGTTATGTCACCACGTATGATGTCTCCTCATTCACCAATGCCTCACTCACCTCTCCTTCGAGCTACGACTTAAAGAGTATTGGGGACCTATACTCTAGTGTGTGCTATTAATTAAGGGTATTAGAAAATAATTACTGAGGTTGATTATGTTTTTAATTTCGTTTTGGACATACTCATGGTAATTTTGCCCATTATAATTACTTTGGATGCTGATTAATGCAGTTCTCAAAGGTTTTTTAAATGGACTAAATAGGGAAGTTGTCATCCAATTTTCCTTCAAAATGTCTATCACTATAGTGAATAGCCATATCCAAATTAATCCTCTCTATCGAGGCCTTAATATGCTTGTAGGACTCCCCACTGTATCAAGCACTTTTTTTTCTTGTGTGACTTTGAAAGCTGAACTATACATATAAATAATGTAAATTATGCATGTATCTCTATTCTTTAATGTGTTTCTTCAATATTAGCTAGCTGGGTGGATTATTGAAAATTAATTAGTCGAATGCTGACTGATAAAGGCCAATTTGTGACATCATAGCTATATGTTGGATGTTTTGGCTTCATTATAGCAGATGAAACCTAAATATTAAATAAGCATATGACAATCCAACAACCTAATCGTGTCCCAGGCTCTTCTGTATCCATCATCATCGTCATAGAATGCATAAATTATTATATAATACATGTATTATATGATGAGCATGCTGCGTGTTTAATTGATCCTCACAATGCACAATGACTCAATTTGAGAAAATTCCAAGTCAAAATGACTCATAGCACAATGTTAAAACTGATGAGATCATCACATACCATAACCAAGAAACATATATATGATAATAGATATATATACACAAACACACAAACACACAAACAAATTAATTTGATTAAACTCATCTACATAGTGAGTATGAGACGGCTATGGCACTATATTATAATTTGTTTATAAGTTAACTTATTTTCAATTTTAAATTAAAGGAGACTTTGGATCGAGTTTCTTGTTATCCCTGTTCTTTAACTAAAATCTTATGGTTTTCAGTTTTTTATCAAAGTGACTTTGTACGCTTCAGCATATCAATATCAATGTCATATATTTCCATGTTAATTTTTTTTTTTTTATAAAAGTAACAACTTATGAAATATATAACTCCCCATTTTATGGGATATTCTTTCTTCTTTTTTATTCTATTGAAAATATGAGATATTATTTAAAACTCACAATTTGTAGGATATAAAAAACTAATCTCACCCTTTATAGTTCACAATATCAAAAAATGTATTCACCCCTACACATTTTTGTTCAAAAAAAAAAAAATTCTACCAATCTCAATATCATAAGGAAAAAATGTTAAGTACCCACAAAATGTACTTGCAGCCTGATTTGGAGTACATATCAGTGTTTAAAATCTTGGGTGCAATAAATGATTTAAAAAATTAGGGTACAAATAAAAGATTAAAGTTTAAAAAAATGGCATAAAAAGAAATTATATGTATGAATACAAAAATTAAAAAGAAAATAAGTACATATTAAAAAATTATTACAAATTAAAAATATTATAAACTAAAAATAAAAATATATGATACATTATTTAGTCATGAATATAAACATACTGAATGTAACGTTTAGAAATGATTAAATAATTTCTTATTACAAAATTTAAATATATTGACATGTCAATTATTATTGTTGAATTTATGACGTAGATAGAAACTAGAGGACTTTGATAAAAATAAAAAAATAAAAAAATAAAAAAATAAAAAAAGAAACAAAGTTTCAATTAATGAAGGGGTGTGCTATCCACACACCCTTTTTACTTCTCACACACCCCTTGTTAATTTCTATCCGTTGATCTTCTTCAATTCATCTTATCCGACGGCCGAAAACCAAAAAGGTATGGGAGAAGTAAAAAGGGGTGTGTGGACATCACACCCCTTAATGAAATGGAGAAATAAAACATACACTATTGCATATAGTTGACAAGTGCACTGTGTCATTGTTCCAAAGTCGGAATTTTTCACCAAACTGTTGGACGGTGGAAGGTGGAAGGTGAACGACAATGTATATATGTGTGGGGCCTGTGTGATTCTCTCCGGAGTCTCTTTGTGGGGATCCAGGAATTAATTAATTATGTTAGTTTATCGTATATCGTGCAGTCATTTTTCGTTAGGTACTATTTATATTCAATTTAAAAAAAATTCAAAATAATTTTTAACTGCACAATGTACAATAAACGAACACAATTAATTGATCATCTGAATTCTTACAAAGAGAATCCGGAGAGGATTAACTTTTACTCAAACTTTTTATTTAGTGGGGGTTGATTGATGTGAACCAGAGTTGGACGTGTAAGTTGTGAGTGTCAAATAACATGTGCTCACTGTTTCTTGACATACAGGTAACTTGGTCAATCCGAGTTAATAGTTGAGAAAATTATGGAGCCTTATTTGGTTAGGTTTAGGAATCCTTATTTAGTGCAATTAATCATGAAAACCTTAATTAGTTGACAAAGAATTCGTTACCATCTAGGACTAATAAAATCCTAATTGATTTGGAATATCCCTTTAATCAGTTAATAGACCGGATTAAAGGGATGAGCGTGTATATATATATATATATATACATATTAGGAGGTCCCTGCACTCACAGTATTATCCTATTCTAGTGCAAAACCCTATTTCTGTGCACAAGGACTCTCAGTTGCTAGAGTGTAGAAGTTCCTCCTTGAAACCCTAGCAGTCATGGCTTCTTCTTCCTCCGCTTTGGAAGATAACTTTATTTCCCTTTAATTGTTTTATTGGTTTATTATAGTTATATTTGTTATATTTGTGATCCTAGTAACTTGTTGATTTTCAGATTACATCTTACAGGACGTAAATCTGAGAAGTCATTTTCATGTTGCTGAGGTGAAGGTCTGAGGAGACACAGTGTGACCCACGGCGGGACATGCTTGATGCTTGTTTCTGTTCGATTTTGGTTCCTATGCCGAAAGTGTCTTCCCTTATCTCTCAGTAAAACCTATCCATTAATTTATGGTTTTCAGAACCACAAATCCACAATCTAAAATAATGTGTGTTAACTTTTTCTTGCCGCCCAAATTAGGTGGTGTTGTTTTCTTTGTGACGGTAAAGATAAAACTTATACTAGCGAAATGGATTCTCTGCTTGTTTTAGCATTGCTTGCCTTTTAAATAATTTTAGCTATCTTATAATCCAAAATTCTCTTGTAAAAAATCACATTTAAACTCTAAATCCTAAACCCTTATATTAAAAGGAAAACTAATTAAAAGGGTTTGAAAACTTTGAGTTTTAACGATAAGCACAAAATAAATGGTAAAGTGAATAGTACCAGGATTGACTTTTTAGTGTAAAAATGTGGTTTTTCGTTAAAGTGAACAGTACCGCGGGTTTTTCGTTAAAACTCCCATTATGAAACCCTAAACCCTTATATATGTATTGGAGTTATATTAAGTACAAAGTTATATATTAGCTACCTCTTACTGCCGATCTTTATTCACTTTAATTGATCTTGTAATTTATATATGTATATCTAGCCAAACAAAGTGAAATTTTGTCATAATCACACATACACTCGCATTTTTTATTCTTCTCCATAAGAAAGTATTTATAAGAAAACAAGTTTAGAGGGGGAACTTAAAACGTGAAGTAAAGCAAACCTAAATCCATAAAAACAAAGGAAACCTAAATATTATTTCTCCTAACTGGTTAACTTAAAAGATCACTTAGAAAATATAAAATATAGTCTCTAAATCTCATGACCCTTCAAATGATAAATGTGTATTATGACTGTTTTTTAGTGTATTTACATTAACCTTAACACTCTGGTAAAATGGAAAAAAAATGTTAACAAACAGGGAGTTACAATAAAAGGTCAAACACATAATCTTACAAGATCAAGGATAGAATGTTGACATGGCTATATTGTCAGTTTTGATGTAAAATTAGGGTGGATATCGAAGGCAATAGCATTACAGAAGCTTTGAAGTGTCATCACACGTCTCTTAATTTAAGAGATGTTAGTGGGGAAAGGCCATGTCATATTCTAGCTGATGGTGTACAAATTGTCGAGCGTAACCAGCTGCCATGCAGTATAGAATCATGACGATCAACATTTTGTTTCCACCAACATTATTCTTCTATAAATTTCATTGATTGATATTTGTAAACAAATTTTATGTAGATTACACAAGTCACTAATAAGGCTAGTCTCTGGTCCTTTTCAGCCAATATAGAACGTACCCATTTATGGTTATTGTTTGTACGTAAATTCTATAACGACAGTCCATTACAAAGATCAGATATGTATCAAAGTTTTGAAGCAATAAGTATTGTACGACATAGGTATGATGGTTGACAATTTGACAAAGGTTGGCATAATATATCGATATCTTTTTATTAGATAACGTAATGTTTGCTTGAACGAATGTGTCACCACTAGGTTAGGAGAAAAATTTTTATGGACCGACACGTCACTATGGTTGTGAACTCATTTCATATAAGTTACTCTCATCGATTAAATATTTTTTTTCATTAAAAAATACATGCATGGTTGTGAAGAAAACATATGCAGTGCACAAATTTAGTTTTCGACCTAACTATAATATTTGGGAAGATGTTTTAGGTTTGAATTACTCGATGCGCTGGACATTTTAAGCTCCAAAACCTTCCAGATACTTCCTAATGCCCAAACTTAGCATTTTTTTATCAGATTCTTCCAATACATATATATACGTATATATATAGAGGTTGATGCGATCTATTCTTTGTTCTAATGCTTGATTCAGTAAACACCCAACATTGTTAGCTTTCATTTCCTTTTAGCCTTTCTATGTTAAGCTAGGATAGTTTTCTCTCTCACCGCCATTCTAGATTAAGTTTTCTTTTCTTTAATGGCCATTCTATTTCTAGATCAAGTCGTGATACATACATTCATATATGCTTTTCCAATACTTAGGTCGACCAAGGGACCAAAGAATATTAGTTGCCATGTGTGATAGGCTTTTATTTATTTATAGTCAAGATTTGTAACAGATAATAAACTTTAACTTAATGGTACTGTCTATCACTCAATTCCTGTCACGTAACAAGAACGTCTCCTCGAAAAGTTTTCTTTTCAAAGAAAACAACAACACGTTTTTAAGTAGGCCAAGCTATGACTTGGATAGACTATATGCCATGCATATATCCAGAAATTACTTTGATTTCAAGTATATAATATTACTCAAGTGGTAAAAACTTCTCGACCAAAGAAAGGGCGTAAAAATTTGATTAAAAAAATGAGTCATTTCATTGAACCTGGAGACACTACTCTTTATTTATTTCTTTGGTTTGAAGCCATCAGCTCTGAAACCACCCACAGAAAATGGTTGACAGAAGAGTTGAAAAGACCAGATCCACTGCTACAAATACTTTTGCTTTTAAATGTGGTAATTGAATCTACGATTGCCTTCAATACACACCATGTTGTTGAATGTTCAGTATCTGTCTCCTGTGCATTTTTTTTTAATTTCATCATTCAAACTTAAGAATTATTAATTTGTCAGAAGAATATTTGTACGGTCATACATTGTGTATATTCTGTTGCCACTTTAGGGGGTAAGAACAGGTACAAGGAATAAAATTATACTTAGCATCACATGCCTCTCATTAACTAATAATTAGTATATTATTAGTAATTGAAAATTGAAAATTAGGCTCTTCATGTGGATTCCAGAAACAAAAGATTGTTCTTTTTTCTTAATTGTCAATAAACAATGATAAAATTAATTAAACAGTCTCAAATGCTTATTAAGTACTACCCTTGGAAGTTTTGTTGAATTACCTTGTATAAAATTGAGGCAAATTAAATCGTCTAGCTGTTACGAAGTGTTACCATGTGTTTGTGTTATAACCCTAAACCCTAAACTCAAAGTCCTAAACCCCTAATGCCCTAATGCATGCAGTATCGGTCATCCATATCATCTACTAATATTATAAAATATGATTCTATAATAACGTTGTAGGATTTATCTTATGGGATAAATAAATATCTAAGGATATTCCACCCACATGAGGACATTAACCTCCTAATTATCTATGTGATAATTAGATGAAAATCAAGAGATATTCATATTAGAATATATTTGGGATTTTCATGGGCTTTTCAGTCTTTGTACACTCTTCCCAACCACTATATAAGGAGGCTTTGGGAAAGAGAAAAAAAAAATAAGAAACACAAGCTTTTCCACAGTTCAAATATTCTAGTTAGGTCTTTAGAGCTATCACTTTCGGCTCTAGGTCTTGGGAGGCGAAAACCAATGGGCAACTTGACATACCGTAGCCAACCCGACGACTTGCGAGGTTCTAGACGTGCACAGAGGGTCAGAGCAGTTGTTCGTGTTTGTAGGAGCGTGTTGAGATTCAAGCTTCCGCATAAAAGGTACACACGTCCCTTCGAATTTATTTATAGTCTTCCAACAGTGGTATCAGAGCCACTCACACACTCCTCGCATGAAAGCATGAGATATATATATATATATATATATATATATGAATATGCCATGTATGAAAACCTTGAAAGCATGAGATATATATTAATACGCCATGAATGCTTGTCTTTAAAATTTTCGTTTTTGCCATGCTTATTTTTCCTGGGTTTTAACGCTTGGGTTATATTCTTTAGATTCATATGAGACTATGTTTAAAATTTGGTAAAGAAAAACCAAGTGGTTAGAGAGATAATTGAAACCCTAGTTTCGTAATAGCACGAAAAACTAAGAGCATGTTTGGTATTCTACTTCAGAACAAAACTCAAAATTTTGATTTTTTCTAAAAACACATGTTTTGATTTAAAATTTTTAAATCCAAAACCTTGTTTGGTATGCAACTTCTCTAAACTAATCCAAAAAAAAAAAGTTAAGTTGAAGGGTTTGACGGGGGCTTTTTTCTCGCAGTAAATTCTGATCTTCTTGTTGGGGTTTTGAGCTCAAATAGTGACCTAGATCTCCGGCGAGATGACGGAGAAGGAGACAATGTCGTCAAGTTGAATCCTCTGAACATGATGATATCAATTGAGTTGTTGGGGGATTCAGGGCAAACCACGAGGTTGAAGATGTCGGCGGGGAGGATGATGAGGGTGGAATGAGGCCGAAGACCGTAGAATAAGGGTTCTGGCGAGTGTAGTTCTTGTAGAGGGTTGGCGGCGGGACACAGTAGACTTGGTCTTTGGAGATCTGCAACAATTAGAAATTTGAGGAGTCGGGGTGGAGCTTTGTTAAGAAATCAAGCAGACTGCAGTGCACACCAGTGCAGGCCTCTGTGAGAAGGTTAGAGAGAGAGACGGGAATGGCTGAATCTCCGGAAAAAAAAGTCTAAAAACACACATTTTGTGTTTTCAACAAATAGGCTTTGTTTTCAAATATTTTTTAGTTGAAATTTTGAGAATTGTTTTCAAATCAAATACCAAACAAAGATTTTAAATTGTGACTCAAAACTTGTTTTTGAGTTAAAAATATTGGATCCAAATCCAATACCAAACAGGCCCTAATTTTTCCAAGGTTTTTGCGGCCTTTTTTTCGTGAGGTTAGAGTTGTTTTTGGATTTCATCAAAAGACTTAATTGTAGATGGTAATCTGATCTTTCTAACGACATAAAACGGATGCATATTCGCTAACTTATGGCCTCTGTAAACAGGCCTCGTGAGAGTGAAAAATCTGGAAATTCCAGATTTTTTTTAAGAAGATGATGAACAGTGGTTCATCTCTTCCACTTTCGGCCTAAGCAAGTACGAGTACTTCGCTAGGCTTTCGTGGATGTTAACTACACCGTTGGATTCATCTCAGGTAGTTCAATCCAACAGAGGTCAAAAGAACGACATCGAATCGCCAGAAGGCGGCGCGTGTGTGTCACGCGCCACCCATGGTGAGTGGGTTCGCGCAATATTAAATTAATTTTGCACCGCTGCTTTGGTCGGCGCGTAGGCCGTGTTTTTGGGACACGGCTGGCGAGTGAATCATTGTGGTTCACTGACCTTCGTAAGTGTATATTTAGGTTTGGTATTAGAGACACTTTTAATTGACTAAAATTAAGGAAACATTCTTAATTAACCTTTAAAAAAAATCCAATACATGCCAAGATTTTAGGAAAATCAAAAAGAGATAATGTCGATCAAATTTGCTCATGTTGATTGAGCATTTTAAATTAGAAGGGAATATTCTTTAGGAGAATATTTAAAAAAAGATTACCTAATTAATAAAAAATAATGAAATTACATTGGGGTTCACCAATGGTCACCTCTTATTTGATGTGGTGTCTAGGAAAAATCTTTAAGGAGACACTTTGGGTGTCAAAAAGGTTCAGTTTTTAAAAGCTTCGTGCTGCCACCCCTCCCAGATTTGACCTGGTCGCACTTACGAAAGCCCACATGTCGAGCCCATTGTCTAAAAACCCTAATCGTTGTGCACTCAATTGGATGTTGCATGAAAAATGGATAAGCTTAAAACATAATAATGTTAAATTAGATTTATTTCGAAAATAATTAGAAAATATGATCTTGACTCTTAGAATTGAATGGTAATTACGAGCGACTTAGCGGATTTTTAATTTCAACCTAGGAGAAAAAGTGAAATATTTTCTAATGAGTTTTTGAAATAAATAAATGTAAGATGTATAATTAATAATGTCAAAATTATTTCACCCTTGTAGAAAGAAATGGCTACAAAAAATGTTGTTACTGATTTGACCAAAGGAGAAAAGCTGGTTGGAACCAACTATGATATTTGGCATAGGAAGATCCAATATCTTCTCAATGAACAAGAGCTCTTGGAGCCTTTGGAGGCTTTGGTGGATGAGCCTGATCTTGTGAGAGATGTAACCACTGCAGCTCAGCATACGGCTAGAGTTAATCCACTCTGACATCTATGGACCAATGAGTGTGAAGGCCCGTCATGGCGCCTTTTATTTTCTGACTTTGATTGACAATTACACGCAATATGGTTATGTGTACTTGATTGCTCATTGTTATAAAGCTTTAGATTGTTTCAAATGCTTCGTAGCTGAGGTTGAGAATAAAAAAAGGAAGACTGTAAAAGCTCTTTGCACTGATCGTGGACTTGAGTATTTGTTTGACCAATTTAAGGTTTTTTGTGAAAGTAAGGGGATACACAGACAACTTTATGTTCCTTACACGCCACAACAAAATGGTGTTGCTGAAAGGAGAAATAGAACTTTATTAGACATGATCAGGTTTATGATCACGCGAGAAAATCTCCCCATATCTTTCTGGGGTGAAGCATTATTGACTGCGACGTATATACTTAATCGTGTGCCTTTAAAGACGGTTCCCTCAACCCCATACGAACTTTGGAATAATGTAAAACCCAATCTGGGTAATTTGCGTCCTTGGGGTTGTGCTGGATTTGTTCATAATCAACCACATGAGTTTGAAAAGTTGGGTCCTAGAGCAAATAAACATATCTTTATAAGATATTGTGAAAACTCGAAAGGTTATGTGATGTATGGTGAACATCCAAATGGATGGAGAACCAAGATTGATTCACGTGATGTGGAATTCATAGAGAATGATTTCCCAAAACTTGGCGATACTATCAAAAAACTTGATCTCCATGAGTTGGAGAAATATGAAGAACTTGTAACATCTACAAGCGAATTAGGGGAATTAATTTCCAATCCAATGGTCGTTGAATATGATGTATGAGGACTTGATCCGAGTGGGAGTAATGTATCCATAAACACTCAAGAGAATACGCCCAATGATGGGAGCATACCCTCTAAAATTGAAGGTCACATAATTTGAAGAAGCAAGAAATGCCACATTCTCAAACGTCATTTTGAGGTTGATGGGGAGGCCTACATTTGCATGTTGGAAGTATGCCCACAAAGCCACTCATTTGATGTAATAGCTTTTTGGAATACTTAATATGTTAAACTTTTATATGTTTAACGGAAGGGCAATACTTATTGTTAATCACTATTTATTGAATCATGTGTTTAATAAGAGAATCCAAGGGATGTATTTGACATAAGAGATAAGTGATCTAATGAGTTAGATTAAGGAGACCTTTCTCTTATGTTCATTCCTAAAACGTTCATAGCCATAGGATTGCCAATTGGGCATTGACAATCCGCTAAGGTTAGTATGTGTTATGTTGACTCAAACGTGAGTATGAACTAGTCTCAAGTCATTTGGTGTTGGACACTAAGACAAACACATAGGTGCTCGAAAGAGTAATCGAGTACACTGAACTGCGATTAATGAGAGTTCAAACATACATGTCATGTACGAACTCTAAGGTTACAATATGCAAAGTAGTCCTTAGACCTGAGGCATCATAGATGTCTAATGGTTAGGTCCTTGATCTTTGATCATGACAAAGGCATTCCCTCGGATTGTCCACGGCATTGTTGGGGTCATGTGATATAGTCATGTAGGCATATGAATGCACAACAAGGGATCTCTAACCTTCCATGGTGAAAGGAGTATACTCTAAAATATGATTCTAAAGTCTTTGGCCAAAGCAAATGAATATGACTAAGGAAGATGTTCCAAATCATATTCAAGGGAATCATATAAGAAAGTATCACATTGGATAGTAGACATGAAACAAACTATCACTTAAACAATGTGGTTAAGAGTATTGTATTAGAGAAGGACCGTATTGCATTGTAATTGTAACTGGATAGGTTCTCCAACCAATTCTACTTAGCTTGGGTAACCATGACATACTGCTAGGTGTCACTCATGGTTTGTGGAAGCCCTATTGATTAGCAAACACTAATCATCAAAAAGGGAGAATTGAAATGTGGTTTCAATTCACAATCGATAGTTAAGAATAACATCGCCCACTGCCTCGCTAATTGGAACCTAATGGATCGCACACCAAATAAGGATATATGTGAAGCAATTAAATGAAATGGATAAGCAATTAAATGGTTTAATTGAAGAATGGTCAAGATTAATTAATTAGTTAATTAATTATACGAAATGTTCGTATTGGGCTTTTAAGTTGGTTTTAGGGCTTCGGGGCCCAAAAGTGTTTTGGTCCACAAGGCCCATTATGTTTAAGTTGTATGACAACTAAAACAAAATGGGCAATAAGCCCAATAACCATATAGGCCAACCATTTAGGGTGAGGGTATGCAAGTTTGCTTAATTGCAAGTTTGCCACTCACCTAAGAAATGAAGTATAAATTCATCTTTATAGCTTTGTTTTCAATTAGGGTTTTCTAAGCTACTTGGGGAAAGTTATCTAGCAAATTTACTTCCCTAAGTGATCCATTTTCATCCTCACAAATTACATCCTTGGTGAAGAGACATAGAGACATCAAACTTTTGGTGTTTTGGAGAACTAATCCTCAAATCCTCAAAGAAGCAAAGGAGCACTAAAAGGAGGAAAATCACAAGGAAGATCCAAGGAGCAAGGAGGTGACTTGAAGGCCCTCCACTTGGGTGAATCCCTTGTGTAATCAAGGATGAGCTTCAAGGGTAAAGAATCTCTAAATTCTTAATTATCTTTAATGTTGTTAAAGAGTCTTTTGGTTCACCATATACTAGGCTTTGAAAGTCATGGGTTTCATGAATTGTTTTTGGATGCATGCCTACTTTAAAGAGTTAATTGTTAGCATATGTATTCAAATGTTCATACATGTTCTTAGCTAGGACAAAATTTTTCCTTCATTGCAAACCTTTAAAGGAAGATAAACCTTCTTCTTACACAGAAGTGTTGTCTTCAACGGCCAAAGAAAAGTGGGTAACTGCAATGGAGGAAGAGATAAGCTCCATGGACAAAAATACTGTTTGGGAGTTAGTTGACCTTATTCCTGGGCGTAAAACCATTGGAAACAAGTGGGTTTTAAAAATCAAACGCAAGGTGGATGGTTGAATTGACAAATATAAGGCACGCCTTGTGGCGAAAGGATACACTGAGCAATTGGGTGTAGACTATGAAGAGACATTCTCCCATGTGGTGAGGTTTGTCTCTATTTGCCTCATTTTAGCTATTGTTGCTCAAGTAGATTTGGAACTTTACCAAATGGATGTTAAGACAACATTTCTCAATGGAGAACTAGACGAAGAGATATACATGGATCAACTTCTAGGCTTCAAGCCCAAAGGACAAAAGCGTAAAGTTTGCCGCCTAAATGTTCCATATATGGCCTCAAGCAAGCGTCTAGACAATGGAACATTAGATTCCATAATTCAATCACTTCATTTGGTTTTGAGATGATTGAGGAAGACCACTGTGTGTATCTTAAGAAATCTGGGAAAAGTATTCTCATACTTTCTCTGTATGTTGATGACATCCTAATAGCGGGAAATGACAAAACCTCCATAGAAACCACGAAAGCGTGGTTGTCATCCCATTTTGAGATGATAGATATGGGTGAAGCACATTATGTGCTTGGAGTTAAGATCACGAGATATCGCTCAAGGAAACTTCTAAGTTTGTCTTAAGAGACTTACATTAAGAAGGTACTTGAACGATTTAAGATGGATAACTCCAAACCCCTAGACACTTCTATGGAAAGAAGCACAATATTGTCCTTAGAACATTATCCAAAGACTAAGAAAGAGAAAGAACAAATGGCAAACGTCCCCTATGTCTCTGCAGTAGGAAGTCTGATGTACGCGATGCTTTGCACGCGTTCGGACATTTTCCATGCCATGGGCATGGTAAGCCGCTATCAAAGTAATCATGGACAAGTTCACTGGCAAGCCGTCAAGAGGATTATGAGATACCTACAAGGAATAAAAGATTTAGCTCTATGTTACCAAGGAGGGGATCTAAAGTTGAGAGGATATAGTGATGTAGACTGGGCAAACGATAGAGATGAACGCAAGTCCACCTCAGGTTATGCTTTTGTCCTTGGAGGTGGAATTGTTTCTTGGTGTAGCAAGAAGCAAACTTGTATTGCTCTGTTGGAGTCAGAATATGTTGCCCTTGGATCAGTTGTTCAAGAAGCTGTTTGGCTTACGAGGTTTCTACGACATATGGGAATTGCGGCTTATGCTCAAGAAGTTGTACTTGTCTACTGTGATAGTACTTTGGCCTTAGCATACACTAAAGATCCTAAATATCATGGCAAATCTAAGCACATAGATACACGGTATCATTTCTTTAGGAACAAGGTTACCAAGGGTGAAGTAGTTTTGAAACATATCTCGACTAGCAATATGCTCACTGATCCCATGACTAAACCTATAATTAGAAACTCGTTTCTGACTCATGTAAAGAATATGGGTTTATGTAGGGTTTGATGTGTTTTTCTTTGTATTTGACATTATTATTGAATAAAAAGGCATTGAATTTTTTCATTTCATATTTATTTTTGAAATGATTGTTTACACATCTTTACGAGTGTCACCAAGCTAGAATCAGTTTTTCACACGAACGATTCGGCCTGGTGCTGAGATAGAGAGTATGATAAGACATTTGTGTCCTCAACGTATTGGACTGCAAGACCAGACACATGTATGTTGAACGTACGAATATGCACAAGGTAAACGTTGCCTTAGAAATGTCTAAGATGAGACTTAACAAAAGTCGAACATGATATTTGTTTCATGTTGAAGCTTGTAAAGCCAGATATGAGCATCTAGGTGGGCGTCGAGAGGGCGACTAAGCTAGAAGACTCAGGTTAGGCGCTTGTGTAGCAACTAGACTAAGATTCGTATGGTGTATGTCAAATGGACATGTGACACACTCATTGAAATGAGGATACACCATAGCATAAAAATCATACTCTATGTGCTATAACCGACTGACAGTAGGAGTGATGAATTGATCCCTGCTTTAATCAATGTGTGAACCACAAGGAATCTATATAATTCTACCCTTATGCCCTTTGAACTAAAGTCTATGTTAGAAAGATGAGGTTTAATGATCGCTACTTTAGCACATTTATCTAAGACGGTCAAGTCAGCTACTGTCCCAAGAGGCGTGTCTAGGCAAGCAATTAAATTATATTAGACTGACATGAGAGCTTAAGGAAGACAATTCGAGGAAAACACCATGTCATGTGATTCATTAGCTGCGCGGCGTCTTGATATTTGTTATCAAACATAAGACATGGATACATGATACTTGTGAGACATGACATTGTTTTTTGTTTCATAACGAGGGATAAAGAATGTCAAGTCTGGTGTGTGATGAACAATCTGGGGCATAAAGCAATGAACTTCAGGGTGATGCACTGTTGTTAGTTTAGTGATAGCTTAATGGCAGTGGTCGTGGTTATGTACATTCTTTCTCGCGAGGTCGCATGTCCCATTTCCGTTATGAGGAGATAGACTAGAATGGATGTGAACTAAGTGTGTTGATTAAGACTATGCCACACCCTATGTGGGTGAGCAGGAGATGTAGGATTTATCTTATGGGATAAATAAATATCAAAGGATATTCCATCCACATGAGGATATTAACCTCCTAATAATCTATGTGATAATTAGATGAAAATCAAGAGATATTCATATTAGAATATACTTGGGATTTTCATGGGCTCTTCCCAACCACTATATAAGGAGGCTTTGGGGAAGAGAGAAAAAAATAAGAAACACAAGCTTTTCCACAGTTCAAATATTTTAGTTAGGTCTTTAGAGCTATCACTTTCGGCTCTAGGTCTTGGTAGGCAAAAACCAAGGGGCAACTCGACATACTGTAGCCAACCCGACGACCTGCGAGGTTCTAGAAGTGCACGGAGGGTCAGAGCAGTTGTTCATGTTTGTAGGAGCGTGTTGAGATTCAAGTTTCCGCAAAAAAGGTACACACGTACTTTCGAATCTATTTATAGTCTTCCAACAAACGTCATGATTGTCACTCTAAAAATTTCTCATGCATTTCATAAATCAGACATGAAAGTTTGAGTTTTGGATACACCAACTTTAAAAGGCTGGAAGAGCTTGAAAATGATCTAGAAAACAACCATGATTCTTCAAGCAGAGAAAACTCCATTTACTAATTAACTTACACCATCCAATGAAGTGGTACCACACTAATAGAGATCACCAAGTAAAAGAAAAAGGGAAAATGATTACTAACTTGACCAGTTAATCCATGGGACCATGTACGACCGTTGCAAATTAATGCAGAAGCAGCAGCTTATATATAATATAAAGACACATCAATGACAGGTACAATGGTGAGGAGGAGGAGGAGGACCATGACTCCATGAGCCTTCAGTTTCATTTAATAAAGCATATAGACATACAAGCTCACAGACAAATACAAAGAAACACCTGAAAGGAATACATTCACATGACCCACCATGCAAACTGAAGAAAATGAGAGTTACCTTTGCTTTATTTAATACACCTGTGCCCTACAAAATATTAACTACAAAACCAAAGAAAATGAAATTTTCCATTTTCTTTACCCACAGTAAAAAAAAATTACCAAATTGGCGAGCTCAAGCTCCCAAGAGAAGCATTACAGACCATAATAAGACTCGAGAGTACAATTATGTGGTGACAACAAAACTTAAATACATTTATTTGCTCTACACACAATAGTAATGTTTTGCAACATTTCAATGAGGCAAAGAGCATCTTATATATACAAATGCAGCTCCTACTTTCTTGGGGTTTTGGCCTCCAATTCGCATTGGGAAGATTTTGAGTCCCTCGTTCGAGGATTCAAGAAGCTTGCTTGCCTAGAAAATAACGCATGAATTCGGATTCTCTTCCATGCTTTGCACATAGTAGTATTTGGTCATGTGGGGGTTGTACGCTTTGTACGCCTTGACGAGCTCCAAGACGGGGTCTGGCTCTTTCTTCTTCTCTTCTTCCTTCTTCTCTTCTTCTTTCTTCGGCTCCTCCTTCTTGGCTTCTTCTTCTTTCTTGGGTTCTTCTTTCTTGGGCTCCTCCTTCTTCGCCTCTTCTTCTTTCTTTGGTTCGTCTTTCTTGGGCTCTTCCTTCTTTGGTTCCTCTTTCTTAGGCTCTACTGCTGGTCCTACTGAGATTATATCTGTTTGCCAATACTTGCGCAACTTGCTCACCACAGTCACCGGGTCCACGCTTCCGATCACTGTTAATTTCTTATCCTTCATGTCCATGGCAATGGAATCGATGCCTACAAATTGCAAGATCAAAACAATTAACTGAGAATTTTCAATTATTCAACTCTGTTTAAATATCTACTATCTCAAGAACAATTGATCCATATGACCACTACATTTTGTGGTACTTAAAGTTTTGAGTAATGCAAGACAGATGATCAACTTCCTGATAGAGCAAACTAGCAACTCTAACCCTGCAGAAACCATGCACAGATTGTTTGAAAACATTAACCCATTCATTACTAACATTTTTCTCTTATACACAACTCCGATCGAAGGCAACATGGACAACCAACGCCGACAACAAATGGCAAGTTCTTCATCATCGATGCTTGAATTTATCCTTGACGTGCTCTACATTCATTACTTGTAGACTTTTAGAACACATTTCAAACCCTTCAAATTGAAAAAAACAAAAAACAAAAAAATGAAAAGGCAAACATTAACCCGATTCATTACATACAATACTTGTAAGATTTCTAGTACATTTCAACCCCTTGAAATTGAATCACAAATTATAGTGTAGACATCTGCAAACTACACCATCTTCTCCGAAATTTATTCATATAAAGAGTCTAGGTGAAGAAATATCTCTTTTTCTCTTTCTTTCCTCATCTTTCTGTTTGTTTTTTTAACCAATTAAGTTGTCATATGTGAACAATCAGATATGAACAATAACAAAAAAGATTTGATTTTTTATATAAAATTTTCCAATCCCATCTCTTGCTTCTTTAGGAAATTAAAGTGGAGAAATCTTCCAACCACTACTTTCCATCCAAACAATTACAGATGACAGAATTTAGGTAAGGATTTAAGTATATTTCTGTCAATTAGTAATTAACATCATCAATTTGGTCCAAATTAAGAAGTTTGATTAAATCTAGTAAAATAATGATATTTTGCACCTGAAAGAGTAGAGACTGTCTTGAGAGCCTTCTGCTTGGCTTTGTCATCAGGCAAAGCCAACTTCAGTACAAACTTCTGCAACAACAAAACCACAAACACCAAGAGATCTGATCAGAATCACTCAAAAATCTTTCAAATCTGAACAATTCTTTCATGGAAACTCCAAAACTGCAATAACCAAAAGCAGAATTTTTTGTCCCTTTCAAGATAGAGACTTGTGTGCTTAATTAGGACCCAAAAGGGAAATCTTGACAGCAAAAAGAATGAATATTCAGAAAATTTAAAAGTGGGGAGGATTTCAGATTCCAGACCTTCATTTGCAATTGCCTTCTTCTTTTAGAGAGATGCAGAGCAAAAAAACCAGAAAGTTGAGATTGTCAGATGGAAAAGCCGTGCAAGAAAAATGGGAAAACAGAGATAAATGCAATTTGCACAAATGGGGTGTTGAAAAGAGAGGCCAAGACGAAATCGAATAATGCTTTGTTGAAAAGGAGAAAGAGAGAGAGAGAGAGAGAGAGAGAGAGATGAGATGAGATGAGAGAGATAGGAGGTCGGTGTTTGGGCACACCAGGTACCAAAAAAATCCGAATCAAAACAACCAGTGCAGAATAGGAAAGAGAAAATTAGGGAGTGGAAAATGAGATGGAGAGAAAAGCTAGAGAGAGAAAGCTTTTGTGCACGAACGTGTTCAAGAATTGTGTGCAACCAGTGAAGCTATCAAGCTGCTTAAGCAGTTAAGTTAAGCTATTACAGTCAAAATCCATGGCCCTTTTGGAACATGAAACTGCATATCACGCGCGAACTGTTGGCGCGTCAATTTACTCTCTGGCCTATAAAGTCACCTTCTTGAAATGACTTCTCCCAAATTTGAAGCCTCAAAAAATACCCTCGTTGTGAAAATGTAATTTGTGGTGGATTTTACTGAGTATTCCGCAAAACACCACGTCAGTTTTTTATACTAATGGTGCGTTTGTTGTACCGGACTATCTCAGACTGAATTAGTTTTAGGGACTAAGCTAGACTGGCTTAGACTAGACTAAGCTGGATTAACTTAATGAAACGTTTGGTGCAGTGTCAGACTAAAAAGTAGAATAATTAATAAAGTTTAATATTATATTATTTAACCAATATCTATTAATATTTTAATATTAATATATTTATTTATTCTTTTATAATTTCTTCCTCTCTCTTAACCTCTCTTTTTCTCCACCCATGGTCTTCCTGCCCTTTCCCATTTTTACTCTCTTTTTTCTTCGTCCACCCTCCCCACTCTCTCTTTTTCGCCATTTTCACTCAAATTACTTTGCTATGTTCTTCTCTTCTTCAAAATGTGAAACTCTGAATTTGTTTTGATATTTAAATTTCAGTTCTTTGAGATTACAATTTCAGTTCTTGGTGTTGGATTAAATCCAAAGCAAATCCAGCTAGGTATTCCTTCTTGAAGCAAAGAGGGGAAATCTGGGTTGTGGGTTCCTTGGGTTTCATAAGAGGGAGAGAAATCAATTTGAAGCAAATAGAAGGTTGGGTTCGCGAGATGAAGGAGATTGGCAAGACGGCAAGATTTGGTGATGGGTTTGCGGGGGAATATGGAGATCGACGAGACCGCAGGATTTGATGACTGGATTTGGCAACGCATGGTTGCAGATCGCAAACGATGCAGATATTAGAGAGCAGGGATTAGCAATCCCAACCTTTTTAGGGGTCCTAGCTAAGACGAGGTAGCGATGCCTTTAGTTTGAACGAGTCCGACTTAATCCCATTATAGACAGTCCCGGATCAAACCAAACACAGACCAGTAAGCCAGTCTAGTCTAGTGAAACCTAAGGAGCTCAAACAAACACACCCTAAGGAGATTGTCTCAAAATGAAATTCATCATAGATTTTCTATTACTTTATAATTTTAGCGTTAATTTATACATTAATATTATAAAATAAGGGTGTACTATCCACACACTCCTTTTTACTTCTCCCACACCCCTTGTTAATTTATGTCCTTTGATTTTCTTAAATTCATCTGATCCAACGGCCGAAAATTAAAAGGGTGTGAGAGAAGTAAAAAGGGGTGTGTAGATATCACATCCCATAAAATATTATGTTAAAAACATAAAGTTATAGAAAGTTTATGAAAAATCTCACTTTAAAAAGTCTCCTTAGCATTTCTCTTTCCCAAGCGTTGGTGTTCTTCAATGTTATCATGCACGTAATTTGATAGGCTGTTAAAACATTGATTTTTCTTCTATGTGACTTTTTGGATTCTCCATGCCACATTAAAACTCAATGCTACTTTTAACTCTTTTTTTTTAATGAAAAATTATAATTATATACCATTTTTCTTTTCTCATACATTCTTTGTTAATCTTATCTGTTGTTTATGTGTGATTTATTCAATCTGAATAACCAATTATAAAGAGGGGTATGTAGGACGAGAAACAAGATGTGTAACTCTCACTTCTCTCGTTTATTTGCACACGATCATTTAGTCTAGTAACACCAAGAGAAATGATAGAGAGAGACAGTGTGAGATTTTCTACAGTTGAGCTGCACGAGGAGGAAGAAGAAGGGCTCTCGAATGATAACATATCAGACCCTTGCCCGACGAAAAGGTTCGTCGAGTAAAGGTTTAAAAAAAGAGTAAATTGCAGCAATGGTCCCTCAACTTTAATCAAATTGGAGCAATGGTCCCTCAACTAAAAATCCATTACCATTGGTCCCTCAACTTATCAAAATGTGTAGCTATAGTCCTTTTCATCAATTTCGTCATAATTTTGTCAAAATAAATTATGTTGGAATAACCATTTATATAATTAGGGTCCCTCAACTCATCAAAATGTGTAGTTATGGTCCTTTTCGTCAACTATGTCAAAATTTTTGTCAAAACGAGTTATGTTGGAAGGATCATTGCTACAATTAGGTTAAAGTTAAGGGACCCTTTCTCCAGTTGAATTAAAGTTGAGGGACCAATGGTAATAGATTTTTAGTTGAGGGATCATAGCTTTGATGAGTTGAGTGACCAATGGTAATGAATTTTTAGTTGAGGGACCATTGCTCCAATTGAGTTAAAATTAAGGGACCATAGCTACAATTTACTCTTAAAAAAATGAAACACATGTTTAAAACCCTAAAATTTCGTCAGGTAAAGGCGTCTAAAACAGTTTAATTTGACGAAAATTTTGGTGGAAAATAAAGTTTGCCTGACAAAATTTTGGAATATTTCATCGGGCAATCTAGGGGCAAATTTGATTTTTTGGAAAAATTTGGGAGAAATTTTTCAGTTTCAGGTTTGCCCCACAAATGTAGCAATGTTGCCCAATAAATCTATGTTAGTTTGCCACATTAAATCGTCAAGCAAACATCAAAAAATTATTTATTCTCAATTACCGTCCTTCAAAAATTCATCAAAATCAAAGGTTTATACACATTAAATCGTCATGATATGTTTGTATCTGTTGAAGGATTTTATCTCGTTAACTAATCTCGAAACGTTTGTTTTTTGTGGTTTTTGGCTTTTACGGTCTCAGAGTATATATAAACAAGTTTGACGGTTGGATCGTTGAAACTAGTTTCATAAAATGCATATCAAATAAAAAACAATAGATTCAACAAACACTTAAGAGTTTATTCTATACTTCCATTAAGTATAACGTAAGATTTTGTGGTATCCACTATCGTAAATATTTTAAATTGATGATTGAGTTTCATTGTATTCTTCGAGGGTCGAGAAGTGTAGTAAAAAATCATCAAAATCGGAGCTAAACGACCCTATAATCCGGATTTTTTTTTTCCAACCATCGAGGATTTCATCCTGTTACCTAATCCCCAAAAAAAAAAGTCCATTTTTGGCATATACGATCTTGGAGTACATACAGACAAGTTTAACTGTTGGATTGTTGATATTAATTTTGCAGATTGCGAAAATCATCAAATGAATAAAATATGCCAACCATGTCTCTCACTTTTGCCCGACGAAATATAAACCCTAAACCTTAAAGTACAACTTTGTGCGATGAATCCTGGATGGTTTGTCAGGTAAAGGTTGTCAATTTACACGACAAGGTTCCTTAAACTTTACCGGACAACTAAAGCTTTGCCTGTTGAATTCTGTTCGTCAGGCAAAACCCTCTGAAGAAACCCAAATGTTGACTGATGTTGTCCGGTGAACATAAGTAATCTGTCGGATAAAGTTTATTTGCAATACAAATTGCAATTTTGTCCGACAAAATTTCGCCTGCCAAATGGTAATTTCTGATATTGTATCCTGTGAACCTAGTGACATAATCACATGCCCTTGGATATCTTCGTATAAGAGTGTTGGGCAATGCCTGAACTAAGCAAAGGGTGGCCGGTGGCCTAGTTCAAGGTTTGAATTAGCACTAATTTAATAAAATAATTTTTTTTAAAGAATTCAATTGAAGGAAAAGAAAAAAAAAAAGACTCTCCCAGCTTTCTTATTAGTGTGAACTTCCTTTGTCTCCTCTTGTATTGATAAGACAAAATGGTATTTATATAAGAATAATGTAAGGTAGATTAATATTTTAAACTAAATTTGTAAATTATGTGATGTGTTATCAATAAAAAATGAGCACGTTACATTAACACTTAAGTGATAATCTAATAATTAACAACCATGATATACAGTGGCAAAACATGGTTTAAATAGATAGTCTCCCTAGCATTACCTTTTTTATGTTATTTTAAGATTGAAAACATAACCGAGAGGCCTATTCCAACTACAAAAATTAAATAATATCAAAATTAGGAATATGATAAACCATAGAGTGTAGTTGATTCGATTTTCATTCTTGTTAATCTGAGCGTTCTTGTTAATCTGATCAGCAATTGTGGTTTGCTACGCACCCTTCTCCTATTCTAAAGCTCCTTAATTCCCTATTTATCTGTTTCCACCTTCTTCTTCTTCTTTTTTAATACAAGTAGCCTCATTAAACTAATTTATCCATAATTAAGCAAGCATTGACCCATAATGATTCCAACAACTTCAAATTGGTCAGTTGCCTATACTTGAAATGTTTACAAGTTCATCATAAACCCAATAATATATTACATAAAAAAAACACGCATGTTAATCAAAATAAATGGACACAAACTTGAATCCAGTGTAAGCATGGTAAGAAATATTTCTATGGCAATATAAAAAAGAATGATGATGATAAGTAATTAACCATGATTTCTTTTAGAGAATAAGCACCTAATTATGTATGTCTCAATATATAATTTTACCAAAATGGTCATTAATTTGGTATGGGACTTGGTTTACAATTTTTCTTTGGATAAATCATTTTGTATATGGCCTTTTTCTTAATTAGAGGATCACATGTTTTTAGAGTTTTCAGTTTAGATCTCCATTTTCTTTTTTGTGTGGTCCAACTAAACTTTAGATTTAAATTATAAGGACAAATCTGTACTCTAAAAATGCTTGCACTCATGGTTACGTACGTGCCCCCAACTCATTTTTTAAAATTTTATCTTTTTTGGGACCTAGCTGACCTCGGTTTGCTTGGAGATCTTCAATCAACTTCCTAAAGGATAATGCTTGTGTTCTTTTACGGATGGACTTACTTGTCCCTTCACTTACGACTAACACATTTTTACTGTCTGAACATCATAATTAGAACCGTTCATTTTTTTTTATCATCATCTAAACATCATATATGCAAAAAATTATTCAATTTGGAAATCTTTTAGCCTTTCATATGCATAAAAACAAATGACTATGTCATCGTGAAAATATTACTTGTTACCGCGATCATTGATTAGTTTAACACATATAGATGACTAAATTCTCTCCAAATTGAATGATTTTTTGTAGATACGATCTTTAAATGATAATAAAAAGAATGAACGGCTTTGATTATGATGTTCAGATGATAAAGGTTCATTAATCGTAAATGCGAGATAAGTAAGCTCTCCATGGAGGACACAAGCATTATCCCCCCCCCCCTTCGAATTACACTCGCTAACTTGCTTCTAGGATACCAAACCGTTAGGAGCTCATGGGAAATTAAAAAGGAGTTCCTAGCATTTGCAACTACTCTTTTACTGATACTTAAATAAAACCTCTATTTTAAATTAGGGAATATGGTTGGATTAGAGTATGATTGAAGATGCTCCAAAAAATCATAAAAAATAGTGCTCCAAAGAGACTAGCTAAGTTACATCTCAAGTTAAAATAGATAATTGGTAGCTAAATTTACAAAAATATTTCACAAAAAATAAAAAATTACCCACCTTATGCACTCTCTCTTAATTTGACGCTATAATTTCTAATTACCAATTGGATGAGGATTTTCTCTAGATTTTCTTGGTGAGAAACTTCAGGATCACTTTATCGTATTCGTTTATCGTACATTATGCAATCAGTTTTCGTCAAGTATTGTTTGTGTTCAATTCTAAATAAAAATAAATAAAAATAATTTATAATCACAATATATAACAAAGCGGACACAATGAAATGATTCATGAGATTCTCACAAAAAGGATTGGGGTAAAAGTACTCTCTCCACGACAACAAATACCCAAAACGACAGCACTGAAAAATTCACGAGTGCTACTGTAAAAGGCTGCTACAAAGACGACGATCTGACGCAGCATGTGGGTCCCCCTCTCCGTGGCAATCATTTTGATTTTCAGTTCACTTTTGGATCTCAACACTCGCAGTTCGGGGGCGCGTGTCGGAGGTGGACGGTAAAATTAAGGACCTCAGACTCTCAGAGGGTTTGTGGGCCCTTCTATCCTACCCCCAGTCAAATAGTCGATGTCAAAGTACATCTGCGGGTTTTCACAATATGGGCGGCGACGCATCCTGGCCGTCGATTTAGAATGCCGCCAATGCTTCAAATCTCAAATGCCACCTTGTCAAAGTCAACATCGCATTAGTTAGGTGTCTATTGTCTAATGAGCATGAGGAAGAAAAATTAAATAATTAATAGGCTTCATTTTAATATTTACTTGGAGAAGAACACTATGTAATATAATTTTAATGGAAATTTCATTTTGCAAGGGATGTTATATTGTTTTGTGGAATAAATCATGCTGGTATTTAAATATCATGATAAATCTGTGTTACATGTACACAAACGTTAAATCATTTACATTGTGTGCTAGCTAATTAGGTCTAAAATCATATGCAAAAAGAAAAGTGTTAGGAGATTACATTTTTGTACCACATTGGTGTACTATTTGACGTGACAAGTGATGTATACGGCATGTTAATTAATGAATCCATTTGAATGAGTGTTGGTTGTATGCATCACTTGCCATATGAAATGGTACACAAATGTGGTTTTAAAATATGGTCTCCCTATCATTACACATGCAAGCAAGATTAGTCATAAATAAGAGATGATCAACGAGTACCCATTTAGCTAAATGGAAGCCCGTTAAAGTGTAAATATGTGTTAATTATGATGGTGAATGGTGGTGTTTGTGATGGTAACGGTGATGATTATGATGCTGGAATATCTATGGGCACCCTGTACCATCCCTGTTTGTAAAACACTAGTTTTTAGTATTCAAAAAAGAAGGTAATTCATTTTCTCTCTAAGTAATGCTACTATTACCACATTCATATCACCTCTGTAATAAAGGTAGAGCAACCAACATATGTGGGTTTCATCTGTATTAGAAATAGTAGAAATGTAATACGGATAAAAGTAACATTTTTCTTTTTCTATTGAATAAAAAAAAATGTCATGATAACATTATTGCTCAGAAGAATAAAAATGATTTATATCCTATCTTCTTCAATACCAAACCCAAAAAAAATTTAAAAAAAAAATCGTAACCCTAGAAGATGCTTACCCGGATACAGCAATTAAAAGGGCCAAATGGTTAGCGGACCACAACAAAGTGGTGATCATACATGCACTTGCATGCAGCATGCATGACAGTGTCATCGCCCTAATTATCAAGAACGCACACGCAGCAACAGCAGAATACAATATAAAAATTTATCGCTTCAAAAAACAAAGATAAATTATTCAAGGGAAAAAACATATATTCAGATAAATATAGAGGACATCGTCAGCATAGAATATAAATATTTCTGGAATATATAGAAGGCTATCATATGTTGGCATTTTCTAGGAATCCCTTACAGTTACAGTAACACACATCAATGAGTTTTTTTACTCGATTATGATTAGGTTTGGGTGCATTTCGGCACAAATACCATTTCTTTTTTATCGTCCGATAACATCCCACTGACCAGGTTCATCGGTTGACCAGGTTACATACAGAGCATAATATCAGAAAATTTATAAATCTTTCTGGGTTGGGAGAATCGTTAGAGGGTTGGAAAGTCGGCTATTTTGAAAGTGGGGTGCTATAAAACCACTCCATTGTCTTATTTTCTCACACACCTTTTAATCAAAATGTTAATCACATGATTATCCTTTTAGCAAAAGATTTTTAAATCCACATTTGTAAATTTGTTATAACTTTAATTAAATAAACTAAAAGAGAATAAAGAAAAACTAAAACTAACAAAAGTAAAAATAAATCCATCATCCTCCCAAACCATCCACGATGGACCAACGACTAATTGAATATCAGAGTGCGCAACGAACAATACTACAAACTAATAGAAATATTATTAGACAAACGAGAATGCCGGAACAGTTACAGAACCCTAAGAGGCTACATTATGACTAACTTATTATCTCTGAATAACAAAGTTCTCTATTTATAATAAACTAACCCTAGTCCCTAATAAGTAAGGAAACGAAAACCTAATTCTAATGGGCTAAGCCCAAATCTAAACACTAAATAAATAACGATTTTCCAACACCCCCGTCAAACTCATGGTGGTACACGTCATGAGTTTGCCAACAAGTAGATGCGGATGCAAGCTTCGTTAGGCGGACACGACAAGGCAAGTTCCGTTAGGTTGACACGACAAGGCAAGCTTCATTAGGCGGACAAGACAAGGTAAGCGGACGAGCAACCAAGCGAGCAAACGAACAATCCATTCCAGCAATCAACAAATTCTAGAGGATCAGGCTAGAGACAGGTTCTGGGGATGAAGCGGATCTTGTACTACTGCAAGAGTGGTCCAGGCAGGCCTGGATGCGGTGATGCAGCGGTGAGGTTATGGCAGATTCAACTTTTTTTTTCTTTTTCAAACAACAAAACCCTAACTAAAACAAAACTGATAGTCTGATACTGAACAAACAAACAAATCGATATCAACCCCAAAACATATTAATTCCTAAAAGATTTAACCTGCTCTGATACCAAGTTGAATATCAGAGTGCGGAACAAACAAGATTACAAACTAATAGAAATATTATTAGACAAACGATAATGCCGGAACGGTTACAGAACCCTAAGAGGCTTCATTGTGACTAACTTATTATCTCTTAATAACAAAGTTCTCTATTTATAATAAACTAACCATATTCCCTAATAAGTAAGGAAACGAAAACCTAATTCTAATGGGCTAAGCCCAAATCTAAACACTAAATAAATAACTATTTTCCAACACGACTATCAAATCCCCAATCATCCATTACCGTCGCCAACAACAAACACCACCCCACTCTCCCTTTCAATTCGGGTACTACCACCATCCTCTCCTCATTTTCCTCATAAATGAACAACGACGACAACCCATATTTTAAAATCAAAGAATACCCAATTCCAGTTGGAATAAATTGATTTGGAGCATATTTGCTTCTGTATTGGAAAACTCACCCTTTGCTTCTCTCTTCCTTTCCCCTTGGTTTCTCTCTCTTTCCAAAGGAGATGCCGCCAAGCAGGTGTCAAAGGTTTTGGTTTTTGATGGGGGTGGGAGGAGGTTCTAGTGCGGCTAGGGTAGTGGCAATTAAGGAAGCAGTAAGTTTTTTTTTTCTTAAAAAAATCATATTAATATTATTGTTTAAAAAATTAGACATTAGAGGTTATTTTAGGAATAATGGTGGGTGAAGAAATAATATTTTAATTTTTTTTAATTTTTATGGTGGGTGTATAAATAGGACAATGGGGTGGGTCTATCATCACTCTTTGAAAAAGGCAGATCAAAATGGGCGATTCGTCAAAAAGACGAAAACACCCTTATGGAATCGGTCGAATATGTCATCCTCTTCGCTGATGAAGCAGAGGAGAACAAAATCCGTCGACATATCAACCTTTGATGGGTGTGTGTTAACGCTCATCAATAGTAAAGTTAACTTAGAGAATATAATATGAATTAATTGTAGAATAAACAGATGTGTAACTATATATTCATCTATGTACCCACTTGTTGTCTACGGTTACATGGCTCCATCATATTGAGATTTGATTTGAGTATTGTTCATTTAAATGTGGAAAATAATTCCTATTTTTCAGGATTAATTGATGATTGAGTTGAATTTTTCGGACGAAAATATTGGTAAGTAATGATCCACATGCATTATTAACTTGATGACCGGTTTCACGCTTTTTTCTTATTTGTTTTATAATTAGGAACAGTAACATTGGCATGAAAGCCAAAAAAAATGCACCGAAGAAAAATCGTTGGTTGGGGTGGCTAGACGTTGGACCAAATAATCTCATTATTACTCGATGACTACTTTTATTGGCAGGTAAAAAGATGAAAATAAGAAGAAAAATGTTAAACAAGATCATTTTTAGACTATATTTTGTGAATTACATGATTTGGCAATTGATGGTTGAACTTTGTTTTTTAAAGATTTTAAAAATGAATTCAATTATCAATTATCATATCATACGGTCTGCAAAATATTGTTTAAAAATGATATCTCTAGCATCACTTAAAGAAAAATCATAAGAAGGAAATAGATATTGGCTAAAGTATGGCAGTTTACATATTATAATTTTACTTTTAAACATTAATTTGTGGATAGGATTGTCTTTATTTTTTTTGTCAAACAATAAATTTTGTTAGATTAGATGTCAGATTAGTCATTGACGGGATTTCAACACCATCATGCAAGAGCTCAACACCCTTCCATCACCGTGGTAAAGGGTCACTTACGGGGTTGTTTAAACATGTACATTTGTTAGACTGTTATTTCTTTTTCTTCTCGTGTCCTTCCAACTATTCTTTACGCTTAACGATCACTACGGGGTGATCAGTCATTGGGGACGAATTTCAAGCATGTATTCCATACAGCATGTACTGGGTTCAATTTATAACGCTGATGAATCACATGATGGTGGCCAAGAGCATACTGAAATGACTATGTGAATCTTTCCGGTCCCCAAAAGGATGATTGCAATGACGAAACCACCACCTAGTCCTCTTTTATTTATTTATAAAAAATTAAAAGATTAAAAAAAACTATTCTTTTAACTTTAAGATTAAATAAAAGTGAGGATGATCGGAAAAAAACACAATAATTAAGTCTACACATAGTAAATGTGAGTGAAAATCGCTTACCTTTCTCTATGCATGTTATTTATATTTTTTACAAAAGAGGACGGATGTGTCACTCAAGTTGTAGGAGTGCAAATAATATTATATATTATTATGATATTCCTTATGCTGTATTGACTCAAAATCAGAGTCCAGTGTGAGACTGTATGTCTTTATTTATTTATTTATTTTTATCAATGTGTGAGGTTGTATGTTGCTTGCATGTATAATGGAAGGATTTTGTAGTGACGGTGTTATTTCTAATAACCGCACTTGTCCGAAATATTTCTCAATTAATTATATACATATGATATGAGAACAATACTTGGCTGCTGCTGAAAATTCAGCAACCATTCCTTCTTTCACCCAATAAGATTTGAAAGCGAGTCCAAATCTAATTGGATAAAAACAGGAATTGCTGCTGAATTTTCAGTAGCCAAGTATTGTTCATGATATGAGGAGAAATGATAATCAAACACACATTGAAAAAAAAAATATTAATTAAACACATGACCTCAAATGCATAAATCATGCGTGAATATTCTTATTCACCAAAATCACGAGTTCGAGTCACGAACTTAATGTTGGCATACATGTTGGTAAAGGCATCAATCAAAATGAGAGCGAAGTATTAGGTTCAATCTAATCTACTACTTACATAAAGGAATTGCCTTAAGAAGAGGCCTGGCAGGTCATGTTTGTCGTGTTCATGTCTACCAGTTATTTTAGCATGTCGTGTTGTGTCAAATTCGTTATCATAACAGATTATTTAATATGTGACTAATAACAATCCGATTCGTCAATGAGTTGTATCGTTTCGTGTCGAGTTAATGGGTCATGCAAGACATTACCATGCCTAATATCTAGATCTGGCAAACAATATCTTATTGGGTGACACAATAACGACCTGATTCGTTAATGGATCGTGTCGTTTCATGTCAAGTTAACGGGTCAAGCAAGAAATTACCATACCTAATACGTAGATCTGGTAAACGATATATTTTCGAGTTCTTAATGGGTAACTCAATAACTACCCGACTCGTTAACATGTTAACCCGAAACCTGTTATTTTGATGTTGTTTCGTGTCAAATTAACAAGTAGTGCAAGAAATTGTCAGACCTATTTAAGAGGGCACAATAGGTAGCTAGATTCGGTAGTCGTAATCATATATAATTCGAAGGCCATTTGTGGTCACAAATTTAAATGGAAAATTATTGCAAACATTAAGAGCCATGGATGCCACTTCACTCATTCTTTGTGGGCTATCATTTCGGTATTTTCATCTTTTCTGCGAGTTTTGATTAGGTGACATTGATAGTACGAATCTTTTGCTTTCTAATCCATCATGTAAGTTTGAAAATTGTAGACTAGGTTGAGCAGCCGCCCGCCTCCTTTGCATGGCTACGTACGTGGAACGTGAGATGAGGTCCACGATCGGATAACTTTGCAAGGCTCCAAATATTTTCACAAATATATGAGATGGGATTTAATTAAATTCCTCCACTTATCTACTTTTGATCCCTAAAAAGTTTGTAGCTAAGATTAAAAGTATTTACTGTTGCATTAGAAGTTTGCAGTTTGATTTAATTTCTTTTATTTTTTTCCATTATCGCTTGTATAAAGAAAAAAACTAACTTTCATTGAGTGGTATTTGATTTTATTGTGAGTTCAACAGTCAGTTGATGTGAAATGAACCATTTTTGTGAATAACTTTGTTGTGAGCGAACTTTGTTGTCTTCCATGTAATTTTCTTTTATCTCAAGTGAAAAATTGAAAGCTAAAATACAAAATGGTACCATATAAGGAAATAAGAGAAATAAATAAGTAAACCATAAATGAAAAGTGATGGTGATACTTACCACCTTATTGATTACTGTTAAATGAGTTTAATTCGATATATCTACTACACTAATTTTAAACTTTATAGTAATTTAACGATAATTAAAAGGGTGATGAGAAAAAATGTACTCCAAATAAATGGGCTCTTCCTTCTCGGAGTCTGCCCACCGTTTTTATTTGTTGGGCTATTCCTTCTTTAGTTCCGCTTTCATGGGCTCTTCCTTCAATTCTTTGATTCCTTATTTATTAAGGGTAGCGTTTTAAACACACCATTTCTCACCTCATACACATTTCTCTTGTTTCGTAGCCATTAAATTGAAAAATTAAAATAAAATCAACGATCAAGATTAATAGGATGTGTTCACAAAGTAAAAAAAAGGAATCGCTATCCATTTGTTAAATGCTGTGTGCAACATACACTTACCTTGATTTATGAATGGATGTGGAGTGGGCATATAGGTTGGCAAGGAAGAAAAACTCATTGGTAGCATGGTTAGGCCACATGTGGGCTTCGTTCTACATGAATTCATACAAACATAGTCCAATGGGCCTGGCTGAAGAGGGTAACAGGTACCTCAAGACTTGGTTAGGTTGGATCGGATCGGATCGGATTGGATATGTCCACTTAAATTAAATAGTGATTACCACCACTTTTAAGTATGGTTAAGTTCATCGTAAACGAGATAAGGAATTGTGGCTGGGTACCAATCTACAAGAATAAGATTTTCAACCCATCTACTCCAATCCGAGCCTAACCGTTGCGAAATGCAAAGTATGATTCAGTCCGAACCACCAAAGCCAAACCAAAGAGTATCCAACACCACCGTCATCATTTTGACTTAATGCGTAATTTTGGTTTGAGTTAGTTTGTAACCATCGATCGACATTGATTTCTCCCTTGAATAAGAAAACTATTTGTCACAATCGTCTGCCAATACAATTAAAACCGCAACATTAACTTCCGAATAAGAGAATTATTTTCCCATAACCATACCCAATTGCCCATGGTGATTCACAGTTCAAAAAAAAAAAAAAATACATAGACGACAAAGGTTGTTCATTTGTCTTCTAGCGCAAAACGACGCGTGTCGATCACAGTTGACTCCGTCTGCATGCACCCATCTTTAAACTGACGAGACAAAATATCTCCAACCAACAAAAGTCCAAATCCTACCTTCATTTTTCCCACTCACCCAAAAAAAAAAAACTCTCTCTCTCCCGGCTCTGTTTGTAAATTTCCTCCATATTCAGAAAACCCTGTTTTCCGCAACGACCCTCTTCGTGGATCACCAGAGAGCTCAGGTCTTCCAATCTCTGAAAAAATAAATCACCGTAAAAAAAATATTTAATTGAAAAAAAGGGGAGAAATCACTTCTGTGTATTTTGATTTTTCGAAAACCCTAGTTTTCCGCTTCCAGTTTTTCAATTTCGATTGTGAATTAGGGTTTTATGGGGCAGCATGACAAAAATTCGATCCAAATTCTAAACGGGCCGTCGTTGGCCCACTCCGCCTGGTTCGAAATCCGGTTGTTTTACGTCCGGGTTGCGCCCTGCGTGATTGGGAGCGTTCCCGACCACCTCACGCTCCGCCACCTCCGACGCGAGATTGGGGTATCGCTTGAAATCAACGGGACCCGGGTTCCCGCGTCGGACTCGGCCTCGCTCACGCTCCGCCGCGATCGGGTCGATAAGGAGTCGTCGGAGGTGACGTACGTCAGCACCGATAGCGTGAGGGTCACCGGTGGGGTTGAATTTGAGGTGTACGAGAACAATGACATGGTTCTGTGTGGGTCTCTGGAGCGGATGGAGGGTGTTTGGCTCAATGGAAATGCGGGGGGATTGGAGAACGATTCGAGAACCGGGTGGAGTGTGGATTGCTACATGGCCGCCTCGATCAATTCGGGTTCTTCCGCCTTTTTCCGGCCAAAACTCGGCGTCTCTGCACCGTCAATAGAGGTATATATCGCCGGGTGTTGCTCCGGGGTGCCCGTGATATTGACGAAAACCATACAGGTTAGTCCGAGGCGGAAGGGCCCGAGGCATGCAACGCTCGATGCCATTCCGGAGGATGAGGAGGTTGGGAAGGAGCACACCAAGGGCTGTAATGGGACGATTCGCCGGAAAGTTCAGGTATTGAAATGTTGCCATTGATTTTGTTGTTGAAAGTTTTGTTCTTCATTTGGTTCGTATTGAATATGGTATCGATAATTGTTGGTAGCTAGCTTGATTTGTGAGAATTTTGGTGGTGGCGGTGGTAGAGAATTTGGATTTCTGATGAATTTATTTAGGTGGGAATAATTTATGTCAATGGATGCACAGTAGTCTGTGGCCTTCTAGCATAAATGGCTATTGTAGAAACATCGGTACGAGTCATTTAAACTACGCTTTTGATTGAAATACAGTATCTTGAGGCTCTTCAGAATGCTCCACGAGCCACTGTTCTATTGAACATATCTATGTTAATTGAGGGAATGTTGCTGTTAAGTGGGATGATAGTATAATCCACTCTTCCGACAGGGGACTGAAACTTGGTAGGTAGTTGCTGTGATCATGTTTTTAATTTATTGCACCCAAGTTTTGATCCAGTATTCGTCAAACCTGTGGGTTCATATCTAATACAAAATTTATAGCACGTAGAAAATAATCCATTTTGTGGTTTTCTAATGAACGGAGAAGGGGTTGCTTTAAGTTTTTTACCCCTGGATTTGGTTGTTGAGGGCTATGTTAGTATGGAAATGTTTATTTTTCCCTTTAGTTTTTTCACTCTTCCGAAGGGGTTGCTTTAAGTTGAGCAAACTAAATGAAGGGCTCTGTAAGGTCAGTGACATACTAGCGAACAATTTAGGTTCCTTTGCTTTTACTTTTTGGTGCACATATAGACACGAAACATATAGCTCACTGGGGCTTGAGGTATATATATGTTTTTTTTTCGTTGGTTTTTTTTTTATTCTGAAATTTTGATTACTAAGCTTTTATTTGGTACTTAAGTCTTCCCGTTTGTAATATCATTTTGGGTTGGATTACCCCCATTACTTATTCCAAGCCTCTGTACTAGAGGAAAGAAGCATATTTATCATCTATAGTTTAAACTGACTTGGAGTCCTTGATTGATGGCTGTATGCAGATCACAGACTCTGAAATTGATGAGTATGAGGCAGAAGGGAAAATCGGACATCATTTCTACTCTGATGAAATGTACACCGGTGAAGACGGCCAACTTACATGGTTTAATGCTGGTGTTAGAGTTGGTGTTGGAATTGGCCTTGGGATGTGCCTTGGGATAGGGATTGGTGTTGGATTGCTCATGCGTTCCTATCAAGCGACTACCAGTAATTTCAGGAGGAGGTTTTTCTGAAGTGGATAATTGGAAACTTTTATGGGGAAGTCAAGGGGAAAGGAATAACGAAATAATAAAAAATTGTGAGGAAGTGAAAACGGCATAAATCGGTTACATAAATCTGTTGAGCATGAGTTTTTGAAGTTGGGTTGGAAGTTTTGTACAGTTTTTCTGTTTAATAGTTTTATGTTCAGATAAAAGCTCTTACAAAGGATGCCAAAGTTGTTCATTTCACTCCAAAGGTTGGTTGGACACCATTGAAATGTTGTTTCAATGAAACATAGACACAGGTGCCAATGTGGATAACCGGCTCAGCCTTCCGAGGCAGGAAAATATAATAAGCTTTGAAGATCTGATGGAGCTGTAGGTAATAGCAAGTACTTGTTCAGCGGCCAGCACAAGCTTGTATGAGGTTCGACTTTGCCTTCGTGGAAAATGCATGTATTTGGCTTTTATTTTTCCATATCTTGTAGAAAATTTTGCAGTCCTGGGAGTCTGTTGGGAAAGTTCATATCGTGGATGTTTGTGGATAGTGTACTGTTGCATTACTTGCATCGACATTTGATGTTTTTTTCTTCTCTCTCAGAGTCTCACACTCTGTTTAATAAAATTCGATGCGAGCGAGCAGTGTGCGTGCAGTTGATGAATAATTGTATTGTTTCTTCTTGCCATGTAGGTAGCGGATGCGCATATGTTGTTATTAGATTTTGGTCGTACATGAGTTATATGTTATTCGTGAGACTTCCTGTATACAACCGTTGTATGAAACGCCACCTTCACAAGGCGTTGTGTACAACCGATGTACACAAGTGCTGTAGATAAAGATTTTGAGACATGTCAAATGCATTTCATTCGAATGGGAAATTGTGCTACAGTTAGTCGCCAAACATCCACACTCGATATTAGTTGTTTTTTACATTTTAGAAAAATGTTATTAACAAGATTTTCGGCACGCAAGGAGCGTGCAAGATAATTATTATGAAGTGTTAATAACAATTTTATTTCGTAAAATAGCTGATAATAAACAAAATAAATGTGGGAAAAAGTAAATCAAATTAGTCAAAGCCATAGGGGTATATTTTTGTGGTGCTGCTGACCGTGGTACGTCAAAGATGCTAGATCCTCTTCCTAATTAAAGGGAACAAAAAAATACAAAACAAAAACTGGGGACATGAAGGTAATTATGTAGGGTGGGTTGACAGAGCGGCAGAGCCGAAGAGGACTGGCTAGCTAGAGCCTAGAGGCGCGCACTGGATCTCATCAGCATGGACACTTGAAGCTCTCAACTCTCCGGCAAATCAATGGGAGCTCTCGCTCACCTTAACCCCCAGAAATGCCCTAAATTACAAGCGTAAAACCCTAACCCATCGCCGCCACAAACCATGAGCGCAAGCACCGGTCACAGATCCCCTGCAACAATGCCCCGCCGTAACAGCCCTGCGGCTTCACCCTCATCGCTCCCCTTGGTCGTCACTCTCAATTGCATCGATGACTTCGGCATGGAGCAGGACTCCTTGTCCGGCGTCGCCGCTGTCGAGCACGTGCCGCTCAGTCGCCTCGCCGAAGGCAAGATCGAGTCGGCCTCCGCCGTGCTCCTCCAGTCCCTCGCGTACCTCCCACGGGCCGCCCAGCGCCGCCTCCGCCCCTACCAGCTCATCCTCTGCCTGGGCTCCTCCGACCGCGCAGTCGATTCGGCCTTGGCCGCCGACCTCGGGATCCGGCTTGTCCACGTTGACGTATCCCGTGCCGAGGAGATTGCCGACACGGTTATGGCGCTCTTCCTCGGGTTGCTCCGCCGGACGCATATGCTCTCCCGCCACACGCTCTCCGCTTCGGGATGGCTCGGCTCGATCCAGCCGCTGTGCCGTGGGATGAGACGGTGTCGAGGCTTGGTTTTGGGGATTATCGGCAGATCTGCGTCGGCTAGGTCTCTGGCTACAAGGAGCTTGGCCTTCAAAATGAACGTTCTCTATTTCGATGTTCAAGACGTAGAGGTACCGATTCGATCATATTTAGTTCTCCGAAACTCATATTCGGCTAAATTGTACTAAAAGATCTGATGTTTAGTAGCCCGAAATGTGCATCATTTTGAAGTTGGTGAATTCATTTTTAAGTTTTAACATTTGAGTAGCTGAAAGATTTGACCTTTAAATGTGCTTTTTATTGTTCATATTGATATTGTTGAGACAATGCACTTTTTTTATGTTTACCGTAACTTGTTATGATGGAAATGTGGTAAAGTTTGTGTTTTCGGTCCTAATCTATGTTCGGAGCCTAAAATGTAGTATAGTTTATTATGAATCTGATAGCGGGAAAAAAGAGAGTAGATTCAATTCATTTTGATGTTGGAAGTTAAGTTGTGGTTCGTTAATATTTTCTTTTGGGATTGGATATGGGTAGGTTTTATTGAAGCAGAATGCATTACTTGTCGAGAAATTGTGGACTTTCAGTTTTTTACTTATCTAACTATCTATTGGGGTGGCGGGTACACGTTGATGTTTTAGTTGCGAAGTACTGCTTACAAGTATCCTAATGCTTATTTGAATTCTGAAAACTATTGTTTTTAGTTTCTTCAAATACTTTGCACTTGAAACTTCTTTTGGAAATAAACTTGTTTTTGCCACTTCTATTGATGGAAATTGACTCAATATTGCCATTGCATACTTTCTAGTTTGGAACTGCCTTTTGCGTCTCATATTTGATTCTTCTGGTTCTATTTATTGTGTGCTGTATGAATGTTTTGCATGGTACAATATCTCAGGTGAACGGAAAAGTGAGCAGGTCTCCTGTAAGCTTTCCTCCTGCTGCGAGAAGAATGGATACACTTAATGATTTACTGGCTGCAAGTGACCTCATTTCATTGCATTGTGCTCTGACAAATGAAACAGTTCAGATTCTAAATGCTGAATGCTTACAGCATGTAAAGCCTGGTACATTAATCTTCATCTTGGTGCCTGTTTAATGAAATTTTGGGATTCCTTGTATTTTATATTAGCGTGGAATGATTTTATAAGTGTTGTTGTGCAGGAGCATTTCTGGTCAACACAGGGAGCTGTCAACTATTGGACGATTGTTTTGTGAAACAGCTTTTGATTGACGGAAGCTTAGCTGGGTGTGCTTTAGATGGTGCTGAAGGGCCACAATGGATGGAAGCATGGGTATGCTAATTCTTTGTGGGCTATCGACTTGTTAACATAGGCTGTGTGACTGTGTCAATTTCTGGCAAATACTTGTGCTTGAGTGCTGCAGCATGCTTTGCAATATGCCCAGTTAGTCTAGTCCCCTTTTTGCTTCATTTCAGGACTTGTCTCCTGCTTTCTTGCTGTATTAATAGGTTTGGACTTGCTCATAAATAGCTTGGGAGCTTTAAACGATGTGTAGATCATTTTTTTTTTCTTTTTTTGCAAACTGTATGCACTAATATGCAAAGTATGTGTTTTCATTCTAGCCTTGTACTATACCCATCTTCTCATTGACTCCCCCCTTGCCTAATTCAATTTTTTTCCTTCATTTCTTATCAGTCTTACATCCTTAATATCTGAATTATTGGATGTAGATTGTGCTTTTTGGAGTAAAAAAATGCATCTGCATTGTTAACATTAATTATCTTTGAACTATCACATGGTTCTATAACCTTTGGTATGAAACCCCATGGTGTTTATGGTGCTGTTTACATGTGGTAATATAACTTACAGGCATGAAAGGCGGAAGGGAATGTAAATTTTACCTGCTTCTGGATGATTGTATATTCTTAGTATTTTTCTTCTTTATTTCTACCCACATATGAATGATGCACATCTGGAGCATTTAAATTCGATATACCAGGTTGATGCTAAGATACATATCATGGGTTTACTTCAGGTGAAGGAGATGCCCAACGTGTTGATACTTCCACACAGTGCAGATTATAGTGAAGAAGTATGGTTGGAGATAAGGGAGAAAGCTATCTCCATATTGCAGACATTCTTTTTTGACGGGATTCTTCCAAAAGATTCTGTATCTGAAGAGGAGAATGAAAGTGAGTTAGGTGATGAAAATGAAGAGTCGGATAAGCTGGACAGAGAAAATAACTTGCAGCTATCCGTTATTGAGCAACCAACTGAAGTCATTCATGCAAGCCCGGAAAGCTCTCAGAATAAAGAAGCTATTCAATCCAAGGAGTCTCCTAGCCAGCACCAAAGTTCAGGTTTATCTCAAAGTGCCACTCGACCTGATGGAAGACGAGGCAGATCAGGTAAGAAAGCCAAAAAGAGGCACGCACACCAGAAATCCCGGCAAAAGTCAGATGATCCTTCACGAGAAAAAGAAAGTACCTCGCAGCGGGAAGAAGATACAGCTATGAGTGGAACTGATCAAGCGTTAAGTTCCAGTTCTCGGTTTGCCTCCCCAGAGGACTCAAGAAGTAGGAAAACTCAAATAGAATCAATGCAAGAATTGCCTTCCCACCATCTTCAAAAATCTATTAAGAGGCTCAGTGGAAAGCCTGGTGAGCTGTTGAAGGATGGGTATGTTGTCGCGTTGTATGCAAGAGATCGTCCCGCACTCCATGTCTCAAGGCAAAGAGTTAAAGGTGGCGGTTGGCTCCTAGATACCATGTCAAATGTAACAAAAAGAGATCCTGCAGCTCAGTTTCTCATTGTTATCAGAAGCAAGGTTAGTATGCAAGAACTTATTTCTTCTCTTGGACCTAAATTGTAGTCTATTATTCAATCTATGCTGGCTGCTGTGTTAATTGTAATCTGGTTAGCTGATATGAAATTATCGGTACCTTATACAGGACACAATTGGTTTGCGATCTTTTGCTGCTGGTGGAAAGTTATTGCAGGTAATATTACTTTATCAATTGTCCCTCTTGGAAGTCTAAATTTGGACGAGATTAAAAATTGATCTCAAAAGCTGACTATCTGACTATTTAAGTGCTTGGGGATTAAAATCAAGTTCTACCTTAACATTGCAGATAAATAGAAAAATGGAATTTGTATTTGCCAGTCACAGTTTCGATGTCTGGGAGAGTTGGATGTTGGAAGGTACTCTGGAGGAATGTAGGCTGGTTAACTGCAGAAATCCTTTGGTAAGTTCCTTTACTTTATGTAGTTTCATCTGCCTTGTTGTATTTTAAACTGAAAATTTGACTGTAGTGGACCGTGCAATGGTAGTTCAATAACCATAGGTGATTTAAGTTGCCTTGAACGAACATACCCCCTACCCCCGAGAAGAATTTAAGATAAAAACTCTCCTGTGTAAATCCGTGGTCTCCCGAGTCTACTAATTTTTTAAATGATTATGTGCTTGCTTTATAATTTTTAAGGGTTATACATCAACTGCTGAGCAGGAAACAATATTTATCAAAAGTTGCCTCTCCTTTCCCAGATGTAATTCTCAGCCGAAATAGTCCTAGAAGTGCTAAATTGTGAATTTCATAAACTGTAAATATTGTTGCCAATTTAATCCTTCTCACCGTTCGAATGTTTGGTTGATACAAAACTGTAGGCTGTTTTGGATGTAAGCATCGAGATTCTGGCCACCATAGGGGAAGACGGGGTTACACGTTGGCTTGATTAGACTGCGACGAGAAAGAATACTAAGAATCCTAACATTTTATTCTTATTTTTTCCTCTTTCTGAGGTTTGTATCATTTTAAAACAGCTTGAGAGTTGTAAAGCGTTCATTTTCTTATTATTTTTTGTTCTTCTACACTTCTTTTTCGGGTTTTCCGTCGCATAATGTTATCAGCTGGTAGAGGACTTGTGTTGTGGGTTATTCAGCCTCCAGATATTAGGTGCGTGTATTGTGTAATGTACAAGTGATATCCTTTGGTTTGTTCCAAGGGATGGCGGTTGTATAACTCATCCATCAAGGAAGTTTCATTCGGAGTGTTATTTTACGATTGATGAAGCTTATTGTTTCTCTGTCATTCGGAGTGTTATTTTTATTCTGTTTGAATATGTGCTCGAATTCATTCGGGACGCGAGCAAAACTCGTATTTTGATCATAGATTAGAAATTTAAAGAGAAATTTCTGTTGTCCTTTCAGTCGACGAAAACCAATCAAACTTTGAGTACAGAGGGAGGAACTCATTGCTCTACCGAGCTTAGGTTCGCTGTTTAATGTTATGGACGCGGTAGTACAAGTTCTTGGTGATCTTACCAAACTCGAATTAAACACAAGTAATCCGTAATGTTGTTGTTACTGAATTTGGCTACCCAAATTGGTGGGGAGAAATGCAAACAACAGAATTTAAATGGATTTGCTTGCAAATATGGTAATCAATTGCCAACCACCAAACCACATTGCTTTTCCTTAATTAGTGTGGTTAACATTTGATTTGATAAGTAAGTCATTAAACTAATCGGGTTTGATGGTTTAGTACGGATTCTTGGACTTTAGTTTGCCAAAAGGAGTGGCAACGTCTTGATTAACATTTCTGTCAAGACAGTGCTAGAAAGAAACTCTAGAGCTTTCCCTCCATATCTTTTTCTTTTTGGGAATATTATATATTATATTTGAGGGGCACACATGACATCATCTCAGCCCTAGCCGTTTGGTAATTTTAGGTTCCAGATCCTCTCCTGATCTTTAAAAACTGAGTCTGCTGAGCAGACGATCATGATTGTTGAAATTTGATACAACGGTTACAAATAAAGATTTTCTAAAAATTATAATAATTGTAGTCGTTGAATTAAATTTCAACGACCACCATCGCCCTGCTCACTTTTTAAAGGTCAGTAAGAGATCCGTTTCGTATTTAGGAATGAGAAGAGATCCTGTAGCGTTATGTGTAAATTTTCTTTTAAAATTCTTTGTTAACATTATAATGACACTGCATTCGTGACATGGAAATTCGACTCTACAAAAAGTGTGATGTTGCTCACGTCACTCCCCAAAGAAAAATACGAAAAACAAAGAAGGGGGATTTGGCCATGCCCCCTAAACTATGACCAATTACATCGTCCCGCGTAGCTCAAAAACCTGGGGAATTTTTCAAAGCGACAGCATTGGCACTTGCCACGTGCCAGTGCCGCTCCCCGCAAGCCCAGCACATAGTTTGATACCATATCCTTGTGTCGCCACGTGCGCGGTCAAACCCAAGTAGCCAAGTAGGTAATATTTTTAGTGTCCACTACATCAACAAATACAATATTCATATATATCATAACTGATTATTTTGGACAGAGATTCTCTTCTAATCTCTTCCATCAAAATCACATAATCAAGTAATTCGGACCCTTGAAATTTGATCTAACGACTAAAATTATTATAATTTTTAAAGGAAGCCCCTATTTTTAGTCATTAGATCAAATTTCAAATGCCAAAATCACTTGATTAGGTGGTTTTGATGAGAAAGATTAGGAGAGAATCTCCTTACTATTAGTTTTTATCAAACAATAAATTTATTAAATTAAATATTAAATTAGAGACTCGATAGAGTTTTAATTTATACCATAATGTAAGGTACTACTTTTCTCGATCATTGTGATAGAGGACCAATTGTTATCATAACTTATTATTTCAATGGAGTTTTTTTTTTTTTTTTTTTTTCAAATTTGAAGGTAGTGCTTTTAGTACTTTGGTTTTATATTTTTTTATGTTAATTACTCAAAATTACAAAAAGAATGAGAAGTGCGCAAAAAAATAATAAGAAAATTAATATTCTTTAAGAAATAATTTTATTATAACACGTATATTAATAAAAAAATTATTTTACTTTATATTTAAAACAAACTCAAGAACATTAATTGACACATCCCGATAGAGATCAAGGCATGCTGGCAGTCACGTGAGAGTGACGTAGTCATATGCACAGTACGGAAGCAATAAAGATAAGAATTATACGAATAATTAAAAACTGAACTACTAGAGTGCACTACTAAACAGGAAGTGATACGAGTTAGTTACAACAGTAAACACTCCTAAGCAGAGCATATTAAGTCTAGGTGCAGTCTAGTAGGACCAGTACTAATTATACAGTACCAGGAATGTCCTACTATTATTTAGATAGATCAAAACCACCAACGTCCTCAAGCCACCAACAACAAGCTTACTTAAAATTTGGAGGGGCGCAAAATAGAAAACGTGAGTGGGCAAAAACAAATGTTTTACAAAATCATTTTTTTATCAACATATCTAACCCCTCGCTGTAAAACATGTATAATTTTTCCCAGAATCAAAATATAAGCATATACATAATATATACATATATATATATATATATATATATATCTGAAATCATAACAATTCAAATCATGCTTCACATAATCATATTCATATGTATGTCATGCCAAACTATAACAAAGTAAACAATCCATGTAAGAATGATTTCATAGAAATATGATATGATAGTCGGAACCCCTGTGGTAGTTTGTACGGCTGAATTCATAGCTCAAAAGTTAATCTAGCCGGAGTCACTACAATGACCTATACGTCAATATACTGCACATAAGTCGGAACCACTAAAAAGGGGTCTGTACGACAAGATTGGGTGTAATATAATTATGCTCAATTCTATTCTCTCATAATAGCCGGATGATAAATCGCTAGTCATCTACGAGTCGGAACCATAAATAAGGTCTATACGACAAGACTGTGCACTTAAGTTGGATCCAATATGAGCATATAGTGCGGGAGATGACATAAATAAACAGGCATGTACTTCATATCTCTGGCTAAATCACAATCACCCTAGGTGCAGTTTTATGAGCTCAACATTATTTCACATATCACATCATCGATGAGTCACATAACCAAACATAACTCACATGAACTTACATGTGCCTCCACAACACCACATTTATATCTATGCAACCATGAAATGTATATTCAGAATCCAAAAGCATTTGACATATTATTTCAAAGCATACTTTCCTTAAAAATGCATTTCTGGGAAATATATCAAGTACATAAATATATACTGAAAACAAAAGCCTACTCACTGGTATGTCGACGGGTCGTAACCCCCGAGTCGCCAGTGGATACGCTCGTCCTCGGGATAAATCTCACCTATATGCGAATTAACTATAAAAACGTTATTTTAAAGCACATAGGCAAAAATAACTAATAACTTCTCATACAAAGCTCAAAATGGGTATATGAATATACCACAGTGACCTACACAACCTCAGGATCATCCCCAAATTTTTAGAAATTTTTTTGGAACCCTCACGCTCCCCCACGCGCCGACAATGGCACGGCCAGACTCGCCCCCCACGCACGGCCATATGCCAGGCACACTGACGTCGTCAATTAACGTCGTCAGGTATATTCCGTTATTCCTTAACAAAACTTAACGGCGTGACCTAACGCCGTTAGAATATTCTCTTAAACTTAACGGAATATCCTCTCGTCTTCTACCTTTAGCTCCGGCGACCGTCGCCGTCGCCGGAAAATCGGGAATTTTCAAAACTCTATAACTCATTCGTTTTTCATCCATTTTTCACGTAATTTATACCAGAATGAAGCTCTTAACTTGTAGAACACAATCATACTAATTTAAAGCTCTAAAAGTCGCGGAATCTCACCGGAGAATCCCAAGAAAAACCGGCCAAACTTCGTCCACACCATCCCGACGTCCAAAACCTTCAAACGAAGCACTCCGAGCTTCCTTGGGACCTCACTAAGCTTCCTACAAGCTTCAAATTTCCAAAAACATCCATAATTACGTGTGCATGAAGAATGCACAAATTGGGGATATGAAAAACTAGGGTTTTCGAAGGTATCTTTACCTGAAATGGGTACCAATCGACTCGTCTAAGCTTCACGAACACAATGGTGCCAACTTTGACCACAATCTGTGAAGTTTCAAGGGCTTTGGGTGTTTGTCCGTACAAGTTCGAAGGAGAGAGAGAGTGAGAGTCCGAGAGAGATGAGAGGGTACGGGAGAGAGAAGAGAGAGTGTGTGTGTGTGTGTGGCCTAGGATTGGTCAACCACCAAAAATACCATAACTTAATCCTAATTGGTTCCAAACAATTAGGATTTAAGAATATTGGCCCAAAACCACACTTAAACCACATTACACAACTAACGTCCAAGGGTATTTTCGTCAATTCACGCCGTCGATAAATATATATTTGGGACGGGCTTTGACATTAATTGATAAATACTATTTATTTTTTAATATTTACATTTACAAACATAGAACAATTACACGTTTATTTATAAAAAAATACGACCGAAGGTTTTAAAGGGTGGTTTTCACTTCAACTTTGCTAAACCCATGTTTGCTTAATCTTTTAGTTTTTAGTAACTTATTGAGATAAAAAATACAAAAATATTAAGTTTATACGTAAAGCGGTGCTGAGAGATTAATAAGTGTATAAATAACGGTATAAATATAGGAGCAAAATGGTCCAAAGGCGGCTACATTTCTAGGCCACACTTCATTTCCTACCAAAAGCTAAAAACAACCAAACCAAACCAACAAAAATCACAGAAAATTCAAAGAAAAATTTCACTTTTCTGTGGTTAATTTACAAACTTGATAGCTTTCAGTACCTGTATTTGATAATTTGAGCTTTCAGCTTATAGCTTATGCTGTCTCTGAATCCAAACCCAGCTCAAGGTTTCTACTTATTCGATCCCATGAATACCAATATGGGCCTTCCGGGTCTCAATCCTATGCCGCCGCCGACAACTGGTGCTGCTTCAGCTACGGCGGCGACCAGTACGACTGCTGCCTGCACGTCTTCGTCCGCGCCCGCAAACGCCGCGTCGATGGCGGCGGATGATCAGAGCAAGAAAATCCGGAAACCCTATACGATTACCAAGTCGAGAGAGAGCTGGACGGAGCAGGAGCACGACAAGTTTCTCGAAGCTCTTCAGCTGTAAGGAGTTCAATTTTGTGTTATTAGTATTGTTTCTTTGGTTCCTGTTTGGTTGCTGGGAAAATTGGGGACGGGGTGTGGAAAATAGATGAAAAGGCTGCTTCTTTTTTAATTGTTTTTAAAATAAGAATTAATGGAAAAGCGTTGCTTTCAGTTTGCATAAACGAAGATTTGGAATTGAGATGGTGATTTTTGTTCTGTGATGGATTATTGCGTTTCCTATTAACCAAGTAGAGAATTGGAGCTTATTGAAGGTCCTTCGGTTTTCGGATTTTTTCTACCAGTAATTTTAGATAATTTGATGGATTTTATTAGTGAATTTGAGCTAATTAGATTAATTTTACTAAGTTGGAGCTAAAATTTTGCCCCTAGGATGAGCCTTTTCGGGCTTGTGTTAGTGGACGAGATAACCGGCGTTCGAGTGTAAGCAAATGAGACTTTGTATTGTCAAAGAGTGTTGTTTTGGACACTGGGACGTATTCAAAATACAAATCTCGCCCAAGTTGATCCAGTTGTTTGGATTAGTTCATCCAAATGGTGGAATATTTATGTTAAGCAAGTTGATAATCTCTGAATTTGATGATTTCTAAATCCCAATTTGGGATTTACTATTAGATTTTGTTCTCAATATCAAAATTTTGTTAATAGGTTTTTTTAGGTACTCATTACATAGTTTGGTATCCAATAAAAATATGATAAAGGAGAGGTATCAGGTTGTACTAATATAGGACAGACGTTCGTAATTTTTAATTCTTTTTTTCTTTCAGATTTGTTGAGTAGAAGGCCTTGCTTTAGTAGTTTTGATTGGAATGTCTTGATAAGCTGTTTTATCTATTTAGTTTCTCTTCCTTTCATGGTCAAGATGTATTAATGTTTCTTGGGACTACGTAAGGTATCTGGTATTTTTAACTCAATATATATGTTTGTGTTAGTGTATGTAGATGTAAGCCTTGCGGTTTTAATTCACATGAGTTGTTCCTCCACGTTTAAGCATTCTTATGTTTGTTCGCTTGGGTTAACTCAGGTTTGATCGTGACTGGAAGAAGATTGAAGCATTTATTGGCTCAAAAACGGTTATCCAGGTGACTACTTATCATAGTCAAATTTATCATGTATTTGCAGATAGCAAAAAACAAAAATGTAGGATGAATATAATATGCTTAATTTTTTATTTTTTTGCCTTGATATTTATATAATTACTTGGAGAGTGATGTTAGATGGTTTTGGTTTTCTTTAAGTATATGGTGAAGGAATTGTAACTTGTAAGTAATTTCTTGTGGATACTTAGAAGGATCTCTAACATTTTTGTAGGTTCTGTAAATTTCTTTTTGTTGCGTTTTTTGGTTGATTGAAGATAGAGAAACTGACTGTCCTTTGAATTTGTGGATAGTGAACTGATAAGGAGAATTTCTAAGTTCACAAATTTTCAGATTACATATAAAACAACATCCTCTAGTCATGTGTATGTATTCCGATCTCACCTTTTCAAGCATAGTTTCATGTTATCGAAAAAATAATTAAAATGAAGGAAGTGAATATCTTGGACAAGGTGACAGAGAAATACGTGCCCCTGCAAGTTTTATGCTTGACAGAGAAATACATGCCCCTGCAAGTTTTATGCTTCTTTCCTTATAGAATTTAAATACCATCTGAGAAATCTTGTCTTAGTAAGCCCTGTATCTGCTTCGTCTTGTCGTATTTCTTTTTGCTCCATTTCAATGCGTATGTGTCATGTTTTCATTGTACTCATGGCAAATGATATTCCTTTCAGATACGAAGTCATGCACAGAAGTACTTTTTGAAGGTTCAGAAGAAAGGGACAAGTGAACATGTACCTCCACCTCGGCCAAAGAGGAAAGCGACTCATCCATACCCACAAAAGGCTCCAAAAAGTGGTCAGCATAGTCAACCATTGTTTTCTTGTCAATGCTTCATATGGTTATCATAGAATTCTTGTTCATAAGTTAATCTCTGGCAGCTGCAGTTGTATCTCAAGTAGCTGGGCCGTTTCAGTCCTCATCTGACTTGCTTGAACATGGATATGTTTACCAGCCAGATTCCTCATTTGTGCTTGGAACTCCAGTTAACCCTGCAACTTTATTATCTTGGAGTTATAACTCTGTGCCACCAGTCAACATGTCGCAAACAATTAAAGGTTTCATATTTTTCTGCCTGCCTTAGTGATTTAATCTTGATCGATTTGGCCATAATAATAAGTTGTTTTCCCTATCTTGTTAAAATACAATTTTTTATTTTTTTTATTATGCTTTTTCTTAGACGAAGGAAGGTTATCTGGGCCAACTGTTACACATAACTCTTGCTACAGTAGTAGCAATGAAAGCAACCCGACAAATTGGAAAGTGAGTGAGACAGTTGATCGAGTAGATCCTGGGCAGCCACACAGAGGTAAAATTCTCTCTCATATTTTTAATGCCTCCCTTCATTTGCTTGGGTTATGATCTTCTTATCGTGTTAAAATCATAAGAGCTGCTTAAGGAGGTGATATTGAAGTCTAGCCTTTGAGTTCTACATTATCTCCTTGACCTTCTTCATATAGTTTGGCAAATTTTGGGTTTAATTGGGACCAGAAAGGATGGAGGATAATCAATGTTCCATCACAGTAGTAGCTCTCTGTTGACCATGGGATGCTTTTAGATGCCCGGTACTGTATACTGGTCTATGATCTCCTCCTTAGGAGTTGAAGATGTTGCTTGCATGTAGATTCTCCTCGGTATTGCAATGTTTATATGCGTTTATGACATTTTTTTTATGTTCTGTTGGTATTAACTGTAGTTCTTGTATTTGCAGTTTTGCCAGATTTTGCTCAGGTGTATAAATTTATCGGAAGTGTATTTGACCCCAGTGCAATTAGTCATTTGGAGAGACTGAGACAATTGGACCCCATAAATTTCGAAACAGTAAGTCAATTTTGACTGTTTGTAACCTTTTTTATTTATTTATTTGGCCACTCATATCATCAAAAGGGTTCAGAATTATACCCCCGTGAATTTACCGGAAGTGTCTTGCTCTTACTGCTAAGTTTACTGAAGGGTTCTATTTGGTTCTTCCCAGGCACTTTTGCTGATGCGGAACCTCTCCATTAATTTGACAAGTCCCGAGTTTCAGGATCATGTAAGTGTTCACCTTCTCAACTTCAGCATGTCTTTTTTGACTGCAGTATGGATGCCTTAGTCTAATTGTTTGCACAAAGAATCAATATTATAAATTTCTATCTTGACGGTTCAAAACTTTGCCAACATCTTAGGAACATAATGTTCACACCTTGTGTTTGGCAGTTGATAAACTGAAATTTCATTTTTGAATTAAGACACCTAACAGTCTCTCTCATTAAGGTAATAATTGACTCTACTAGTAATAATTGACTACTTATTAATGGAGCTCCGGAGTGTGAGGACCAGATGTCTCTGATGAGAGATGAAGCAGTTGTTGAAGAACGCCTTGTGCACAGAAGTTCTGTAGTTAGAAATTTGAAATGTATTGATTGCCGATCTAAAAATATGCTGGACCGTGATGCTTTCTTTGCAATTGAACCGTTCTGTTGTATCCCCTCTCATCATTGGCAGCGGTGACTGTTACATCCATTTTGTTGCACGAGAAGTTTTAAGAATGCGTGCTCTTTCTATGTGAAAAGTTCTTTAGTTTTTAACTTGGAATGAATCTCTCTAAGCCTTGCTTGTGTCTGTGAGCCTTCTAGGACAGGTCGTGCCTTTCACTCTTCGGTATTTGTGTCGTTTCTAGCTTTGTGCTAGCTCTGACTAAATTATATGATGATGTTATTTACATATTAACGGTTCTCTTTATATACACAGAGAAAGCTAATTACATCATATGCTGTCGGCTCCGACAAAACTAAATCGGACGGCAATTGCAACTTCTCTCGCATTGGTAAATCAGAGAATGCCATCCTATCTGCTTGAGAGACGAAGGTAAATTGGAACTTATCAACTCCTCAATATTTACGGCGAATATCTAGCCGTTGCTGACTCTTAACTGTGGATTTCAGGGCGGAGCGTTGAACGACCAAGTTCACCAATAGTTATTGTGCAGAGTGGCTTTGTACATATGTAGAATACGACGGTTTTGAATACATGTAGCTTGTGAGGACCAAACCCAGTTTTGTGTGCATACCATACCTTTGAGTTTCGTCGGGAAGGAATGTGGGATGATACAGTCAACTCCAACGTCCGTTCGGAGGCCGTCTTGTATAGAATTTCGAGGAGATTGTCGTTGACTGTGGCCTGTATGCCGTTGTAATAGTTGTTTTTGGTTTTTACATAACTGGAATAAAAGTAGGACCTCAAAACGGTGACAAACAAGAGAAACCTGCTACCGTATGTGGTCTCCCCATCTCCGTCTTAAACAGTAAACATTCTGCAGAAGGTTCTTACCTCTAGTCTGTTCGATGTCGAGCCTTCTCCGGTTAAGTCCGGCTGTTTACAGCTCACTAAAGGGCCATGTATATTGAATGAGGATCCTCTTCGGATTTTCTTTATGAGGATTTCGGGAATCCTCTAATCACATCCGTTTATCGTACATCGTGTGGTCAATTTTCATCAGGTACTGTTTATGTTTAATTTTAAATAAAAAGATTTACAATGATTTCTGATCGCACGATATACAATAAACGGATGTGATTAGATAATTTCGGGGATCCTCACAAAGAGGATCCGGAGAGGATCCTCATTCATGTATATTTTGTGTATGTGCTATTGATGCAGTCTGAATTTAGATTATTTCGTTTTCTGACTAGATGAACGTTGTTTTGTGCAAGCAAGCAGCACTTCTGCTAGTATTATAAACGTGTTCGATAAATTTTCTTTTAAGTGCTTCTTGAAGGTTCTTTTCCGTAAAGCGCTTTTACAATCTACAACAATTTAGCCTGCCCAGAAATTTATTTATATTCTTTATTCAATTCGTGTTGAGTGGCATATGTCACCCTTTGTGCTCTTCCTTGTGGCTTTCAGAAATCAAATAAGAACATTAGAAACGAAAGGTCAAGAAAAATCCATTAATTACACCACCTACCCTCAACACATCCATTTCAAAGAAGCAATATCAAACACATCGCCCGTCCGTCGAGTTGCACATATCATCCAAGAGGACTCTGAAATCTGAATACATTGAAAATACACCGAGTTTCGAGACATCCGAGTGACCTATCTATACCCGAAACCCATGTCCAGTTTGTGTCCGTACGTCCCTTGAGTGTGTCCGCTACCAGCAAACTGGTGAATCTGTTTCGGGTTTGACCTTAGTTCCATCTCAATGAGCCTTTGGAGTGCCTCTGGATGGTGGTTGCTTCCACCGGCAACGTCAGCAGCTGAATTAAAAGGAAGTCAGTATACCACATGAAATTTCCAACATTACAACATAAAGCTCAGCCAAATTTATAAGGTAGAAGATGTCAATTCGATGTTAAACTACATAGACCCGAAAATAAGAAGGAAAGAATGAAATCAAGCAATTTTTGGAAGTTCAAGAAAGTTGAATATCAAAGAGCTCCAAATATTGCAGGCAACAACTTTGGGAGATTTAATCACTCGAGTTATTGCTAGGAAAAAAAAAAGTAAAGGTGCGAGAAGCCACTACATGAACGCATTAAAAACAGAATATCATGCAGACACAATGAAATCAACCAAAGTCATTAACAACAGATGCACAGAGAAGTGCCTTACCGGGCGATGGCATTCCATGACCACCAAAGTTGGGCTGCCGGGGACCAAAAGGGAAACCTTGCATTGGGTTCAATTCTTGCATAAAAGCCTGACTGTTTGGATGAGCAGGTGGAGGTGCACCACGATTGGGATGAGGAGGCTGGGGTGGAGAGCTGGATAATCCTTGTAGCAGGTGAGGCGGAGGAAAGTTGCCTTGCATATGCATCTGTTGCATCATAGGGTGATGGGTGTGAGCATCAAACCCAGATTGACCAGTGTTGGGATGATAGAAAGGTGGACGAAGCATATTTGATTGAAATTGATGATTTGGTGGAGGATCGCTTCGCATAATGCCTTCTGGCCCCATAAAATTAATCTGAGAGTTGATGTTGCCAGGACGAGAGTCTAAAGGGTGGAACGGGGGACCCACATGATTCAATGGAGGATGATGGAGCTGTTGAGAAGATGATTGCACATTAAGGTTCTGATATGGAATATCAGGCTCTCTCACATCATAAGGACCACGAAGAAAAGGAGGAGGAACTTCTTGGCTTCCCATTCTTCTTTCATCTTTAAAGGCAGAATTCATAGCTGCCAACTTTTCAACAATGTCCACATGGGTGTTTGGGGAGGAGAACAATTTGCTTTTCATTTGACTTCGAGAAGACATAGAACTTTGTATGTTCAACGGTTCGCTGGCTGCAATCAAGCTATCCTCCTCAGGAAGTCGAAAATCAGGATGCCCCTCAAAGACCCCAATCTTAGAACCCAAGTCGGTTCCAACCTGTGATGAACCTACTTCAATATGAGGATTATTGAGACCTAGCCACCGCTCTTCGTTCATATCTGATTTTGTTTGCTTCCTCCTATTTGCTGTTAAGTCACTACTACTATGACTAGTTGAGTTGGGTCCAATTTGAATTGCAGGACGAATTAGACTGTTATCTGTCACAGGAAAAGGCACCCCATGAGGCTCCATAGGATCTACTCTTGCAGACCCAATTGGGCCCCTCTTAACAGAAACTGGCGCTCCAACTGTTTGCAACTCTTTCATAAAAGCAGTTCCAAACAGAGTTTCAAGGGTCAGGTTCTTCCCTGCAATAGAAACATTTTCAGCAATTTCCTTTTTTGAACTGTGAACTGCAGTGCCAATAGTCGCTCCTTCAGTGCCGTGTAATATTTCAGAATACGTTGTTTCTTGATTATAGGATGGTTCCATATCACTCACGCTTGTTCCCTTCTGCAACAGTGAAAGTAGGTGATGGGATGCATTATTATCAACATTAGCTTTCAGCTGCTCAGGCTTTCCACCAGCCCCAGGAGGACTCCGCTTTTGAACAGGGGGCTGCAAGGTCGGAACATTTTCACTAATACCAGACAGAATCGATTGTTCAAGGTCTTCACATGTAAGGACTGTCGAAACTGCCTCTGGTTTAATACTTTTGGAAAAACCCTCAGAGTTACCAACTGTAGGAGATACTACATCTGATTTCATAACTCTGTCTGCAGGTTCAGAGGTTTGAGAAGAAAAACTAGGAAAACTGTGATCAAGTATCTTCCCATCAGAAATGCTGGATCCACCTTTTTCACCACCAACGATCAATGAAAGTAAGTCATTTTGCCTTCCAGATGAGAAATCATCACTAGGTTTCCTTTCTGCAGTAAGATAGAACCATTTAAACTCGAATGTACATTTCCAGTTCCAAATACAAACAATTTAAGTTGGAAAGCACTTTAAACTTTAACTCCAAGATATCAACAGCTGCAGACCTTCTTCATGAAACCAACGAGCAAACTTGGAAGAATGGGCAGTGTCAGAGCTCTGTGTCTCATCATCTTTAATATCTTGATGCTGTAGACGCACAAAAGAAATAAATGAGATTCATAATTCAAGCTAATGACTTTTTTTCATTTAAATGAGAAGAAAAACACACATTTGAAACATATAAACCATGAATTGCAGTTAAAAGTGATTTTAGGGGGAAATATGCAGATGGGTGCTTCAGATTAAAGCTGAAGCAAAGACATTTGTTTTCACACTGATATTGGACCACAAGATAGAACGCCAAAATGTAAAACTTATTTTGCTAAAGTGTAATTTTAATGGACCCTATCAGCAGGTCTTAGCATGGTAATAGCAAAGCCATATGTTTGCACAGATGCAAGAAGCCAAGATAGATTCTGGGACAGGGGAATTCGGTCACTTTATGACTATCAGTATAAAATTTAGAATGAACCAAGACCTTGGGGAACTTGAACTGTCCTGAGTAATAACCTTTGCAAGAACTTATCGAAAATCTGTATATAGGAAAAGAAAGACATTGGACGCCACAGTTACCTCAGTGATATTTGAGGAGCCAACTACATTTAATGCTACAGCATTGGTAAAAAGCTTTTCCAGTATCGACGCAGAAGGACCTTGATTGGATTCACCAACAATCTTAGTCCCCATCACCTTCTCAGTATTGAGGCCAATTACTTCACTATTTCTGGAGGCTTCTAGAGCTTGTGATGTATTAGATATGTTATAGAGTTGACTCTCAATGCCAATTATCTTATTCAAGGCACCTTGAGGTGGTGACAGATTTTGATTCTTCTCACTCATGCTATCAACTGAGGCATGAGTACTTGCACTTCCATGTTGTTGCTTGCTCAAGATCATTTGTTCAGTTGATTGTTTCTCCACTTGGTTATCCAAAGTCCCACTTAAAACAGGTTTACTTTTGGCATGCAAGATATTTTCCTCAAGTTCAAAATTCCCAACCTATCAAAAAGCACAAAAGATATATTCTATTAATAGCAGAACACAAATGATAGAGCATGAAAAATGGGAAGATTCAAGCTTGGGTTGGCACTACTACATGGTACTTTAGTAGCAGCGTAAACTATATGGTGCACAGATCAGAAAAACCGAATCACAAAACATTGACAAAGTTTCAATTATTAACCCAACATCACAAACAAGTGAATACAAATTTCTTCACATGAAAAACCAGCCTTCTGCAAACATAATGTCTTAGCACTTCAAGCAAGATTGTTATCATTTTAATTCAATAAATTAGGAGTTCCAATAATTATAATCCTTGAATTCAGCATCTTCATCAACGATTAGGGAAATGAAATATGGTTACCTCAACTTCATGGGAATGGCTCAAGGATTTTGGTCCAAGATTTCTCTCCAAAACTGTGGTAGCAAAACCTGGGGGTACAAGAGGTCTGGGTGCAGCAGTTTGCAAGAGTAAACTAGATTTTTCAGAATCGGTACTTGAAGCTCGGGGTATGAGACACTCCTCCACTTCACTGCTTCTATGTCTCCTCCCATCTTTGGAATCATCCACCAGTGTGGCAAAGTCAAAATCACCTTTATTCTTCTCTGGCTTCAGCTTCTGCTCTTGAAGTGCTTTGTGCTGTTCTTTCCTCATCAATTCAAAAGAAGCTGGGAGGAAATCCAACAAATTTCAAACTTGGATTTAACTGAGCAGAACTATACTGACCCAAACTAGATACAAATGAAAGACAAATAAATGATAGAAAGAAAAAGTAAAAATCACTTTCTCAAGTACCTCTTCTCTTTCTTTCCTCTTCTGCTCTTTCCTCACTTGTCAACTCAGAAGAACCAAACGTTTCATCATCAAATGATTCAGTATCCCTCCGCGAGTGAGGTGCTGCCTACAAGTTATAAGATAAGAGGAAAGATATAATTAGGATGCTTTATATTCACATTATACTATTCTTTGAGATACAGAAAATATCTTATCAAAAAGAAAAAGAGAATAAAATTATGCTGCTCCATGTAAAGGTGGTGGATGCTTAAACCCACTACTGCAGGCATTGAGCTTCAGAAAATTGTTTAGACAAGCATGTCAATGCCACAACTAAGAACAAGGTATACCTTGTAAGGACGGGGAGGGTGATATGGCTCATTGGTTCTATTCAACTGGTACGGTTCATTAGGTTGAACTTTTGGTGCTGATATCCCTGCAGTAAACCCAGCTGGTCTAGGAAAGGAACCACTTCCGAGTAGTCCATCATGCTCAGGAACCTGCCATGGCCGCCGAGACTGGTTCCCAAAATGCCTTCCTGAATCTGATATTGAACAGGACAGAAAGTACAATACGTCAGAGATTAGTTTATCTACAGAGACAGTACAGCAGGGTTGGAATTAAGATGATATTGTCACAGAAATGAGCCTAACACAGAATGAGGACAAAAAGTATTTCAATCAGAAATTAATTTCTTGATAGTTTCAAGACAGGAAAAGAACAATGGTAGGATTTTAACAATCACCTACAAGGGCACCAGTCACCAATTCTAATTCTATATGCTAATCAATGCTTTTTAATAGTCGATCCTTCAATATCCTCACAACAAATATCAGCTTGTCCACAAAGTAAGTCTCACATTAAACTTCAAGGGCTTTCCTAAACAGCATAATTTGGACATCCCTAAAAGCATAATCCGACATCCGCAAAAGCATAATCTGGACATCCCTCACAATCCCTAACTACTTTCATGTCACCCCGTCAATGTATATTTTCCTCCTGCTAATGTTAACTGTTAAGCATAACCAATCTTAGCCCAGTCCTTTGGAAAATTGAAATGTAATTTCCATTGTTTGGTCAACGATGAGAGAGTGGTTGGAGGTCTGGGTAAAGGCTAAAGAATTCATAAGTTTCTTCTGTCAAATAACTGCATATCCAATAGATGCAAAGAAGATGAAAGGTGAAAGTCCTACTTAGTACTTACTTATGGAAGACTCTAATGGAATCCCTATAAAGATCGCTGCCAAACTCTACCACAGGAACTAACAATCATATGAAACTTTTTTTCTGAAACATGCAGATTCAACTACATGTGCCGTTTGTACAGAGAAAACCCGTATCAATGTGATTAACTAAAACCTCACCAGAATCCTTATCAGATTGCGAGTCACTATCCTTGTCACTCCGTCCAGTTGAACGACTTTCCCACCTTCCATGGATTGGCCGTGAATAACCAGCTACATCCCCTCTAGTAGGTGGAGATGGATCATACTCGTTTCGCCTGAAACTATGAGCTGACAAACCACTAGTTCTCTGTCGATCTTTGAAAGCATCCTCGAATTCACTGATTTGAAAAGGGAAACAAGAAGGAAAATATCAAACATAATGAACAAGGCCTAACATGGTAGATGAGTAAAAACAACAATCTAAATCGGGCATCTAAAGCACAAAACTACCTTCTGAGATAGAAGCTATAAATACAACAATCAGACCATTCAAAATGGGAATCTAACCTTAATATTGACTGGTCGAACCCACTTGGTAGTTTCTTGCAAGTATCTAATTCACTAAACGACAGTAGGAATTCTCTCGTATATGATATTTTCGACTTCCTGGATCATTGGAGGAAGAGATTTGTTACAGTTCACCAATAGCAAAGCAATGAAATATGCATGAATATATTATACACAACAGAAACTATATCTAATAGTAAAAGCAAAAATGCCAAAAACAAATCTATTACTTATGCATTTCGTGATTCGTTTCAGTAAGATGATCTGGTGAGCGTGGTTCTTCGTTCTCTAAGCTCATTTTGCAAACGCTCGATGCAAACAGTATATCTGAACCTAATCAACGTAACCTCTCAACCATAAAAAAACAACCACTCTTCAATTCAATAGTCACTACACCAAGCCTAAAAGGCAAAGCCCAGAAACCATATCAGCATTCCAAATCAACACAGGAACTTCCTACCTCCACAGAAAGCTTTAATTCAATAATCCATTATTCGCCGAACTGGTACACCGATTCTAACCCGAAAAGTCAATTCGATACAGAAAGTTAAACAAATCAGTGCAAGAAAATCAGTAACCCCAGCTCACCCATCATTTACTACCATATCCAAAATCGAATTTCGCAACTCCCCAGCAATACAAAATCAGCAAAAAAAGTCTAACCCACTACGGTACTACCACTAGAACCCTAAAAACAAAGAAAATCCGTTCTCTGGTCCATCCAGCTCAATCTACAACAAAATACCCAATACACCATATATTTCAAAAACCCACCCAAAACTCTCCCTAATCAAAATTTGTCCAATCCAAACACCAAAGCACACATACATACAAGTATGATCAACCTTTTCTGCAAATCAAAACTCGAGTATCGTGTAAATTTCAAGAAAAATTCATCAAAACATCTTAAAAAGTTGGATGAAACGGCTCCGGAATAAGCATCGAACGGGACGACAGGCCTAGGGTTCTATTTTTAAATATTTTTATCTAGATCTTCCAAAAACTAAGGTATTCTCGAACGGAAGAGCTACGGGGATCCAAATGAAAAGAGACAGAGAGAGAGAGAGAGATTGACTGGAATTTGGGGGTTTGATCTTCTCAGCCGTGTTCTCCTTTCAATCGGGATGTTTAGAGAGAGAGAATTAGCGAGAGGATTTGCGGAGCGCGAGAGAGTTGTTTAGAGAGAGAGAGAGAGAGAGAGAGGGACAAAGACAAACTTCACATCGCTGAAGGAGAAATAATTCATTTTCAAAAATTATGAGCGACGCCTCACGCGCTTCTTTGGCTCGTGGCCGCGGTCTCTCCTTTGATGTGACTGAATAATTTGTAACCGATTGACATGTCGACAAGTTGCTTAGAGCAAGTCCACCCCTACAGACTTTGCGTCAGCATCCAACCCATTTATTCACTCAAGTGAACAGTGATAGACTCTAATGAACAATAATAGACAAATGCATCTCCACCGCTAAAACTAAATAGCCTAGTCAATTTTATTAAAATATTATTAATTTTTATTATAAAATAATAATTTGGTTTTTTACTTTCTGACTTCTTCCCTTCTTCTTCTTCTTCTGGAAATGAATCTCCTCCTCCTCTCTCTCTGTCACGCGCGCGCACATGTACACACCAAAATCCTCTCTGTGTGGCCACAAAACCCTCGGAAATCCCACCATGCATAACCCTTCAGTCGCAACCCAGGAACCCAGTCCGGTCTACGACCTCGTTTCGCAATTGGGTCGGTTCGCCTTCAGCTCAGGGCCTCATAGCAGCTCCGGTTCTGATGGGCACTCCTCGTTTTTGTCCAATTTCTTGTATTTCGACGCTTTTGGGGGTGCTTCAGTTGCCGGGGAAGAAGCCCAAGGTCGGCGTTTCAGCTTCACTGAGCTTGAGCAGTCGTGGCGGTTTGGGAATTCGGAGGAGTGTGACGGAGTTTAATCGGGCTATACGGTTCCACTGTGAGAGAGAAGGGGGTTGATGGGGTTCCAGGGATCGGGTTCAAGCGTCTGATGGAGTTTCGGATGAGAGAGACGGTAGCCATGACGTCAACATGGCGTCAAATGAGCCGTCTCCTTCCTCTGTCGATTTTAGGTCGGCCTGTGGACTGGCTTGGGCTAGGTGCCAGTCTATTCCAAGTGCTGGAGTGAATTGGCTGAGTCCCAGCTTGTTTTTTCCACTGGGTGCCGGGCTATTCCACCTCCGGTGGAACTGTTCTTAGAGCAGGCTCCAGCGGGAGCAATTGCTCGATGGATAGGTTTCAGCACAGGGCCTGGTTGCCCGAGGGAGGAAGTCCAGCGTTGGCTGGCGATGGAGCCCGAGCAGGCCCAAGCGCCAGGCCCGTGGATTCACGCCAGCCCGAGTGCCTGAGTTGAGTTTGACATCAGACGCCTGTTTTAATTTTTTTTCTGTCAGGAGCGTGGCGTTCAAGCGCACGTGGGCACGCGTCAGGGGACAGAAAGTTAGAAAAGGGGCCTGCGGAGCACTAATTTTTTGTTACCGTTGGGGAGCCACGTGGCTTCCCCACGCCCGTTGGATTTCAACGGCTACAAATTGTGGACCGTTGGATTTCCAACGGTAATAAAAATTAAAAAACCTTATTTAATATCAGTTGTTGGATCTGAGATCAACGGTCCACGTTATTCAACTTAAAAAAAAAACAGTTAAAAATCAGAAATGTTACCGTTGTGCCACGTGGCACAATCTGGAGTGTTGGAATAACAATTTGTTTAAATCCAACGGTATAGATTAATTAGGTGAATAAAAAATAAAAAAAATGTAAGAATTATTAAAAATCCGAAAAAAAAAATTTGAAAAATTAAAAAAAAATGATATTACTTTTCTATAAATACCTTCTCATTATCTTCTACCTTACACCACAATTCCATATCTTGTCAAAGTTTCAATCCAATTTTTTCCAACAAAATGACTACTGATGCAGGTACGAATTGGACGCTTATTGAAGATGTTGTGTTGTGTACTAGCTGGGTTGAAGTTACTCATGATCTGATTACGGGTAATGAGATGCAGTTGCAAGAAATGTGGAGTCTTATTCGTACCAATTTTCTTGAGAAAAATGGTGGGAAAAGAACCAAAGAATCGATGTCCAGTCCTTGGAAATTACTTAGCCAATAGTTTAGTACGTGGAGAGACGCCTTGGCACAAGCTAGTGGTAATATTCGAAGTGGGGAAAATTTTGCGGATCAGGTAACAATATATTCTTTATTTGTTTGTACTATACCCAAATTTACATTATAATTATTTATTTGTTAGCTACTTTGATTATAATTATTTGTTTGTATTATTTATTTGTTAGCTACTTTGATTATAATTATTTGTTTGTATTATTATTTGTTACCTACTTTCATTATAATTATTTCTTTGTATTATTTATTTGTATTATTTATTTGTTACCTACTTTCATTGCTGATCGATTTCTTCTCCCGCATTGTGTAGGAACTTCAAGCACAAACTTGGTATAATGCCAAAACCAAAAGTAAAAACAAATCATTCAACCGGTGGGAATGTTGGAATATAGTCAAAGATTGTCCTACAAAGTTGTGCATGTTGGTCCCAAAGTTTTCATGAACAGCACCCATCTACACTCTACGCCCGATCATTCGTCACATGTTCAAGAAGATGACGCATAAGAAGTGCCCAAAACGCCCCCCTGAACAAGCGTCGGGGTCGACCCGTTATCCAATTAGGCCTCAAAGTAAGAAGGCTTCAAAGAGAAAAGGGAGTGCTTCCAAGAATGGTTATGCAAAGTATATGGAAGAACTTGCTCGCTAAGGTGAATTGAGTTTAGCGCAAGAAATGGTTAAATTTGAGGCTAATAAAGCTAGAGAGGAGGCAGAAGCTGCAGCTGTTGACAGAGAATTTCAAGCTAATGAGAGAGAAAGAGAGCTACTTAGGCAAGAAAGGGAACAAGCTAGAGAAGAAAGAATGGCTAAACGAGATCGTGACATTATGAACACGCCTTTAAAAGGGGAGTCTCCAAATTCTAAATATTTTTGGAAGTCGGAGAAAGCGAACGTGGTGCAAATGAGGCGTGCAAGAAAAGCGAGAGCAATAGGAGATGGTTCTAGCACGACAAGAGAAAATCATCATAGCACCACAAATTGGTTAAGTGATGATGAATATAGTACTTTTTGTAATCGAAGCCCATAATTTTCCAATCACTTTGGGTTGTAATTTATTATTTATTGAATAGAGTACTTTATGTTTTTTCCAATTTATTGAATTTAGTACTTTATTTAAAGTGAGAGTAAATTTATTTAATTTGGCCCGTCGTACATATGTTCGTTGACCCAGTACGTGACTTTTGGTGTCTTTCCTTATAGGACATTGTTGAACACTGGGGATAGGGCAAGGACATTGAGGTCATTTTGAGCTCCCGGAACCCCGAAAAAGGCAAGTCAAATCCATGTATCAAAAGATGCCACCGCCTCCAAAATGATACTTTTTGCTCATTTTCTATCCCCATGAGCGCCTTGCCATGCACTTGGACAGTTTTTCTAGGTCCAGTGCATACAGTTGATGCTTTCAATCATCCCAGGAAAACCTTGCATCTCGCCCTTCTTCAGAAGTCTTTGCAAGTCCATGTCAGTAGGTTTCCGGAGGTACTTTGCGGTGTAGATAGATTCGATTGATCCACAAAACCTCATCAGGGATTCAAGAATGGTTGATTTCCCCATCCTCGCTATCTCGTTCACTTGGTCTGTAGATGCTCCATATGCAAGCATCCGCAAGGCATCAGTAATTTTTTGCGGAGGAATGAGACTCATAGCACCAAAAGCATCATTCTTTTGCACAAAGTAAAAATCATGGTTGCAAAAAACAATCATGATTTTGTTGAACAAATGTCGTTCCATTCTATAACGACGTCTAAAGTACGTATCAGGGAATGCACTGTTACAGACAAAATAATCGTCCAAGAGTTCTGTACCTCGTCGTTGCCTGCTTCTATCAAGGTTTGCGGAACAGCTGGGCCTGTAGATCTGAGCCACAGCTTGGATGACCCGACGGGAATGTGAGGTTCTGGCCATTTTTGCTTCATCATCTCTCATTTTACGCTCATCATCATCTTCCATCTCATTTTGGGCCACCTGGAGATTGAACATTCATTCTGATTGGTTAAACAATTATTCCTCTTACTTATCGATTTCCCAAATCATCCTTGAGGAAGAAGAAAACATTGTAAGAATGAAGCAGAAACTGTAACATCCCACATCGTCCAAGGGAGTGGATCATGTAAGCCTTATATGTATATTCCCATCTCTACCTAGCACGAGGCCTTTTGGGAGCTCACTGGCTTTGAGTTCCATTGGAACTCTGAAGTTAAGCGAGTTCGCGCGAAAGCAATCCCAGGATGGGTGACCCATTGGAAAGTTCTCGTGTGAGTTCCCAGAAACAAAACCGTGAGGGCGTGGTCGGGGCCCAAAGCGGACAATCTCATGCTACGGTGGAGTCGAGCCTGGGATGTGGTGGGGGCCCGGGCCGAGATGTGACAATTTGGTATCAGAGCCAATCCCTGGCCGGAAGAGTGCCGACGATGACGTCGGGCCCCTAAGGGGGGTGGATTGTAACATCCCACATCGCCTAAGGGAGTGGATCATGTAAGCCTTATATGTATATTCTCATCTCTACCTAGCACGAGGCCTTTTGGGAGCTCACTGGCTTCGAGTTCCATTGGAACTCCGAAGTTAAGCTAGTTCGCGCAAGAGCAATCCCAGGATGGCTGACCCATTGGGAAGTTCTCATGTGAGTTCCCAGAAACAAAATTGTGAGGGCATGGTCGGGGCCCAAAGCGGACAATATCGTGCTACGATGGAGTCAAGCCAGAGATGTGGTGGGGGCCCGGGCTAGGATGTGACAGAAACTATGAATAATGATAGAGATCTTGAGAAAATTGGCGTGAGATTTGTGAGGATGGATGGTGGATTATATGGAGGATTCAGAAAGGATTAGGTTGTAGATAATGTCACGTGGCATGCCGTCATTCGTTAAAAATTTGACCGAAATATATCCTCAAAGATTGTAAACAGATTGTGACACGTGGCGTGACGTGATTGGTTAAAAATCTTATTGGAAATCCATCACCAATAATTGTATTTTCGGATAATGACACGCGGCGCAACGAGAACGATTAAAAATCTTATCGGAAATCCATCACCAATAATTGTCTTTTCGGATAATGACACGTGGTGCAACGAGAACGATTAAAAATCTTATCTGAAATCCATCACCAATAATTGTTTTTTCGGATAATGACACGTAACGCAACGAGAACGATTAAAAATCTTATCCGAAATTACAAATAAAATTATTTTGTATTATTTTATAAATAAAAAAATAGTAATATTTTATTGCCAATTGCCAGGGCTATTCAATGCAGAGGTAGAGATGCAAAAAGCGGTTACTGTTCACTTGGTGGATATCATAGTGGATATCCCTAGGGGGCCTCCACCACGCCGGAACTGCTCTTAGAGCAAGTCCAGCGGGAGGGCTTAGGCCGGCTCCCAGGAACCTTTTCGGCTTGGCACCTAGCTGATTCACTCCAGCCCACTTCGATAGGCCAACTGATAGCCCAAGCTAGTCTCCAGGCCAGCCCAAAATGTGTTGAGCTATGGGACGACCCATCTGACGTCAGGCTTGCGTCAGCCTGACGTCAAGGGCTACTGAATTTTTTTTTTAATCAGGTGCGTGCGAAACACGCTCGAGTGGGGGCGCGTCCCCGACAAGAAAATGCGGGCGGGAACCGCATGCGCAGGCGCACGCAGCTGAAGGGGAGGCCACGTGGGTCTTTATGGGCCGTTGGATTTCCAATGGCTAGTTTTCTGGACCGTTGGATTTCCAACGGTAAAAAAAAAAATTGAATTTGAAATCCAACGGCTAGTGACATAGCCTGATATGGGCCGTTCAATTTTCACATCAATGGTCTAGATTTTTCAGCAAATTTTTTTTAATTAATAAAATGTCAGAAATTGATAATATTTTTTTTTATAAAATCAGAAATTAAAAATAAAATATTTATTATTTTATAATAAAAAATAATAATATTTTAATAAAATTGACTAGGCTATTTTTTTTTTAAGGGTGGAGATGCATTTGGCCTATTACTGTTTATTGAGGTCTATTACTGTTCACTGAGTGTTGGCGCATTTTTTTAGGAGTGACTTGCTCTTAACCAAATAACATACTCAATGAAGGATAGTTGCTGACTTTTGTGGTGGTGACGACGGCGAATGCGGCTTTATGCGGTCAGAGATTAGGGATATGAGTTTTAGCTTTTGTTTATTTAATTGGGTTGGGCATTTATGTATATGTTTCTTCTCAATGTATTTGGATTATTTTGTCTTTCTATGTGTTGGCCTGTAACCTTCTTTTGGAGTAATGAAATTTACTTTTCGGACCCAAAAAAAAAAAACCATAGTCGAAGCATTATAATTGTAAAAAACAAAATAGAGATACTAAAATGTCTTTGTGAGTTTTTTTTACCCCTAAAAATGTGAATTCGTGACAAAATTACCAACTCATCTCTCCTTTTTTTTTAAATAAAACATTGTAATTGTAAAAACAAAAGTACTTGTAGTAAAAAACGGGTGACCTATTTAAACTCTAATAACAAGTCATAACATATTTTAAATAAAAAAATACGATCATCAAATTTCCTCAAAGCTCAAGATTGGCTCGTTTAGGAAAACAATTCTAACATTTTGTTTAAGCTCACCTCATTTCACTTATAAAAAGGGTCCGAACGAGCTCAAATTGAGTCAAATTCAAACTATATCAGCTTAAAAGTGAGCCATTCAAATTAAAGTTGGGCAAAAAAAATGGCCGAATCGTTTAAATTGGGCAAAAAACTGACCGAATCATTTAAATTAACAAACCAAAGTCGATCAATTTTGGTTTGGTTTTAGATCAGACTGCAATTAGTTTAATTTAGATCAGTCTATCCTCTATGGACAATTGTACCTTAGTGGTTTTCACCAATATCCTTAAAATCCTTGAGAAAAAAAAAATTTAATATTTTACACATGCCTTAGTCTAAGGGCTGGTTTGGTATTGATGTGCTTTGAAAAAAAGCTGCTGTGAGAATAAGCGGCTGTGCTGTGAGAATAAGCGGCTGTGAAATAAAGTAGCAGAATGTTTGGTAAACTTTTTTGTAAAAGTGCTTTTGGAAAAAAAAGCTGTATGATAGTGTTTGGTAAACTTTTATGTAAAACAGCTGTGACTGTGTGAAATGACCAAAAAGGGTATAATACTAGATGTGCTATTAATTTAATTTTCTTAACAAATAAAAGTGAATTATAATATAATTTATTTTTAAAAGAAAAATATTTATAAACTTTATCTTAAATATTAATTAGTATGACAAACTACTTCAATTGAAATATTTTATACTGAATAACTAGGATTCATTAGTACAATATTGTTAATGTACTTGAAAGTAGTCTAATTAGATGCATTCATTAAACTTGCCGCTATTCTATTTCTTAATGCTTCTATCTCATGGAATCCTTCAACTTGATAATTTTGGTATTCTTCATCATCATCATCACTATTATCACTCTCTTCACAATAGTCCCTGGGGTCATCAAAATGACGATCACGTTCAGAATACCTCAGTATGTAGTTATGAAGAGCCATTGTAGCAATGACAATCTTCACTTTCATCTTTTCTTACAAATAGCCACTGCAAAATGAAAATTGAGGAATTTAGAAGGTTTGTTCAATTTCATACCATTCAAAAAACAAAATTTTGGTCATATACCTACTTCATATAAGAAAGTACATGGATATGTCAAACAAATCATATCAATACCAATATCTGAAAGTGATGTAATTGAAAAACTTTAGTGGTTAACAGCAAACGACTAAATAAGCATTTAGGTCCACATACTTTTTCCTTTTATTTGGGGGAGGGGAATGGTGAGTGACAAACTCTTGCCATGTTGATGCAGCCCAAAAATGGGAACCACCAAGGAAAAAACAAGCAGACAGAAATATTGCACCACATGTGAATCATTGCTCATATAGTTTAAGTGATCATAGCAAAATTCAAAGTAAAGCACAACTAGTGTGGTTCTCCAACTAAATTAACTAGGAATTAAAAGTCACGATGGGCTGCAGAACACAGCATCTGAAACTAAATTAACCATAAACCATAACTTTCTTAAACAACTGGCTTCATAACAAAGGTTCACAACATGAATGTGTTAGTTTTCAAAAAGTATAACACCAATATTGAGCTCTCCATTAACCTAACTATAGAAATGTGAACTTCGATTTTCATTTACCATCGTATCCATACCTTCCCCACCAAAACTTCACACTGAGTTAATATAGGCAGTAAATATTAATTATTTACATACACACAAACGCAAACAGCAGTTGGCAGATCAAATTCACATTTCCACGTTGAAATTCACAATATTTACCCTAAAAACATCATAAAGTTCAATCACAAACAAAGAGAGGTGGGCCTGTTCAATGTCAACCCCCATTGGGAGAGGGGCTTACAATTGTAAGGCTTCCAAATTGTAAGATGAGTAAGGTTTGAGGAAAGACCCTGTTCGAGAATGGGTGTCAAACCGTTGCAGTAAGCAATTGACAATTTCTCGAGAGGGTTGAGGTTCATGCCATGTGGAAGGGTGTCCAATTTCGAGCAACTGGCCATAGCAATGTAAAAAAGGTTGGCGGCTCTTGTTGGCAACCCTCTGCTGGGGAAGGAAACAAGTCTTCCACAATTTCGAAGATAGAAAAATCGCAAACTGGTAAGGTGGCATAGGCCCTTGGGTAGGGATTTAAGGTTTTCACAATCATAGATATCAATGAATTCGAAACAAGTGTTATCATGTAAGAAGCTATCGCTTATTGACTCCAGTTGGTCACAACAAATGCAACAAAATTAAGCACGGAAAACAAAAAACCAGAAATTTCGACTACCAACCTCATCGCCCGTTCCCGCTTAACTAAGAAGATAATGAAATCTACTCCCCAGCGCACAAATTTTCTTGTTTCCTCCACAAACCCTAATTTTTTCCCCAATTTTTCCCCAATTGTTTTCTCCATCCCCAGTTTTCTCGACACCAATACACTCATCCCTTTGCTCTTTCCCACCCCTCTTTCACTCTCCCCATCCCCAAATTAAAAAATCCAAACAAATAAATAACAAAATTTTAGAGAAGAGAAGCTTACCAGAGGAAAGAGGGAAGGCGACGACGATAGAAGGAGGGAAGGCGACGGCTGGCGCTGAGACCGACGGAGAGAGAGGAAAAGGAAGAGGAGGAGAAGAGGTGCAGCTGCAGGCAACAGAGGAGAAGATGGCGATTTCAGGAGGGCGTGAATGTGTGATTTCCAGGAGGGCGTGCGAGAGAGAAGGCAGAGAGAAATGAGGGCAACATTGGTAATTTGAAAATTTCATTAAAAGAATTACGGTAGCTCCGTGTTTTGAAAATAAGCTGTTTTCTGAAGCTGCTATTTGCAGCTTCAGATCAGCTTAAGGATTTGGGCTTTTTTTCACCCTCAACTTTGAAATAAAGCTGTTTTTCAAAGTTTACCAAACACCAAAATTACTACCAGCTTTTTTCCACCCCAGCTTTTTTTTTAATCACCTCACTCCCAAACCTGACCTAAGTGACACCATTGTCCATTCAAACCAAAAATCGACTGAATTAAATAATGTATTTCACTAAATTAATAATCCACCACGGTAATGGAATTTGCCGACGCCCTTCATGAAGTAGCAGCTAACGACGAAATCAAGCGATTTCAGCATCGTCTTCGGTAAAGGCTCCCAAACGGAAGCTTCCTCTTTATCTTCACGAGGGAAACCACTGCAAGATTTTGTTGTGCTCGCACCGATTTAAGCAACGTTTTCGTAGAAGTGTGGGGAAAATCTCTAACAGTGTTGAAGCCATTGTCGAGGGCAAGAGGTGCAACGATAGTGTCGAAATTGGAAACCCACGAATGTTGTTCAGATGACGACGATGGAGAGTAAATATAGGGATCATGAAAATTTGGGTTTGTGGCATAGGAATTAGGGATTTGAGGGATGTCGATGGAGTCAGAATACGTAATGGAAGGTGGCGTGGTGTGTGGGAGGAAAATGAGACTATTATATGTAGAAGCTATGAGAAGCTCAGGCATATCTGGGTAATCTGGCGGTCGATAAGTACAATTGGAGTAGGGAAATGTGGGCCTATACTCGTATGAAATTCGATAGTGATCGTGAAGAGGATGAGGTGGTGGAGGCGGAGCCGGATTTGGATGTTCATACTGAGAAACATTGGTTTCTGGATTCCAATAGAACACCAGACCACCAAACTCATCCATCACACTTCTACATGGTGCTGAAAGTGTGGGATCGACGGAGGCAAACCATAGATCCACGGTGGATCTCTGGCTCTGGTACCAATTGATAGGATCATACATGATAAAAAGGGAAATTTCAAGAAAGTAAATGTAGAAATGGAAAATAAACTAAAGTAAATTCATATCTTCATTCATAGTTTCTCCATATTAGAAATGGGTTTAAATACATCCAAGGATATGTAAGGTTTGAGATCTAAATAGGCCTAATAGATAATAACAACAATAAATAGTCCAATTGGTCTTATAGAAGCCCAATAGCTTAGAGTCACATTAGAAGGTTTATGTGCATTGTTCTAGGGAACGATGGTTGCGAGGAATGCAGCTACAGTAGCTGTGGATACTTAGGGTTTTTTTTTTTTTTTTTTTTTTGAGATTTGTATGTGCTGGCCTCCAACGTAGATTTTGGACTTGTTGTGTGTGTTTTGGGTCCATGTTTCTTTGTAATTAGTTTATTTTTTGGACTTTTGTGTGTATTGTTTTGGTGTTGGTAATAAAATTACATTTTGACCCAAAAAAATAAAAAATAAAAAAGCTACGGCTTTTTAGCTAAATTGGTCACTTAGATTGTTATAACTCCTCAATTTGGTCAATAACAATTAAAATCAATAGAATTGGTTCCTGAGTTTGTCTACCGCACATAAAAATCCGTTAAGCTTTCAGTTAGTTTGTTAATGTGGAACATGAGTGCTCCTACCAACCTAGTTCTTATAGAGCATGTCAGTGTCTGATTAAGCTAAATAAGTCTTTTTAGAATACAATACATACATTATACTTTTAATAATAATTATCGTTTTAATAAACTATCTTAAAATTTTGATTAAATACATTTTAAATTTCAGAAATTACTCAAAATTCTGGCTAAAATACCTCTAAATTTATTAAAAGAATTAAAAAATTTCAAAATCTCAATTGAATACACGCTCTAAATTCGGAGAACACAATGTTATTTTACCCTTGGCTAGAAAGATAATCCCTATATCCTTTTCTTCCTAAAGAACCTTACCTTATCCTATTTCATTCACAGAATGCCATGTCCAACAACCGCCCCTATATTACTCAAATTTACAAAAAAACCATCCCATGCGACCTTGTCTTACAGCCATTTTCGTAAATAAGTTCAAATGCGAGCCCCTTTCATGACCAAGCCTCCTAAACCCCATCGCTCCCAGCTCGAAAAACACACGGATACTGGAAAACTAAGAGACAACAATGGCCTGCCCTTCGCTCTTACGCTCCGCCACGTCGTCGTTTCACGGCCAATTCCCGGTTGCCGTTTCACCTCCGCCTTTACGACTTTCGGTTGGAAACCCTAGGAATGTGGTGGTGCCGGTGAAGGCCGCGGAGGTGGTGCTGGTAGAGAAGTCGGAGGCAGAAAAGGTCAGCCGGCTCAAAACCACTTACCTCGAAAGAATCATCCCTAAGCTCAAAGAAGAGTTCTCTTACACCAACATCCATGAGGTGAATAAAACCCACATTTTTAATTTTTAATTTTTTTTACATTAATTGTGTTAATTTTTATTGTTCTGGATATTGTTATTTTGATAATTAAATGGGTTATTTTTGTGGGAAAATGGATCAATGTGTTGCTTTTTTACCTCTAATTTTAGCAGAAGTTGTTTTGTTCTGGGTAAGCAATCGAGTTTTTGATTTAGCTTCATTAAATTTCCATTTACTGAAAGTACATTTAAGAAGGAGTAGTGACAATGTGGTTCAGTTTTGATGTTATGATACAATTTTCTCAATCATAACGACTCGGTTTTTCGTGTTAATACCTTCCGGGAGTGAGAATTTCCGTGTTATTGTGGTGATGAATTATCTATATTGATGAATTGGGTTGAGTGTAAAATAAAATCTTCTTTACCTTGAACTAAGGTTTCCGGGATGCATTATCCTTGTAAGCAATGGAAAGGCTGTTTCCTTGATATTCATATTGCTTTCGGTAGTTATGTTATTCCGCCATGGGGTTCAGCGACTTAATAGTGTTATGCAATGTGGAACTTGGGTAGGTTCCGAAGATTGAGAAGATTGTGGTGAACTGCGGAATTGGAGATGCTCAACAGAATGCTAAGGGATTGGAAGCGGCAATGAATGACTTGGCACTCATTACAGGGCAGAGACCCATCAAGACACGAGCAAAGGTTTCCCTTGCTACCTTCAAGATCAGGGAAGGCCAGCCACTTGGGATTGCTGTCACACTCAGAGGAAATGTGAGTTTGCTTTTCAACCCTAAAAGTGAATCTTATCTTCAGCATAGATACTTACAAGACTGTTTCTTTTTATTGCTCGTGAGCATGTCTATTAAGTTTGCTCTTCATGTTTCTTATCATTTCCAAGTTAATACTTGAAATTACGTTAATCACGACCCAAGATAACGCTTTAAATCACTTGGTGGCCCTTCTTGAAGTTCTCTATATTATGATGGTGACACAATGCGCATATCCTTTTTTATTCTTCTTTGTTTAGTATCATATTAAAATGCTCAATCACAATTTAGTCTGTAAAACATATTGTTAAAGATGTGGTAGTATGGTCTATAAGGTGAGGTCTGATCATAGGCAAAGAGTGCCATTATTTACAGCGTGGAATTAATATTCTGAGGAGGTAGTATGATCAGGTTGGATGTAGTTGTTAGAGACCACAGTCGTGGTGGCAAGTTGTGAACAGCGACAAGTTGTGCAGTAAATTGATGTTGCAATGGTGGGTGAAGGTGTTTACTGAAAGAGCATCCATGGTTTGTGTGCTGAGTCAATTTGGTGTTTGTAGCAACTCTCTGCATCGGTGATGGTGATGATGAGAAATAATTAAGTTGTTGCAATAAAAAGAAATAGTTTGACGAGAAGCAAAATGTGGGTGAATCTTTTCTTTTTTCCTTCTATCCAAACATTTGGCATTGTTAGCATGTGGTTGAAGACGCATGCACTATAGTGGTCTTATATGTGCTTAAAGGATTTAACCAGTATTTCCTGCGTCAAACTCTTGAAAATGCGTATGTTTCTCTTATAAACCCAAATGCATCCAGTCTCATGCACTAAGCTTACTATTCGATTGTGTAGGTGATGTATGCATTCCTTGATCGTCTCATTAACCTGGGACTTCCTAGGACAAGGGATTTCCAAGGTCTAAACCCAAATAGTTTTGATGGAAATGGGAATTACGCCCTTGGAATTAAGGAACAGAGTGTGTTCCCAGAGATTCGGTTTGATCTTGGTAAGGGCAGGGGAATGGATGTTTGCATCAGAACAACTGCTAAAACAGACAAAGAAGCACAGACGCTTTTGGCTCAGATGGGGATGCCGTTCAGAGAGACCGGCCCAGCATCGGCGGTGCGCAAGAAGAAGCTCAAGTCTCACCATTTCAGTTCGAAGGGTGGAAGAGGACGAAGGTGAAAGTTTGGTGTCCGGAGAGGATGACATTTTGATGCTGTTTTGTAATTTTGCCATGTTAAAACCACCACCAACAGTTGTTCTGTATGTTCAATGAAATTAATGTCAATTCTTGTTGTGTAAATTATGCAGCTGTAAATCACTAGTTGCTCATTGGCTTAAAACAAATTAATTGTTTGATAATTTGTGTTTAATAAAGGAAAAATTAAATGGTGAAAAAGTATAATTCATGTCATTATCAAATAATAAAATAATTAGAATTAAGTATCTAAAACTCTCAATCATTTAATGTTATTTCAAATTGCCCTTAATTTTTTAAATATTCCAAATAAGTACCCAATCTATTGAAATGTCACATTCGTTAATGTTGAGCCATATATTTCCATAGAGAAATATATTAGCAAGTTTTATAAAAGATGGGGACACTTTATAAAAAAAAATAGTAGTCCAAAACGTGGACCGACTAGCAATAAGGTTCACATTATATATATCTTATATATATTATATATAAGGAGAGAAAAAAATCTCAACAGCCCACAAACTAAAAAATAGAGTTCTTGTCCATCCAGAATTCTCCTAAGCTCCCACGTTCTCAACGCAGTAAAGTGATGGCCTTCCTCAACTTCCCCACACCCTAAGAAAGTAGAACACGTTAAATGGAAGAAGTTAATGAAACTGCTCCTTGCGTCTATAAAAAGGGGAGGGCACAGGGAGAGCCTGGGGGGGTAGACAAGAAAACGTTGCAGAAATTGAGAAGCACACGAAGAAGAAATCGACCACAAAAAAAAAAAAAGACAAGCAGCAAAAGAAAGCGAAAAGGAAGAGCAACAAGAAGCCAAAGAAAGAGAGAAGAAAGATTAAAAAGGTATTACATTTTCATAATGGATTCTTGATTTTTTATTGGGAAGTTCCTGTCGTCTTTTGTAGAAAAAAAAGGGGAGGTTTCCTCTTCTTCTTGTTTGACCGAAGCAAAGAAGATGGTGGTGGAAACATGCACCACCAGTTCACACCAACCCCCCAAACCTGTCCTTGGGCTTGCTCCTTCTTCTTCTCCACCAATGGAGACATTTGCCCTATCCTTGTCGCTGTCAACTCTTCCAGCCACGGAGTGCTCCTTCTTCTTCTCCACCATTGGAGACATTTGCCATCTTTTCCGCTGATAGTAGCAAAGAAACCATCGTCTCTGCCACCAACAACGGCCATGCTATGACTTCTATGCCCAGCAAGTTCGTCTGTGCCGCTGCTGTCAATCCCATGAATTTATTCGGGGTGGTCTAAACCACCTCGTGAAGTTCCAATCAAATCTAATCCTACAAAGTCAAATGACAATTGGAAGACTAGGCTCAGGCTCAAGGTGCACCAAAATTGGTGCAGTTGCTGTCCATGTTCCACCTGCTCAATAGAACACTTATCAAGTCTCCTACGAGCACCAAGATGAAGCAAAGAAGAAACGATAGTCAACACTGTCATCTCAATCTCTTGCAGAAACTACTCAAAGACACCAAGGATTGAAAAAATCATTATTTCATGAAGAAATAATGTGGAGATGACTCACGGAATTTGCATGCAAAAAGAAGATCGTGTTAGTCTCACAAGAAAACAAAGACATGCAACAACTCTCATTGACTTCATAAAATTCTAAAAGCTTTGCCACATCCTCAAATTGATAGCAGAAGATAGTTGTCTTCCTGATTCCATGAAAAAGTCCTATTTGGACTTGGAAAGATCAAGAAGAAAAAAAGCTTGTTGTCAAATTTCCCCCGTCCATGAATTTTTGACCTTATCAAATAACTTGGGCCAAAATAAATGGGCAAAAGCCCAACAGTATGATGGAGACACATTGAGTCCAACCAATACAGAGATAACGTGGACGGTGCCAAATTCATGCACGAAAATTATTCAAATACCGTGGATGTGAACCATCTCAAAGTACCAAACTCAATGGACTCACCACCTCAAATTGGTGAAACTCATGCCATGTATCAAATACCAAGTGGCACGAAGCGGTATCAAATCCTAAATGGCACGAAGCCAAAGAAAAGTCTCAAATGGCATGAAGCCATGTCAAAATTCAAATGGCACAAAGCAACGTCAAATCAAATGGCACAAAGCCGCTACAAATGGTACGAAGCAATATCGAATATCAAATGGCATGAAGCCGCATACTGCTCCAATGACTTAAAGTCCTCGCCCACATAAGTTAAAACTGCACAAGGTTTCAAACGCTCCAATAGCTCAAAGTCCTTGTCCGCACGAGCTAATACTGCACAAGGCATCAAATGCTCCAATGGCTTAAAATCCTCACCCGCACGAGCTAAAACTGCATAAGGCGTCAAACGTTCCAATGGCTCAAAGTCCTAACATGTACGAGCTTAAATTGCACAAGGCATCAAATGCTCCTTGTTTGCACAAGCTGAAACTACACAAGGCATCAAACCCCAACAAATACATAAGGAACTACGAGTGACTTGATCTCTCAACGAGGGTACATAGACAATCTAGGGCTCGACCTAGGTGCAGTCGCAAAATCAAACAAACACCCAAATCCCCAAGTTACGATTTATTCATATTGGAATAAAAGGTATTCCTTTCCTAAAAGAATGGTTGTAATTAATATGCACGTAGCCTAGAATGGGTAGAACTCAATTTAATAAAACCCTCTTCAAAAAAATGAACGATGGTGAAATTGTGTCAAGTGAATTATTTGTTTGCATATTGTGTACAATTTTTGCTCAACAATTAAGTACTAATCATATCTGTTAAATTAAGTAGGGCTCACTTTGTCTCCAAAATCAATAGAATGTCGTGGATAACCTCCACCAACTAACAGTCACGACCACCCCCATGATGCCATCAACTCTAATCCCACCATCTTATATAATCTATGTTTGAAAATCATATTTGAGACAACTAATATTAATGTTGACCACCCCCATGATGCCATCACATCAGCAACTTCCATAACCTTCTTCTCCATGATGTGGGCGATGAAGGGTTCCATATTATATAATCTATGTTTGAAAATCATATTTGAGACAACCAATATTAATGTTGACCATTATATACCTAATTAGTGGGGTTTGAATATAATCTATGTTTGAAAAAATAATTGTGGCTTAACGGATAAGACATTTTCAACCTGTTAGCTACTCGTTTGAAATGTTTAAAAAGATTACTCCGTATTCAATTATGATTTTGAGTGATTTTAATTCTTTTAATGAATCTAGGGGTATTCAATCAGGAATTTAAGTGATTATCTGAAATTCAATGTGTATTCAATCAGAATTTTAAGATAGTTTATGAAAATCCTTAGAAATCTAGGTGTATTCAATTAGGATTTTAAAGAAGTTCATAACATTCCAGATGTATTTAATTATAATTTGATTTTAAAGAGTTTGAAAAAGTTGAGGAATTAGAGGGAATTAGAGAGATTTCGTAGTGTATTTTGAGTATCCACAAATCTTACATCTTCTTAAGAGGTTTTATGGGAATTGAATCAAAATTCTATAAAAATCCATGGATTTATAAATCCATTAAAATATCTCAAATTCTCAATTGAATACACTCTTTTGAGACTAATTTAGAATGACAAAAAATTGGAGAGTTTAGGGACTTAATCCGAATAATTATTATCAAAGATTAAAAGTTTAAAATATCCCTAAATCCTAATCAAATTTATCGATGACGAAATAAACAGGTGTCATCTACCAACAAACTAGATAATGACGTTGATTCCCATCAGAATAATTTTGTCACGTGTTTAGTATTATTGCAAACCCCCGACGAAGCTTCACTTTAATCGTCAGGCCATTGATACGATCGCTTAAAAATCAAGCTACGGAAAGGAGTATTATTTTTTTTTTTAAATTCAACACTTTGGTCTCGTTTGGCAGGTCTGACTGTACTGACTATTTCTGTCGGATATGATAAATAGTCACCGGATAGTACTGACTAAATTAGTCGGACGTTTGGTGCAGTATCGGACTATTGACCGTATTATTTATACTGTGTTTGGTATAATATCGGATAGGAGAATCAAACTTAAAAAAAAAAAAAAAAAAAAAAACAGAAATCATCTCTTTTCCCAGATCTCTCCGCCGCAACCCCCAAGTCCCTCCCTCTCTCCAGTCTTCTTCTTCGTCTGCTCTGCCATTTTCAGCACCACCATCGACTGCTCCAGCTACAACTTCTCCAAATCCTCCACCTCCTCCTCCGTCGCCTCCCTCAAATCCTTTAAATCCTCCCTCCCTAAAAACCCCCAAATCTACGACCTCTCTGAGATCCGCTCTGCGACCTCCAACTTCCTCCCCCACCACCGCCTCTCCTCCTCCTCCTGGCGCTGCTCCATCCGCTCCGAAGACGCCGTTGTCTTCCAGCGCAAGTCCCGTAACCCGAAGAACCCGAGCTACACCTTCCTGTCGTCGTGGCTCTCCCGGATGCAGATCGCTACCGATCTCGCCCACGGCCTCGATTACATCAACCACTGCTCCGGCCTCGACTCTACATTCGTCCACAACCACATCAAGAGCTCCAGCATCATCGTCTCCGAGTAGGACCACCTCGTGCTCGGCGCCAAAATATGCCGCTTCGGTATGGCAGAGCTGAAAATGGCAGAGTTGGTCGAGTTCGAGAAGGCGAGAGAGAGGGGGTCGAGTTCGAGAAGGAGAGAGAGAGGGCGAGAGAGCGAGCGGAGAGGAAGGAGAGTGAGGCCGACTAAATTATACCGTGAATTTGGACGGTATAAGCAGTCGGGTAAGCGCCGGATAAAAAACGTGGGCCCGGATTATTTAATCCGGTGCCTATTTAATCCAAACGGCACCAAACACCGTACACCGTATTATTAGTACTATCCGGTGCCCTATACGGTGTGCCAAACAGGGCCTTTATCTGCTAGAATAATTAATTAAATTATTACATTAATTCAAAATTATTACATTGATTCAAAATTATTACATTGATTCAAAATTATTACATTGATTCAAAATTATTACATTGATTACGCTCAATTAGTTTTGAATGATGTTAAGTCCCATATATGTTTAGGTAAAAGACTTATAAATTTCAAGAAAAAGAAACTTCATGAGTCAAAGTAGAATCAACTTTAAATGAAATAAAATGCCGAATTTTGAGTTAGAAAAAACAAAATAAAATAAAAATGAAATTTTAAGAGCGTAATTAAGAATAAGCATAATAAATAATTCCGTTTGGTAGGAAGAGATCGAGAAACGCATTGTTCTAAATTCTAATCGGCTTGATTATAAAGCGCAGCACAAACTACCATTTTCCCACCATAAATTAAAACCCTGATCTTCTCTGCAGAGTTAGGCAAATCAGGATAAACCACAAAACCAAAACCAAAGCTTTGAAAGAAAAGATGGGCACTAATCTGATAGCATTCGGAGGCGGTGGAGGAATAGCAGTAGGCGGAGGAGTGAGAGTTTCAATCGCGACACCGTGGGCTGTGAGAGCAGAACTCCCCAAAGCTCCTGACCTGTGCGTTGACCGCTCCATTCTGGGAAGTGGGTCTTCCTCGTCTGGCTGTCATGACCTCGTTTTCGTCGTCAATCCTAGCAGTCTCTCTCTCTCTCTTTCTCTCTCTCTCTCTCTCTCTGTCTGTGTTTTGTTTTGTGGATTATTGAAATGGGAAATTGGAGCAGGTGCGAATGGGAGGACAGGGAAGGAGTGGAAGAAGCTGCTTCCATATCTAAGGTCTCGCCTTGGTGCTGATTGCAACGTGAGTTTCTTACCAATTTTCCTTTCTTTGGTTTATTACCATTTGTTTATTTTTTCCAATTTTCCTTCTAACTAATTCGATGGAGGTTGATGATTCGTACCCATTAATTTTATGTTAATTTTGGGTTTACATGCATTGCTTGTATTAATTTGGATTAATTTATCTTGCTTGGCAAGAAAAATGGAAATCCTATGTTATCTTAGATCATAGGTTTTTTTTGGGTCAAAATCTTTATATCATATGTATATCCATGAAACTCAGGACCTGGGAGTCATTTTCAATGTTTGTCCCAAGTGCTGTGCGGTTTGAAATTTCTTCGCTTTTTGCTTCAATCTTTGGGTCTTGCTGGTACACCACAAGTTTTAATAAATCACTTTACCAATACTATTCACCACACTTGTGTTCATTTTGTAAATTTGTAGAACTGCTAAATGCATCTTAACTTTAGAGGCTTGCAGCGGATTTGGTGATCGTATGTGTGTGTTTGTGTTTCGCTCGTTTATTTGAGCTTATCTAATTCACTTGTTTATGTTATGGGCAGATATGTGAATCTTTAACATCAGGCCCATCTCATGCGATTGACATAACGAGGGAGGTGGGATTTGGTGCTTCTATTATTTGAGCCTGACATGAATCCAGTTTCTCTAATGGAAGATTGATTTAATATGGCTTCTACAATTCTTATGGCATGCAGGCTATACGTGAGGGAGCTGATGCTGTAATCGCAGTGGGAGGAGATGGAACTCTGCATGAGGTGAAATTTTCTCTAAGATCATAATTTTCATGGAAAGATGGTGTCATTTAGAGTCAATCACATTTTACCTCCTTCCCTGGGTCCTTCATATTCTGCAATTGACTTTTGCTGATAAGGTTTTTTTTACCGTTTACCTTCTTTATGATGAGGCATTTTGTCTGGTACGGAGATAGTTAAATAAATTACAATTAACCCTTGTATTTAAAAAGTTTCCATGAAAGTGTCTGATATTAATAACCTGCAATATTGAGCAGTGTTGCTAATTTAATAGTAATTGATAATAGTCTCACTCGTCTGCATTGGCTTATGATAAACAGGTTGTTAATGGATTCTTTTGGGCAGGAAAAACTGTTACTAATTATGATAGGGATGCCACCCATTCAACTGCACTTGGTGTAAGTGATTACTATGAGAGTCTAATAATCTCAGTTTCAAATTGGTTATTGTTCTATGTAAAGCTAACTTCAGTGATTGCGTATGACAAGTTGAGTTGATCCCTTAACTGCCTGGTTTGGATGTTTTGGATTTTTGAAGGGAAGATATAATTTATTTTGTGCTTTTTACAGCTCATTCCTTTGGGGACTGGATCCGATTTTGCCAGAACATTTGGCTGGTTAGCTCATGTGTTTCCAGTCAGTGATCATTTTATGTAAGTTTTCTATGCATACACTTGTTTTAGATTGTTGACTGTCTGTTGTTTTATCAGGAAAAATGATCCCCATGAAGCCATTGACCGTATAGCCAAAGGTTATCTCTCTCTCTCTCTCTTGATTGCTTAGGTAGTTAGGCGTAGTTAATTTGTTCTTTTTATTGTAAATTTTTGTTCGCTTTCTGTTTTGCACTTAGTTGGTCATTTATAATATTGTCTTCTGCAGGGCAGAGATCACAGATTGATGTTGGTGTTATTAGTGGAGAAGATGGAGAACCTCATTACTTTGCTAATGTTGCTGACATTCATTTGTAAGGTTAACTTGGAAATTTTGACAAATTAACGTCAAGAAAGGCAGATGTCGATCTTCGTAAGTCATATTGCCATTTTTTTGGGGATATGTTGCAGGAGTGCAAAAGCAGGATTCTATGCTTCTAGTTACAAGAGATTTGGAAACTTGTGCTACGTTATTGGTTCATTAAAAGCTTTTGTTGGGCACCGTAATCAGGACCTTAAAATCAAGGTCAATATTTGTAATATTGAGCACTAATAGTCTGTACGTAAAACGCATGCAATTTCCCCTCTTGTACCTTTTGTTTTGCTTAATAGAATGTTTTTTGTCTAGGTCAATGAAGGGGAGTGGGAAGCATACTCTCAAGTAACTGCCCTTTGTGTTGGAAATGCAAAATACTTTGGTGGTGGTATGAAAATTACACCAAATGCTGACCCTCGCAGCGGCAATTTTGAGGTGGATTTGTTTTTCTGCACATAACCTTCCGAACTATTCGCAATAATTTTTTTTTTGCTTTAAAAAGAAACTTTATACATGGCAGTGTCTTTGCCAGTACATTTGATCTTTGTTATAAAATTTCTTAGCAGGTTGTGATCCTTCAGGACTTCAAGTGGTATGACTTTATTCTGAAGCTACATAAGCTCTACAATGGGATGCATCTAACAATGAAAAATGTATCGTCAAGAAGGTAGGCCTTACTAGGTCGAGTTGCATTACGTTACACAATAACTTACTCCTCCTGTTTATCTCTCTCTCTCTCTCTCTCTCTCTCTCACTCACTGCTTGTTTCATCACATCGGCATGCATAACGTGAGGAATCAAATGCTTTGAATTGGTTGCCCAAGAGTTAATTCATCGGCAGCTATTACGTGGATCCCATTTATGTATTTTTTTTCTTTTTGCAGCGTGCATTCTATTGAGGTGGAAGATATTTCAGGCAGTGGCAGCATTTATGTTCAATCTGACGGCGAACATCTAGGATTCCTGCCTAGGAAGTTTTGTATATTACCTTGTGCAATCGAAATGATATGCTGAAGTGAACCGTGGAACTTGTACCTGGCGCCTTATAGAAGAAATTGAAGAGTGTGCAGATGAAGCAAGCTAAGCATCAGTTCCGCTGCTGGAAAGAAAATGAACCGGAAGGTTTTTTCTCATCAAATAATCAATCAGACAGAGAGTACAGCTTTATTTATACATACAAGCGACTAACATAACTGAAGCTCGCAGATTGTAATAGAATCGCAGCTCGTAAACTGATCACGCACTTCTAACTATTCTTGCAATCTCCAGCATAGTCAAACCGAAGCAGCTGAATCCGATCCAGTGTATGCTGGTGTGTTGTACGTTAGATACATTTTTTTTGTTGCTCCATGCTCGTATAATCTTCCGTTTTCCAGCTTTGCTAGTTTTCCTGTATGTTTTCCAGCTTTGATTGCATCGACTTGTTTGGTAATTGTAAAATAGCGAAGCCTCAAAGGAGACTGAATCTTAGGTGCTGCCTCCCTTTGTGCCTATCTCTCTCGTCATCTGATGTGTCACATGAGGAGAAAGATGGGCACGACGGAGTATACAGCCGGTGCTAAGTTTTGTTTCAAGTTCAGTAAATATGCAGAAGTGGTGTTGCCTTGAAATTTTAATTATTAAATCGAATTAAGATATTAAGCAGACAATAAGCCGTTTAAAAACTTATAACCAATTATTATGGGTTCATTAACTTCATTTTCTCTCTTATTCTGATTTAATAAAAAATTTATAACCGGTTTTATTTGTTGGTATTTCTTTTTTTCTAAGTTATTTATGGCCGCCATTCACCGAGGTCTTTAGATAATAAGCGACTTCTGTACAAACTTCACAGAACTCAAATATAAACCACCAATTCTTTCTCTTTCTGTCTCTCTCTCTCTCTCTCTCTCTCTCTAAAATGGCGCATATTTTCTCCTACGCTTCCATTCCTCAGGGCCTCACCGCCCAACACCAACACCAACACCACCTCAGTTTCCCGCCAAACCCTCCTCACAACATCTACAGATTTCGTTGCAGAGCAGAAAACCGAACAAGTAACTCCCCAACCGACAAAGAATCTCAACCTCAAAACGCACTGCTTAAGGTGGCCTGGTACAGCTCCGAGCTTCTTGGAATTGCCACGTCGTTTTTCCGGCCACCGTCTGCTTCCGAACCTCCTCCTGGTCCCGCCCTCGAGCTTGGAAGAGACGGGTCGGGAGCTGTTGATCGTGCGGTGGTAGTTAAATCCATCAAAGAAGACTTTGAGAGATCATACTTTGTCACAGGTTTTCTCAGAGCCCAATTGGATTTCATTGGCCTCTCTCTTTCTTTCTCTTGTGTGTTTCTTAATGTTGTGTTCGTTGATCCGAATCCGATAACCCGCTAACTTAACAACGTTTGGTTGCCAGGGAACCTTAGGCTTGATGCATATGAGGAGGATTGTGAGTTTGCTGATCCAGCAACTTCGTTCAGAGGCCTGCAGCGTTTCAAGAGGAACTGCACTAATTTTGGATCACTTTTAGTCAAGTCAAATATGAAGCTTATGAAGTGGGAAGATTTTGAGGTAATTCACATCACCATATACAAATTCCGCGTTAAAACGCTTTGTATGTTAGAAAAACTTATAAGTGTTTTTGAATTATAAAATCATATTCAGTACTGCATCGTAGATGTGAATATCGAGGAAGTCCTTAATGCTTTCAGTAAAAACGTTTACGAGCACAAGTGTTTTCTATAAATCTCTGATTAAATTTTAATTAATTATTTGGTTACACAGGATAAAGGAATTGGTCACTGGAGATTTAGTTGTATCTTGACATTCCCTTGGAGGCCCATTCTATCTGGTATGCTTTTAGCTTCAAGCCTATTGAGCTCTAAAATCCTCATAACTTGTCCCACATAACAAAACCTTTCGTTTAACTAGTTTCTCCTTCTTTTTCATTAAGTTACTTTCAATTAGCCTCATCGTCACCTGGAGACACCAATCCACTCACGTTATGAATTTGTCTCTCGCTCGGATTATAACACGTGAAACAGTAACACCACCGCTATTAGTATTTGACTGTTGAGCAATGTTGCAGCGAGTGGATACACAGAGTATTACTTTGATGCAGTCTCAGGAAAAGTGTGCAGGTAACTTAAACAATGTAACTTTTTTCTATCTTTCCAACATTGTGACATATAATTGAAGTGAATGTTTATGGAACTTTTCAGGCATGTAGAGCACTGGAATGTTCCTAAAATGGTTCTACTGAAGCAAATTCTAAAGCCGAGTCGTAGGTTTTGGCCTAAGAAATCAGTTGGTTGAAGATTTGATGGTGATTAGTATTGCTAATTGTGGAAAATTACGATTAAATTGAATCATACTCCAAACATGGAAAGGGAGGTCATGACTGACAAGCTATGGCCAATTTCTCAAAATTATGATCAGCACTTTGATGGTTTATGTGCTGGTAACTTAATTTTAAGGATAAGTGCAGGCATGTTAAAAAATCGATAGCTGTATCCTTGGTTCGACAGCCTTCATCGAACTACAAGCATGTGAGTGGGAGCGAAATCTATCTGAGATTGCGTGACAAGAGTGTACTTTGTATGATTCACTCATTTAATAAAGTTATACACAATTATGTTTGTATTCGCCAACAGTATCATAAATGACTTGTATGGAACGAGTTCATTACTATTAATGTGGCATCTATTTAATACTCATTGTTTTAAAAATCCTCACCTAGCGCTGCCTAGGAACTAGGTGGCTGGCAACCTCCTAGGCATTCACCCATATCCATCTAGGCATCCGTTTTGGTCGTGAAAAATATACTTTCCTTTTGCATTTTTTTTAAAATAAATTATAAGAGATTTGTTGAATACTTAGATAAACACATATTATAGGCTTATTCCCCATGTTTTCATTATGTTCTAATATTTTATACTCTATATGTCATTCTATTTTGCAATTATGTATTTTTTAACTATTAGCACACACGTATTTATACGATATATAATATATTTACTTATGTTGATGCACAAAACCGGAGGTCTTGGAACAACGTAAATCCGACCGTGAATCTGCAAGAAAGTAAATAACACAAGATGTATCGTGGTTCACCCCAAGGTTTGGGCTACGTCCACACTGATATTGTATTTCTCTAAGAAGTGAGGGGAGTGAGGGAGAGAGCTTCTAAGAGTGAGAGAACTCTTCCCATGGCCTAAGAAATGGCCTCCCTTAATTGTGAGAGTGAGGAGTCCTTTTATAGAATAAGGGCTCCTCACTTATTACATATTTGCTCATTCCTTTATTACATAATTACATTTAAGTTCCCCGAGTATCTGTACGAGATCTAAATACGGAGGCCCTAAGTATGGTATAAACAGTAGTCCCCCAAGTCTTCAGTCAAGAGAGTCTTTTGGCTGGAGACTTGAAATTCAGTCCATGTGTGGGCCGAAGTAACTAGATGTTGTCTTGAACTGATGCTTGATATGAGGCGGTGCTCAATCTGAAATGATGCTCAACCAGAAGTAGCACATGCTGCGAGGCTGCTCGGCTCGTGGCTTATGTTGCCTTGGTTGGCTCGGCTTGTGGTGTTGAAGGTGAGGGAGTCCCTTTTATAGAATAAGGGCTCGCTCCTCAATACATGAATGATGGGTTAGAGTTGATGTTATCTAATGATGGTGAGGGAGTCCCTTTTATAGAATTAGGGTTCGCTCCTCAGTACATGAATAATGGGTTAGGAGTGATGCTCGCGGCGAGGCGGTTGCTCAGCTGGCGGCGATGCTCTCTAATGAAGGTGAGGGAGTCCTTTTTATAGAATAAGGGCTCGCTCCTCAATACATGAATAATGGGTGCTCTCTAATGAAAGTGAGGGAGTCCCTTTTATAGAATAAGGGCTCGCTCATCAGTACATAGATAATGGGCTGAGTCCCCCAAGTATTTTTCATGAGGCCCAGTTGAGGCCCAATATATGGTACATAATGTAGTCCCCCAAGTCTTCGGTCAATAGAGGCTGTTGGTTGGAGACTTCAAATTCAATCCATGTATGGGCCGAAATGGCGGTTGTTTGGAGGCGGTCTTTGTAGACTATGCACTGAAGCTTTGTAGGTGAAGCTTTGCAAGTTGAAGCTTTGAAGCTGGAGCTCTGTAAATGAAGCTTTTGAAGCTAGAGCTTTTGTAAATGAAGTTTTTTTGAAGCTAGAGCTCTGTAAATGAAGCTTTTGAAGCTAAAGCTTTGTAAATGAAGCTTTTTGAAGCTGGAGCTCTGTAAATGAAGCTTTTGAAGCTAGAGCTTTTGTAAATGAAGCTTTTGAAGCTGAAGCTCTGTAAATGAAGCTTTTGAAGCTAGAGCTTTTGTAAATGAAGTTTTTGAAGCTAGAGCTTTTGTAAATGAAGCTTTTTTGAAGCTAGAGCTAAGTTTTTGAAGCTAGAGCTTTTGTAAATGAAGCTTTTGAAGCTGAAGCTCTGTAAATGAAGTTTTTGAAGCTAGAGCTTTTGTAAATTAAGCTTTTGAAGCTGATTGACATGAGTGATGCTCATAGATGTTGACATGAGTGATGCTCATAAATGTTGACATGAGTGATGCTCATGAATGTTTATGTATGATTGAATGAGTGATGCTCATGAATGTTTATGTATGATTGAATGAGTGATGCTCATGAATGTTTATTGATGATTGACATGAGTGATGCTCATGAATGTTTATGTATGATTGACATGAGTAATGCTCATGTATAATTTGGAGTACTGAGCGTACTTTTGATCACCTGGTTGGTGGTAATAGCGGCAGGTTGCCGAATAATTTTAGAGTACTGGGCGTACTTTTGATCACCTGGTTGGTGCTATTTTGGGCTTATGGGCCTTCGCCCTCCACACAACATTCCAACCCATTTATTTTGGGCTTTGCCCTTTTTTTTTTTTTTTAATTATTACCCTCTGATGGGGTTTATACAGATGTCTCCGAAAGATAAGAAAAATAAATCACATCATACAAAAACAAGAAAAGTAAATCACATCATTCTGGTGGGGTGTTTATTTCTTGCTTTTGCTTTCTCTTTTCTTTTCTGCTTTTGTTTTTGCTTTCGTTTTCTCCTTTCTTTTCTGCTTTTGTTTCTCCTACTCCTGTTCTTTCTCCTCTCTTTTTTCTTTTCTGTTGCATCTCTTTTTCTGTCTGTCTGTGCGCTGATGTCTTGCATGTGCACCCAATTAATATTTACAGTATCTCTGAGCCGAGAGGAATGAGTAGAAACAATGGAGTCAGATCAGAGACCCCATCGCACCAAAAGCTGCAGCTTCATTGTCACCTCCACGTGAAGCCCATCATGTATCTTTTGCAATAGGGTAGACTTTTTATGTAGGACCATCATGGAGACCCATGGAATGCTACCAGAAAGTATTCCCATCAGAATAGCCGCCCACGACTGCACCAACCCCGCCCCAGGTGTGATGCATACAAGCCCCGTCATCATGCCTTGAACATCTCCGATCACTGACGGCTTGCTGAAGAACACGACGTCTAGAGACGTCCACACAAGAAGGCTTGTAACTGCACATATGTTTGTGTTCAACACTGCTATTGGAGCAATAATGTTTGCAGCATAAGGGGCCCCGCCGTTGAAGCCTGACCAGCCCATCCACAGCATCTCAGCACCACAAAGCATTAGCAACACATTGTTTGGTGGAAACCTTTCCATATCACTCTTCAACCTTGGACCAACGCAATAAGCGGCGGTGAAACCTGCTATACTTGAGGAGAGATGGATGACATAGCCGCCGGAGTAGTCAATGACACCCCAATGGTAAAGGAAACCACCACCCCAAACACTAAAGGCTCCAACAGTGTATGAAAATAAAAGCCAAAGAGGGACAAAAGCCATCCAAGCCTTGATGTTCATGCGGCCAAGAACAGACCCAGCTAGCAAAACAAGAGTAATGGCTGCAAAAGTGAATTGGAAGTAGACAAGTGATACTATGGGGTAAAATGGCTCAACCGTCGGGGTCTCAATCAATCTGCCGTCGTGAAAGTGAGTGCTTTCTGGCACTTTGGCTCGGTTGATAAGGAACTTTTGACCAAGAGAGGGTGCACCTTTAGCCCAAAATGGCAGGAGCTGGTCCCCGAAGGCCATGCGGTAGTCTACAAGGACCCAGCAGATAAGCACGGCGGCGAAGGTGTAGAGGGCCATGAAGGCTGAGTTGACTGCCCATTTCTTCTTCACTATGCTGTCGTAGATGATCACAAGGCCCGACATGCTTTGTAACCCTACAAAAGTGGCGGCTATAAGTTGCCATGCGTTGTCACCTTTGTTTAGCCACGGCGGAATCGCCGGGGGTTATTACACTATAAGCATTTGTTATGCCGGCCATGGCCAAATTTTGGGGACTAAGAGCTTTGCCTTCGTGGCTAGTTGGTAGTATCTAATCCTTTTTATGGAGAGAAGTTTCTGCTCTACTATCTATCTTATCATATAAAGATAATCGCAGGAGATTTGAAGTCGCCAGTGCGTGCTTAATAATAACAGCTGCAACAAATTTGGAGTGGAGCGACAGGACAATACCGTCACTGTGACAAATTGACAATTTGACAAACTGACAATCGAATTGAATGCGGTGGTTGTTGCAGTTGCAGAGAGAGACTGAGTGAGAGAGGAGGTGGCTTCGTGGATTTTCTGGAAAAGTTTTGGATTCTTGGTTTCTGCAGATTCACGGAGGAGGTGAAAAAATGAAAGAGAACCGACACAGCTTTTCGTGTCGTTTCCCATAGACAGCGCCAAATGTTGATGCACAAAACCGGAGGTCTTGGAACAACGTAAATCCGACCGTGAATTTGCAAGAAAGTAAATAACACAAGATGTATCGTGGTTCACCCCAAGGTTTGGGCTACGTCCACACTGATATTGTATTTATTTGAGAAGTGAGGGGAGTGAGGGAGAGAGCTTCTTAGGGTGAGATAACTCTTCCCATAGGCTAAGAAATGGCCTCCCTCAATTGTGAGAGTAAGGAGTCCTTTTATAGAACAAGGGCTCCTCACTTATTACATATTTGCCCATTCCTTTATTACATAATTACATTTAAGTCCCTCGAGTATTTGTACGAGATCTAAATATGGAGACCCTACGTATGGTATAAACAACTTAAATTCACCTAGGCCCCCGCCTAAGTGCTAGACCTCAGCCCACCCTCCGACTAGCGCCCAACGTCTTTTAGAACCTTACTAATACTATAATGTCATGTGTAAGTTTCACTCTAGATGACATAACATTATATTATCGGATTGAAATACCATATGGTGGTGAATTCATTTTACGTAAATTGTTTTTTGACAGTGGTCGTGAATCATGAATCATGATTATATGTGTTTGTTTTATTAGTTAAAGTCCCAAAAATCTCCGTGAATTTGATACCACCCCATTAGGGCATGCATGAACTTTACAAAAAGAAGTGTAAACATGATTACAATATGTTATGTTTTCTTTGTATATACAGGGAAAAGTCCTTGATGGAAGACTTTGCTTCTTATATTTCCCTTTCTTGGAACAGTATTTTGCTCACATCCCTAAGCTTACATGTGGGTTTCAATTTTGTCACCTCAAAATAAAAATTAAGGTTGTGTTTGAATGAGATATTTTGACAATGTGATGGGATTTGGGGGAAGAGGATTGCTAAGTTATGGAATTTGTCTCCTCGTTACAATATGGCTAATAATGTTTTCAATGGGATTCAAATATGAGAATAAAACCAAAAAAATTATGCGACCATATATTTACATTAAAGATGAAAGATAACTAGTTTAACTATTCGCTAAAAAAACTACTTTTAACTATTGACTTGTGACTTTAGGTTTGAAAATTAGGTCACTGTTCCAAATTTTCCATCAAAGTGTCGGGTCTTCGACTTCAGTAACAGGTATCAAGTTATTGAGGCTGAGCTTAGACACAAAGTTCCCATGTATGAGAGCAACTCCAGCGTTGCTGGTTGCTCGGGCGACAGGCGAGGAGAAAGGGCCTGAGGGCCGGTGGGAGCAGCTCCAGCGGGGAAGGGCCCGAGTGAGGGTGGGAGGCCGAGCGAAGGGGGGGTGGGAAGTCGACGGGCCTGTGGCCCGAGGCTTTGTAATTGTTTATTTTTTTTTTGTGTCAGAGAGAGAGAGAGGGGTTTTTTATTATTTTAATTGCTTATTGCCAGGGGGAGGGTTTCAAGGGTGGAGATGGAAATGACAATTACTGTTCATTAATGGTAGTTACTATTCATTTAAGGCAGTTACTGTTTAATAGGGTGGATTGAATAGTGGATTGCCAGGGGGAAGGGCTCCATGGGTGGAATTGCTCTGATCCTTGGCACTGGGCATCTAAAGCTGAGTCCACATGTGTAGTTCTCACATTCGTACCTTTTCCTGGGTGCTGGATTCCAAGTTTGGTCCCAACTCCTTGGTTCTTAGGACCTCTTCCCTTAGTGTAGATAATATCGATTGTTGAAAAAAAAAAAAGGTCTCAAACTTGATCTCATACATCGAGTTCTTGGTCAATCCCTAGGCCTGAGAAAGAAGTCCTACAACCGGGTGTCTAGACCTGAACCTGAGCGTCGTAGCCAGGTTCAGGTAGGGCACCAAAAAGAAGATTGAATAGGGTTTTGCTTACAAGATTTATCAAAAATATATCGGGTCTCAAAATTGAGTCGGGTAAGATCCGGTCCGTCTCCTATTCTATATATTCGCACCACACACGGTTCAATTCGTCAAAACCTCTCTTTCTCTCTGCACCTTTGCTAGTCAGCCATGGCGTTCCCGTTCTTGGAAGCTGTTATCGGTACTTTTCCATTTCCTTCTCTCCCTCCATTTTTTTCGAATTCTCTCGTTTGTTTTTCTCCTGTAATTTTTCTTTATTAATTTTCTGAGCTGCTCGCTTCGATCGAGAGCCACCATCTTCTTCGTTGTCTTTGCCTATTATTCTGATAACTGTGTTGAATTAATTTTAGGTTTGAAAGAATTCATGTAATTTTTGTTTCTTCTGGGACTGGGAACTCATTTAGTTTAGTCTTGCGCATCGTGTTTAATCTAAAAGTTTAATCTTTTTGTTTCAGTTTTGATTTTAATTAAATGTTAGGGCTTTTTTAAAGTTGAAGTTTGTATCTTTGTTCTCTAATGGCGATTATTGTGATGAGCTCGGACTGGGCTTTCTTTGTGGGTGTTTGGATTTATTGATTTTCATGTTTTCAGATAGAAGAAATTTTGTTTGGTTTCTAGGAAAATGTGGATACTTTTGTTCGGTTTGAAGTTATAACTGTTAGAAAAATGCTTATAACTGTTTCTCTTCTTTTCTAATATATATTACAGGTTTTATGATATCATTGTACTTTTTCGAGACTTATTTGGATTTGCGCCAACATGCTGCTCACAAACTTCCAACCCTTCCTAAAACTTTGGAAGGAGTAATCAGCCAAGAAAAGTTTGAGAAGTCACGAGCCTATAGTCTTGATAAAAGGTATATCTTAATTTCCATTCTCATTTAATTTTGTTAGGTGTGCACATTCACGGTTGTGTTGCTCAAATGTATCTTTCTTTGACTTTCAGCCGCTTCCATTTTGTTCATGAGTTTGTGACAATACTGATGGACTCAGCAATTTTGTTCTTTCGAGTGTTGCCTTGGTTTTGGAAGGTTAGTAATTGGGAGCAGCAGATTTCGTGGCTTTAGCTGTTCTCAATGCTGCAAATCATATTTATTATATTAACTTCATGTTTTCAATAATTGCAGAGATCAGCAGATTTCGTGGCTTTAGCTGGTCTCGATGCTGAAAATGAAATCTGGCATACACTTGCATTTTTGGGTGGTGTTATGATTTGGTCACAGGTGTGAACATGATATTCCTCTCTTAGTATGTAAGATAGTATTGTATTTATTTTCTTTGTCTGCATTGCGGATGTGAAAAATTTAATGAAGTGTTGTTAGCCACATCTTCAAGTGTTGTATTTATTTTCTTTGTCTGCATTGCGGATGTAAATAAATCTAGCGTTTTCATATCCTGATATTTTTTTTAGGGGGGGTGGGGGTGGGGGTGGGGGAGTGTGTGGGTGGGGGGGGGGGGGGGGTGAGGAGAACCTATTCATAAGGCTCTTGCTAATGAGTTTGGGAGAGCAAGATGTACGAAATCTGACTAGCACTATTGTGCTGACTGCTGAGGCTCACGCTTAATGGTGTATTTCATGAGTGTGATGGTTTGTACAAGTTTTTGAACTTATTTCAGCTGATTGCCTAGCATAGAAGGTTTTTAATCTTCGTATGATGGATGTGATTTTCATGATATAAGGTTGGCAACATTGTTCCTAAGAAACAAATCATATAGGCTTTAACATCATGTCTGGGAAAATCTGAGATATATGAGTTATCCCATTAGTATTTTCACTGCACTGATTTTGTAGATTATATTAACTTTGGGGAATGAAGTTAATGATGGTTTGTTTCTTTTGAGCAGATCACTGATTTACCTTTCTCTCTATACTCCACATTTGTGGTTGAAGCTCGTCATGGTTTTAATAAGGTTTGCATTTGTACTCAGACTTTCTTATTATGTTGTATCTCTTATAAGTTTCTAGTTCACTCATTCTCTATTAAGCAAACTATTATTACAACAGCTGCTGCTACCATCACTATCACTATTATTAAACTTTTCAATTTTTTCTATTATTATGTTCTTCGTCTTATTGATTTATAATGTTGTTATCTGTTTTACAGCAAACAATATGGTTATTCTTCAGAGACATGATTAAAGGAATTTGCCTCACTGTTATTCTCGGCCCACCTATTGTGTCTGCAATAATTGTAATTGTACAGGTAAGACCATAATTATATTAGCAAGCACCTTTTTTTGCAGTTTTTTGTTGATTTGCAGTAACTTGAATGGGTCATTAGTTCTTAGATCCTAAGGATTTTGGTGGTATTTCATGTTCACTTGTGTAATTGCAGAAAGGAGGTGATTACCTGGCCATCTATCTTTGGGCATTCATGTTTGTTCTCTCTCTTGTGATGATGACACTCTACCCTGTTCTAATAGCCCCTCTCTTTAACAAGTTCACCCCTGTGAGTGTTGTAAATATTTGTCATTAACTGAAATCCATTTATTCTGCTTTTATATTCGGTTTCGTCATATTGTTTTCTTTGTTATGTGCGACAATAGCTTCCAGAGGGTGAGCTCAGGCAGAAAATTGAGAAACTTGCTTCTTCTCTCAAGTTTCCATTGAAGAAGTTGTTTGTCGTTGATGGATCTACAAGGTCAAGTCACAGCAATGTGAGGATTTAACCCTTCTACGTTTATCCTTGTATCTTATTTCTTTACTATATTTAGTCCTGAATTTTGTTCAATTTTTTGGACTTACTCATCTTACCACTCACGATACAGGCCTATATGTATGGATTTTTTAAGAACAAGAGAATCGTCCTCTATGATACATTAATTCAACAGGTGAGGAGGCATCACTTTTGGAAATGTGTTATTTGTCATCCAATAAGTATTGTTTTCCTTTTATCTTCAAGTTTCTTTAATTTTAATGGGAGGAAAGGGATAATTATTTCCCGATTGTGGTGAAAGGGATGTATATATGTCACTTTAAAATCATCTTGAATGCCTTCCTCCACTATTCTCTTATCCTTTTTATGGGTTGAAAAGGATAATTATTTTCAGATTGTGTTGTTCCGTTCACAAAAGTCTTATGAGATAATTGATGGTTTGCAGTGCAAAAATGATGAGGAGATTGTAGCTGTTATAGCTCATGAGTTAGGCCATTGGAAGCTCAACCACACACTCTATTCATTTATTGCTGTGCAGGTATGCTGCAATTTTTTTTTGTACATCTGGATCACTGTTTTATCTGTTCTGTTATAATTTGGAATGCTCAACTCTAATAACCATATTCTATCCCAGGCATCGATCATGATAAGATACCCTATGTGAATAATAATAACTTACTAGGACAAGGGACATATGTCCTCTTAGACTATTGATTTATATAAAATTTGAATGCTTTGTTGTCGTACTTGTGAAATGTACAGTATTCAAATATCTGATTAGATGGTTTAGAAATTAGTGATGTTTCAGGTTGACTCTAAGTAAGTTCCTTTATATGATGTTGTCTGGTTGCTTCATTTTTTTTCTACTCTGGCGCAGATCCTTACATTTTTACAGTTCGGAGGATATACTCTAGTGAGAAACTCAAGCAGTCTGTTTCAAAGTTTTGGGTTTGATACTCAGCCAGTAATCATTGGACTCATCATATTTCAGGTATTGATAGCTTTTGGCTACTCCCGATTTCCTTGTATTCTTCAATTGTAGTGACCTTTTGGTTTCTGAGTACTTGATATTGTAGAAATTCTTATAGACCACATGTGCATGTAGTCCATATGTCACTTGTTTGTGAACATTTGCAAACTGTAGATCATTATGATGAAACGGTTTACTTGGGAGAAACTGCTGTATGAGGAAAGAATATGCCGTATCCATATATCTGTGTTATTTATTTAAACCTCACTTTGTTGTTTGTAGCACACCATAATACCTATCCAGCACATAGTAAGCTTTGCTCTTAACCTTGTGAGCCGATCATTTGAATTTCAGGTACTTGACCAGTTGCCTCTTCATTTCTTTCCTTTTTCTCTTTACGGCCGGATCTTACTTTTATCATTTTTGATTTACTGTAGGCTGATGCTTTTGCTAAGAAGCTTGGTTATTCGTCTGCACTTCGAGCTGGTCTTGTTAAACTACAGGTGATTTATCTAAATGCTTCCCTTCATTTAGACGCTAATATATGTTCTTTGTTGGTTACAAACTTAAAATCATGGAACGTTACAAACTTATCCTGGAACTAAAGATTCCTTTTGGCATTGTTGGTCTCTTTTTTCCTCGTTTAGTTCTTGCCATTAAATTCCGACTTCTGATGATATAAGTTCAATAGTGCAGACAGAGAATGCCCCACATATAGCTTTTGTCATGTCTTCTGTCATCTACGTTGCTTGTGGATTAGTTGTTTCCGCTATATTTATATTTTACTCTAGCCATCATATAGCTTTTGTCATGTCCTCTCTCATCAACATTGCTTGTGGATTAGTTGTTTCCGTTTGTGCTCTTACCTTGTTGCTGAAATGTTTGCATTACTGAGTGGAGTTTAATGGTTTTACAGGAAGAGAATTTGTCGGCTATGAACACTGATCCTTGGTACTCTGCATATCACTATTCTCATCCTCCGCTTGTCGAAAGGCTGGCTGCGATTGATAAACCAGACAAGAAAGCAGACTGATGCGACCCGTGGATGATCACCACGAATATGGTTAATCAATCTCAGTTGACAAAGAGCATTAGGTTCGCGGTCGTCAATGGCATATTTGTTACTTTGTCACGTTTAACTCGAATGGTTATTCCCATATTTGTAGTTCAAGTACTCTGCCTAAGGACAAGGTGGGGGTACGGGTGAAGAATGAAATATAGAAGTGAAACAGAAAACAACTTTCGTTTACGTGTATAATGTTCGCATGACCTAACAGTTGGAACAGCTCTTATAGTAGTTGCGCTCCGCCCTGTTGTATCTTGATATTTCGTTTTCCTTGAAATTTTGCGATAGCATCTGTTAATTCTGTTTCCAAGTCTGAATTTTTCCCAGGCATTGTTGAATCCCTTTCTCTGATGCTTTTGTGTATTTCATGTCCAACTTGTGCTTAAAATGCTGAAATCGTTTGTAGAAATGATTCATATGTCAAGAGTTTTGCAGATTACACGAGGGAGGAGGCAGAGAAGCATGCAAATTATTATGCATCTCATTTGCCGGTTGTGTTGTGGTATTGTTTATTGCTGGTACAAATTGCTCACATGTGAAAACTGCACTAGATGGTTTCGTTTTCTTATTGGTTTCAGCATGGATAATCCTTGAAAGATAGGATGTCCGTTAGCTGGTGCGTGTTGAATCCTCACTGATTTCCTTTCTCTTAACAAGTAACTATTTAATCTACTAACGTTATTATTCTACTAAAAAACAAGTTATGATATGCTTGTTGTGGGGCTTATTTGTTTGTAACAAATAAGAAATTGTCACAAAATTTGTCCTCCAAATGTTGGGCATCCAATATTAGTGTAACCTAAATATGTCATTTCATTTTGGTTAATGAAAATCATGGTCTATTTTGATAAGTGCTTTAGAAAGCACTTGTAAAGTGAATATGTAAAGACGCGGTTGAAAATGCTTTTAAAACAGTTAAATTGCTTTCGAAATTGCTCAAGCACTCCATACATAAGCATTCACGGAAGTCTCTTTCCTCTTGCTTTTTACATCGAACCTTAAATATGTGTGAACTTTCCAATCACCAAAGTAATTTTGATGTTTAATGATGAAACTGATGTTTGACAACACTAATTAGTAAACCAAATCCCAAATCATACTCCTCATTGATTGATTTTATTTATCACAAAGAAGATGATGATCACATCTAAACTTAACAAGAAAGAAAGAAGAAAAAATAAACTTTGGGACAATTATTCATCATGCCCAATAATTCACCTTCAACCATTTGCCAAACCTGAAGGAAACCCAACTGTCACAACACACCAAAATAACACAGAAAATATTAAAAATTAAATAAAAGCATAAATAAATAATTCTTTTTGAAATCCCATTATTATTTGCCTTTACGGTTGTCCACACAATTCCAATAGGGTTTTCCACTATTTAGTTTTAGTGGTGTTTGTTTAGTTTTTTTATTTCACAGCTTTTTGTCACCCTGTGGCATATCAATCAGAATATAATAATGTGAGATTCTCTTGTACAATTTGCATGATTTGAAAATGCTTTTATAATGACTAAAAACATTTGGTTGAAAATAATTTTGGGTTTCAAAAACACGTTAAGTACTTTTTGGAATAAGCACTACATATGTATTTCTTGCAGGAAGCATTTAAAGTGTTTTATAGGATCCACTTGAATTTTTACTAAGAATTGGTTTAAAAAACTTTTCATCAAAAACGCTTTCAATTAATTTAAAAACATTTCCAAACAAATCATATATCACTCGGAGTTTTTTCTTTTAGTCAAATTCGGAGTTATTCTTTTCACAATATTTTGATTAGAAACCTATTATTTTATAACAACTAATTCTAATAAATTATAAAAATGGAGTATTATAGCCAACAGGATCATCTGCGGATACTTTTGGTGAGGATTATGAAGATCCGTGAATCATGTTCGTTTCTCATACATCGTGCGATCAGTTTTTGTTAGGTATTGTTTATCTTTAATTTTAAATAAAAATATTTAAAATAATTTCTGACCGCACGATGTAAAATAAATGGACACAATTCATATATTCCCAGGATTCTCACCAAAAGAATCCGGAGAGGATCCAAATTCGTATTATAGCTTCCTTTCTTTTGGGGTCAAATAGTATTATTGTATGTTTCCATGGCTTCTCCATTACAAATACGAGGAACATAAGAAAACACTACAACCTTCCATTTTGTGGTTGTATTACTAACTATTTTATGCAATCGAGACCTGATTTAAAATTGGACATATATACTATGTTTAAAGTATGATATGCACAACATATCTAAGTGCTACAAGATCTCGTACATTGGAACTCATGGTTATGGACCCAAATCCATTGATATGGAACATTTCCTTTTCCAAGTGAAGTTTATACAATTTATACGATTTAAAAAAAAAGCAATGATTTTCACACTCCCATTTTATTCTCTTACGCATCGTATTTTTTTTTATATTTATGATTCTTAAATTGAACCAATCAGGAAGATGATAGGACATGACTAATATGAGCCCTTTAGTTTATTATTCTCTTTGTTTTTTATGGTTGTTAAGCTTTGCTTACTTTGTTTTGGTTTTATTGTTTTTATCATATATATATATATATATTTTTTTTTTTTTGGTGGTTGAGTCTAATCTTTAGTTCCGTTAGTTTTGTTTGTATCTTGTGGGCATATCAAATGGCCATATATATTCAATTTCCCAACAAAGCATCCAAATCACTTACAACGTATTATGTGTTGTTACGTGTAATTCACAAATGATTACACGAAATCTAATTTACGATATTGTCTTGTGGGGTTACCAAGTTCGGAGAGTAGTCATTTGCTACCTATAAAACTTATCCAATACTCTTTACCAACCCTAATATATAGGAGAAATTTTTAGGAGTACCTGACACTTGTGCTAGGTGGTGTTTCCACCAGTGAAAATTTGACACTTAGATATTTTTTTCAATTAATTAAATTTAGGCGTTAAATTCTCACAGGTAGAGAACACCACCTGACATAAATGTCGGAAGCACTAATTTCTCAAAATATAACGGTCACTTTTTTGTCCATAGATTTGTGTAATCCCTTTTTCCTACTCAAAACTAAGTAGGTGAAATGCATTCATGGAGTTTTGGTACAATAGTGAATTCAAGGACTTTTCTGCAATTTCTCTAATATTACTTCCATTTCTTTTTTAATTTATTAATACTAAGGAATGAGGTGAGTTCGAAACTATTATAATATTTAGGAGAGATGAAAATTTTGAACCAGAATATGCATGTGTGAAAACTCAACATCCTATTTACTAGGATATTAGAGCACCTGCAGATGCCAATGAACGGAAGGTTAGAACCTATATATATATATATATATATATATATATATATATATATATATATATATATCTTTGAGTTAAATTGATACTTATATTTGAGTTTCAATGTAAGATTTCAATCTAAGGTGAAACTCACGTCAATAAGAAAATCAAATGAAGAATTCAAATGACCTTTTTTAATCTTCTAAACAAATTCTCATTGATTAGAAGAAAAATCATTTACTTGAATCCAAAAACAGATAATCCATCAAGATGGATACAAATTTCAAAAGTTGTAACAATTAATGTTAGTAAATGCTTTGCTTGAAAGCTCAAGCTAATCTGCCAAGAAAATTCACTCTACAACCACCATTTGGAAGAAACCCAGTGAGACACTGAGACTCCCTCTGTAATCTGTCTTCGTCCCGGACAAGGGACGCACCCGTTCTTTCCTCTATATCAAAGACTTAAAAAAAGAAACACGTTAAACGGCTAACAAACCGATACACCGCGTGTCATAAACACAAATAAATGAACGATTAAAAATATATTATTTGTTTACTTATATTATGATACGTGATTACTGACTTGTGTTTTGCATACATGAAAAATGTTTTCCATCTTGTCATCCAATTTCAATAAAATTTTTGAATTCAAGGAAGCATTTTTGCTCACACCAATAAAAACCCTCACACAAAAATAATAATAATAATAATAATAATAATATATATATATAATAAAATGAATAAAATTAAAATAATGACACACAGACAGACAAGATAGACAGATCATTTTTCATATTTATACAAAACCTCCCACTACGTCTTGAGCCTTCAAAAACTCTCTCTCTAAAAACTTGCACGATTCTCTGATCGCCGGAAAATAAAACTCCGGCGACTCAATGCGACGGAGCCCACAATCCAAGCAGCTAACTGTCTGAGTCATTCTCACAGCATTTGCAATGTCGGTGTACGACGCGGCGTTTGTGAACTCGCAGCTCGCGAAAAAGACATCAATCTTCGGGCTCCGTCTCTGGGTGGTCATTGGAATCCTCGTCGGTGCTCTGATAGTCCTGACCCTCTTCCTCCTTTCCCTCTGCCTCACCTCCCGCCACCGCTCCCGGGCTCACAAGGCCCAGCCCAAGCCTTCCGCCGCCGACTCTCCCACTACTCCAGTCAAATCGAAGGAAATCCAGGAAATCGTCAACGACCTCCACGTGGAGATCGGGAAGCTGGAGCACCGGGTCGTGGTGTATTCGGACCGGGCGTCGAGCGGGGAGAGCAAGGGGACATTGAATAGCGGGTGCGAGACGGCGTCATTTGGGAGCGGGAACGTGGTGGGGCCGGAGGTGTCGCATCTGGGTTGGGGGAGATGGTACACTCTGAGGGAGCTGGAGGCGGCGACGAATGGGCTGTGTGAGGAGAATGTGATTGGGGAAGGAGGGTATGGGATTGTTTACAGTGGGATTCTCAGTGACGGGACTAAAGTCGCTGTCAAGAACTTGTTGAATAACAGGTACCTTTTTCAATAAATTTTCTTCAAAGATTGAAACTTTTTTTTTTTTCAAATGTGAATTTTGTGATTTCTGGATTGATTTGGATATGTGTTTATCGGGTTTTTCTGATTAGACAAGATTTTGATGATCAATTTTGAATATTTTTGTTGTAATATTCGACATTAAGTGAAAATTTTAGTTGAATTATGCTTGGTTGCTGAGAGTTATTGGCTTTATGTATTTTTTATTTTATAAATTGAAGAACTTTACTAAAATAGGAAAGCTCAAAATCTAAAAATAGAAGGGGCGTTTGGATATCTGATAATTGTGGTACAATTTTTAGGCAATTTTTTAGGGAGATAGAAAGATGGGTTAGGTGTAAGATAACGGTATCAAGTTTTTCTGGTCTGAGTAACAGTTTGAAATTGACTTCAACGAACTGTTGTTTTCTTCCTGGATATATATTTTTTTGATGTTTAAAATTTTCTGTTCCTGCATTTTCTCAGCAACCAAACAGGGGACTTCTGTGTTGATTGAATTAATTGGCATGTTTACCATTTGGTTATCTTTTTCGGGTTGATCCCCTTTTTTCCCTTTATTCTTGCCTTGCGTTTGTTAGAATTGTGCTGTAAAGTTGCATGCTTTCTGAAAAGAATGAACCCAACCCATCTTCTTTTTGAGTTTCTTGTGCTTATAGTCAAACTTGAATTGATGAAGTTGGCATCAGAATCTGTTTCTCACTTTACTCTCTCTTCCCACATGCAAAATTGGACTTATCTCGAATTTCTTTTCGGTGTCAATGTTCGTACTATTTAGTGTATGGCTGCATTGTCAATGATTAACTGATGGTACTTTGTGCCTTGGCTTTTGGATATCTCTTATCTTTTATGCATGTGAGTAATGCATTGGCTTATGATACTGGTCGATAATCAGGGGTCAAGCTGAGAAAGAATTTAAAGTGGAGGTTGAAGCCATTGGGCGTGTGAGACACAAAAATCTTGTAAGGTTGCTTGGATACTGTGTTGAGGGTGCATACAGGTACTGATTTTTTTATCTTATTATTTGAGTTTAAGTTTGCAGTTCTTGTGGTTTGTGTATAGATGTCATATAACTTCTGATTTTTCGTAGGATGCTTGTGTATGAGTACGTTGACAATGGCAATCTGGATCAGTGGCTTCATGGGGATGTTGGTGAAGTCAGCCCTCTAACGTGGGATATCCGTATGAATATTATACTGGGAACATCAAAAGGGTACTAAGATTAAAGTAGTTTTGCTTGACTATTCGTTTTTTTTCCTTAAAATTAAGAAAAGAAATCCATATTGATATATGCAAGGGCCTTTTGGTGTTCCCTCATTGTGCAGGTTGGCCTATCTTCATGAGGGTCTTGAACCAAAGGTTGTTCACCGTGATGTGAAATCTAGCAACATACTAATTGATCGCCAGTGGAACCCCAAAGTATCTGATTTCGGTCTTGCTAAACTCCTGTGCTCTGAGAACAGTTATGTGACAACTCGAGTGATGGGAACATTTGGGTTAGTTCTCGATTTCTTTTAAAATTTATTTACAAATTTACCTAAACTTATGCATAGAGTCATATGTGCTTGGGGTTTGAAAATGAATCTTATATTTGGTGGTTACTTTAGTTATGTTGCACCGGAATATGCTTGCACGGGAATGCTGAACGAGAAGAGTGATGTTTATAGCTTTGGAATACTTATTATGGAGCTTATATCTGGGAGAAGCCCTGTTGATTATGGTCGACCACAAGGAGAGGTTAGGTTTTGAACTTTCAACCCCACCCCCTCATATATCAAGTTTCTTTCGCTGCTACTAACTATAAGTTGAACTTAATGAATATTATCAGGTGAATCTAGTTGAATGGTTAAAAACCATGGTTGGGAAACGAAAAGCAGAGGATGTGGTTGATCCCAAGCTGCCCGAGATGCCTGCTTCAAAAGCACTTAAACGTGCTCTGTTGGTTGCTCTTCGATGCGTTGATCCTGATGCCACAAAAAGGCCAAAAATGGGACATGTGATCCACATGCTTGAGGCTGATGACTTGCTATTCCGTGATGTATGTTAAATCGAAAACTAATCTCATGATTCGTGATCGCCTTCTGTTCTTGATATGGGATTACTTATCCATTTTGTCATTGACATGCAGGAACACCGACCTGGTAGAGATATGTCCAGAAAAGACATTGATTCTCAACAGGACAATCACATCGTTGTGAAGATAAACGATAAACACTTGAATGAAGGTACTTCTGATACTAGCGAAGGTGATACCAGTAGGAACCATCATCAACCCACAACGTGGAGATAATGCCCCGGGAGGATTACGTGACTAACATCTTTAAGTTATCTCCAGGTTTCTGAAGCTCATATTTCTCCTACCATTTTTGCTGTATGTTCAATAATTTAAATCCTTTTCCTGCTTAGTTACATATTTTTTTAGGGCGTACACCGAATTCGGTTGCAATTGTACAATTCAAACAATTTGTTCTTCATTTTTAATTTCTTATAGGAAGCATAATTCATTACTATTGCTTTGCTTGTAAAAACAAGATATTATCCTTAGTGTTACTTCAAAAAATAAAAATAAAAATTATATATATTCTTTCTTTCTCAGTTTAAGCCTGTTTAGGCAATGATAAAGTTACTTATAAGGTTCGTGTTGGTTTCCAACTTCTTGTCACCATCAATGCCAGCCTCAGTGTTAGATGGTGATGAGCTGTAGACCCCCTTAATACGCACAAACAGAACCGGTTTTAAACTTTCAATTTGAGTGACACGAAACCCACAATAAGTTGTATGCGTAAGGTTTTAATTAACAAACCTTACATATGCAATGTCTTAGCGTCTCTCGGATTTCATTTTTGATTAAAAATTTGTAACCATTTCCGTTTGTGTATGTACTTCTCTAGATATAGGATGTTTAAGAGTGCTTGTGTAGGAATCACTTTTACTAGAAGTGCTTTTATTAAAAATATGTTGAATTCAATTACTTCATGGAAAAGCTCTTGGAAGAAGCATCCTTAAGAAGCATTTAGCAAGTTATGGCTCGTTTGGAAGTGATTTTAAACTGATTGAAAAGCGCTTTTAGGGAAGATAAAAAATTTGACACTTGAAGAAGCACCAGTTATGTGCTTCTTGTAGAAAGTAATTCAATTGCTTTTTCAAGATTCACTTGCATTACAAGAATTTGTTTCAACAACGCTTTCACCAAAAGTGCTTTCAGCTATTTTAAAAGCATCAACCATTTTGAAATCACTTCAGCTATTTCAACAAGGATTCGTTTGGATGTGTTTTTAAAATAACTGGAAGCGCTTTTGGTAAAAATGTTTTTGGAACCAATCCTTAATAAAAATGCAAATAAATATTGGAAAAGCATTTAAAGTTCTTCCTCATGTGCTTCTTGCAGAAAACATTTAAAATGCTTTTGGTATCCAACGACATTTTCTCTAAAAGTGCTTTCAACCATTTTAAAAACACATTCAAACGAGCTTCTATTCTCCATAAAGCACTTATATGGCGTATACTTTTGAGTGTTGCTGATAAATATAGTCATAAGCGCTTCTAGTTATCAGAAAACGTTTTTAGTCTCATAATCACAGACAGGCCACATGACTGCCTTGGATGGTTTGTGGGAAATGGACCCAGCAACCAGCTAATTGAGTTGAAAGAGCTGCTGCTAGAAGCCTGCAGCTTCTTCTTCATGTGGGTATTGGTCTGGGCTGGACTGGGGTCATGCTTTCGGCTTTCACCATCAAATGCCAGAACATTCTTTTACCCCATTTGCCCCTCAACATTGACATTTGGCACGATAAACGGTAGTGTTATAAAGCTGGCAATGGGTAATGTTTTGAGGGACCCCTTTGTCTTTTTGCTAGTGTTTATATTTTGGTAATTATTTATTTATAGCATGTTAAGATCTTTTCAATGCATTTGTTTTTATTTTTTTTTTTGGAAAACCTTTTCAATGCATTTGTTCGCGTTGCGTAGAAGCTGAAAATTTTGACTTTTTGTCAAAAAAAAAGGCGTGTGCAGCTGGGGCCAAAGCTAGCCTACAATTGTCGACTCATTGTGATATTTTCTTTTAACGCTAATTAGTAAGCAATTGTTAAATATGGTGTGGCTTCGATATCACGTATTATTGATATTTTAACAGTTACATTTGATTTTCATAAGTGTTAAGGTTATTTATTTTTAATCTTAGTTATTCTTTTTATATTATTTAATGTTACATATTATTGAAAAAAATTCTTATTAAATCATCAATTACTTTTTAAGAATTTTAGGCGATATTTTAAACTAAAATATTCATGGGAAGAGGGTTATAACTTGGAGGGAAGAAGCCAATCGCACTATTTTGACCTTGTGGCGAAATATTTATCTGTGATTAATCTTGGTTGTTTTTACTAGTATTTTACTTGGCAGGTCATCACTGGAATTACATTTTTGGACAAACAATAAGATTATCATACTAGATTCATCAAAACTACAGATATTGAGATTCAAATTCAGGTTAAAGTGTGAAACGTACTGTTTTAACCAACTTGACTAAAATTAAATCTCCTAAATTTGTTTTCCTTTTCATATTTCTACAGGTGCGCACTTTGAAGGGTGAATCAGCTAATTGTATCTTGCTTTGTAGACTTTGCTGATTGATTAGTTCAATTTCTTATCCTTTACTCTACTATGTTTGTTTGTCCTCAGTGTTTTCCTTTTCTTTTAAATATTTTCACATGTGAAGCATCTGCTTTTGCTAATATAGGTCCTCCATTGATGTGAATGAATCTTAATGAGTCAATATTATGTTATATATTTTATTCTAATCTTAGTTTAGTTTGGTTATTATGTTGGAAGAATTTTGATACTTTTAATAGTATTTTAATATAGGATTTTCGACTTCCTCTGGGGTAAAACGTGATCAAATGGATGAATTTTGGAGTAATTCCAATTGGAGGTTATTTTCTGGTGAAGAAATAAAAGAGTAGCGCGCAGTGCTGTCAAAGTTACGGTTTGGGCTTGATTACGAGTTTTGGAGCCCAAGATGGCCTATTTTGAATTCGGCCTTTTTGGAGATGTGTTCAGGTTAAACAAGCTATCATGGGCCGGATTGGGCCCGATTTGGAGGAGCTTTAGGTCTAAAACGTGGCAGATTTGTTAGATGGCAAATTTCTCCATGTTTGACTAGGAGATTGTTTCCCAGTTTATCTTAATTTATTTTGTTTTCTGGTTTTAATCTAAGAGTTTTTTTCTAAGTAGGGTTTTATTTTGTATTAGTATAAATAAAGCTATTTAGCCATTAGGGTTTTAGAGGGGAGGAACACACTAATTTAGGTAGCCTTTGACGATTTAAGTTTTTTTTCAAGGTGTTTTCTTTCTATGTTCTTAATAATATTTTGTTTTATGCTTGTTCGTAACTAGTCTCTTTTGCTAGGGTGAGGTCACAAGCCTTAACAAAAATATGTAGTTTCTTTTCAAACGATACATTTTGTTAGATTAGATGTTAAATTAGCTACCGACGAGATTCATTTGCAAATACACTTGTTGACTCGGTGGTGCTTTATTAGAAGCACCAATCACATTTTTTGATCTAACAGTAATTTATGACAACACTTGGCCGAGATTAACTTTGTAAATTGTATCCCCTCTTCCCAAATAATTGCACTTTGTAGGCACCACAAACACTAGAACTCGAGACTCAAGTATTTAAGAGTGTTTATCTATGCCTCTCAGAACTAGACGAGATATTTGTCTTAGTTCTCTCATTCCTAACATCGTTTGTATTAGAAAAAGAAATATTATAAAAAAACCTTGGTTATATTAGCCTCACGATACTATTACATTATACAAATATTTATTCGGATTTAGGATGGTAAACACAATTTTCTTAATACAAATGGTAGTGAGATATGAAGGTTGTAAAGATAAATGTTTTTGACTATTTGAACTACAATTTCTTGCAAATTTTGGACCGACCGAGAGGAGTTTGGATCCTTAAGATTGAGGAGGAGTTCGTCCTCAATTTACAGAATTTTGTGTTTATAAATGAAACCGTTTATATTATAAAGGGTACCCTATAATAAATCAGTATGTAAAGATTATTTCCACAAAAGATAATTAAAAGTAAAGCCTTTTAGTCAATCAATTGTAGCAAATAAATGGAGGGTTCATAATGTTTTTACTTAATCCCTCCATTTTTAATGATTTTTTTGCAAAGGTGACTTTTAATGAGTGATTTACACAATCTAACAATTTCGATCATAAGCCAAAGTTTTGTGAATCGACCACAAATTGAATTGAGAAAAAACTCCTCCTTATCCATTAAGGAGCCAAATTAATACTTTTTGTACCACCATCTTTCATAATAGTTACACACATCATAGTTTTGTCACCATCACGAGCTTCATCACCATTGTACAATTATTACCCCACGAGTAATAATAACTTACAAGTTTCTCTGTATCATAAATCAAAATTTGGAATATGTAAAGTTTATGCTAAATGACATATGTAAATCATAAGAGATTTGTAATTCAAGTGGTTACTCATACATTTGAGGTCATGTGTTATGTTCTCTCCTCACGAGTGTTAGTAACACTCGTATCAAAAAAAAAAAAAAACCATAGTTTTAAACATTAGAAAAGTTTTTTATTTTAAGAAATGATTTCCGTATGGGTAATGAAAGAGAGACTAAATGTGTAGGCTTTGTAAACTAAATGACAAAGATATTGAAGATTAGATTATTACTTAATTATTGATTAATGTACTTATTTTTTTTATTAGTGATACATTATTTAGTTTTCAAATTTAATCTACAAATTTAGTCTACTTAGCATTACCCTTTTGGTATACACCTATTCATTTTTGTAATCTAATTTATTTAATTAAAAAATAAAAAGTAATCATGTACGAGGGGAAAATGTGCATGGAAATGGAAAAGTCACTTCCCATTCTTTTTCCCTTAACGATCTGGCAGAAAGGTATTGACCCCTTATATGACGGCATGAGTTCAAACTCTGTAGGTAGCTAATCTAATATATAATATAACAAAATCTATCGTTTGAAAAAAAAAATATTCTGGTGGGCCGAAGCCCAAAGGCCCAAAACAAATCCCACCCTCAGCCTATTATCAATCAAGACCGTTCTTTCTTCTCGTGATCACAACCTCATAACCTGGTCGTGTTCCGTAGACAAAGAACAATCAAAACCGTCCATTAACAGAGAGACAAAGGTACACTACGTGCAACCCCAGCATAACCACCGAAGGTCTTCGAACCTCAACGGAAATATCACCCACTACCACGTGTCGCCCTCTCCCCGTACATCCTCGGGTGAGCCTATCACTGTCCCTCACCTACTTGTAAACAGCAGCTTCTCAGCCGCCTCACATTTTCAACGAAGACCCCAAAAGCCGAGTCGCCGACGCACGAAACTTTCATCGAAATTTCTCGATTTCTCCTCTGAATCAGGTACGGACCCCCTCTCTCTACCTCTCTCTTGTGATCTGTTTATAGTATAATTAGGGTAAAGGGTTTTCAAATTTCCCTTTTTTTCAATTCCTGTTTCGCTTAGATTGACTTTAGGGTTAGGGTTTTTGGTTTCCAATTTCTCAAAGATCGGGGTAGATTTCTGAAGATCTAACGGTTAGGTGAGTGATCTATTCCTAGAAATGTTAAATTTTTTTATTTTTGTGTATGTATTTGTTGTTTGTATATGCTTGTATATCTGATATGTAAAATCTTGTATATGTATGTGATTTGATTGGGTTAGCTTTAATTTTTGTTCAATTTTGTTTTAGAAGCTTATAATTTTGCGGTATTGAAGTTTGTGACTTGAAAATTAAAAAATTTTGGTAGAAATTTGGGGGTTTTGTTTTTAAGTAGGTATGGGTAAGATTTTCAGTTTGGGTAATTGTTCACCGCCCGTTTGGTGCCGTATGAAATGGCAGAAAATAGGTAGGAAAGCATGTAACTAATTTTTATCTTCATTTCATACAGGTTTTGCATTGCCTTGTTGTATTTTGGATCTATCGGTGGAACACAGAATTTCACCTAAGGTTGTGCTTAACTGTTTTTCGTTTTTCTGTAAAGAGAAGCATAAGACAGAGGATTTATTTGTTTGTGGTTTGGGGGAGGGGGTCATAGCTTGTTATTTTGTATATAAGCGTAACTCAGCTAAGTTTATTACGAAAGTTGCTTGACAAGTGCTAAATTACTGATCGGGCATATGTCAAGTTTTGTTTAAACTGCTGAAATGGCATGCTGTTAAATGGAAGAATGAACAGAGAGTACTTGTGTATTTGGATATGTTTTCGGTGATTACTGCCTAGTTGGTTGTTAACATAATTTTGTTATTCTTCTGCCTGGAATCAGGTGGAAGGTTGTGTTATATGTTTGTTAAAATCATTGTGTCTCCTGCTGTCATCTCCGGGATGACTAGAGCACATGTAGTGAGCAGTCTTGCAATTTGCAATACATCACTATGGATGGAGGTTGACAATCGGCTTCCAAAGAGACCTAATTTTGCAATGTTTATGTGGCCTTTTACTCTAACATGTTCCCTGGAGGACTTGATGAGGCTGATTTACAATGTGATGTCTCATCATGTTTATGTCTTCCTCACTTTTGGTTTTGGATGCCTTTTGAGATTGATTTCCCATACGATATCTGATTACATTTTCTTCTTCTTGCAGTAAATACACAATAATGAGTCGTCCACAGGAACCACACCGACCATTCTTCCATTTTGGAAATCCTTTTAAGATGATTGCACCAAAGGGTTCCCAACTGTCTCCAAGGCTTGTTGGACTGTTGAACACGTTTGAGGAAACATTGGCTGGGAGGCTAAGAAAGCTTAACCCAAAAGACAAGGATGATGTCCTCAGCTTGTCATGGATGAAATTAGCTATGGAGTCTCTTTGTGGAACTCATAATGACATAAAATCCCTCATAGCTGAAATTGATCTCCCTGTGAGTAACTGGGACGAGAAATGGATTGATGTGTACTTGGACATCAGTGTGAAGTTGCTTGATGTATGCATTGCTTTTAGCTCTGAGATCTCACGTTTAAACCAGGGACATCTTTATCTTCAGTGTGTCTTGCATAATTTGGATTCAACTACTTCAGACCAATTTATTCGGGCCCGTTCTTCACTTGATGGCTGGAGGCATCATATTGGTTCAAAAAACCCTAGAGTTGAGAACTGTAGCACCATTTTAGATAAGCTTGTGGAATCCCTTGATCTGCCAAAGGTTAAGAACTCAGCCAAAGGGAAACTTTTGATGCGTGCTATGTATGGAGTGAAGGTGTTGACAATATCTGTTTGTAGTGTCTTTGCTGCCGCCTTTTCTGGTTCTGCAAAGAAGTTGTTAGATTTGAATGTCGCTGATACATATTTGTGGGCACAAGCGTTTAACGATTTACAGGGTAATGTAAATGGGGAAATTAGAAATGTACTTTCTAGTGGAAGAGTCATGGTACTGAAAGAGCTGGAAGCAGTTGATGATACTGTCAAGGAAATGGATCCCAAGATCCAAGATGGCGTTGACCTCACTGAAAGGAATGCATTCAAGAATTCTATTTCAGACTTAGACAGGAAGGCACAGAAACTCTCCCAAGGGCTCGATCTTCTTACAAAGGAAGTTGATGGATTTTTCCAAATCCTTTTAGCCGGGCGTGACACATTGCTTTCCAAACTAAGATCAGGTGGAGCAGTCTCAGACCGGATGCTGACGGGAAATGTGGAAGGTCAGTTTGTGAGATGAAAATGATCTTAGCAAAGCTAACATCTCTTATTTATAAAGATGGTTTTAGGTATGGGGCTTTATGTTTTCTGTTTTTTGTAAGTATACCATCTTGTATGGTGTGTTGTAATCAGTATGTTGTGAGTAATCATAGTTATATTATTATTGTACTGGCTTGTATAAGCGTAATGGTGTCCTATGGATTGCTAATGATATATGAAAGGGTTTGGTTTGAAATCGTGATTGTCTGCTATTCGACGCGTTGTTCTGTTCAGTTGGGGAGACTGTTTCTTACTTGGTTGTAAGAACTACCCAACTTACTTCTCTAACAAACTTTTTGATGTCTAGCTTGCGATTACCAGCAGGACGTTTCTTTCTCGTCGTGACAAACAGGAATTTGATGCGTTGAACTGTCGTGGACATGACTTTGGTGTGCGTTTTGCCATCGGAAGATGTTAGCAGAATGTGTCCCTTGTATGATATTCCAGAATTTCCAAAGGGCATTGCAAGTTTAGGGTGCCCTTCAATGACTGAAGATATTGTTTGTATAGAAGATTCCTCCCCCCAGTCAATGACTGATTGAATATCAGTGTTCTAAAAATCGGCCTAGGAGCTACAAGGTGGCCAGCCGCTCCGATTAGCCCATAATCGGGAGAAAAATCGGCAAGAGGATTAGGCTGGCGCGGAGGCAGCTTAGGCAGTGCTTGGGCGGCCTAGGCGGGCGACTCGATGACCTAGGTGGTCTGGGCGTTTTAGACTTTTTGTCGTTGCAGAGAGCTGCGTTCTTGTTCTGGTTCTGCCTTCTGCGTTTCAAGAAGATGAAAGGAAGAAGAAGACGGAAGGAAGAAGAAGATTGAATGAGTTTCTCTCTCTTCCCACTCCCCCACTTGACAGGCATAACCACTCCACTTTTTGTTTTATTTTTTTTAAATTAATCAAGTTCTAATCAATTGAAGGATAGATAACATACATTGAATATTGTGTGGTGTGCCCCACAGCCCTTTTTGGTGCAGTGTTCCCCACCTCTCTTTTTACATACTACAAACCACAATGTTTACACCTATACTTTTTTTTAAGTTCATTCACTATATATTAAATAATCTTAAAAAATATTTATTAAGTAATGCATACTTATTATCATATGAACTTTCATCTTATACCATCTAATTCATTAAAAAATAAAAAAATCCTATCTATTGGAGACATTGTTGGATACTTTTTTTTTTGCATTTTATCATTATTTTATTATTTTATCCACGAATTTCATACAAGTATAATTTTTTGTAAGTATTAATATGCGCGTATTTACAAGATATACAAAAAATTTACCTAAATCCGCCTAGGCGCTAGACGTTAGCTCGCCGACTGACTAGTGCCTAACGTTTTTTAGAACCTTGTTGAATATATAGTTTGTCTATATGATATTGCTTGCCCCATACAAGACTCAAAAGGCTCAAAGGTTTAGGTTGAATCATTTGCGTTTCCATTACGCAGAGACATTAATGTCTTTCTTTTGCCACTTAATACTACGGTCTAGTTGTATTCATTTTCATTGGTAAGTGAGAGGTTTTAGGTCCAATTTGGTTTGGTTTGGTTTTATTTTTTTTTAATTTTTTTAAACCAAAAACTACTTCACTTTAAAGTTAAGCAGTAAAAAAGTGTTTGGTAAAATTAAAATATAATGTTTCGGTTTAACAACAATGGCTTCGAGGCAGCAGCTTTTAAAAGTAGTGTGTCTTGCTTTTAAAGGCTGCATTTCATACTCACAACACTTTGACAACTACAGTTTATCAAACTTTATTTTGCAGTTGATTATTCTTAAAGTGCATCAGAAACAATTTATTAAAAAAGTATAGCAATTCCAAATTGGCCCTTAAGTTCGATTCTCGCCGAATTTGAACCACATTATTGCTTGCTCATTATGAGACTTAGCTCACTTTCCCACCCCTTAGCCCTGGTTTGGTACTGAGGTGATTCTGAAAAAAATGGCTATAAAAAAAAGCTGGGAGCTTTTTTATGTTTGGTAAACATTCAGCTTCAGCTTCAGCTTTTTTTCACAGTTTTTTTCATATCTGTTTTACATAAAAGTTTATTAAACACTAGAATACTGTTTTTTTTTTCATAAACACTTTTACAAAAAAGCTTACAAAACACTCTGCTGCTTTATTTTACAGCTGCTTATTCTCACAGCATAGAAGAAACAATTTTTTTTCAAAGCACATCAATACCAAACCAGCCATTAGTAAGATAATAATATCGTTTGTTAAAAAAAAAAAGGAGTTTTAACGAAAAGCCCATGGTACTGTTCACTTTAACGAAAAACCACATTTTTACACTAAAAAGTCAATCCTGTTACTATTCACTTTACCCTTTATTTTGTCCTTATCATTAAAACTCAAAATTTTCAAACCATTTTCATTAGTTTTCCTAAAACAAAACTCTTTCTTTTCAATTAAATTAATAGCCTCTCAAGCATTAATCAATCAAGCAACCTAGCACCAAAACCAAGTTGCAATGTGAAAGCAAGACTTTGCCTTTGCATAGTGCACAATATCGCTATCAACATTGCATATTCCAACCCCCTACACATCACCTTTTGATGCCCCTTTTTTCAAAGGGTATGAGTAGCAGTTACATCATGCATGCTTTTCCAGTTTCATCATGCATTGCATATAGGGATAGGCAATGGTTATGCGGGTGGGTAACTGCGGTTAATTTACTCATAACCATTTATGCTCATACTCGCATAACCGTTTACCCGTTGGGTAATTGCCTAAACGGTTATACCCATACCCATAACCGTTTATAAACGGTTAACCATATCCATTTAACCGTAACCGTTTAATACCCGTTTATCCATTTATCCTTTTTAACCCGTTTATCTTTTTTTTTTTACCATTACCCTTTTTTCACCCATCTACATGTTTTTTAACAACTTGAAAATTAAAAAAAAAAATTGTCATAATTTTTTTTTTGACAATTAAACACCGTTATAGGTACATTCATCGTACATTTCCATATTTTAATTTTTGAAGTCCTTATACCATTCCAATAATTGAAATAATAGTTTACGGACTATATTTTTAACTGTTACCAATGAAGGTAAATATAATATTTGCTAAGTATTATTGGGTTACAAAAATTGTTTAGAAGACATTTCTGTCAATTTCACGGTTACCCGCAAGGAATTTAAATTAATTTTGCCCAATTCCTTGATGATGAGAATCATCATTCCTGTAGTAGTGTTATTGAGAGAAGGACCGATGAATTCCTTGCTAATTTATTGGGTGCTAAGTATTATTGGATCGAGAAAATAGTTTGTGTTAGTTTTACATATATAAAATAAATGGGTAAACGGTTACCCGTTTATAACCGTGGTTAATATCCATAACCGCCCATTTAAATTTAGCGGCTAAACGGTTATACCCATAACCGTTTATTTATCTAAACGGTTACCCATAACCGTAACTGTTTAATTTAAATGGGCGGGTAACCGCGGTTACCCATAACCAATGTGTATTTACCCATCCCTAATTGCATATACAACCTAATCACTACTATCACATTTTATATCCTTGCTCAATCACAATTAACTCTAAAGAAAACTAATGAAAATGACTTGAAAACTTTGAGTTTTAACGATAAGTACAAAATAAAGGGTAAAGTGAATAGTACCATGTTTGACTTTTTAGTGTAAAAATGTGGTTTTTCGTTAAAGTGAATAGTACCGCGAACTTTTCGTTAAAACTCCCTTAACTCTATCCCTATCACAACCAATAACATGCCCCAACATAAGAACGGGATTCAAGGGCCATACGTTTTATTATTATTACTATTATTATTATTAATAATAATAATAATAATAATAATAATAATATTAATAATATTAATAATAATAATATTATTATTACTATTCTCAAGATTGATTCTCAAAAGTTCAAAACCTACCACACCAATTAAATTTTGATTATATTTTTGATGAGATTTTTCTATGTGATATCACGTATTATTATACAAATGGTAGGATATGTGTGTTAAAATGTTTATAAATTAAAAAATAAAATTTCTCAAAATTTATATAAAAATACGTGATGTTTCCGTCACAATAAAAAATTTCTCATATTTTTGGTCTAAATAAAGAAAAAGTAGTAAGGAAAGAAAAGAAAATGATGGTCATCCCAGAAAATCACAGACGCCACACCAAAACCTCACAAAAAAGAAAAGTAAAAGGTCCATTTTGTTTCTTCACGGGTCACCCAAGTTTCTCCAGGTCATAACCCCCTCCCTCCCTCTCTTTCTCTACACCCCCATTTCTCTGGAATTTCCCCAAAAACCACCCCAAAACAATGTCAAAACCTTTACAGCTACCGACACCCCCTCCCCAAACTTCGCATTAGCAGCAGCTCTCCTCCACAACTCTCTCTCTCTCTCTCTTGCTCACCTTTCTAGACCCGAAATCCTATCTGGGTTTCCACCCGTTTCGGATTCGGACCCCCCGGGTTGACCATGGACTCGAGCTCTGCTTCAGCAGGTGACCACAACATCAGAGGGGTGCTGACCCACGGCGGACGCTACGTTCAGTACAATGTCTATGGCAACATCTTTGAAGTTTCCAGGAAGTACGTCCCGCCCCTTCGGCCCGTCGGCAGAGGTGCTTACGGTATCGTCTGGTAAGATTGAATCTTTACTGGGTTTTGAGCTTTCAGTTTAAATTTGTTATCTTTGGATTTGCTTTTGATGGTTTGATTGCTTTTGCTTGAATTCTTTATTGGGTTTGCTTTGGAAGTATCGATTTTTGATCGAAGATTGATTTGAGTTAGTTTGGTTCAAGAATTGATTTGAGTTAGTTTGGTTCAAGGAGCGGGAAAAGCACTTTCTGATTCTGATCGAAATTTTAATCTGAGCATATGTGGATTTTGGTATTTTTAAGATTTTACTCTGGATATTTATTTGCTTTTGTTAGAGATTATTTTGTTTTTGTGGGTTTTGTTTTCTTGTGGAGTTAGTGCGATTTTCGGTATTTTGTGGTAGGGAGGTTTTGTTGGTTGGGGAATTTTGTGTATGTAATCAGGAAAGAACTTAGGGTGTATGGAAGCTTAGTCAGTCTGCTTGTGTACAGTAATTGAGTTTTATTCATATTTCTGTGTGATCTAAATGAGATTTTGAAGTTGTTGATTTGTGTCTTTAAGCTGGGTTTAGTGATGTGCTGTGTATCCTTTGGGTGGAAATTTTAGTCCACAAGATATAAGCTCTGCTGAGCTCAACTAAGCCATTATCCTAGAAATTCAGGATTGACCACGTGAAGTTGTATTCCATGTTATTTAGGGTTGTCAACGTGAATCTTTTTGGCTATGAGCCTACTCATAGCTCCAATATTCATTCCATCTCTAATTGAAATCCTTCCTTGCAAATTCCACCCATATCGTTTTTCGTCTCCCCTTGCCCCTTCTTTCGGTTACTGAAATTGACTCATTCTTGGTATATGTCTCAATCTTATATTTCTCTTTGTATTGGGTCATTGTGGCTTAGTGAAGTAGTGTGTCTCAGGCAATCTTCATTTTTGGTCGGGTGAAGGATGTTTATCAATAAGAATTTTGTTTTCTATTCATTTGACTTACATCGTATGCTGTTATAACAAATTTGAAAGTAGATGATTTTTCTTGTTGCATCCAGTGCTGCTGTCAACGCTGAGACTCGTGAGGAGGTTGCCATTAAGAAGATTGGTAATGCATTTGACAACAGAATAGATGCCAAAAGGACTTTACGAGAAATTAAACTTCTTCGGCACATGGATCATGAAAATGTAATTTTTTTGTGACCTTTTGTTGTTCATGTTCCATGAGGAGCTCTTATGTCATTTATGTACATCCTATGTAACAGGGCTTGCAGATCTTTTGTGTTGGGCCCCTTAAAATAATTGTTTTTTCCTGAACATACGCCTAAAGAATTTTAGCTATAGTATGCTGTAAAACACTGCCTTTAGCATCTAAATAATTGTTTTTTCGTGTTTGGGAAATGTTTTACTGCAATAAGCCCTGTCTTTAGCACCTAAATGAAATCTCCCATGGACTCAGTTCTCACTGTTTGCACATATATTGATAAAAAACTTGAGAATGTTTCATGTGTTTCTGGAGTCAACAGCTTACAAGTTAGTTCTTTCTGCAGGTTATTGCCATCAAAGACATCATACGGCCTCCACAGAAGGAGAACTTCAATGATGTCTACATTGTTTATGAATTAATGGACACTGATCTTCATCAGATTATACGGTCCAACCAACCTTTGAATGATGATCATTGTCGGGTTGGCCTTCTTTTCTTAATTTTTGGTTTACTTTTTTTTTGGTCAATCTGTTTATGTTATACTTGCTAGCCATTCGATTCTTGTAGTTAGTATTGTTGAGCATCCCATGGAAAGTTTTTTTTTTTTGAACTTTTTTTCTTGATTTATATTTTGTTTGCAATGCCATTTGAATATAAATAAACGTTCTTGTAGTTCATATAAATGAGCATCCTCAGGAGGGTTATAAGCCGTTGACATTAATTCCTTTTTTGTTTGTTTGTTTAAACAACCAAGATTCCATAGTTGGATTCCAGATTCTATTTGTTAGGTTACTGGTGATGGCAATACATGCTTGTCACTGATGTAGGTTGAATTAAGCAACTAATGAATATAGTACACACACTCCCCTTCACCACTCAGTTTTATATCTTTTCATATATCTTTCTATAACTTGATAATAAATCGTGAGAAATGATCTTCCTCTCAACTTTTAAACAAGGTTCCTTTGCTTTGTTAACCTGTAGATCAATGAGATAGCATGTTTCTTTTATTCTTTTGTGGGAACTTGAAAGATGGATCTACATTTCCTTGCAAGTTTTCTGAACCTTTCATATTCGGAATGACTATAATATAGAAATTGTTACTTGCGCTAGTTAAGAAAAATTCTCTGCATTTTAACCTTGATTATCAACCATTCTCATGATCACGATTTCTGTTTTACATGCCTGAGATCTCACTAATATGTTTAAATTTCACCTTTGCAGTACTTTCTGTATCAGTTGTTACGAGGGCTCAAATATGTACATTCAGCTGGTGTTTTGCATCGTGATTTAAAGCCCAGCAATTTGTTCATGAATGCAAATTGTGACCTTAAGATTGGAGATTTTGGTCTTGCCAGGACAACATCTGAAACTGATTTCATGACTGAGTATGTTGTTACTCGTTGGTACCGTGCACCAGAATTGCTGCTTAATTGTTCGGAGTACACTGCAGCAATTGATATATGGTCTGTAGGTTGCATTCTAGGTGAAATCATGACCAGAAAACCCCTATTCCCTGGCAAAGATTATGTACATCAGCTGAGACTCATAACAGAGGTATATGGTTTCTAGGTCTTTCTCGCTGATTTGTACATTACTAACATGTCTACTTTTAATGAGAAATCTCCAAAAACCTTTTTTCCACTTAACATGCGGAAGAGGTTCCATCTGATTTACATTTGGTTATGTTTCGTGTTTCAAGTCAGACAGTGCATAAACAGTACTGATTCTCTGACTAATATTAATAATGAATTTCTAATAAGATTAGTCTCTATATTTATGGGTGAGAAATAGACAATGAACACGTTTCATAATAATAATCTTTCAAACAATCTTGGCCAACTGGTGCAATGTTTTCCTTTTGTGTCCAACAGCTCTTAGGCTCACCTGATGACTCCAGCCTTGGATTTTTACGAAGTGATAATGCTCGAAGATATGTTCGACAACTACCTCAGTACCCAAAGCGGAGCTTCTCGCTCGGGTTTCCTAATATGTCTCCTAGCTCTATAGATTTGCTGGAGAAGATGCTTATCTTTGACCCAAACAGGCGCATTACAGGTATACTTAGCTTTTGTGTTGCACTTCAACCAGTTTGGTTATGACATAAATGATATTAAGGATCTCGGAGTTCTGCAGGATTCCAATGAACTGGAGCTTACTAGTTACCATTCCTGTGTCTTCTGGCGGAAACATGTCGTGATATTTAATTCAAGAAACAGCAGTGCATGTTTTTGTAATTCTCAAATACGGAGTTGTGCAGTAACTTTTGTCACAGAACTTATTAATAGGTCAACTGGAGCCATTTTACTTCCTGATAATTTTCTTCTTTGTTAATTGCATTGACGGTTGTTTTTCTCTCCGGTACTTTGTAGTTGATGAGGCTCTTTCCCACCCATACTTGGCGCCTCTTCATGATATCAACGAGGAGCCTGTCTGCCCAATGCCTTTCAATTTTGATTTTGAGCAACCCTCGTTTACTGAAGAGAACATCAAGGAGCTCATCTGGAGAGAGTCCGCAAGGTTCAATCCAGATCCAATTCAATGAGGATCATGATATAATCTATTGGATACTCTTACAAACTACTCTCAAAACTGATTTGCAATGACATGTTTGTGGATTCTGTAATTGTCGAATGTGTGAAAGGAGTCAATAGCTGAATCTCAAGGCTGCCTAGTCGGTGTAATCTACTAATCTGTGATTCTCTAGAGTTCCAATCGCTCATTGGTGCAGGTTTGTGCTGGTTAGCAGCTTATAATCCGATGAGGACTATCTCCCAGCACCGTTGTAAGGCCCGACAGTGTTGCAGTTGTATCTGTTTAGAATGGTAGGTCTGAATGGCAGTTGCTTCATTTTTATAGGTCTGAATGTGGATGTTTTTGTCATGAAAAATCTTTGATTCTGTGTATGTTTTGTTTTGCCTTCAAGTTTGTTTCCGTTGTTAAGACTCCTACGAGACGATTCCGTGCTCTGCTTTCTTGTGAAAATCTAATAAAATGCTTGCTTAGAAACTACCATCAATGGCATCTGAAATTTCGGATGGTGTTCATATTTTTTACCAAGATAAGTTACCGAAAGTTTGACAGGCCCTTTTCTTTTACGAAAGGGGAGTGGTTTCCGCACATTTTTTTTCTCCTTCTCTACACCCATGTTTATTTTTAGCATTTGCATTGAACAAAAGAAAGGAGAATCGGGGGACAAAACTAAACAGGGGTGCGTCGAAGAAGAAAGAGGGTATGCGGCAATCATTTCCCTTCCGAAATTCATGTAACCGAAATGTTGCTGGAGGGAAAACATAGCAAAGTTTTATGGTGGTCTGATATTTTAGCTTTTTCCAGAAGACTGAAAAACATAGTAATGGTACATGATCTTAGGATTGTTTACAGAGAGCTCATCCTATATGTACACTGTTTGAGCTCTACCCGGTCAATTGGCAGATCATCTGCAGGAAAATCACAAGCTTTGGCTTTCTCAGCACCCTGATCCGGCAGCAGATCACAAGGGCGAGGAGTCACGCCGCTTGTGATCCCCTCAATGTCGGTGCACGTCCACGGCTGCTTCTTCGCCTTCACCGCCAGTCCAATCGTTACATTCGAGATGCAAATCCCGGTAAACGGGTGGTCCGCAATGCCTTCCAACCTTGCAGCCATTGTGACATTATCGGCCACCATGTCCCTGTAGTTAATATTTTTGATCTCAGGCAGTGCATTTTTATCATATTTGTCATCAGCATGTGACCCGTAATTGCCGGTCATCCAAAACGCCCATTTCATTGTGTGCATGGTGAATCTCCTCGCGTATATGTCTTTCACGTACCCTCCTCGCCCTACGGCGGTCTTGATCCGGACACCCGATTCGGTATGGATGGCCACTATGTCTTCAGCTCGGACGTCTTGGATCCCGCCGGACATTTCACTGCCTAGGGCAATGGTGGCGCTGTAGGGCGAAATGCATGTGAGACGTCGGACTACTAGTTGTTTTGTAGGCATTGCAAATGCAATTCCGTACTCGTCCCAACCGCTCTTAACAGCTACACAATCATCCCCAGAGACTATGTAGCAGTCTTCAATTCTTGTATTGGTGCAAGAATCTGCATTTGAAATTGCCAAAATATTAATGAATTAGTATATTTTTAATGATAATTATGTACTTAATTGGACCCCCATTAGGCATCATTTGACCACTTAATGATTCAGTTGAAAAAATTAAAAGTCTAGTACTGTTGTGGCTAAAGTAAATATAATTTAATCTAAATCACGAAAAGCGAGATTTGAATTTCGGTGGAGAGGGGAACCAATTGAATATGACAAGGTCTGCAGATGATGTTACAGTTGACTAACCTGGGTTGATACCATCTGTGTTTGGAGATGAAATTGGAGCTATAATAGTAATCCCTTTCACAAGAATATTACTGCATAATTTCAAAATCTTAATCATAAGATAACCTTGAAAACTTAGAAAAGACTAATCACGCCAATGATTGAGTGCCATGTGGCTGAACTTGTTCAGGCGCATGAGTGACCGTCAACTATCGATGCAAGTTGACTTCACAATGCATCAACAGCTGGTAGGCCAACTTACATGCGCTTGGGTGACAATTAATAAAATGCATCACAAAAAGTTTCTTTTGGTGGGTAGTCATGTTTGGTTACCTGCTATAAACAGGATGGACATTCCATGATGGAGAATTTAGGAGAGTTAGGTTTGAGATTTGGACATCGGTTGAGAACATGATTTCGATCAGGTAAGGGCGGGTGTATTTTAGCTTCTTCTTGTGGAACTGTTGCCACCAGAACTCACCCTGCCCATCAATTGTGCCATTGTCACCTAACGATCAAGGGACCTCAATAAATTTAGTCATTTATTCAAATAAAATAATTAGGATGGTTGGGGATGTCATGCCTAGCTAATCGATATATGCGTAACGCATTTAATCGACTAACTACTCACATCCCGCAACTATCTAGAATTGAATTGAATAAAATAAATTAGGTTACCTGTAACAACGACATCAGTGAGATTTGTTCCCCATATGAGACTGGTGTACCTTCCAGCTGCCGCGTCTCTTCCTCGACCGTAAGATGGGAGGGCTTTGAGCACAGGCCATTCATTAATGTCCTAAGACATATTTCATTATTTGAGTTAGTAAACCAAACCAACCACATTCATTACATAATTATGGAATTTTTGGAGATTATTCTGTGCTTACGTCTAAAACTACGTCATTTTAGGATAGTTAATACTAAATCTAAAACCTATAACACTTTTTTTTTCTTTTTTCGCAAGTTAGTAATTTTAACACTTGACTCCGTGACTGAAAAAAAATTGTAATATATTAGCCAAAAGAGGAGCTCAAAATGGGGACCCTTCGTTTTTCGATAAACTAAAATTCTACATCTCTTTTTGTACAAATAATATTCTACTTGAAACTAATATGAATTATTGCGAAAAAGTATTTAAACTCGGATGCACAAGAAAGAATACACTTGCTCTAGCCTCTGACCAATGCGCCTGCGCCTGCCCACGCCTTTAAACTAAAGCCCTCAACCTTAAACTCCAGGTAGTGTTGTTTTAGTCAAAGTCTTGTATAATTTAAGCCAACATCCCAATCCCTCTAATGTAAGTTGTAACAAAAGAAAATCTAATCTTTTTGTAGTTAAGTCCCTTTATCTCAAATAGTTTCAACATGATTAAAATGCACAAATGGGAAATATGTGTGTATATGCATGTTTGAGAAGAAAGAAAAAAATTAAGGGAGAGAGAGAGAGACTTGAGAAGCGAGGAGAACAGCATCCTTGTGGAGATAGAGAGTGAAGTGGCTGGTGAGGTTGAAGCTCCCCGTCAGCCACTTCCCTGCCGGAACAAAGAGCTGAGCACCACCCTGTGTTTCATACTGGCTCAGCTGACTGACGGCGGCATGAAAAGCCTTTGTGTTTGATGTCTTTCCATCTCCAACTCCTCCAAAATCAGTCAGCGAAGCACTGTGAGCTCTGCAGTTCATTGCAGTGTACTCAAACGATTCAAATATTTTGCCTTTTGCCCTTCTGCTCTCAGCCCCTCTTAGCATGGCCACCACAAGAAGTACTACTAGCACTAGTTTAATAATCACCTGAGAAATTAAGAAACAATTAGGAAAATAGAAGGAAAAAAAAATCCCATTATCATTTTTGTTTAAGTTTTTGTTATCAAAAGTGATTTACACACTCCCTTCCTTAATTTTGTCATTTAATTTTCCGTTGATTTATTCAATTCAATGGCTGGAATGCAGGAGGATAGTGCAAAAAATGAAAAAGAAAAGACGAGTTACTTAAATTTGGAGAGAAAATGCATAATAAATTGATGTTTGGTTGGTGAGAAAATGCAGGAAAATGAAATAATAGAGAGGGAGAGAGAGAGATGGTTTGACGTTTTACTTGGGTTTTCATAGGACTCCTCCCCAACAGCTCCATTGTAGATAAAAGGCAGCTTGGAATTTGTTTTGGTTGTTTCAGAGTATAAAATCAATGGGGGTATTTATAGGGTTAAGGTTCTGTTGTGAAAAGTTAGCATGATTATTCTGCTATTGGACTGTTTTCTTTTCTTATCGTAGAAAACAAATCAACAAATGAAATTTCAGTTGCATCTTATGTATTTAATATTATTTATTTTGATGATCTTTATCTTTTACATTACCACCAATAAAGAACAACGGTTATAACAGTCTCTCTTTTTAAACTTGGAGAAAAATTACTTCATCACTTGTTAAGTTCGTTTCTTGCATGAATGATTTATTCTCCAAAATCTATTAAAAAATTACCTGATCATGATCATGAGCAAGTCTTTTCTCAACAACTCTAATAATGATCAGGTTAATTCATCGCATAACACTGAGTTCTGATAACAACGTCGATTCAAAATTGTTAAGTCTTCTATAATTATAACAAGTGAGTATATTAAGGGTTCATTACAAATAGGCCCTTAAAACTCATATTTAAAAAAAAAACAAAAACTCATATTTTTTTAGAAAAAAACTCACTATAAACATCCAACAAAAACTCAAAATTCAAATAAATTGCCACGTAAGAAGAAAAGTAACTTACTATTACAAATGATTGACAACTTATGCCACATTCCTTCTAAATTATTTCTCACCCGCACTTGAATTTTGACTCCAATCAAGGCATTAGAAACAAATTAATAATGCTAATGATTTTTTTAGTATTTGTTTTTAATTTTCCAACAATCTAGCATTGTTCAATGGAATAGTTTTTCATACAAATTAATTTACCTACTAAAGTAATTTACTTACTCCATTATTTATATATAAGTAGGTAAACTAAAATAATTTACCTACTCCATATTATATATGTAATTGTGAAAACACAATACTTAAGTAGGTACACCAAGATATAAACTAATTTACTAATATTCTTGAATTCTCAATAGATATCATTTCCATAAAAAAAAGTTAATACAATATTCTATTGGAAAAATATCAATGAAACTCATATTTTTGAATTCTCACTTAGATATCATTTCCATAAAACGCAATAATTTACCTACCTCTCACGTGTGCTAAATTTTCAAGTCTAACACTTGAACAACACAAATCGGGCGACGTGGAACATCTATGGTCGTTGGGTTTCACACATGAGACAATTTGGCTCTGATACCATGAAAAAAATTAAGGTTCTACTATAAAACTAATTGGCAATACGGGGAGTAACTCAATCTCTTATAATCACATGCAAGGTCTCTCTTTTATCTAATGTGGGATTCACTCAACAAGGTGCTCCAAACTTGGAAATTTAATCTAGACGTCAGAAGTGATCAATGTTAATGAATTAATTGTATCGGTGAACAAGACACTAATTCTTTTTTGATCAATTGCGTTTTGAGTTTAAATTTCTCCTCTTATAATATGGTTGAGAATAATAAATATTGTTTATAATCATACACACACATATATATATTTATATATATCATTTTCACCCCTAGTTTAGTAGTTTATTAGGCACAAATTAACAATTTAACTTCCTAGATTTTGTAACTCATGAGCCTGTGACATTTTAAGGATCTTTGTGGTTTTGAGTCTTTGAATTATTATTGCATAGGAAAGTAGTTAGTGGATCCCACTCTTGATGCACCTTCTTGAAGTTTGCATATATTCATCCAATCTCGTGATCTCGTCACTTTCACTCCTCATACTTGAGCCCAGTGTCCAGACAGACATGGATTGGATTGCCAGTGCCGACCCACTTCGTAGATTCACGGGTCTCAAACTCGTGGCCCCCACATTAATTTACCCCATTATATTATAAGGTATGAATGAATTTGTAATTAAAAAAGGTAACATGTATATTGTTGTCTATTGCATTTGTATAGTTGAACAATGGAACAAACCGTCTGTGTGTATATATTATATGAATCATGGTTTGGACATTTGTGTTACATGTTTTGATTTGCTAAGGTTCATCAAATGTCTACATTTATGTAATTTCATGATTTTAAGTTCAATGTGAGGAAAAAACTTATGTTGAGACTTTCATGTCACGCAACAAGATTTTAGACACAATGCAGTTGAAATGTATAAAACAGGATAAGTTGCAGCTGCACATTGCTATGCATCACTTGAGAAGGTTGAAAATATTGTAACGTTGTATTAAATGTAAACTGAAGAAAGTTGAGGTTTTACCATAAAAATAATTGTCAATAGAGAGTAGGTCAATTACTTATAAGCATATACAAGGTCCTTTCTTTTCTGATATGAGATTCATACTCTTAACACGCCCTCTCACATGTGGCGAATTTTCAAGTCTAACACGTGGACAACGCAAACTGAGTAACGTGGAGCACGTGTGACCGTTGCACTTTTCACGAGGGACAACTTGCTCTGATACTATGAAGAAAGTTAAGGTTTCACCATAAAATTAATTAGCAACATAGAAAATAACCCAATTACTTATAAGTACATACAAAGTATCTTTTTTCTTGATGTTGAATTCATACGCTCAACATAAACCCATTTCCGACTTCAAGTGTTTTGGAATGATGATAAAGTCCAAAAAAAATAAAATAAACATAAGAACTTTGAAAAGGACCCTGCAGACAACCCGTGAAGGCTCTTGGTGGATAAGTTCTGGCCATGAAATAGAATGGAAGTTTGGCTTCTTGCCAGGAAAAAGATGGAATATAAAAACAATATAGAAACTAACACTATTATTGCAGTTCGTATGAGCTCTGCCACAGAAAACGGGTAACATAAGATAGGAAAACAACTCATATAACATCGGTAGACTGTAATTGGTGTTCTATGTCAATGAAATAAGGACAAGTCGACAAGAATTTGCACACATATCCATTTATGTGACACGAAAAACTACAGCGACAATACTGTAATAATTATTTGTAACATATAACTTCTTCTCCTGACATAAATTACACTCACAAGACTTGTTATTCACTCACGAGAGCCTTCAAACCCTAAAAAGGGCAAAACGTCGAAAGCAGTATATTCCGAGTGGGGGTTTTGGCATAACGTGGTTGAGACTTGAGAATGAAATAAAAACACTCTCTCTCTTCACGCCCTAAAAGTGCCTGTATCACGCATGCATGCGTCTCTATCCATCTCTGTTCATATAATGCCTACTTTCTGGTTCAAAAGGAATCTTCTTGGTCTTATTTTTCGCTTTGGTGGATGATATTTTTTGGTGGAAACAATATAGTACTATAAAATAATAGAAATGCAAGTTAGATTAGTTGATCACGATATTATGCTCGATTTTTACATTTAAATTCGAATCTTTTTTCCTCACATAATAAAATATGATAGCAAATCAATGGTTACAAGATCAACTATCCTCTAATCAATTGAATTATTAGTATTTCAAGTATTAGATTATAAATTAAGAAATCATAATAATTCAAATACTCGTGTTTTAAGTCAGAAATTGAAATAATTTGAGCACTCATGAGTCATAACTAAATTTGTTACGAAATGTATCGTTGATTCTCGGGAACAACATTTAATGAACATAGTCATCGCTATTATGATGTCCTGGTTTACTAATACAATGTTACTGTAATAATTTTGTATCAATAAAATATTAAATTAAAACGTCATGTAGCAATAAATCCCTTTAAATTAATGTACCTCCTGATTCAAAGAAAGTAACAACAGTTATTGGTCCTTTCCTTTCGTCCTTCGGTGGATGATTATTCTTGGCGGTGACCATCTTTTATTTATGTTTATTTTAAGAAATGATATTATCTACTCTAAAAGGAGGTGAGTTTAGCCTCACAATAGATTAGTAATAGTATGGTTCAAATTCGTATTTGGCGAGATTGAATCTAAGACCTCTTATTTATAAGTGAAAAAAATACCACTAAATCGTAGTATTAAGTGGCCTGTGATGACCGCATCTTAGAAAAAGAAAATAACTAATTGTACACACTTTGTATAGACGGTGGGGACAAAATAATTCCTTATCCATATGTGGATTAGCCACACCAAGTTTAGGAGTCTGGTAATTTGCCACTATTTGCAACTTTTCTTGTACAGAATCCAGTCATGGTGCTCCGTTATATTAATATATGCATTTTGTTAGTGGAGAAGTAAGTGGACCACCGACCGACCACACTTGGTTCTTGTTACTTGATCCAAGTTATAAGGTTGTTGTGGCTTCTCTAAGTCCTGGTCCATGCAACCCCGAACAAAGTTTTCATTTGGGGGTTTGTGTTATATTCTCAAATTTTGCCATCATCTGTATTTTCGTTACGGCATTTTAAGTTACTCTGGGTCCTTCATTGTCTTGATCAACCGATGATAAGAAGCTAGAACTCTGCCTAGATCAACTAACACACACACATATATGAAGCCTTCAAAGGAAGATATTTTTATTTTTTTATTTTTATAAAATAGGGATTAGTTGTGCGGCCGACATCACTTCGAACTTTAACTATCTGAACCACTTATTTTTCAAGTTGCACCTCATAGTTCATCTTTAAAAAATATTAGCCAAATTAGAAATATTGAGGCATCTAATTGAGTTCAAAGAAATTGATGAACACTTTGTTCTAGGGCTGGAAAAAAAAATACCAAAAATCCCAAACCATACCGAAAAAATACCGAACAAAAAATCCCGAAAATTTAGTACCGAAACCGAACCGATCCCGAATTGTTCGGTATGGGATTCAGTCTCACACTTTGAAATATTCGGTATTCCCGAACCGAACTTTACTAATATTACATATATATATATATATATGTATGTATATGTGTGTGTGTCCGTGTGTGTAATGTTTTATTATTATATTATTAAAATAACTAAAGTGTGGTGTGGTGCTGACAAAAAGTTGCATCAAACACATGAGATGGGTCACGCACAGGTGCTTGCTTTCTAAAGACAGAGCCCTGTTTCTCTCTCTCTCTCTCTCCCTTATTTTCTGTCTCATCAGTCATCTCTCTCGTATTATCTTCCTCTCTCTACAACCCATAAACCACCTAACCCTTTATCTCTCTCTTATTTTCTGTCTCATCTCTCTTGTATTATATCTCTCTCTCTACAACCTAGAAACCACCTAACTCTTCCTTCCACCTAATCCAAAACCAAGCCGAACATCCCCTACTCACTCTCTCTCATTTCATTTTGCCTCTCATCTGCCTTCACTCAGTCTCAGACTCTCTCTCTTTCTCGGATTCGAAGCTCAGTAGCCACCCACCGTCTAACAATCTGACTCCGACGAACTATCTCCACTCCGGCCACCACCACACCTCACGACTTCATCCCCACCTCCGGTTCTCTCCAGCGATTCTCTGTGTGTGTGGGATTTCAAATTAAGGTTAGGGTTTCGAATTGGGGGCTCGGGTTAGGAGGAGGACGCAGGTCTCTCTCTTCACTCTGTTCCTCTCTCGACCATAAATCTTTCACTGATTCACTGTCACTATGTCTCTGATTTCAATTTGGATTTTTAATGCAGGTTCAGATGATTTCAATTTTAATCTAGATGATTTGGATTCTGATGATGTTCGGTTTCGGGAAATTCCGAAATACCGAAAATATTTTGAGAATTCCGAAATTTCGGTTTGGGATCGGTCATGATATTTTCATCTCGAAAATTTTCGGTTCGGGATTTGATATGCCATTTTTGGTTCAGTATCCCATACCAAACCATGCCTACTTTGTTCTTTAAGAAACATTGAAATTTCATCGTTATAATTAAACAAACGGTTTCAGATTAAATTGAATTTTTTAAGGATGATCTATGAATCAAGATTTACAAAATAGATGATTCGGATCGTTGAAGTTCGATATGGAGTGGGTCTCACAACTAATTCCCATTTTTTGAAAAAAGAAATGGATATCCCTCCCCTTAGACCATCTTCAACAATTGGATTAAATAATTTAGGTTTTAACTCAAAAACAGTTTTTCTGCTCCAACATTTTTAGGTTAAATTATCAGGTGGGCCAACCCACTAAACTAGGGGAATCCTGACCTAAATTTGCCCCATAAATGAGTTTTGGGTTAAAACTCATATTTGCCTCAAGGGTTGGAGAAAGTTGGGGTAAGTTTAGAATCTAAAATTTGAGTTTTACTCCAAGGGTTGGAGATGGGCAACCTAGTTTGGTATCGAGTTTGACATTCATGAGATTCAAACCTAAGATATCTCACTAACAAGAAAAGAGAAGTACCACCATACTGTATTACTGAGTGACATAAGAAGTAGTGTCTATATTTTAGGAATAACTATATTCTAATTACGAGCCTATCTATATATTTTGAATGCATGGCACATTCCCTCCCTACTCCTTTGCAAAGAGGTTAAGCACATGCTCTGGACCATTGGGCCTTGTCTAAGAGATGCTGAGAAAGAATATGATGCATTACAGGACAATAGAAATAACCGAATGGAATGAGACCACGGTGACAATTGTATCAATGTATAGTTGGTATACCACAAATTATTCTTGGTGCAGCTTGGCGGCTTGCTTGTGATAAACTCGTGAATCATAAAACAGTTTCTGTGTGCACGAATCTGCCCAACAACATTCATACCTACCTTATTCTTCTTCTTTTTTTTTTTTGTTTGTGAAAAGATAAGATTTAATTCAAATAAAATACAAACAATTGTAATACACTCACTAAATGCTATGAGCATCTCCTAGAGTTTCTTTAAACTTTTGCTAAATTAGCTAGAGAACAGGGTCGAAAAAATATTTTAGCTAGTCATAACATCTCCAACGACACTCTATTTTAACAAATCTTTAATATTTTATTAGTTCTTCAAGAGAGAGCGCTTTAAGAGGAGAGAGAGAGAGTTGAAAAGTAGAGTTTTAGTAATTCTTTAATAGTCAGCAAATGTTTAATTCTCTCTCCTCCTATAGCGAGCATATCTAAGAGAAGCTCTAAATTTTAATAAATGAGCAAGTGAACAATGTTGAAAAAATTATTTTAGTTGTTGTAGGCATAATTTACTGAATAATTATGGAGGCCAGAGAGAGGGGGTGCGGCACATAGAGAGAATAGATAGATGTGTAATTGTAAGGTGTGTTCTATTCCACCCCATTGTGCCTTTATTTATAGTAGCAGGGAAGGTTAATTTCTTACCCTAATAGGATTACAACTGTAATAGGATATTAACTACTAAAGAGAATATTCAAAGATATCCCTTGAGTGAGTAAATACTCAAACAAATGGCGCATCAGGTCTTCAACGATGAAGTAAGTACAGTTGATGAAGTCGTCGGCACAATGAGCGAATGCGAGTCTCAAATCAATGGAAGAATGCATAAAAGGTAAAACTCACAAAACCTCGCTATGGTAAACCCAAGGTGGCAGAAAAACCCATAGACTAAGGAGAAAAGTGAGAAGTTGCATTAAGTCAAAACTATACATCTTCTGGACGCAAGTAGAAGAGCTCACAAGGGTATGATTAGCCCAGGATGAGTGCCTCGTCAAAACCTAGTTAGGTAGCAAAAACCCAATGGGAAAAATGTTTCTTTAATAGGGAAAAATAGTACATTAAGATCAAGTGAGTATACTTCTGGATACCCCCCCTGAGTTTGACAAAACTTCCAAATAAGAACTACAAAAATTGCATATGAATAGTTAGGCATACAAATTCCTTGGATAAGCTTCTGGAAGGTTAACTTCAGCAGTGATGTCGTGTAGAGGTTGGCAAGGTTGTTTGGGATCAGCTTGCATGACTTCAATCTTCTGATGCTTTGTTGATATAGATGTAGACGCAATATATCTTGGTGTTGACTTCATTTATGTATCATGGCTTAGTCGGGTTGATACATTCGACATAGTCTTCATGGATCGTCGTCGAGACTCAATGATGGATGAAAACACAGCAAGTACTTGGAATATACTCAACAAGAACTCTTAACCATGTCTCATGTGTGGTGCAGTGAAGTGAGGTGAGTCTTCGAATGATTTGAAGATTTCTTAACTAAGGTCATATCGTGGACTTCCAAGATATTGTGATCTTCCTTAACGGTAAAGACAGAACAATTCGGGGATGTGCCTTGTGCGGGTTTGATAAGTAACCAGCGTCAGCATAACAAATAAGGCTAGCCTCATTCTGAGGATCAGGGGGGTTGGATCTGCTCGAGATGCGTTGGGATTTTCCCAAATCCGTAGTACCTTAACGTATGTCTTTAATACCAATTCAGTGGTTGCGTGTAGGCGCAGTGCTGCATCTTTACCAATAGATCAACAACAAAGGAGATGTTCTGTCTAATACAATGAGCTAAGTACAACGAAGCACAAAGTTGAACTCAGATATGGAATTTCGGATTCCATAACCTCTTCAAGGGTCTCATTTGCATATAACGTATGGAAAATCATAGGTATACTCAAAGGTAACACCTTCAGGGTGTAGTTCGACTAGGAGACCAAAGTATCGTCAGAACAACATTTGAACTTCAGGTCAAGACATAAACAAGTTTTCCCAAGATACTTCATCTCAAATTCCGTCTTCAGGTGTGAGGCATTTTTCTCAAGCTCTTCTAGAGTCTTAGTGAGATTCATGTCAACGACATAAATTGTAACTCTAGCAATTCAGAATAAGACTTCATAATTTAATACGCAAGGGCATTCATTCATATCCCTGACTAATCAAATAATCACTTAGACGGGTATACCACATCCGCCAGATTGATTCAATCCATAAGTGAACGCCTTAAACCAGTTGAAAGGGTGTTCCATGGTTTGGAATTATTTGAACCAGTCCATGTAATTCTTCGGAAACTTACATGTAAATCTCTTTATCAATATCCCCATGGAGAAAACACTAACCACATTTCATAATGTTGCAATCAATCATAGGGCGTTTGAGAGAAACCTTGCGTCGTAAGACGTGCATCATATCACACTACATCATTCATCTCATTATGCTTCATTTCCCACTTGTAACACAATAGGGTTACCTTGGGCAGTGTAGGAACGATAGGTCCAAAACACATTTTGCTAAGGTATTTGACTTGGATTGTAATTTCGGTTGTCCAATCAGTTCTATGTTGTCACTTAACCAGCAGGACACAGTTCGATATCATTGGTTTTCATTTAAGTTGGTAGCTATCATATAACTGAAAACATGGTGCGAAAATTAACTTAACACACAAATTTAACCCTCTTTTGACAATTGTAGTATAAGTATAAGTAGGGATCGTTCTGGACCGGGGATTAGGAGGGTTTGCTAATAACCTCTGAACTGACTAAAAAACATAAAACTAAACTTAAAAACACTTAACAAGACTCACAAGACTCAAGGCAAACTTAAAATACTCAAAACAGCTTAAAACAACCAAATAGACTTAAACTAGACACTAGGAATGACTTTGGACGAAAATTGACTTTTACTTGAATCAAAACACTTAAAAACACAAACTAGAACATATTTGAAACACTTTGAAACAAGGAACTAAAATGGGGGGTTTTGATTTGGATGAAGTTGAAACAATCAAACAAGTATGAAAAACTAGACAGATTGTAAAACAAATTTGAGAAATAAGATGATGGATGAGATAGCTAGAGGCTTTTTCTCCGCACATGACATGAACAACTCGATTTCCAGTTACTACTTCATTGAATTATAAACGATAATGCCCCAAATTAACCGTGACATCACTAGTTAACCCTTAGATTTTCCTTGTATTATTGGATTGGATGACATCATTCGACAACCCAAAACATTCTTCAAAAGTTCTCTATATGACATCATAATAGAGATACAATCAAAGATCATTACATTTAATGAAAATCATAAGCATTGACAAAGCACTTGCAACTATGACATCATGTTACTCATGCTAGAATTAAACTTAACGCGATTGTTTATAAGCGACCTCCACTACTTATGAATATAAGTTTGTAACGATTATGTGAAACTTTCTTATATTCTAGCATCGGATTTATGCATGCCAATTAAGTGTCGACCCATAATCAACAGATACAAATAAGTTATCAATCAAATAGTTAAGCCAATTGCATTTACGATTCAAGAGTTCATAACTGGAATTTATCAAATCATATTACACACATAATCATGGCTTTGAAATCACCCCTAGCCAAGAGGGGTTTAGCCACTCATATTCACAACAAAACAAAAGAAAATGAATTTAAACATTGGAAACAAAAGAAAGAAAACACCTAAACGCTCCAACGATCCAAGTTGGACAACAAGCACGTCCAAGCACTTTCCTTCCTTTCCTTTGCTACGGCACAAGGTGTTGGTAAGTGTTTGAAGGTTTGTTTGTATGGAGGAATGGATGTGAAGTTGAATGGATGTGTTTGGATGAAGGTTGTATTGAATGCGGCAAAGAGTGGAGAATTGTGTAGATGATGTGTGTGTGTGTTTTGGATTGATCTATGTGAAGGAAATTTTGTGAAAAACATGTTCATTTGAATAACATCATATAGCATGCAATTAACAATTAAAGGCGGAATCATGCTTTCATGCATTCAAAAACAAAACATCTACCATGAAATTCAAAGCCTAGTAGATTGGTGAACCTTGACTCAACTTAAAAACAACAATTTGTTAGTTGAGAAATATTTACCTTTGTAGATTCCTCTTTGCATATGCAAAGGATAATCACCCAAGAGATAGGGCCTTCATTCCTTGCTTCTTAGCTCCATGGATTTGGTTAGAAGAATAGGTTCTCCAAGTTCCCAAAATTGAGAACCTCTAAAGATTCTACACCAAGGTTGGATTGGAGAGGAAATGAGTGACCTTGAGGAAATAGAATTGCTAGACAATATCCCCCAAGGTGGTTGGCCTCTTAGAGAGAAATGGAAGCTTTGTGTTCTCACCAATTTTCTCTAAAATCAACAACTTATGAATTTTAGGTTATAAAGTTCTTTATATAGTCACTTCTTTAAATGACCTAAAGAACCAAAAACCCTAATTCAACACTAAATGGATATGGGCTTTTGGGCCTTTGTGAATCTTTATTCATTAAGTTGTCATACAACTTAAGTCAATGGGCTTTGACGTTCGAAGCCCATTGGGCCTTAAGGTCCAAAACTATCCCGAGGTCTTTAACGAACTTATTCGTTTGATTAATTAACATATTAATTAATCCTTGCCATAAATAATTAAACCATTTAATTCATCTCCTTTGTTTCTTCAATCTCCACCTTATTTGGTGTACGATACATTAGGTTCCTTTTAGCGAGGCAGTGGGCGATTAAAACCATTTTACATCGATTGTGAATTGAAACTTACTTTCAATTCTCCCTTTAGTGATTACACACGTTTAGGGCTTCCACAAACCATGAGTGACCCCTAGCAGCATATCATGGCTACCCAAGCTAATCAGAAGAGGTAGAGAACCTATTCAGTTTAGGATTACAAATGCAATACGGTCTTTCTCTAATCTAATACTCTTGACCACATTGTTTGGTTTGATAGTTTATTTATTCATGTCTACTATCCAATGTGATTCTTGTGCTTATATGATTACTTTGAATGTGAATTGGAACGCATTCCCAAATCTCATTCATACTCTGGCCAGAGATTTTAATCATATCATAGAGTATTCTCCCTCAAGCCAATTGAAGGTTAGAGATCCCTTGTTGCGCATTCACTTGTCTCCATGACTAAGTGGCTTAACCCCAATGATGTCGTGGACACCCCGATGGGGTGACTTTGACATAATCAAAGATCAAGGACTTAACCACAAGACAACAACTGTGATGCCTCAGGTCAAAGGACTAATTTGCATTATCCCAAACATGAGTTCTCATGTGACATGAGTATGAGAACTCCTCGTTGATCGTGTTCAGTGAACTCATTCTCTATTGAGCATCTACGTACTTGTCTTGATGTCACACACACCAATGACTCGAGACTAGTCACTCTCCCTGAGAGAAGACATAGCACGTATTGATCTTATCGGACTGTCAATGCCCAATTGGCAATCCTATGATCAGGAACGTTTAGGATGTGTCTACGAAAGAATGGTCTCATTAATCTAACTTCATTAGATTGCATTCTTCCAATCACATATTCCTTGGACTTTATCGTTTAAGCATATAACATTTATATGAGACGTCTCAAACAATAATGTTTACCCTTTATATGTAAACTAGATTAGTTTAACATGTGAAATATCCGTAAAGTATCATCATATGAATGGCTTTAGGGCACATTTCCAACAATCTCCCACTTGCACTAGAGCCAATCAGCTTGGTCATCTGTTATGATTCCTCTTCTGTAGTCATTTCCTAAATGGCTGAGTAGTAGGCCTAGGAAATGGATATCTATATGTTATCCATAGAAGCAACCTTGAGAATATCGACGTCACCATTATACATGATTCCCAATCATGTGGTTCAGTCTCTCATATGAGTTAGGATCTTGATGAGACCTTGATTCCCAGGCTTGAGCTATCGCCCCATTAGTGTCGTAGTGTCAGTACACTAGATACACTTTCTGGTTGGAACCGAATAGAGAGTTCATAAATGAACTTTCCCATCCAAACAACATTGTTGTAAACTTCTATATGGCAATATATTTTGCATTCATAATGGAACACACTAAAGTCATTACTTTAATGTTTCCATCCAAATATCTCTTTAGTCATAATAAAGAGATATCTGTTTATCTCTTCATTCATAATGAAGAAACATCCAATGATGGATTAGATTCACAATCTAATACATTTACGCTTCCATTACGTTACTCTAATTCTTCCTCATTCTTCGAGGAACCTATCCTTTAGTATTTCTTAAATACTTAAGGATTCACTTGACAGTTGCCATGGTTCTGATCCTGGGCTTGCATTGATATCGCCTTGTACCTTTCTAGGTACAACTCATATCAATGTTTTTCATACAATATGAAATACATAAATCACCTTTCTGCGTATGCATAAAGGATTCGATTTACGCATTATTTCTTTGGGAGTCAAAGGGTACGTTCCCTTTGAGAAGAGCTACCTCCTAGTCTCACTAGAGTTGTTCTTCTTATTGAAGTTTATCAGCATATGAGAAACTTCCTAGCATCCTTTTGTCTATTATTAGGGCATGATATAATCCAATTATATCCTAAAATCTATCATTATAGATTTCCATCCCATGTATATAGACTATGTCTCCCATATACATTCTATCTTTATAGAATGTTTAAAGTCATAACTTTAACAATGAAGTATTCTTTTCATTTCCAAAATTAATATATCATATATATATTTAAATTTTAGGAACATGATTAACTCCCACTAATCTTTTGTAAACCTAGTAAACAAAAGATTCATTTACATCTTTATGAGAAATCAAACGATTTGACCTTTTCTCTCATAAAACGCTTATGGCTCCCACTAGCTTGCTAAGATCCATGATGGTTGGATCTCTACAACTTACATGTTTTGTGATTCATAGTTTTAGACATATATTATTAGGACTATCTTAATAATGGTTTCGGAAACCTATATTATGTCCAAACATTGAATCAACATTTAGTTGTAGCTAGCTATCTTCGAATTAATTGAAACTAAGACTACGTCAAAAATGGTTCCTTCAAAGTCAACCATTCTCTTTGATTGTAGTCACCTTAAGCTACCAATTAGCTATGAAGGTTTCATTATTTCGGGTCAAATGGTACTTTACCATTTCCTTGAGTATATTTTGTATATACACTCAATGTAGTCATAAAGTTCAAACCATTCAACTGAGACGGTTTAAAATTCTTTTTGACTACCTTGGAGCTTGTGGTATAGGAACTAGGTTGTTATATTTGTTGATTATCATCTTGTCTCTCAAAGAACCCATTCTTTTGAGTTCTATTCCTAGTTCATTTGCTCTAAGGCAAATCACATTGTAGGATTACAATGAACTACTCAACAAACAACATTTGTTGGTTGGTTTATAGAAGTGATATCCAAAGGTTAATTTAAGGATATCCACAAGATAATTTTTAAACAAATATTGCTCATTAGCACACAACCCCAAATCTTAACATGATTAAGATTTGTCTTTCTTTCCAACTACATCCTATGGAGTTATGAAAATTTGGAAGATCTTCTAATTGACAATCATATTGTCTTAGAAGCATATATATCCTATATATGGGTAATTGATAATATCCAACGAACTAAATCTTATTCAAGTTCGTTCTTCTCCTAATGGAGAAAATCATTATCTTATGATGCTAATTTCCTTGATATCTTTCAAGGAAACTCATCTAAAGTGTTACCTTTCCTTAGATCAAATCTAAGGAGGTAAGTACTTTAGACGTCTTACTCATCAACTTACATTTCTTGAATTCTTTGAAACCTTTTGCAAAGTATTCGGACTTGTGTTTATTCATAATAAACTATAGTCCAACCGAGAGTGATCTTCGGTGAATGTCAAACAACATGAGTAGTATTATGTTGTGGACAAGTGCCACTAACATCTAAGTGAATTAACCTCAATAACTTTGTGATTCTTTCTTCTTTCCAAAAGAATAAAGATTCGAACATTTCGCCTCTATACAATTTTGACAAGAAGGTATTGGATCCGGATCTAACGATCCAAAGCATCCATCTATGACCAACTCGTAATTTATGTTTTAGAGGTATCACAACTCAGTTGGGATTAGTCACTATCTTGCAACCTTTTGGGTTTTAAGCATCATTATATTCTAAACAGTTAACGCTACCATATCATCTCTACTATAGAGACAATCAATTAGATTACTATAATCCAATCATTGATTAATAAAGAACAATGTTTTGTCAAACAAAACATTCATCCATCTCTACTATAGTGACGGAATTAAGTTCCTTAAAATTGGAATGTAAAGACAATCTTTGGTTTTTCCAATTTCTTTGGTAGTTCGTATGAGGAAGTTAGTACCATCTGCTTTCGCAGAGATCTATATTTTATTCACGTTCCGAATGTGAAGTACTTTCTCTTCTCTCATTAATCTTCTACTTCTTATTAGCCACACTTCTACAACGATTGTAAAACATAGTTACTAATACGGAATCAAGCATTCAAGTAGAAGAACCAACTGTTTTGAACTATTCAAGAACAATTTACAACACCTTCGAAATGTGTGTTCTTGACACTTGCAAGACATTTCTTGCAAATACCCCTTCCAATGTCCATCCTTTCATAAAGAAAGTTTGTTCCCTTGGAGTTAATTTTATCTTCTTCATTTGACTTCTCCTTTGACTACAATAGTCATGGTCCCTAAACTCCCACTATCTCTCTTGAAACCTTTTTCAATTGTGTTATACACATCAAACATTTTGGAGAGTGTGTGGTTATTGTTCACTACATAGTTTACAATAAACTTAGTGAACCATTAGGATAGGGACATAAAGGTGAAGTCCTAGCTTAGTTTCCGTCTCGTTAAGTGGTTTATCACTTCAACACTCAATGATTCAAAATCATCATAAGTCCATGTTGATGGACTATTTTTGTCAACCAACCATTATGTTCTAAACATAATTACAAACTTTCAAGAGTTGTTCAAGGCAACTCTCATTTCTTCATAAGTTCATTTGTTCATATAACGAAGGAATAAGCATTGGTTGTTTGTGTTGTCCTCTTCATGATAGACATTTCTAACATGTTCTTCCAATGATACATTATCAATAGGAAGATTGTGAGGATGAGACTTCTTAGGTACATGCACAATCCATTTAAGACAATCTTTGGGATTGTGTTACCAAGTCCGGAAACTAAAACATTCTGCTTTTCTTTGTCAAGTTTTGGATAGCGTTTGCAAATATATTGGTAAACAAATACATAACGAATATAAATTGATTGATTTTAAGCCATTTGATTTGGGTCTTTAAATCAAATAGCACCACCCACTATTTTTGGCAAATTCCATATCCCTCATTGGAATTCGAGAGTTTTGGAGGAAACTCTTAGTAGGTTATGGGAGACTCACTATTACCAAGCCCACCTCACAATGATATGATGTTGGCTAGCATTAATAATAATGAGAGAGTACGCTTACTCATTTGCAACTAATGCAAGTACCCATCAATTTGGCCTCTAGAGAATGTTGCCTCACGATGATACGATGTTGGCGTCATTGCACTTAGTTAAGTCATTCCCACCATGCTTAGTTCGTGAAGGGGTTCAAGAATAGCCTCACGATGATACGATGTCGGCCATCCTCGTTGCCTACACTAACCTCATCAAGTATATATATAGACTCCTCCTGAGTATAAGCATGCACTTTGTACTCCCCCATGATAGGGTGAAGCCGGTGTACAAGTCATAAACGATTGGAGCCTACCACGGTGGAAGGCCACGAAAGAGTGTTCTAAGCACTCTCACGCTTTTCAACTTAATAATGGTTTGGTTGAGGGTTTTAGGTCTCATCACATATAAGTATTCATTTTAATCTACATTAAAACAATTTTGGTCCTATTACAACTATTGGTCCATTTGTTTTTAGTTGTATATAATACTCCCACTATGCTTATAAAACGGTTTTTTAAAGCAAGAGTATATGATACTACTAACATAAGGTTTGCATTCATTTGATGGACTATATAGTTGCCTTAGGGCCTTAGGATGACTATGAACCTTTGTTTAGATTCAACACGAGCCTAGTGTTGAATCTCGGACTAGGGATGGAGATTGATTTTAGTTACGCGTTTAATCACATTAAGGCGTGTTGTCTTAGGGGCGTTGGACCCAACTACTTCATTTTCATGCATATCAAATAAAGCAAGAAAGAAGTACTTCAAAGTAAAAGAGAGCTTATGCTCTTTACAACATTTGCATAAAACAAATTACTTTAAAGTAAAGAAGAGCTTATGCTCTTTTACAACATTTGATCAAATCAAATTACAACCAAAATTAATCTACACATTCCCATGGTTCAAACAAATTTGAAACGGCCTATCACATAGCTCAATTATCGTAGGCTTAGGTTCATAATCACCCTTTAATTAATCAACACTTTAATTAATTAAATTGAATGCAACATTTTCATTTGTTTTTGTATCCATAAAATTGATTTAAATGGAGCTAAATGAAATGAAAATCCAATTCTCATTTAAAGAGACAAAACAATTTTTGTTCCCTACTTAATTTGGGCCATCATGCAATAACCACAACTTTTTGGGCTATATTGCGAAACACAAACTTTTGGGGTCACTTTGTAAAAACACAAAAGTCCACTACTTCATGTAATTACAACTAGAACCCAAAAATTTCAACAAATACAAAAAACTTCATTAAAGGAGCAAAACAATTTGTCCTTTAACGTTTTTGGGCCTTAACGTAAAAACGTAAACTTTTGGGCCAAAGTGCAAATACACAAAAGTATCAAAACTTTATGTAATTGAATAAAAGACCCAAAAATACCCTATTCTATTAGGGTGGCCGGCCATGATAGAAAAAATATGATTTTTACAAAGTTTTTGTAAGTGGGTTTTGTTAGGTGAGGTAAAGATGAAATATTTTGAATTTATGTTAAACTTTTAAAAAAGTTTGTCTACCATTATAGCCATTAATTGAATTTATGTCAAACTTTTAAAAAAGTTTGTCTACCATTAAAACCATTAATAATACTTTACAAATAATCATCACCCACTAAAATCACCCACTAAAATTAAACCAAAACTTTATGTAAAAACATAAAACATTTTGAATCAAAACTTCAAAACTTTTTGTTCTTGGCAAGAACTTCAAGAACATTGAAGAACACTCATGAAAACTCATAATAGCTCCATGAATGTTTTCACTCACCAAAACTCAAATTTTCATCACTCAAAAGAGGGTTAACATCCTAGGGTACTTAGGGGTTCCAAAAGTCACTTTAAAACCATTTTAACAAGACAAACATGAACCCAAAAAATCACCCTTTGGATTTTGCCGAATTTCCCAAAAAAACATGGCACCAAATTTTAGCTCCAAAATTCATGCTCATATGAACTACATCTACAACATTTGAGATGGCAAATTTTCTAACAAAATTTACATTCAAAGAAACAAGAATAAAGCTTGTAACATATTACAACTTTTAAATAAAAAACTATGAACTACAAAACCCAAAATGATTCACCAACTACTAGACCTAGGCTCTGATACCACTTGAAGGAAATTTTGTGAAAAACATGTTCATTTGAATAACATCATATAGCATGCAATTAACAATTAAAGGCGGAATCATGCTTTCATGCATTCAAAAACAAAACATCTACCATGAAATTCAAAGCCTAGTAGATTGGTGAACCTTGACTCAACTTAAAAACAACAATTTGTTAGTTGAGAAATATTTACCTTTGTAGATTCCTCTTTGCATATGCAAAGGATAATCACCCAAGAGATAGGGCCTTCATTCCTTGCTTCTTAGCTCCATGGATTTGGTTAGAAGAATAGGTTCTCCAAGTTCCCAAAATTGAGAACCTCTAAAGATTCTACACCAAGGTTGGATTGGAGAGGAAATGAGTGACCTTGAGGAAATAGAATTGCTAGACAATATCCCCCAAGGTGGTTGGCCTCTTAGAGAGAAATGGAAGCTTTGTGTTCTCACCAATTTTCTCTAAAATCAACAACTTATGAATTTTAGGTTATAAAGTTCTTTATATAGTCACTTCTTTAAATGACCTAAAGAACCAAAAACCCTAATTCAACACTAAATGGATATGGGCTTTTGGGCCTTTGTGAATCTTTATTCATTAAGTTGTCATACAACTTAAGTCAATGGGCTTTGACGTTCGAAGCCCATTGGGCCTTAAGGTCCAAAACTATCCCGAGGTCTTTAACGAACTTATTCGTTTGATTAATTAACATATTAATTAATCCTTGCCATAAATAATTAAACCATTTAATTCATCTCCTTTGTTTCTTCAATCTCCACCTTATTTGGTGTACGATACATTAGGTTCCTTTTAGCGAGGCAGTGAGCGATTAAAACCATTTTACATCGATTGTGAATTGAAACTTACTTTCAATTCTCCCTTTAGTGATTACACACGTTTAGGGCTTCCACAAACCATGAGTGACCCCTAGCAGCATATCATGGCTACCCAAGCTAATCAGAAGAGGTAGAGAACCTATTCAGTTTAGGATTACAAATGCAATACGGTCTTTCTCTAATCTAATACTCTTGACCACATTGTTTGGTTTGATAGTTTATTTATTCATGTCTACTATCCAATGTGATTCTTGTGCTTATATGATTACTTTGAATGTGAATTGGAACGCATTCCCAAATCTCATTCATACTCTGGCCAGAGATTTTAATCATATCATAGAGTATTCTCCCTCAAGCCAATTGAAGGTTAGAGATCCCTTGTTGCGCATTCACTTGTCTCCATGACTAAGTGGCTTAACCCCAATGATGTCGTGGACACCCCGATGGGGTGACTTTGACATAATCAAAGATCAAGGACTTAACCACAAGACAACAACTGTGATACCTCAGGTCAAAGGACTAATTTGCATTATCCCAAACATGAGTTCTCATGTGACATGAGTATGAGAACTCCTCGTTGATCGTGTTCAGTGAACTCATTCTCTATTGAGCACCTACGTACTTGTCTTGATGTCACACACACCAATGACTCGAGACTAGTCACTCTCCCTGAGAGAAGACATAGCACGTACTGATCTTATCGGACTGTCAATGCCCAATTGGCAATCCTATGATCAGGAACGTTTAGGATGTGTCTACGAAAGAATGGTCTCATTAATCTAACTTCATTAGATTGCATTCTTCCAATCACATATTCCTTGGACTTTATCGTTTAAGCATATAACATTTATATGAGACGTCTCAAACAATAATGTTTGCCCTTTATATGTAAACTAGATTAGTTTAACATGTGAAATATCCGTAAAGTATCATCATATGAATGGCTTTAGGGCACATTTCCAACACTATGTCCCTCATGGTGAAGGGTGGATGGATGTATTTATAGGCTAGGGAGAGGATGTAGTGGGTGGTGGTAATGAGTGGATGTAGTGGTAGGTGAATGTGTTGGGTGGTTGAAATGAGTGGATGTATTGGGTGAAATGAGTGGATGTAGTGGTAGGTGAATGGATGTGTTGGGTGAAATGAGTGGATGTAGTGGTAGGTGAATGTGTTGGGTGGTTGTAATGAGTGGATGTGTTGGTGGAATGAGTGGATGTAGTGGTAGGTGAATGGATGTGTTGGGTGAAATGAGTCGATGTGTTGGGTGAAATGAGTGTGCTAAAATGGTTATTTATAGGGAGATGATGATGCACAAACTTCAAATTTCGTCCATTCCTTTTGCTCCAAGCATATGCTATCCATTCCATGCCCAAAAATGCTCCAAAATGCTCCAAAATGCACTTATTTGCCACATTAACCCTTTGGACCTACAAACACACGAAAATAGCTTAAAATACTAAAGTAACTACGAACTAACAACATAAATGCCAAGAAACAAGCTAACTAAGTCGCATAAATATGCTCCTATCAAAACATCATCGATGGTAATCTCATTTCAATTCTATTAACTCAGCCAAACTAGTATACTGGACCAAGAACTTCAAGTATTGGGAGTAATCCACATTAATCTCATGAGATGGAAATGATTTGAGATAGCGATATGGATTCATTTTGTGCCATGACCTTCCTCTTCCAGGGAAGTGAATCCTATGAATTGAGTGATCTGTCATGCTTCAGGCTAAGACATATTGATTGGCTATCCACCGGTGTACCTGACCGTCCAAACCGTCCAATAGGGGCAGCACATCCTTCGGGGATGTTGACTCGATGTCCGTTAAGTAAATCTATCCTTGCAAGCATGTTTGCAACTGGTATATGATCTCGTCACTTTAGCTAGATCAGAAGAGTGCGTTTAGAGAAAAATTCTGAAAGCTAGAATTCATTGCACTTGCTTATCACACTTGTGTGGTATGGGGATCGAGATGAGACATAGTGGGCAATGTCCACACAAAATCGAGCCGTTCTACAAGAATGTTGACGTTCTTATCTCCCCCAACAGTGGGAAGACTGTCTCATTGAAGTGATAATCTGCAAATGAGCGGTAAAGAGATCACTTGCAAGGGCTCTAAAAGAGTTAGTTTGAAGGAGAATCATAATCGACAATTCATATCATTCTTTGAGGACCCATATTGGTACGTTGTGGTGGCGCAACTTGGCATATGGAATGCACACGCCAAATGGGTAAATACAAAGCGTCATGTTCGTAACCAGTAACTAACTGTAACGTCGAATAGGTTGGATGGCAATGGGCCTCAAGGCGGACCAATATAACTGTGTACAAGATTGCATAGCCCTAGGCAAAAACTGAAAACTTGGTACGTTCACTAAGGTTTGGGTGATCATTTAAATTGCGCTTTATGATCACTATGCGAGGGTATTTGGGGTGAACATAGGAATTCGATGTTCAATTATAAACCCAAAATACATGCAATACTTTATTGAAAACCGTTGATATAAACTCTTCGACATTATCCAGTCTCCCAGACTTTATGGGATAAGTTAGGTGGTGAACCCTTAAAATCAGCGAGGAGGTTTAGTAGCAATGTCTGGACAAACATGTGACCAGTTTGTCGATTCATCAACCAAAACCATAAATATTTATACAGTCCGCTTTTGGTTGGATTAGTCCATATATATTCCATTGAATCCATTGTGAAAAAGGGTGATTTTGTATCTTTGCGATGGATGATTTAGAAAATCAATTTCCCTAATGAGTAGGCTTGGCAAAGTGTGCCTGTAGGCACAATATCCTTACTTCGGGTAAAGAGATGCGTCGTGACATCATTGTTTGACCTAAGTGTCCCAAAAGGTCGTGCCAAAGCAAGTAAACTGCTCAATCACAAGGCTCCAGGCCGGCCACATGTGGTGTGTTCCCAGTTAGGAGACAGCCTATTGGCCCCAAAGCAAAGCTTCAGGCTCATTTTTAGAGGTGGTGCAAAGATATTTCACTTTATTTTGTTCAATGGTTTCATTCATGATCATTGTCATCTCGAATATCCTTTAAAAGTCAACGACGTTCTTTCAGAATGGGTAGAATATAAGGTCCCTTAAATGGTAATTTAGTACCATTTTACAACGAAGAGCATGCCAATGCTCTTAATCAGGTTGGATAGACCTGAAGTCGTTGCTAGAGATGTGATTTAGGCATGAAGTTAGTGTGTGTAGTATCGCATTCATCCAGACAACTAACTTTCCCATATTCATACCTAATCACGTGTTATTGAATTCGGTCACATGTATACAAGAAACATGATTCAATTAACTCATATTCGAGGACAATATCAAAAAGATTATCCATAACTAAAACAAACACCAAATGTGAATCCAAGAACATAAAGAAATGTTCAAAAAGTAAATGGTTTACTAAAGGGATTCGGCCAACAAGGCCATCCATGTAAAAATTATGCTCTTCCAACGTTGTTCGGTGGAGCAAAATCAATCTCACATATTGACTACGAGAATGGTACTCCTCAACAACATTGGTAGGGGCACGAACAAGTGCATAACTAATGGTCTATTCCATCGAGACGAAAGTAGATTCTGCAGGGTTAGGGTTAGGGAATACTATCCCTTGTTCTTAAAGTTTTAGGTCTTAGGTGCCAAGGATCACGCTTCGGGCATGATGCCACACCTTGGCAGACCCTGATTATACCATATGTTGTAAAGACAAACTTGAAATAGGATTGTGAGAGAGGCAGACCCAGACTTGGGTTCGGTAGGCTTCAACCGAAGCTAGAGGGGTCTGTTTGGTAGGCCTTTCCCTAAGTAGAGCAATACCATTCGTTGTATCTCTGCCGAAGTAGGGTATTACCATTTGGTAGGCTTTGACCGAACTGGGTTAAGCTATTCAGTAGACTCCAACCGAACTGGGTCTATACTGTTCGATTGACTCCAGCTGAAGCTGGGTCTATATCTTTCTTTCACGTTTGTGGTAGTAATCAGATCCAAGAATTTGGTAAACTTCTACTTTCTACACTGCCGTTTCAGGAGCGAGTTAGAAACTTGGAAGGACGAGAAAATATTCTCTAGTCAAAATTCGATCGGATTTATAAACTTCAGAATTGTACTCATTCATGGACCTAATCATGGTGTGCTTCAGGCAATGCCTTTCATGATTAGACGGTTCATAGGAGCGAGCCAAAAAGCCATGGAATCCTCGTTCGGGAGGTACTTCCATTTGTAATGCTTCGGGCATAAGTCTTCGAATGAAGATCATGGAGGAGGCTTATCTAGCTCTTCCATGCCATTGTTGGCTTCAATGGTTTCTCAGCTTCTTGATAGTCAAGTGGAGATTCACGTCTTGTACCCCACATAAAGTGGTTTATGATAGAAACGTTCAAATAAGAGAAAGCGAACATGTGATGGTTCGACAATCCACTGAATTGGAGGAAACAAGATTGTAATTGGTGCTATGGGAATGAATCATCCATAAGCATCAAAGTTAGAACGTTCGAGTTCTAAGATATGGTTTTCATGAAAAACGTCGAGTTTTCATGTGTGTATTTGTTTTATGAAAACTTCGGGTTTCAAGGCACTAAATTTGAAACTACATGTTCAATTTAGTTTATGAACGTTTAGTTCATAAAAGAGAGGTCCATGCAAGAACACATGATGCAATATGCTGATTTAAGTGTAGTGGATTTGAGTTGCTTCGGGAACTCAAGTGTGAGCGCTTCGGGACTACGAAAGGATGTCAACGGGTCAAAGAAGAAAATTAAAATATTGAATTGTTAATGTCCAAAAGTGAGCTTTAGGCCAATAATTTTGGATTTCTTGTCAGATTAATGGATTGCTGGTAACTTTTAATTAATTCAATAGATCGGGACCATTCGGGGTCGATCGTAGAAGCAAAATAATGACATGCTGGTATTACTAGCTTCAGTTGGCGGTGGACCAAGTGACAAGTGAATTGTAGCTTCACTAACGTTAACTAAAAACGTCCCAAAAATATTTAGGTAAGGTTAAGAAGCACGCGATACCAAAATATGGCATCGTGTCGAAAAAAGGGAATGCAGCCTAACACATGTGGGCTGGTTGCATTACACGGCCTTGCAAAAAAATAAAATAAAAGAAGAAGTTGTAGGCCTTTGGGCTTGGGGACAAGGCTGCAAGGCAGCCCAATCCACTGGAAGGCAAGCTGCAGTTTTGGACTGAAGAGATGGGAAGAGCCCAGCAGTGCAAAGGCTGGTGGAAGTGGGCCAATAGTGCGGAGGGAGCAAAAGCCCAACATTTACTGGCTTTTGGGCTGGTTGCGTGAGAAGCCCAGCTTCGCTGGTTTCAGTTTGGCGGGACAAGCTCAACAATGTTAGGCCGATTGTGTGTGACAAGCCCAGCACTGGCTTGGATCGTAAGAAAGGGGGGCTAGCAAGGCTGTTATGCAACCTAGAGGTGCAACAACCCCAGTAAGTTCAAACCTAGACCAGGGGCCTGGTCCACGTATGCAACAAAGCCCAAAAAGCTGTTGCCTTACGGTTCCAGCGCCCAAGCCTCGAGATGCAAGCTCGGCTTGGGGTGAGTTCGGTGCAACAACATGCGGCTCAACTGCAAATTTACAAAATTTTTAATTTTTTTTCCGACAATCTTAGGGTTTGAAAACCCTAATTTCTTCTAATTTCTTTCGATTCTTTGACTCACAAATTCCACATAGCAAAAATTGCGTAATGCATGAATGTGGCATGAATGTGTATATATATTGACAAATATATGAAACATATACAATATATATATATATATATCAGAATAAAAATATAAATATAGGGGGTTCATGCATCATTGGGAATGTTTTCATGCTTCATGGTTGTTTCAAATATCTTCCTTTATTTTAAACGTACCTGATTGGTAGAAAACAACAAAAACCTTTGAATTTGTAGAAGATCCTTCTTGGAAAGCCAGAATTGCATCTTCAATGCATTGTATCACGTTCAACAAAGAACAAAAATTAAATTGAATCAATAGCATGTAGATCAATTCAAAATAATAAATTAATCATAAAAGGAATGATTAAAACGTAATACTCCCCTGATTGAAGATCAAACTCTATTTAGCGTAGCATCAAAAGAGTGCTGATAAAATGTTGTAGGCACAACTTACTGAACAATTATGGAGGCCAGAGAAAGGGGGTGCGGCACATAGAGAGAGAAGAGATAGATGTGTAATTGTGAGGTGTGTTCTATTCCATCCCATTGTACCTTTATTTATAGTAGTAGGGAATGTTAATTCCTTACCCTAATAGGATTACAACTCTAATAGGATATTAACTACTAAAGGGAATATTCAAAGATATCCCTAGATACACTAGGATTTACACAATCACATTCCTAATCTAATAGGACAACAACATTAGTTACTTAGTTTAACTTTTTATCTCCAACACCACTCTATTTTAAAAAGACATGGAATATTTTACTATTAACAATCCAAAAGCCAACCCACTCATTTTCTCAGACAAGCTTCTCTCTTCTTTTTCTTCAAGAAATTTTTTAATGTGCCGTGAACACGGCCTGAAACAACAAGTGTCATAATACAATTAGTTGAAATTTTTTTCCTTCAAGTTTCCAACCAATTGCATTGGATACGGTTTAAGTTTATACAATGACTATTCACAATGTTAGGTTAGAGAGCCATTTATAGAGTCTCTTGGAGCAAAAATTTTGTTGTTTTTTTTTTTTTGCTAAAATAGCTAGGTAGCATCTCCAATAGAGATGCCAAATATATTGTGATTGCTGATGTGACAATGTCAAATAAATTTTGTTATAAATAATAATATTTGTAGTACCCATTTTTGAAAAAAAAATCAATTAAATTTTTTTTTCAAGATCTATAATCGGTGCATTAATGAGACCCACACTAAATATTTCTGCGATGATCTCCATCATGTAATGGCATCATTTTGGTGGAACGATTCGAGGGGTGCCAAAAAGATACATTGGATGTCTTGGGATAACCTTTGCCGATCAAAGAGTGAAGGTGGACTTGGGTTTCAGAATCTTTATGCATTTAATCTCGGGTTACTAGAAAAACAAGGATGGAGAATCACTCATGAGCCTTCCTCTCTTATGGCGGTGCTACTCAAAGCAAAGTACTTCCCTTCCTCCTCCTTCATGGAAACTGAAGTCAAGAAAGATGCATCATATGTCTGGAGAAGCATCTGTGCCGGCCAGAAGTCATTAAACGGGGATCTTGGTGGCAGGTGGGAGATGGCCGCTCTATCAGCGTTTGGGGGAGGGGGGGGGGGGGTCGGTAGCTACCCAGGGTATGGAAAATGGGATGTACCCATCATCAACTCCCTGCTCTCAGCTGATGAGGCGAGCTTAATCAGATCGATTCCCCTGTGCAAGTTCCCTGCTATTGACAGATTGGTTTGGCACTTCGAAAAAAAGGGCAGGTAAACGATCAAAAGGGCTTACCACGTTGCACGTGAATGGCTTAGTCCTAAAATCCAAGCGGCATCATCATCTGCGTCTCACTCTCCCTATGGTGCTCTTTGGGATATGTTGTGGAAGGCCTGCATCCCGCCTAAAGTGAAAATGACGGTTTGGAAGATTCTATCCGACATTATAACTTCAGGAGCTAATCTTCAATATCGGCAAATTATGGTGGAGCCCTCGTGCATTCTCTGTGGCGCGGCTTGGATGTTAGGATTTTTCCATTATGTGAGTAATAATAAAACCATAGTTTAGGTATGTCAAGAAAACAAATGGACTTATATTAATATTGGACTTGTAGTAATTTAATTATGATAAATTACAGAGGAGGGAAACAATAGAACTCAAACTTTTGAATTAGAGTTGGTTTCCAACTCTAAAAACTGACATGTAACTGTTGCCACAATAGGAGGAGCAGTTATCATTTTAGACAATAAAAATAGCTTGGTCCCTCTTCTTAGATTACCATGTTCATATAGCACTAGTCCTATTGAAAGTGAGAACTATTACGAATCCAAGAGAAGAGAAGAACCTTGCTGCTAGATTTTCATGGCGAATCCTGCAAGTAAGCTTATTGTCTTGTACACTTGTATCAAATACTTTTACTGAGTGATGATTTCGTGTTGATGTAGTTTATGGTTTGGTTGATGATGTTGTTGGTAAACAATGAATGTTTACATGTGGTATCAGAGCAGGTCAATCTGAACCATCTTTCCTTATGTTTTATACTGTAACTAATATTAATGCAAATTGTTGTCATAACTGATGGTTTGATGAATTAACTGCTGCAATGAACATTCTGTGTCATTATAATTTTTCTCGATTGATTGCTTGAGTTCAAATCAAATGAAAAGAAATTGAAATTGTTCATTTGAGGGCAATATGAATCTGCAAAACGACATGAATGAGTCACCAAAGTGATCTGCATACTATTAAGGTTTTACTGATTCAATGTAGTAAAGTGGTTATTGTGGATGCAAATTTCCGCCTTTTTCTTTTTGGATAAAAATGCACATGCAAAACAATTAACACCTTAGGTCAAGGCTAAGAGCCTCATGCGCCCACGATGAATTGGGGGGGGGGGGGGGTGGGTGGGCTTTGGCAGAAGAACATCCGATGCCAAAGTTAGAATTTGAGGGAGAAAGTGTTTGGAGAAATTTGGAGAATTTAGAAGAGAATTGGACTTAGGTTTTTTTGGAGAAATGAGGGCTATTTATAGGGTTGTGGCCGGCCCTATTTGGAGAAAAGGGATCCGGCCACTTATAGGGGTTTTTTGTTCTAATTGCAAGATATTATGTCAAAATAATATCTTGCAATCAATTAGGAAATTAATTAGAAAATTAATCAATTAATTAATTAATTTTGGTAATTAATCCTAATTTGAAAAGAATAAATAGGGGTTACCTTGTGGGGAGGATTTGATGAGGATTGATGAAATAAGTTTTGAATAAATACATATTTTGATCACCTTTGACCTTGATTGAGCCGTTATTGTCTACTTCTTGCGTGTGGGAGTTCCTGTTTGCCTCGAGGGTAATTTTGTATTTTTACCCAGGAATCTATGTGTCGCCTCCATATTTTTCTTGATTATTTTTGGCTCCACAAATACCCCCACACCTGTTGGGCTACTCGCAGGAAAGGGCAGCAGGTGTAGACATCATCTTGCTTTAAGAAACATAGGATTGTTTCCTATTTTGATGTAGATTCCCTATTTAATTGGAAATTAGATTCTTATAGGAAAGGGAAATAAATTACTTCTAAAGTCTATTTAAGTCTACCTTAAGTAGATTATTAAATCAACTTTAGAGAGCAATTTATTTTACCCTACAAGAGAAAGAAAGCTAGAGGATATTTGTTCCCCCTCCCCTAGCAATCTTCTACACTTGCCTATGCAAAGGATCGTTTTTGGTTGCTTTCTTCGTTTGCACGCCGCACCAAGGTAAGAAAAAAATTAAATTTTCCTTGTCTTAGACGGCTGGCTGGGCTAGGAGCTGTTCGGCTTAGGCCGAGTTGATGGGCGCTGGGGCGTTAGGCGGGACTTGGCACGAGCCAGGTTGGTGTGGTGGCTTGGGCTAAGGAGACTTTGGAGATAAGTGGATAGTGGGAGTCTGATTCTTCCACTGACCTGCGTGTTCCAACGATTTTCATTACCGGTAAGTAAACTGCTTAGTCTTTAGAATGCTTTGTACTTTTGCTAAGCTGCTATCTAATTTGTTGATTGTCTTCCTCTGCTCATGTAGATTCGGAATTCGGGTCAACTCCTAAGACCTCTCCAGACATGAAGAAGGTGCATGTTGCTTTGGGTATCCCTGGTGAGTATTGTGAATGACGTTGGCTGCTTAGTCATTTTCGAAAGGAGAAAGGTGGGCTGCCCTTGAGAGAAGAGATAAAGTGGATCAAGGTATGGGCCACTAGCTCGTCCGATTGCCGTTGTGGAGCCCGCTGCAAATGAAGGTGGGAAAAAAAGATCTTCCCCGACTGTTCAAAAGATGCTGGCCAAGAAAAGCCGAAGACTTCATTCGTTGCTTGTGAGGGTTCACCGGCTGCCCCCAGGCTTCTGATTGACTTAACTTATTCCAAGGGCGAGAAAGATGAGGCTGTTAGATCTGAGCCAGTGGCGCTTGCCGTTCTAAAGATGGCTAGTTTGATTGCCGATATGATTGCTTAGTGTAGAGGTTCCGTCGTGCCCCCAGTGCCGAAACCAGTGTTGAGGTGTCCGTTGGGAGCTAAGTCTAGTTCATCTTTAGAAAGGCTTGTTAATATGAAAAACGATAAGGTGGACTTTGCTGCTAAAGTGGCGCCAAGGCCCACTCCCCCTACTGCTAAGATTGATTTGCCTGCTGGGAAGGAGGAGATTGCTCGCGTGGGCAGCTGTGAGAAATCCACTAAGCCTGCTTATGGGGAAGCTGCTGAGATCTGTGCGCTTTTGAAACCAGATCTGCTTGAAGACACAAACACTTGTGCTAAGTTTGTCGATGGCGTTAGATGGGTTGTTTGCCCAAGTTTCTTTGTGAAGCATACGACCGAGTATAAGAAGAATGCTCTACTTGCCCTGATGTAGAAGATGACTATTTTGGTTGCCGAGTCTATGCTCCTTGACCAAGTGGATACCAAGGCTGCCAAGGAGGTGGCAGAGGCTATGGCAACCGAAGCTTATTCTTCTGCCTAGAAGACCAAGAGGTTGAAATCTGAACTCGTCGCTTTGTAGGGGCCTAATATCTTTGCCCCTACTTTAGATCACTCGCTAAGAGATCGTTGACTTGAAGACCAGGCTTGACGCTATCCAAGTGAAGTATGAAAGTGCAGAGAAGGAGATTGGATGTTACATACCTCATATTCAAGATCTTGAGCGTGCCGGGCTCGAGGCTTCGCTTGTTCACAGTCAGGTTGATTTTTACAAGCTGGATTATGTAGATCATCTCTTTGGTAGGCCGTCTGACTTCGAGTTTGCTAGGAAAGACTTCGAAACCTTCTCTATTTCTCCGGAAGACTTGCTTGCCTTTACTTTTGAGACCTTCATTGGTGAAGTAGTCGGAGAGGTTGATGCCCAAGCTGGAACGTGTGGGGGTGAAACACCAGCTGATGTCGTTGCTGGGAGCGTTGTAGTTGCTGAGGGTGTGGTGGCTGAGTAGTCATGGGATGTTCAAGCTGCTGAAGGGTAGTTTTCTAGGTTGCCTTTAGGATTTCATTTGTTTTCCTTGTTGCTCTTATTTTGCTTGAACTCATTGGGCCTTTACTAGCCGTTTATCAATTTTGCTAGAAAATTTAATAAACTTGCTTCCTTTGCTTTTCTTCATCTTCGCTTCTTTTGTTTACACCCAACCTTTGACTTTTAGACCAGCGGCAGACGTGCTGCTTTTCTATAAGCAGACATGCCAGTGTAGCCTATGCAGCCATATGTGTTGGTGTAGAACTTTTGCAAGGTTGTTAACCATAGGGTAGGCAGCCAGACACCTTACTTACAGAAGCAGATGAGTCTGCGTGACCACTTGGTTGTTTAACCTTGGCTTTCTTCAATCTTTTGAGCTGTGTGGCCTGCATGACAACATATTAAAGATTTTTGGGTCATGAAATTTGCTAACCTTTCGTATAAAAAGTACATGGTTGTATGGAATTTCGTAAGCAAAGGTTCGAGAGAACTCTTTGCTCTTTATGTAACCAATTCCGTGGGTTGCGTAGCAAGTATCACAACACTTTAGGAATTAGTGTAAATCTAATTGATCATTCCACGCTTGGCAGAGGTGAAGCTTATTGATTGCATAGCATGTCGGCAGTGGATAAAGCTTCGTATATGCACGCTAGCATGTTTAACCTTTCACAAGAATGTACGGTTGTATAAGTCTAGCGCGGCTTTACTGCTCGAAGGGCAAGCCATAGACAGTCTTCTAGAAACCGTAGGCTACCTTAGTGCACTCGGTAACAACTTTAGGGTTACATGGCAGCCATTCATAGGGCGTACTACGTAATGTGCCTCCTCCGTTTCTGAGGCCTGGTTCCCCGCGGATTAGGCCAATAGACCCAAAATCCTTCAATTAGCTAAGCCTTGAAAAAGACAATTGTGGCTACTTCTAAGAATCCCAGCGCAAGCCATCCTGCTCCTAGTTACACCAGGGCAGCCCTACTCATCCACGTCTGGATATTCGGAGTGTAAAGTTTATCCTTTTGCATTGGAAAGCAAACCCGTGTGGGTGTCAGAGAATTGGTTTACCCTTTCGCACTGGAGAACATTTAGTTTATCTTCTCGCACTGGAGAGCAGACCCAAATGGATGTCGGGGGATTGTTTACCCTCTCTCATTAGAGAGCATGGTTGGTCCCTAGGGGGGTGCAATTCCTACGATAAGTCATTGAGAAGGGCGCGATCTTCTTTTGAAATGAAGGAATGATCAGTTGTTGTAAACATGCAGCTGAGCCAAGTTGTAGATTACTTCTGAATTCCTCATTGAAAAAATGAGTAAAATCAACGGGAACTTAGTTGTAAGGTAGGAATTGCATAGCAACTGGATAGTCTTTGGCTTGCGAGATGGTGCCTATCGAGCTGCTTGAGTCTTCGGGGCTTTGATGTAACAAGAAGTCACGCATGGTACTTCCTCAGATTGTAGTTGTTCCACTGCTTTTCGATCTCTTTGTCGTTCATGGTGGCGAGGGTGTAACTACCTTTGCCGCCTACTCAACTGATCTTGTACGGACCTTCCCAGATAAGATCCATTTTTTTGGAACTTTCTTTGCGGGCAGTGATGAAGGCTTTTATTAGGACTAGATCTTCGAGCTGGAACTGTTGGTTTTTGGCCTTTTTGGTGTAGCTGAAGATGAGTTGCTGCTGGTAGGCTACGATGCAGGTGATGGTTTACTCGCATTTTTCCTTTACCAGATTTAAGCTTATGACCATATCCTTACTGTTCTGCTGGATTCTTGGTAGTAGAGTGTTGATACTTGGCACGATGACATTAGGAGGAATGATTGCTTATGAAGCAAATCCCTAAAAGAAAGGAGTCTTATCGGTGGCTTGTCGTTTGGTGGTGCGATACGCCTATAGACATCTGGGGAGTTCGTCTGGCCAGTTTCCCTTCTTGTCGGAGTGGGACCTCTTGAGACAGTTGAGGATCATCTTATTGGATACTTCGGCCTGCCTGTAACGATCCATCCCTAAAAGTTACGATTTTTATAATTTTAAAATGTGAAATTACGAAAATGCCATTCGAGGTAAATATGTTGACTTTGTTTGACCGCCTTGTCGTGTCACGTAAGATCTATTTTCTTGACGTATCCTCGTAGTACTCATCACTATGAACGCGTGAGTGTGAACGGAACGTAATTTGGAGTTATAACGAAGGAGTTATTAACGAACAAAGTTTAGGGCAAAATGGTCATTTGACCATTATCTGGAAGGCTCCAGATTGTTGGAAAATTATCTGTGATGCCACGTGTGTGGCTGTGATGGAAAGGAAATGAGAGAAAATGAAGGGTGCAGACCAATTAGGAGGAGGAGGTGAGTAGTGAACCAATAGGAGAGGAAATAAAAGAGGGAAAAGAGGAAAATGAGGGAAGGGGAAATGCAGCCAAACCCTCCCAACTCGTTTTTGACCTGCACGACCCGTCCATGACCTGATTTCAAAATTGATTTTCGATGCCATCTTTGGCATTTCTCCGGCGATTCAAAGCATATGGCCACTTGGAAACAACTTAGCATCAATCTCTCCTCCATATTCACCCAAAAATCGAAGACATTAGCCCCGATTACATGTGAACCGCACTGGTGGGTGCGAGGGAACTTTATCGTCGATCCATCATTTCTGAAACAATTTCCTTCGAGCACCACCACCTATAGCACCCTCTTAAGCCCAAGAACAAAGCCCATGCATTGGTTGAGGCGTCAGAGCTTGTTTGGAGTCAAATCAAGAACATCCAATTCTTGGATTTCCAGCGGATCGAGGGTGATTTGGGGTGTTTTTTGGCCGAAATGGACTTCGGCTCAGGTATAAAAGTTGTTCCTCTCATTGAGATCTTCATTCCTGAAAAATTTGGAAATTTTTGGAGTTGTTGAATTTTCTGGCGAGTCGGGTCGGTCGCCTCGTGCGGTGGTGCATGGCCTTTCGGGCCGCCGCCTCGTGGCTGTTCGTGCGGGGAACCTAAGGTCTTTCCTAAGGTTTTCGACGTGCCGAATCCTAATCCGCCGTCCATTTTCCCAAATTCTATCGTTTAGGCATAGTTTTACTAAAAGGTCTCTAATTGTGTTTAGGCGCGTTGGCAGGAAGCGATGTCATCCTTGCTAGTTCGAGCAGTACTCAGGCAATAAAATCTGTGAGTGGACCCCTTCATAACTTATATACTTTTATAAAATATAAGCCTAACATGCATTTCATATTATATGAACGGAGCATGATTTATAATATGTTTTACGGATTTTCATACTTATGATTTATTTAGATTGCTTTTACGGAATAATTATGATTTATCGAATTTATGTTTTATTAAAGGTTATGAATTATTGGATTTTTTGAATATACAATTTTATGAATTTCAAATATGCTTTATTTTACGGATTTATGAATATGCGAATTATCGTGATTTTTGAGATGGAGTTTTAAGCCTTTGAGCTTAGGTACTATACTATATGAGACTTTTAGAAATGTTTTCGGTGTTTATCTAGTGGGTTATCATACGGCACATACGCACACCACTGGTATGACGTCTATGACCATAGGACATGGTGGAGGAGTAGTGAGATATATTTATACCCCCAGCTTCACCGCCGAAAGCGATGTCAGACAGCTTCACTAGCCACGGCTAGTGTCGGTGTGTATGTATGCTCTTTTATTCAGCTTCACCCTCAGGTGATGGACATGTTATACAGCTTCACCTTCAGGTGATGGACGTGTACTACCTTCGGGTGACTATGATACCCCTAGAGAGTACAGTATTGATGAGATTTATGGGTTTGCCTTCGGGCGATGATTGCACCATGAGTAGGGTTTTACTCATATTTGTTTTACGAATGATTTCATGGCATGCTAGGCTTTTTAGAAAAACTTATTGTATAGTATTATATATGTTTTCAAAATAGGGGGTTAGTAAGTTCATAAATAAAATGGTTTTCGTATTCTTAGTATTATTATAAACTTTGGTCCACTCACCTTTTTGGTTTTTGCGCCCCCTCAAGAGTTAGAATCGAGGCATTCGATCCCGGCATCAGGGCACTTTGGCTTAGGTATCCTCGAATCTTCTCAACGTAGGTATCATTCCTTTATTCGTATCTTTTCCTAGTAATTCCTTTATATTGTTCTAGTTAAGTTGTATGCTTTGAACACGTTCCTGCTTTGGTATATTCGTTCTAACTACTTTTCTTGTATTTGTATGCATGTTTAAAATGGCTTTGTCACCTTCGGGTGTCGGCGCATGTGTCTTCCCTGATAAGTAGAGATATTGGGGTTGGGGCGTGTCACTGCCCATTGCCTTGAGGATATCTCAGCGTGGACATATGCTGCTTGATGCCATACTTTTGGAAGAACTTCGCCAAATCTTTGCCTATAAATTGCGGGCCGTTGTCTATGATGATGGATTGAGGAATGCCAAATCGGAAAACGACGTTTCTCCATATGAAACACTCTATGTTCATCTGAGTCGTGGTTGTCATGGGCTCTGCTTTTACCCATTTGGTGAAGTAATCGGTTGCCACGATCATTATGCCTCTGCCCCCAGTAGCGGGCGGCATTGACCCTACCAAGTCGATTGCCCACTGCATGAACGGCTAAGGACTCGTCTACGGGTGTAGTTCACTGGCAGGCAGTGCTGGTACCGGCCTATAGAGTTGGCAGCGGTCGTATTTATGTAGCGTCTTGAAGAATAGTAGGCCATTAGTAGCCTGCATTAAGAGCCTTCTATGCTAAGGATCGGTTTTCGGAGTGATTTCCACAAACGCCTTCATTGATTGAGCTTAGAACCTTTAGGTCGTCGGGATGCGCTAGACAGTGAAGATGTGGTTCAGTGTAGGATCTTTGGACGAGAATGTCGTTCCATATGTAGTAGCGTGCCGCCTTTAATTAGAGTTTTCTAGAATCCAATCTTTCTGTGGGAAGTGTGCCATTAACCAGGTAGTCTATAATGGAACCTTGCTAGTTCAGAGTTGTACTAACCTGTGACACCTCGGCTCTTGGCTCTGCCTCTATGCTTGCCTTGTCTAGATACTCTACCGGAATAGAGCGTTTGAGTTGGTGGTTGATGGCAGAGCCTAGGCCAGCTATAGCGTCCACGTGGATGTTGTCTCCCATGGAACTTTAGTGAGGGTATAAGTTATACCTTCTCTAGGTATTGCACCATTTTAAGATGTTATGCCATGTACTCCCTAGTAGTTTGGCTAGTGATTAGATGAGAATCAGAATGAATTGCAAGTTTTTTCACTGCCAAGTCTTTTGCCATTCGGAGGCCTGCTAGTAGAACTTCGTACTCTACTTCGTTGTTGGATGCTTTGAAGCCTAGAGTGATCGCCTGCTCGAGCATCGAACCGTCTGGGGTGTAAAAGACCATGTATGCTCTTGAGTCCTTGTAGCTGGATGCGCAATCGTCGTGCAAATGACAGAAGTCTTCATCGGGTGACGCATGCGTAGCTTAGGCGTGCTCGGTTGCCTTCGAGGCGTCGTTGGGTCACTTTGTTGCGTCTCCTAGGCTAGGCGTGAAGGCGCGGCAGAAAGTTGTGGAGCCGTCGTTGGGTCGCTCTAGAGCTGAATTATGAAGCAAAGGTCGGTTGGGGCCATGTGAAGCGCATTAGGAGGTGGTGCTCAACTTCCGGTACATGTTATTCCTGTGTAGAATCTTTTGGGGTGACAAGGATAACACTTGCTTTCGAGTGTATCCTTCTAGTGTTCGTCTGCCCTTGGTGCGCCTTTTGTGTTGAGTTGCTGTGTTCGTCGGAAAACTTTACATTCGCCAATGTTTGTGCCTTTATCGTCACATGCCTAGATTGGGCGGAATAGTGCATCATGAGGATGATTGTGTGCATATGAAGGCATAACTTGAGCTTCCTGGTTACAAAAACTGTCGCCAAAGTTAGCTTTTGAATTTCTGGTAGCTGTTGTCATCATCGAGAAGAGCTTTTGAAATGTGGAAGGTAGTCGGGCTTTCAGCTATTTTCTTATGATGGTAGAGCTTATTGCTGCTTCATACCATCAAACATGCGATTAGGTCATCCGTTGCTTCCGGTTTGGATAATATGGAGGTGATGTCAGGTACTCCTTCAAGTCCTTGAATCTGGATCGGCGAGTTTCGTCCCAACATGCATGCTTCTCAACAAAAGTGAAAGAGTCTGCCAGAGTTAAATCTTCTTTCATGATCAATTTTTTGAACATGTGGTCTGCTGGAAGTCCTTTTTAAAAGGTTGCTTTAGTTATCTTTCACCTATTACTTCTGTATCCACCCAAAGACGCTACAAAGACCCGTGAACCATCTCTTACATTCCATGACGGTTGAGAGAATACAAAAGCTTGAGGCTTTCATGCTTCGAATCCCTCATAGCACACCAAAATGACACCATAGAAGTACGTTGCTACTTCATGACCCCTTGAGATCGCAATCTTCAGAGCCTCAATTCCAACTTCTTTCTTACTGTCTTGGAAGAAGTATGTCATCTCTAGCATGTGGCCCCAGTCCATGCAGTGTTTTTTAGAACTTGGAGACATCTTCATTATTGCTCCATGGACTAAAGGGGTTGAAGCTTCAAATTCCCTAATGTTGATGTGTTCAAATATGCGGTCATCTTGGTCGATTTGGTTGAACTTTTTGTACATCATCTTTGCTGTAAACAAGTCTTTAAAAGACCAAGAAGCAACCTTCGTCAGTTTTTGGACAAGAAGTTCGTCTGGATGAGATTGTATGGACGATGAGGTGGTTTTGGCTTTTTCATCTTTTTGAACTTGTGGTTTTCAAATAAACACAAACCTTTAAATAGATGGTTTGTATCTTGGGCAAGAAGGGGAAGAGATATGATAGAGAGTGAACCTAATGCTGAAGAATTGAAAGGGAAAACGTATTGCAAGTATCATAATTCGAACAAGCACACGACAAATAATTACGTCGTGTTTCGAGATGCTATCCAAAGTTGGATTGACAATGGTAAACTCAAGTTTCCAAAAAAGAAAATGGGCGTTGACACCAACCCATTTCCTACGGCGACAATAAACATGGTGGACGCTCGTCTACCTAAAGATAAAGGAAAATGAATGGCTGAGTTCGTTCCAATACAACACGTCCCAAAGCAAAACTCTCGACCACGGCTCAAGATCGATTTATTTTCAAACGAGCCACCAAGAGATTTTTCAGGACTAGCTATTATCGAGCCCATGTCAGACTCCAGTGCATAGAACATGGATGGGTCGGTGATTTTATGTAGTCGGTGCAAAACACACGTCATCTTCACAGAGCCAAAGGAGAAACCACCTAAGGCTACAATGCAACGCCCGCCTCCTACGGCCGCAACGACACCTCAAAATGTGCTCGGTGCAGGCCAAAGTCAGAGAGTTTTTTATAGGCTCGGCCCTCAAACACGGATCGATGAGCCACCTTCAGCCAGACATCGCCTTGATTTCGACATACCGTTCTATAACGAGGACTATTATGTGCTCAACTCTAGCAGCTCGAGTTCTTCAGTGAGTCAAAAGACCTTTAAGCCGCCTGAGCCACGCGACCAACGGTGGTATAGATACAACTCTCCTACCGATGTGTACACTGTGCTTTCAAAATCGTAGAAACGCAGGCGCCAACGAATAAATTGCATGGCCCGTTGACAAGCGGCTTAGGCTACCTCGGCTACGAAATAGCAGCCGAAAGAAAGTTCAGATAACGAAGATCATCGATCGCCCCCAACAATCATAGCTGAATTACTTCAAGGAGAGAATGCGATCAATCACGATTTTGAGACCACAATAGAAGAATCAGAGAAGCGCATCAAACTCCTTCTTTGACCTGGGGAGATGGAGGCTCGTTTCGAACACTTCAGGAAGGAAGTAGAAAGCAAACTTCCTCCGTTGCCTTCATAAGAATCATTAATAAAAGTCCGAAGAAACCTACATCCCTCATTTGTCGGTGAAACCTTAGAGTACATGCAGGAGTTTCACAAGAAATACTCCTCTAATGACCTGTATGGCCTACCAAAGGCATGTCAAGAGGTTCTCGACCTAGCACTAACTTGCCCTGATGCCGAGCAGATTGTTCAAAAGTTCACTGATCCGGGGATAAAGGCCGGGTTCCAGCATATACGTGAAGCTCGAGTTCTCAGCTTCGAGGTCGATCCATACACTGATATAAATACCACCAAGCTTTATTTCTCCCTCGAGGACCTCCAATATTTACGATACCATTTTGAAGTTTTCTCAACAATGTCCCTTTTCAGCCTGACGGCCGACGAGAAAGAGCGCATGGCACAGTTAGATACCTACCTAAACACGAAGGATGCCCGAATTGCCTATCAGGAGCATGCCCGTAAAGTGTCGCAAGGACAAGACCGGTCTCCACCGTCGACCGAGCACAGGGATAACAATTAGAATGAAACAAGTCCGTTGGATGCGCCACATGAACAATTACTGGAAAAGACAAATGATCAGGTCGAAGACCCTAAAAAACATGATACTTTGCTCAGTAGTTCGGAAGACGACGACCATGACCCAATGGGCTATTCGGTTCTCGACAACATAGAAATTAGTATGGTCCATGTTCTACTGACTGAATTTCAGTCAGCCACGTCCTAACCCAATTTCGTGAATGGTGATATGGTTGCTGAAGAAGCAATGCAAGTCGACTTCGTCATCATGGAGGAAGACAAGCAAGTAAGCAAAGAAGATAAACTCAAAACGGCTTTTGTCGAGTTGTTTCCTCACTCTTCCTCAGCCAATCTCCATCATTTAAAGCCATTGTATGTTACAGCTCAAATCGAAAGATATCCAGTCTCCAAATCTTTGTCGATTGCGGAGCAACGGTCAATATCATCCCCGTCTCTATCATGAAGACACTACGTCACTCTAACGACGAACTTTTTCCGTCTGGAATCACCATGAGTAGTGTCGTTGGCGACAAGTCCCAGACCAATGGGGTACTTCCGTTAGAAGTCAATATTGTAGGTCATAATCACATGACTGCATTCTTCATAGTCGACTCAAAGACCGAGTATAACGCATTGCTCGGTCGGGATTGGATCCATCAAACAGGCTGTATCCCTTCATCGTTGTACCAAGTCCTCATCTTCTGGGATGACAAATCGGTCATGGTTCATCCGACCGACAATCGACCGTTTGAAGCCAACATGATCCAGGCATGTTACTACGATGACCTCGTTGGCTACATCACCTTGCATGGTTTAAACGATGAAGGAAGATCGACTTGGATTTCGGTTCAAAAAGCCATCGAGGTGGGCGCCGAGACTGTTCATCAGGATTCTGCGAGACTCGGGTTGGCTGGCCTTGTTACTGATCTCGATGTCTGATACCAAACACGCCGAACGACGGACTGCAGTTTCATCTACTGTGGAATGGCTGCTGGCCTACTAGTATACCATTTCCAAACAACCGAATTCAGGCATAAACCTCGTGGAGTTTTTCGCCGAAGGGGATGATGGTCTCATCCTTTCCCTGGATAAAGTCCAAGCTACCCCGACCGAGCTCGAAGATAGTCGACCCCAAGTCAAAGACCCATTAAAGGAAATAAATGTTGGGACGACTGATGACCCTCGGCCGTTATTCATTAGCGCTTTGTTGCCCTAATCCATGAAAACCGAACTTTGTCAATTACTCAATGAGTTTAAAGATTGTTTTTCTTGAAGTTACCATGAGATGCCTAGTCTAGATCGAAACCTTGTCGACCATGAATTACGCATCAAAACTGGTTGTAAGCCTTTCCGCCAACCCCCTCGATGATTCTTGACCGAAGTACAGCTCGACATCAAAGACGAACTAGTTCAGCTTTTAAAAGCTGGGTTTATTTAGACAGCTCGATATGTCGAATGGTTGGTGAATATCGTACTTGTGTTAAAGAAAATCGGTGTTCTACGCATTTACATCGATTTTCATAATTTGAATTTGGCAACGCCCAAAGATGAATACCCGATACCGATCTCAGATTTGTTAATTGACGCCACAGCCAATCATGAGATGTTGTCCTTCATGGACGGCCATGCTGGCTACAACCAAATCTTTATCACCGAAGCTGATGTTCACAAAACTGCCTTTCGTTGCCTAGGGGCACTCGGGACCTAAGAGTGGGTTGTCATGACATTCGGCCTTAAAAATGTTGGTGCCACATACCAACGTGCTATGAATACCATCTTTCATGACCTAATTGGTACGGTCATAGAAGTATATATCGACGATGTGGTAGTCAAGTCGAAGGGCCGCCGAACGCATCTGGATGATCTTCGACAAGCTTTCCTTCGTATGCGCCAACATAATCTCGAAATCGGTGTCTCAGCTGGTAACTTCTTGGGTTTTCTTGTACACCATCATGGTATCGAGGTGGACACAAATAAGGCTCGCGCAATCATCAATGTTCCACCCCCGACAACCAAAAAGCAACTTCAGTCTTTACTCGGGTGGTGTTGTAAGGGAAACCTTTATTTACGTGAAAGCCGCTTGATGTTCTTCGCGCCACTCGGTGTCTCGGCTGGTAACTTCTTGGGTTTTCTTGTACACCATCATGGTATCGAGGTGGACACAAATAAGGCTCGCGCAATCATCAATGTTCCACCCCCCGACAACCAAAAAGCAACTCCAGTCTTTACTCAGCAAGATAAATTTTCTTCGCCGTTTCATAGCTAATTCAGTAGGAAAAATAAAGACGTTCTCTACGCTTTTGAAACTTAAGGATTTGGACAAGTACGAGTGGCGCGAAGAACATCAAGTGGCTTTCACGTAAATAAAGGTTTCCCTTACAACACCACCCGTCCTCGTACCACCTTGGCATGGCAAACCTCTTAAGCTTTACATTTCGGCGGCCGAATAGTCTATCAGTTGCCTCATAGCACAAGACAATGATTTTGGGCGTGAACATGATATCTTCTATCTCAGCCGAAATTTGAATTCGCCTGAGATCAATTATTCACCCGTTGAGAAGCTTTGCTTGGCTTTGTTTTTCACCACGTCAAAACTTCGACATTACATGCTCCCATCGGTTATGCAGGTTATCGCCCAGACAAATGTTCATTCGTTACATGCTCACTGGGCCTATAGTAAAGGGCCAAATTGGGAAATGGACAATGGTATTGTCTGAATTCAGTTTGCAATACGTGCCCCAAAAAGTCGTCAAATGGCAAGTACTAGCCGATTTTTTGGCCCATCACCCCTCTTTATACGGTTTCGGGGGCAATGAAGTCGAAATCGACATGGTCAAAACACGTGATAATTATTAGACGATGCACTTTGATGGTTCTAGTACCTCGGCCTCGGTTGGTGTTGGCATCGTCATTCAATCCCCAGATCACTACCGCTGGTATTTTTCTCTCAAGCTAGATTTCAATTGTATGAATAATCAGGCAGAGTATGAAGCTCTTATCGTCGGCCTTAACGTCTTACACGACCTAAGAATACCCCGCGTCCTCGTCCTTGGTGATTCCGAACTTATGATTAACCAACTTAATAGCACTTTTCGTTGTATAAGTTGTACTTTGGCACCCTACCACATGGTTGCCAACTATTTGGCCGAGTCATTTGAGCAAATTACATTTGAACATATCTCGCATGTTCGAAACACTGATGCGGATGAACTGGCATAAATAGCCTCCAGAGCACAACTCCTGGGGGGAAACTAGGTCGGGCAATACAAGTAGTACGATGACCATACTTGGCCCTGGTTAATCACCAAGTTCTCAAACACGATCGCATGATCCGTACACGAATTATGTCCTTACCTTCAATGTTGGAATAAGAGGTTTATGTAGATGTCTGCGCTGTCGAGACATTACCAGACGATTGGAGAAAGTCGATTATGCGATATCTTAATAACCTAGTGACAAACACGACCGGATGACAAGGGTACATGCCACAAACTATGTGTCATACCGGAATGAGTTGTATCGGAAAGGTAAAGATGGTTTATGGTTACTGTGCCTCGACCCGCAGGAGGTTGCTCAGGCAATTGCAGAAGTACATGAAGGAATCTGCGGAGCTCATCAATCTAGACGCAAGATGCGTTGGTTGCTTCGTTGACACATATATTTATGGCCGAGTATATTGAAAGATTGTATCGAGTACGCACGAAGATGTGTACAATGTCAAATTCATGGGCTAATACAAAGAGTCCCGGCCGAACTACTTCACTCGATCACCAAACCCTGTCCGTTCAGAGGATGGGCCATGTACGTAATCAGCAAAATAACGCCGTCTTCTGGAGCAGCAAAACATTCATGGATACTTGTGGCGACCGACTACTTCACTAAATGGGTCGAAGCAAAATCATACGTCGAATTAACATCCAAGGAAGTTTGCAATTTTGTAGAAGAAAACATCGTGACACAATTCGGCGTAAGAAAAAGAGGAAATGGTATACCTGCCAATGAGAGACTTTGGCCATGTCTGCTGGTTCGTTGCTCGAGCCCAGAGAGCTTAATGGCCTAGCCCAGTGTTTAAGACTGCTTTTTAATTCACGAGGCCGATGAAGGTTATCTGTGTTTGATGGCCATTGAGGCCAGAAGATATAGATAACGTCCTTCGACGCGTATAATTTTAAATGAAAGGAGTAAGTAAGTACCTGACATTTAGTATCTTCCTGGTTTAGAATTCTAAGGTAGAAGAGTGACCAAAGGAAAACAATTAGGATACTTACAAAGGCCGAAGTAACTTCTTGAGGGGGAATGCCAAGGTCTTGATCCTGCGGATGGATTGGTGTCTCCGTCGTCGCTTCAGGCTCGACAAGAGGCATTTTTCCACAATCGGCTGCAAGAGGATCGACCTGGTCAGTCACCTTAACCACAGGTGGAGGATTAGTGGTAGGGGGTTTAGTTGGTCGAGGGTGACTCGTTAGTAGGATTCCTTCGCTGTCGTCGTCTTGAAATAAGAGTTAATAGTATTCGGAATCTAGTCGAAGGAAAAAAGTTACAGGCAACATAATCATAACTCTTCCTCCAGAATGACCACTGGTTTTGTTTTTGGATTCGGGGGGAGATTTTTCTCTGCCAAGGTGGCCATTTCCTCTAATGCAGGAGCAACGGCCGGCCCTGGAGCTACAGGTCCCTTGATCACCAGATCAACGGTTGGCTCCACCACGACTTGTTGAACGGGACTAACCTCAGGTGCTTGACCGGATAAAGGGTTTGGTTGCATGTCCGTCAAGGCTTGAACAACAGGGGCACGATGAGACTCAGCAGCTGCTTCTATGGTTTGGCTGGAGATGACATGAATCTCCTGCTCCTCTTTTTTCTCCAACTTCTTGACGCGTTTTTTATAACGGGGAGCGTCTCCAGCCGTCTTCGCCTATAGGTGAGACCGTTTGCTCGGCAAGGTTGGCAAAGCGGTCGCTATTTTCTTTAGCGATAGGGAAAGTTTTTCTTGAGCAGCCTCTTTGGATTTTGGGACGGGAGTCTTCTTTGAACGGTCGTAAAAAAATTTCTTGATATCATCTTTGACCGGCGCATCAAAAAAGTCTTGAGTATATACAGCCCACCGGTCAACAAAGGTGGCAGTATTGAGAGTCTCAGGGACGTTCGGCAGGAGGCGGAATTTCTTGCACCTTTCCTGAAATTCTTGCTCGCCCTTCTTGCATTCTTTCTCGGCTTAGGAGTGAACGTGAGGTGACTAGAGGGATTGGGCAGCCTTGGACGTAGCCGAGTTGCCGTGTGGTGAAGTGGGGTTGGTAGACTTCCCAATTTGCACGCTTAGCATCGCAGCTGAGAGGGAGGTCGCAAGTTAACACAAACGATCCTTAGTTTTTTCGGAGATCAGCATCTTCGGCTTCACTCCATGCCGATGATGGAAGCTTGATGGAAGGAGGATATTCTTGACGACGACATATTAGAAACTTGTCATCGAAAAGGTCTTCTAGGTCGAAAAAATATTTAAAAACTTTTTCGGCCGAGTGAGGAGGAGCAAGTCTAGAGCCCAATTGAATACCTAACACTTCAGAGGTTTGAAGTTGGGCACTTTTGGCCTGAGGGTGGCGAAATAGACTTGTAGCCAGAGTTGAAGAACCCAGAGTGAGCCATTCTGGTATGGGTCAATCTTGTTGACTGTCGTCTCACCTAGGCAACGCATGAGGTTGGCGAGGATAGCCGAGCTAAGAGCCAGGGTATGACCACTGGCTAAGGCTTTTGTGACCGGCATGTTCTTGACCAAACATTTATTCGACTTGGTACAACATATAAATTTGTTGCACCAGTAGAATAAGAAGGCTTTGTGTTCTCCCTTCCTAAGGGTTTCTTCCCCTCGGTTAGCGAAGTGTTGGATAAGGGTGTTGTAGTTGAAGAAGTTCTTGTGCAACTTCTGAACTTCTTCTTTTGAGGGCTTTTGGTTTTTCTTCCTCAGCGACTCGAAAGCGCGTTCGTCGAAGAGTATTTTGAGGTCGAGGTTGGATTGGTACCCAAAGAGGGCGACGTCAATCGGAAGACCTGAAGGGGAGGTCCCGAGGATGGCTGAGACGTCGAGAATAGTGGGGCCAATAGGGCCGAGTGGGAGGACTATAGTATTGGTGGCTGAGCACCAAAAACCTAGAGCTGCCATGAGAAGTTCTTTGTCTATGGCGATCTCGATGGTCGAGAGCTTGATGGTATCATAAATGCCGAGAGTCTTGCATTCCTTACTGAAGAACTTCTCAATCCTCTCGACCCAAGCTACCCAGGCCGCAGTAGTTGATGGCCAGGCCCCTTGAGGTTTGGTTAGTTCCCACTTCGACTAATCATATCCTTGAAACAAAGGTTTCAGGCCATCTTTGAGGAGGTTGGTAATGGACGCTGGAACGTTGTCTTTAAAGAGTGGTCCTAGGATCTGGTGAGAAGCGCTCAAATCACCTTCGAATCGTAGGGTTTTGATGGCACTCCGGTCAATGAAGTCCCGACACTTGGCGCATTTGTCGGAAAGTTTGGAGATGAAGGTGTTGGAAGCCATTATTGAGAACTCGAAGAAATTTCTGGACTCAAAAGTTTTTCTGGTTAGAGAAAGAGCTTTGAAGATTGTTTTGGGAGTAAAAGGTTTGAGAGTTCTAAAGGCATAAAGGAACAAATGAAGGAATTTGGGTATTTATAAAGGTTTTGGAATGAGGCCAATCGTTTGATTTTTGAAAAGAAAAGGTAAGACAAGTCGGACAGTTTTGCAATCATCATAGATATTCAGGGAATCCGTATGAAGGGACCGGAGAACTCGTGGATTGAGGCAACGTGGTGACGTGTGGCGGCATGGTTTTTTATGATGAATGGACTATTCGATGACCTAGCAGTTCGTGATTCAAGGTAGCACGGTTATGTGTAATGGCAGGATTAATGATGAAGAGATGGTTGGCATTTGCACGTTTCAAATGTCATCATTAGAGGACAAGCAAGTAGAGAATTGCCACGTGGTAGGATGTTAAAAGAACCAGGAACATGTGATCGTGTCTCATAAATGCGCATGTTTGGGTTATTCGAGGCATTTCAGTTTTTTGTAAAGGTATAAGAGTCAATTTTTCTTCTTCAAGGTCGAGGATCGGCCTATGAATGAAAGCCAATGACCTCAGAAGTGAGGGGGCAATGTTTGGGCCCAAAATATTGGTGTGGGCCGAGTTAGGAGTTGTTTTTGGCCCGGCAATATGTTTCTAGAATCATCGCGAATTCTAGTTATTATGGGCCGCTTGGTTAAGATCGGCTGAGTCCTAGTATGAGGCGGATTTATGGGGTAAGTTGAATCCTAGTATAATAAGGAGTCTCAATAGGATGAGGATGCTGGGATTCGAGAAGTGAATGTGGCCGGATAAAGAGGTTGGTTCAAAGCCCTAATGAAGGTAGGTTTGGCCGAGACCTGGTTAGATTAGGTTAAAGAATCCTAATCCGAGTGTAGTTCTGGTTTGGTCATGATAAGATTGGCTACTATAAATAAGAAGGAGGTGCAACATTCTAAGCCCCTCCAATTCAACACACAAATTGCCCTGCGCAACCCTCGCTCAACGCAAAACCTCTCAACAACCTTGAGATTTTTTTTTTCGCCAACACATCTTCAGTTTGGATAAACAGCACTGTGAAGGCAACCAACGACAACTTCAGTTTGGATAAACAACACTGTTGTTGTAGAATCAACCGACCGCGGAGCACCTTCAGTTTGGATAAACAGCACTGCGTCGATGCCGACTGGTTATCTATCCAAGTCTCGGTCGAGAAGGATTTTCGAGTCCTTATTGACAGAGGTCATTTCATTAGCCTTCTCGGCGAAGTAAGGTGTTACAAGTTACTGGGCTCAGCACATTGAACGCCGAGTTGTTTTATTATAGGATATTCACAAGTAAGTTTTAGAGTTCGGCATTCTGACGGCCAAACCACATTCACCATCAAGACATACATCTATTTTGAGTACTTGTGTCCGTATAGTTTGGTGCCAGTTCGGCGTGCTTGTACTCTTACGAATATAATCACCGTGACCGAACCCGGCGCCGACAATCCGTGAACTTCGCAAGACTAGCAGCCTTGTCTTCAGGCTCTAGAACCCGAAGGCCGAGACATGTTCCTTCGTCGGCCGCAGTCGCAAGACCAAGAAGTCAACAGCGCGCTCAACGCCACATCAACACATTTTACTCCCCAGCCCAGCTCGGCCGACGAGTTGGCACTCCCCGTACACAACTGAAGGACGTAGTTAGCTTATTAATTACTCGGCCTGTGCGCCACGTAGGCTTGGTAGTTTTTAGGGTCAACACCTTCTTTCAAATTTAATTACATGACATTCCATTTAAGATTTGACATCTTATTTGAAAATAAACTAGAGTAAACTGCCGATTTGCCCCCTGAACTATCACCCAACTTTCGATTTGCCCCCTGAACTTTTTAATTGGAAAATTAAGGACTTAAACTAATTTTTTTGGCCAATTTGCCCCCTGCTGTTAATTTTTCATTCATTCCATCCAAATTTCTGTTAAATGGAAGCATATGCACAACATGTGTGGGTAGTTCGGTCACTTCATTCTTTAAAATAATTGAAAACCTTAGATTTCTAAAATATAAATATATGCAAATATGTGTGATTCTATAGCTTTTATGTCTGAAGGTCTAGTGAAATGACGCTTTTGTCCACAAATGAGAGTTACGTGGTTTGCACATGATAAGAGTTAACGTTAATTTGGATGAAATTTATGAAAAACTAACGGTAGGGGGAAATCGGCCAAAAAAATTAGTTTAAGAACGTTAATTTGGATGAAATTTATGAAAAACTAAAGGTAGGGGGGAAATCGGCCAAAAAAATTAGTTTAAGTCCTTAATTTTCTAATTAAAAAGTTTAGGGGGCAAATCGAAAGTTGGGTGATAGTTCAGGGGGTAAATCGGCAGTTTACTCAATAAACTAAAGGTGTTTGAAAGAATCTTTTGAAGATGCTTTAACAAAAACAAATCTGACTTTAAACTTGTAATTGCTAGTGCCCGAGAGGGGCCACTCCAGAGAAGGAGATCACCGCACATCATACCTACCCTTGTCGATCAATGAAACTCGCGGTTGTGATGCTTCAAAATCACCCACTATATTAGCCGGCCAGACTCGAGTGGTTGAGATGCTTCAAAATCACCCACTATATTAGGGGTCCAGACTCGAGATAAAAATTCATCATCCACGTCACTTCCTTGACAGATAACTTCAAAACTATTATGACATTCATTTGTAGTGAAAAAAATGAACGAAAAAAACACTTGAAATGACTACCATTGAATCCAATAGTCATATGATTTCAGATTGAGGTATTTTATGTAAAGAGATAATATTTAAGGAAAAATCTAAAAATTAAACGATTGGATCGTTAAAATACATTATGACGTAGTCTCAACAAATGTGTATGAAAAAATATTCGAACATAACAATGTTACGATTTAATTTTATAGGTGGAAGTTTAATATTACAACTCATTTTGCACAACCACTCTTAAAATATAGGTGAGCTTTCCAACATCAAGACTAAACATTTTTACTATATATATTAGATGAAAATTCCATCCAACAGAAAAAACCCCCCAATCATGGCAAAAGATCTTAGAGTTGTGATGCTTCCATGGTCTTCCTTTGGCCACATTATCCCGTATTTCCAACTTTCCGTAGCCTTGGCAAAAGCTAAAGTTCACGTCTCTTTCATATCCACGCCAAAAAACATCCAAAAGCTCCCAAAATTCTCAACGGATTTACAATCCTTTATACATTTAGTCCCCATTCCATTTCCTCCATTGGATCCCGGCTTCTTGCCTGAAGGAGCTGAGGCCACAGTGGATGTACCCTTTGAAAAAACAGACAACTTGAAGATTGCATATGATCTGCTGCAGGAACCCATTAAGCAGTTCATTGGGGAGCAGCTGCCTGATTGGATAATATCTGACTATGCAGCTCATTGGGTGGTCGACATCGCCAAAGAGTATGGTATTCCAGTTGGCTATTTTTCTCCTTTCTGTATGGCTGGCAGTGCCTTCTTTGGCGGACCAGAAAATCTCTTGGGTGCAAATAGAAACCATGCTCTCCCAACACCGGAAAGCTTAACATCGCCACCGGATTGGGTTGCGTTTGCTTCAACGGTGGCGTTTCGAGAGTTCGAAGCGTTTTATGTGCCTCGAGGCTTTTTTGGAGCGAATGGAAGTGGGATAAGTGATTCTGCAAGACTTGCCAAGATTGTTTCCGGAAGTCAAGTTTTAGCCATTCGTTCTTGCGACGAGGTTGAAGGAGAATACTTGGAGGTTTACAAGAAACTTACTGGAAAGCCAGTGATGTCCACAGGTCTGCTTCCTCCTGAGAAACCAACAAGGACAAAAGGGGAAATTTCCACTGATGATGGGATCTTTGAATGGCTTGATAAGCACGAAACCAGGTCAGTTGTGTTTGTAGGGTTTGGGAGTGAGTGTAAGTTGAGTAAAGAGCAAGTCTTTGAGATAGCCTATGGGCTGGAGCTATCAGAACTCCCTTTTCTTTGGGCACTCAGAAAACCCAGTTGGGCAAATAATGATGCTGATGCCCTGCCTGTAGGGTTTGTTGACCGTACATCAGAGAAAGGGCTTGTTTGCTTGGGGTGGGTGCCCCAAATGGAAATCTTGGCACACCCATCAATTGGGGGTTCTTTGTTTCACTCTGGATGGGGATCTATAATTGAGACTCTTCAATTTGGGCATGTTCTTGTTGCTCTACCAATGGTCTTTGATCAGCCACTGAATGCAAGGCTTTTGGAGGACAGGGGTCTGGCTGTCGAAGTGAAACGCAGCAGAGATGGGTCATTTAGTAGAGATGAGATATCCCAAAAACTGAGGCATGCAATGGTGGAAGAGGAAGGAGCGAAGCTGAGATCCAATGCAACGAAAGCTGCAGCTGTTTTTGGTGATCACAAGCTGCACCAAGACCACTACATTGGCCAGTTTGTCAACTTTCTCAAGAATAATTGACAAAGAGGACGTCCTAAATCTCCATTTTATAGGAGGTGGCTAATAATCTCCAATGGTTTCTAAAATTCGTGAAGAAAGTGCAGTTTTTATGTGTTTTTAGTGTAGTCCTTGTGTACTAGCTAAAGTGGTGATAAAAAGGTGTGCCGTCCAATAACATTGTGCACTTTGGTTTATTTATTTAAAGTTTAAATTTATCCTCCAACAGCCTTGCATGCAGAGGCTGATCAATAATGAATGGTAGCACAACAAGAACATGCCCAAATTGCAGAGTCTCAATTATTGATCCCCATCCAGAGTGAAACAAAGAACCCCCAATTGAAGGGTGTGCCAAGATTTCCATTTGGGGCACCCATCCGAAGCAAACAAGCCCCTTCTCTGATGTACGGTCAACAAACCCTAGAGGCAGAGCATCAACTTCACTTTTTGCCCAATTGGGTTTTCTGAGTGCCCAAAGAAAAAGGAGTTCTGATAGCTCCAGCCCATGAGCTATCTCAAAGACTTGCTCCTTACTCAACTTATACTCACTTCCAAAAGATACAAAAACAACTGACCTTGGTTTTTGCTTATCAAGCCATTCAAAGATCCCATCATTAATGGAAATTTCCCTTTTTACTCCTTTTGCAGGTATCTCTGGAGGAAGCAAACCAGTGGGAATAACAAGCTTCCCAGAGTTGTTCTTGTATGCCTCCAAGTACTCTCCTTCAAACTCATAGCAACTCCGAATGGCAAAAACTCGACAAGCTGATAAAATCTTGGCGTGCCTTTCGGCATCACTTATGCCGGAATCATTCACTCCGTAAAGGCCACGTGTATATCGATCGCCTCGTTCTCTCGGAACGCGACCGTTGACTGAGAAGTAACCAGATCCGGCGGCGAAGTAAGGTTTTCAGGCGACGGCAGAACATCATTTGTATTACCACTGGAGAGATTTTCAGCTGAACTAAAAACGACACTTGTAGCAGCAGAGACAACCGAAAAATAGACAAGTGGTACTCTTTGCCAATCTCGACGACCCAATGAGCAGCAAAGTCGGTTATGATCCAATCAGGCAATCGATCCGCAATGAACTTGAAACACCCCAACCCTTCTTAGGGTAATTCAACGTTCTAAATCCGTTTCCAATGTCCGTTTTCCCAAATTCAATTTCTATTATATAGTTTTATTTATTGGACTCTTTATGTGCTTAGGAACAATTATTGTGACGTTTCCGTCTTCGCTAGTGGCGCAGCTTTTGGCGGCGAAGTACAGTGAGTGGACCCCTTCTAAAATTACATGATTTGATAATTTAATTGCATAAATGATTAGCATGCCTACGGATTTATAATTTGATTTATGTGAAGCCTGTTGATTAAATATATTGATTTTCGTCTCGTGTTTTTGGTGAGGAATTAATTGTGGCCTATATTGAGCTATATTTTGATATACACGGTATTTTCTATAAAAACCATGAACTGGTAGACTATCTGATAGATGACGATAGGATGCTAGAACATGTTTTTGAACCCCTCTTTATAGTGTAGACGATGATCGGTAACCTACGCTATGAAGTGGTATTTACGAGAGACGTAACTATTTGTGCGTACCTAGTAGACACTATGCCGCCTGGGGCGAGGATCTGGTGTTGGCATTTAGGCCGGGAGAAATAATCCCTAGCGAAAGGCTGAGGGACACGGAGACAGGCACTGGGCCGGGAGGGAGTTATCTCTGGCTACGGGCACAGAGATTTAGGTGCAGGCATTGGGCCGGGAGTTATATTTATTCAGTGATCTTTCTAGCAGCACACCGCGTTTACGAGACGATTTATGATGCGTTTACTGTTTTGATTTCCGCGATGCGTTTCCGCGATATAACTTTTGAGATATTGTGGCATGCTAGGATTTTTATTAAATCCATCACTTATTATGCTAGTAGTTTTCATTATATAAACTTTGGGGGTTAGTACGTTGATAACTGTTTTATTATTATATATATATAAACTTGGTCCACTCACCTTTGTTTTGCGCCCCCATTCAGGACTTAGAATCAAGGCACCTAATCCCGGCGTGAAGGCACTTCCGCAGCAACATCTTCGGATCCTCTCGATGTAGGACCCACTTCCTTATTCATCCAAATTTTATCTTAATTCTTTTTAGTGATTATGTTTAGTTGTATGCTCTGAGCACGTTCCTAAATTATTAATTCTTGGTATTTTAAATTTCTAACCCTTATTTATTTCTTATTCTTAGCTTTTGTATCAATTAATGGCTTTCGTCACCCTCGGGTGTCGGCCAGCACGTGTCTATCCTGGTATTCGGGGAATATCAGGGTCGGGGCGTGTCAGATTGGTATCAGAGCGTGGTTTGTTTAGAGCATACTTAGGATTCTTTTCTATTCTCTTAAAGTTTCGGTTTTGACATCATCTGGATGTCAGGACTTCTAGATTTGGTACCATTCGGCGCAATTGTGCAAATCTTTCTTTGATTGAATTGTCACCTTCTGGTTGAAATTCAAGAATTCGTGTCGGAATTGTGCCTCATCGGTGACGTGTTTGATTTGTTGGACGACTTTAAACATCGGATCGATACTCAGCGACGTGTTTTAGAAATCTTAGTGAGCGGAAGTTTGGTAAAGACTAACTGTATATTCGAAATGGCGATGCCACTCTACAACATGCGTTCCCTAGGAATTGCGGGTGGAGTCGGCTCAACATCGAAATCTTGAGAAACTCCTCAGTAGCAGACGCTATTCTCTTTAATTTCCGAAATGAGTTGCAATTCTTGTTGTTGTTATAGTTGAACTTGGATGAGGAATATCCAGTCTTGTTTGGATAAGCAGATTCCTTGAACTTCACCTGGGTTTAGTACTTGGTGGTAAACCCTAGTTCCTCGTTCGCGTACTTTTCGGCGAGGATGAACTTAGTCTCTTACTTGCAGCCTAGTTGTTCAGCCTTGTAATTTTCAGTGTAATGGCTTGAGACTCTATCATATTCATCATTGTACGAAGATCGAACTTTACTCTGAATTCCCCTGAACTCATTGAGCTTTGGTTTGCTCAAGGGCATCACTTTAAGGTAGCTAATTGTGTCACTATATGCATACGCAAGCTGCTTCGTATCTTCCTTCTTCGTCATTCTGTTGATTCAGAGGTTCTATATTTAATTTCTGAACTTTGAAACAACTCTCACAAAGTATTGTGAATTTCAAAATGTTTTTGACCTCGTCAAATCTTATTATCAGTTCTTAACTATTCGTGAGCTTAGACCTATTTCATTTTTGGCTAAGAACCAGTTGACCATACTGTGATGATTTGCAAAATAATCATAAACAGTGATTTCTATTTCTGCATCTTTATCTTCCTTCGCTTGTTGGTTTCTCAATGTAAAATTGAATCATGCCGGAACAATAGGAGTTTGTTCTTGGCGTGGTTTCTGGTTCAAATCCTGATTTCTTGTAATCTATCTTTTTATGGAATTGTTTTGACCCTCAAATTCTTGAGTATTCTTTCAACCTTCTCGACATGGTTTCTCGCCTAATTAGTGAGAAATTCACGATCGATTGTTTCGGTGAAAGTGGGCACCCAGTTCGTGTTGATTCGGACAGGAATGTTGGGAGCATAATCTTTTCACAAGCTTACCAGACTTATCATAAAGAGTTCTTCGTGGGGGTGAAGTTTGAGTTGTCCTTTGGTATGAGACTGGTGAAAATTGTGGTGCAGAAGGTCATCATATTGTATCACCATCTCACTAGAATTCATAGGCATCACATCGGTTATTTTCCAACTATATGTGTTCGTCTCAACGCATATTTTCACTGCTTCACTTCTGAACCTTATTGTTGTGAGTACGTGGTTGTTAAAACATTTCTAGCAGATTTGTTTGGTGCATTCTGGAATGGCATTACAGGACGGTCGAAGCGAGAATTGGATAATCTTTACACTTCTCTCGAAACGTGCGTGTTATCTTTGGTTGTTAGGATGACCATTTGCGAGTCGTTCTTCTTTCCACCAACTTTGACCTTGTTTGACTAGAAATCTGCAACTAAGCAAAAATGGAGAGGTGGATTGAGCGCTACAACTGTTCCCAAGAGATGCTGCGTGTTAAGGAAGATGACTTCTCGTTTTCTGCTTGCTTGGTTCGAGCTTTTGGGTCTACTACTAACATGGTAGCCACTTCTCTTGAATCCCAAGGTACAATTTGCAAATGGGTTCTTTACTGGTGAAATTCTGAAGTAGTTGGTCACATTTGGAAGAACTAAGGAGGATAGGATGCTTGGTGCTGGATAGAGTTTTACGACGACAGTTTCTGTTTGTTCGGTTTGGTGTATGGTACTTTTTACGACCTGGTACGATAGTTTTTCATGGACAACACTGGTTGACTGAAAAGTCTTGCGAACTTGTATTTGGAGGATCGATCCTACGATATGTGAAATTGTGCACCATTTGAGAAATTACTACTTGCTTGTCGAGACAACAAATGTGTGATCGATATCACGGGCGGCCGACCGGTATATCGATAGCTTATTTGTTGGGTTCGTTAGGCAAGTGGGTAAGAAGATTCGTCTACAGCAGCTGATGCAGATTTAGAATTGTTATTCTTGGAACTCGACCCAAAGACACATTTATTCTCGAAGTACATGACGTTTCGAATTCTTGGGCGAGACCCACTCTCATTTTTCAGTTTTGGTTTTCAGTTTAAGTATTTTGAACTCCCTTTACTCTAGTTAATTGTTTTGACGTTACAAATGTTTTTGGAAGAGTGTTTATGTTTTCATTTTTTAAGTTGATTTGAGTTTTGATCTATATATTAGTACATATCTATTTTGGCGTTATCTGGCCTTAAATTATTTTGTGTTTTCAACTGTATATTTTATTAAAGTATGTTTTCTATTTTTACACGGATGGGGAAAGAAAGTATGAGCCTGGAGGCACGAAAGATGGAATCATTGCAGCCGATCGCGACGGCGTGGCATTTTCCCTTTTGTGCAACCGCTCTGATTTGATTTCTTCGTTACGTATATATATGTGTATCCTTTCTCGTATTTTCGAGTTTTTCAGTGTAGTATGTTATTTTAAATTTCGAGGACGAAATTTTTTATAAGGGTGGTAGATTGAAACACCCCAACCCTTCTTAGGGTAATTCAACGTTCTAAATCCGTTTCCAATGTCCGTTTTCCCAAATTCAATTTCTATTATATAGTTTTATTTATTGGACTCTTTATGTGCTTAGGAACAATTATTGTGACGTTTCCGTCTTCGCTAGTGGCGCAGCTTTTGGCGGCGAAGTACAGTGAGTGGACCCCTTCTAAAATTACATGATTTGATAATTTAATTGCATAAATGATTAGCATGCCTACGGATTTATAATTTGATTTATGTGAAGCCTGTTGATTAAATATATTGATTTTCGTCTCGTGTTTTTGGTGAGGAATTAATTGTGGCCTATATTGAGCTATATTTTGATATACACGGTATTTTCTATAAAAACCATGAACTGGTAGACTATCTGATAGATGACGATAGGATGCTAGAACATGTTTTTGAACCCCTCTTTATAGTGTAGACGATGATCGGTAACCTACGCTATGAAGTGGTATTTACGAGAGACGTAACTATTTGTGCGTACCTAGTAGACACTATGCCGCCTGGGGCGAGGATCTGGTGTTGGCATTTAGGCCGGGAGAAATAATCCCTAGCGAAAGGCTGAGGGACACGGAGACAGGCATTGGGCCGGGAGGGAGTTATCTCTGGCTACGGGCACAGAGATTTAGGTGCAGGCATTGGGCCGGGAGTTATATTTATTCAGTGATCTTTCTAGCAGCACACCGCGTTTACGAGACGATTTATGATGCGTTTACTGTTTTGATTTCCGCGATGCGTTTCCGCGATATAACTTTTGAGATATTGTGGCATGCTAGGATTTTTATTAAATCCATCACTTATTATGCTAGTAGTTTTCATTATATAAACTTTGGGGGTTAGTACGTTGATAACTGTTTTATTATTATATATATATAAACTTGGTCCACTCACCTTTGTTTTGCGCCCCCATTCAGGACTTAGAATCAAGGCACCTAATCCCGGCGTGAAGGCACTTCCGCAGCAACATCTTCGGATCCTCTCGATGTAGGACCCACTTCCTTATTCATCCAAATTTTATCTTAATTCTTTTTAGTGATTATGTTTAGTTGTATGCTCTGAGCACGTTCCTAAATTATTAATTCTTGGTATTTTAAATTTCTAACCCTTATTTATTTCTTATTCTTAGCTTTTGTATCAATTAATGGCTTTCGTCACCCTCGGGTGTCGGCCAGCACGTGTCTATCCTGGTATTCGGGGAATATCAGGGTCGGGGCGTGTCAGAACTGCTTGATGGGTTTTTGCAAGAGGTCGTATGCAATCTTCAAGTTGTTAGTGTTTTCAAAGGGGAGGTCCACCGAGGCCTCAGCTCCTTCCGGCAATAAGTCGGGATGCAACGGTGGAAATGGAATGGACTGATTGCAGAAAAGGTTGTAAATCTGGTAAGATTTTGGATGTTTTTTGGTGTGGATACCAAGGAGATGATGAGGCGATTTTATACTATATATTATTCTCTATTCTTGGTATATTTTGGTTAATAATTTGGTGAGATTTTGATACTTTGTTATGTATTTTTAATGTAGGACATGCGAACTTGTTCTAGGTTACTCTTCAGGGTATAAGGGTGCTTTGTGTTACAATATAGTGACTGGAAAAGTGATTATTTCACGGCATATGTTGTATGATGAAATCTGTCAGGACTTCTATTCAGTCTAAGTATGCTGATACATTGAGTTCAAGACCTATAATTGTTACACTGAATTCTTCAGCACCACTATCTCAAATTGCATCTTCAGATCATTTCACTACTTCTACAGTGCATCACTCATCTACATCAACTTCAGAGACTGGTAGTTCTCACAGGTCACTGTCATCATCTCATGAATCTAGTTCCATTGCTGCTTATAGTTCAAATGCTACTCTTTCCACTCCTACCCCAATGTTGCATGTCCTCCAGTCCAGTCAGCTCCAAGTTGTTTTGCCAAGTCTCGATTCTGCAAATTCAACTTCTTCACAACCTGATTCTCTTCCACAAGGGATTCAAACTTGGTTGAAAACTGGTACAATTTCAAGGAAGGATTATTCTGCTCTCACTGCTATTTTTCTTGAAGTGCAGTCATTAACCTTAAGTGAAGATACTCATTTTTCAGAACGATTTACATTTGCTGCAGACATTAGTGATGCTTCAGAACCTACAACATTTAAACAAGCTTCTTAGATTCCTCAATGGCAGGTTGCCATGCAAGAAGAATTTGATGCACTACAAACTCAAGGTACTTGGGTTTTTGTTCATTCTTCTTCTGGTAAAAATGTTTGGCAGTAAGTGGGTCTATAAAATTAGAAGGAATTCTGATGGTACAATATCTAGATACAAGGCTAGGCTTGTTGCTTAGGGCTTTAGTCAACAAAAAGGGTTGGAATACATAGAGGCTTTTAGTCCAATGGTTAGGCACACCACTGTGAGATTGATTTTAGCTTTAGCTGCAACACATAAGTGGGAACTTAGGCAGCTAGATGTCAAAAATGCATTCCTCCATGGTGACTTGCATGAGGAAGTCTATATGTCACAACCTAAAGGTTTTGTGCATCCTGATTATCCTACACACGTTTGCAAGTTAGTAACCAAATCCCGGAATCCTTCACTCCATAAAAGCCAGTCTCCTGCTCTCGGAACGCGACTGTTGACTTAGAAGTAACCAAATCCAGCGGCAAAGTAAGGGTTTTCGGCAACCACAGAACATTATTTGTATTACGACTTGAGAGGTTTTGAGCTGAACTAACAAAGGCCCTTGTAGCAGCAGAGAAAATAGAAAAATAGACAAGTGGAACAACGTACTCTTTGCCAATCTCTACGACCCAATGAGCAGCAGAGTCGGTTATGATCCAATCAGGCAATCGATCCCCAGTGAACTGCTTGATGGGTTTTTGCAGGATCGAAGGTCGTATGCAATCTTCAAGTTGTCAGTGTTTTCAAAGGGGAGGTCCACCGTGGCCTCAGCTCCTTCCGGTAATAAGTCGTGATGCAACGGTGGAAATGGAATGGGGACTAAATGCCCAAAGGGTTGTAAAGCTGGTAAGATTTTGGGGAGTCTTTGGATGTTTTTGGTGTGGATATGATGGAGACGTTAACTTTTGCTTTTGCTAAAACTATTGAAAGTTGAAAAAAAAGGCATCATGTGGCCAAAGGCAGACCATGGCAGCATCACAACACTTGGATGATCATTTGTTCCGTAACTGTATTCTTTATGTGGGAGGGACAATGCAATGAGAGAATTAATATGTGGTTTTGTAACAGATTGTGTTTTGTACCAGTAATAGTAGAGAGACTAAATTTTGAAACTAAATTTGCAAACTAAATGATGTGTCACATAGGAAAGAGCACGTTTATTAAAGTTTGAGTAATAAATCAATCAACTTTCATGTCCTTTAGTTTTCAAAATTTAGTTTACAAATTTAGTCTTCCTAACATTACACTGTTACTAAATGACATTCTGTAGCGTTGGGGATTGTACTCCTCCAATCATCTTGTGCTTAGGTGTCCCCGGCCAGCCAGGCGTGTTGAATTGTTTGGTTGCTGTTGTTTCAGTTTTTAATTTTTTTTTAAATTGAAATATTGTTTGGGAACTACTCTTAAGTGAAAATTGAAAACTCCTTGAGTTTTTCACTTTTTGGTTTTCAGTTTTTACTTTTTGAAAGCACTCAAAGTAGTTACCAAATAAGATTTTAGTTTTCAAAACAGTGAAAACTGAAAACTAAAAGCTGAAAACGAAATGTTTATCAAACGACTCCTTAGTAGTTTCATTATATTATAATATATATTTAAATATTGGTGTTATACTCTAAGTTGGAAAAGTGCCGCCTCTAATACTCCCTCATTAAATTAATAACACCAAGTGACAATTGATATTAACATTTAAGAATAGAAAGTCCAAAGAAATGTGACCACGTTTGTCATAGATTTGACACTCCTGGATGTTAGAATTGGAATTGGGACTCCTGTAAAAACAGTTTGGAGTTGTGTGACCCCTCATTTGGCAAATTTGACACTCTGGTTGCGTATTCTGTCTTATTTCAGTATTCCCAGAAGTTAAATTCCTTCCCCTGTTGTAAAAGGACCTGTATCCACCTCTTTGTTGTCCTGAATTTCCTCTCTGATTAGTATAAGATCGTGAACCAGAATTAAAGTTTGAAGGTGCACTGCCAGTATATCCATAGCCATGACCATATGAAGGCGGTGGCTGCAATGAACTTGCTGAGGCATTGGAGAACTGAGGCATTGGAGAAGAGGGCTGAGGTGGAAGCTGTGAAGGCATTGTATTGGGATGGAAAGAAGTAGGAGAAATTGTGCCAACAGTAGCAGAAGACAAGCCATCATTCTAATGAATTTAAGAAGAAGAACCAGCAAACCCATTCTGAGAAGAAGAACCAGCAAAGCCATGTTGAGAAAAAGAACCGCAAACCTATTTTGAGAATGTAGCTCTGAAAAGACTAAGAAGTGCCAGATCAGTTTGTTCCCACTCCTAATAGGCAACAGTGATCTCTTTAGTAACTCTTGTATTGGTGTTAATAACAAACTTTGGAGGATAAACTGAAGTACCGTCAAAATGATCAAACAACTTATAACCCCTGGCACAGATCGAAACTGATATGCCCATTTTGAGTAATTTGTATACCCAAGCCTAATGGTTAACATTCCCAAGATACTTTCAACCTTGATCTGTGAACTAGCCATCTTATAATCTTTTCAGCAAGATAACAACTTGACAAACAATCACTGATTGAACCAACAAAACAGAAACACTGGCAATTGGCCTTGATACTGACAAAAGAACGCAGAAAGAAGCACTATATGGCTTTGACCTTCAGAACAATTTAGGCATCGGCCTTCATTCAGATTCTTAAAAATTCAATCACAACTATGCATTGGCCTTAACGAATCAAATCATTCAACCTCCATGTATATAATAGAGAACAAGATTCAAGAAATCATCAGAAAAAGTAAAAACCCAAAAATTTCAAATCTGAAGCACCGCCTTTGTTAAATCGAATAAGGTGATGAATAATCCAGCAAGAAATTGGACACAATGAATCACAAGAAACATGCAACTCAACCTCTTCCAAAAAATTTACAGACCTTCGCAGCGAATTAAACCAAGAGCCCTTCGATCAAGAACTTAACAATTCCACATGCGAATCGCAAGCTCTAGATACCATCATAACAGAGTTGGAAGCTTAGCAACTAAGAAATCTCAAGAACTGTAAAACGAAAGAGAGCTAAAGAACAGAGAGTGAACCAAAGTTTCTAATTCTCATTAACCTCTTGTGTAACAATACATTTGCAAGTAGCACTCTACCACAGTAGCGGAGAGAAATGTTGCCCTTGCACCAATGCGTGAGTTTGAATATCGTCGGCTCCCTAATCTAGCATCTAATTTAACAAATCTATCATTTGACCAAAAAAAAACCTTATGACTACCCAACTTAACTTGTACACAAACTCTATATTAGTTACTGCTATTAATATGCACCTATAGATAAATTTTGGGTACCCATACATATGAACTTATGTATTGTATCCTATATATATTCATGTACCTTTATAGTGTATATTGTTTATTGTGTCTCTCATATTGTTCATGTATTTGGTTTTGTAATTGTCTGTACAAAATTTTATATACAGGTTAATTCTCATTAACAAAATGTTTTAAAAACAATTCCATTTTAAATTGTTAAATTTCATCTATAGAATAGACATGGCATTCGTGTTGTGTTTTTTGTATTTGTATCGTTTTCGTGTCATACCTAATATCTTAACGGGTCGTGTCATGTAACACCCGTTAAAATAGACGGGTAAAATGACCCGACCCAAAATCGACCCGATAATATTAACAGGTAATATGACTCGACCTGTTACCCGTTAAGAAAAATATATTTTAAACCAATAAATAATCAAATGAAAAAAAATAATACTAAATAAGTATATACATACCATATTGTCACATCCAAAACATAAAAACTCAATTTTCTTTTAAGTATATTTTGGATTACCTAAATTGATTGCTCTAGCATTTTTCTTTGCAAGACTCGTATTTGTATTGTCTACACTTTCGCTTCCAATATCTCGTTATGTTTCTTTATACTTTCCACGGACTCCTCATCACTAAGGTTTACTGAATCTGAATCTCTAGCATCCATTGCTTCTGAAACAAAATGGGTATAAATTAATTAAGTAAAGTCTTTAATAATTTTTTAATTAATGTAGAAGTGTAAAAAATATAGAAAAAATATATAAACACTCGTAATTACAAGCTTTATAACTTTCATGAAGAACTTAACTTCAAAATTCGCCACTATAATCATATAAATCATAGATCAAAATCTAACCATTGATTGTTGTTTACATTTACGCTTCATTGTTCTCATCAAATTTTTTTTTTTTAGATTTTCTTTTTTGAAAACATGATCTATTAGAAGATGCAGGAAGATGAACGATTTGGATCGTTGATATTATATGCAGAGTTTTACAGTTAGTGAAAATATTGCTTGATGTTTAAAAGCTTTTACAAACTATATGACATCGACTCACATTTCAGTTAACCGTAAATATCGAAATGTGATATCAAAGATCTGAACCGTTCATCTTCTTACATCTGCCAGATGATCATGTTTTCAAAAAAGAAAATTTTAAAAATGAAATTCAGTAAGAAGAATCAAGGGTAAATAACAATCGACGGTTAAATATAAATTTAAGGTGTATGGATTATAGTGTTGGATTTCGAAGCTGACCCCTTCATGAAAGTTGTAAAGCTTGTCACTATGAGTGATTGTATATTTTTTTTTACATTTTTTACACTTCTACAATAATTATTATTAATTTTATTAATTTTGCCTCAAATAAAAAAAAACATTATTCATGAGGGTTTGGAGGATTTTAAAATCTAAACGATAATGTAAGTGTAACCATTATCTACTCGTGGAGGAATACTGATGAATCACGAGTGTTTATATATTCTTTCACATTTTTCATACTTGTATGTATGTCTTCTTAGTTCTTGCCTATACAAATACTATACTAGTTTATTTTAATTTTGGACAACAACATGTTAAGTAAAATTTATCCTAGTAATGATAATAAGGAACTCTCATAATAAAAATAAATAATGACTAATTTTTTTTAACTTAAATAGAATAATAATACAAAACTATATATTTAATATAGAATATATTGTATATATTAATATGGCTATTGTATTTTATAATAAATCTTTTAGTAATTAAACTTTAAAATTATCAAAATAGTTTTTTTCTTAACGGGTCGAAACGGGTTACTCATGTGTTCAGTGGCGAAGCCACGTGAGGGCGAGGAGTGGCGGCCGCCACTCCCCTCGTCGGAAAAACACGACTGGAGTGCGGTTCAGCCCCTCATCTCGCCGGAAAAGTAGTCCAGGAGCGAGTAGTCGCCCCTCTGGTCAATCGGATCTAGGCGAGATTAGGCAGGACTAGAGGGAGCTGGGCAGCAAAACTTGGTTTATGTTTAGAACGGAATCTGAAAAGTGTAGTTGCAGAACACATCTGCAACACGCGAAGAAGATGATGGTCTTGATATTTCCACACGGCGCCGTTTGGTTTTTGCTTATTTTTCATTTGTTTATCTTATTTCCTCTATCTCAACAGACCCCACCATCTTGCTAACATTTCGTCTCATTTCCCCCTTTTTTTCTCTTACCCCGCCATCTTCAAACTCTCTTTATTATCCTTATTTCTTTTTTAACGATTTATTTGTATTCCACCATATTTTATTATGAGAGTTTTAACGAAAAGTCTGTGGTACGGTTCACTTTAACGAAAAACTACATTTTTACATTAAAAAGTCAAACCTGATACAATGCACTTTACGCTTTATTTTTTCCTTATCGTTAAAACTCAAAGTTTTCAAATCATTTTCATTAGTTTTTCTTTTTATTATTATACTTCTGTCTTTGTTATCTTTCTTTCTTTTCTTATTTAAGACCCACCATATTTTGTATCATATCAATATGTCATTCCCAAAAATCACAACTCAACCGCGATAACTTTGAATTTGATTATGCTTTTGTCCATACATTCGTGAGTATGAAAAATAATTAATAAAATAAGAAAACATAAGAAATTGAATTTAAACTCAGAGGTCTATATTTATTCAACACATCTTAACTAAGGGTATTTGGTCATTTCACAATGAATACATTTATTTTTTTAGGTACGAGTTATAATAGACATTAATATTGTCTACTATCTAAAATGATTTTATTGTCAACATTTTTTAAGACTTTTTGTTCTGTAAAATTCCGCCCCTCCTCCCGTCAATTCATGGCTTCGCCACTGCATGTGTTACCTGCGTGTATACCCGTTAAGAACCAGTTATTAACTGGTTCTTAACTGGTCACCCAATAATGACCCGATTAGTTATCGCGTTGACCCAAAACCCGTTATTTTTGTATCGTTTTCGTGCCGTGTCAGAAACTGCTGGGTAGAAGCAAAAATTCCTATTTTTAAGGCCTAATTGACTGTTAAATTAAGAATTTTAGAAAGAAAATTTGAAAATAATAAAAGTGGGCAGGCGTATTTAATAAAAGGCTAAATAGCCAAAATGGTCCCTGAGATTTGCATAACTCATCACTTTGGTCCCTAACATTTCAAATCGATAAAAGTGGTCCCTGAGATTGTCCACCATCCATCATTTTGCTCATTCCGTTAAAAACTACGTTAAGTATCCCGCAACTCTTGGCCGGAAGTTTGGACAATTTCAAAGCTTCGTAACTCAATCGTTTCTTAACCAAATTTGACCCATAATATATCAAAATGAAGATAGGAAAGTGTAGAATAAGATTATACATATTTGGAAGCCCAATGGCTGCCGGAGATGGCCGGAAAATAGCCTCAAAGTTGACTAGTACAAGGGAAAACTGGAAAACTCGCTGGAAACTGGGTAAATTTAAAAGTTCATAACTTCTTCAATACTCAACGAAATCAAGTGATTCAAAAACGAAAATCATACTTCTAGACGAGAGGAAGATAATGGTATCTTTGTAGATGGCTAAATCACCGTGGTTTGGCCGTAAAACGGCTCGAAAGTGGCTAACTCGAGACCAAGACAGCCACTTTCAAGCCGTTTTTCAGCCAAACCATGGCGATTTAGCCATCGAAAAATGTACCATTCTCTTTGTCTCATCGAAAAGTATGATTTTTGTTTTTGAATCACTTGATTTTGTTGAGTATTGAAGAAATTATGAACGTTTAAAATTTACTCAGTTTCCGACGAGTTTTCTAGTTTTCCTTCGAACTAGTCAAATTTGAGGCTATTTTCTGGCTATCTCTGGCAGCCATTGGGCTTCCAAATAGGTATAATCTTATTCTGCACTTTCTTATTTTCATTTTGATATATTATGGGTCGAATTTGGTTAAGAAACGATTGAGTTACGAAGCTTTGAAAATTACCCAAACTTCCGGCCAAGAGCTCTGGAACATTTAACGGAGTTTTTAACGGAATGACCAAAATGATGCATGGTGGACAATCTCAAGGACCACTTTTATCGATTTGAAATGTTAGGGACCAAAGTGATGAGTTATGCAAATCTCAGAAATCATTTTAGCTATTTAGCCTTAATAAAATTAGTCCAGCATATATTTATCACCACAAAAATCACTTGAAAGCTTATAGAAACACATGGGATCACTAATTCATATCCAACATTAATCCAGCATCTCCAATGCCGTGAAATTTTTGGCGCCATTCCAAATTATTAGCTAATATAATTGGGACATCTAAGAACCGGTTGACCTTTTTGTAGTGTTGTTTTTAAGAAAGTTGACAAACTTGCCAATGTAGTGGTCTTGGTGCAGCTTGTGATCTCCAAAAATAGTTGCAGCTTTCCTAGCATTGGATCTCAGCCGCTCTCCTTCCTCCTCCACCATCGCGTGCCGGAGTGTTTTGGCTATGTCAACTTTACTAAACGACCCATCTCCGCGTCGTTTCACTTCGACAGCCATACCCTTCTCCTCCAAAAGCCTTGCATTCAGAGGCTGATCAAGAATGAATGGTAGCACAACAAGAACATGCCCAAATTGCAGAGTCTCAATTATTGATCCCAATCCAGAGTGAAACAGAGAACCCCCAACCGATGGGTGTGCCAAGATTTCCATTTGGGGCACCCATCCGATACAAACAAGCCCCTTCTCTGATACACGGTCAACAAACCCTAGAGGCAGAGCATCGGCTTCACTATTTGCCCAATTGGGTTTTCTGAGTGCCCAAAGAAAAGGGAGTTCTGATAGCTCCAGCCCATGAGCTATCTCAAAGACTTGCTCTTTACTCAACTTACACTCACTCCCAAACCCTACAAACACAACTGACCTGGTTTTTTGCTTATCGAGCCATTCAAAGATCCCATCATCAGTGGATATTTCTCCTTTTACCCCTTTTGCAGGTATCTCAGGAGGAAGCAAACCAGTGGGAATCACAAGCTTCCCAGACTTGTTCTTGTATGCCTCCAAGTACTCTCCTTCAAACTCATCGCAACTCCGAATGGATACAACTCGACAAGCTGATTCAATCTTGGCGTCCCTTTCGGCATCACTTATCCCGGAATCATTCACACCATAAAAGCCCGCGTGCATACGGACCGCCTCGTTCTCTCGGAATGCGACCGTTGACCGAGAAGTAACCAGATCCGGCGGCGAAGTAAGGCTTTCCACCGACGGCAGAACATCATTTGTATTACCACTGGAGGGATTTCCGGCTGAACTAAAAAGGAGCCTTGTAGTAGCAGAGAAAACGAAAAAATAGACAAGTGGAACGCCGTACTCTTTGCCAATCTCTACGACCCAATGAGCAGCAAAGTCGGTTATGATCCAATCAGGCAATCGATCCCCAATGAACTGCTTGATGGGTGTTTGCAGGAGGTCGTATGCAATCTTCAAGTTGTCAGTATTTTCAAAGGGGAGGTCCACCGTGGCCTCAGCTCCTTCCGGCAACAAGTCGGGATCCAACAGTGGAAATGGAATGGGGACTAATTGCACAAAGGGTTGCAAATCTGGTAAGATTTTGGGGAGTCTTTGGATGTTTTTTGGTGTGGATATGAAGGAGACATGAACTTTTGCTTTTGCTAAAGCTATTGAAAGTTGGAAAAAAGGCATCATGTGGCCAAAGGCAGACCATGGCAGCATCACAACGCTAAGATGATCATCTTTTTCCATAATTGTATTGTATTCTTCCTGTGGGATGGAATTTGCAATGAGAGAATTAACTTGGTAGTTTTGAACCAGATTGTCATTTTATTGGACGAAATGACATGCTGTACCGCTGGCCACGTGTACGGTGTTCCGGCGACAACCAGTGTTTAATTGCTTGGTAGCTGTCTAGTTTCGGTTTGGATAATCTTTTTATTTTTAGATTTTAATTTTTTTTTAATTTTCAAAATTTCAAAAATTGAAATCTTATTTGGTCACTACTTTCAAATAAAAGCTGAAAATTACTTTCTTGTTGTGAAAATAATTCGAGCAATTGTGTAAATCAATTGTACATTGTTTATAGGATACTGGAAGATCTTTTTTGTATTTCTTAGGCAAAAAATCGTCAATAGTTTACTATAAATAAAGGTACAAGTTATAGAAAATAACACACAAAATTTCTCAAGCATATTATTCATCTCTCTTTTTCTGTCTATGCTGCACTGCACCTCTCTTTCTCTCAAATAAAATAAGTCACAACATTCCTTTTTTAAAAAAGAAATTTCCTTTAGTTTTCACTTTTTAGTTTTTTAGTTTGTATTTTTTGAAACCTGAAAATTAAAAATAATTACCAAATAAGATTTTAATTTTCGATTTTCAAAACAGTGAAAACTAAAAAACAAAAAACGAAATACTTACCAAACGGCTTCTTAATAATTTCATTGGGTTATAATATATATATTTAATTATTGATGTTATACTCTAATATTATTATATGTAAGTTGGAAAAGTGCCGCCTCTATACTCTCATATTATTATATGTAATTAACACCAAGTGAGGATGTAATATAAACATTCTACATTAAGAGAGAAAAAAAAACCCTAAAACGTGTTTTATTTGCTGCTTAGTTTGGTTTTAGTGAAAAAAAAATTCTTTTTGTTTTCTTTAGAAATTTATAAAAGTTCCATCCAAATTTAGTTAGGAAATAAAAAGTAATGGTAGGGAGGCTACTTATTTAAATCATATTGATGTATCATCTAATGTGTCAAGTGATACATATACAACTACCACTCAATGAAATAAATTTATTAATTACCGTGGTATGTGTACATCACTTATCCAATCAAATGGTATACCAATGTATTAAAAATGTGATTTCCTTAGGAGCCTTTTTTCATCTTCAGCTTTCAATTTTCAGCTTTTCATTTCGAATTTCGGTTTTCACTTTTCACTTTTTTGAAAATTGAAAACTTGTTTGGTAACTGTTTTAAGTTTTAAGTTTTTAAAAAAAATTGAAAAAAAAAACGTGAAAACTTAAAGTCAAATTTTGAAAACTAATAAAGTAATTATCAAACAAGATTTCAGTTTTTAATTAAAAAAAAAAAAACTAAAAACGAAATAATTATCAAGAAACACCATAATTGACTGTCTTTTGGACTTGCTAAAAGTTGAATGCAAAAGAACCTTTATTGTTGATGTGCTTCTTTTCTTAGAGTAACGTGTTCTTGATAGTATTATTCTAATCCAAATGGGGTTAGGTTTCACCGTTGGCCACCCCCTCATTACCCATTTTTTCTCTCTTTTCTATAAACATGTTTAATTATTACTCTTCAGCGGAATCTGTGGTTATCTTACATGAAAAGTCCGCAGTTATTTTGGTTCTCTTTCGTATGAAAAGACTTGACCAATCTTTTGGACTTGCTAAAAGTTGAATGCAAAAGAACCTTTATTGTTGATGTGCTTCTTTTCTTAGAGTAACGTGTTCTTGATAGTATTATTCTAATCCAAATGGGGTTAGGTTTCATCGTTGGCCACCCCCTCATTACCCATTTTTTCTCTCTTTTCTATAAACATGTTTAATTATTACTCTTCAGCGGAATCTGTGGTTATCTTACATGAAAAGTCTGCAGTTATTTTGGTTCTCTTTCGTATGAAAAGACTTGACCAATCTTTTGGACTTGCTAAAAGTTGAATGCAAAGGAACCTTTATTGTTGATGTGCTTCTTTTCTTACTGTAACGTGTTCTTGATAGTATTATTCTAATCCAAATGGGGTTAGGTTTCACCGATGGCCACCCCCTCATTACCCATTTTTTCTCTCTTTTCTATAGACATGTTTAATTATTACTCTTCAACGTAATTTGTGGTTATCTTACACGAAAAGTCCGCAGTTATTTTGATTCTCTTTCGTATGAAAAGACTTGACCAATCATATGGTTAGACTTGTGAAACCCGATTTACGCAACATTTCAATCTCACCACCCATACAATGAATGTTGATCCCCAAATAATTTTTTACAACACATAAGAGGTTTAACCTTGGATCAAGGAGTAAAAATGAAAGATTTAACGTTGAAACTAGTGTTAACGAAAAAGTCAACGTGAACTTTTTACATGTAACACATAGCAATGGATACCTCACAATGGATCCTAGTTTTAGCTCTCTTCTCAACTCAACAAAACCTATGACAAACTAGTGTGACTCATATTTTCATGAAAAACTTTTCTCTGTACCGAAATGCAGCGTTCCAAAATATAATTTTTGAGACTATTGAGTGGTCATATCTTAGCACCATGCTCCTTAATTATTTGAGCTGACCGTAGAATAATCTCTTCTTCAGTAGAGTATAGCTCTCCTTTGCTCTATAATCGCAAGGGAAACATTGAAGCAGATGCTAAAAGCAATCTGTGTTATAAGAATATTGGAGGGAACATGGCTTAACATGTGCTTGAGTTACATCCAAGAGTCAATTCTGCAAATAAACATTATAATCGAAACAGGAAACAGTAAGGGGCCTCCTTACTGTTTGAGTGTGTATGTGATTATAGAGTATGTTGATACAGTAAAATTCATATCAAAATTTATGTAGTTCTGCATTAAGGGTATTAATGACATCGCGTGTTATCTCTTTAGAACGCCATTGGCCGTGCTTGCAGATCTGTTTTGCTCCCTTCCAGTCTTCATCTTGAACCCTGGGTTTTTGGTTGTGTGGCATATGTCCATTTTCACAAAATCAAAGAAGCAAGCTTGATCCTTGTGTGGTGCGGTGTGTGTTCCTTGGCTTTGGTCCACAACAAAAGGGGTATCGATGTTATCATCCATCTACTCGACATACGTACGTCACCATGGATGTTACATTCTCTGAAAACGAATTATTTTTTCCTTCCAGCCATACTCCTTAGGGGAAGACAACCTTAATTGACAATTATGGCGGGCTCGATATTGTGAAGATTTCCTCTGCAGACTCTTCTGCTAGCCCAAGTGGGCTGCCTAATCAAGACCGTGACAGCAACAGCAGCTCTGTTGCACCGAGGGACACCCAAGATGGAATATCAAGACAGAGGCCCAAATGGCCCAGACCGTAACAGCCTAAGTGGGCCATGCAATCCATGTGATTGCTCAAATTGTGACAGCCCAAATGGCTTAGACCATGACAGCCCAAGTGGGTTAGGTAATTGTCCAAATATTGGCAACCCAAGTGGGCGTGACCACAGCAACAACCATCCCAAGTCCCCAAGCGTCTGGGGTAATTAATGCGGTGCACTTGTTCAACAAATAGAGACTATCAATGTGAAATCCCGATCCTGGAATTTCACTATTCATTACGTATCTCGTTATTTAAATTCGTATTTCACGATTACGTTATTTTTATTAGTTAATTTTAATTCTGTTAATTTTGGGAATTAAATCGAATAAATTTGGGTTTGAACTTTAATAATTAGTCTTTAAATTCGTTGACCTTTCGAGGTCACAAGTAACGTTTTCAAATAGGTCTCGAAGCCACAAGCACATAGGGGAAAGCCGTTTGCGAGTCCGAATTATAACGGTATAGTTACGGACGTTTGAAGTTGTGAACTATAGATAGTAGGAATTATTTAACTTCCACTTGTGGGTAAAAGGCCCAAACACATATTTGGGTTTTTGGTTTCAAAATGACCAAATGGGAGTGTGGAAAAGATTAGGCAACAACCAATCAACAGCCAATCAAAAGTTTGAACATGTCAAGAGTTTCACTCTTGTTTTTCATAAGATAAACAAAGCAATAATTTGAACAGTCATCTATAAAAGTGATGAAATAACGTTTCTCATTTCTTGAGATTAATCCATCAAATTCATATATGTCAGAATGGATTAAATCAAGTAGTTCAGTTTCTCTAATCACTAATTTGTGTTCTCGTGACTTTTGCTTGACTGCAAAACTCACACTTCTCCAAGTCATTCAGTGAAAGTTCAAGAATAAGCCATATGTTCGAACCACAGTTGGTCATATTTCTCTTTATCGAGAAATCGAAGAAGCTATCCAAGGGTTTTGCCGAGCCTACTTATATGGCACCTGCGATGATTATGAGATAGGTGTCCAGGTTTGTCACAGTGATAGCACAAAAATGGCTTAACTATTTCATCTCTTGAGGGGTACTATTCTGGTGTTACTTCGATGAGTATTCTGTACGTTTATAGGGTTATTGTTACTGGTGCGAGTCTTGGTGATATTCTTCAGTTCGTTACCATTGGTTTGAGGACAACAGCTGGATGGTTCTTCGAGTATGACTTCTTGTAGGTATTTGAGATGGCTAAGACTTCTTCCCGCATGTCTTGCTTCCTGGCTTCTTTCTCGAATCGTAGACAATTGATCAAGATTTGAAGAAAGAACTCCTTTGTTTTGTGTCGTAGATCCTTCTTAAACTCCTTCCAACTTGGCCGGTGGCAGCTTGTCAATGATCACAGCCACTTGGAATTGTTCATCCAAGTTCATTCCTTCAGACATGGTCTCATGGGCAATCTTGTGCAACTCGTGTGATTGAGCCTCCACTGATTTGTCATCCACCTTTTGGAACTTGAGATAACGGCTGCCTACAAATTTCCTTGCTTGTGCTTCTTAGTGTCATGCTTCTTTTGGAGTGCATCCCAGAGTTCCTTAGCAATTTTACAGGAAGAGTAGTAGTCGTATAGATTATCACACAAACCATGTAAGATATAATTTTTGTAGAAAATATCATTTTCATTCCATGTTTGAAACACTTTGAATTGTTCAGCAGTTGGGTGATTAGGTAGTAGTGGCATCTCAGAGGTGCAGTTTGAAGTAATTTTCTTGGTGGTTAAGAAAAATAACATCTTTTGCCTCCAACATTTGAAGTGAAGTCCTTCAAACTTGGTGAGTTAGTTCAAATCAGAGACGAAGGGAGTGATTTCAGTGTCCATGGCAGGAAGCAAACGTCTTAAAATTGTTGACATATGCTGCACAAACTCAAAAATTAAGGACCAATATTACTAGGAAATGAAGAATAAAAAATACAAAATTCTCTTGGGTTGAATCGCGGATAATATCGCTCTTTATGTCATTTCGTGAATCTGCCCAAGTTGTGCAAGCAGTAAAAAAACACCAGGCCAGTCCCCATGATAAAACCGCCCATAATTACCTCTGTTAAGACCTTCCTTGCATTGAGGAAGATCCGATGCTTTTCACCCACTCAGTTACTCAATGTTCTCAAGGTTTTTCTCAGTTTTCAAGTGTATTTTTAACGTAGCAAGAAAACCTAGTATTTATACACAACTGCAAGATTTTAACGTTGGAGTAGTTGAGGAGATAAATGCCCAAAAAATCTGACCACAAAATCAGGGATTAAAACCACTTTGTTGAGAAAAGATAGGTCTCTTAAATCAAAGCAGAACACCTACTGTCCAAGAAAAGATTTTCCAAGCAAACAGGAACCCGACGTTAACTTAGTAAACCAACCATAGATTTTAATAAACATACAACCCAACATCTTCCATAAATCCTAGATTTATATTTAACCGCCGATTGTTGTTTACACTCTATTTGTTTTTCACCGAATTTCCTATTTCATATTTTATTTTTTGAAAACATGATATTTAACAGATGTAAAAAACATGAACAGTTCGGATCGTTGATATCACGTCCTAATGTTTATTGTTAACTAAATATGAGTCCATGTTATATATTTCAAAAGACTTTATAAACTCAGATCAATATCTTCACTAATTGTAAAAGTTTGAACGGGATATCAATGATCTGAACCGTTCATCTTTCTGCATCCACTAAAGTTTATGTTTTCAACAAAGAAAATTTGAAAAAACACAATTCGGTGAGAATAAAGGAGCGTAAATGTAAACGAAAATCAACGATTAAATATAAATATGAGATTTATGAGATTATGATGACGAATTTAGGAGTTGACCTCTTTACAAAAGTTGTAGAGATTATCATTATGAGCATTTCGTTTCTTTTTTTTTATTTTATATTTTTCACACTTCTACATGAATTATAAAACTATTAAAAAACCTTTACTACAATAGTAACCATAGGATTTAATCTCACATCAGTGAGATTAAAACCATACAGCTGGATTCTTTGATTTCACTTACATTAGTCCACTTACGTTGGTCATGAATTCTAGAAGTGACATTACTGAGTGTACCTATGAAATGTTCTATGATGGTAAAGAGTAAGGTGTTGATTGCATATGGGACTCCTTGTCCTATATGCTCATCAAAGATGGGCGTTTCATCTTCATCCTTTTTAACTGCATGTTTAATTTCATTTCGTGATTGTTCAGTCAGATGTTTTTCCCACCAAGAATGAAGCATTCCTGTGAATCCAGTGACCAAAAGGTCGACAACTTGGGTTTGGCTGAGATTATGATGGGTAATATAACTATTAGCAACCATAGAGATGTGCTGTAATTTGTTTAAAAGTTCTTGTTCGGATAACCCATCTATATTCCATTCATAGAGTTTATCAGCCGAAACTGAGAATTGATTTTGAATGTTTCGTTCCTCAAACTGAATATCCGGAGGTGTTGGTCTCAGATACCAATTTTTGGTAAGAGTTGTTGGGTTGACTCGTTTATTTGTGATTCTTTTGAGTTCAAGGTTTTGAAAAGCTTGTTCTACTTTCCTAATTTTCTGAATCCCATATTGTAGAAATTGTTTCTACATGAGACTCATCTGGATGTTGTAAAACACTGACTGTTTTTTCTTGTTTTAATTCTTGTAACATTTGACCTATTTTTTTACTTGTGGAAATTGTTTTCAAAGCGATTGTGCTAGAAGAAGACTCTGGGAAGTTGACTAAGGGTTTTTCCATATGTGTTGGTTTTGGTTGGGAAAGTTTGTCTATTTTTGTTTCAATTTTGTCTAGCTGTTTTCCTATGGTATGAAGACTCTGATTTGTGAAATTGTTTTGTTCAATGACTGGCTTGACTCCTGCATCTTCTTTTGGGAGTTTGAAAGGAGTGGCTGGTACTTGTGTGTTTGCAGTGAAAATTAAAATAGTTTCTTGTGGGGGGTGACTAGAGGAAACTAAGGTTTTATCTTCTTTAACCCAATTTTCTTTGGTGATGACCTCTAATTTGTTTTCAGATTCATAAAACTTTTCAACAAAGTCAAAGAAAAATACTTCAAATCTGTGTTTTTCCATGAAATTGGTCCACTTATTGTAAATGTCCAATTTTTGTTCTTTTTTATGCTTATTACTGAAAATGTCCCTGCGGGGAATATTTTCTATAGCTTCGATGTCAGGATTGAGTTTTTTCCATCGAATCTTGAATGGTTTTTTTAAGACTAGTAATTGATGGTTGACTTGGCTTGCTTCAAAGTCTGGAGTTGTTGGAGAAGTTTGTTCTCCTTGATTTTGGGTATTGGGTTGATAAAGGGGATGAGTGACTTGAGAGGTTGTTTCTATTGATTTTAGCTTGATATTAATCCAGTCATTGATTAATTCTTGCTGAGTGACAGTCGAACTTGTTTCTACTGCCTTTAATTTTTTGTTGATTAATGAATTGATTAAATCTTGGTCTTGACTCACCATACTGGCAGATGTGGATCCAGAAAAAGAATTCCTACTAGGTGCTAAGGATTTGTGTGACTGGGGAAATTCTTGTAGATGAGCATTTGATTTTCTAGCTAGTCGGTCAAAGTTGATTTTAACTGTTCCATCAAAATATTGTTCTATGTTGTCTAGGTTGAATAACTGGTTTGCTTTCGTTAATCAAACACCAATAGGTAGACTGATATCTGACCATCTAATGGTTCTGGGTATTTTGATGTTAGCATTTTCTTGGTTTGTTTGGATTAAGAATGTATGGTCTCTAGGACTTTTGACTAAGGCTTGGAAATTCATGTTTGTTCCTGTAACCTTGTAATAGACTCTAAAAATTAGAGCTAATGGTTGGACTCCTTCAAGGACTTGGTACCCTAAAGTTTTTATGTTTAACATGAGTGTTTTCAGCATATGGGGGTCTAAAAGACTTTTAGTGAGATCTAGGAAACAATAAAAAGGAATTGGTCCATTGTAAAGGCTTGATTCGATCATTCCAAGAATACTATCACTGAAGTCAATCAATCTTGCATCTCAGAGACATAATAAAATAGAGATAGTAAGGTCTCTTCTTGTTAATGGTTTGACTGCTATTTGGACTAATCCTATATGGATGTAATTGTAACCATCTTTTCTGTGGGTTTTGATTTGTTAAGATGTGAATAATTGACAAGTTTCATGTTCTTTGCTAAGAGCATATGCCTTTTCAACTGTCTTGACATGGTGTTCACTTCTAAAAGAGGCTACTGACCATTACTTTTTATAAATATTTTTACTTGAAATCTTAAGGATATTCCAATCTCCAAAGTCGACACTGTCATCTGTTTGAAATTCTAATTTTTGTTCTTCATTTACTACATCTGGAATTGTTCCTAGACTGGATCTAGAGCTAGTGCTGGCCATTGAATTAGATCTAAATAATCCACTCATATTGCTCAAAATACAGGCTTACAAAACAGAAATCCTATTGGCTTACCTTCCTCGAGTACTTGCTAAACTCCCTCTCCGCTCATGCAATCCGCTCATGACAATCTTATGGACTTATTGTTTGGAACACACCTTACTGTTTAGGTTGAGAGTTAAACAAGACAACTTAGAAGATTAACAAACAAGATAAACTGAGTTTGAAAGTTGAATGATGAACAGATAAGACGATTAAATAAATAATAACTCAATGGAAGACTAAATGGAGCTTAGCTCATATTGGAAAACTAAATGGAGCTTAGCTCCTATTTAGAATCGAAAAGAGATTGGAAGAAGTACATGGCGATTAAGCAGCTTGTTCAAGTACGTGGAGCTTAGCTATTATAGTAGTGACGTGAATCTTCTTTTTAACTATGGAATCGAGGTATTGGTGAGGAATATTGCTTGCTTGGCTTGGAGACCAGGTAGGGGGATCCTTACTTACCCTTGTTATGGAATTTTATGAATTTATGTATATGTAAATATATGAATGCTTGTGAAAGCTACATATATTTTGCTATGATAGAACCATGAGGGAAAATGGTTTTGTTTTATATCATGATATGCATGATTGTTTTATGCTACAAATTAAAGTGATGACTTGAGAGTGAAGGGGGCATAGCGATTGCCTTGGGTTTCGATCCCTTAAACCTCCGGAAGGGCTACTACGAAGGGATTGTACGGCTACCTTCTAGGAGAGGTACTAGGATATTTAAGGATAGAGCATTAAAGGACACTCACGCTACACCTTACCATAAGTATGTTCGTTTGGAGTTGGTCCAGGTAAGGGGGTAGTTGGTCATTGGACCAGTCATCAAGCATGTAGCGATTTATTGGGATCCTTGTTTTTTTTTTTAAGGAAATTATGTGAGCATACAATCTATTTTCAAAACTAAACAAAGTTTTTGTTGTGCATCATTTTCCTATAGTATATATAGTGTCGTATACTATTTTCAAACCTAGCTGGGGTGGATTCCCTGAGGGGGAGTGATGAACGTTTGTGATGCTCATCCACTACTTTATTACAGGATCGGTGCACATACAAATAGACGATATGGACTAAAGTCGGGACAAGCATTGTTTGTTACTTGTTAACTTCTTAGTTGCTCATTGACTTTCCACAGATTTTTGGATTGTACATATGCTTGATTCCCTTACCGTCTTGAAGGAATCTTTTGTAGCCAAACTCAACGTTTTGTATTTTTCAAATCCGTACTAAAGAGTTGGTTTAGTATGATAATTACCTTTAACTCTTTTGTTTTGTTGTAGATTGCGAAGTTTTTTTCCTATATGAAAATTTTATCCAAATTCCGTTGCTTTTTATTCTTCATTTTACCAAAATGATTTTCGCTTCCATACTGCTTAAAAATAAATTATTTTACTTCCCCTCAGAACGCAGAAAGAAGCACTATATGGCTTTGACCTTCAGAACAATTTAGGCATCGGCCTTCATTCAGATTCTAAAAAATTCAATCACAAATATGCATTGGCCTTAACGAATCAAATCATTCAACCTCCATGTATATAATGGAGAACAAGATTCAAGAAATCATCAGAAAAAAAAAAGTAAAAACCCAAAAATTTCAGATCTGAAGCACCGCCTTTGTTAAATCGAACAAGGGGATGAATAATCCAGCAAGAAATTGAACACAATGAATCACAAGAAACATGCAACTCAACCTCCTCCAAAAAATTTACAGACCTTCGCAGCGAATTAAACCAAGGGCCCTTCAATCAAGAACTTAACTATTCCACATGCGAATCACAAGCTCTAGATACCATCATAACAAAGTTGGAAGCTTAGGAACTAAGAAATCTCAAGAATTGTAAAACGAAAGAGAGCTAAAGAACAGAGAGAACCAAAGTTTCTAATTCTCATTAACCTCGTGTAACAATACATTTGCAAGTAGCACTCTACCACAATGGCAGAGAGAAATGTTTCCCTTGCACCAATACGTGAGTTCGAATATCGTCGGCTCCCTAATCTAGCATCTAATATAACAAATCTATCATTTGACAAAAAAAAAAAAACTTATGACTACCCAACTTAACTTGTACACAACCTCTATATTAGTTACTGCTATTAATATGCACCTATTGATAAATTTTGGGTACCCATACATATGAACTTATGTATAGTATCCTATATATATTCATGCACCTTTATAGTGTATATTGTTTATTGTGTCTCTCATATTGTTCATGTATTTGGTTTTGTAATTGTTTGTACAAAAATTTATATACAGGTTAATTCTCATTAACAAAATGTTTTAAAAAACAATTCCATTTTAAATTGTTAAATTTGATCTATAGAATAAACCTGGCATTCTTGTCGTGTTTTCCATGTTCATGTCGTTTTCGTGTCATACCTAATATCTTAACGGGTCGTGTCGTGTAACACCCGTTAAAATAAACGGGTAAAATGACCCGACCCGAAATCGATCCGATAATATTAATAAGTAATATGACTTGACCTGTTACCCGTTAAGAAAAATATATTTTAAACCAATAAATAATCAAATGAAAAAAAAAATACTAAATAAGTATATACATACCATATTGTCACATCCAAAACATAAAAACGCATTTTTCTTTTAAGTAAATTTTCGATTACCTAAATTGATTGCTCTAGCCTTTTTCTTTGCAAGACTCGTATTTGTATTGTCTATACCTTCGCTTCCAAGATCTCGCTCTGTCCCCATTATAATCTTCACGGACTCCTCATCACTAAGGTTTACTAAATCTGAATCTCTAGCATCCATTGCTTCTAAAACAAAATGGGTATAAATTAATTAATAGCTTAATAAATTAAGTAAAGTCTTTAATAGTTTTTTAATTAATGTAGAAGTGTAAAAAATATAGAAAAAATATATAAACGCTCGTAATGACAAGCTTTACAACTTTCATGAAGAGCTTAACTTTGAAACTCGCCACTATAATCATATAAATCATAGATTAAAATCTAACCATTGATTGTTGTTTACATTTACGCTTTATTGTTCTCATCAAATTTTTTTTTTCTTCAGATTTTATTTTTTGAAAACATGATCTATTGGAGGATGCAGGAAGATGAACGATTTGAATCGTTGATATTATATGCAGAGTTTTACGGTTAGTGAAAATATTGCTTGATGTTTATAAAATTTTTACAAACTATATGACATCAACTCATATTTCAGTTAATCGTAAATATCAAAATGTGATATCAAAGATCTGAACAGTTCATCTTCTTACATCCGCCAGATGATCATGTTTTCAAAAAAGAAAATTTTAAAAATGAAATTCAGTAAGAAGAATAAAGCGTAAATGACAATCGACGGTTAAATATAAATTTAAGGTTTATGGATTATAATGTTGGATTTTGAAGCTGACCCCTTCATGAAAGTTGTAAAGCTTGTCACTATGAGTGATTGTATATTTTTTTTACATTTTTTACACTTCTACAATAATTATTATTAATTTTGCCCTCAAATAAAAAAAAACATTAATGACGGTTTGGAGGATTTTAAAATCTAAACGATAATGTAAGTGTAACCATTATCTACTCATGGAGAAATAATGATGAATCATGAGTGTTTATATATTCTTTCACATTTTTCATACTTGTATGTATGTCTTCTTAGTTCTTGCCTATACAAATACTATACTAGTTTATTTTAATTTTAGACGACAACATGTTAAGTAAAATTTATTAATGATAATAAGGAACTCTCATAATAAAAATAAATAATGACAATTTTTTTTTAACTTAAATAGAATAATAATACAAAATTATGTATTTAATATAGAATATATTGTATATATTAATATGGCTATTGTATTTTATAATAAATCTTTTAGTAATTAAACTTTAAAATTATCAAAATAGTTTTTTTCTTAACGGATTGAAACGGGTTACCCATGTGTTATCTGAGTGTATACCCGTTAAGAACCCGTTATTAACGGGTCACCCGATAATGACCCAATTAGTTATCGTGTTGACCCAAGATCCGTTATTTTCGTATTGTTTTCGTGTCGTGTCAGAAACTGTTAGGACTACTTTAGAAGCAAAAATTCCTATTTTTAAGGCCTAATTGACTGTTAAATTAAGAATTTCAGAAAGAAAATCTGAAAATAATAAAAGTGGGCAGGGCAGGCGTATTTAATAAAATTAGTCCAGCATATATTTATCACCACAAAAATCACTTGAAAGCTTATAGAAACACATGGGATCAGTAATTCATATCCAACATTAATCCAGCACCACCAATGCTGTGAAATTTTTGGCGCCATTCCAAATTATTAGCTAATATAATTGGGACATCTAAGAACCGGATGACCTTTTTGTAGTGTTGTTTTTAAGAAAGTTGACAAACTGGCCAATGTAGTGGTCTTGGTGCAGCTTGTGATCTCCAAAAACAGTTGCAGCTTTCCTAGCATTGGATCTCAGCCGCTCTCCTTCCTCCTCCACCATCGCGTGCCGGAGTGTTTTGGCTATGTCATCTCTACTAAACGACCCATCTCCGCGTCGTTTCACTTCGACAGCCATACCCTTCTCCTCCAAAAGTCTTGCATTCAGAGGCTGATCAATAATGAATGGTAGCACAACAAGAACATGCCCAAATTGCAGAGTCTCAATTATTGATCCCCATCCAGAGTGAAACAGAGAACCCCCAACCGATTGGTGTGCCAAGATTTCCATTTGGGGCACCCATCCGATGCAAACAAGCCCCTTCTCTGATACACGGTCAACAAACCCTAGAGGCAGAGCATCGGCTTCACTATTTGCCCAATTGGGTTTTCTGAGTGCCCAAAGAAAAGGGAGTTCTGATAGCTCCAGCCCATGAGCTATCTCAAAGACTTGCTCTTTACTCAACTTACACTCACTCCCAAACCCTACAAACACAACTGACCTGGTTTTTTGCTTATCGAGCCATTCAAAGATCCCATCATCAGTGGAAATTTCTCCTTTTACCCCTTTTGCAGGTATCTCAGGAGGAAGCAAACCAGTGGGAATCACAAGCTTCCCAGAGTTGTTCTTGTATGCCTCCAAGTACTCTCCTTCAAACTCATAGCAACTCCGAATGGCGAAAACTCGACAAGCTGATAGAATCTTGGCGTGCCTTTCGGCATCACTTATGCCGGAATCATTCACTCCGTAAAGGCCCGCGTGCATATCGACCGCCTCGTGCTCTCGGTACGCGACCGTTGACTGAGAAGTAACCAGATCCGGCGGCGAAGTAAGGCTTTCCGGCGATGGCAGAGTATCATCTGTATTACCACTAGAGGGATTTTCAGCTGAACTAAAAACGACAACTGTAGCAGCAGAGACAACAGTAAAATAGACAAGTGGAACGCCGTACTCTTTGCCAATCTCTACGACCCAATGAGCAGCAAAGTCGGTTATGATCCAATCAGGCAATCGATCCCCAATGAACTGCTTGATGGGTTTTTGCAGGAGGACGTATGCAATCTTCAAGTTGTCAGTATTTTCAAAGGGGAGGTCCACCGAGGCCTCAGCTCCTTCCGGCAATAAGTCGGGATCCAACAGTGGAAATGGAATGGGGACTAATTGCACAAAGGGTTGCAAATCTGGTAAGATTTTGGGGAGTCTTTGGATGTTTTTGGGTGTGGATATGAAGGAGACATGAACTTTTGCTTTTGCTAAAGCTATTGAAAGTTGGAAAAAAGGCATCATGTGGCCAAAGGCAGACCATGGCAGCATCACAACGCTAAGATGATCATCTTTTTCCATAATTGTATTCTTTCTGTCGGATGGAATTTGCAATGAGAGAATTAACTTGTAGTTTTGAACCAGATTGTCATTTTATTGGACCAAATGACATGCTGTACCGCTGGCCACGTGTATGGTGTTCCGGCGACAACCAGTGTTTAATTGCTTGGTAGCCGTCTCGTGTCGGTTTGGATAATCTTTTTATTTTAGATTTTTTTTTAATTTTAAAAATTTCAAAAATTGAAACCTTATTTGATTACTACTTTCAAATAAAAGCTGAACATTACTTTCTTGTTGTGAAAATAATTCTAGCCATCGTGTAAATCAATTGTACATTGTATATAGGATACTGGAATATCTTTTTTGTATTACTTATAAGGTAAAAATCGTCTTTAATTTACTATAAATAAATGCACAAGATATAGAAAATAACACACAAAATTTCTCAAGCGTATTCTTCATCTCTCTTTTTCTGTCTATGCCGCACTGCACCCTCTCTTTCTCTCAAATAAAATAAGTTACAACATTCCATTTTTTAAAAAGAAATTTCCTTTAGTTTTCACTTTTTAGTTTTCTAGTTTGTATTTTTTGAAACCTGAAAATTAAAAGTAATTACCAAATAAGATTTTAATTTTTAATTTTCAAAACAGTGAAAACTAAAAAACTAAAAACGAAATACTTACCAAACGGCTTCTTAATAATTTCATTGTGTTATAATATATGTATTTAATTATTGACGTTATACTCTAAGTTGGAAAAGTGCCGCCTCTATACTCTCATATTATTATATGTAATTAACCCCAAGTGAGGATGTAATATAAACATTCTGCATTAAGAGTGAAAAAAAAACCCTAAAACGTGTTTTATTTGCTACTTAGTTTGGTTTTTGTGAATTTTTTTTTTCTTTAGAAATTTAAAAAAGTTCCATCCAAATTTATTTAGGAAATAAAAGTAATGGTAGGGAGACTACTTATTTAAATCATATTGATGTATCATCTAATGTGCCAAGTGATACATATACAACTACCACCCAATGAAATAAATTTATTAATTACCGTGGCATGTATACATTACTTATCCAATCAGATGGTATACCAATGTAACAAAAATGTGATTTCCTTAGGGGCCGTTCTTCATCTTCAGTTTTCAATTTTCAGCTTTTCATTTTGAATTTCGGTTTTCAGTTTTCACTTTTTTGAAAATTGAAAACTTGTTTGGTAACTGTTTTAAGTTTTAGGTTTTAAAAAAAATATTGAAAACAAAAAACGTGAAAACTTAAAGTCAAATTTTGAAAACTAATAAAGTAATTATTAAACAAGATTTCAGTTTTTAATTAAAAATAAATAAAACTAAAAACGAAATAATGATCAAGAAACACCATAATTGACTGTCTTTTGGACTTGCTAGAAGTTGAATGCAAAAGAACCTATGTTGTTGATGTGCTTCTTTTCTTAGAGTAACATGTTCTTGATAGTATTATTCTAATCCAAAGGGGGTTAGGTTTCACCGTTGGTGACACACCCCGATCCTAGAATCAAGGCGTGCTGGCCGTCACGTGAGCGTGACGTAACCAAAAGTGCGATGCGGAAGCAAAAGATAAGAGAAATACGAAGGAATAAAAACCAACTACTAGCAATAATATCCAACTAACATGCTAGAGTGAGTTTAAGTGTGAAACACACCTATTCAGAGCATAAGTACTAGATGCAGTCAAGTAGGACCATAACTAAATTACAACACCCGCAGGTGAGTCCTACATTTATGTAGTCTGTCAGTACGCCGTGGGAATCCTCGTAGGCCACCAACGCTGCTAACTAGAACCTGGAGGGGCGCAAAACAAAATTGAGTGGGTCAGTAAAACCAAAGTTTTTCAAAAACATTTCATTTAAAACATTTCTAACACCTCGCTGTAAAACCTGTATACTTTCCCAGAAAATAATATAATAGTATATAAATCCTCATATATCTCAAATCATCAATCTTTATCAAATCCAGAAAATATGCCATGCCATAAATGTCAATAACCGAATATGGATGCATCAATATAACAGGTGACATAATGAATCAACCGGAGACCCTGCAGTTGGTCCTGTACGGTTAATTCCATAGCTCAATAACCAAACCAACCGGAGTCACCACGGTGACCTGTACGGCACTACTCTGCAATTGTTTGGTGATTTTTTACAGCTACACTCATCTACCCTATAAGAATGTATTAAATGAATTTGATCTTCAATTTAAAATATTTACACTAGTGGATACCACAAAATCTTATTTTATACTTAATGGAAGTATAATATTAACTCTAAGTGTTTGTTTAATCTACTGTTTTGACGCGATATGCATTCTACGAAACTTTTTTCAACGATCCAACCGTCAAACTTATTTGTAAACACTCCGAGATTGCATACACACAAAATCGTAAAAAAAAAACATTCAAAGATTACGTAACGGGACAAAAGTTTTCAACGGTTATAAACAAAAAATCACAATTTAACGATTATAAACAAAAAATCACAATTGCTTTATCCATTATCTAAATGCATTCGTGGAAGTTACGATTAACAAAAAATAAAGGGTTGGATCAATATGATAATCATTGATCACTAGCTAACAAACAACAAATTAAACAGGTCGATGAGATTGAACCTATCGTTATTAAATTATTTAAATAGTTGTATTATTAGTTTGAGTCTTTTAGGGTACTATATATATCTTTTTATGGTTAAATAGTTTTTGGACATCGCAAAGTTGAAGTTGAGAGTACTGGAGAAAGACGTGGAAGCTATTAGTATTTGACAAAAAGATCAAAATGAAATTAATACATATATTTATATATCATATGTGTATATATAATATATGTGTGGAAAGATATTCATCCATTGGTGTTGATATATCAACTTCAAAGAATGAATCCTTATTGATTCCCGATTGTCAAGTCAAAGTGGTCATTCCCATTGCTGCTTAACAAATAATTGTTAATACAACGCATTTCATGCAAGATAGAAATGTATTACTTAGGGTAGAAACAGGAAAGTATTGTTGAAATCCCACATCGGTTAGAGAAAGAAACAAAGATCTTTAATTTAAAATATTTACACTAGTGGATACCACAAAATCTTATTTTATACTTAATGGAAGTATAACATTAACTCTTAAGTGTTTATTTAATCTACCGTTTTGACGCGATACACATTCTACGGAACTTTTTTCAATGATCTAACCGTCAAACTTGTTTGTACACACTCCGAGATCGCATACCTAAAAAATCACAAAAAAACAAACATTCAGAGATTAGGTAACAAAACAAAAGTTTTCGACGGTTATAAACAAAAAATCACAATTTAACGGTTATTTTAGCTCCGATTTTGATGATTTTTTACAGCTACACTCCTCGACCATATAAGAATGCATTGAAAGAATTCGATCTTCAATTTAAAATATTTACACTAGTGGATACTTTTTTATACTTAATGTAAGTATAACATTAACTCTTAAGTGTTTGTTAAATCTATCAATTTGATAGGATATGCATTCTACGAAACTAGTTTCAACGATCCAACCGTCAAATATGTTTGTATATACTCCGAGATAGCATGTGTAAAAAATCACAAAAAACAAAAAACATTCAGAGATTAGGTAACAGGACCGTGAGTGAAAAAAAAATATTTAAACCATTTGTTTATTTATTTATTTTTAATCAATATAACATTTTAAAATATGAAGCAAAAGAATTGAAAAACTTACAAATTGAGGGGAAGAGAAGAGAAAGATTGAAGATGAAGAGAAAACGAGTAAAATGAAGATGAGGAAGAAAACAAAATATGAAAGAACAACAAATTGAAAAGCGTTTGGCGTAAAATGAATTTCTGTTGATTATAATCGACACAATACTAAAATAATAACCGCCAGCATACTAAAATAAAAAAATAATCAATTTATGTCGGTTATTACCGCCACCAATAACTTAAAAATCGCCACCAGTAACTTAAAAATCGGCAGAATCTGTCAAAAATATTTATAAAAAAAAAATTCAAAAATACTGTCGGTTATAAACAACAGGAGTTTTATAATATCCGCCAGTAATAATCCGCCAGGAAGTTACGTCGGATATAACCGACATGATTTTTCTAATATCCGCCACTAATTAAATAATGTGTCGGATATAATTTATCCGACGGTATTTTTCTAAATCCGCCACCATCATCCGCCACCTCTATATTTGTGACACTTGTCTCCACATACACTTAACACATGTTTATGTTAACAACTCTTAGTTACTGCTATTAATATGGGGAGGAGATCCGGTCTGGATCTCTCCCATCAAAGGTCCAGGATCAAGTGATCCGGACCATTGAAATTTATTCTAACGGGTACAAACAGGGAGTCCTCTAAAAGTTATAATAATTGTAGCTGTTGGCAATAGCGGAGCTAGGAATTTTTTACTGGGTGGGTTAGTTTAAAATTTTAAATCTTTTTAAATAAAGAAACTTGATACCCTATTTCTCATAGTATCAGCAAGCTTAAAAAAATTCACAAGGTGAGCCAAAAACGTATTAAAATTAAACAAATCCAAATTTGTACATGTACAAGAAGCGATGAGAAAAATAATGTAAGAAAAAGAGATGATTTGCAAACTGTATTATATAATTTTATATAGTTAAACCTAGAGAATTCGAATTAGCGACTAAATATTTTGTGGGCTACATTCGAAAATCAATCAAAATTACATGTAAAATTTTATTTTTCACCACAAGCTACCTAGGCTACAGCCCAGGGTAGCCCTTAACTTGGCTCCGCCATTGACTGTTGGATCAAATTTCAACGATCCGGATCACTTGATCCTGGGCCTTTGATGGGAGAGATTCGGACCGGATCTCTTCCCATTAATATGCACCTATAGATAAATTTTGTGTACCTATACATATGAACCTATGTATAGTGTACCTATATATATTCATATACCTTTAAAGTGTATATTGTTTATTGTGTCTCTCATATTGTTATGTGTTTGGTTTTGTGATTGTCTGTACAATATTTTATATACAAGTTAATTCTCATTAATAAAATGTTTTTAAAAAAAATATTTTAAATTGCTAAATTTGATCTGTAGTCTTCTCCGTGCCGCACCGATGTAAGAAAAATTTAATTTTTCTTGCCTTCTTCTTGGATAGTGCTATTGTAGGGCAGCCGTCGGGGTGGTGCGGCACGTCGGCTGGCAGGGGCCAGGAGTTGGCTCGGTATGGGCCGAGGAGATGTCGTGGCAGGGACCACTGCTTAGGCAGCTTGGCTTGGCTTGAGCCAAGGGCAGCTTGTGTGACTGGGGTCGCAGATTGTGGCGTTGGGGAGCAGTGCTAGGCGAGCCGCATGGCTCATGTCCTTTGGGCTCTTGGACCTGACTCGGACCAGGCTAGCGATTGAGAGAAATTAGGAGATTGTGGGTCTCATAGGCTGCTGGAATGTTAGGTTGAACTCCCCTGCTAGGTACCACAAATGGCGTTGGCTACTTTAACTCTCTTCGTCAGGAGAAACGTGGGCTGCTCCTAAAATAAAAGGTGAATAGGATCAAGGCGGATGCATTGGTTCGTCCAATCACCGTTGTGGATCCTGATGCAAGTGAAGGTGGGAAAAGGGATCTTCCATGCCTGCTCAAGAGATGCCGGCTGAGAAAAAACCAAAGACTTCTTTCGCTGCTTATGCAAAGGATGAAAAGTTGATTGTTGCTTATAATCAAGTGATCCACTTCAAAAGAATCGTCGATAGGCTTGAACCCCAAGTGTTGGAACTTCAAGGTGTACTGAAGATCAACGAAAGTTTGAAGAAAGAAGTGGATGAGCTGCAGCGCGTCCATGTTGGTATTGGTGAAGTAGTAGGAGAAGTTGGTGCCCAGGCTTGAGCAGTCGGGGGTGATGCCGATGCTAAAAGTTTCGCGGCTGCTGAAGGTGTGGCGACCGAATAGTCGTGGGATGTCCAGGCTGCTAAAGTGTAGTCATCTAGGTAGTCTTTAAGATTTTCTTTGTTTTTCCTTGTAGCTCCTGTTTTGCTTGAACTCTTTCGGCCTTTGCTAGTTGTTTATAAACATGTTTTCCTTAGCTCTTCTTCATTTTTGCTTCTTTTGTTCATGCCCTAACCTTTAGACTTGATAGACCAGTGGCAAGCATGCTACTTTTTATAAGCAGACAAGCTCGCGTAGCCTATGCAGCCGTAGGTGTTGGTGTAGAACTTTGCAAAGTTGTTAGCCATTGGGTTGGCAGCCAGATGCCTTACTTACAGAAGCAGACAAGTCCGCGTAACTACTAGGATGTTAACCTTGACTTTCTCCAATTTCGTTGGTTGCGTAGCAAGTATCACAACACTTTAGGACTTGGTGTAGGTTGTTCCGCGCTTGGCAGAGGTGAAGCTTATCTACTACGTAGCATGTCGGCAGTGGATAAAACTTCGTATATGCGTGCTAGCTTGTTTAACCTTTCACAAGAATGTGCGGTTGTATAAGTCTAGTGCGGTTTTACTGCTCGAAGGGCAAGCCGTAGGCAGTCTTCCGGAATCCGTAGGCTACCTTAGTGCACTCGGTAGCAGCTTTAGGATTCCAGGGCAGCCGTCCATCGGATGTACTGCATAATGTGCCCTCTCCGTCTCTAGGGCCCGGTTCCCCACGGATTAGGCCAAGAGACCCAAAATCCTTCAGTTAGCTAAGCCTTGAAAAGGACCATTGCGGCTACTTCTAGGAATCCCGGCGCAAGCCATCGTGCATCTAGTTATACTAGGGCAGCCCGGCTCATCCACGTCTGGATATTCGGAGTGTAGAGTTTATCCTCCCGTTCTTAGAGAGCTGACCCATGTGGGTGTCGGGGAATTGGTTTACCCTATCGCGTTGGAGAGCAATTAGTTTACCCTATCGCACTGGAGAGTATGGTTGGTCCCTCAGAGGGCGCAATTCATGTGGTAAGTCCCTAAGAAGGGTGCGGTCTTCTTTTGAAGTGCAGGAGTGATCAGTTGTTGTAAGCATGCAGCCAAGCCAAGTCGTGATTACTTCTGAATTCCTCATTGAAAAACGAGTTAAACGAACGAGAACTTAGATGTAAGGTAAGAACTGCATAACAACTGGATAATCCTCGGCTGGTGAGGTAGTGCCCGTCGAGCTACTTGAGTCTTCGGGCTTTGATCTAGCGAGAGGTCACACATGATACTTCCTCAGATTGTAGGCGTTCCACTGTTTTTTGATCTTTTTGTCGTTTTATGGTGGCGAGGGTGTAATTGTTCTTGCCACCTACTCTGCTGATCTTGTACGGACTTTCCCAGATGGGATCCATATTTTTGGAGCCTTTTCTACTGGCAATGATGAAGGTTTTTCTTATAACCAAATCTCCAGGCTGGAACTGCCGGATCTTGGCCCTTTTATTGTAGTTGGAGAGGAGCTGATGCTGCCGGATCTAAGCTTGTGGCCATCTCCTTTTGGTTGCTCGTCTTTTGGTTGTGCGATATGCCCATAGACATCCTTGGAGTTCGTCTGGCCATTTTCTTTTCTTATTGGTGAAGCAGTCGGTTGCCACGATCATCATGTCTTTGCCCCTAGTAGTCTGGCTGGTGATTAGCTAAGACTCGGAATGAATTGAAAGCTTTTTCACCACCAAGTCTTTTGTCATTCGAAGGCCTGCTAGTGGAGCTTCGTACTCTGCTTCGTTGTTAGATGCTTTGAAGCTTAGAGTGATCGCCTGCTTGAGCATTGAAACGTCTGGGGTGGCAAGAACCACGGCTGCTCACGAGCCTTCGTAGTTGGATGCGCCGTAAAAAAACTTGCATATGCCAGGGTCTACGCCTTTATCGTCGCTGGTTTGGATTCGGCGGAATAGTGCGTCATGATGATGACTGCTTGCGTTTGAAGGTAAAACTTAAGCTTTTGGGTTACAACAATTATCGCCAAAGTTAGCTTTTGAATTTTTAATAGCATCGATGAGGGCTTTTGAACTGTAGAATACAGGTAACTGTAGAATACAGGTAGTCGGGCCCCCAGCTCTTCTCGCATGATGGTAGAGCTTATTGCTACTTTGGATACCGTCAAACATGCAAATAAGTCATCCGCTGCTTCTAGGGAAGTGATGTCGGGTACTTCTTCAAGTCCTTGAATGTGCATTGGCGAGCCTTATCCCAAAGTGCATGCTTCTCTGCCAAAGCAAAAGAGTCTGCCAGAGTTAGATCTTCTTTCATGATCAATTTTCCGAATAGTGGGTGGTCTGCTGGAAGTCCTTTTTGGAAGGCTGCTCTAGCTATCGAGTCGTTGCATCCGACTATTTTTGCCTTCTCTACTTTGAACCTCCTCACATAGTCGCGAAGCGACTCCTTTGGGTTCTTCTTGACGTCGAACAAATGGTCAGACTTCTTTTTGATCGAGCGATATGATGAATATGCTTTGGTGAAAACCAAAGAAAGTTAGTAGAAATTTCGGATGGATTGTGGCTGCATGGTGTAGAACCAATCTTGCGCCTCGCCTTGTAGAGTGGTGGCGAATATCTTGCACATGAGATCATCGTTGTTTCGATAAAGGATCATTGCGCTTCGGTAACGCTTTAAGTGTTTCTCCGGGTCTTCATCCCCTTTGAAAGATGTGAAATGTGGCATGTTGAACTCGCGTGGAGGCTCTGCCTGCTCGATCTCGTCCGTGAAGGGTGACCTGCTTATGTTGGTCATGTTCCGTTGTAGTGCCTCGTCGGTGACCTCGTTGCGTTGGAAATCATGCAATCGCTTTGTCAAGAGTCTATCTACTTCTTCCTGAATTTGCCTTTGTTGGGGTAGCGGAGCTCTCGGCTGCCCCTAGCCATGACTTGCTGGTCTAGGCTGCTCTTCCATGTGTTTAGCTCGTCTATGCCCCGGATGCAGTGCATGTGGTGCGTTCCTAGCAGGCGAGCGAGTTCTTCGCAGGCTTCTCTCCGTCCATCGTGCTGCCTACTCTGATGTGAGGTGGAGGATGCTCCTTGTGGGCTTAACCGTGAATGGACACTTTGCCTGGAAGGTTACTCATGTTGACTATCGGAGTATGACCCCAACCGTGAATGTATGCTCATCTGTGGGCCTAGTCGAGAGTGCATGCTCCTCCGCTCGCTAAGACGGGAATCTACACTGCCCAAACGTTCGGCTCGTGGCTGGTCGAGTGGCTGCTTACCGTGACACTGCTGGAAAGGTCCGTCTGCCCTTGTCCTACTTTGGGATACCTCGTCCGGGGCACGTTGGATCCCGATGTGTTGCAAAAGTTGATTCACCAAGGTTGTCTGTTGTGCAAGGGCGCTCGTCAACTCTATGACTTGTCGAGACAAGTGTTGTTCGCCATTTGGATTGGAAGAGCTTGGAAGGAATGCGCCTCTTTGGGCAGTGGAAGGGTGGTAGACTCCGGGCGCGAGATTTGAGTTGGGAAATGTCAAATCCGCGAAAAAATGTGGTTAGAATGCCCCCGGCTCGATGGTAGGTCCGAATGGTTGAGATAGTCTTGGACCGACTTGGGCTGCTTGGAAAGCCACTGGAGCATGATGGGCCATGAGAGTGGGCTGCTCGTCGGGAGCAGGCTGGGTCACGAGAGTAGGCTGCTTGGCAAGAGCAGGTTGGGCCGTGAGAGTGGGTTGCTCGACGGAAGCAGGCTGGACCACGGGAGTGGGCTACTTGTCGGGAGCAGGCTGGGCCACGATAGCAGGCTGCTTGGCAGGAGCAGGCTGGGCCACGGGAGTGGGCTGCTCGTCGGGAGCAGGCTGGGTCACGAGAGCAGACTGCTTGGCAGGAGCAGGTTGGGCCACGGGAGTGGGCTGCTCGTCGGGATCAGGCTGGGTCACGAGAGCAGGCTGCTTGGCAGGAGCAGGCTGGGCCACGGGAATGGGCTACTCGACGGAAGCAGGCTGGCCCACGGGAGTGGGCTGCTCGTCGGGAGCAGGCTGGGTCACGAGAGCAGGCTGCTTGGCAAGAACAGGTTGTTTGGCGGGAGCAGGCTGCTTAGTATGTGATGCATGCGAATGCGAGGCTTGGGCCCGAGCCCGTGCAAACTTGGATGGCATGACTTGGGTCGTGGCCTTGGTGCCGTGAGCCTTGGATGGCACGGCTCGAGCCGTGGTGAAGGCACCATGGACCTCGCCACGGGTGGCTACCGAGGTAGCCACCGTGGTGGTTCCCATGGTGGAAACTCGTGGTGGTGGTGCTGCTCCACTTATTGTCGCATTTAGCCTCACGAATCTCCGCAATCCCATTTTTTGAACATTAGAATTTTCACTTGTGGAATTTTCTAAATTTCTAGCCATTATATTTTGCTTATACGTTTTATCAAAGAACCTTTGCAAGTAACAAATTCTAATAATAAGAACGTATGAAAAAATATTCAAATGGACTAGAAAATAGAGAAAAAACCTTTTTGTGCGAGAGTCTTCTACGAGTATGGATTTCAACTCTCAATGAAAGCACCAATTTGTGGATGCAAATTTCTTCCTCCTTGATCTTGGACAAAATTGCACCTACAAAATAAATAACACCTTTGGTTATGGCCACAAGCCTCACGCGCCCACGATGAATGGGGGGGGGGCTTTGGCCGAAGAACCTCCGATGCCAAAGTTAGAATTTAGAGAGAAAGAGTGTTTAGAGAATTTTGGGATTTTTGCCAAAGTGTTTGCATTGGTTTTTTGGTGAGAATGAGAGTATATTTATAGGGATAGGGGTGGCTAGGGTTTTTTGGGTTTAATTTAGGTTTAATTAGGAGTTACCAAATAATTAAAAAGGGAAAATGGTGGAAAAGGTAGAGAATATGATAGGCTCTTTTTGGATGGGAATGGCCGGCCCTTGGTGTGATTTTTGGGGTATAATGGGTGATTAATTTGGTGATTAATGAATTAATTAGGAATTAATTCATTAATTAGCCAATTAATCTCTATTTTTATGGGATAATTTATAGGTTATGAAGTAATTACCTATAATGAGGATGTATGAGATAAATTGGAATTGGTTACCTTTTTTGGAGCATTTTTGACTTGGTTGAGGATGATTGTCCGCCCCTCGCGCGTAGGAATCTCGGTATGCCTCAAGGGTATTTTTTGTCCTCTTTTACCAAAAAATCCACGTGTCGCCTTGTGATTATTTTTGGTTCCACAAATATGTAGTCTTTATTCAATTGCTTATGATATTATGCATGTTATTACTTTGAATTATTAATCACTGTGCTTGAACTGTCTCTATATCTTAATGCTTAGCTACCATTAGGATGTTTAGATAATTAATCGGATGCAATTCGGTCGGAATATCACCGGAGGATTGAGTATTGCTTCTTGTGGTTAATAATTGTAATTTCACCTAAGGCGAATATCACGCTCTTAGGGGTTGCATGATTTTTCAAAAGGTTTTCATAAAACATAATGAGTCTTGCATGTTCATATTTGATCTGAATATCACAGACGGATTGCATGTTAGATATACGTTCTTGCTTGAATATCACGAGGAGAATATGCATAAGGAAAACCTAACCTTCAAAGTTGCATGTGTAATTCATAAGTAATTGGTAAAACTACATAGAATTGTTAAGGGGACGGCGGAATCCTAGGCTTTTAACTTTATTTTCAAAACTATTTTCTTTAGTTTTTCTTTGTCAATTTATTTAGTTGTTAAATTCGTTTTTATTATTCAAAATTCCAAAATCAATATTTTTCAAAACCTTGTTTAAAATAGTTAGCTAAGGATTAGTTTAAATACAAATTATTCAATCAATCTCTGTGGAAAACGACCTTGCTTGAGCCGTTATACTACGACAACCTTGTACTCTTGCAAGTATTTTTAAGTGTTTTTATCCCTACTTTTGCAGGCGGTATGCGTTTCGGATAGTTTTATTTTTGTGGGGGGTAATAATAAACTAAATCCCCGAACGGGACTTTACTTTACCCCTTTTTATTCCCGGTCCAATATTTGTTCTCGAAAGTCTTCCTATCACAATCTTCAAGTTGTCAGTTTTTTCAAAGGGGAGGTCCACTGTACCCTCAGCTCCTTCCGGCAATAAGCCGGGATCCAACGGTGGAAATGGAATGGGGAATAATTGCACAGGGTTGGAAATCTGGTAAGATTTTGGGGAGTCTTTGGATGTTTTTTGGTGTGGATATGAAGGAGACATGAACTTTTGCTTTTGCTAAAGCTATTGAAAGTTGGAAAAAAGGCAGACCATGGCAGCATAACAACACTTCTGTCATCTTTTTCCCTAATTGTATTCTTTCTGTGGGATGGAATTTGGAATCAGAGAATATATTGGATTAGATGAGATTCTGTACTGTTGGCCACGTGATCACGCATGGTGTCCTCACCACGACGCGTGTTAAATTGTTTGGTAGCTAATTCGTGTCAGTTTTGTTAATTCTTTCGTTTTTAGTTTTCAATTTTTGTTATGAATTTTTTAAAATTAAAAATTGAAGTCTTGTTTGGTTATTACTTAAAAAAGTAAAACAACTACTTCCTTGAGTTTTATCCCCCTCTATTACTCTCTCATGTTATATGTAAATTAGTAAAGCCAAGTCACCGTTTAATATAAACATTGGGACACTTTGGATGCGGTGCCTAACTATTAATATTCTTTGATTGAAACCTTGTTAGTTTTTAGTTTTTGATTGAGGTCCCTGACATTAATGTAATAATGTAAGTTACTATATATTTTTTAATTAAAAATTAAAAATTGAAATTTGTAATTGTTTATATTAATGAGATTTTAAATAAAACCCATAATTTATGGGATTAAAAATAATAAAATATAAATTATACTCTCTATTATATTGTGTGTGTGTGTGTGTGTGTGTGTGTATACATATATGTATGGGTACATTAACCAAAATTAACAAAAAAAGTTATTATACCAAAACATGGATACATTCTCAAATCAATGAAAAGTAATGTACTCATATAAGTTTAAACATGGATTAAAAAATTTGAATGGATTTTATATAAAAAAAAGGTACATTTTACATATAACAAATTGATATATTTGAGAATGGGTACATTTAAGATTAAAAAAAATTGAAAAATTATATGAATGGGTATATTTAAAGATTAAAAAATTGAGAATCTTTTTATATATAAAAAAAACTAATAGGTACAAACTTAATTTAATTTAATTTTTTATTATTTTGGAAATGTTTGAATTGAAAATTAATTAGAAGTTTAATAGAGGTGTGAGTATTAAACCCTAAATTAATTACTAATTTTTATATTAAAAAATTATATAATAAACATGTAAATTCATTATCACATTAATGCTAGGGACTTGAATCAAAATTTGAGAACTAATAAGGTCTTAGTCAATGAATAGTAAAAACTAGGGACCGGATACTAATTTTTCCATAAACATTTTGCATTAAGAGAACTCACGGACAAAAAAAAACCTAAAACGTATTTTATTTGCTGCTTAGTTTGGTTGTAGTGAAAAAAATTCTTTGTTTCTTTAGAAATTTATAAAACGCTCTATCCAAAATTAGTTAGACAATAAAACATAATGGTAGGGAGACCGTATATTTAAAGCATATTGGTGGACTATATAATGTGTCAAGTGATGTATAAATATATTTATTATTAGCGTGTCATGTACACATCAATTATCATATTAAATGGTACACCAATGTAATAAAAAATGTGATTTTCTTATAGGCAGTTTGATAACCATTTCATCTTCAATTTTTCATTTTGGTTTTGAATTTTTTTTTAAACTAAAAACTTGTTTAGTAACTACTTTTAATTTTCAATTTTCAAAAACAATGAAAATTGAAAAAATAAAAAATAAAAACTCTAGGTCAAATTTTGGAAACACAATAAAGTAGTTTTCACTTTTTAAAAAACTGAAAAGTTGAAAATAGTTACCAAACAAGATTTAAAAAAAAAAAACTAAAAACGAAATGATTATTGAACATCCCTTATTATTATTCAAGAATAATATAAATCATATAAACTCTTTGTGATCTGGTATAAAAACCACAAAATCTTGAGCATGAGAGTGCACAGATTGAGAGGTGAAGTTGACTGTCTCCTGGACTTGCTAGAAGATGGATGCAAAACAATAGAGAAGAATTCTCTACCCTTCTAATCTCTCTCTCATTTCATTTCTTCCTATTTGAACGGTTACGGTTAAGCTACGTCAACATCTTATATTGATTTTTTTTATAGAGACAATAAGACAAAAAGTAAAGTGTGAGAAGAGAAGAAGGAAGGGGATAAGAATAGAAGGGGAGAGAATCCTACTCCTAAAAGAACCTCTTGTTTTTTAACAAGCGATACTATTTACATTAAAGAGGTGTGAGAGTGAGCTAAACTTCACAATGGACGAACTATAATAATATGGTTCAAATTCACCTTTGATGAGAATCAAATATAAAACCTCTCACATATATACAAAATAAAGAAAAATACTAATAGATCGTATTATTAAGTGACTAGATTTTTTTTTTATGACATGTGTTTCTTTTCTTACAAAATCGTGTTCTTATGGTATATTCTAATTCAAATGGGGTTAATTGCCCCTCCATACCCACCTTTTATTCCCTCGTGTTCTTATGGTATTATTCTAATTCAAATGGGGGTAATTGCCCCTCTATACCCACTTTTGATTCCGTCTTTCTGTTCTTTTAGGAAATGATTCCTACACTCTCTCCTTTCTATGCTCGTTTAATCATTAACTTTCAGCGGATATTTGCTGATATCTTATGCAAAAGATTTAGACATATTATATGATCTAAATATTAGGAACAGACAAGAGTGTACAGAAAAAGGGGTTTGAATCCATTATCCTCACATCCTATCTATTTATCATATATCGTACTGTCAGAAATTATTTTGAATTTTTTATTTAATATTAAACACAATATCTAACAAAATCTGACCGTACAATATACGATTAACGGATATGATATAAAGGTATCTAGGATCCTAAAGAGCATCCGGAGGGGATCCTCAAAAGAGGTCTGAATTTTACTCCCTTTTAGGGGAAACTTAACAATGGATCATAGTTTCAGCTCTCTTCTCAACTCAACAAAATTACGAGAAACTAGTGTGAGGTGTGAGATTTAGCGACATATTTTCAGGAAAACTCTTTTATGTATGGTGGCAGACAAATATATCTTGAAAAAGATGTATCGAAATGCAGAGTTCCAAAATATAATTTTCGAGACTATTGAGTGGTCATATCTTGGTAGGTGCCGCCTAGCTTAGCACCGTGGTCCTTAATTATCTGAGCCGACCGCAATAATCTCTTCTTCGGTAGAGTGTAGCTCTCCTTTGCTCTATAATCGCAAAACAGACATTGAAGCAGATGCGGAAGCAATCAATGTAATAAGCATATTGGAGGAACAGGGCTTACCATATATTTGGGGTTACATCCAAGAGTTAATTCTGCATATGAACTTTCTAATCGAGACAGGAAACAGTAAGGGGCCTCATTTCCCAAGAACACCTTCGAGTTTGACCTTAGCATGCTCTTTATGTCAGTTGATATCTGGGGAATCTTATCCAAATCGTTAATTTACAGGGGAATTTTGGTGATGATGGCACGCCATTGCGCACGTGACTTGTTTACAAATACCTACCAAGTTTACACGAAACTATCTAAGATATTGTAGAAAGAAAAAAAGTCTAACTGGATAGATCAAGCCGCAAACCATTCCCAGGCTGATACTTGTATGATGAACTTAGGCCATTTCAACTTGCATGATTGATGGTTTACAGCATAATAGGTGCCCGTCTCTAAGGGTTATACCAAAAATAGAAAAGCACCAACCTGACTAGAAAAGAGAGAATTAGGAACTATGACAGGGAACTTCTCGGCATTCAGTAAACAAGTAGTAGAAGTCCCATTTCCACCGCTTGAACTTCTATAGATCCAGCCTGCAATAAGTACATTTTTAACGCTGTGATGAAACAAAATTCCAAAAAGAGGAAGCAGATAGTGCATTAGATATCACACAAAATACCAGAAATCATTGAGTCAGAACAAACACACACAGATGGTATAATGTATATCCAATGAATGACAGTTCATATTACTGTATGAATAAATCTATGATTATGTTTGGCTAATACTTTATACACTTGTAAAGAATGTTATAGAGAAATAAGCATAAAGTCGTTGCAATCTGAAGAACATTAAATCTTGGAAGAACATTAAATCTTGATCCATTCAGAGATAAGTGTTATTCCCTTCAATGATGGGTTGAGATCACTGTACAATGTAGCCACCCAAGGGACGACTAAAAGATGCTTGATACATGGAAAGATTACACAATTTTGCAACGTCAACAAAAAATGAAAATTTAACTATGCAACTCTACTCTGGGCATGCTGACATGGTAATTCGTGCAACCTGAATACCTCATTAATCTTGTTATGGTACTCACGTTTTGAGAACCGATGATACTCATGGCACAGTTCTACTACTAGAATCACAAGAAACCTATGCTTTTAAGAAAAATTTTGCCTGTGAAGAAGACCAAATGGAAATGAGTACCTAGGTGCATTTGGTACGTGTGATGGGACGGAACAGAGTGGGACGAACGCGTTCCGTCCCACGTTTGGTGCGCTAAAATTATGTGGAACGCGCATCCCATGGAACGAAAATGGGTTAGATTTTGGTTCCCCCTCCCCCCTGGAAAGGGTTTTTCCATCCCGTGGGACACAAAATTATATTTTTTTGGACAACAGTACCCCTCTTATTTTTCATTAATTACATTGTCTACCTCCCTTTCTCTCCCGCAACCTCCCTCTCTTCTACCCTTGTCTCTCCCGTAGCCCTCCTCTTCCTCCACCACAAACCCAGTAACCCAACTGCTAACCCAATCCCAGCAAACCCATCCGACGACGACGACGTCACCATAGCAAATCGTCTTCTTCTCCAGCGCCGTCTGGCGTCACGAACATGACCCGCATCTCGTCATCTCCGTCCGTGTAAGCGAGGTGGATATGATCCGGAACATGACCCGATTCGAAGCTAAGCTCGTCATCTGAGGTGGCCAGCAGGTGGGCGGTGCCGGGGAGGGGGTTGTGGTCCTGGTCGAGGTGGTTGGGGTCGACCTCGGACTCGTTCCAACGGAAAATCCGAAAAGGAGTAGTTGAATCGGAGATTGACCAGAGGGAGGGAAATGGAGCCCGACCCAGATTTCCATGTGGGGGCGGAGGAGAGGAACTTGTATCCTATAAAGTTGTCGTGGTGGGAGGAAGGGGACGAGTAGATGCCGAGCCAGTCAAGTCGGGAGGGCAAGTCGATGCCGGACCATTGGATTAGGACGGAGTCGCCCGATTTGGAGAGAGAGGTTGGGGGAGAGAGAGTGAAACAGTTTGGTGGGTCGGAGGGAAGAAGGTGGATGCTGCACGGAGGATGATGACGACGCTGCAGGGAAGACGATGACGACGCTACAGGGAGGACGATGACGAAGCTGCAGAAATTGATTGAAATGAATTTTGGGATTTTTCTGTGTTTGATTTGAAGAGAAAGAAATTGTTTGGGGGTCTGATTCGTCATTTTTTTTTCTTCTTGTAATTGTTTGGGGGTCTGATTGGTTGCCGAGAAAACGAAGGAAAACGACGACGCTGCAGAAATTGTACAAACAAGGCTAAGTTAGTCATTTAACACGAAATCCGAACCGTTCCGTCCTATGCATACCAAACATAACACGAACCTCCATTTCGTTCCGTTCTGTCCCGTCCCATTCCGTTCCGTCTGCATACCAAACGGTACTAAATGCACCAACAAACCCGTAGCAACATACTTTTATTGTATCTCCTAGTGAAAAAGGCTTTGAAAACTGCATAGACAAACCACTCAGGACATTTCCAAGGATGTCTCTGGCAGCAAAAGCAGTAGCAACTCCTGCATTAAGTGCAGCGCTGAAAAAGGTAAGGTATTTATATTGCACAGTTTATGATTACAGTAATGCTATTCTTACCACATTAATATACCACATTAGTGTATCATATTATGTGGCATCTGATGTGGTTGTTCATATCATCTAAATTAATCTTAATTTAATTTAAATTAAAAACCATTTAATAAACCAATAATAAAAAAAAATCTGGAATTAATGATTGTGTCATACGAGGAGTCTTCTCCTTCCTTCCTTCCCTGTTGCATCTTCTCCCGTTTCTTCTTCCATGCCATTTTTTTGTTTCAGCCCAGATTTTTTCACGTTAGTGTGAGTACCACAATCTCAACTAATTCTCATACGACAAAGATTCATCAACGCTCCCCTATTTGGATTATTGGTAAACATTTATCATTATTTTTCAGTGAGTTGCATTAAACATTTTATAGGCAGACAAAACTTCATCATACGTTTCACCTAACTGATCATTATGCAGTGGGTTCTAGAGGGTCCTAATGCATGATTAAGAATTAGTTAGTCTTAAATTTCCACAATTTATGGTTTGATTTAGAAGAATATCATCACTGCACCAATTATGGTCCTGGTGGACCAAACCGAACCTACCCAATCTTCGTAGAAGATTATACAGTGTGCCCAGATGACCTGTCTGCTGCTGCTGTCAACTTCTTACATATTAATTGATATCTTTACCAGCAACACCATGCTACTTTGCTCAAATGCTTGCCTGCAAATGTTATAAGGAAAAGTCACCTGGGTTTACTGGGTTTTCTTCGATTTCATGATCTGGGTGTTCTTCGAAATTTGACGGGTTCGATGAAACCGGTTGTTTCTTGAAGATCCGGATCTCGAACCAGAAAGAATCGTATAGCTCTATTACTTCGTCTGCTTCCATTAATGGCGAGGCTGCTGAAAAAAAATCTGGGCAACGGGAGAAGAAGCAACGGGGAAGGAAGGAAGGAAGGAGAAGACTACTTGTATGCCACAATGACCATTTAATTCCAGATTTTTTTTTTATTATTGGTTTATTAAATGATTTTTAATTTAAATTAAATTATGATTAATTTATATGATGTGGACAGCCACATCAGCTGCCACATAATGTGGTACACTAATGTGATATATTAATGTAGTAAGAATAGCATTACTGTTATGATTATTATTTAACGACATCAACTAAATAGTGGTTCAATCATAAAAAGAGCATCCAAATATGAAGATGACATAAAATCCTTCATTGTAATCTAAAACCAATACTATCTTTACATATTATAATTTATAACTCATGTATACGAAAAGAGCAAATTTAAAATTTTATTTGCAGACTTTTCTAACTTTCATGAATGTAATAGAGATAACTGCACCTCATCCATGCTGGTGCAAGATACTGAGCAGTTATAGTGGTCGGTGCTACCATGATGCCACTACAAATCAAAGTCGTCTTAGTCGTTTAGCACTTGAGAAACAAAAATGCAAATAAAATAATATATGATTATGAAGCATATAGTGGAAGTTGGAATCACTAACATTTGTGAAAATGCCGTGAAAGTAACCAGATATCGCACTGGGTCCTCCAAAGCACCCAAAAAACTTTTCTCATATGGAACTTGCTCTTCAGATGGACTTCCAGATAGCAAAGCAGTGCGCCCTTGATTTCCGTACATGTGAAATCTCCTGAAAAGCCTAGGCATCACCAACCAAGCAAATATAGTACCTGCAAAGTACAACCAACAGGAACAGCCACATTTCTAAGATGTGGATTTGAATCCAGCAACTGCTGAATATAAGGAGACTGTTCAGTGGAGGTTTCTTTAGCCTTCTGTCCGGTAAAAGTTGCTGCATCCACTGCACACTGCCAAGCATCCTTAAACTTGCCAACCCAATCACTTCCAACAATTCCACTATTACCAACATCCACTTCACTGCCACTGGAAGCAGCTGGAACTCCTACTCCCGGTTCCCCAGCATTGCCACCGAAAGATGACGAGTACGAACGGCTGCTCAAAAATTGGGTTTATCAAAATCAAAGGAGTAGCACCCCTCATCTGTTATTGAGAAATGATTCTGAACCCAACGCTCTAGAATGAGTCTTTGCAAAGGTTTTATGAGATTGTGTTTCCTTCGAATGGTAACTCCGATTTATAAAGCATATGCTGGTCGTATATGACCCGGATCAGTGTAGGTCACAAATTTCCCGTAAGAACTATACGACTGAAACTGTGGGTTCGAAGAGCAGCCGGTAGACTTGCGAAGTGATTTCAACATGTAACGCCTAACTCTATCCATTATCGAAAGCTTAGTATAGCAAACTATTCTATAATAATAAGGGCATTGTTCGATCTCTACAAGCTTAATAGGACCCGACTGAAACCAATAACTCGTTCATGGCTTCTTAATCTGCAAATTTGGGTGGAAAAATAGAAAATCAAATCATTAACAGTAATTATAAAAACAAAATGCAAAAACCCAAAAAACCTAATGAAATTCAGGTAATAACGCATGAATTCAAACTTAGCAATGCTGACTACACATTTGTACATAAACCCTAGACCACTGTTTGGATGCTGAGAAAATAAAGGAAAACAAAAACAGAACAAAACTTATGAATCAATGAACTTTTTCTTTCAAGTTGGTCTCCAAAGATCAAACACTTACTTCAATTCCTTCAAATAAAAAGCGAGCTTGTTTACTTTGCTTGGGAAATAAGACAAGCCGTATGAGCTTCGTACCTCCACAACTTATGAAAGAGAATGCAGAGTAAAGAACGATGTGATGACTTTGACAAAAAAAAAAAAAAAAAAAACAAAACGATGTGATGAGCACGCGCTTCTTTAGCCTCCGATTGTTTCCTGCTGGTCCGATGGCTTTGACTGGAATGTTAGTATGATGATCAAACGGTGGAGAAAATAGGTTGAAATTGCAATGTACCAAATTTCTCCCCTAAATTTTATTATAAAGTGGCGTTGTGTGGTCATCAGGTTTGTTGATGACATTTGCTCACCAAGCCTCTCCCCGAGTCGCGGCATCGGCTCCTATATTCCAAACTTGTCCACCTTCGGTCGTCTAGTTTGCGTGAGTAAGTATTAGTAAGATTGTCTCACTTTCTAAAATCTTTTCGATCATCTGGGTTAAAGTTTTAAAATTTAAGTTTTAACCTATAAACAGCTTTTCTCCTCCAATAAATTTTTAGTTCAAGAGTATTAAATAATGAATTTAGGATAATTTTTTTTCTTAAAGTAACCTTAAATACAAAAAAATTATGTAGATCATCTTAATTTAATTTTATGAGCATTTTAACCTAAAAATATTTAGATTCTGATAAATATTGAAAAATCTCTAAACCAATACCAAAAAACTCGTAGAACACTATGAAAGATTATGAAACACCTAAAATAACTTTTTTTAATTACTTTAGCCATTGAATTTAAATTTGGACCATTAGATCTTTTTTTATCGTTGGATTTGATAATATTATATCTTAGTTGTTAGATTCAATGAATTTATAGATATAAAACTAAAAAAAGTACACATATATGGTGGCCCAGCTCCACTAACCCAGGGGAATCCTGGGCTAAATTTGCCCCAGATATGAGTTTTGGGTTAAAACTCATATTTGCCCCAAGGGTTGGAGCAAGTTGAGGTAAGTTTAGAATTTAAAATTTGAGTTTTACTCCAAGGGTTGGAGTAGGTCTTAGTAATCCTCTATATATATATATATATATATATCTATACATTTTTTTTAGTACATCGATATTTTACACTAGGAGGAGGGGGAGTTCGGCTAAACCACACAATGACAAGCCTAATGTGATATCGAATTCGCTATTCACGAGATTTGAATCTAAGACCTCTCACTTCTAAGCGAAGAGGAATACCACCAGACTGTAGTACTGAATGACAGTAATCTTCTATATTAAGTTTATTGGATCTTCTACATTAGAGTTATTGTAGGGAAGATTTATTGGTGTGCAATCAAAGATTCATTGTATTGAATCTTCTATAAGGATCATTGAGTATTTGTATTTTTATAAATTGTATATTTGTGAATGAATGAAATATAAAAGACCTTTTTCTATAGCTAATCTATACGAAGAGAATGAAAAAGTTTGAAACCGAAAAGAAGTGGATTGAAAAGAAAGGTCCTAACTCCTAAGTTCCTAACCTGTAGAGGAATCCAACTTTTGCACAAATCCCTTGTTAATATAACTTCTAAGTTATCACTTCAACTTATCAACCGAAATATTAACTTACTATCAGGATAAAATCTATGAGTAACAAAAAAAAGATAAAATATATATGAATTCTGAAAACTTATACTAACTCTGTAAAAAAAACTTATAGCTCAAATAGTAAGAGCATTTATTAGAAATATCCTATAAAATAAATAAATATTTAGACCAAAAAAAGACATAAAGTGTGAAAGTGAGATGTCTATTTGACCAATAAAATCCATGGCATAATAAAGTCAAAAACCTTTTTCATGCAAATCAAAAGTATATTGAAATCCGCCGGAGATTATGAACAAAAGTCAGTTGTGTTTTAGGAGAAATTTTTTATTGTGACGGGAACATAAGTGGTATATCATGTGTTTTAATAGAAGTGGTAGGAAATTTTATTTTTTAAGTTATTAACTTTTTAGCACACATATCATACTATTTGTATAATGACACATGATATATCATCCCGTGTACCAGTCACACTGAAAAGTTTCTCGTGTTTTAGCAGTCCTTAGATTTCTTTACCAGATAGACCAACCACATGGCCTCAATTATGTACTAGCTAGTTGACTGTGACCGTCCAACTCTTGCTTTTTGTTTCTCTTTAAAATTCTACCAAGTTAGAAAAATCGATCAAAATATGTGACTTCCTCTTCTCGTTTCTTCTTTCCTCTCTTAGAAATTGTGAACCAAAACCCAAACGTTTGAGCCTCTCTCCGTCATGAAAATCAATCAGAAAGATCCAGCTGAAAGCCTCTACCCATGGACCTCCACCAAGATCACAATATGTTTCTTGCTTGTGATCTCCTTCACCTATATCTCTTACTCTCTAAAATCTGTCTTACCTTCCAATCTTTGTAGGGAACAATATTCTGTCACCTCCCATCTCCAATCCGAGGCTCCCGCCACCCCATCTCAGCCGATATCCCCACCGGCACAGGCACCCCTGGAACCCCAAGAGCCCAAAACTAACTTATCCCACATAGTTTTTGGCATTGCAGCCTCGGCCAATCTGTGGGGAAATAGAAAAAAGTACGTGAAGCTATGGTGGAGGCCGGACCAAATGAGAGGCAATGTTTGGATGGATCAGCCAGTAAAAGTTGAACCGGAGGATGAACACCTTTTGCCGCCAATAAAGATATCTAGTGACACTTCCAAGTTTGCATACACTCACCGGAAAGGCCACCAGTCAGCCATACGCTTGTCACGTATTGTTACGGAGAATTTCAGGCAAGGCATGGAGAATGTTAGGTGGTTTGTGATGGGGGATGATGACACAGTTTTTGTTCCTGAAAATCTGGTTAGGGTTTTGCAGAAATATGACCATAACCAATTTTATTACATCGGAAGCTCGTCGGAGAGTCACTTGCAGAACATTTATTTTTCACATAATATGGCTTATGGAGGAGGTGGGATTGCTATAAGTTACCCTCTAGCCAGAGCCCTAGAGAAAATGCAAGACAAGTGCATTGCTCGGTATACTGGATTGTACGGCTCGGATGATAGGCTTCAGGCTTGTATGGCTGAGCTTGGTGTTCCTCTCACCAAAGAACAAGGGTTTCACCAGGTTAGTCTAATGTCACTATCTTTTCTTTTCTTTTTTTTGTTTGGTTACTGAGAAAATAGAGAAAGGTGAAGAAAAATCTATGGCATGTTTTCTTGATGATTTGGACTGGTGTAATAATTACAAATGTCGAAATTGCTAATCTTTTTTGTTTGTGAAAAAATACAAACCAAATTTATGGTTGAATCAAATCGTTTCTGTTTTAAACCCTTTTGTTAGTTCATAAGGCTTAATCATCAATTAATGGTTAGTTTCTTTTCGGATTACACATTCTTAACGTTACTTCCACTCCTCCAAGAGTTTGTTTCAACTTATTTATATCAAAAAACTAAGAAGTATGTAAAGTGTCGGATTAGGCTAGATCACGAGTTCGACATTCACTTTAATTAATTTACTACGTATTGTTTATTTTTCCTTTCCAACGGAACGGAATAAACTATGATTGGAATTTGTTGGTGGCGTTGGGTGACCTAGTACTTCGTCTACCACCGTCCAATAATATATATAATTGACTGTTGACTTATGTTGCATATGCCTTTTGTGGTGTCTTTATATGATTCACTAAACACATGGAATCCTTTTACCTAATCCTTTGGAATTCCTTTTGAACCATAATCTTATTTCAATTGATTGTACACAAATTTCCAACGTGAGTTGCATGACCCGTGAAAAATAGAATCTCACAACGGTTATATGATATGAGAGTTTCTATCTCTAATAGCACCGAGATCTTTGGTAATAAAACCCAACACCTAGTAATAAGTGATTAAGTTAGGACAATATCGGTGAAATTGATGGTGAACCTACATGGGCCTATAAAATTTATCATGAGCCACATGACCATAGTGCAAAGTCATTGTCAATGGTGGGTGACACTCGATATTCCTAATAAAATAGTGAATTATTGATCATTTCAAGTTTCAAATAATGTGTGTACATTTGAACAATTTTAGACCAGTATTTTACTTGATCATTCATGCTTCTGTTTTCATTTGTGGAATTGTGTTAGTTTGATGTATATGGGAGCGTGTTCGGACTCCTAGCAGCTCATCCGGTCGCGCCCCTTGTGTCACTTCACCACCTAGATGTCGTTGATCCCATATTCCCCAACATGGACCGAGTCCAAGCCCTAAAAAGGCTTAACGTTCCCATGAAGATCGACCCGGCCGGACTCGTTCAACAATCCATTTGCTACGACAAGACCCGATCCTGGACTGTATCTGTTTCATGGGGCTATGCGGTTCAAATTTTCCGGGGCATTTTCTCTCCTCGAGAAATAGAACAGCCTGCCAGAACGTTCATCAATTGGTACAAGAAAGCTGACTTCATTGGCTACGAATTCAATACTCGTCCCGTCAGTAGACACCCTTGTCAAAAACCATTTGTGTATTACTTGACGAATGCTGTGTACAACAAAAATACAAATCATACAGCAACTGAATATGTTCGTGATCAAGCGCCAAATCCTCAATGCAAGTGGAAGATGGCAAATCCCTCTCGCATTGACAGAGTACAAGTCTACAAAGCATATGATCCGCATATATGGGACAAGGTAATCAATCTAAAGAAAATATTAGTGTTAGTTTTTCAGCACAAAACGCGCGAGGCGTTGATTGATGTGCGGTTAATTTTTTCTTCACATCTAATTTATTTCATTCAGTTAGTTGGCACCCATTACTAAAGAATGTATGTTCTTGTAATTTGAACAGTCTCCAAGGAGAAAGTGTTGCAGAATCTTGCCAAGTAAAAAGAAGAAAGGTACCATGGCCATTGAGGTAGGAGCATGCAATGAAGATGAAGTGGTTGAACTGAGGTAAAGTTTATATGATTTTTCAGAGCCTTCCCGAGTCACAATTTTGTTCATTTTTTCTATACAAAAAAAAAAAAAAAAAAAAAAAAAATTAGTTACCATACATGCCCTTGTATTCGAATATTTATGCTGATTAGAAAATGTAGTTTAGTATAAAAAAAAAAAAGGTTGAATCTACAGACCTGGTCTCTTAAGGCTTTTATTTTGAGGACCTGTGAGGACTAGATGCACATTAGTTATAAGATTATATTAGTTTGGATTTAAAGGCTTAAAATATTTGACAATATAATCTTATAGCTAATATGCATATGGTCCTAACAGGTTCTCAAAATGAGGACCTTAAGAGGGTTGCAGGTAAGTTGTCATGGATATAAAATGTCAATTTTGGGCTTTTTTGTTGTTGTAAATTATAAATTTGTAAGTTGTGGTTATGTATGGGGGTGGAAATTATAATTGTGTTCATTTCGGATAAATAATTTTTCTTGTTCTAGGAGGAAAACCATTTTGTTATCTAAAACCCTTACATACTCAAAGACAAAGAAGGTGCTGACCTAAGTTTGTGCTGTAGTCTAAACAAGTATGGCAAGGTGAGCGATTACTTAACGATCAAAAGAATCATTTCCACATTTAGATTCATTGCCACAATCAAATTCGTTTCCACAAAAACTCTCAAATTATAATTCCATAGAGTATAATGCTCATGGAGTTTAACCGCATTAACCAACCTAAATGGACAAAACAGTGACCCCGTCACATTCTCCCCATTTCTGAAGAGAGTCATAGCACCATACCGGCTATCTATATTTTCGTACTGTCTAAATCCAAACTTGACGCAATTAATTCAACTTTCTTTCACACCTTGCAACTCCAAATCAATATCAAAAGTGACAAGATGAGCCAATTCTTTGTTTTAGTTGTGTGCGTTAACCCATGGTTTCATACTGTCCAAACCCAAACTTGAAGTAATTAATTCAACTTTCTTCCATGCCTTACAACTCCAAATCGATATCTAAAGTGACAACATGAGCCAAATCTTTGTTTTGATTATATGCGTGGTCCAAAAGATTCTGATTATTTTGACGACTACATCGTTTTATAGTAGAATTCCATTTTAAAATTAAAATATTTTCTCTATTGTTTGAGAAAGTTGCACATATAATTTGGCTATTAGAAACAAGGTTAGTCGACCATCTAAATTTACAACCTATAAATTCCAGGAAGGTTTGATCATGGAAGAAAATGCCGATAATATCGGCGAAATATCGCCGATATTATCGGTTTTTCGGGGAATGGATATTTAAATAGGTTTCCGAATGGTTTTCGTCAAAATATCGCGATATTTTGGAAATATCGAGATATTTTTTGAACGGTGAAGTCGGAGAAGAACGCCGGAGATGGTGTGCCTATTCCCGAGCCGATTTCGTCCCAAAAACCTTGCAAAAACACGATTTTGAACTTAAATTTCACATATAAGGATCAAATTTCACGCATGCAAGAGGTAATCAACATATGTGATGTCGGTCCAAACGCTGAATTTCATAAAAAACCTCACCTGAAAACTTGTTATCTTCGAGTCGAATGCCTCCTTGCTCAGCGGCGCACCGCCACAGACGAGAAGCCGAACGCCTTGGCCGTCGGGTAAGGTCGGGTCAGGTTTGCGCCGAAGGGCGTGGATCGAGAGGGATTCGAGATTGTCGGACTGATGATATGATATTAACTAGCACTCAAATTAAACCCTCTTTTTGTCAAATTGTAGCAAAGATGTAAGTAGGGATCGTTCTAGACCGGGGATTAGGAGGGATTGCTAAACACTTGGAAACTGACTTAAAAACTCAAAAACAAAGTTTAAAACACTAAACTAGACTCAAAGAATGCAAAACTAAAGGTTAAAACACTTAAACAAACCTAAAAACCAAAACAGCAACTAGAAGGCTCAAAACTGCCTAAAAACCACTTTCTGGGCAGTTTTGAGCACCTACACTAATTTGGACGAAATTTGATGAAAACTTGAATCAAAATACTTAGAAACACAAATCAAAACACTTTCTAACTAATCTAAGACTTCAAATTAAAGGGGGATTTGTTTTGGACGAAAATTGAAAACAAAACAGAAACTTAAAGTTAAACAGATTGTAAAAACGATTTTGGTGAAATAGATGGTTAAAAGGGCTAGTTAGGAGGTTCTTCTCCACACATGTCACACTTGCAAACAAAACGATTCTCAGTTGTTCTTCCGATAAACTATGAATACTCAACGCCCCAAGTTAACCGTGAATTGCACTAATTAACCCTCAGTTTTTCCACAAGTTATTAAGTTGGATGATTGCATACGACAACCCAAAACACTCCCTACAAGTTCCCTACATGAATTGCATAATAGAGATACAAGCAAGAATCATTAAGTTCTATGAAAAACATAAGCATTGACGAAGCATTTGTTACTATGAATTGCATGAAACTTATGCTAAGAATTCATTCAACGCGATCGTTTTCAAGCGATCTTCACTACTTGTGATTATAAGATTGTAACTATTAGGTGAAACTCCCTCATAATCTAGCATCATATTCATGCATGAAAACTAAGCGTGCACTCTCAATCAACATACACAAATAAGTTATCAATCAAATAGATGAACGAATTGAATCCATAACTTATGAAATAACAACTGAATGTAATCGAATCAAATTGCAAGCATGTACATGGTTTCGAATCACCCCCCAACTAAGGGGGGTTTAGTTCCTCATACTCACAACACAAAGAGAATAGAATTTAAACATTGAAATCAAAGGAAAAGAAACACCTAGAAATTCCAGCAAATTGAACTTTGAATCACATGAACTCCAAGCTTTCTTCTCCTCCTCCTTGGTGCGGCAAAGGCCTAAAACAGCTTCTAAGGGTCCTATGTGTATGGATGAATGGGTAGGAGATGCCTTGGTGGTGTTAGGATGGATGGGGGGTTGCGGCAAAGGTTTAGAACTAGGGAGAATGGTGTTTGGTGGCTGCGGCAAAGGTGTGGAGAGCTTTGGACGAATTTCTGAATTGTTGAGTGAATCATGTTCGGCCAAGGGAGGTAAAACACATATATATAGGCAGCCAAACCCTAAAGAAATCAGGTTAGACAAATGGGCTAGGGTTTAGGTGCGGCTAGGGTTAGGAAATCCACCAAAAACTAGGGTTTCTAGAACATTAGGTGCGGCATGGGCTTAGGGTAAGTAATCAGATTTTTTTCATGTGAGCAAGGCCTAGGTGCGGCTGATTAAGTGGGCTAGGGTTAGGGTTAGGTGCGGCATAGGTCCAAGAGGCAAAGATGGGTCATCCAAAAGCCCAAAGCCGAGAATAGAAACTCACGAAAATGGAAACCTCCAAGAATAGCAACCTCCAACTTTTAGAAACTTTAGTTGCCAATTCCGATTTAGGAAAGATCAACCCAAAATGGAAACTTTTAGGCTTAGCTTTCCTACTTCAAGTAGGAAACCTCAAATCTTCAACTCTTCAATTTCATCCCAACCTTGTGTTCCAAGCATGTCCTTTTCCATCTAAGCTCACATTTGCTCCAAAAAGCTCCAATTTGCATCATTTCATGTAATATGTCCTTTAAACCTGAAAACACATGAAAGTAGCTTAAAAGACTACTTTAAACTAAGAAAACATAACGAAAATGCATAAGAACTAGCTAACTAAGGCGCATAAATATGCTTCTACCAACTGAGGAGCAGAAGGATCGAACCTCCTTGCTCAGCGGCGCACCGCCACAGACGAGAAGCCGAACGCCTTGGCCTTCGGGTAGGGTCGGGTCAGGTTTGCGCCGAAGGGCGTGGATGGAGAGGGATTCGAGAGAGTGGGAGAAGGATCGAGAGACCTTGGGTCTCTGTGCGTGTGTGTGGGAGAAGGATCGAGAGAGTGGGAGATCTGTGTGTGTGTGGGAGAATGGAGAAGGGGGAGAAGAGAGCTCAGAGAATAAGAGAGAAGGATCGAGAATTCGAGAGAGAGAGAGAGAGACGTATGCGTGTGAGATCTGTGTGCGTGTGTGATGGCATGTCTGTGTGCGTGCGTGTGTAATGGCATGAGATTCTCATCTGACTCACTGACTGATTTTACAATCACTTTTTACAATTTCAGACAATGGACAACAAATAATAGAGCTTTAATAATGAAACCGTGTGCCACTATGAGTCTGTGATATTATTTCACATGCAAAACAATGTGCCACTATCTGTTATATACTTATATTCTTTCACCTTATCAGAGGTGGAGTATCAGAGGCATTCAGAGCATTTTCGTTTCTTCTTCTTCCCTTACCATTTTCAAAGCCATTCCAGATCCATTCCAAAGCTTGAACACAAAGGGTTCCATATTTAAGGTAAGTTTACAAACTTATATTTATATTATTGTAATTTATACAACAACAAATAAATTTGTATGGACTCGTATGTTAATTTTTTTAAGTAATTAATACTTACATGTTAATTTTTGTAAGTAATTAAGTAATGTTAGCAATTACATGTTAATTTTTTTAAGTAATTAAGTAATGTTGTATAATTATTCCCTAGGATAATTTCAATATGTTTAATGTTATTTATTATTTTATTTCCCTTACCATTTTCAAAGCCATTCCAGATCCATTCCAAAGCTTGAACACAAAGGGTTCCATATTTAAGGTAAGTTTACAAACTTATATTTATATTATTGTAATTTATACAACAACAAATAAATTTGTGTGGACTCGTATGTTAATTTTTTTAAGTAATTAATACTTGCATGTTAATTTTTGTAAGTAATTAAATAATGTTAACAATTACATGTTAATTTTTTTAAGTAATTAAGTAATGTTGTATAATTATTCCCTAGGATAATTTTAATATGTTTAATGTTATTTATTATTTTATTAATATTAGGTTTTATTATCAAATTGGATTATTATTCATTAATATTAGGTTTTTTTATTATCAAATTGGATTATTATTCATTAAAAGAGATTATTATCAAATTGGATTATTATTCATTAAATTGGATTATTCATTAAATTGGCTTATTATCAAATTGGACTATTCATTAAATTGGATTATTATTAAATTGGATTATGATCAAATTGGATTATTATTCATCACTATGTTTTATATTAGGATTATTTTTTTATCAAATTTGATTATTATTCATTAATATTAGGTTTTTTTATTATCAAATTGGATTATTATTCATTAAAAGAGATTATTATCAAATTGGATTATTATTCATCACTATGTTTTATATTAGGATTATTTTTTTATCAAATTGGATTATTATTCATTAATATTAGGTTTTTTTTATTATCAAATTGGATTATTCATTAAATTGGATTATTATTCATCAAATTGGATTATTATTCATCAAATTGGATTATTCATTAAATTGGATTATTATTAAATTGGATTATTATCAAATTGGATTATTATTCATCACTATGTTTTATATTAGGATTATTTTTTTATCAAATTGGATTATTATTCATTATTATTAGGTTTTTTTATTATCAAATTGGATTATTATTCATTAAAAGAGATTATTATCAAATTGGATTATTATTCATCACTATGTTTTATATTAGGATTATTTTTTTATCAAATTGGATTATTATTCATTAATATTAGGTTTTTTTTATTATCAAATTGGATTATTATTAAATTGGATTATTATCAAATTGGATTATTATTCATCAAATTGGATTATTCATTAAATTAGATTATTATTCATCAAATTGGATTATTATTCATCAAATTGGATTATTCATTAAATTGGATTATTATTAAATTGGATTATTATCAAATTGGATTATTATTCATCACTATGTTTTATATTAGGATTATTTTTTTATCAAATTGGATTATTATTCATTAATATTAGGTTTTATTATTCCATATTATTTTGTTAATTACTTCAATTTTTACAATCATTTTCTTTACTTCGTATTTAATTCTTCTGTAGAATAACTTTATTATTTAAGTTCTCTTATATAACCGTCATCACTACTATATTTTTTGGCCAAAAAATATTTGTCTAATTTTCATGAAAAATAAATGTAGGTACGTTTAAGATGTCCAGTGGAGCTACTAAACGTGATCCAGCTTGGGAATATGGAGACCCAATAGACGGAAACAAACATGGCACAATTTGCAAATATTGTGGTCGGGTAATGAAGAGTGGCGGAGTGACACGACTTAAGTACCATCTTAGTGGATTAGATCCAGCAAAAAATGTCCAACGATGCGATAATGTCCCCCCAGAAGTGAAGGCATTCATCAGCACATTATTAAAAAATAAAAAACAGCAGAAGGAAACGATAACACATGGAATGAAAAATATTCGAGCTGGGCTACGAGGAGAAGTCATTGGCCAAGCGGTTGACAGTGATGATGATGACGATGACACAGTTGATCAATGATGTCGACAAAATTGGTCACATACACGCATAACACAGTTGTGCCGCACCACTTATTAATCCGACGTGGACAAGTCCACCCATAACCTCCAGCTAATCAGCCCCGAGCGCGTGGGTCCCGCCAACGACTCGGACTTTCCCACCCCTCAAAACACACACCCGAAACTCAGGTCTCGTTCTCCTCTTCCACCATTCCTGAATTCTGCAGACTTCCCCTCTCATGGAGTTTCCGTACAGAAAGCTCCTCTTCTCTCTCTCCCTAATTTCTCTCTCTACCATTTCCGCCCTCTCTCGCTCCTCCTTCTCCCCAATTGACAACTACCTCGTCGACTGCGGCTCCACCGCGGAATCCACTGTCGACAACCGCCGCTTCGTTCCCGACTCGTCCAAGCCCGACTCCTCCCTGTCCTCCTCAACTCGCTCCATCTCGCTCAGAAATGAAAACCCAGTTCACAATTCGCCCCAAATCTACAGCACCGCCAGGGCTTTCAGGCGGCCGTCCAAGTACGAGTTCCAGATCCGCGACGCGGGGACCCACATGGTACGCCTCCATTTCCAGACCTTTAATTCTTTGAAATTGGATTGGAATGATGCTCAATTTCATGTTTTGGTCAATGGTTTTGTGGCTTTGACCGACTTTAGAGCTGCAAAAATCCCCATGGTTATGGAGTTTTTGATCTGGGTCGATACCAAAAAGCTTGTAATTGAATTTGTCCCTGCTAAAAAATCGAACTTTGCGTTTGTGAATGCGATTGAGGTGATTTCTGCGCCTAAGGATCTTGTTGCTGATACAGCAAAGTTTGTGAGTGATGAGAAAGCTGAGAATTTTAACGGGTTAATGAAGCAAGCGCTTCAGGTTGTGTACAGGGTTAATGTGGGAGGTTCGAAAGTGACGCCGTTTAATGATTCTCTGTGGAGGACTTGGGTCACTGATGATGAGTATTTGGAATCGGATTCCGGGTCGGAAAGGGTGTATTTTGGTGGTCGGATTAATTATCAGGATGGAGGGGCTAGCAGGGAAGTTGGTCCTGATAATGTGTATAATACTGCCCGGCTGATTCATAGTTCGAATGCTTCGATTCCGAATGTCAATATGACATGGGTTTTTCCTGCTGTTGGAGGATACAAGTATCTTGTACGGTTGCATTTTTGTGACATTGCTAGCATTTCGATCGGATTGCTGTATTTCAATGTTTATGTGAATGGGAAATTGGCATATGAGAATTTGGATTTGTCTATGGCAACGAATTATATGTTGGCTTCTCCGTTCTATGCGGATTTCGTGGTTGATGGAGAGGAATCGGGTGTTTTGTCCGTAAGTGCAGGACCTTCGAATATGAGTATGCCGTATGCAATTGATGGGATTTTGAATGGGATTGAGATCATGAGGTTGAATAACTCCGTGGGGAGTCTTGACGGCAAGCACTGTGCCGGGTGGGTTCTGAGGAACTGGCCGAAAGGAAATGTTGGTGCGGCGGTTCCTTTGGTTGCTGCCGCCTGTTTGCTGCTGAGTATTTCATTGGTCATGCGTAGGAGGATGAGCGGGAAGGAATTCGTGGGATGGTCGAAACTGCCCACAAGTGTTTCAGAAGTTAATCTCAAGCATGGAAACACACACACAGCTTTCGGTTAAATAGAACAGCAGTATAGGATCAATAAACACCAGCTGATAAGTTTGAGTCTGAATATGAATGTTGTATTGTGTATTCTATAGGTAATAGGTTGTATGAAACAGTATGATAATGTAAACAATTCACGTTACGTTTGCGTATGTAACGAGTAATGATCTCGCGATTCTATCAAATCAATGGTTCTAGTTCACGGTCTAGCAGCAAAATATGTTATGCGGTTTGGCGACAGAATATTTCCGGATAATGCCGCAGTCTAAGTTGTATGAATTTCTTGCTACATTTCCCGTCGTTTCACGGTGGACGCCCAGCGATTGCTCAGTTGGGTGGCTTGACATACTTTCAGTTCTCACTGCAACAGCTTTTTGCAGTTTTTTCTGCTCTTATTTTGGTTTGTATACTATGCACTGGATAATTTTGTTATAGTTGTTGATAAGGTATTTCCAATTACTTTAGCATGTTAATATGCATGTCTCAGTTTTGTGTGTACTGGATAATTTTGTTAGAACTGAGAATCCTACTAATAATTTTCAAGGCAAAAATTGAAGAAAAAAATTACGACAAATTAGTGTTTAGATTACAAGATTTGGCCTTTAATCTCTTCTACGTAGGGTTTAGAGGACTAAACATATGTAGGTCGATGGGTTTATAGCTTTAGTGGTAAGGTACATGCTTTCGCGTTTACGGTATGAGTTTGGGTGTAAATACATATAGGGGCTCGTTTGACAAGTGTTTTTAAATGACTAAAAGTGTTTTTAGATTAAAAAAAAAAATTGGAATCAAACCTCAATAAAAATACAAGTTAATTTTGGAAAAGCACTTGATGTACTTCCTGCTTTTGAAACACAAAAACATTTTCTCTAAAAATATTTTCAGTCATTTAAAAGCACTTGCCAAATAAGCACTAGGCCGATTGGGTTTACAAAAATGATATTTTTACCATCTATTTTAGCCGACTTCATTTAGTGGAAAAATGATTTTTTGTTGTTGTTGTTGTTGTTGTATATTCTTTCCATCTATTTATATGTATATGTGGACCCTATCTTTATTAGAGGGAATATACAAATAGATGATAAATATATCACCACTCTTGGGTTTATAGCTTCAATATTATGGTACTTCCTACATTTACGGTAAGAGTTCGATCCTTGATCTTTTTTTAATAAAGCTCCTTAAAATAGAAGATTTGTATAACTTTTGTTACTATTCATGATCTGATTTTCTTGACATAGAAAAGGTAAAAAGTAAAATTTCTATTAACATGGAAAATTAAAGTGTATAAAGAAGAAACTTCATAACCGCATTGATCCGCCCAGATTTTGTGTGTAACAAGACAGAGTCAACAGTTTAGGGATGTTTAATCCACGAGGTAAATATAGTTGCCATATATTTAGCATGCAAGCCCCACACACATAAGCCACAAGCTTGCCTACGAATATTGCAACAAGTCACGTGGCCACAAACTTTCTACCACATCTTATCTTATTCTAACCTCAAAAATAAACAAGCTTTTCAAGCATAATATTATCACTCAGCGTTACAACTTAATAATATTATAATACACATTTTGCTTATTAATCTTATCTTAAAAATGTAAATTGACGTCTATTTATATTATATATAACACATAAATTAATAATATTAATATCCCGTCCCAAAAACTTTTTCGGATAATAATCTTTATCATGCAATGAATCATCATAAAAATGTTGCTTCATCTTTGCTTGTGTGTGGTTGACTTGAAAATCAGCTTTTGTCATCAGCCACTCCGACTTGACAAGTGCCATAGTGCCAACAAATCCAAAGCATAGATTCTATACTCCTTTATTATTATTATTTTTTTTGGAAAACTACTCCTTTATTATTTACTACATAAAAATAATTTATTCCCTCCTACAATTACATTCCGTAAACAATATTCTCAATTAAAGTCACTGAAAGAATATAACCCAAAAAAAAAAAAAAAAATAGTGAGAGAATTGCAGAGAGATGGATGCAGTGCAGGGAATTCGTATTGTGAGGGGAGCAATAAGGCTTTTTGCAGTATTTGTAGTGTTTTTGGGCACTCTTTTTATTTGGTTCATGATGCCTACCAACACTTTTAAGCAGATTTGGCGACCTCAAATCAGACGAAAGGCTAACTCAAGTACCTTTTTGGGATCAGCAGGTTCAAATAATTGATTAACTTGATTAAATTTTTTTTGAATGACTTAGTTAAAGGTTTTCTGATTATGTTATGTATCTTTTTTTTTATTACAAGCGATATTATACACTAATTATTTGTTCTGTATTTATATAAGCAGGTGCAAATCTTCTGGTGTACACATTTCCCATTTTGTTCATTGCGGTGTTGGGTTGTATCTATCTTCACCTGGGAAACCAGTTGAATGATCGTAAAATGGAAAGGTGCGTGACATAAGTGAATTAGTAGGAATTTTTTTTTTTATCAGAAGATGTTTATGTTGTTAGACTGTGAATTGGAGATTAGATTATTGATTTTTGTCAAAATGTGTAATTCATATTCACAGTCTCACAACATAAACAATGATTTATTGACGAAAGAAAATCGGCATAACGTTTTTCTTGTTGTTGGATTTCGATTATTAGCAGAAGCAATGACAGAAAGAAGAAGCGGTTTGCAGTATGGAAACAGCCTATTTTGGTAAAAGGCCCCTTAGGAATTGTTTCTGGGATAGAGCTGGCCTTGTTCGCCATGTTCGTTGCACTCCTGATTTGGTCATTTTCAATGTATTTGCAGAGCAGTTTTGCTAAAATCTCAGCAGCAAAGCACCCCGATGAACATATGTAAGATCAATCTACTAATACCCTAGCTTCTGTCGCACTCCTACAGCTATGAACTATGCACCCCTCCCCCCATCTAAAACCCTTGAAAATTATAAAGAACAATTTGGAGCCCCAATCTACATTAAGGCTAAGCTCACCCCCTTCCCTTAGTGTAGATAATAACGATCGTTAAAAAAAAAATGGAGTGCCAAGATCTAAACTAGAAGGAACGGATTAAAGCACAAATTATTCTCTTTTTACGTACTTATGTTTATTTTATTCATTGGTGCACTTTTAATATTTATTTTTTCTAGTCAAAGACTAAAAACAGATACAAACATACCGAGAGAGAAAAAAAATGTGCAGGTGCCTCTTTTCATCCGGAATCGTGGTAAAACTTGACATTAATTAAATAAAATAGTACATTTAATTAGGATTAACATTTTTTTTTTTTTGTGTGATAATGTTGCCAGATGGAAACCTAAATTGGAGAGTGCAGCATTGATGCTAGGGCTCGTGGGGAACGTATGCCTCGCCGTTCTCTTCTTTCCTGTGGCACGTGGCTCTTCGGTTCTGGCACTGTTTGGTCTCACTTCTGAAGGTAGCATCAAGTACCATATATGGCTTGGACACATAGGCATGACACTCTTCACGGCTCATGGCCTTTGTTACATCATCTACTGGGCTGCTACTAATCAAATTTCCCAGGTAATTTGTTCACACTATATAGTCTATATTCACTTAGTTGTTTTCTTTTTGAGAAAATATAAGAGAAAATTGAAATTGAAAATTTTGATTCTAAGTGAGATTTGTGCCAAGTAACCTTTTTTGCTAGAGTTTATTTGTTTCTTATTTGGAATATTAATTTTGATTTGAAATGGTCAAGATAGTATTAATCTATACCAAGTAAACATACTGATTTATTAACGGATTTTGATGGTAAATGGCAAAATGAAACATAATTGAGTTTGAAGTAGTCAAGTGAGAGTCGTTTAAGAGGATATTAATGTGATTAAGCCTTTTAAATTGTCTCATGTAAATAATTTCGATGCATTTTTATAAGATTGACTTTCACTTAGTACCCAATAGTTTTTATAAATACTGTAGCCAATTCCTTTTTTCTTGGACGGATCTTTACAAACGTATTTTTATGACAAGATAATTTATCAACAACAAAATTGTCCTATCACAAAAAAAAATAAAAAATAAAACCTTCAACTAAGTATCGAACTCACTACAAATATATTGTCCTAGTATTCAAATGAGAATGAAGGTTGACCAAAATGCTTGGACGTGAAAGTGATACCAAACTGGTTTATAAGATTAAAGAAGGGGTGTGCTATCTACACACTCATTTTTACTTTTCACACACCTCTTGTTGATTTATGTCCCTTGATTTTCTTCAATTTATCCGATTTAACCACCAAAAATTAAAAAATTGTGTGAGAAGTAAAAAAGAATATGTGAATATCACACCCGTTAAAGAATGGTGGTATGACTTTGTCCATGCGCCCAAGAGCTTTGGTAAATGGTTTTGCTCATAAAAAGTTGTAAATAAAATAAAGTAAAAGAGAAAGAGAGAGAGAAATGATTAATGTACTATGGACCTATGTTTTTCTCCTTTTGCAGTACTTCTCTTTTCTACATTACATACATGTTCTTGACCATCACTATGGTGTTGTGATCTGTTTTGTTTTAATGCAGATGATAAGATGGGATAAAATTGGCGTATCAAACCTAGCTGGGGAGCTGTCTTTGCTCCCTGGACTGATCATGTGGGCAACTACTATCCCTCGCATCAGGCGTCAAATGTTTGAGCTCTTCTTCTACACTCATTATCTTTACATCCTCTTCATGATCGTCTTTATCCTTCACGTTGGCATTACCTATACTTGCATTATGCTCCCCGGTTTCTACCTCTTCCTGGTCGATCGTTTCTTGAGATTCTTACAATCCCAAACAAGAGTGCGATTAGTCTCCGCACGTGTTTTACCAGGCGAAACCATAGAGCTCAACTTGGCCAAGACCCCAGGTAACACTTTTGAAGTACTTATGCAAAAATGTAAACAGAAAGTCTAACATGTTATATTGCAAGAGAACGAAGATTTTTATTTGACTTTGTAGTCCAGATTAACACACAGATATGCTTACAATGAATAATATGATTTCTTATGAATACTTAGTCACGTTTTCCCCATGTTCTTTTATATGGTTAGGCCTGAAATATAATCCAACAAGCGTCATGTTCATAAATGTACCTAGTATTTCCAAGATGCAGTGGCATCCTTTCACTATTACTTCCAACAGTAGTTTGGAACCAGAAATGATCAGCACCGTTGTCAAAAGTGAAGGAAGTTGGACAAAGAAGCTTTGTCAAATGGTTTCATCCCCTTTTCCAACCGATCAGATTGAGATCGCCGTAGAAGGGCCTTATGGACCTACTTCAACTCAGTTTTTAAGGTTTGTAACACAACGAAACAAATAATTCCCTGATTCTACTTTCTAAATTTCGGTCTTTTACAAATATTAACGAGTACAAAGTTAATGAATGAGATCTTTTCTGTAGGCATGACGCCCTTGTGATGGTGAGTGGAGGCAGCGGCATTACCCCATTCATATCCATAATCCGAGAGCTCCTCCTGCTGAGCACATCATTCAAATGCAAAGTTCCTAACGTGATCCTAATTTGTGCATTCAAAAACTCATTGGACCTCACCATGCTAGACCTCATTCTTCCAATGTTCCGCACCTCAATTGACATGTCCAACCTGAACCTCCAAATCCAGGCCTATGTGACAAGAGAGACAGAACCAAAAACAGATGGCTCGAAGCCCGTTCGATCCATATGGTTCAAACCAAATGCAACAGATGCACCTGTATCACCAATTTTGGGAACAAATAACTGGCTCTGGCTAGCCTTAATCATCACATCTTCCTTCATCATGTTCCTCATCTTGATTGGGATTATTACGCGATATTACATTTACCCCATTGATCACAATTCGAACAAGATATTTTCGTATTCTATAAGAGCTGTGCTTAACATGTTGGTTACATGTGTTGCTATAGCCTCAACAGCTAGTGGAGCAGTTTTATGGAACAAGAAAAAGAATGCTATGGAAAATAAGCAGATTCAGAGCATGGAACGGCCATCACCAATGGGGACACCACAGTCACTGTTTTACAATGCTGGTAGGGAGTTGGAAAGCCTTCCCCAACAGTCTCTTGCACAAGCAACAAGTGTGCACTATGGTGGAAGACCAGACCTGAAGAGTAAGTCATTTTACCGTCACACTTATTTACTCAAAAAGAAAACCAGACCTCAAGGGGGCTCGAATTTGGATGTAGGAAGTGGCACACTATCCAGGCCAACTAGCCTAACCCACATTTGCTTTATTTTAATTTTGGTTTTGCAGAGTTGATATTTGAGTGCAACGGATCAAGTATTGGAGTTATTGCGAGTGGTCCAAAGACATTGAGGCATGAAGTTGCAACTATTTGTTCATCAGGTTTGGCAGAAAATCTGCATTTCGAGTCAATCAGCTTTAGCTGGTGATCGACTAAATGCATTTCTACGCATAAAATAAAAGTATAGTTGAACCTTTTGTGTATTTTTTTTATGCATATGTCCTAATTTTTTTTAGGATTTCAAAACTGTCATGGTAAATGTACAAAGTAGCAGTATAGCAATGAAAAAAAATGTTCTGGTGTTTTTTATGCAGATGTCCTTATTAACGTTGAACGAGTGAAAATTACAATTTTAACAAAAATGGACATCGTAAACTCATGCATTGAATAAATTAACAGTAAACTGAGGATATTTTGAACATGAATTGAATTACTTCAGTTGAGTTGACGCAAGATACTTTTAACTCAAATAGTTCAGCACTTTTACATCTACATCAAAAGTTATATATAAGCATACGCTGTTTCTGGATCAGATCTAGCCGAAGACCCCCCCACCCCCAAAAAAATCCCAAATGTTGTTTTGTATAAAAGTAAAAAGCTTATTTGTTCGTATTCCCTTTATACTTTTGATTAAAATTTCACTTTGCCCCTTAAACTTGCTGTTGTGTGACTTTGCCCCTATACATTTATTTGTGTCTCATGTTGTGTTATTTTGCCAAATTGGTCACGAAAATCATTAGCTTGGCTGATGTAGAATTGATGTGGAGTAGACTAAACGCAATTCATTTTATCACATATTCTGAGTTTAGTGGGAGGTTCCATAGTAACTACCCACATAGATCTTACAAAAACGCAATGGATCCACAAACTAAACAATCAAAATGGAGGAGGTTCTCTCCCCTCTTAATCTATCTCCAATTTTCTCTCCTCCTACTTGAACGGCTACAATTAAGTCACGTCAGCATCTTATATTGATTTTTTTATTTATATAAAGACAATAAGACAAAAAACAAAGTGTGAGAAGAATTGAGAGAATCCTACTCCAACCAAAATTGCTCAACGTCAAATGTAACAATGTTGAAGGGGGAAAGGCAAAATTGGCAAAACATACAAAATAATGAAATATCAAAATTTTCCCTTCCCTTAATTAGAATTTCAAAATGTTAAAATTTATTAGTTAAGGTTAAAATAGTCATTCAAACATTTTGAATAATTTACCTCAAAAAAAAACTATTTTGAATAATTAATTAAGAGAGATGTTAAACCACTCATTTGTCTTATGTTTTTAGGAAAACTAACAAAAAGTTCAAAAAAAAATTTTGCTTTAATAAAAAATGACAAATAAAGGTGTAGTTAATAATACCAAGAAAAAAATAAAAATGTGATTTTTTGTTAAAAGTGAACAGTATCATGAGTATTTCATTAAAACCCCTTATGTTTTTTCTCTCACCCTATATTGCGGCCCACCATAAAAAAAAAATGCTAAAAACCAACTGTAATTCATGAACTATCCTTTTTTTTTTAATTTAAAACAAAAATAGAATATGGAGAAAAGAAGACAAAAAGTTCAATCATCCGCGCAGTCAATTGGATGGGAATTGGATCCTCTTCGAGGCAAATCATCAGGATCCTCCTGACCCAATAACATGGACCGTTGAATTTTGATTCAGTGACTATAAACAGGAGGGCCTCTCTAAAAGTTATAATAATTATAGCTGTTTGATCAAAATTCAATTTAATGGGTCAGGAGGATCCCGAGGCTTTGCCTCAGAGAGGATCCAATTCCAATTGGATGGTGTGTGTTGACGAGATATGATATAAAAAATGGAAGAGAATTTTCTCCGGATCCATTTTGTAAGGATCTTAGGAATCCTACATCATAACTGTTCATTATACATCATGCGGCCATTTTTCTTCATGTACTATTTGTGTTTAATTTTAAATAAAAAAATTAAATAATTTCTGATCGTATGATACACGATGAATGATTAAGATGTGAGGATATCTAGGATCCTCACAATTTGGATCTGGATGGCATCCAAATCCATAAAAAAAAAAAAAAACAACTCTTGTAACAATCGACGAAACCTGCTTTGGGAAAAGAAGGGGAAAAGAACTCATAGCGTGGAGGGTTTGGTTTTACCTCTTCCCAAGAACAGACTTATCAAACATGGGAAAGGAAGTGAATTTCCTTGCTCAAGTCTCTTTCCTTGCCAACCACGCATTAAATAATATTGTTTTATTAAAGGAAATTATTATTAGCATTTCAAAATTTTTGTTTTATATTCTTTACAAGTGTATTTTTTTTCTAATTGTAGAAAATTTGGAGTGCAAAATGAGATTTTTGAAGTGCCAATAACAATTCCCTTACTAAAAAATAATAATAATCTTTTCAAATTTGTTTTTATAACTGCCCTTTTAATTTTCCATCCTAAGAAAAAAAAACAATGGTTTATTTAAGTAGGGCCAAAATAAGAGTCCCTAATAATTGAACTTTTAAATAAGAGCCTCCAATTTTTCTTTTGGGTAATGCTAAATAGATCAAAATTTTAAATTAAATTATGTATCACTAATAGAAAATAAGCACATTAATAGCACTTAGGTAATAATTCAATCATAAATAATCACATCATTTGGTTTTCAAATTTGGTTTAAAATTTTTGGAGCTTTATATATAGAGACAAAAACTTTCACTGTATTTCAAATAACTCCACTAGTTTTTAAACATGTCAATGAGAGATAATAACATAAAAACAACTAAAACCCAGCCCAAAAATATAGAAACAATATTTAAAATACCAGCTATACCCCTAAGGCTTTAAGGTTGTTAATAAAACTCAGCCTTCACAACTCCAACAAAATTAATATGTGTCATAATAGCTCAACATGTTATCAACTATTTTTGCAGAATCGATTTTGAAATTATATGTATAATCAGTTTGTATCCCTTATTACTAGAATTAGTTCAACCCGTCCTTGACAATTTTTGAAGAATTAGTTCAACTCGTCATCGACCATTTTTGCAGAATCAGTTCAATCCGTCCTTGATCATTTTTGCAAAATCAGTTCAACCCGTCCTCGACCATGTTTGCAGAAGCAATTCAATCAGTCTTCGACCATTTTTAAAGAATCAGTTCAACCCGTCATCGACCATTTTTGGAGAATCAATTCAACCCGTCATCTACCATTTTTGCTAATCAGTTCAACCGTCCTCGACCATTTTTGCAAAATTAGTTCAACTCGTCCTCGACCATTTTTGCAGAACTAGTTCAACATGTCCTCGATCATATTTGTAGAATCAGTTCAACCTATCCTCAACCATTTTTTTACAGAATCAGTTCAATTAGTCCTCGACCATTTTTGTAGAATCAGTTCAACTCGTCTTCAACCATTTTTGCAGAATCAATTCAACTCGTCCTCGACCATTTTTGCAGAATTAGTTCATCCTGTCATCAACCATTTCTGCAAAATCAATTTCAAATACATGTAGAATCAATTTTGTATACATTTTAGTGGAATCAGTTTGTATAATTTAGTATAATCAGTTTGTAGGTTTTGTATGATATGGAACAGTGGGTGCATCGATGCATGCATGCATGTGTAAAAATGTTTGATTGTCGTAGTCTCAGTGGTTTGTTGAATTCTATTTTTTAAAGGGTTGTTGACGGTTAGAAATTAGATAGGGTGTGTGTGTGTGTGTGTGTGGTTGGAGAAATTATAAGGTTTGGTTGCTTGTATGGGTTTCTATTGGGAAGGTGAGAGAAAAAGGTAAATAATGGTTTTCATATAAAGGCATTTGAAGAAAATAGATATTTAGCTGTGCAAGTAACTGAAAAGTTTTGCATTTACCGTTTGAAAGCTCTTCTTACAGATGTTAGTACAAATTGAGAGAGAGAGAGAGACAGTCTAGCCTTAACGGTCTATTTTGATGAAGGAGACAGACATGCGTACTGGGAAGTTGGTGTATACATGCACCTAAAAAACACCAGAGGATGACCTTTCACAACAGTTGCAGTGAAGCTTGAGTCGAGAAGCAGCTTTGATGAAGAAGATCATGAATACCTCGGTTTTGATGAAGAAAATCATGAATACCTCTCTGATTTGAATTCTGGGTAATGGGCATGAGAGAGAGAAGCACAACTGTACCAAGAAGATGAAATAGAAAGAGAGAGAAGCACGACAGCTAACAAAAAATAAAGAGATGGTTCAAACAAAAGGGGTAACATCGTAAATGTAAAAAGCAACTTAAAAAAGTTATGACATCACTTCTTAGGTGAAATAATTTCTTTAGAGTAAACTGCCGATTTGCCCTCTGAACTATCACCCAACTTTCGATTTGCCCCCTGAACTTTTTAATTAGAAAATTAAGGACTTAAACTAATTTTTTTGGCCGATTCCCCCCCTACCGTTAGTTTTTCATAAATTTCATCCAAATTAACGTTAACTCTTATCATGTGCAAACCACGTAACTCTCATTTGTGGACAAAAGCGTCATTTCACTAGACCTTCAGCCAGAAAAGCTATAGAATCACACATTTTTGCATATGTTTATATTTTAAAAATATAAGGTTTTCAATTATTTTAAAGAATGAAGTGACCGAACTACCCACACATGTTGTGCATATGCTTCCATTTAACATAAATTTGGATGGAATGAATAAATAATTAACAGCAGGGGGCAAATTGGCCAAAAAAATTAGTTTAAGTCCTTAATTTTCCAATTAAAAAGTTCAGGGGGCAAATCGAAAGTTGGGTGATAATTCAGGGGGCAAATCGGCAGTTTACTCAATTTCTTTAATCATGAAATGTTTAAAAAGTGTTGTCTTAACAGAAAATTAAGTATTAAAAGTATACTTTATGTGTAATTTTTCCTAAAATTTTAATATCTCTAGCATTATAATTTTCCTTTTTATTATAAGCGATATTCAATTATAATCTATATTAAGGAGGAGGGGAGTGTTTGAACCCGAGACATTCTGAGTTGAATAAAAATACCATAATCACTAAGGTGATTCACCACTTGCAGTAGTCTCTAATATTATTAAATTAGAGACGGAGTATAACAATATCATCATGTTATCTTACGAATTCAATTATAATATAACATATAAATAAGTGTAGTAAAACCTATAATTCACTCATAGTATAGTACCGTAATTAATATTGAACAATACTAATAATTTCGTCACACTTTACAACTTTTCCAGGATATTTTTCTTTGTTTGTTAGTTATAAATGGTTATCATCAATCATCAAGGAATGTTGCATGATCCTTGCATGTGTGGTTGACTTCATTAAAAAAACAAAAAACAAAACAAAACAAAAAAATAAAAATAAAAAACAGAAAACAAAATAAACAGTTATTTTCATGATCCTCTAACTTGGTATGCAAGTGCCTCGTGTAAAGAAATCTAACATTGGAGGAAGCTGCAGGGGCATGAACCATGCCGTTTTCCATAAAGTCCAAAG